>CM064073.1:5887050-7137050 GCA_032594955.1 Panicum miliaceum | reverse complement strand
GCAGTAAACTTGATGTAGTACGAGTCGTGAACCAGTAGACGGAGTAGTACTGGCAGTATGGGAGTGAGGCCCATGTAGTAAACTCTACGTAGTACCAGTCGTGAAACCAGTAGACGGAGTAGTACTGGAAGTATGGGAGCGATGCCTCTTCAGTAAAAATCTACATAGTACTAGTCGTGAATTAGTAAACGGTGTAGTACTAAAAGTGTGAGAGTGATGCCCCTCTAGTAGACCATGCTACACCGCAACTGACAAGTATGGATACAAGTTGGCTAAGGGTGAAAACTTCGTAGGTGCTCGTATTCCAGGAGTTTGGGACCTCCTGGCCATCAGGGTACTGTAAGCGATACAACTCTGGTCATGTAACCTTGTGCACAAGGAAGGGTCCCTCCCATCGAGAATTAAGCTTGTGCAGCCCGATTTCATCCTGGATGCGACGAAGGACCATATCTCCAACGTTGAAAGAACGTCGTTGAATGTTTCAGTCATGGTAACGACGGACTCCTTGTAAGTATCGAGCCGATTGGAGCAAGGCATTGCATCTGATTTCCTCTGCCGAGTCAAGTTTGAGATGTCTTGAGCTATTAGCCTCACCTTCGTCATACAACTCCAGTCGAGGAGACTTCCACATGACATCAGTCAGTAGTATAGCTTCAGACCTGTATGCGAGGAAGAAAGGTGGTTGTTCTGTGGCTTTGCTTGGTTATGTGCGAAGCCCCCAGATTACGAATGAGATCTCATTGATCCACTTGCCGCCCTTTTTGTTGTTCTCATCGTAGAGTCTTTTCTTCAAGCCATCAAGAATCAAGCCGTTAGCACGCTCAACCTGGTCGTTGGCCCACGGGTGAGCCACTGAAACTTACTTGACCTCAATGGCACTGCCTTCATAGAAATCCTAGAACTAATACGAGTAGAAATTGGATCCCAGATCCGTGATGATGTTGTTGGGGAAGCCGAAACAGTGCAAGATGTTGCAGATGAAGCTAACCACTCGATCTGCAGAAAGCGTTGTGATTGGCTTGTACTTAATCCACTTTGTAAACTTGTCGATGGCCACAAACACGTGAGTAAAACCACCTGACGCAGTTGTAAAAGGCCCTATCACGTCCAGGCCCCAGCATGCAAACGGCCATGAAGGTGGTATGGTGATAAGGTTATGAGCCGGGAAATGGGGCTGTTTGCTGAAGAACTGGCAGTTTGTGCACCAGCGAACGAGTGCTTTGGCATCTGCTAAAGCAGTTGGCCAGTAGAAACCAGATCTAAAAGCCTTGCTGACTAGTGTGCGAGAAGCAGCATGGTTCCCGCACACGCCTTCGTGAACCTCCTAGAGTATTTCCCTGCCTTCCTCCTCCATACAGACACACTTCATGAGTATGCCTGATGCTGATCCACGCTTGTACAAGTTGTCCCCAACTAGAACGTACCCTTTGCTGCGCATTAGAATGTGTGTGGCCTCAACGCTTTTTGGGTCGATGTCGGGGGTAGTTTGTGCTCCTGGATGTAGTCGATGAATGTCACCCACCAGTCGACATCGATCATCAAGACCTCTCGGTCGGGTTCTGTTGGACCCTGAACGATGGTACTTGGATCTAGTGCCTTGATGGATGGATAATGCAACTCGTGAACGAAAACGCCCGGTGGGACGTTAGCTCGATCAGAACCCAGTTTCTAGAGCACGTCCGCTCCCACATTGTTGTCGCGAATCACATGATGGATTTCCAGCCCCGAGAACTTATTCTCGAGCTTGCGTATTTCCGCGACGTACGCGTCCATGGTGTCCTTATTGATGTCACACTCTTTGTTGACTTGTTGGACCACCAGCAAGGAGTCGCTGTAGACAAGCAGTCGCTTGATGCCCAGAGAGACTGCCAGGCGTAGCCTGTGCAATAGTGCCTCGTACTCGCCTTCGTTGTTGGAGATCTCAAATAGTATTTGGAACACATACTTGAGTTGTTCTCCTTTTGGACTGATGAAGAGTACTCCCGCACCACCACCTCCAAGCTTGAGTGAGCCGTCGAAGTACATCACCCAATGCTCTAGCTGGTTGGTCGGGGCTTCCACTTAGTTTTCTCGCCACTCCACCATGAAATCAACTAGTGCCTGCGTCTTGATGGCCGCCGGGCTTTGAAGTCAAGGGTGAGAGCCTCCAGTTTCACTGCCCACTTGGAGATGCGTCCGGTGGCGTCCCGATTGTGGAGGATATCCACCGATGGGAAATCGGTGACCACCGAGATGTTGTATGTGTCGAAATAGTGGCGAAGCTTCCTGGAGGTGATGAGTATACCGTAGAGTAGTTTCTGAATTGTTGGGTAATGAACCTTGGATTCAGAAAGGACTTCGCTCATGAAGTAGACTGGCCGCTGCACACCGAAGGCATGGCCTTCCTCTTGGCGTTCCACCACGATTGTCGCGCTGACGACGTGAGTAGTCGCGGTGATATAGAATAGCAGGTTCTCGCCCAGTTGTGGAGCCGTTAGGATGGGAGCGACTGCAAAAGATGCTTGAGATCTTGCAGCGCCTGCTTTGCCACCTCTGTCCATTGGAACTTGTCGTGGCGCTTGAGCAATTTGAAGAAGGGTAGCCCCAGTTCCCCAAGTCGCGAGATAAATCTATTCATGGCCGCCATATAGCCTGTGAGCTTCTGGACATCCTTGATCGTCCGTGGACCATCCATGGCTGTAATCTTCTCCGGGTTTGCTTCAATTCCTCAGTGACTGATAATGAAACCGAGTAGTTTTCCTTGTGGCACGCCGAAGACGCACTTGGTTGGGTTAAGCTTCCATCGACACTTGCGTAAGCTGTTGAACGTTTCCTCGAGATCAGGGATGAACTCATCGTGGGATCTGGTCTTGATGACCATGTCATCCACGTAGGCTTCAACGTTGCGATGTAGCTGATCAGCAAAGCATAATTGGATAGCCCGCTGATAGGTGGCTCCTGCATTCTTCAACCCGAAGGACATGGTTGTGTAGGCATATGCTCCAAAGGGGGTGATGAACACTGTCTTGATCTGGTCTTCTTCCTTGAGAGCGATCTGGTGATAACCCGAGGAGCAGTCAAGGAAAGAGACCAGGACGCAGCCAGCCGTAGAGTCGATGACTTGGTCGATGTGTGGGAGCGCGAAGGGATCCTTCGGGCAGTGTTTGTTGAGATCAATGTAATCTACACACATCCTCCATTCATTATTATTATTTTTCAAGACTAGTACAGGGTTGGCTAACCACTCGGGGTGGTATACTTCTTTAATAAAACCAGCCGCGAGTAGTTTTGCTAGCTCCTTCTTGATGGCCTCTCTCTTGTCGGGAGCGAAGCGTCGTAGTCGTTGCTTCTTCAGAGTGTCTTTGGGGTCGACTTTTAGGCAATGCTCGATCAACTCCTTGGGCACCTCTGGCATATCCGCTGGTTTCCACGCGAATATCTCTCGGTTAGCCCTAAGGAAACTAACGGGCGTGCTTTCCTATTTGTCACTCAAGCCGCCTCTGATCAAAGCAGTCTTGGACGAGTCGCCTTCTTGCAGCTGGATGGCCTTGATGTCGACGTCGCTGGGGTTGGGTTTAACCCTCGACTGGCTAGGCCTCTGGCTGGAGATCTCCATCTCTGAGTCAGTGAGCTTTTGCGTGACCGTGAAGACTTCTGCAGAAGGCTCTGGCACGCCTGATGTTGCGGCATACTCGATCGCCTCCTGGTCGCAGTCGTACGACATCTTCAAGTCGCCTCGAAACGTGAGTACGCCTATCTTGCCTGGCATCTTGAGTAGCAGGTAGACGTACTGGGACACGGCCATGAACTAGGCCAGTGCTGGTCTGCCGAGGATGGCATGGTATGATGACTCGAAGTCAGCCACCTCGAACTTGATGTACCCCGTGCGGTAGTTGTCCTTCTTCCCAAAGGTGACTGGCAGGACCACAGAACCGAGGGGTGTAGCCGCGTTTCCCGGGACGATGCCGTAACGGAGCTCTGCTACGGGTGACCATCTTGGAAATGTCCAACCCCATCTTCTTCAGAGTACTCGCGAAGAGCAGGTTGAGGCCGCTCCTGCCGTCGATGAGTACTCGCGTCAGCTGTGAGCCTGCCACGACAGGATCTAGGATGAGCGGGAATTTTCCCGGCTTGGAGAAGCTGGTCCATTGGTCATCCCTGGAGAAGGAGATCGGGACCTTGCTGTATCTCAGAGGCTTTTGTATGGCAGACTCTACAGAGAGGATTTCGCGCAGGTTCAGCTTCTGTGCGCGCTTGGAGGGGAAGCCGCTGTCTCCACCGAAGATGACGTTGACGACATTCTTCAGGTCTTCGAAATCTTGAGCCCCCGACTTGTCACCCTCGTCGTCATCCTCCTGATCCTTCCGCTTTCCGTCTTGAGGGAGGAGTGGAGCGTTAAGTGACTTGCGGAGGCTGATGCACTCAAAGAGTGTGTGCCGGGCCTTCCGGTGCATCGGGCATCATTTCTGTAGGCCTTTTTCAAATTGAGCTTGATTGCTCCCCGGCTTCTTGCCCCGCGGGTTGCGCTCAACAGCCGCGACTTCTTGGTCTGACTTGCACTTTCAGGGGTTCCTCGAGTGGTTCCGCTAACCCTTGTCGAAGTGGTTGTTGTCGTTGCCCTGCTTGTTGTTTTTGCGCTTGGGGAAGCGATCGTTCTCCTCATCCTCCTAATCGGCCCACCGTGCCATCATGTCGCGTAGTTCCATGGTGGTAGTTGGGCGGGTACGTCCGAAGTCGTGGTACGTGTGCTTCTAGAAGATGCCATTTTGGAAGCAGCGAATGACGTCTTCATCGGTGATGTTAGCAATGGTGGCTCGCATCTCAAAGAAACACCGGGTGTAGGACCTCAGGGTCTCGTACATCTCCTGCTTGACCTGGGATAGATCGTGGCGAGTGTCTGCTCTAATCATGGATCCCGAAAAGTAGAGTGCCTTGGTGGAGTTGGATCCCCCTGAGACCTCAATGGCAATGGAGTAGCATCGAATCTATTGGCACGGGTCTTGCTTGACGTCGTACATGGGAATCCCGACTGGTTTAAAATCCTTGGGGTAGGATTTCTCAGTGGTGTTGAAGGTGAAGGCGGGGAAGCGGTCGTTATCGTCGTCGTCGTGGTAACTGTCGGGGCGGTCCCTTCTTCTTGCCTCGATGATGCGCCGTGCGTCGCGGCCATCATTGATCTTCTGCCTAAGATCCATCGTGGGAGTGTCGTGAAGGCTGGCCTCCAGTGGAGCTTCGCCTTAACACCTTGCGTCGCGCAGGTTGCGAGGTGGGCGAGTAGATTGTTGTACCTCTTGCTCGATGTTGCCACGCGCGGACTGTTGGCCCTGGTTGCGCTAGCGATTGTCGTTCCTCCGGTGCCTGGGGCCTCCTCCAGCGGTGCGGATGATTTGCGCAGTGTCACCATGGTGCTTAAACCTCGAGGGCATGTTCCGAGTGGAAGACACTGGATGTTGCCCATTGAGTTGCACGAGCGCACGTTGGGTTAGATACTGCAGCCTTTGTATCTGGGGGTTGGGTGGTAATTGTTGAGCAAGGAGCGCTGCTTCTGCAATGGCACCAATCGGTGTACGATTCTCCGGATCTGCGGCTGCTGCAAAAGCGTTGTTGAGGTTCCTTTGGTACATTGGGTTGCGGGCACGGTTTTCTGCATTTCGCCTGCGCTGGGTGCGCTTGGCATTCTTCAAGCGCCAGATCCTTCTGTGCTCCTCATCCTCATCCTGGGGGACGTCCACCATGCGCTTGTCGGCAGACACGTCTGCGAGTAGTTCATCATCGTACTCGGGACTCGGCTTGTCGTCATCCGCATTGCGAAGGGAAGCCATGTAGACTTGATGATCCGGTGAGTCTTCAGCCGTATGGCTATACTCGAGTAGCTCTGTGCTGCCCTCTCCCCCTTCGAAGTTGGGAGAGAGGGGTTTACCCTCATGGAAGGGTAGTTCCTACGTGAAGGCCACAAGGCGGGAATCGTATTCGAGTAGTTCATAAGGCTCTAAGCCCTTCCAGTACACGAAACGGCCTTGTGGTGTAGATGTTATGATGAAACCCAGGTGACTACCCGAAAAGGGTTCGGGGTGGTCATCGGGTTGCGAGTGGTTGTCGAGAACGGGGGCCTCCTGACAAGCAGTGGCTCCCTCGTCTTCGAGTCCTCCTCGGCTCTGACTTGAAGGTGTAGTACTAATTGACGAGTACTCTTCGTTGGAGTCCGAATAGTTGTCAAAAACGGGGGGGCCCGACAGGCGGTGGCTCTCGCGTCCTCGAGTTTGAGCAAACCGTCTAAACCCTCCTCCAAGCCGGAGAGGGACTTGGACTGTGTGGTTCCCTCAGATCAGTTTGAGTCGATCCGACTAGTCCTGGTGCAACACGAGTTGAAGTCACGTCGAAAACGGACATCCTTTCTATCTGCCTGGCTAGATCAGGGAGCAGCAACTCGTCGAGGTTGCCGATGAACTCGTTGAGGTCGCTGCTTTGAGTTGATGTAGAGGCCTCCGGCTTATCGGAGTCAACTAGATGGCTGTTCAAGCCACCCAAGCCGTTGGCGATGTAGATCCAGGAGCCAAAGACCAAAGTTGTGCCCTTATCAAGTACGGTGCTGGTGAAGCTGAGAGATGCCATCAAGTTCTCCAGTGGATGCTCGAAGAACACCCCTACCTGGGGCGCCAACTGTCAGTGTTTTACCACCACGCCCACCGAGGGATACCTCAAGGTGGTGAGTTTGTAGGTAGGGCGTCGCCGAGATCAGGAAATTGAAGGTGCAAGGAATACAAAGTTTAGACAGGTTCGGGCCGCCGAGATCGTAATACCCTACGTCCTGTGTGGTTTGTATTGCCTTAGGTGGTGATCGGGTGATCTGATGTTTGGAGGGGGTCCCTGCCCGCCCTTATATAGTTTGGGGGGACAGGTTTACATGGAAGTCCTAGTCGGATACAAGCCCAGGAGTTCTACCCGAGTACTTTTCGGGTAGTTTCCTACTGTCTCCGACTAGTTTTACTACTGTATGAGTAGATCTACTACGCTACGAGTAGTTACAACTATTGTAGGGCGTGGGCCATTTCTCACCCCTTATCCTGTAAGATGTAGGCCATGTGCGCAGTCCCGTAGGCCCGGGTCTGACAGATCCCAACAGTACTTGAGAGGTAGCCGAGATTAAGATGTAACAAGCCACTGAATGATCTATCGTCTATTTCAACAGAATAAAAGCTAATTAGAGCAAGCTAAACAACGAGATGATAGATTAGAGGAATATCAGCCGATGCAAGATTAATCAAGGCAGGATAAATGTGATTCTACCACATCTAGCAAAAGATCAAACGATGCAGCCTTACAAGATATGATGAGAACCGATAACTGGTAGATGAGCTAGACGAGATTACAGCGATGTGCCGGTAATCAAAGCCTAGAGCACCTGAGGATGGCGATGCTTGCAAGTGAACCGGAGGTCGAGACGATGCAGCCATGTTCACCGAAGAAGACGCCGAGTAGCTACATTACTCCTACTCCTAGGGTTTGGCGTGAGAGCCAAGAAGGTAAATTAAAAAGATAAATTGTGTTGTATTGATCGAGAGATGTCTTACAATGACCCCGGGTGTACATATTTATACCCTGGATTAATGACTCAAGACTTGCCTAACAAGAAAAATCTAAAAGGAATATTAAGATACATGGACTCTAATTTTCCTTAGGTAGAGTCCTTGCTAATGAAGCTTTCTGTCTGACTTGTCCATGAAGAAGCCAATATTTAAATAAATCTTGTGGACTCTGACATAAGCATTAAATCCCAACGCTCTCTGGACAAGTCAAACTTGTGAATCATTGGCATACATGCCCGCTCGTCGCATGTGATCCCTGCCGATGGACGCTAGTAGCCGATGATCTCCATACTTTAGATTACATCAGATTTAATGACAAAATCCAGTGTCAACAAAGGCATACTTGTATTGCGTCTATTGGAAAGTCAAAAACTGGATCGAGGGAGAAGAACAAGTCATACAATCAGATCAAGACGTGCGTGTGTATGGATATGGTGGATGATGAATGGTGGATGAAATGGAAACTCCTGTTGTATGATCTCTCTCCCTATGTAGATCTCTTTTTGAGAACATGGCCATCTTCTTCTTCTTTTTCTTGGACCTTCATGTATCCAACCTTTTGTTTTTCTTTTTTTTAATACTTGGACCTTCATGTTTCCATTTTTTTTGACAGCCCATGTCTCTTATATAACAATAACTAGAGAGGGATCAACTAATAATGTGGAGCTTTTATTTTTTGGAATGAAATGGATGGTACAATGCTAACTTCTCATAGAAGCATAGCAAGGGGTTTATGGTGTGCACGTGAATCTTGATCATGAAAGGATGAAAAGAATTCTCACAAGGGTCACAACAATTTGACAAAGCTCAATGCGAACACAAGCAGCATATGTGTATGGGGTTTTCATGAAATCTCAACATATGGCTTTGGTAGGACTTTGGCATATCAAAGTGGAGCTTTGCAAAGGTTTTTTAAATTTTCCAATAAATTTCCCAAGCACTCAAACATCAAGAGTGAAGATCATCTCATCAAACCATATCTCAAATATCAACTACTTAGATGAGCATGCTTTCCTAAATATTTTTGTTCACAAGCATCAAGATGATAAGCATGGAATAAAGCATATGCAAGCCAACCATAGGAAACATGTTTTCAGCCAAGGTTCATTTAAACTCATGAATCAAGGAGAGTAGAGAGGTAGAGGATGCACATACCATCGCTCTTGAAGAAGATGGGGATCGAGGTGGGCTAGTGGTGATTCGGCCAAAACATGGGGCGCCCGACTCTCTCTGGTGCCCTCGCCTTGTCCCTTGTCATGTTGGCGCGGTCGATGTTGTGCAATACCTCTAGTGTGTATGTCAATGATGAACTTGAGAGATCTCCCCCACAATTGTGGTTGTACCTGGTGCTTTTATTCAAACAAAAGAAGGAAACAAAAGGGGACTCTGCTGGTTCGAGAACCAAGGAGCCTTTATTCAAAAAAAAGATTGGGTTTTTTTTAGGTTGGGCAAGATGCAAGAACTAACACCATCTCCAAACCAAGATAAGATTTGGCAAGAAGGAGCTTACTTGGGATACTTACATACCTCACCCACACTTGGAGTTTGCATTGCTGAGCAACACAACTCAAGTGTGTGGAGTTCAAGCTTCCCTTCATAATCGTTCTTCACCAAGAACTATCATAGTGTTGTAGTCGATGTAGCTCTCATGTTCTTAGGCGTCACATGTTCGTCATTCTTTTTAATCTTCACTTGAAATGGTTAGTGACCAAAAATACCCTAAGGAAAGTTTATCCTAGAGACATGATCTTGCTTTTATTCGAAAGGGAAATGATAATCCGGGCTATCTCTCGGTAGTGCTTTGTTTATGGTCAAAAGCTCGACATGGGGACTTCCTCCTGCAGCTATCATTGGCGATGTCGTTCCTCTCTCACCACCGATTGTTGATGTGTCATGAAGCTTTAGCTACAAGGTTAGTGCCACAGGGCATCTATGAAATTTGCAATGTTTGTGATAAACATATGCATCTACAACTAGCCTTCTAAAGGTTTTGCAAGAGAGGACCTTAAGGTGGTTGCAGTCTTCGTGCATGCTCGGGGCACAAAGCATGCCTGGCTCTAGAGAGGCCTTGAAGGAGCATGGTCCTTGTGGTATTTCAAAAATGAAGCTGTCATGCTCATCTATGGAATCCTTTCCTTCGGACTCCAGAGTTGGCGCCTCGCAAAATTCCATGGCCCATGGATTCTCTATCTCAAGAGATTCATCGTGAGAGATCATGGTTGGATCTTGATCATGGTCGAGAACAATGTACTCTAGGCCAGCGGGAAGAGGCTCAAACTCGATTGAGGGTGATGATGATCGTTCGTCTTCACAAAGGTGAAAGATTTCTTCCAAGTCGTGCTCTTCATGAGTGGCAAATTTGGCAACCTCAAAGAGAATGGGCTCGGATGATACGAACGGACATGCATGCACCATCTTCTCGAGTGGGTTTTGCTTGGGAAGAGGCTTCGCCAAAGGATTTTCTAAACAAGAGGTAGCGGTGGTAGAAGCGGTTTCCCTAGGCTTTTCATCTAGGCTCCCATGAGATGCATCGAGAAGTTTTTCTAGCGGGTAGCCTAGGAGAAGATCAGAATTGAGGATGTCAAAGACATGGAAGTTTAGGTCGACCTTGATTCTGTCTATTGTGAGCGGCACGACACTTGCGAACCCCCGACATTTAAGGATGTGTCCAGATGGACAACTTCTGAGGAGCTTGTCGGATGGTCTTAGTGGTACATTGCCCAAAAGAGTGTACACTAAGTGCCATGGCATGATATTGACCTCCATGATGGGGTTAAGATGGGCTTTTACGATATCTCCCTTTATAGAGCAAGGAATGATCATAGATGGTGAACTAATCCAAATCGCTTCGGAAAAGCGTCTCACTCCATCCGACCATTCCTCCTCTATGGCCTCCTTAAGAATTGCTTCGTTGGGAGAATCAGGAGGAGAAGGAGGTACCGTAGGCCTGAAGGACAATTCTGTCAATGGAGTTCCTCCCCTAATTGGGCATCGAAGAAATTCGAGGTGTTTGTACGGTTTCTAGATGGATCGTCCTCGAATTGAGAAGGGAACTTCGGGGGTTGAATTTCTTCTCCCTCCAATATTCCTAGTTCGGATGAGGGTTTTATGGCTGAATCTGAGGATGTGGAAGGTGGAGGATCGGATTTGGCCGCTAGAAGATCCTCGTGGCTAGACTTACGCTCTTCTCGGAGGGGTTTGGGCTTGACTGCGAAGGTGGTGTACTCGATGATACTGTCTAGGATTTCCCTACCTTCAACCGGATACTTATGGAGAAACACCCCTCCAGTGATGAAGTCGAGATAATCGGCGGAATCCTTATTGAGACTCTTATAAAAGGTGTGAAGAAAAAAAGGATTGAGTATCGATAGGGTAAGGTCAGATTTCACTAAGAGCGAAAATCTAGCACAAGTTGCTCCTATAGTTTCCTTCTCATTCTGCTTAAAGAAAGCGATAGAGAATCTCTTTCTAATGTTGTCCCAGCTGCCCTTCATGATGCCTGCGGCAAATGTGTACCATCGCTCAGCCTTCCTTTTAAGAGAGAAGGGGAACAACTTCCACCGCAGGACATCTTGTGTCATGCTTGTAGAGGCAAAGCGCGAACATAGCTGCTCGAACTCATGCAGATACTGGTCTGGGTTTTTCGTTTCTTAACCCAGAGAAGGAAAGCTCCCGAATCAAAGCGATAAGGTCGGGACAGAGTTCATAGCCAGATGTAGAAGATAATGGCAGCTCATAGAACTCGCCCCTTGGGGTAGAGAGGCTGTGAAAAAAAGGCTTCTCCATGGGTAGCGGGCGTAAAGGTAGAAGGAAAGAAAAGTAAAAGATACGAGGACGATTACGTACGAAGAAAGATGCAGCAATCCTTCACCGACAACGGCGCCAGAAAGCTTGTTGGGTATTTCAGCGATGTGCGAATAAATCCGCAAGCGCACGGATACCGATGTAGCTTTCATCTTAGAGTATTCCAAGGGTTATCAAATCTGAGAGAACGTGTCTGCACTAACTTCTATTCTAGTCGGTCCAAGGACACACCACGATAGGTGGCGAGGGTAGAGAGGATTCCTAAGGTAGCACTATAGTTGAGTTAAAAGCCGATCTCTCGGGTAAAATACTTGCTTCGGGCGCCGGCTTACTCCTGGTATGCCAGGCGACTCCGACCAACAGCTCGACGCTATATCCGAACGTGGAGGGTTACAAAGGACCGATAGGGTTGTCACCACCTACGGCCTACCTCTAGCAATCCGTGGGATATAAGGCAAACGAAGGATAACCCTTAGCCTAGACACCACGTTTACGCTACTGATTACTACTGTAGCCTAACTATATTTGAGGTCTCGTTGCAAACTACAACAGTCCGTATAAATATAAAGCGGCAAACCCGTGAGTAAGAGAACTGATCTCACTCGGATATAGGTACTACTAGTGTATACTATAGACATACATAATACACAAGAGCACTCAAACCTATACTATGATAGCAAGGAAATAAGGCTACTCATGCATATTTAAAAGAATCAAGTATAACACTGTACAGAAGAATCACGAATACAAACCTGCTTAACTCCCAAGAAACCCAGCGGACACTTCTCTAATAGGCCCAAAAGAATGCGGCGTGGGACTCGCTCGCGGAAATATTACAGAGGTCACGCGCGTGGGTAGCTGTTGATCTGTCGCAGAAGGTCCAATGCAGGTCTGACGCGCGCATGCAGCAGCCCAGAAGCCTGATTCGTGCATACCCAGGCCCGAGCGATTGCGCGCGCATGCAGCGGCCCACCCGGCCTGATGCACATGCAGACACTCATTGAGTTTCGTGCAAATGTAGCTCAAACAAAAAGGTTAACATATGATTTAAATCAAATTTCAATTTCACCATTATATTGCTTGTAACGAGATCTTTAAAACTAGACCATTTAAAACTAGACCACCCTTGTTTTATTTCTGGAATAATTTTTTATAAAAATTGTTCCCATTTAAAAAAATCTTCCAGCTTCTGTGAAGCCGGAACAATTATTCCAAGCTAAAAGAAAAGTTCCAACTTCTTAATAAAATTGTTCCTCTTTAGAAAAAATATTCCACCTTAAAAGTTATTTAAATATAGTTAAACGGGATTTTATTTTGAAGATTTCATCGTAAGTAATTCAACGGTGCAATCCGAACTTGATTTTAACATTTCAGTTGAAAATTATAAATTTATTTGCTTCAAATCTTTATTTTGAACCTCTCCTCGGGAGGTACGCACGTGCCTTTTCTGCGGTAGATCTGCAGTCAGTCACACACACATGTGACTGCTACTTAGCGCCCCTCGCTCGCGCTCTCCACGAGTGGCGGACCCAATAGGTAGTCCGGGTAGGCCGGAACTACCCTAGATTTTGATCGAAAAATTTTTAGTGCTTAGACTTTTTAGCCAGATGGAATAAACAACCCAACAATCAACCCTAGCCCACCTCAGCCCACGTACGCGCCGCCAGACGTCCAACTCCCCAGTCTCCCAACCTGGCGACCCGCCCCACCGCCGGCCGCCGACCGCCAGCGCCGGGCACCACCGGCTACGAGGTTGTGCCTCCGCTCCACGCCGCGCGGTCTCGACGCTCGACTCCTGCATCCCGCTGGGCGCCGGCCCCTGCTTGGGCGCGCCGCTCCCCCGCTCCCGCTGGCCGTCGGGGCCCCGCGTGGCCGCGCCCTGACACCGGCGCGGCGGCGCACCTCGGGGCCTCCACGGCTGCACGCCAGCCGGCAGCCGCCTGCCCGCCTCCCGCCCGGCTGCCGGCCGCCCTTGTTTGGTACTGCTGGTCCGTACTTCTGTCTCTCACTCTAATCCATGATTCCATTTAGTACTGATTCCATTTGTATTGTTTCTGAATTCAGACATTGAGTGATTAGTTGAATATTCGGTGCATCCATTTGTATTGTTGTTGTGTGTTCTTGATCCTTAAATTGGCATTGATTCTACCGGTGGCAATTGCAACTGTGGAAGGAGTATTTTCTGTATTGAATCTAGTGTAGACTTAAATGAGAAATCGCATGAGTGATGAGTTAATGAATGATTGTTTGCTCACTTTTATTGACAGTGAAATTTTCTCTAATATAAGTGAGGATGACATAATTCACACTTTCATGGCCATGAGGAAACGTATAGCAAAAGCATTAGGCTAGACTAGTATTGTCATCTTCTATTTATGTAAGATCTTATTGATGTTACAACTTTTTATATTGTAAATTATTCGAGTTCTAAACTAATTTGTTGAATTGAATGTATTATAGGACTTTTTACTTTGCTATTAGATAATACCGGATCGCGCTTTGAAATTTTTTGCCAGGACTACCCTAGATTCAATTCCTGGGTCCACCGCTGGATAGAATAGAAGGAAGGGAGTCTACCCAAAGCCAAAGCTCTCATCGTCGCCCTCCCTCCCCTAACGCCGCCGAATCATTCCGCTGCCGTTCAGCGCCCACCCCGTGCGTCCGTCTGCATCGAGCCTCCGGACGCCGGGTAGCACCCATCTACCGCTGCCCTAGCCTCCTCTGCCGTCGATGCCTGAAAGCTCGTTCGGGAGGGGCCGCACGCCGCCTGCTCGACGGAATGCGCCGCTGAGACCAGTACCCTGTCAGTCAGCCAACAATGTCCGTTACCGGGTCAGCCGTAGGGCACGGCGCGGCTCGTCCGCTCATGCGGCTGGTCACCATGAGCGGCGCGCCGATCCTGCGGCAGCTGCACCTGGAGGAGCGGCTCCTGCGCCGCACGGAGGACAACTGGTGCGTCATCAACGACGGCACGGCGCCTCCCACTATCGTCATGGGCGTTTCCGGGTAAAATTTTAACTTCCTCCCAGATTTTGCCAGGAAGGATGGATCCTGTCTTGCATTTCGCCCCCTTGCGACCTCTGTCGAGTTGCTAATTCGGCTGTCGTGATGGCAGGAGAGTCTCGGAGCTTGTCGAGATAGAACCCGTCCTCCGGGACAGGGTGCCGGTCGTCAGGAGGTTCAGTGGAGGTGGCACCGTCATTGTTGATCAGGGGACGGTGTTTGTGACATTCATATGCAATAGGAGTGCTGTCGAAGGGTTGCAGCCCTTCCCGAGGGACATCATGTCATGGAGTGGACAGTTATATGGCAAAGTGTTTGACAGATCTGGTGAATTTCATCTGCGTGAGAATGGTATGGAAGATCAGCACAAAGTTTCATCATTTTCCGAGCTTAAAATTGAACTGCTTGTAGCGAGCAAAAATGCCATGTTTTAATGCAGTGTATTACGGTGTATCTTTTATGGATCAGAATTGTAGCCATTTTTCATTATATTAAGTGGACAGGGTTTATTATCCTTCAATTAACATAATGTCCTTCTAAATTCGAATTCATTTTGTTACAAAATTACCTTGGCACCAGTATGTATCCCAGATAACTGATTTGCTATGTTCAAGATCTGCAATACTGTCCAAGAGATTAACTTCTTATGCGTTTGTTTTTTCAGACTATGCATTTAATCATCTCAAGTTTGGTGGAAATGCTCAGTCAATAACAAAAAATCGTTGGATTCATCACACATCATTCTTGTGGGACTATGATGTGAAAAATATGGATTATCTCAAAATCCCGAAGCGTGCACCTGAATATCGACTGGTACGACTCTAACTGCTTATGTCCTGATCTGATTTGCAGCATCCTTGCAGATAGAAATTGAGAATGATGTTTAGCTATTGACATCTCCAATCAGATTATCAAATTTGAGCATCTTTAGTTTTCATTTATGTCTGTGCAGATGTAACTGGGTAGGAAACTCGTACATGAGTAGCGCGCGTGCTATCATGTTCACTGGTTCCTAAGCAATTGAGCTGTAAAACACTGAACAGTACAAGTCTATGTTAATTTTGTTTCCATAACCACCTGAAGTGAACTTTTGGCCCTAATTGGTGTGAACCGCCAGTAGTTGTTGCAATCCTTGATCTGTTAAGGTCCAAGAACTGGTGGTAGTTGATTAATCATGGCTTATTTTACTAACATTAGTGATTACTCGACTAAAAAGAATCATCCATTTTTATTGTGTAAGCAAAAGTTTCTAGAGTGACTGCTAGACCAAAGGGTTTAGCAGTACTAATACGGAAACATGGAAAGTTTGATGAGTTTTACTGGAAGTGCTCTATTGTTGTAGTTGAACGATGATCTCGATGTCAAGCAAAGCACTGGGTAGAAATAAAGTAGACTGGCCTTTTATCAATTCTGGATGTGAGGATATAGCATTGCCCAAAATAGTGCAATAAAGTCAAGCTGTTCCAAATAGCGACTTAGCTTCACTAGTTGATTTCTGGTGGAAGTATCACCTAGTAATGGTATGGATTGCCAAACCTTGGTGCAGACCCACTTTACACAAAAACTGGCTTTTCTGATTAACCATTTCCTTTTTGTGATGACTCCATATGAAGGTGGAGCGAGACATTTTAAAGGACAAAACTATTGCGCTTGGGTCTATACCAGAGTCGAGCAGTACTGTTTTATCATGTAACTTCCATTAACATACCTGAAGAAATAGAGCTCATTCGCTATAAGAATTTTCTGAGCACATGTGAACAGTAATCAAGTAGCTGAAAACCAGATGGTAATATACTGCGAACTGATATTGGTTTCACCACTGGTTGTTGACTGTCTTGATTGTTGCACCTGTATTTAAATGGAAATGGTGCGATGTCCATGGAATTTGGCTGGGAATGAGCTGAATTTGGTTTTTAAAAATGTTGAACTCTGCCTGTGTAGGTTTGGTCCCAAGCTGTTGAACAATCCCTATTTGGATTTTAAGAATTGTTGTAGATGAACTGTACCCATTTCAGAAACAGTATTACACATGTTCCTGGTCGTGTATGATTTACAGTTGAATGAGCCTATTTCAGATATAGTATATCACTCATTTTCTACAGATTAGGTTTACAATTGGCAATTCTCAACTTAGTGTGCATCTTTCATTCTCTTTTCAGGCAAGAAACCACGCAGATTTCTTGTGCCGCATGAAGGAGTATTTGCCTTCGCGGTCAGTCTTCACTGATAGGGTCATCATGGCCCTGGGAGAACACTTCTCAGTCCAACCCACAGACTTGGAAACAGTGCTTTCTACCGTCGAAGAATTCTTGCCTTCAACAAAGCTGTTGTCTGAACAAGACCTAGAGGAAATTGTTTCCTCCAAAGAATCCTCCCTTAGAGTACAGAAAGCCGAAGAGGCATGATCATGATTACAGTGAACTCTTTTCTGCTGTGCAATCTGCAAGCAAATCGTCGGCGAGTGGCACACTGAACCACTGACTTTGCTACAGCTTAATCCGAGCAATTTTGCGCATATATTTGCTGTGATTGGAAGCGGTATTGGAACGGTAAACCAGGAAAAATTTGTGTCCCTTGTCAGTTATCCACCGTTTGTAGTTGTAGCTTGATTGTTTCTTATGCGTGCTACTCTACCTCTGAGAACACACTCCTGGAAACATTGTTGTATTCACTGATAGATAACAGAGTGCCCGAGCAATCGATTCTGGAAACTGAACTGGTGGCTACCGCCTGGAAATAACGTGTATTAATCTCTTGCAATTTGCAAAGTCTGCGTTTGGATCCGCACGCGGAACCGGCCTGGAGCGCGCGGCCTGTGAGCCGAGACGGCGACCAAGCGTCGTCATCGCGAAACGCCCGGCCGACGAACCCCGTTCCCCCACGAGGAGGCACGGCACCACCGTCTCCGTCCTCCCATACTATCATGACGCCGGAACAGTGGCGCGTCGCGTGGTCCGCGGGTGACTGGCACCGCCGCGCCGCACCGGCCAGGACCAGGCGCCGCGTCATGCACGAACGCGGCTACAGCGGTAGCGGGGGCGCGTTCGGCACCGGCGACGGCCGTAGAGGATCCCGGGCGCCCGACCGGCGCTGTGGCCTGCGTGCGTGCGTGCGGGTGGGCTGCACGAGGGATGAGAGGGGAGAATCCTCCTGCCAGATCTCGATTGTCTGCCGGTTGCCGCTGAACTGCTCGTGCCTCACGCCGGCCAGCTGCCCCAGCGAGCCCGCCGTTCGCTTCGATCGCCGTCACGTGCGGCCGCGCGACGCCCGCACAGGAAAGAAAAGGGTCGGACGTGTCGCCCGTTGCTGCCACGCGCCATGCGCCACGCAGCTCCATCGGCGGCGGGCATCGCGCCGTGCGCACACGGCCGGACTACAGATCCACGGCAAGCACAATCAGGCCCGTTCGGAGCGCGCACGAGCAAACCACCACCAACCGTGCGATCTCTAGCAGCCGGTCCGGTACCGCGACCTCCAGAGGAGGGGGACCGATCCGGACCAGGTTGCTGTTCGCGCACGTACGAGTGGTCCGAGCGATCCAGCGGGAGATCATGTGCCGTCGCGGTCTCGGACCAGCACACGGGAGCAGCAGGGCCGCTCGCCCGGCTAGCTACCTTGCCGGCGCCGGCGCCGGTGGGGCGACCACGGGATGCACGAAACCACTGTACCGGGACCCCGACCGCGCGGCGGCCCTCCCGGCCTGGCCGGCCGGCAAGCGACGCGCGCGCGCGCCGTGCGTGGCACGCGGCCGCGACGGCGACCCGCATGGCTCCACGCGGCAGGTGATGTGCCGCGAGCTGCAGACACGCGGTCGAATAATTCTCGTGCAGGGCGTGGCGCGAGGCCGGGAGCTGGATGAGGAATTGTCATGGCAGCCGCCGCCGCGAACGCCGTGCGCGCGGGGACGCGTGCCAACTGCCGCCCGTCCGTTCCACGGACCGTGTCTCGATGGGCACCCGCAGCCGGAGGCGCGCGCACCACGCCGCCCGGCCGGCCGCCGCAGTATCGCAGCGGCAGGACCGGCAGAGTCGCGGCCGGAAATCAATTGCCTAGCTAGCTAGCTTGGTCACGGGTCGCGACAAGACCCGCGCTGTCGTCTGTGACGAGGAATATACTCTACGTGACTACGTCGGTGATGTGTACCTGACTACAACTGCCGATCGATAGTTTCCAGGTATTAGTTGCGAACGAACGTTCCTGGCGCACAAACACCAGTCCGTTTTTCGCTTTCCATTGTTCTAGCTTTCCCTTGTTCTAGCTTCCTCGGCTCCTTTCCTGTTGCACGTACTTCTTCCATATGCATGTGCATATTTTATCGATTCCTCCTTTCTCTACCGTTATTTACTCTTAATTTTCCCTTTTAAGATAACGGTGTGCGAGGAAAAATATAATAAGGGCAAGTACACTAGAGTCGCAGAGTCGTCTAATAGGTGATCTCATGCAGTAACATATCATCTCGAGGTGACTTAACAGACAACCTGTATAATAGGTTGTTGTTTTGTTGTCTCGTAGTAGTACCATATCCCTAAATCGTGGAATAAAAAAAGAAAATTGTGAGTAGTATGACAACAACTCGTACAATGGTAAGGAAGCGGTCACATAGTCCTTAATTGCGGTCTTATAGCCCTGAGGCGGTTGTTTCGCGAAACAACCACCTCGTTCTCTCTTTCCCCTCTCTCCTCCACAATTAAAAATTCCACATGAGACAACTTATGAGACCGCTTACGTATATAGCAATGTACTTGCCCTAATCGCGAGATTGCTTTCACAAAAATTCGAAAGCAGAAGTTAAATGTTATTTTATACGTTCAAGTTGAAATGAAGAAAAAGATAAAAAGTAACAAAAAACATAACTAGTGTCAATATTTAGGAAAAGAGATATTAGTACTAATACATTGTTTAAGCGTAAATATAAAACTTTCAAATGATAAAAACCCTACATAAAAGTAAAACTTTTTGTGTTTCTCCCAACTTGTAATTACATGAATAAAACTCATGATGAAATCATGAAAAACTTACACCTCACGTGCCCAAAACTTTCTCTGTCTTAACTTTTAACTTACATACTCGAATGTTAAAAGCTTACAAATCGCGTATACTAAACTTTCTACATCCATAATTTTCAATTTACAGATTTAAAACTTCATACTCAGATTTAAAAAACTTTTGAATCATGTACACGATTCTTCTCTACATTCCCTCTTTCAATTCACATACTGAAAACTTCACAATTGACTTTCAGATACTCTCAGACCATGTATACAAAACTTTGTAGATCCCTAACTTTTAATTCATATATTTTATAAAATATATCCGAATTCGAGAACTTTCAATTGTAAGACTTTGTACAGTCTACTTACAAAATTCAATTGTAAGATTTTGTACCAAAAGAATATTAGGAAAAAACATACAATAGACATTATACATTTTTAGCTTTCAAGTGACACATCAAAACCTTTTGCAACCAGGATTTAAAAATTTTGAATCACACATTCAAAGCTTGTAACATATCCAACTTTTAAGTTGTAAAATGAAAATCTTGCACTCCAAATTTAGGAACTTTCTGGTATAACATTTCAAATATTGTACCTCTAGATTCAAATGAGTACTGGTTCATCAAAAAATCTAAACCCAAAGTACTGATATTAAATTCCCACTCCACTCTTAATCTGGTAGGAGCAAGGTAGGTGATTGGTGGTACGGACTTGCCGGGACGACGACGGCGACACCGGCGCCGCGCCTTACAGTGGTGACGAGCAACCGAGCCGATGGAGGCGTGAGGCCAGCCCTGCTGGCTGGCTCCGGTCTGGCCACGAGCTGGGCAAGATCTCACTCCGCTCTGATGAGCAGGAGCTCCTCCGTGGCTCCATGTCGAGTCATAAAGGGAAAATGAAAAAAGAAAAGAAAAGCGATAATAGCAGATGGATCCAGTCCCAATCCTGACTATCGCCTGTGTGCCTCCATGTGCGGACTCGCTGATTACGTCACGCGTCCGTTCGTTGCTAATGCTCGCGCGCTCTATAAGAATTTTGGATCGATACAGTTATATATACAGACTTATATAAAACAATTCGGCTTATATTCCAAAAATCAAGTTGGCGCCCCACAATGCTACGAGATCATGCCTGGACCGACCTGGGGGAGGGGGAGCAAGGCTGGTAGCTAGGTGTGGGCATTCGATCGAGTTGGGTCGCGCGGCGCGCATGAGGGAGAGCGCGATGGGGATCGACGGACGGCCGATCGCTCGGCCACGGCCACGTACGCCGGCGTGCACGGACCCACTGGCCAGATCGGCAGATGGGCACGACCGGACACCTGGTCGCGGCCTGGAATCAATGGATTATTGAAGGACCTATATCTAAGCGTGTACGAGGGCTGCAACACTCGGCGTGGCTATATACCATCGCCTCAAGAATTTAGTGAGACCAATTCGGCCCACTATTAGTTAGCGCACGAAGCCCAATAGCTATTTGTCTCTATCGTGCGGTGGGCTACTGGGATCCGCATACTTTCAGTCGATCAACCAGCTTACTAGTGTTTGGTGGGCTTGCTGCAGCACCTGCTAGTAGTTCTCTTTATAGTTTTTTCTTTTCTTTTCTTCTTCTTATTTTGTTTCTCTTTTCTTTTCTTCTTTGTTGCTTCCTTCCTTCATGCTTTTTCCTCGTTCCGACCTTGCTTCCTTCATGATTTTTCTTTCTATTTTCGTTTTTCTTTTTAATTTCTATTTTAGTAATTACTTTATAGATATTCCTTCTTGCTTTTCTTATTCTTTGCTTTCGTGTCTCTCAATTTAAGAAGTGCATTCGAGTTCTGACCGAAATTGTCGAACCAAAAAGAAGGTAGAACCGGACCTCTCCAATATTAAATATCCTATCAAGATTCTTGATCAAAAGGAAAGGATCACTAGGAGGAGGAAAGTGCTTAAAATATATAAAATCCAATGGAGTTATCATATCGAAGAAGAAACCACCTGAAAAACTGAAAGCTATCTAAATCAAAATTTTAGAGGTTTTCTAAATTCCACCACAGGTACACGCACTTTCTATACTAAGATTAATTATCCGAATCTTGGGACGAGATTCTTTTTAAGGGGGAAGCCTGTAACACCTTAGGTGTTTGAATTGCTAACACAAGATCATGCATCAAGCATCACGCATAATGTCCAAGAAAAATTCAAACAATGCACTTCATATGTGTGTGTATATATATACATGTATGTGCATATGTATGTGCATATGTATGTGCGCATGTATAGTGTACTTTTGTAGGCTTTCATAAACAACTCAACATGACTAGCAATATGCATTCAAATGTCCATTTTGATAAGGTCTACGAAAGAGTAGTTGACAGCATGGTCAAAATTTGAAAAATTTCACATGAAATGACAAGTTCTTTTAAGTCCTAGGGAATCTAAATTTAAAATAACTTTCAAACTATAGCTCCAATGAACTTTGTCCTAAAACGAAAGTGATAGAATTTTAAATTTTCCACAACTTTCATGTTGAAAGTTTTCAAGTCTCTGTTTGAAATTTTGAGAATTTTTGAATTGAATCCCGGCCTCTCTTTCTCTCTCCTTTTCTCTCTCTTCCCTCTCCTCCCCTCTCCTTTCCCAATGAACTTTTTCTCTGTTTCGATTCCCGCCGCCGCGTCCGGCCAAGCCAACGCCCGAGCTCGCCGCCCGACAGACCAGTAGCAGCCACGCTCGCCCAACCCCGGCCCTAGGGGCGGGCCCAGGATTTGGGCTGTGGGTATTCAAAATTTCTAATAGTTCAAATTTTTTTTAACAGCCCAAAGTATGTATTAGTAGCACATAATTGAGTACGGACAACACAAATTATTCATAATTTGAAATTGTTCAACATGTAGATAATAATAGACGTACTAAATGATCAACAATTAAAGTGAGAATATCTGAAATAAATAGAGGATAAAGTTCAGAAACAACAAATGGGATTGATAAGGATGCTTACAAATTACAAGATAACTTTACGTTCCTTCATGGCTTGAAAATACTTGATGATGTCGTCATCCTTTGCTTGCAAGAAGAATTCCCTTTCAATGAATGTGGTTAAACAAATATTCAAAAATTTCTGCCCCATTTTGCTTCTTAGCTTATTTTTGATAGTGTTCATTGCAGAAAAGATCCTCTCAACACCAGCAGTTGCAACAGGAAGAACTAGAACCACTTTGAGAAGTTTGTACACAATGTCATACCGAGAAACTGTATCTCTTTTAACTATCATCATAGACAACTTTGATAGACTTCTCAAATTTTTGAAGTTCTCATCATTCCTCACACCAGCAATATAGAGACGTAGTTGATGGAGAAACACCTATTGGCTCATATTGTCTTTTTTTTTGCAGCAGTTCTTTCCAAAAAATATCTCAAATCAGTAGTGGCACTGCCGCTCTTCCTTCTTTTCATGGTTCAAACCTACACATTACAAGCAATCGAGATTCATAAATACTTTCCTCATTATCATACTGCGTTGTTGTGAATTGTTCATTAATTTTGTAAATTGCAATGACAGTTTTCAAGGAAAAATGGACAAATTTAAAATTTTTGCTAACCTCAGTTAGTCTTTCCCCTCACTCAACCGGTCAGGTAGGTTTGCGGTCAGGGTAAGCCCCTACGCATGCTCCCTCTCCCTGCATCCTGTTGCTGCCGCTTGCCGCTCCAGGCTGCCGCCTGCCGGCCCGCTGCCCGCCGCTGCGCCGCCTGCCGGCGCCTTAGGCGCCTTGCCTCCGCCCGCTGGCCCGCAGTCGGCAGCCTACCTAACTGCCTTGCCACCGGCCCGCCGCCTGGCCTGTTGTTGCCCGCGCCTCGCGGCACCTGCCTCCACGGACGGCGGACCGCGGCTCCCCTGTGGGCTGCGGCCTGCGCCTAGGCAGCTGCGCCCTTGGGCCCTGCCGCTGCCTGGCTGCGCGCCTGCGCCTGCCCTCGCCGCCGGCGCCGCCGGCCTAGGGTTCCGGCTACGAGCGGCGAGCCTGGGCGGGTGACGGGGCGAGTGGGATGGGCCCGGGGGGGGGGGGGGGGGGGGGGGCGAGGGGAGGGGGTGATTTGGGCAGTGGGGACAGGCGGGGGGTGGCGAGTGGGGTGGGCCGCAGGTGGGCCGGGTGGGGGGAGGGGGCAACGTGGGCTGTTAGAGGGGAGGTGGGCTGCTTCACTGATTCAAACTTGTTTTGCTAGTGTGTTGTTCATTTTTTATTTTCTCTTAATATACTTGAGAAATATACTACATATAAAAAAATTTACCCAAAATAATGGGTATTCAACTAAATACCTTTGATACGTACTGGGCCCGCTCCTGCCCGGCCCCCTGCAACTGCAGAACGCCTCCTTTCCCCGCACGCCACTGCCCGCCCAGCCCGCAAGCTACGCTGGCTTTGCCTGCCGCCCCGCCGCGCCTCTGCACGCCACCCCCGGCGTCCAATGCCGTGCGCCCATCCGCGCCTGAGCCCTGCCGAACCTACCCACCCGCCTCCAGCCCTCCCCCTCTTCCCTGGCGCCTATAAATGCCGAGCCCGGCCTCCTAACGCGCGCCCGAGCACCACCACCACCACCACCTCCGCTCGCCATTAACGCCAACGCTAGGAGCTCGCCGTGGAGCCCTACCATACAACCTCTCTCCGCCCCGAAGAACCCATTGGCTAGCTCTCCCCCAACCCCGTGAAGCTCCTCGACCCGGCCTCCCCCGCCGGAGCTCGCCAGAGTTCGCTGGAGCGAGCCCGCATCGCCGCCAAGCCCCTGCTCCACGCCGACGGCTCAACTCCAGCCGCCCGAGTCCCAGCCGAGCCACTTCCCAAGTCCCTCTCGCGCCCCTAATGCTCCTCCCCCTCTTCTTTCCCATCTACGGCGAGCCAGCTCGCCGGAATTTGGCCGGCCGTGTCCCCCCCCCCACTGTGAGCCATGGCCAAGGGCCACAATGCAAGGATTCAGATTTTACCAAGGCCCTTAGCGCAAAACCTTAGGGACCTCCCCGTAAACTTTCAATTCAAGTTTTGAATCCAAACCAGTGAACATGTAAATTCGATTAAAAATTGTATATAAATCCTAAAAATACAAACTAAAATATGTTGCGATCCTCTTGGTGAATCCTACAAGTTTTGCATAGGACCATGTCTAGTTTCTAAATATTTTGTGTTGTAGAATAAAGAGTATTTTTATTAGCATTTAATTGTACCTCATGTTCTAGGAAAGTAATGATGGTGATTTTTGGACAGTGGATTAGACTCTAGGATTGTATCTCTGTGTAAAGGTTTCAGGACCGGAGCACCTCTCTAGCTCTAGTTGTTTTTAAATCTTGCTCCGTGCTCTAAGTTAGGTAGATTTATTTATTAACCATGTTCTACAGTGATTCTAGAGATGAAACTTTGATAGTAGTGATACTTTGGCATATATATGCTAAAGAAAAAGGTTTTATACTTTTTTCTTTAGTAGAAATTGCTCATATGATTTTAGCCATGAATAAATGCATTAACTTCAGATAAATAGTTACTGTGCTTAGAAATTTATGATATTTTTACCAGAGGGCATATTCAAGTAATTATTCATGCTAGAAAAATGTGAGGTTCAGAACCTCAATATATATATCAGTAAAAATGAATCTTGAATAATGTAGATATATTTTGCTGTATTTTCCATACTCTGTGTACTGCTCAATAAAATCTGATACATTCACAGTAGAGTTACTATAGATTTGTAAGCACTGTGGAAAATTTGGAGCACCAATACTTGCATGGTTTGTTCTGTATAAATAGAACTCTGTACTAACTGTTTGTTTTCTTTTTCATGTTTAATCTGCTGCATAAAAAGAGCTAAAATTTATACAGTAAACTAGTTACTCATAAAGGTACCTTGTGTAAACATTTCAACTTCATAAACCTTACCTAACTACAAATATAAATTCCTACATGTGCCTTGTGCTTAATTATGAAAATAGAAAATTCCGGCACGTGAAGAACACACACTTACCTAATGAAATAAGTAAAAATAATGAATACTCTATAAATGATTGCCCAAGAAAATATAAATAAAAAGTTCCATAACTTAACTGAGTTTTGTTGGATTACAACTTTATAGTGTAACAATTAATGAAGCTTCACCATCAAAATAACTTATACCTATGCATTCATATAGAATCGATCGCTCTCGCTGACGGAACCTACGAGCCGGTGCTGGAGGCCAAGAGTGAGCAGTGTGAAGCTCAAATGAGTCTAACTGAAGTCGCTGGAGTCCCGAACCAAAGTTCGGAAGAGCCCAAGGCTAGCGTTGCTAAGGAAGGCAAGCACCGGAGCATAAACCCTAATATTTTCAATGACATGCAATGTTATACTTCTATTTACTTGTGCATTAAGTTTATAGAAGTTGGTTGAAACCTTAGTTGCATGATCCTTGGTACCCATGCTTTGAACACTAGTTGTAAAGTTCGTTAGATTTGCCATGCTAATAGGACTCCGGTAAAAGTCGAGTGATTTCCTATCACTCGTGAGAAATAGGAGTTGTTTGTTTACTTACGTTGGAACCATAAGGTCGATGGGCGGGGCTAGAAATAGGAGTTGTTTGTTTACTTACGTTGGAACCATAAGGTCGATGGGCGGGGCTGTTTTACGATATTCATGTTAATGATTGAAGCCCCGTCTATGTAGTGAAAATGGCTAAGATCACAGTGTGTGATAGTGGTGGTCAAGTTTTTGAATGTACTAACCACGTGCTGAGAATATGGTAATTGGTAAGCCTAGTACCAGATTGAACTTTGGCGTGGAACATACTCCCCACCGTCTTGACGTTGTTTCCATCTAGCTAATGGTGAGTGCAGCGCAGCCGCGACCCGGCGTCGTTATGATGACCGAGAGCCTTGTACTCATGGGGGGTGGGCCTGTTCCATGAAACGGGAATTGACGGGAAAAGTTTCACGTGTGACTCATCCAAGTTGGCGTGTTGTGTTTAGGTTTGCCTTGCAAGGTTAAGAAATTCGATTCGAATCGTCCGTTTCTCATGGACATTGAGACTGCTTGACCCTTTTACCACATAGATTACCACATAGAGTAAGAAAAGGAACAATAATGATGATTAATCTTGTTGGATGATTAAATTAATTGCTTTCACCATGTGTGATGGTAGATAGTTGCTTATCTAGAATGGTTAATCGAACTAGAATCTTGAAAGCTAAAATCTGAAAATAAGGACCTATTCTTTGATGCTTTTCAACAAAATAAAACCCCTCAAGCCTTAGAGCTTTGCATGACTAGGAGTCTGCTAAGTATATACCAATAGTCAGGTAAGCCTTGCTGAGTATTAGTATACTCAACCTTACTTGTGGGTCTGTTTTCAGGTGGGTCTTTTGAGGACATGATCGCTAGCTTGACTTGGCCGTGCTCTCTTCCTCCTGGTTCATCGGTGGAATGGGATACGTCCCCTACCAATAATGATGACGCCGAGTGATGTCTTATACGGGCTTCATCATGACATCTGTATCAACGACTATAACTACTATTTATTTCTGCGGCACTTGAACTCTGAAGTACTTGTTTATGATTTTCGAACTTGGTCTGTAATAATAAATTCATGTCGAACTCTGTGATGTAAAATTGTGGATTGCTGTAATCTGTGGCCTCACCTTCGTATGAGTTTTATGTATGCGTTGTTTCGATCGGATACCCAGTGGTTGTATCGGGATGTTAGCCAACAGACCGATGGATTACTCTGTTTGAAATGTGTAATAGCCGAATTACCTTTATGGTGATGGTTAACGCACTTGAGCCGGATTGATTCAGGTGGTTCTACCACACGTGGGGACCATGCGCTTCAGGTGATGGTTTGCTTGCGAAACCATCACCTGAAGTGATGGATAATGGCACCCAAAAACACTAGCCGAGGGATATCTCTGAGGTGGTAGATTGTAGATGGGGTGTCGCCGAGATTAGGAACTCGAAGGTGCAAGGAACACAAGATTTAGATAGGTTCGAGCCACCGAGAGCATAATACCCTACGTCCTGTGTGGTGGTTTGTATTGCCTTAGGTGTTGTGATGTTTTGGAGGGGGTCCCTGCCCACCCTTATATAGTCTGGGGGGACAGGGTTACATGAAAATCCTAGCCCGATACTAGCTTAGGAGTCCTACCCGAGTACTACTCGGGTAGGTTCCTTCTGTTCCGACTAGTCCTACTCCTGTATGACTAGTTACAATTGGTGTAGGGTGTGGGCCATGTCCCAACCCTTATCCTATAATATGTACGCCATGTGCGCAGTCCTGTGGCCCCGGGTCTGACAAGCCCCCGAGCTCTTCGTAGTCGAGTACTGCAGGCTTCCGAGCACTTCTGAAGGCGTCTTCGAGTTCTCCCGAACTCCGTCTTGAAGGTGTCTTTCGAGTACTTTCTTGGCTGCATCGAGGTTGTGAGGTGCTCATGCCCCGAGTAGTTGTCAAGTCTTATTTTATATGGGGTGTGATGAAACTCGCACTCCATATGGAGTAGCCCCCGAGCCTTAGGTTGAATCGAAGAATCAGGCTGAGGGCCAAATTAGTCTTAAATCTTCTGCTCTTATCTTCCAAAAATTTGAAAAATAAGCCATCGTGTCCCGCAGCCCCTGAGCCTTGAGTCCAAATCCCAAGGTTTGGAAAAAGGATCCAAAGAATCGTGGCATGGGTTGTGAAAAAAATAAGAATTTGATTTGATGGTTAAAATGAGTAAATTGGTTCAAAAATTCGAAAATCCCTTTCTTCGGGATAACGTCCCTGAAAAAATGGTTAAGCAAATAATTTTCCCAAATAACCCAAAATTACCGCTCAAAACAAATCTTATCCTGATATGAACTCTTCAGCTTCTGCACCGTGATACGCTGAGTTGTTTCCTGTGCCCAGCCCCAAGCATGGGAGCCAGACGTGCCACCGAAAACACGCTGAGTGCCCTGCTACGCCCAGCCCCCGAGCATGAGAGTTAGACGAGCCGCTGAAGGTACGCCGAGTGCCTTATCGCGCCCAGCCCCCGAGCATGGGAGTTAGACGAGGCACCGAAGGTACGCCGAGTGCCTTGTCGCGCCCAGCCCCCGAGCATGGGAGCTAGACGAGCCACCGAAGGTACGCCGAGTAGCGTAGGTACCGGCCTAATCAGAGGAGATACGCCACATGGTTGGCGGCGCCAGCCCCCGAGTCTGGGAGTCGGCCGAGTCACTCAGTGGTATACAGGAGCCACATTTCGTAACCCGGATAGGAGTCAGGTACACTCTTCCCCCAGATCAGAGTCCATCCGACCCGAAAAGTCCTCATGCAGCACGAGTCAAAGTCGCGTCGAGAGCGGACTGCTCCTCGATCTCCTTGGCTAGGTCATGGAGTATGGGAGTGAGGCCCCTTTAGTAACATAGAGTACTAGTCGTGAACTAGTAAACTGAGCGTTACTGGAAGTATGAAAGCGAGGCCCCTTCAGTAACATAGAGTACTAGTCGGAAACTAGTAAACTGAGCATTACTGGAAGTATGGGAGCGAGGCCTCTTCAGTAACCAAGAGTACTAGTCGGGAACTAGTAAACTGAGCGTTACTGGAAGTATGGGAGCAAGGCCCCTTCAGTAGCATAGAGTACTAGTCGGGAACTACTAAACTAAGCGTTACTGGAAGTATGAGAGTGAGGCCCCTTCAGTAACATAGAGTACTAGTCGGGAACTAGTAAACTGAGCGTTGCTGGAAGTATGGGAGCAAGGCCCCTTCAGTAACATAGAGTACTAGTCGGGAACTAGTAAACTGAGCGTTACTGGAAGTATGGGAGCTAGGCCCCTTCAGTAACAGAGAGTACTAGTCGGGAACTAGTAAACTGAGCGTTACTGGAAGTATGAGAGCGAGACTCCTTCAGTAACATAGAGTACTAGTCGGGAACTAGTAAACTGAGCGTTACTGGAAGTATGGAAGCGAGGCCCCTTCAGAAACATAGAGTAGTAGTCGGGAACTAGTAAATGGAGTGTTACTAGATGTTTGGGAGTGAGGCCCCTTCAATAACATAGAGTACTAGTTGGGAACTAGTAAACTGAGCGTTACTGGAAGTATGGGAGCGAGGCCCCTTCAGTAACATAGAGTATTAGTCGGAAACTAGTAAACTGAGCCTTACTGGAAGTATTTGATAGATAATCACGTAGATGCTTTATTTAGCTAATTAACAGGTTCCACTAGTCATTGCCAAATGAGGCGACCACTTTTGGCAGTCGCATGGCTCGGCTGTGACAGGGTTCCCTGAGCTTAGCCTTGACAAAATTGAATCATTTTCTTCTTTCGCGAGCCCATCCCCGCTGGCCCTATCCTTAGCCCCCGAGTGTTGGTAAAAAAGGCTCGTGACATAATGAATAGGTGACAAGAGATCAGCTGGAAAATGTTGCACTAATTAGGCTGGACATTCATGGGGCACGTCTGAGTGTAGTATAGCGAGGAAGTCATGACTAACTCGAATAAGAAACATAAATGGCGACCTTGAGTAAGTGGTAAAAATGGGTGCTTTTAGGTTTACGGGACCCTTTGTTTCGAGATATAGTCCCAAAACAATAGTTGAACAAATGAAACACCTAAAAGACCCTCAGAAAACCTCCTTGAATAGGGTACTTAATTTATGAATAAATTATTATTCGGGTGGTCTCGTCGCCTTTCTTCGTAGTCTTTGTTGAGTGGCGGAGCTCCCAGGGTCCTCCGAAGGGTTTGACATTCGAAGGTGGAATGCTTGCTCTTCGCGTGCCATGAGCATCGCTTGTGGAGAGCCTCCTCATGTCGTTTCTTCGAGCTAAGGGTTTTCTTTCTTCGGGTTGGTTGTTCCCCGACTTTTGGCTTGCGTTTCCGTGTTGTACCCAGATAGTCGAGGGGGATTTGATAGTTGGTGGGGCTGTAGGCCTCCACCTCATCGCGCTCTTGCTGCCTGGCGATGATGACGTTGCGGGCGTCCCGGCCGGCATTGATGTGATAGTGCGGAGGTTGCTTGTGGAGCAGTCGTAGATGTTGCCAGACTGATGTTGGTGTTGTTCTGGTACGCGCGGCATGCTTAGCGTTCCTGAGCTTATGCCGCTCTTTTTGGACGTCGTCTTCATCTTTGATCTTCGCGGTTCCCACAGTGTCGAGAGCATGTACAGGTAGATCGTGATGGGCGAATGCCCCCGCCACGTCTGGGTCTGGACTGGGTGTGTCGGAGATGTAGTCGTTGCCGTTGATGTAGTAGTCATCCGATTGAACGTACTCCGATCCTTCACTGTCTTTGTTGACGTGAATCATGAATACCTCACAATCTAGTGCGAAGCGTTTGGTACTCGCAGCCCAACCTTCTTCGTTGTTGGAAGAAGTGAGAGGTCTGCCTTCTTGGAATAGGAGTTCACCAGAGTCGATAATGGATCATGGTGGGCTTGATTCGAGAAATTTGGAGGGCTTTTTGCTCTTCCAATGCTCGAGCCTGCATGACCGAGTTGATCCTCTTGCCAGACTCTGGTGGCTGGCTATTATAGGTATTGCGTGAGTAGCCGAATCCGAATGGTTGTCGTAAACGGTAGCCCACCGACATCCGGTGGCTTCTTCTTCTCCGAGTTGCAGTAGGTGATCGAAGTCTTCTTCCAATGCGAAGAGGGTCTTGGGTAGGACCGCCTCAGACCGAATTGGACTTGGTTTGGCGGTTTTGAGTTTGCCGATGAAGTCGTCAAAATCGTGGTCGAATGCCTTCGGATCCCTAGGGTTGATGCGCTGAAGGGTGGTTTCTGCGAGATTGATTCACTCTACGACACCTTGGTCGACTCGGTCGATGCCAGAGAAGATGTCGCCGGTGGCGGCAGGAGGATGGTGAGGAGTCTCAAGGCAGTTCCGTGTTGAGGACGCCGGGTCAGGCTTATGGAGAGTGGCTTCCGCGAGCTTGATGCATTCGGTGATGCCGTCGTCCACCTGATCTATCCTGGCAATTAGATCGTTAGGACTGATCGATGGGTGAGGGTTTACCTTGATATGACTTGCGTAGCTTCCAATTAGATTGGAAAGTTTGATCCCGCTGAGATCATCGGCAAAATTGTCGATGTCGCGGCTAGATATCGGAGCAGATGCCTCCGGCTTCTTGGGGTTGGCCAGGTGGTTGTTGAAACCACCTGAGCCGTTGGCGATGCAGACCCAGGAGCCGAATGTGAACGTGGTGCCCTCGTCGGGCACGACGCTAGTGAAGTTGCAAAATGCCATCGAGTTCTCCGGTGGATGCTCGATAAACACCCCTACCTGGCGCGCCAGCTGTCATTGTTTTACCTCCAATCCCATTGAGGGATATCCCCAAGGTGGTAGATTATAGGTGGGGTGTCGTCGAGATCAGAAACTCGAAGGTGCAAGGAACACAAGATTTAGATAGGTTCGGGCCGCCGAGAGTGTAATACTCTACGTCCTGTGTGGTGGTTTGTACTGCCTTAGGTGTTGTGATGTTTTGGAGGGGGTCCCCGCCCGCCCTTATATAGTCTGGGGGATAGGGTTACATGGAAATCCTAGCCCGATACTAGCTTAGGAGTCCTACCCGAGTACTACTCGGATAGTTTCATTCTGTTCCGACTAGTCCTACTCCTGTACAAGTAGTTACAATTGGTGTAGGGTGTGGGCCATGTCTCATCCCTCATCCTAGAATATATACGCCATGTGCACAGTCCCATGACCCTAGGTCTGACAAAGACCGATCCATATGTGTGATTGATCCGGACTGTTACTACATGACGCATGCAAGGCAAATAAACGCCCACTCTGTATCCTTTGTTCTTTACTTTAGTCACCCTTGTGGATGCTTTTTTTCCTTGCCTTCTTTATTATAATCACCTTGCTTGACCAATCCGATGAAGCCAATTTCTGTATTAGAACTCCTAGACTCCATGTTTGATAGCTTCTGCAAGTTGGATCAAAACAATAACGGAGGTTTGGATTTCTCTGGAACGAGCACTCAACCGGCTAGCAAAAATATCTCTGAACAGCCCATTGTTTGAACCTCCGCCGAAAGATACTCGTAATCCCCAGAAACTTGCTAATCACCATCTTTATGGATGCTAACAGCTGTCTATCTCTCACTACGGATCTTATGGGATTTTGCTGGTCAAAATCCGGTATCAACACAGCCCTCTCCCCCCGCCCCCGCCCCAGTTCGGAGTATGAAATCTTCATGCTTCTAACTTTGTAAGTCTAACGCGTTAATCTTTTAGCCGACAATCCGCTTGATCGCTTCACGGACTCGATGTCCTAACTCTTCTATTGCTGCTTCTTCTCAAGTCTTTAAGTCAATGTGAATAATCAAGTCAACTTTACTTCATCCTACTCAAATAACTTGGAATTTTCTGAAGGATTTTGAAATCAAATCTTTGCTCCTCAAATGATTCTCTCAGATCACTCAATGTGTATGGTTCCTTACCAAGATATTGGTTTGCCTCTTCTCTCCCTATTACTAATAAGACTTTTCTGTGGAGCTCAGGGTAGGGAATGAAGAGGAAGCATACTTGCACTACATATTTTGCAAAATCAAAAACCGGATCCAATGGAGGAAACAAGTGATACTCATATAATCAGATCAAGACGTGCATGTGCGTGGTGTTTTTGGATGGAACTCCTTTTTGCACGACCCTTTCTTTTATTTCTTTTTTCGGGTATGGGCTACCTTTCTTGTTTCCTTCTCTTTTTAATCACTCTTTCTTTCTACTTTCGAACATGCATATTTTCTTTTCTTTTCTTCTTTTTGCGTAGCTTATACCCTCTTGCATAATGAATATAAAGAATTATGCTAAAGAGATGGAGTATTTTTGTATGGATGGAAGGCATATTTTTGCGCAACTTTTAGTGTAGAAGTCGGTATGAGTATATGTGGAGTGTATGTAATCTTGATCATGAAAGCATGAAATGAATCTCACAAGGGTCACAAATAATTTAACAAAACTCGATATAAGAACAAGTAGCATATGTCTAAGGTTTTTTAAAGGTATCGACGTATGGTCTTGGTAGGAATTAGATATCGAGCTAAGTTATTTTTATTTTTGCAAGATAAAATTTCCAAGTATTTTTGCAGTAAGAAATAAAATTTATTTCATCGTACCACGTCTCCTAATAGATCAGTATGATAGCCACGAGAAACTCCTGGCATCGTCGATCACACCCGTCATCTCTAGCATCCTCGTGTCGTCGGTGGCGACACTGATAATATACTGCACCTCTGGTAGCCTCATGTCGGCGGCGGCCAGGCCATGACAAGTTCGTGGCACTACTACTCCATGATCGATGCGGACGAAGCGATCGGCGGAGTCACAGAGGGACCACATCCTTCGGAGCTTTGCTTGCTAGTCTTCTGGTCATCTTAAGGTATAATCCACATGCATGTACGTACGTGCATGGCCTTGTGAATATTCTTGCATGCCTACTGGAGGACATAGTTCTTCTTGCTTGTATATCAATGAGTACGCTGGCCTTCTAACTGTGCATATGAGCGCCTCTTTGCATGATGTCACGACACCATCATGGCTGCGCTGCATTATTGGCCACGCCATCTTCTGCCTCCAGCATCCTCGTGGTGCCGACCTGGTCTCATCATCTCAGCACCGCTCTCCCGTCCCGACGGCCTTGTGGCTTCGTCGGCATTAATAATGCCTTGCCGTTCCAGCGTGACCCAACAGCCCGGCAGCGGCATCATCGAACCACCTCCGACAGGCGACAGCCCTGTGGTGATGGCGCCGGCATCAACCTTGTCGTCAGTACGCCATCTTGTCGTCATCTTCATGGTGTTACCTTAATTCGCAGCGACTTGCGGCGGCGTAGCCGCCGGGTGTGGGTGCCGTGCCTCCATATCTTGGGCGCAAGACTTCATCCTTCTTCAGTAGCCGATTTGATTGCAGGCCAGACTCTTCCATCGGCTATCCTTTTTAATTTATTCCATCGGCTATCTGTCATACAAAAAGCAACAGTAGCCCATTAAAGAATTCAAGAGTTGTTCTTTCGGCTGTCCTTGCATCTGCTATACTTTTCAATCGTCAGATCAGCTCAATTATTTCTGCAAGCCAACGCCTGAACTTGGACTTCTTTCTCTCCAGGCCCTTCCAGTCTTCCTTTAGTATTTCATCGGCTACCCATGCAATGGAAGAGCATTCGTGGTGTATTATAGACGTGCAGTACCATCTGGTTGGCTCCTGGTTCGTACGTAGCTCATGCATGTGCGCTTGTAGTAGAAGAATACACCCATGAGTGCATGGCTGGAGCTCCCGAATAGCTGCGCGTCGCCCAGCAACATAGGCTTCGTGCTGATACCAAACTGTGTCATCCTCGCGACTTGTGCCATCGTCACTCCACCTTCGGCAGCTCCATCTTGTGATTTAGTCCGACATCCTCGGGGCGTCATCATCTTCATCGGCAGCGTGCCGCCTTGCAGTTCCTTGGAAGCATCACAGTGTCGTCATGTCCAATTAGTGCTCCCTTGAGCTTGTGGAGGTGCATGCTTGTATATGTATATGTGCAGGACACACACAAACACTCTACTAGCTTGCATTGCTTCTTTCTTATTCTTGCCGCCGGCTATGATGAAGTCGGCGTTATATCCATATTTTGTTGAAGAAGTTAATTCCTCCACCGGAGCCGATGCACTTTGAGCGGAACTGCCGAGACCACAGCACTGGATCGACAGCTCTCCTCAGCATCGGCGTATCCGTAACGTCGCCGGCGACGCCGTCACCATTGTCGTCATGCCTGGAACAGCGCGCCGACTTGGCCGTCGATCAACTCAGCGATGTGAGTCATCTCGTGGTCCGTGATGTCCAGCTCCGCCACCATCTGTGTGACTACGCTCAGCGACATGTCCGCATTGCCAGGGGAAGTCCGGGTCCTCCACCAGCAGTGAAGTGGCCGTGCATCACGATGTAGTTATCGGCGAGGCCCATGAGCAAAGCGTCGGAGAAGAAGAACATGTCTGTGATGATGACGGTGAACCGACGGTCGATTCAATCAGACGCATCCACCACGTGAACGAGCCGACGAGCGAATAGAGGTTGGGGATGCCCATAGAGATCTATAGCTGTACGTTCGTGACCATCAGGCTCTTCTTAATATACAACGCTGTCCTGTATTAGCGCCAATGACCTCAGGAACACCGAGGACAAACACTAACGGCCGATATATTGGTTGTATCCTATCGGCTCAACCAGCACTAGTTAGCCGAAAAATAGATCGGCTATCCCTCCATCGGCTGTACTTGCGTATGTGAGAACAATAACAGTTGAATATCCTCTGTATGCTCATGTACGTGTTTCAGCCAAAGGAAGTAAACTGTGTGCACACATGCTGCTCTTATCCATCTTTGTTTAATTTCTAAAGCAATCAGCTAAATCATCAGCATTTTTGTGGGCCCTCATGGTAAAAGCCAGCACCAGCCCCAAGGTGAAATACTTCAAGATTCTGCCGACGACTTGAAGTTGAACATCTCGATACATCTCACTAAGTTTTCCTTCATCGTCTGTGGAATTGCTCCAGGCAGAAATATCATCTGAGTTGATTAATTCCACTTTTAAAGATGTAGCCGACTTAGCCATCCAAGATATATCAAAGGAGCAATCTCAAATAATATAAGCAACTGACTCCTCGCATTAAGTCCATGCTCCTTTTTCACTAGCCCTATCGGCTGTCCCTCTTCTTTTTTTTTTTATAGTGACTCCATCAGCGACCTCTCAGCCTGGGCCATCGGCTCCATGCAAATCATTTCTTCTAGAGCCAATGACTAATCAGGCGATGCATGCAAATTATAGTCTTCACGTGACTGGACAGCCGATACTTATAATCTTCTCAGCCGATGCATGCAGTCTTCCCTAATATTTTAATAGCCGCTAAACTTCTGATACGATCACTGCCTTCATCAGCAATCATCGATAGTTGATGCCCTGCAGCTTGGAATGCATTGCCCCCAAAATCTTTTTCCATCACATTAGTCGTCTTGACGAAACCTTTGGTTGCCGAGCTTCTGATACGCAATATATGGTATAGGGTTTACTGCAGCTCTTCATCTTCCCATCATACTATCGTTTATTTGTTCTTCAACGTATCGAGGGATCCGCTGCAACAAACAGTGAAACATCCGGCCGACCCGCACAAACGTGCACCTCGGCGACAGCATGCCGCTGCACAGAGAGCTGATATGCAAACTAGCCCTGCTCCGTCTCATTGCCGACACACTCCGCCGCCTGCTCATCATCTGCCTTCACGCTCGCAATGGCATGATATGTTGCATAGCCGATCGAGTGATAAAAGAATTCATTGAGGATCCTCATTTTGTCTCCTCCAGCCGATAGCATTCAAACTCATCGGCTTGATGTACTGGCTCCTTGGCTTGATCACTGCATTAATCTTCAGAAGAAAGATTCCATGGTTCTCGGTGGAATGCAGCCCAGGTGTATGCATGAGAAGATAATGACCGAAACATATAGTCCGTCGGCTCTTACAGCATCATTTGATCTTCCCTGTTCAATAGCCAATTGAACCCATTACTGAAATACTTCTGGCCTCGGCAACTAGGTCTTCTGGTTCGGCCCACGCCGAGTCGTGCTGAACGATTTCCATCTGAAAAATATCGAACAGATTGCTCAACACGTAGTTTCTGGTATTCAAGTGAACTTGTCAAAATCACCGGGGTCATGTTCCTGGAAGCTTGATATTAAATTATGTCAGTCTCTCCCCAAAAGATATATCGATCGGGTCTCACTTGAGCCGATGACTCGAACTTCTGACTATTCATCCTTGCTGATCGGCTATGCACCTGCCGATTTTTTTTTCTTCCACCAATGGAAATCAGCATGCACTGAGGTAGTCAGGAATTCAAAAGCCGATATAGAGTCTATCGGCTGCCTAATGGCTGATAGATCTCAACACTTCCATTGGTGTTGACAGCAGAGCACCTCTCTTGAGAGCCATTTATATTTAATGATGCACCAAGTGGCCAGTAAAATATTTCTTTTCTGACCGAGTCAAAACCAAGAACAAGGTCACCAGTTTCTTTCTGATCGTCTATCAACGGCTCAACTCTTTCATCCTGAGCAACTCTGCAATAAATACTCAATGACCGGCCCTGCTCAGCCTCTTTTGCCCCCTCCATCGGTCACAGCCATAAGTAAAAGAACGTGCAGCTTCATCAGCCGCTCCATCATTAGCTGTAGGACCATCTCCATCGGCTACCCATATACTTATAACAGAAGAGTGCAGAAGAGTATATAGCCGATGAACGCCTCCAGATGAACATGATCGGCAGCAAGAAAAATAACAAGACAATTGACGTAGCTGATCAATGATATTTCTTTCGGTCCGACTGGGCGTGCCAAAAATATGTTGACGCAAAAATCGAGCGGTGAACCCCTGCGTTGACAACACAGGAAAGGACTGGGAGATTTGCTTTACTCCAGCACAGGTACTGTATTTCAACTCACGAGGTGTGCGCGAGCGTGCCAGTCAATTTGACATGTAATTGATAAGGGAACCGTAAAATGCATGAGCCGATAGGCGGCGAAGCCTTCATGCTCATAGATAGGCGTTGTTTGAATAAATACCACATGCAAATAGATATTAGATGACTAAAGCAATCGTGGCACGTGCTACCGACTATGTCAGCCGACGGGCTAATAAAGCATGATAAGTAAATAATCAGTCATGAGGCCGATTCCAACATCCGGATGAGCATGAGCGACTCATCGGCAGTTCAAACCAGATCCACACAATTGAGGATAATAAAGCACCATAAGCCGATGAATCTTAAACTAACATTACCACCAGTATTTCTAGATGAAAACTACAGTGATGCGCCCGGTAGTTGCAATCTAGAAAAGCTGGCAGCAAGAGGTTAATCTAAACTTTACAAGCCGATGGATCTATCCACAATAGAATTTGATCCTGTTGACGCTAGATTTTGACACGTGTTGAATCTATGTCAGGAGGAGAAGATTGGCCGATGCGGCAGATCTGAAGGCTACAGAAAGGAATCGGCCGATTGAAGTGACAGTTGGAAATCGGCCGATTGGTGGCACAGCCTACGTCGACAGGATGGGATCATTTCAGGGGATCCTGGTCAAAAGTTGGTCAAAGGGGGCATGTTAAGTCGGTCGGAGAGTAATTGAAGGAAATCCTGACTGGATTAGGGAACGGCGGCGGAAGACTCTGCGGGAGTCCGTTTCCTTTTTAAAGTTCGTATAGATATAGTAATTTAAATAAGGTTGTAACAAGTCGTGATCGACCAGGAGTCCTAGCTTTAGGGTATAAATAGGACTCGTCAGGGTCTTGAAAAGGATCAACACATCAATCAACAACAGTACTTCTACTTTTTCCAGCAATTTACTTTCAAGTCGGCGACTTCACCAATACTTTTCTTCTTTCACGAGTTCGTACGGATTGGCAGGGCTGCATCAACTTGATCTCCGGCCAATTGGTAGGTTCCGCTTACCGAGTAATATCCGAGCTTTAACTACGGGCGCATCGCTGTGGTTTCGTTTGGATTTATTCACCAGTTATCGATATTTACTAGAATTGCAAGTTTTACCTGTTGTTCTAGTATTATCACCAGTTATCCAGCTTGAGATCAGAGTAATCGGCTTCGTCATCGTTTTTCTTCGATTTATTATCTCACGGCCGATTAGATCTATTTCAAGTGTTGCCACTGTAGTAATTGTTTAGATCACTCCACCAGTTTTCTTTACAATTGCTACACGATCATCGGCTGATCCATAGCCGATCATCTCTACAGCAAATCGGCCGATTCGCCGCCGACGCGCTCCTCAGGACAGATCGGAATTCCAGCCGATCGACGCGCCTGGAATTTAATACTCTATTTTCTTGTCAATCAACAGGTCAGATTGACTGGCACGCCGCGCGAACCGCACTAGGGCGATAACCCGAACAGGAGCTAAGCAGATTCTCCCGGGTCGTGTGTCCGACGCTGAAGACCCATCGGCCGATTCCTATCCGGCCGATTTTAGCGCCAACACACTTTTGGCACGCCTGGTGGGACAATCCAAGATCTGATATGTCGAAAAACGCAGAAATCTCCGACAGCAATATCATTGAGGTTACAGAAGCGGATCTCAAGGACGACCAGAGGGAAGAATTAGCCAAACATCTAGAAGATTACAAGAAGATGTACCTCCAGTCGTTCAGTCGTACCAGAAGCGGGGAGGCAGTCAAGAAGGCTCCTATTCTAGCGCCTCGCCACATCACCATCGCTGAGGACTCGGGCAAGTTGTCAGAGATGATTCAACAGTCCGTGTATCAGGCGTTCATCGACCAATCCTCCGTGATGACCAACACGGTGTATAACGCCGTCGTCAACTCTCTGGCCAGCGGAGCAGTCCAAGGCTATCAGGGACCGGCATATGCCCCTCCAACCACTCTGCCAGCCAGAAGCCTACCATGCACGTCCCAATCGGCTCCTCAGCCGATATTGACGCAACGCGAGGGGTACAACTCTCCATTGCCCCCGACGTCTCCAAGATACAGCGGGGCACCATGTCTCCCATCACAGACACCGCTTCAACCCGTTCAGATTGCTTCTGTGCAGTCACTGCCTACAAGCTCAGCACCTTGGGGAACATCAGCGACAGCGTATTTTCCCGAGCCAGCGAGCGGGTATGGAGGTTATTCAACCCAGGCGCCATGCCAATCGGCCGCCCGGCCGACGGTTCCCCAGTATCAGCCGATCTTATCAGAAATCGGCAGGGGGGCACATACTGTAGAAGCATTCAGAGGCACGGCGCCAGCAGTGACTTACAATGGGGGTGCGGACTCGTTTCGCCATCAACTATCGGCTGCTCAGCAAAATTCGCCGATTCATCACCCGGCCGTACCAGCCCTTCAGCACATGCCCGCGCCGCGAACAGCTGTTCATCAGCAGCAGGTGGACTGGACAGCAAGAATAGCAGAAGTAATCGAGGATCAGTTTGGATTGAAACCGAAAGTTCAAACTTATACCTACAAGACGCCATATCCATCGGCCTATGACTCGCTGCCGTTCCCACACCGCTACAAAGTCCCTGATTTCACCAAGTTCTCAGGAACGGACGATACATCCATTGTGGAGCATATCAACCGATTCATCATCCAGTGCGGAGAAGCTGCCACGCAAGATGCTCTGAGGGTGCGTTTATTTTCATCGTCTCTGTCCGGATCGGCCTTCCAGTGGTTCACCACCTTACTGCCAAATTCTATCGTTACTTGGGCCGATCTGGAGAAACAATTCCACAAGTACTTCTACGCAGGAGTACACGAGATGAAGATCTCGGATTTGACCAGTCTCAGGCAGAGGAGCGATGAACCAGTGATGGGGTATATACAGAGATTCAGAGAAATCAGGAACAAATGCTACATTTTGGCTCTGACCGATGCACAGTTGGCCGATATCGCTTTCCAAGGCCTCTTCCCACAGATCAAAGAAAGATATGCTGCCCAAGAGTTTGAAAGCCTGAGCCAAATCGTCCACCGATTGTCAGGACAAGAAGTCCGACCGTTTGAACAGCGGAGAAACTTCCAAAAGAAGGTGGCATACTTGGAGGGATCTGAATCCGATGCGGAAGAAGAAATCGGCCTGGCAGAGTGGGTCAAAGGGAAAAAACCAATATCTTGCCCCTTTGGCAAGAAAGAGCCAGAGACATTCGGCTTCGACATGTCAAAGGCCGATAAAATTTTTGATCTACTACTTCAGGAAGGGCAGATTAAGCTGTCTCAACATCACACCATCCCTACGGCCGATCAGCTTAAGAAGATGAAATACTGCAAGTGGCATAACGCTACTTCTCATGATACAAATGAATGCAAAGTCTTCCGCCAGCAGATACAATCGGCCATCGAGCAGGGGCGGCTTAAATTTGAAACTCCAACCAAATCGGCAAAGCCGATGAAGATAGATCAGCATCCCTTCCCGGCCAACTTGGTTAATGCTGGAGGAGACTCAAGTCAAACCAAGGTGCTGACGTCAGAATCAGCGAAAAGAGGCGGCGCCGTCGACCCCAGCAGGCAGATCACGACGGAAGAAATCAGAAGGAACAGGCGAGGCCCGGAACGACCACACAAGCCCGTCACCTCCCAATTCTTACTCACTAAATATCGGCATCAGCAAGAACAAGCAAGATACCAGGAAGAGACGATGCGCCGGCATGAAGATCACTGGCAATGTCCGTTCTTCATCCACTGCTGGGAGAACGATATCAGATTGCCGTCTGTCGATAACTGTCCGGAGTGTAACGGATTGAGCTGCAACGATCGCCAGAGGCCACACTCTAGGGATAGAGGATCAGAGCCGATCAGCAGAAATCGGCGCGAGGAACGGCGCGTTTCGGTGCATGATCGGCTGGGGGGCAGAGTTGACCAGTACAACAGGTCAAAAAGCAAGATCGGCCAGCGAGATGGACTGTGGGGCAGGATCAGCGCGCACGATCGGCTGGAAGAGATGGCCGATGATAGGGTGTCAGACGAAGATCCCCTAGGAAGGGAACCAGATTGGGAACACGCCAGATCATCGGCCAAACCAGTGAATCCCAGGTGGTGTCCCGATGGCCTATCCAGATCCCAGAAGCGAAGGATCCAACGCCTACGCCAGTGGGAACATCAAGAAGAGGAATAGAGACAGGTGCCAGAGAGAAGGAATGTGAAATCTCGAGTTTGGCGCCCAAAGAAAAACGATCAAGAAACGAGCAACCAAGAATCGGCAGCCGAAATTGATATGGTATTCATACTGCCGATGGAGTTCATGGCGCCCAACGATCGGGATAAAGTAACAAGAACAGAGGAGGAACAAATAGCACAACTAGTGTTAGAGCCGATGACGGCTACATTTGAGAAACCAGAAGAGGAAAAACGACAGCATCTTAAAGCGCTGTTTCTCAAAGGCTATGTCAACGGAAGACCCGTCACCAGATTACTGGTAGATGGAGGCGCGGCAGTTAACATCATGCCTTATGCCATGTTCCGCAAGCTGGGCAAGGGCGATGATGACCTCACCAAGATGGACATGATGCTGAAGGATTTCGAAGGCAACGTGTCACCCGCCCGCGGAGCGCTCTGCGTCGACCTCACCATCGGCAGTAAGACCCTCCCTACAACTTTCTTCGTTATTAATGGCAAGGGGTCCTATAATATGCTGCTTGGTCGCGACTGGATACACGCAAACTGCTGTGTCCCATCTACAATGCATCAATGCCTTGTGCAATAGGTCGGCGACAGTACAGAGATAGTCGCTGCCGATTCCGTCTACAGCGTTGCAGCGGCCGATACGCAACAGTGGAGCTGCGAGCACGTCAAGTGTATATCTGGCAGGACTTGGGACACTGACTTCCTGAGAGTGTCCGATTTCGGTCTACAGCCGATCCAAGCAGTCGGCTCTGAAGATTTAGAATAAATGGATCAGCTCGTCTGAGAAGATGGGAAGCTTGGGCATGGGTTTACGTCGGCCGATCTATTAGAGATGGTAGATTTGGGAGATAGCAGCAAATCAAGGCCGACGTACATTAGTGCCAACTTGGATTCTGAGTACAAATGTAAATTGATAAGTTTATTAAAAGAGTTCAAGGATTGCTTTGCTTGGGAATACCATGAGATGCCAGGACTAGACCGGTCTATTGTTGAACACCGGTTACCTATAAAATCAGGATATCGGCCATATCAGCAACCTGCACGACGGTGTAACCCCAAGATTCTACCTGACATAAAGGCCGAGATTACAAAGTTGATTGAGGCAGGATTTATTCGGCAGTGCCGCTACGCTGAATGGATTTCTAACATTGTGCCTGTATACAAAAAGAATGGAAAATTGCGTGTGTGCATCGATTTCAGGAACTTAAATCAGGCTACGCCGATGGATGGATATCTGATGCCAACGGCCGATATCTTGGTGGATGCTGCCGCAGGCCACAAAGTCATAAGTTTCATGGATGGGAATGCCGGGTACAATCAGATATTAATGGCCGAGGAAGATATTTTGAAAACGGCTTTTAGGTGCCCAGGCCATCTTGGTTTATTTGAATGGGTGGTTATGACTTTCGGCTTGAAGAACGCAGGCGCTACATATCAACGGGCCATGAACTACATCTTCCACAAGCTCATTGGTTCTTCGGTGGAAATTTATATAGATGACGTCGTGGTCAAGTCAAAAGGTCACCAAGATCATCTGGCCGATTTACAGGAAGTGCTGGAGTGCACAAGGAAACATGGGCTGAAGATGAACCCAAACAAGTGTGCATTTGGCGTATCGGCCGGGCAATTCTTGGGATTTATGGTCCATGAGCGCGGGATAGAAGTCAACTGCAAGACCATAGACGCCATCAACAAAGTGGTGGCCCCACAAAATAAAATTGAACTACAGTCCCTCATCGGCAAAGTCAATTTCATCAGAAGATTCATATCCAATCTGTCAGGACGTATTCAGGCTTTTACCCCTCTGTTGAAATTAAAGCCCGACCAGGAATTCATATGGGGAGAAGAACAGCGCAAGGCACTGGAGAATATCAAGCAGTATCTGGTTTCACCTCCAGTATTAGTTCCACCACAGCCTGGTAAGCCGTTCAAGTTATATTTATCGGCTGATGAACAGGCTATTGGATCGGTGTTGGTACAGGAGTTTGAGGGGAAAGAACGAGTGGTATACTACGTCAGCAGAAGACTTTTAGATGCTGAAACAAGATATTCCTCGGTGGAGCGACTATGCTTGTGCTTGTACTTTTCATGTACTAAGCTCAGGCACTATTTGCTGTCGGCAGAATGCACAGTCGTGTGCAAGGATGATGTGGTGAAGTATATGCTATCATTGCCGATTTTGAAAGGGCGGATTGGAAAATGGATCCTGGCCTTGTCAGAATTCGATTTAAGGTACGAATCGGCCAAAGCCGTCAAAGGTCAAGTGATGGCCGATTTCGTAGTTCAGCATTGTGGACCAGAAATTGTCACCGTTGAACCAGTTCCATGGACTCTATATTTTGATGGTTCTTCGTGTGGGGTCGGATCGGGAATCGGCATTGTTCTTGTGTCGCCTCGGGAGGCAACTTATGATTTCTCTCTGCCGATAGAAGCCTCTGCAACTAATAACCAGGCGGAATATCGAGCTGTTCTAAAAGGCATCCAATTATTAAGGGAAGTCAGAGCTGATGCAGTCGAAATCTTTGGGGATTCCATGCTCATTGTGGATCAGTTGACGGGGCGATCTGAGTGCAAGGATGATATCTTGAGAATTTATTATGAGGATTGTCTTCAACTTTTAAAAGAGTTCAAGTCTGTAATAATTGAGCATATCCCCAGGAATTATAATGAAGAAGCCAACAGACTGGCCCAACATGCTTCTGGGTATCGGCCGATTCAGGGAGCGATGACGCTAGAACTCGCAGTCGATGACTGGCGAAAGGATATCGCCGATTACTTGAGAAATCCATCCCAAAAGGTGGATCGGCGAATACGCTTTCAGGCTACAAAGTATGTGTTGCTTGAGGATGATTTATTTTATCGGACGATTGATGGAGTTCTTCTCAAATGCCTGGGAACAGAAGAGGCAAAGGTTCTGATGGGAGAAATCCATGAAGGCGTGTGTGGAGCTCATCAATCGGCTCACAAAATGAAATGGATGATCAGGAACAATGGATATTATTGGCCGACCATTCTTGAAGATTATTTCAGGTACTACAAAGGATGCCAAGACTGTCAGAGGTTTGGCAATGTGCAGCGCGCACCAGCATCGGCTATGAACCCGATAATTAAGCCGTGGCCGTTCAGAGGTTGGGGAATAGATCTCGTCGGACAGATTCATCCTCCATCTAGCAAAGGGCATAAGTTCATATTGGTGGCTACAGATTATTTTACTAAGTGGGTGGAGGCAGTTTCTTTAAGGAACGTGACATCGGCCGATATGATTGAATTTGTTAAAAGCCATATTATATATCGATTTGGTATTCCTCAAACCATCACAACTGATCAAGGGACAATGTTCACTTCTGGAGAATTCGGAGAGTTCGCTGCCGATATGGGAATTAAATTATTATATTCTTCTCCATACTATGCTCAAGCCAATGGCCAAGCAGAATCGTCTAACAAGGGGATAATCAAGCTAATCAAGAGGAAGATAGAAGAGCAACCCAAGAAGTGGCATATGTCTTTGGCTGCAGCGCGCACCAGCATCGGCTATGAACCCGATAATTAAGCCGTGGCCATTCAGAGGTTGGGGAATAGATCTCGTCGGACAGATTCATCCTCCATCTAGCAAAGGGCATAAGTTCATATTGGTGGCTACAAATTATTTTACTAAGTGGGTGGAGGCAGTTCCTTTAAGGAACGTGACATCGGCCGATATGATTGAATTTGTTAAAAGCCATATTATATATCGATTTGGTATTCCTCAAACCATCACAACTGATCAAGGGACAATGTTCACTTCTGGAGAATTCGGAGAGTTCGCTGCCGATATGGGAATTAAATTATTAAATTCTTCTCCATACTATGCTCAAGCCAATGGCCAAGCAGAATCGTCTAACAAGGGGATAATCAAGCTAATCAAGAGGAAGATAGAAGAGCAACCCAAGAAGTGGCATATGTCTTTGGCTGAATCTTTATGGGCATACAGGATGGCTTGTCATGGAGCCACTAAAATATCCCTTTATCATTTGGTTTATGGTCATGAGGCGGTCTTGCCATGGGAGGTAAGGACAGGGTCAAGACGTATATCGTTACAGGATCAATTAACGGCCGATGACTATTCCTTTCTCATGAAAGACGAACTTGACGATTCGGCGGGTTTACGGTTGAGAGCCCTGATTAGCATAGAAGAAAACAAGAAAAGGGTGGCCAGATGGTATGACAAAAAGGTCAAAGTTAAACAGTTCTCTCAGGGAGATTTGGTATGGAAGTTGGTGCTGCCGATAGGATCTAAGGATCCCAAATTCGGTAAATGGTCACCCACTTGGGAAGGGCCGTATAGAATCGGCTGATGTGCCCCTGGGAATGCATACATTCTGGAGACAATCGAAGGGGAGGAATTCCCAAGAGCTTTAAACGGGCGATATCTGAAGATGTACTATCCAAGCATTTGGATAGATACATAACTTGCAGCAGAATATGTCAAGATTACATGGCCGATTTCTCATCGGTTTTCTGGCTACACGTCTGGTGAAAGAAACATTGGGATTCATTATTGAATGGAAATTACAGATTACATGGCCGACATGGTATAAGTCGCCCTTAGAATAAAAATACTGGTGTGTCTACTGATTACGCCTACGCTGGATTTCTCTCTCGATGCGACCCAGTTTTATAATAAGGATCTTCCATGGCGACTTCAGTTTTGGCTTTGCAAGGAAGTGAAGAACTTTTTTCGGAAGACGGTCGCTTGCGGACCAAAAGATGAGCATTTATGAGATCCGAATATTCCTGGACAACGGCAGGGACATGATCTCTGAGTTCCTCAGCATGAGTTCTTATCAGATTTCTGTCTGCCTGTGATAATGGCTCTTCTGAATGCATGATTTCTATCGCTCGTTCTAGATCAGGGCTGAGACGGTTTGGCTAAACAGAAATAAAAGGAGTTACCTAGTATCGGAGCGATTGAGATGCCTAAGAGAAAAGATAGAGGGGGAGTTCATACCTGGTTGACAGAGGAAGAGGATGAGGAGGACGAACAAGACATCTTGCCGTTCAGTTGGGACAGTAAAAGAAGGAGAAGAGATAAGTGATGCGTGTGCCTCTAGAGATGGTGAACGGTCTGCGTATAAATGAAGAGGAGGTAGATGGATGGTGAGACACGCCCTATCGGAGTAAATACATACATAAATGCAAGGCAGACTGAAGGAGCAGTTCAAAACCAAATCGGCGCAGTGACATTGAAGGAGCAATAATGATTAACATATTTTTTACAACCCAAGGAAAGCGTCTATGGCTACAATCGCTCGTCGTCTAATTTGATCGGCCGAGTCTACTATTCTCTGATCGTTATCGGCCGATCCTGGTACTTCTGATACGCGGCGACGGAGCCTTATTATTTCACGGGCCAGATGTTGTCTTTCTTGCTTCAGCTCGCTGATCATGGTGGGGAGTTCTTGGAGCTTCTTCTCTTCAGCGGCTATCTCTTTGGTTATCTGTTCCATCTCCTTGGCTAGTTCTGCTCTCCTCCGTTTCAGCCGATCTATTGCGACGACGATGTCCGGACGACAGTTCTCGAGGAAGTTGATTCTGTGGTGTACTTCCTGAGTCCGATGCTTGTACGAGTCAACCTCCTCCTAAGTTTTGGCCATCTGAGCACGATCGGCCATACGTTGCAGCGCCCTGGAAACCGGAATCTGCATGCCCTCTATATAGGCAGCATACCCCAAATTCTCCGACACTTCATCCGGGACGTGATCTTTGACCTCATTGAAAAGTCGTCGGATCGGCGATGCATCTTCCACCAACCGGCCGATGTCATCTTGGAGGAGAGTACGAATGCTTTCGAGCTTGGAACGGACATCGTCGGAGGTAGAGCTCGATGGAACTGCGTGTGAGGCGATTTCTTCTTCATCGGCCAAGGAGACAGCAAAAGAAAAGATGCTGTTGTTGGGGGTATCTTGCTCCTGTAGGGAAACAAAGTAAAGGGTAAGCAAGCGGTGAAAGGAAATCGGCCGATTCTAATGGTAAGATTGTTACCTCTTTGAAACGAATCTCTCTTGCCTGCGCCGGTGGAAGTGTTTCCCTTGTTTCAGGGACTGGTGCACTTGGTTCGCCGGAAGAAGAAGATTCGATCGTTATTAGTGCTCCGCTTGGGCCAGCTTCCTGAGAAAGACATAAATTCCCGTGAGAATACTATGGGGACTTGAAATAAGATGGTGATAGAACTTTGCCATGCCTCTGTGGGTCTCCCGGCCGATGCCTGTTGTGGAGTTATAATCGGCGTACCCAAATCGACCTGCATCAAAATTGGTTAAGTTTTCTGAATATTAAGGATTCAGGGTAAGAGATCATGTACCTCGGCAACAGGAGCTGCTGGAATCTCAGTCCCCACTTGAGATGTGGCCGATAGTTGCGGGGACTGCGGTGGGACAACTTGTGCAGCCTGGCAAAGGAGTAGAATTGATGTCAGTAGAAGATTTGGAGAATATATGAGATAAATAAGGTTACCTGAACAGCTTCTACTAATAGTGATGCCGCAGCAGCCCCGACTTCGGTGGTGACTTGGGGATCGGCCATCTCGACGACCGGTAAGGGTAAAGGACCCGAGGTCTCGGCGGGTGTCACCTCTACTTGATCGGCCGATCCAACGCGGGGAGTCTCGGCCGATACCACTGCCATCTGGCTGGCCGATCCGATGCGGGAGACTTCAGCCGATGCTATTGCCGTCTGATCGGCCGATCCAATGCGAGCTCGCACCCGACGGCTGGTTATCTTTGATGTTGGCCTTTTTGGTGCTCGCCTTGATCGGCCGGTGGAGATATCTCTGATAGTTCGAGCATGGAAGCCGATGAGTGGATACGGTGTGTATTGGTGATGACTATCAATCGGCCGGCCGCTTCGGCTCCGCATCGGGGGAACATGCCTTTCAGACTGAAGGGATAAACATAAGTTAACAACAAGATGGTAATGTAACATTGGAATCGGCTAAGGAAAAAGGACATACCGCTGCATTTGGGTCGATGTTCTCTGGGTCCAGAATGTTGCAGTAAGATGATGGAGATTTACAAAAAAGATGATGCTTCCATTCTGCCCACCATAATTTATACTGCTGGGTGGCGAAAGAGACAACTGACCAGCCATTCAAGTCAATAGTGCTGGAGTCGGGTACTAGATCGCACAGCCGACTGTACTCAAGACTTGAAGTTAGTCCATCTCTGAATTTTGCCTGGCCGGCGAAATAGACTCGAATCGGCACTTGGCCAAAGCCCAGTTGCCTTGCCGCAGCCGATGGACAGTAAAATTCATAAGTGGGTGAGTCCTTTCCTGAGAAGAAGTTGGCCGGCAGGATCCCCGGCTTGATCAAGATGTCCATCAACTCTCTGTCAAAGGTATGGGTGGTGAAATCAAAACATACAGGCAACTCGAAAATCGGCTCTACTGCCTGATATGGGTGCCAGCTGATCATCTCTTCACTAAGGCCATTGTAGAAGCATCTGAAATATTCAGCTGTGCGGGTGGCAGTGAATTGGCAGCCGGGAAAAGCCGATACCGCTTCTCCAAAAGACCTGCAGCGGCGACGGACCGATGGATTCTCCTCTGACTCGATGTTGGGAAAGGTCTTTGTCTCTATCCGCTGCTGAGAAACCTTGCTCATGTGTAAGTTGAGCCAGAGGGTGACGAACCACCAAGGACCGCCTGGGTTCCCTATCGGCTCCCCCTTCGACAGCTTGACGCCGATTTGGTGCATCAGATGGTACGCCGATCCCAGCAAATGTTTACCGAGGGGGATGGCCGATCCTTGTGAAAGAGCCTCTGCCAAAGATTGAGTGTTGGAGGAGGGGCCGACCGCTCTGCCACAGAAGAAATGCTTCTCCAGCCACATCATCAAAAAGGCAGTATGCTCCCTCTGCGAGACTGTCCCTGTCTTCATGTTTTTACTGTATCCTTTCCACCCGCCGATTCCTTTGGCCTCCAGCCGATGAGATGGCTTGAAAAGATAATTGAAAGGGGTATCGGCGGAGGAAACATCGAGGCCGGTCAACAGCAGAACATCGGCCAAGGTCGGGGTCATGGGTCCGTGTCCAAAAAGGAATGCGTTAAGTGCATCGGACCAGAAGTAAGAGGCTGCCATAACCAAAGGTTCGTTCCTTTCCATCTGAGACAGGGATAAGTCTATGCACTGGCCGATTTTGAGTTCTTCCCATTGAACCTTCCAAGACCCGGCTACCCTCTTGTACCATTCTCTCCACCCGGGTGTTTCATTCGGCCAGGATCTGAAAGTGCCTACCCAATGGTCTAAATCCATGGATGACTGCTTAAAGGGGATCCTATGTGTTTCTAAACTAATCAGATCCGTTGGATCAGGGCTCCCCATAGGGCCCAGACAGATGAGGTCAGGGGATTCTGAAAGAGGAATGGTGATTCGATGCCTAAGTGCCTAAAAAAGGGAAAAAAGTGAAGAAACTGAGAAAGGGTCCGGAAAATACTGAGGCAGTAAAAAGGCAAAAAGGGAAAAATTTCGAGCATTTACCTCTGGGATGGAAGCCATCGTCGCCGATGACGCCGCTGGGGAAGCCGCCGATTGGGCCGCCGCCGCCAAAGGAGTAGCCGATGGAGCCTCTGTAGATGGGGTGGTCGCCGATGGAGACGCCATTGGGGATCGGAGCAGGCCGCGGATGAGATCGCCGGAAAAGGGGAAGCACTTGGAAATCGAAAGAGCTTGGAGGAAGACGAACAGTGATGCGACGGAGAGAATGCTAGATTCGTGGGGAAGGATGGGCGGAGAAAGCCAGTACTTAAGAGAGATCAGGGAAGCGAGGGCAAAGATGGTATTTTTACTGCGCCGTCTACACGAATTCCAGAGGAGCGGTCGTTTCGCACGCTCGGTTCGAGGAAATTGCAATCATTGTGCCGCGGAACGGAAGGAGATTTTTACTGCGCCCGTTTCGGAGGAAAGTATTAAAGAAAAGAGTTTCGAAGGAAAAGTTATATTTTACTCCGAAACTGGGGGGCATGTGTTGACGCCAGATTTTGACACGTGTTGAATCGGTGTCAGGAGGAAAAGATTGGCCGATGCGGCAGATCTGAAGGCTACAGAAAGGAATCGGCCGATTGAAGTGACAGTTGGAAATCGGCCGATTGGTGGCACAGCCTACGTCGACAGGATGGGATCATTTCAGGGGATCCTGGTCAAAAGTTGGTCAAAGGGGGCATGTTAAGTCGGTCGGAGAGTAATTGAAGGAAATCCTGACTGGATTAGGGAACGGCGGCGGAAGACTCTGCGGGAGTCCGTTTCCTTTTTAAAGTTCGTATAGATATAGTAATTTAAATAAGGTTGTAACAAGTCGTGATCGACCAGGAGTCCTAGCTTTAGGGTATAAATAGGACTCGTCAGGGTCTTGAAAAGGATCAACACATCAATCAACAACAGTACTTCTACTTTTTCCAGCAATTTACTTTCAAGTCGGCGACTTCGCCAATACTTTTCTTCTTTCACGAGTTCGTACGGATTGGCAGGGCTGCATCAACTTGATCTCCGGCCAATTGGTAGGTTCCGCTTACCGAGTAATATCCGAGCTTTAACTACGGGCGCATCGCTGTGGTTTCGTTTGGATTTATTCACCAGTTATCGATATTTACTAGAATTGCAAGTTTTACCTGTTGTTCTAGTATTATCACCAGTTATCCAGCTTGAGATCAGAGTAATCGGCTTCGTCATCGTTTTTCTTCGATTTATTATCTCACGGCCGATTAGATCTATTTCAAGTGTTGCCTCTGTAGTAATTGTTTAGATCGCTCCACCAGTTTTCTTTACAATTGCTACACGATCATCGGCTGATCCATAGCCGATCATCTCTACAGCAAATCAGCCGATTCGCCGCCGACACGCTCCTCAGGACAGATCGGAATTCCAGCCAATCGACGCGCCTGGAATTTAATACTCTATTTCCTTGTCAATCAACAGGTCAGATTGACTGGCACGCCGCGCGAACCGCACCAGGGCGATAACCCGAACAGGAGCTAAGCAGATTCTCCCGGGTCGTGTGTCCGACGCTGAAGACCCATCGGCCGATTCCTATCCGGCCGATTTTAGCGCCAACAGATCCCAACAGCACTTGAGAGGTAGCCGAGATTAAGATGCAACATGCCATTAAATAACCTATCGTCTATTTTAACAGGATAAAATCTAACTAAAGCAAACTAAACAGCGAGATGATGTATTAAAGGAATATCAGTCGATGCAAGCTTAATCAAGGCTAGGATAACTGTGATTCTAGCACATCTAGCAAGAGATCAAGTTGATGTAGCCTTACAAGACAGGGTAAAATCGATAACTAGATAGACTAGACGAAATCACAGCGATGCGCCTGGTGATTAAAGCCTAAAGCACCTGATTGACGAAGACTGTGGCGAACTGGAGATCGAAGCGATGCAACCCCGTTTGCTGAAGAACTCATCAAGAACTACATTACATCCTACTCCTAAGGTAAAGTAATGGCGTGAAGCTGAAAAGATAAATTGTGTTTGATTGATCATGAGATAAAAAAAATTACAATGACTGTCATCCCTTTATATTTATAGGGGTGGCTTGGACCTCACATGGACTCGTACAAAACTTGCCTAATAAATATTAAACAAAACTTACCTAACATATTAAGATACATAGACTCTAATTTCTCTTGTGTACAGACCTTGCTAATAAAGCTTCCTCCAATCCATCCATACGAAGACCAATCCATATATCTGATTGATCCGGACTATTCCTACGTGACGCATGGAAGGCAAATAAACGCCCACCCCGTATCCTTCGTTCTTTACTTTAATCACCCTTGCTCATACGTGGATGCTTTTTTCCTTGCCTTCTTTATTTTAATCACCTTGCTTGACCAATCTGATGAAGCCAATTTCTGTATTAGAACTCCTCGACTCCATGTTTGATAGCTTCTGCACGTTGGATCAAAAATAATAACGGAGGTTTGGATTTCTCTAGAACGAGCAGTCAATCGGCTAGAAAAAATATCTCTGAACAGGCCATTGTTTGAACCTCCGCCAAAAGATATTCATAATCCCCAGAAACTTGCCGATCACTGTCTTTATGGATGCTAACAGCTGGCTATCTCTCACTTTGGATCTTATGGGATTTTGCTGGTCAAAATCCGGTGTCAACAGATAGGCCAGACGATGTTCTGTATGGGCCTAATGAATATATACGCTGGCAGGTAGAGCCCAATTAGTGCTACGGGAGTGAAAGGGCCTTTCCTCTCAGCGCTACGGTCCATTTGGATCCACCCAGTTAATTCATTACGCCATCTGTCCTGAAATATAAGTCCTCAATCAAAATAGTCTAAGTTTGATCAAATTTATAGAAAAGAATATTAACATCTAACATATCAAATAAGTAAACTATAAAAATATATTTCATAATGGATCTAATTCTTCTTATTTGATATTTAAAATATCATTACTATTTTCTATAAACTTAGTCAAACTTAGAACGGTTCTGACTTAGGAGAAACTGAAATGCCTTATATTATAGGACGGAGGGATTAGCTGAAAGAAAAAGGTCTATTTTACACCCTCGAACTATCACAAAAGTATATTTCAGATGCAAGATTTAATTTTAGCCAATTTCAAGAAAAAAATTCACCTCAATCCGAGTTACGAGCGAAAAGTTATGTCTGTTACAAAGAACAGCCTCCGAGTCAGTATTTTGGAGGTCAAAAACAAGGCAAAACATGTCGGCACGGCTAGGGAAAAGCTTCCCTATCCTCCAACGCAGAAACACGGCTGAGCAAAACTTCTCAGCAAGCGAACAATTAGGGCAAAGCTTTCCTGGTGTATGCAGCAATAGGTATCGCCAGATGAATCATGAAGGGCTGTGATGCAAGGCAAAAAACTTGCTATTTGGATCAGCATGACTTTATTGCACTATTTTAGGCAATGCTATATCCTCACATCCAGTAATTGATAAAAGGCCAGTCTACTTCATTTCCACCCAGTGCTTTGCTTGACATCGAGATCATCATTCAAGTACAACAATAGAACAGTTCCTGTAAAACTCATCAAACTTTCCATGTTTCAGTGTTAGTACTGCTAAACCCTTTGGTTTAACAGTCACTCTTGAAACTTCTAGCAGTCACGCAGATGAAATTCACCAAATCTGTCAAACACTTTGCCATACAACTGTCCACTCCATGACATGATGTCCCTCGGGAAGGGCTGCATGCATATGAATGTCACAAACACCGTCCTCTGATCAACAATGATGGTGCCACCTGCACTGAACCTCCTGACGACAGGCACCCTGACCCGGAGGATAGGTTCTATCTCAAAAAGCTCCGAAACTCTCCTGCCATCACGACAATGGAATTTGCAACTCGACAAAGATAGCAAGGGGGCAAAATGCTAGATAGGGTCCATCCTTCCAGGAACAATTCGAGAGGTTGTTAATTTTTTTACCCGGAGACGCCCATGACAATGGTGGGGGGCGTCGTGCCGTCGTTGATGACGCACCAGTTGTCCTCCGTGTGGCGAAGGAGCCGCTCCTCCAGGTGTAGCTGCCGTAGGATCGGCGCGCCGCTCATGGTGACCAACCGCATGAGCAGACATGCCGCACCGCGCCGTGCTGCAAACCTGATAACAGACATTGTTGGCTAACCGATAGGCTACCGGTCTCAGCAACGCACTCCGTCAAACAGGCGGAGTACGGCTCCTCCCGAACAAGGTTTCAGGCTTCGACGGCAGTGGAGACGGAGGTTGCACTATTTGGGTGCTACGCGACGTCCGTAGGTGCAATGGAGACGGCCGCGCGGGGCAGGCACGGAATGATTCGGTGGCGTCGGGGAGGGAGGACGACGAGGAGGAGCTTTGACTTTGGATAGACTTCCTTCTATTCTAGTATCTCGTTGAGTCAATCAAGGAAGGGTCCCTGGCCCAATGTCGAAGGAGGCAGGCCGAATCATCATCTAACATGTGGGAGTAAACGATAGGCCAGATGATGTTCTGTATGGGCCTAATGAATATATAGGCTGGCAGGCCGAGCCCAATTAGTGCTACGGGAGTGAAAGGGCCTTTCCTCTCAGCACTACGGTCCATTTGGATCCACCCAGTTAATTCATTACTCCTTCCGTCCTGAAATATAATTCCACAATCAAAATAGTCTAAGGGTGTGTTTGGTTGGGCTGAGGCTTTTGGAAAAGCTGTTGTGAGCTGTGGGCTGTGGAAAAACAGCTATGAAAAAACTGTTGTGGGAAAAGTAGAAGACCGTTTAGTTAGAGCAGTTGTGAGCCGTGGGAAACTGTGTGTTGCGGGTGAAATACCTGTAATACCCCTGAAGATTTGTGCGACTGTCTATATACAAAATACTCGTACAAACCTAATATGTTCACTATTTCGCATGTAAATGTATTTTTTGGAAAGCAAAATATTAAATTTTCTAAGCTTTTCATCCATATGGTCCACATAAATAGAATTATAGCAATTGCACAAGGTAAATGGCTCATAAAATTATGATATATCTCAACATAAGGTTACAGTTTGTATATCTTAATAAGGTTATCTCAATATATCTAAAACTAGCCAACTCGAGGATCATGGGGCACCCAAAACCAGCCGACGTCTGGCCTTACGGGAACACCTTGAACGCCAACGTCCACAGCTCTTGAGGGTGAGGCTTGATACTCACGACCATGAGTAGCTCGCCGGGGTACACAATGAGGTAGCGAGCGCGGACGAGCTGCTCGTCGACACGCCCACCGGGGTGGCGGAAGAGCCGTGAATTCTGCTCCACGTCGAAGCCCCTGTTGTGGTTCTGGACCAGCACGACCACGCGGAGGTTCTCCGTCTTGGTGAGGAAAAGGAAGACGGCGTCATGGTACACGACGTCCTCCACCATCGAGCCAGACCCGATGTTCAGACCCTCCTGCCGCTCCATGGACAAAAGCGCGAGGCGGCGCTGTCGCTGCGGCGGCGCGGCGCCGGGGCAGGGCGGGGCGGCGACGAACCGGGGCGGGGCGGGGCAGCGCGGCACGGTGCGGCGCTGGGCCGGGGCGGGGCGGGGCGGGACGGGGCGGCGACAGGCGGGGCGGCGCCGGGCAGAGGCGAACGGGGCGAGGCGGCGGGCAGGGTGGGGCGAGGACAGGAGTCGGACGGGTGGGGGAGAAAAAGAAGCGAACCATTTTTTTCATAACTAGTGGCAGGTGGGTAATTTTTTACCCCAAAAGCCACTGAAAGCAGGGAGAGGTACTTTTGCATTTGTACTACAGTGAAAGATGCTTTTGGGCAAAAGCATCTAGGGCGTTTAATCCCCTTTGGTTGGCTTTTGACTTTTGCAAAAGCAAAAGCACGTTGGAAAGCCCAACCAAACAAACCCTAAGTTTGATCAAATTTATAGAAAATAATATTAACATCTAACATATCAAATAAGTAAACTATAAAAATATGTTTCATAATGGATCTAATTCTTCTTATTTGATATTTAAAATATTATTACTATTTTCTATAAACTTAGTCAAACTTAGAACGGTTCGACTTAGGAGAAACTGAAATGCCTTATATTTTAGGACGGAGGGATTAGCTGAAAGGAAAAAGTCTAGTTTACACCCTCAAAATATCACAAAAATATAATTCAGATGCGAATTTTAATTTTAGCCAATTTCAAAAAAAAATTCACCTCAATCCGAGTTATGAGCGAAAAGTTATGCTTGTTTTAAGGATTGGCCTCCGAGTTAGTGTTTTTAGTGGTCAAAAACAAGGCAAAACACGTCGGCATGGCTAGGGCAAAGCTTCCCTATCCTCCAACGCAGAAACACGGCTGAGCAAAGCTTCTCAGCAAGCGAACAACCGAGGGCAAAGCTTCCCTGGTGTATGTAGAAATAGGTATCGCCAGATGAATCAAGAAGGGCTGCAATGCAAGGCGAAAAAGTTGTTATTTGGAATAGCTTGACTTTATTGCACTATTTTTGTCAATCCTATATCCTCACATCCAGTAATTGATAAAAGGCCAGTCTACTATTTCTACTCAGCCCTTTGCTTGACATCGAGATCATCGTTCAAGTACAACAATAGAGCACTTCCAGTAAAACTCATCAAACTATGCATGTTTCAGTATTAGTACTGCTAAACCCTTTGGTCTAGCAGTCACTCTAGAAACTTCTAGCAGTCACGTAGATGAAATTCACCAAATCTATCAAACACTTTGCCATATAACTGTCCACTCCATGACATGATGTCCCTGAGGAAGGGCTGCAACGCTTCGACGGCACTCCTGTTGCATATGAATGTCACAAACACCGTCCCCTGATCAACAATGACGGTGCCACCTGCACTGAACCTCCTAAAGATAGCCACACTGTCCTGGAGGATAGGTTCTATCTCGACAAGCTCCGAGACTCTCCTGCCATCAGGACAACTGAATTAGCAACTCGACGAAGGTCACAAGGAGGTGAAATACAAGATAGGATCCATTCTTCCTGGAACAATTCGAGAGGAAGTAAATTTTTTTACCCGGAGACGCCCATGACAATGGTGGGGGGCATCGTGCCATCGTTGATGACGCACCAGTTGTCCTCCGTGTGGTGCAGGAGCCGCTCCTCCAGGTGCAGCTGCCGCAGGATCAGCGCGCCGCTCATGGTGACCAGCCGCATGAGCGGACGAGCTACGTTGCATTGTGCGGTGTTGGATATTTTTACGATCACAAATAAATCTGCAAGCGCAGAGATACCATTGTAGCTTTCACCCAGGAGTATTCCGGGGTATCGTATCCACTGAGGAACGTGTGTATATTCTCTAAGGTTCAGGTTTGTCCAAGGACACCACACAGGCTAGAGACAAGGGGCAGAGAGGATTCCTAGGCTAACAATCAAAGGTATGATAGAACTGTCTTAGTTGTTCGCATCAGGCTACTGGCTTCCCACAGGACAAAACCTGGTGAGCTCCGGTAATACGGCACTTGATATACCCGAATGGGGAGGATTACGCTGGATAGACAGGGTTGTCACCACCTGCTACCTACCTCATCTAACCATACGATATACTACAACCAACAGGTGAAGTCTAGTCCAGACACCATGTCTACACTATCGTTACTAACTCTAGCCTTAGCTTTAGACTAGAGCACCCACTAAACTAGTGAACTATTGATCCGGCAAACAACTAAGGAACTAGAACTATTACTTAACTAAGAAACTAAGCACAGAAGAAGTCACGAACACTTACTTTGATTGATAAGCATCCGTCGAGGTACAAGATGGAGGAGAGTACCGACAACCCCGGCACTTCCCTGACTTCACCTCACTCTCTCCCTATCTCCTAACACCTCTAGAAATGAGCCTAGAGCTCAAGTATCAAAGTGTGTGTGTTGTATGATGGTGTGTCTCATTTAGGAGCCCCTCCCCTCATATATTTAGGTGTGGCAGGGGTGTTCTGGCCGTGCAAGTAGCAGAAGCTCCCTTGAACCGACATTGGGAGCCAATGAGGAGATGCCACGTTACAGCCTTAAGTCGGTGGAGCTTGGCCTGGTTCGCTGAACCAAGTCGGGCTCCAACCGGCTCCATCTTCGGGCAGGAGGCTAGTAGGTGGGCCCTCTAGTCCCTGGCAGCTGAGTTGGCATTTTCCTAAGTCATTTGCATGCTCTGGTGGGCCCTTTGATCCAGGCTGAACGACGCGTTCTGATTGGTCGGAGAGGTGTTGCCTTGGATTGAGAGTGTGTTTAAGCTGTCGTGTGGGTCCTTTAATCCTCGTGCTTGCTCCTGGTTGGTTGGAGTTTTGTGCCTTGGATCCTGCTTGCTCTTTTCATGCATTTTTAGCTCAAATTCACCTTCACACATATTTCGACCAGCACTTGTGGAATTCGTTAGATAAACAACCTATACTAGTGTTGGCCTTTGCTATTTTGACACTTTTATGCAGGATTTGACGGTCGAAAAATGGTCTGTAATGAACGTCAACAAGATCCCTCACACTTAGTCCTTTGCTCATCCTCGAGTGAAGGTAAGGAACTAAGGCGGAACGGCTGCCTTGACAATATCCCTGCATAAAAGTTACTCTATACCTTGCCTTCATTTGCGAACCTTGAAGTGTCTACCATGAAGTATTGACCCAAGTGTCCTTCCTCGTTCAGCTGCTGAATTGGGATTTTTGAGAAGATTTCGGAAATAAATTATTCCACGGTCTTACCCTTTTTGCAACTCTCTCGGTCGCTCATGTGTATAAATTCTACCAAAGCTTTCTCCTTCTCTTATATATGTAGCTGAAGTGGAGCTCCGTAAGGGAGATGTGGTGGATCGTCTGGGGATATCTTCTCCCTTTCGTAATTGTGACTGATGACATCCCCATACTTATCAACGATCCCACATACTTCTCATCCGGCTTCAACCTTGGTCCCGGGGTGTTCTCATCTTGGAAGAGTTTGATCGTGATAGTCTCAAGAACTGCCTTGGAACGTTGCTTGCGCGACTTCTGGTCTCGATCCTCCTCCCTCTATTCTTCTCTTGGCAAAGGCTCACGTCCAGCGAAGCGGGGGGCTGAGCGGCCCTGCCTCTGGTTTAGCTGAACCACAGGTTCGGCCGACCTAGGGGTGGTGCCCCTCGGCCTCCCCCTCCTCGCAGTGCTTGGTTTGAGCACGAGGGGTGCTGCGGTGACTGAATGGGCCTTTTCCATGGATGCCTGAGGAGAGTTGGGGCTATTTGCCGGTGTTAGGGCATCCATGAGGTGCTTGACGGGACCAGAGTTGGCGAATGGCACGATTTCCTTGCCGGCCATGGGTTGCAAGTGGTGCAGATGGATTTGGTGGTTTGGAGAAGCAAGGGTAGATTGAAAGCAGATGAGGGGGAAGAAGGGTTTTAGGATGGTCAAGAGAGATGGCTAAAACCATACTTCGTGCAGTCAAATCTCCTCATGGCGGCCAGGATTAGGGATAGGATATGATAGGGGCCAGGCCTACCGAAGTTGGGCGGCTGGGATGCCTGCCCTGGTTCGGTCGAACCAGGTGATTCGGCCGAACTGGGCTTGGCCTAGTTGGCCCTTGCTCTTTTCTAGAGGGTATACACAAGTGGCTCGCTGCAGATATTGACCTATAGAGCCTTTAATCAAGTATATGATCATGATGAACGAGTTCAATCACATCTATATCCTCATTAATGGTTGTATCATGATATAAGAACAATTTCAAGCGATGGCCATTTACCTTATGAATATTACCTTCATCATCTTGGATTGTTACGGCTCCATGGACTGATGTGTCAATGACGAGGTACGGTCCCATCCACTTGCTCCGTAGTTTCCCATGACCAAATAGTTTCACCCTGGAATTGAAAAGCAATACCTTGTCCCCTGGGTTGAAGACCTTTGGCTTTAGCCTTCTATCGTGCCATCTTTTGGTTCTCTCTTTGTATAATGAGGCACTGTGATAGGCTATATCTCTCCACTCCTCCAGTTTTGATATCTGTCTTCTCTTGTGTTCTCCGGCTTGGTTAAGTTCCATATTCCACTTCCGGATAGCCCAGTGTGCTCTATGTTCCAGCTCGACGAGTAGATGGCATGTTTTCCCGTAGACTAGCTGATAGGGTGACATGCCGATGGGAGTCTTGTATGCCGTACGATATGCCCATAGAGCATCTGCTAGCTTCGGCTTCCATGCTTTGTCCATCTCATTAACGGTCTTTTGCTGGATATTCTTAATTTGCTTATCCGATGTTTCTGCCTAACCACTTGTCTGAGGATGATATGGGGTTGCAATGTTGTGCATGGTACCTATTTCCTTGAGGAAGTTCCGGAAAGCCGTATCAATGAAATGCGACCCTCCGTCACTTATCACCATCCGTGGTGTTCCAAACCTTGGAAAGATCACCTCTTGGAACATTTTTCGGGCATGCTTGGCATCAGCAGCCCTGCATGGCATAGCTTCCACACATTTGGAGACATAGTCCACAGCGACCAAGATATACTTGCAATTATGAGACTTTGGAAAGGGTCCCATGTAGTCAGTGCCCCATACATCAAAAAGTTCCACTTGAAGGTTCTATGTTAGAGGCATGGCATCGCGAGCTGAGATTCCTCCGTGTTTCTGGCAACTGTGACACCTTCGAATGAAATCCTTGGTGTCTTGATACATTGTAGGCCAATAGAAACCACTCTGCCAGGTTTTCTCTTGTGTGCAAAATACACCATAATGTCCTCCATATGGTGTTGCATGACATTTCTCAATGACCTTGGTCCCTTCTGCTGTGGGAACACACCTTTGGAGTAGTCCATCTGCACATACTCTGTATGGATATGGCTCATCCTATAGATGGCATCAGCTCTCGTATGCTAACTTCTTCTTGTTTTCTCCTGGTGGTACATACCCTGAAACCATAAAGTTCATAATATTTGCATACCAGGGGTTTGAAGCCGTCACCTTGAGTAGCATGTCGTCTCAGGGGAAATGATTTATCGGGAGTTCCTGCGTGTTAGTGATATTCATGTGTGACAAATGATCTGCAACCGAGTTTTGTACTCCCTGTTTATCTTTTACTTCAAGGTCAAATTCTTCGAGTAGAAGGATCCATCTTATAAGCCTAGGTTTAGCATCTTTCTTAGAGAGGTATTTCAAAGCAGCATGATCTGTGTAAACAATAAGCTTTGCCCCCACTAAGTAAGATCTAAACTTATCTATCGCAAAGACTACTGCTAGGAGCTCTTTTTCTGTAGTGGCATAGTGAAGCTGAGTGCCTGTCAGTGTCTTCTTAGCATAGGCGATCGCGTGATGCTTTTTATCCTTGGTTTGCCCTAGTACAGCCCCCACCGCATAGTCGCTAGCATCACACATGATCTCAAAAGGAAGCTTCCAATCTGGGGTTGGATGATTGGAGCTGAGATGAGTGCCTCTTTGAGAGTGTGTTAAAGGCTTTTAGGCACTCATCATCAAAATGGAAGGGAACGTTCTTAGCTAAAAGGCTCATAAGGCGTCTAGCAATACTAGAGAAGTTATCAACGAAGCGCCAGTAGAACCTTGCATGTCCTAAGAAGCTTCGGATCCCATTCACATTGGTGGGAGGCGGTAGTTGTTCAATGGCTTCGATCTTGGCCTTATCCACCTCTATTCCTCTCTCGGACACTAAATGTCCAAGAACGATGCCCTCTCGGACCATGGAGTGGCACATTTCCAAATTTAGCACCAGGTCCTTCTCTTGGCATCTCTGCAAGACCCTGTCCACATTTCTAAGACAATGATCGAAGGTCTTACCATAAACCAAGAAGTCGTCCATGAAGACTTCCATAATTTCTTCGATCATGTCCAAGAAGATGGACATCATGCACCTTTGGAATGAGGTGGGTGCATTACACAACCCGAATGACATTCTTCAGTAAGCATAGGTTCCATAAGGGCATGTGAACGTGGTCTTGCTTTGGTCATAGGGATGGATTGGAATCTGATGATAACATGAATAGCCATCAAGGAAACAAAAGTAGGAGTGTTTCGTTAACCTTTCTAGCATCTCGTCGATGAAGGGCAGCGGGAAATGGTCCTTCTTCGTGGCCTTGTTTAGCTTTCTGTAGTCTATGCACATTCTCCATCCCGTGACGGTTCGTTGTGGAATCAGCTCATTCTTGCTATTTTCCACGACTGTCATACCTCCTTTCTTAGGCACTACCTGGACCAGACTTACCCACTCGTTGTATGGTATGGGATATAATCCCAGCATGTAGGAGCTTCAGGACCTCCTTCTTCACTACCTCTCGCATTGCGTTATTTAACCTTCTTTGGGGTTCCCTAGAAGGTGTCATGTTTGGATCGATGGGAATGCGATGAGTGCAAAGGGTAGGGCTGATGCCCTTGAGATCCTTGAGGGCGTAACCGAGAACAGCCCGATGCTTTTCTAGAACAGCGATGAGTTTTGAGGTCTCCTCTTCTGAGAGTTTATTGCTGATGATCACGGGAGCTTCTATGTCGTTGTTCATAAAGGCGTAGCAAAGCCCAGAAGGTAAAGGTTTAAGCTCGATCGGAGGTCGTGTTGGAGTTTCAAATTCTGGGAGTTCAAGGACTTCATCGGAATCATCCTCTTCCTAGATAAATTCTTCGGCTTCTTTCTCGAGATCTAAGTCTGATGAGTCTAGAGGGTTCATGTCCAACATTTCCTCCATCGGCTCTATGATGGGAGAAATCTCTGCTACTGAATTTATTGCTCGAGTAATAGGAACAGAGAGAATTTCTTTCCCAAGTTTGACACTAAGGTTCCCCGAGTCTGGTACATCCGTGAGAAGTCTCTCGATGGGGTGACCTATCAGGATGTTGAAGTTGGGAACTTCGAACACGTGGAAATCTAGGCTCGCCTTAACATCCTTGTGTCGTATAGACACATTCTGGATTACCACATAACTTCCTACGGGGAGCCTAAAGGCCCTTTGAGGGTTCTGCCTGTTGGAGCTAGAGCTTCGCTGCCTAAGTAGGCTAGCGCAAAATTATCTGACATAATATTGGCTCCAACGGCGGGGTGGTAGAGAGCTTCCACATCTTGGTCCCTTATGCGACATTGAATGAAAAAAGAAGGATAGTTGATTAGAATAGGTGCTGAGGATGACTCCCCTTCTCTTAGCCATTCGTCGCTCATTAAGGTCGTCAACTCCTTGATTGTTTCTTGAAGGAGTTCCTTCTCGTATGGCTCTAAAGGAGTGATGAGGACTGGTGGTCTCTTCTGGCATAGATAGTTCGAGGTGTTTCCGAAATCTTCAAAAAGATCTTCCTCGAATCCATGCTGAAATTCCAAAGGAAAAGGTTCCTCTTCCCTTGGTATTTCAAGTTCAGGTTTAAAAGAGGATTTAGGAGTCGAATCTAGAAGTTGGGCTTTTAAGGATTGGGATTCGGCTGCTAAGGCTTCCTCTTGTTGTACCTCTAGCTCTACCAGAGGCGGCTCTTGTAAGCAGACAAAGGGAGTCTTTTCCATGATTTTGTCGAGGATTTCCCTTCCTTCGGCTGGAGTCTTGTGTGAGAACGAACCTCCGGCGGTGACATCGAGGTAATGTGCATCTTCCTTGCTCAGACCCATGTAGAGATGTGGAAGTAACAGATGATCGGGTAGAGACAAGTCAGGACCAGATTGAGCTAGAAGGGACAACCTGGCCCGAGCTGCACCATTAGATTCCTTCTCTTTCTGACGGAAAGTCAGAATTTCTGCCCGCAAGGCGCAGATACAAGAGAGCGGAAAGAATGCAAGACAGAACCGGTCTCGCAGGTCATTCCAGTCCCCGTTCGCACTTCTTACGTTAGTTGTGTACCATTACCTCGTCGACTCTATAAGAGAGAAGGGAAACAACATCCACTTAAGAGTTTCATGTGTCATGCCTGAAATTTTCAGGCACAAGCACACTTGCTCAAATTCACGCAGATGATGGTATGGATTTTCATTGTCCCATCCTGAGAAGGAATGTTCCCGAACCTTTGTTATGAAGTCACGGCTGATTTCGTAACCAGATGAAACAATTGGATCAGAAGATGATGATAGCTCACAAAATTCGCCCTTTCGTGCGAAGAGCAGTTGAATGGATGGTTGCTCCATGGATAGCGGAGGTAGAGATAGAATCAAAGAAAATGAAAAGAATATGAGGACAGATGAGGTCCGAAGAGAATATAGCTACCGTTCCTCGACAATGGCGCCAGAAAGCTTGTTGGGTATTTTTATGATCACAAATAAATCTGCAAGCACACAGATACTGTTGTAGCTTTCACCCAGGAGTATTCCGGGGTATCGTATCCACTGAGGAACGTGTGTATATTCACTAAGGTTCAGGTTCGTCCAAGGACACCACACAGGCTAGAGGCAAGGGGTAGAGAGGATTCCTAGGCTAACAATCAAAGGTAAGATAGAACTGTCCTAGTTGTTCACGTCGGGCTACTAGCTTCCCATGGGACAAAACCTGGTGAACTCTGGTAATACGGCACTAGGATATACCTGAATGGGAAGGATTACACTGGATAGATAGGGTTGTCACCACCTGCTACCTACCTCATCTAACCATGGGATATACCACAACCAACAGATGAAGTCTAGTCTAGACACCACGTCTACACTATCGTTACTAACTCTAGACTTAGCTTTAGACTAGAGCACCCACTAAACTAGTGAACTATTGATCCGACAAACAACTAAGGAACTAGAAATATTACTTAACTAAGAAACTAAGCACAGAAGAAGTCACGAACACTTACTTTGATTGATAAGCATCCGTCGAGGTACAAGCTAGAGGAGAGTGGAGACAACCCGACACTTCCCCGACTTCACCTCACTCTCTCCCTATCTCCTAACACCTCTAGAAATGAGCCTAGAGGTCAAGTATGAAAGTGTGTGTGTTGCGTGATGGTGTGTCTCATTTACGGGCCCCTCCCCTCGTATATATAGGTGTGGCAAAGGGTGTTCTGGCCGTGCAAAAGCAGAAGCTCCCTTGAACCGATATTGGGAGCCAATGAGGAGATGCCATGTTGCAGCCTTAAGTCGATGGAGCTTGGCCTGGTTCGGCCGAACAACCTAGTTCGGCCGAACCAAGTCGAGCTCCAACCGGCTCCATCTTCGGGCAGGAGGCTAGTAGGTGGGCCCTCTGGTCCCTGGCAGGTGAGTTGGCATTCTCCTAAGTCGGTTGCATGCTCTGGTAGGCCCTTTGATCTATGGGAAGCTGAACGATGCATTCTGATTGGTGGGAGAGGTGTTGCCTTGGATTGAGAGTGTGTTTAGGCTGTCGTGTGGATCCTTTAATCCTCGTGCTTGCCCCTGATTGGTCGGTGTTTTGTGCCTTGGATCCTGCTTGCCCTTTTCATGCATTTTGAGCTCAAATTCACCTGCACACATATTTAAACCAGCACTTGTGGATTTCGTTAGATAAACACCCTATACTAGTGTTGGCCTTTGCTATTTTGATGCTTTTATGCAGGATTTGACGGTCGAAAAATGGTACGAGAGTCAACATGCGGCAGACCCGGTAATAGACATTGTTGGCTGACCGATAGGCTATGGGTCTCAGCGACGCATTCTGTCAAACAGGCGGGGTACGGCTCCTCCCGAATGAGCTTTCAGGCTTCGACGGTAGTGGAGGCGGAGGCGGCGCTATTTGGGTGCTACCGGGTAGTCGTAGGCGCGATGGAGACGGCCGCGCGGGGCTAGCGCGGGGCGGCGGCGGAACGATTCGGCAGTGTCATGGGAGGGAGGACGACGAGGAGGAGCTTTGACTTTGGGTAGACTTCATTCTATTCTACTATCTCGTTGAGAGAGTGAGAGGTGAGTCCGAGGGCCGTATTCTTTTGAGCCAATCATGGAAGGATCCGCTGCCCCGCTGTCGAAGGAGGCAGGCCGACTCATCATCTAACATGTGCGAGAAAAAACGATGGGCCAGACGATGTTCTGTATGGGCCTAATGAATATATAGGCTGGCACCGAACCCAATTAGTGCTACGGGAGTGAAAGGGCCTTTCCTCTCAGCGCTACGGTCCGTTCGGATCCACCCAGTTAATTCATTACTCCTTCTATCTTGAAATATAAGTCCTCAATCAAAATAGTCTAAGTTTGATCAAATTTATAGAAAAGAATACTAACATATAACATATTAAATAAGTAAACTATAAAATATATTTCATAATGGATCTAATTCTTCTCATTTGATTTTTAAAATATTATTACTCTTTCCTATAAACTTAGTCAAATTTAGAACAGTTCGACTTAGTACAAACTGCTAAACCCTTTGGTCAAGCAGTCACTCTAGAAACTTCCAGCAGTCACGCAAATAAAATTTACCAAATCTATTAAACACTTTGCCATATAACTGTTCACTCCATGACATGATGTCCCTCGGGAAGGGGTGGTGCAGTGTATGTATGTATGTGCGTGTGCATGACTTTGTACTGAAAACAATAGCATGGGACTCTGGGTCCTTTTGCCCATCAGCGATACAGAAACGCCAACAGTATTTTTAGCCTTTCAGGAGATCAAATCGTCGTGCTAACGACGCCTCACCACGCCGCCCTGACGCCAACCAACGCAACGAGTACTGACCCTGTTGGTCATGCCGTGAATCCAGGCGCGCGTGTAGCGTGTCGCCGCCGTGGTAGAAAACCGTGCTGCAGCAGCGTCATCGTGCCACACCTTTTTCTCTCTGTTTTTTTCTTTTATGATTTGCTAACGTTTGAGGAGTTGGTAGAGAGAGAGAGTAGTTTCAAGAACAACTTGAGCTAAATATGGATCTTTCTCAACTTGATTAAATTCTGAATTATTTTTATTTGGAAGATAATTTAACTCTTTTCTAATAAAAGTTGCTTCTTCTTTGATATAATCACTATTTTTAGAGTTTTGTTTTGTTGTCATTTTATTTCTTCTAGAGAAAGCAGAATTAAATTGATTTTATTGTCTAGTTCAGAAATCTTATTATTAGTTTTTGGTATTTTTTATTTAGTCTTTCAAATTTCTGATCTAATTCGTCTTGTCTTTTCCCCCAAGTTATGTACGAATTATGTATTAGATCAACAATTAAATTTAGTTGATTATGTGACGTATGTCAAGTAAGACCTTATGTAGTATTAATTCTACACCTTATATTAATATGATCACTTGTATTATCAAATTTATTGATATGCAATGTTATTCATATCAATATCAATTTAAAAATTTGACAGTACCACTATCAATACTATCAAATTAAGGCCTGAATTTAGGATATCAATAAATTTGATAGTGGTACTATCAAATCTTTGGGCGTGGAAGACATATCCTAAAAATATCGCAGAATCCAAAAATAGATAAAAATAAATAAATAAATTCCTTCAGATCGTGATAAAGCATGCACCAGCACTGCATGGACAAGCATGCACTCAGCAAGCTATGGTGTCTTCAAGATTCTACATGGGGACTAGTTTCAAAAAAATATGCATGAGAAGCAACTCCAGTTAAGGCCATGCAAGCGCCATGCAGAACAAGTTACCAAAAAATTAGCACCATACCGATGAAGTATGCGCCATGCCGCAGAACGATAAGCTCAACAGAGAAGATAAGAAACAACAAAGACCTCGGCACTCTCTGTGGTACTATATAAGGAGGACATGCTTCGCAGAACAGAGGCATCGGAAGGAGTAGCCAGAGCGAAGTTACTGCGAGAGTTTCTAAAACAAATAAAATCCGTAGTACCACCCCTGTAAGATAGTCACCAAGTCCGTTGTAATATACCTAGTGTAAGGTAATATTTTTTCCCCTTCTTTGTTTTAAGAGTTTGGGGTTCCCGAAATAGAAAACCACATGTAAGCATGTTTGTTTTAATAAAGTAGTTTCCCTTTAATTTCCCTGTATCTGCTGGTCTGGTTGTGCGTTCTAAGTCTCTGTGCCAAGAACCCTTTAGGAGAGACCTCTTCTATAGTTCTTGTTTAAAGCCGTATTTGGCAGTTTGAGAGGACGTTGTTGCCGTAGAGAAGTGTTCCCTTCGAGTGGAACTGCCTGGGGAGACGACAAGATTTTAGGCCGCATAGTCATGACCGTAGATAACTAGAGATAGGAGACTGCTTATTAAATACAGACTTGAGATAAATATGGTGAGTACCGATTAGGACTTCACAACCACGTAGCACACCGGCTGTCACGCTGGTTTCGCCAAGCTGAAACGATCCTGCAATACATATAAAACTAATCAGCTCCTGAGCATATAAAACACTAATTACAAAGGACAAAAATTAATCAACGAATAAACAAATACACAAGCCGCATATTCTAATCCAAATATTTTAAGCATATAAGACAAGCATCCCAATCTAAATATTCTAATACTAATCTTAGATTCCACGCATTTGTTAATCTATCTGTCTGGTATCAAATCATATCCTCCGAGGGGCGCAGCAGCTAGTACCACTATGAAATTAAGGGAATGGGAATGCTATTGACTTCCACGCCCAATTTATTGATATTCGTATCAATATTCAAGTGCTTTCAAGCCTGGCTGTGGCCGCGAATGTCCATCTTATCTTCTCGTGAGTCTTCCATTTTGTCATCTATTAACAGGAATTCAAATTTCTCATCCAGGTCTTTCTTTATATTTTCAAATTTTTCTTCGATTTCTTGTCTTGGCTCATTCATTATTTGGTTCTTCATTTCATCCTTTAATTCATTCATAATTTGTTCTTTTATTTATTTTTTATATTGTGGGCAAGTTTGTTCAAATATTTCTATGATTTTTCAGTGTATATATTCACTATCTAGAGGGTCTATTCCTTTTTGCAGAGTATGTTTATAAGTTGGTCTGGACGGACCATCTTGGGCTGTATTTATTATAGATGTTTTTTGTTGTATACCTTTTGTCTTTGCTAATTTGAAATTTTGGATATATTCTTTGGCAGCTGGTTCTATATAATAATTTACTCCCAATATGGATCTTGCTTTAGTCAAGGCTTCATCAATCTCATTGTATTTTTTCCATAACATTCCCACTTGGGTCATATTTGCTTCTATTTTCTGGGATATTATTTCTTCAAAAGTTATATATAGACGAGGCTGTTTTCCATCATAAACTACGTATATTGGTCAATGTTTAGGAGCTTCTGGAATATTTAGGGTTGGTAGGATTTTGTTGATACGGTGGAAGTATTCGGCAAGGCTATTTAGTATTGATAGCATGTAGGCTTTTTCTTCTCTTTTATTGTTGTACTAGAATCAGGCAAGGCTATTTAGTATTGATAGCATGTAGCCTTTTTCTTCTCTTTTATTGTTGTATTGGAATCAGAAATTATCTGAAATACATTCTTGCACTTCATCCAAGATTATATGATCTCTTGGCTTGAATTTATATGAGTTTGGTGGAAATACGTTGAGCTTGTTGTCTTGTCCAAAAACAAATATTTCAATATCGCTAAAGGTGATGCTTTTCTTCATTATTTCTGCAAAAATGATGAGCGTGAAAACAGGTCAGGTAATTTATTCTCCTTTCCTTTAATATGCTCAAAAATTACTTTATATCCATTTCCAGTAATAGTATCTTCGAATAAAAACCATCTTCTAGTAGAACTCTTTTTGCTATTTATTTGGTTATACTAACGACAAATGGCTTCGCAATCTGTTTGTACTATGAACTCTTTGAATCCTAAGTACAATCTAAAGGCGTTCAACGCATGAATTATCGCTAAGATCTCTCTATCAATATTTATTTGGTTTTTGCTTTAATATGGCTTCTGATCCAGATATGGATTGTTTCTATGATAAAATAATTATTGTCTAAGGGTAATTTTAAAGGTTGTAGATTTTTTACCTTTTCTTTTATGGCTTGGACTAATTTTATATCTTTAGAGTTGAAGTACTTTTGTCCATTTTTTCTTAACTTAGCATACAGGGGTCCAGCAAGCTTTGCTAGATTATCAATATAGTTTCTAGCATAATTCACTATTCCAAGAAATTGCAGTAGAACCCTTTTATCATTCATACTATCAGGAAATTGTAAGATTTTCTTTGCAATGTGTTCATGCAAATATATTTTTCCATCACCTATTTCATGAACAAAAAAGTTAATCATTTCTTTACATACTTCCATTTTCTTTTTAGATAATATTAATCCATTTTTTTTCTACCTTTCTAAAGAAAACTTCTAAATGAGCAATATGTTCTTTATAGGTTTTTGAAAACACTAAAAATCATCTATATAGACTAGTATATATTCTTGATTCTCATTAAATATATTTTGCATTTGTTTTGAAATAATGCAGGTGCATTTTTTAATCCTAATGGCATGACAAGCCATTCATAGTGGCCTTGTGGGCATATGAAGGCGGTCCAGGGAATGGATTCTTCAGCCATTTTTACTTGCCAGAATTCAGCTTTTAGATCAAATTTTGAAAAATATTTGCTACCTTATATTCTATTGATCCATTCTTGTTTGTTGGGTATATTGTAAGCATCATCTATTGTATTGTCATTAAGTCTTTTATAATTTATTACCATTCTAGATTTACCTCTAACTATTTTATTATGATTTCTTACTATAAAAGCTGTAGATCTATGCGGGCTTCTACTTTCTCTTATTGCTCCTAGCTTTATTAATTCTTCAATATGCATCTTGAATTCTTCAATGTCTTTTGGAGTAGCTTCTATGGGGCTAGTTTTAATTATATGATCTGGGTTAATTATATTAAGTTTGCAAATAATAGCATTTTTATCCCAGTGATTCATTGGAATTTTCCCAATTATTTGAATATCTTCTGGTCTTTGGACAATTCTTTCTATATCTTTTTTAGACTTTATATCTTTGTACCAGTTTGGCGCAAAAGATTGTAGTCCAATGCATTCTATATGATAGTTTTCTACATAATAAGCTTCGACAATTTCACTAAGGTCTATAGTATTTGATTCAAGGGCTTCAGATTCTATGTCTTTAATTTGTAAACATTGTCTAGTGCTTTTTACTTTTCTTACTTTGGAAATAAATGGAACATTATCATGATAAAAGAATAAATGTTACCCCTTGTTCAATTAGTATGAGGGCACTTATAGAATTTTGTAAAAACCGTAACCTAATTATCATATCATCATTTATTAATGATAGGTCTCTTATTGTAATTTCATCAATAATGTATCTAGTTCCATTTATATATGATTCAATGTTATATGCTATCTGGTTATGGACTTTTCTTATTCCAGACATGTATGTGGAAACTTCAGCTTTATCATTATCTATAGCGGTTACTAATTCAAGCCATCTTGAAAAGCATTTTTCATGGATGATATTTTTTAGTGCAGCCAGTATCTAGTAATGCTAATATTTTATAGGAAATGTTAGGCGTTAAGACTATTTTTATAGGGATTCTTATACCTAGTATATCTTTAAATGGAAACTTAACTATATATTTACTTCCAAAATTTGTTATAGCATCTTTTAATTGTATTAGCTTGTTCGTCCTTTGATCTCGTACTGTTATTGTTTGTTCTTTATTTTCTATGATAATAGCTTTGTGTTTCCAATCAAAATATTCTACTTTATTTCTAAGTTCTTCTAACTCTACTTCTAAGCTATTTATTCTATTTTCAAGATTTCTAACTCTACTAGATAATATTTTTTCTTCTGGCTCAATTTCTACTTTTGTTCTCCATTTTTATTTCTTGACTTTAAGCATTCACAACATGTCTGTTTGAAGCATAAGCTACATGTTGCTCTATTATCTTGGCTTGGGTAATATATGCAAAAAGCACATTTTATATTATAATCACCCTTTCCCCTAATCCAATCATGTCCGCACTCTATTTGATTCATCATTTCAATATCTAGACCGGCTAAGTCATCAATTAGGTCTATTTCATCATTACTTGAACTATTTTCTAATTCTTCATTTTCTATTTCGTCTGTTTCAATGATAGAGTATATGGATTCATCATCTTTTATTTCATCATCACATACTAATATATTTTCATTTACACTATCTATGATTAGGACTCTTTCTTGCTCTTCAAACTTACTTGAGTATCTTTTTTTATCTTTATTTGGGTAGGTTTTACTAAGATGGTCTGGCGAATTGCTTATGAAACATCTACAGATTTTGTCATAACTTTTTCTAGGATTATATTTTCTTACATTTCTTTTATGCAAAAATGGTGCTCTATTATCTGATCTTCTAAGAAAATATTTTTCAACTACTCCTCTATCATATCCTTATTTTGCAGTAATAACATTATATAAGTAATGTTGCGAAATTTCTTTTATGCCCCTCCAGTTTGATAAGGTTAATTTTTTCTATTTCTCTCAATCTCTCATTTTGTAATGTTGTATGTCCTAATTCTGGATCTTCTGCTATAATAATATTTGATATTCTATTAGCAAAATGATTTGGGTTATTTCCTGCTCTTTTTAATTCTTCATATTGTGCAGGATAACTTTGTACCCATTGTTCCCATAGAACTCTTACTGATTCTCCAAGAAATGCTTCTAGGTATATTATCATATCTTCAACCTTATTTCCTATGTTAAATTGATTTTGTATATACCTTTGTACTATTAACTCTTTGCAGATATTTATTATATTTGGCCAGTCTATAGAATCATGTGCAGCAAGTTTTGAAATATTACAGATTTTTCAAAACTTCTTCTTTTAGAACCCATAAATTTGTATTGTCCCGGATATAATTATATGGATATTCTTCTCTTTCTGGAGGCCATTTTCCAGCTACTCTATGTGGTCTTTCACTCTCTCCTTCACTTTTTACTGAGGTTTCCCCATAATTTCTTCTTTTTTTACCTTTTCCTAATTCTACTTCCATAGTTTCCATAGCATTTTCTAAATTGTGTGTACTTTCATCATCTAGGAAGTCAATATTATTATCAGAGTCATTGAATGTATCACTATTGTCTTCTTCTTCTTCTTCTTCTTCTTCTTCTTCTTCTTCTTCTTCTTCTTCTTCTTCTTCTTCTTCTTCTTCTTCTTCTTCTTCTTCGTAACTTTCTAAAAGTAGATTATTATTTATATCCCATTGTTCTTCTTCATTTGGAACCATATCCTTTGGGAGTTTATGACTAGCATCATTTTTAACCAAATTTTTATTTCCTTCTATTATACGTAAACTATTGGTAGCTAGACTTTTGTTTTTCTATAGCTTTTTAATTAGAAATTTCTCTTAATAGAAAAGGCTCCTTTTCTCTTATCTTAGGCCAATCTATTGTCATTGCATTTTTATATTCCCCATCTATTTTCTTTAAGATTTCTTCATAATGTTTAATTTCATCATTTAAAACTGGTTTTCCATACATTCAGATATATTATGTCTTCTGCTATCTGATGCTTCTGAGTCTAAGTTTCCTATGAATTTCATCTTATAGTTTGTAAATCTAATAATAGTTCCTCCTACGTTATTGTTATAACTAATATAACCCTCATGTTGTTTTAAGGTCTTGCTTTCTATAAGCTCACTTATTTTCCATTCTTCTCCCGCTCTTTCTTCAGAACTAATTTTTAAAGGGCTCATAAATTTTATTCCTTTTGATTGCATACTTTCAATTACATCATTTACATTTACTTTATATCTGGTACCACTTCTATTAGTTAGTCTTCCTATAAATTCTATACTAACCAAAAGATTTGTTCCTTTAAAATCTTCATAACCCTTTGTTTGAAACCCAAGGCTCATTTTTTCTATGAATACTTTTATAGGCATTATTAGGTCTGGAGCTATATAAGTGATTAGATTATTTTCATTCATATCTCCTTCAACAAATTCTATTGCTGCTTTATTTATGCAGTCCCATCTTTTATCTAATAGTGATATTAAAAATTTTGTTCCTAGCTTTTTCCTAGTCATCCCTTTTATTCCTATTATATACATACCTTGGTGAATATATAACCTGAATATTTTAAGTTATTCTCAATTTTTTTACATACTATTCTTAGTTCAACTGGATGTGTTAGGACACTTAGTTCTACTTCTCTTGATATTCTGTATAGTCCACTTCTACTTTCAAAGATTCCCATTTGATATAGTTGTTGTGGTCTTAAGTTTCTTATTGTATTTCTTTGGTACCTTTCCATATCTCTATCCACATCTATGACTTCTTCTAGATTATCAATATCATCTGATTTACATTTTAATCTACTAAACAAAGTGAGTGGCTTGAAATCTTGTCTTACTAATTGGATGTGCTTGTCTCTTCAGAGAAGGCTTTTATTTTTATCTATTTTTGGATTTTGCGGTATTTTTAGGATATGTCTTCCACGCCCAAAGATTTGATAGTACCACTGTCAAATTAAGGGAATGGAAATGTTATTGAAGAGAGAGAGAGAGAGAGAGAGAGAGCTGCTAATACAATCATCTTGGTAAAAAAAGGGATTTACAACATGAGGTGGCTTATATAATATATATGATGGGAAATGCATAAGTCCCCAAAATTCAAAAGAAATTAGAATTGGGGATAAGGGATTTAAGATTTGAGGTGGGGAATTCCGTACGCTGGTGGCTTAAGAAGGATGTAGAGCTAGGAATTGAACTGTGTCATTTCCGGGATGTCTGAGACGGATGTTGGCACGACATGACAACACGACATTATGATGAGCTAGCTAGTAGGACAATCGAAGGCAAATTAATCTCTTTTAGCCATTATTTATACTCCGCCCGTGTTTATTTACTGAATCTGCTAAACTTCACCGGGTCAGGTAACCCCAATAAAATCCACTAGCTCCGATCCTAGTGGTAGGTGGAGTTAGCGAAAGAGGGTTGAATCTGGACCCAATGATATTGAAATTTAACGCACAGAAATGTTGATCAACTTCGAAGGAGGTATGTAGAGAAAAAAGAATTGTTTGGAACGTTGTCAACCGCAGGGTTCTGCTTCTGCAGTTCATCCCTTACGAAGAGGCTGAAGCTTAGATTTGAGTTGAGGCGTGTGCAGGCTCCCTTACCCACCATGTTGGCCAAGATGCCGGGGCTCTCTGGTCTGGCTTTCGCAACCAGTTAGCGGGTGGTAGATGCCGCCTTAGCAGTTAGCAGGCAGAGGGCATCTCGTGGTCGCCATGAGCAACAGGGGCAGGTGCGGTCGGCGGCGGTGGACCGTCACGTCACAGAAAGCTCCAGCCGTCGTCCGTCGATTCGTTTCCACGGGGGTAAAGCGCAAGCGCGCGCGCATCGCACCAGACAACGGTGCCCAACAAACACCTCGATCGGAGGAACTTCGGCGGGCAAACAATGGCACACCATGTGTATTGAAAAAAACGTAGACTCTACTTGTATGCTAACAAGAAATATACCAATGAGGAGAATCTTGCTTCGTCATTGATCCACATCCACGGATCCACCCATCAAAACACATGACACAGTGGTTTCGCACTAAGGTCCTGCCTATCTTTGCCCACTACCAAAAATCAAAGTGTCAAACAAAACTGTGAGCAGCACAGGTGCTGTCCCCTGCAATGCTGGCACATCGCCGCTCTTGGATCTTACACCACTACCCTTCTGCTTCCAAAACATACCGCGTCAGTTAGACGCTCCGCACCAAATCCGCTCGGCTGGAGCATCAATCACCTGCCGCCCTTGCCCTTCACTTTGCCCTTGCCTTTCCCTCCTTTACCGGGACCTTTCCCAAACCCTCCTTTCCCAGCTCCTTTCCCGTTCCCCCTCCCCTTCCTGCTCCCTTCGGGCCTCCGGTTCTTCTGGAACTTGCCATCCTTTGCGGATTTGTTCTTTAGCCGGGTGACCTCCATCGCCTTCTGCTGCCTGCTCTTCTGCATCTGCTCAGGGTTCCTTATCTCAGAGGGCACGTCGGAGTTCGGTATGAACCTGCGTCCTCGGCCACCTGGGAAGTGTTTCTTGTTCCCTCCATGATAACCACCTGCACCAGGTCATGGCGTCCATCAGATACGGGTCAGGTATATAACCTTTCAAGAGTTCAGTGCTTTTTAAAGTAGTACTATTATACAGCACAAGCTCAAATGAGCCATGTCAACACACTTGCACAAGAAGATAACAGAAGAACTACATTACAAAATGACTGATTAATTCACTCAACTGACCAAGCACTCGCAACAATCTTAACTAACATCTGTTATGAGAAAACAGATTAGTTTTCATGCCAAGACTATGAGAACTGACAAATCCTTTAACAGTCCAAACGAATTGAAAACATAACACAAATTAAAATGGCTGGGTGCTTAGCTCAAACTCATAGCAACAGTGAATAAAACCAAAACAAGGAATAGCATGCAGCTCAGAAAGCATTACCTGTACTGGATGTGCCCTCTTCTGCAAAGTGGCCAGATTTCCCACCAATATTGATTGATTTGTGTGTCCTCTGCTGCCATCTCTTATAGATCCCTGTTGCTGATGCCTTTATCTTTGCACCACCTTCCGTTTTAATCTAAGAAAAGTTGGGAACAGATTTTAGAACTTATTTGGCCTTTCACTAACATCAGGCAGAACATATGGACATATCGGTGCTCTACATACTAACCTATCTCAGTATTTCACAGGAACTACTGAACTAGGAAAAGAGCTCACAATCCACCCTCATGATATAAAACTAGTTACCAAAAAGACATTGATGAGCTACTGCTTCAGTGGGCCTATTGTCCACTTTTGTGAAATTCCATTTTCTGTTTGACTAGAACATCCGAATTCAGAAAAGTGGTTCAACATGTACTTTGAAAGTACAATTGATGTTTTCCAGATCAATTTCATGCTACAAAACATCATCAAACGCCCATATATTCACAAGTCACAGCAGGTCCAACATGGCATATTGGGAGCACAATAAAAGGAGGGAAATGACTGAAATGCAGCTTGTGCCTGTCAATTTATTTTAGATGACAGTCGCAATTTATGCATGTCAACAAACTGTAAATTTTCAGTGTTGCTTAAAACATAATAGCACATAGCATGCAAGGGATTTACCTTTCCAGTAGCTGTCACACGATCCCCACTGTTTAACTTGACAAACTTGTTCTGCAGTAGTAAAATAGGCATGCTGACTGAGTATGCAATATGTTTAACATATTAATGTTACTAGGAAAAATTTATACCTTCATCCAGTGATACCGAGTTTTCTGTGCTTGCATACCAGAGGCTTCATCATCGACTAAATCAAGAACAGCAGCATCCAATCTGCATGACAGCAGTAAGCTTGATTTAAAGCGTGGCACACGACTGCATCTTCTCAATTTCATGAACTAGATAAAATTTGAGATATGCCAAAGTATTGTACATCCAAAGTATTGTCTTTAACAATATAGAAAGAGCATGGCAGATCCTACGAAGCATGAGGTTTACCGCACATTTTGCTGGATCATGATATGCTCAATATGCTGGATATGAGAATATCAAATGACATTAGGAGTCCATTTGCTATTTATGTGGGTTGTGATAATCTCTTGGTGGAACTGCTTTCAGATATTTGGTGTTTGCCAACTGCTGTTACATTCATGTTACAGCAGGAGTCACCATTGCATTTCAAATGACAGAACATGCTGACAGAGTTACTAAAGAAACTATTCACGTGAGATAAAATAGACAGATCAAAACTTGGATCCTGTGATTCGTTGAACTGCAATCAGATGTGCCAAAAGGAGTCCTTTCACAACAGTTTCAAAAATAAGCACAGCAAAGCCCAATGCAACACATGTCAATCAACATTAAACAAATAAAAATCCACTCAAGAATCAAGATCACATTTTCAATTTGTAATTTGACTTGCACTTCAAACAAACATTACTTGGCCTAGAAGAAATAATCATCAATGGCTATTGCGGATTTGCAATAAGGACATAAAGTAAGGCTCACTTCCAGTTCAAAATGCCAATCATATATCAGGAAGCATATACCTATTTTCAACAAATCCTTCATTATTCCTCACTGCCAACCCAGCTTCCAAATGCTGAACGAGAACAAAAAAAAATACAGAACTTGATGTTAGGCTTAAACTACTACAACCAACTGTAAGTTAAGAACAGGATATACATTTCTAGTGCAGTACAAACTATATAGGAGTAATTCTTTGAGCAGGGTGTACAAAGCATACTTGGTTCTGAGGTATTGAACTTATGTAGTAGTCCTCGTCCCTAAAGCTCTGTGAATTCCGTTTTGTACCACAAACTTCTGGAATGAGCGAAAGGACAAAAAGACAGAGTAAGAATGATGCAGAGCACAAGAAATACTGACCGAGCTCAAGATACAGTATAGAAAAACTAGAAGGAAATAAAAAAGTAAGACCTTTCTTCTCCCAGTTTGAAATGTCATCCTCTTCCTCCTGCATGGAAAGAAGATAGACCATAAATTACTGCACAAAGCATGAAAGCAAAGTGTCATCTTTAATGTAGCACTGCTAGACTATGTTACCCCGATACTTCAACATGACCCCGTATCACGTATCCGATACGTATCCCCGTATCTGTATCCGATACTTCGATACGTCCATGTGCCCTTATATTTTTTAGAAAACTGACGTATCCACGTATCCGTATCAGGCCGATACTGATACACGTATCCGTATCCGTGTTACATAGCTGCTAGACAAATAAAAAAAAGGGTAATAACAAAAGCTGTCCACTAACATTCATTGCTCCAACTACGAACTGTGAAACTAGAGGCACTACCATTGCAACAATCCAAGTTACATATAAAATAAACAAAGACAGACATTGCTGATGCATGTGCTGGTTGTATAATAAAAAACATTACCGTGTTTTACAACCAATTGTTCAAAAAGGCGCTGCTAGGCGGAGGGGTACCGCCTTGCCTAGGGTGGTAGGCAGTACCCTAGGCGGTGCGACCGTCAGGCGGCGCTGGGGGAGGAAGCGACGTCGGGCGGCAGAGGCGCAGGTGGAGATGCGGACATCCGGTGGTGGCGGCGGAGGTGGAGGTGCGGACGTCGGGCGGCGGCGGACGAGGCGGAGGTGGAGGTGCGGATGTCGCAGTGGCAGCAGGGACGGCGTGCGGCGGAGGAGGAGACAGGGGCTGGCGGCAGCGGAGGAGGAAGAGGAGGCAGGGGCGGGCCGGCGGAGGAGGAAGAGGAGACGTAGATTAGATCCCGGGGTGAGTGGATAAGGGGGAGGCTGGGAGGTGGGTTGGGCTGTTTTAATGGGCTTTTGTCCAAAGTTAGGCCCATTGGCTTCTTATTTTTCTTTTTCTTTTAGAGATATATATGTATGTGTATGGCAAGATACATATGTATATGTATGTATGTGCTAGCAAACCGCCTTGAAACGCCTAGGCTCTAGGCGGTGGGTCACCGCCTAGCGTCTTTTTGAATATTTTACAACTATGTTTAAGCACAAATGCAGAACACTGCAACACATGCTGGAATATTATAATGTGATACCACTGGGACTAAGGGAATGGCAAGAGCACATGTTGATTGCTTGGGGAAAGGACATTAGAAATAACTTTTCCTTAGTTATTACTTTCCTTCCTAAACAATGAAAACCCCAACCAATACAGAGGTCTACCTACTGATATTCTTAAACAAGAAGGCAACAGCAAAATCTTGAGGAAGCCTAAAATAAATACGCTAAATGATCTGTAGTGCGCATAATAAATCTCACAGTTTGTCTGCGGTTAGCAGACAAAGTTGAGTTAGTAAACAATTCAGCTTACTCGTTGTAAGCATTGCAGAAGTAACCAATCTCTAAACATGCATGTGGTACGGATTTAACTAGCATACCTAAGTACAAATTGTATAATGCATAGAGTTGTTCAAGGCGATGGGAGGTGTTGGTGTGCACTCTGACCGCCCAGGCTCATCTTTGGTTCGAATTTAGGTGTCTATTTCTTCTTCTTTACAATGATATGTTTTCTAATGAGATGTAGTTCCTCCTAGGTTGGTCGAGTATTTATATTGAGCCAACAGACAAAAAACACAAAACAAGATTGCCAAAATCCTACTCGGTGTTCTAAAAATCATTACTGAGCACTCAGTGCAATGGGACTGTGCAATATTCACCTAGTTGCCAGTCTCTGCAGATGACAAAGTCAAGCCTAGGCAGGCAGGCTGGGCTGCATCTACCTGACCTAACCTTTGGTGTTAGGTAATAACTACCGTTCACATAACACTTGTGAGATACTGATCCTGAGTGCAATTAACAGTTGTGATGAGCATTTCAGCGTAGACATATTTGCTGGAACAACTGGCCTTTTTTAATTTGGTGTGAGATCCACTTACAGATATTCAGTGTGTCTAATACTACACCCCCGAATGAATAATATTATCAATAGTAAAGGTAGCATTTCAAAGGTTTTTACCATGGTCGAGCTCTGATAGTATAGTAGAACAAAGGCTATGCCTTCAATGGTGCCCAGTTTCTACGGTTTGCAGTACTGTATATTCAGCTGGTTGTATGCAAATGCTAGGTTTCATAGAACAAACAAGATTAACTTTTCAACAATTACCTCTGGCCTTGGATCAAAAAAACTCTTTTGATGAACTAAATTTATAATCCCCTCGTGAACTTCTCGTTTCTTCTTCATCACGTCTAGCCATTGATTAGAACCCTACAAGCAAGCCAAAATGAATTAATAATGTTTCTGTGACATAATGTGAAATGTAATAATCATGTTACAGCATATATTGGTATTAGAGGCTTTGGCATGTTGACTGCTTATTGCAGATGAACCTAAGAATATGATGTAGAAGAAGGTTTTGTGTTACCTTAGAGTTTCTTGCTTTAGCAGCTTCACCTTCAGCCTCTAAAATAGTCTGCTTTGGCCTGAGAATTGATTTGGGATGAAGAAGCTCCATTAGATGACACCACTTAAACAAAAACAAGATAAACATGTTTTTTGAGAAAAAATAACTACCTAAATGATTTCAGGCGTTCTGAGAATGCAAGAGCTGAAAGCTCATCTGACCGAAGAACATCCCTGAAAATTGGATGAAGACCCTCACGAGGTAAATCTTTTGCCCTTTTGATAGATTCTTTAGAAGGCGTAGCACGAGTCTTCAGATACAATCTGAAAGCATTAGCACATGGCTTTTCCAATGCAATCAACTCCGTACATCCACTAATGACTTCTTTTATTCCGTCAGAGACAAGATCAAGGACTGTTTGAGGAAAACGCCCATACACTGATTCCCCATTTGCAATGGCTTGATCGATTTTCATATTTATACTGTCCATGTCTTTTAGAATCTCCTCTTCTGTTGGAGCAGGTTTGAGAGGCCTTGAAAGGAAAAGATGTAGGTCCAGTAAGTATGGCATGTCCTCTGAAGTGACAAATGTATATGCTGTTCCACTTCTGCCTTGTCTAGCTACTCGACCAACTCTATGAATAAACAACTTAGGCTTTGCGGGGAAGTCCCAGTTCACTACATTATCCAGCAATGGAATATCCAAGCCCCTTGCAGCAACATCTGTCACAATAAGTAGCATGGTCTTTCTTGCCCTGAATTTTGAAATATGAATCATACGAGCTTCTTGATCCATAGCACCGTAGGATAGGGAAGGTTCTAAACCCTCTTCTCTGAACAAAATGTTCAAGAACTCTACATGATGCTTGGTTGAAACAAAAATTATTGTCTGCTCCTCAGAACTGATGCGCTCCCTGACCAAATACAGTAACGCAGCAAGCTTCTCTTCCTGCCGCAGTGTGAAGAAGACAAGCTTGAGATCAGGACTGATCCTTTTGTCCAAATCAAGCCTCACAATCTGCGGATCACGCAGACCAGCTTTTGCAAAGTCTGCGAGGGCGCTCGGCAAAGTGGCACTAAAGAGCAATGTTTGTCGTGTATCACTTAGCTTCTTCAGAATATCATGCAGATGCTTTGCGAAACCCATGCTAAACAAGGAATCGGCTTCATCAAACACAACATATTCCACCGAACGAAGAGTCATGTCCTTAACATCATTCAAATGGTGCATGAGCCTGCCTGGCGTGGCAATTATGATATCAGGGCACTCTGCCAGCTCCTCAAACTGACTCTCCATGCTATCACCACCAACAATTACACTGGTTCTTAGGTCTACAGGATGAAAAAAATCAAGTCACTACTCCACAATTGAATTGTTGCAATATTTTCCAGTGAAAAGGCACACCACGGGAAACATAAAAAGCGATGTCCACATTGCACAAGGGTACAAACACAATATACTCAAACAGGGCCATCCATGTATTGCAAGTAAAGCCCCCAGGCCCCCCACTATGAGAGTGCCACAGAAATCTCAATTGATAAAACAACATAACCCACAGCTTGATTGCTACACAAAGCAACGCTGAGAACGTGCATAACGACGCATTGGCATGGCTACGAGCGCAGGGGGCACGCACCTGTGAACTTGCCGAGCTGCTTGGTGAACTTGAGCGTCTGCATCGCGAGGTCGCGCGTGGGGGAGAGGATGAGCGCGCGGACGCCGGCGCCCGGGTCGCGGCGGCGGAGGCGGTGCAGCATGGGCAGCAGGAACGCGGCGGTCTTCCCGGAGCCGGTGCGGGCCATGGCGGCGACGTCGACGCCCGCGAGGATGAGCGGCATGGTCTTGCGCTGGATCGGCGTGGGCACGCGGTACCCCTTGTGGCGCACCCCGCGGTACACCTCCTCGCAGAGGCTCATCGACTCGAACCCGCCCGACTTGGCCTTCTTGCTCCCGCCGGACTTTTTGCTGCCGCCCCCGACCGCCGACCTCTCCCGCTTCGGCCGCCGCTGCGGCTCCAGGTTCGGCTCCGCCGCGGCGTCCATGCCGGAGGACGACGAGGGCTTGGGCTTCCTGCTGGATTTGGACTTGGTGGGGGTCAGGCGAGCCATGGATGGCAGGAGGGAAGGAGGGAGGGAGGAGGGAAAGGGGAGGAGGGAGGGGTGGGTTTAGGGCTTTATCAGTGTCGGCCGCCGCGGCGAGGTCGAGGGTGGGGAAGGAGAGACCGGGAGAGAGGCAACTTGCGCGGCGAGGCAGGTCGGGATAATGGGCTGGGCCGACGAGAAACATTCGTGGGCCGAGAGAGAATCTTGCAGAGTTTGCAGGTACTACTACTACTAAAATTGTACGCAAAATGCACGGATTGTTTCAATACAGAGCATCCAGCTGCGGATTATTAAAGCTTGATTATGCCGTCCGGAGCATGGGCAATGTAACGAGTCTCAATAACAGGAGGTGTGGATAGAGAGTAAAATAAATTGACAAATGACAATACAAAAGAAAAACCGGCAAGCAGAATATGGAGTTAGAGACGCAAGAGAGAACTTTACAGACCATACACAGTCGATAACGTCTCCTATTTTGTCTATTTACAAACAACCACAAGCTAACAAGGCAACAAAAGGGAGGGCACAACTAAGCTGAAAGTTCATCTACCCAGCAAAACAAAACCACAACAGTTCAAAAATACTGTGAAGAGTGTAAAATTAAACTGCGAAGAACATCATCTACACAGATAGAATAACTTCTTGGCTTCTTGCAGACACACACATAATGTAGCAAGTACAGGACTTGGGAGTTAATCGTGGCCATTGCCAGCATTGACATTCATGATTCATTGTCATACTCGTACACAAGAGACAACGTGGCTGCAGACGATGAGAAACTGCATCACCAATCCAATAATACAATCTATCCAAAAATGTAATTACGCAGAATATCTCATTGGTTCTCGTATACATTTCTACAACGGAAGAGGAGAAAATAGAAATCATCAATTCAGTCTCACTAAAATTGTTTTTTTCCGCTTGTAGTACAGTATGAGCTTACAGGTGAGATCACAGTTGATGAGTAACATAAATCAGAAAAGGTCATACAAGGTAAGAGGCTTAGCTTCACGCCTTTGCTCTTCCTGATAATCCTGATTCAACTTTTTTTATCTCAAATATAAGCATCCTCCACATCTTGAGGACAAACATCTCTGCCTCGACATCCAAAATCGACTGTAGGAGCTCCAGCATCTTTTCTGCCTGGACGTGATCTTTGGTGCAGGATACAATGTAATCAACCAAAGTTGATTCCTCCTCGCCAAGAAATTCAATGATCTTTTTTGAAATCCAAGGCCTCATTCTCTCATGCAACTCATGCTGCACCAAGAACAAACAAATCATAATGTTGAACAATGACAATAGAAATACATGTGCAACCAGATAAATTGAATAACTATATGTTTTAGGTGGTTTGAAATCTATCCTAACTAGAAACTTGAGGAAACAGCACCAGCTGTTAACGGATGACTCAAAAAAATACAAAAGCATAGTAAAATCAATAGAAATAACATGCATGCGCAAAGTAGTGAAAAAACTTGAGAGCAGATGAAATAGCACATCACTATTCAGCTTCCGAGTGAATAAAAAAGAAAGTTCATAGATTTGATTTCACCTTGTCATATATTGCCCAGTTTATATCATAGGCAAAAAGCTCTTCCTTCGTCCTTGGGATCATGTCAATTAATTGTTTAGCATCCAAAATCTTCTTGTTCTCTGACTTAGGCTTCTCTTTCTCTTGATCATGAATCTTTTCCCTCCGCTCATCATTAACACGAGCTTCACTGGATCTATCACTGGATCTCCTATTCCTATCCTTCTCGGCTTCAGTCTTCTCTTCCTTCGAATTTGAGACTGAGATGCGCTTGGCAAACTCAGCAGCTGCTGCAACATTTGGCCCAGCAGAAGAATTGGCCTGCACAGCTTGTAATTCCTCATTGGAGTAATCGATAGGTACTAGAGGTCTTATGCTTTTATCAACATTACTCTCGTCATCCTCTTCAGCAAAAACTGATGGAACAGATGTCCTTTTACCCAAGCCAACCAGACCAAAACCCAGTTTCTTTGCTGGGACACTGCTATTTTGCTTGGTATCTGGGATTTGACCGGGTGCCATGCTTGTTTCATCACTGTTATTTTGTTTATGAAGTCCACCACCTGGGAAATGAGAGGAAAAGAAAAGGATGAAACTGAAACATGGTATTCTCAAATCAAAAAACAAAACAGGATCAGGGCAATTGGCAAATGAGATAAACTGGTAAGAAAATGTTCACACTCACCAGCACCAGCACCATTAGCAAAGCTAGCAATGTTATCAACTTCCACGACACCTGGCTTGTTTTGTGCATTTGTTTCTTTTTCATCATCACCATCAACATCCATAAGTGTAGCAGACTCTTCAGCAGCTGCAGCAGCTGCTTCATCTGCCTGCCGTTGCAACTCTACAGCCAGCCTCCTTGCTTCCGCAATTTCCTCTTCCTCTCTTATTTTATCTGCTAAATCATCCTCCTTTTCACGTTGCCTCCTCCTTTTCCTCTCTTCAAGTGTGCTACTACCCCTTCGCTTCCTTTTCCGATTATCCTCTTCATCACTCTCATCTTCCTGCCTCATGATCTCCCTTCTGCGGTCACGCTCTCTATCTTTCTCCTTATCCTTTTCATTCTGTCGTTGATATTCTTTTTCTCTCTCCCTAGATTCCCACTCCTTAAGGCGATCCCTGTATAGCTTTTCTGCTTCTCTATGCTTATAGTCCTTCTCTCTATCCCTTTCTCTGTCCCTCCTGACTCTTTCACGCTCCCGTTCACGTTCATGCCTTTCAAAATCTTTGTCCCGTTTGTCCTTATCACGCTCTCTATCCTTCCTCTTATCAGGAGAGCCAGTTTCTGATCTTTCAGTTTCATTAACTGCCCTTTTATCGGTATCAGCATCATTCTTATCATCAGAATCTGCATTGGCAACAAAGTATGTTTTAAGGCAATGCAATTATCAGGCAAAGCGCAAAAAAAAACACAATTAGCAGAACTCTGTACCAGGTTTTGTCATATCTGCACCAGAGCTATCTGCTGATGGTTGAACTGGTGGTGGTGGGGGCGGTGGTCTAGTCTTTAACCACTCTTCAATCATACTGCTGATTTTTTCTGCAACATCCTTATCAGCCTCAGAATCTTCATTAGTGTTCTCTTCACTGTCCTTATCTCCAGCATCTCCTGTTGCTTTATCCGATTCATCAGGGACATGCTTTGATGATTCGTTTTCAGCAACAGCTGTAGTTCCATCCCTGTCTCCATTTTCTGTTTCTTTCACCTTCTCTTGTGCCCTCTTCTTTTCCTCAACATATTTTTTCAAGTACTCCTTGGTGGCATCGTTAATATTAATCTGGTATAAAAAAGATGAATGGACACATCAAACAGAATTAGCATTGGTTTAAGAACCTACAAAAAGAAACATTGGATTAACAGGATGAAGGAAGGTTAACTTAACAAATACGAAACTGCAACCAAACATCATTTCATAAATTAAATAAGCTACGTTACAGATAGCTTCTACGCTTTAAGCTTAGTTTAGTACTGAACCAAAGAAAATTCAATTTGTAATCGCAGTCATAAAACATTTCATTTGTATACATATCCAAGGATATCCAAGATTGTATTTGTGTTAAGTTTTGTATATGGAAGCAAATCCGGTAAAGGCGCTGTCTGATTCATATTCAATCCATTTCCACCCCTAAGTTTGGTTCCTCAACTTTGCACTCTGATCATAAAGAAACCAGAACAAGATCATGGCATGATGAAAGACTAATTTGAACTATTACCCCTATCGTACGGACAGATATCAAAACAACATGCAAATGGTTTTCAATTATCATGTCATGTCATATAGTTATGTACGCCCTAGGAGCCAAAGGAACCTAACTGCTAGCCAATATGTTTTTTAAGAAATAGGCAACAACACATACCACCAGTTCCTGACCATCAATGCTCAATTTGTTGAGAAGCCGTGTTGCACGAAGGATGCCTTCAGCAGATTCAAATTCACAAAATCCAAAACCTTTAGGTTTTCCATTACTTGGATCTTGGGCACGCTTCCAACTCTTGACAGATCCACAAAGCTGAATATGGTCAAAATTAGATAGAAAATACCTTTAGTTCAGACTTGCCTACTAAAGCACAAAACCCTACTGATATAGGGACAAATCAAACCTTCCATATATACATCTTAAAGTCATAGGATAAAAGAAGACATACCCGAAGAAGTGAAAGAAGGAAATCATTGTCTACTGTTGGAGCAATCTTGCCAACATAAACTGCAGTTGGTGGTTTATCTGCTGGTGTAACAGCTGGAGGAGGTGGCCTGGCAGCTGGGGCTACCAAAGGAGGAACACCACGCATCCCAGGAATTATTGGTGGCCGCTGAATTGGCACGACACCAGGTGGAGGCATTGGACGTGGAACAAAGCCTGGACGAACCATAGGATACGGAGCAGGATAACGAGGCATTCCTGCACAGACAGACAAAAGAGACATCTATGCAACCACATTAGTAACAACCCATGAAGTAAAACACATAGTACAGAAATTAAACCTCTAAACACATAGTGCACAAGTTAAACCTCTGAACACATAGTGCGCAATTAAGCGTCTGAAGACATGGAATCAGAGATTATAGAGATTATAGAAATGTGGAAACACTTTAAGGTACACAATGGCATCAACAAATAAAAACTGACTGAATAGATAAGCAAGTATCTTGCCGGTTCAGAATACCAGAGCGAACATCTAGCAATATCTTGCTCAAATGAAAGGAGATAGTAAAGCTGGCCTTACCTGTCAACGCCTCATGGACAGGCATACTTGTATTGGTTATTTGTGAAACTTGGTATAGCTCACACCATTGCAATGCACTACTCAGATATAAGAGCTCAGGCAAATGTGTCACTATCTCTACACTTCGTATCAACAAGAGAAATAAATGAAACCAAAACAGAAAAGGTATAGCCGGCATACGAAATTTAAACAGCAGAAAATCATGATACCTTAGCAAGTTTTTGGAACAACCCACAGCTGAAGCATCTAAGTACATAAAGAAACTGAGCCTAATTAAGCAGTGAGTCGAGCTAAAGCATGTAAATCAATTAGATAATGTAAACATAACCATTTCAAATTCAAACATTCGGCATACCACACTCAGTGAGGGAGCAAATGATCTAGAGCTTCAGTTAGAGCTGCAGAATGAAACATGAGCCGGCACCTCTCGCTGTGGGGAGTAACGGCTGGCACGACCACCGCTGTAGCAGAGAAATATCCGGTCATCGTTATCAAGCGAGCGGATCCCAGTTTCTCTAACACTAAACTCACCACACCTCTAAACGCTAACCAAAACCCTGCCCACGTCCAGTGCACAAATCCTCTCAATTCCCACCAAACCCACTGGAGATCCTCAACACCGCAGCCCATGGAACGCCTTGAGAATTCGGTGGTGACACCACATACGAATAGTAGGTGAGGCATAGGTTAATCGTCGTTAATTAATTACTACGGACAATCGAGTGTCTCTGAGGTTAACGGAGATGGAGATCGGGGACCCACCGGGATGCGGGACACCAGCGCCGGGCTGTGGCATGTAGGCGCCCGGCTGGGGCGGCGCGTACATGGTCGGCGGGCGCACGGCGCCTGGCGGCATAACGCCGGGGACGCCCGGTGGCTGCATCGGCTGCGCCATCGGGTATCCGGGGTTCGGCAGCACCACGCCGTACTGCGGCACCTGGTGCGGCGGCGGCGGGGGAGCGCCGAGCGGGCGGAAGCTGGCGGCGAAGGATACCGGCGCGGGGGGCATCGGCGGCGCGACCGCCGCCGGAGGTGTGGATACGGGGGCGGGGGATGGGTTAGGGTTTGGGCTTGGCGCCGCGGGGCCGGGGGTCGCGGGGTTCGGTGGGGTGGAGGTGGCAGCGGGGGGCGGGGTGACCGCGGCGTGGGGAGCGCCGGGAGCGGAGGAGGTGGGAGTGGACGGCGGCGGGTCCAGGTTGTCGGGCGGAGGCGCGACGGCCGCCATGGTGGGAGGGGGAGGAGCCGCCGAGGAGGTGGTTGTTGGTTTGGTTCGAGTTCGAGCACGAGGAGGCCGCTGGGGGTGATCAGGATTGACTGGGTCGATGGATCTGGAATCTGGATGAACTGTTGGGCCCCTGGCCTGTTCGAGCGAGAGGATTAGGCGTCTCTTAACTGGGCTCATTGACCTCCGTCCATGTTGATGGGCTAACATTTATGGATGCGATTGGGTCCGTGAGCAACATGACCGTTGCAACCTTAGTGCGATGACTAAATAGTCAACTGTACTTTCTAGTATTTTCGCTAGCATAACTTAATTCGTATTGTTTTTCAGCCACATGACCGATTTGTCATGGACTCATTTTATTCCGTCTAACTTTCAACTATTGTTAGACGGTTAATTGTGTAAGCTTAGTCTTACACAAGAAAGTGTAGCAAACTTACTTCTAAATCCCCTCCCCAAGAGAGTGACACTCTAGCAGAAATCAGACAGGTTAGGAAAATCCCAATCCAAATACTACTAAGGGGCCGTTCGGTTAGCCCGTTCCGGACGTGGAACGGCCAGGAATCGTTCCGACGAATCGTTCCCACACGATGTAAATTAATGAAGGAACAGTGCGTCTGGGAATTATTCCCACGTGTCGTGTTATATAGACTTTACGCACATTAACTAGCTTTATAATGGATAGTTTCTTTAAAATAAATTCTCATCCAATCCCTCCTCTTCTCTCTCTTGTCCTCCCCATATCCATTCTCTCCTTTCGTGATTTTCACGTACGGCTGGTTTCTTGTATGAGAAACAGTTTTCTTCTCTCTCCTCCTTAACTCGCCACATCACCATTTTGCTTACGTGTCACACTAATTAATGATATGGAAATCATCCTAGTCATCCTGTTGGGACTGCCCTTAACTAAACTTCCTCATTTATTAACATCAATTGCTATTTTCAAGCCTTACCGCTTGGGTAATTGGCAGGGAATAACTATAGCATGCATGCTTGCAGGTAATTGGCAAATTAATGCGGATGAGGATGATATGCGCTCACTTAGATGGTACATAAGTTGGAATGATGTTCTTTGTAGGACATCTTTGAATGCAAGTGTTACTCTCTAAGGGGATAGGTGTAGTATTTCTGAATCAAACATGCACAAAAAAATCGCTACGAACTGAACACACCAGCTGGCAAGCTCTCTTTGACTTAATTTGGTAAGGTATTGTTTCAGTTCAATTTTAGTTAGCAAGCTTATGCCATGATTGGCGAGCTCTAGATCCGGAAAATTTGTGGACCTATTATTGCTATGTACCAGTAGCTCCAAAAAATTCTAGATCTGGAGCTGGACGTATGTCGGGAAAATTTAGATGGATCATTTTATTTATGTTTAAACTAAATTAAATATTGAAACCACTTTAATTCCGTTTACAAATTACGTATCCAACCTGGATTCCGGAGCAGAAGTTGCGCCGAATATGCCTTTAGAATGTGGTCTTCGGTAGGTGTACGCCTAGCCCAACGAGACAAGGTGCCGCCGTCCAAATCATGATGGGTGCTAATGGATGGTTTTGGTGGTGGCCAGGATTTTTTTTTTAAAAAAAAACTAGACACTACAAAAAACCGATTGCATGAGCGGTCCAAAATATAACTTGCTCCTACAAATAGACCGGAATTACCGTAGCAATTCACTTGCCTCTGAAAATACATTTTTAAGGGTGGATGACGCCATCACTCCAGGGGCAGGTGACGACGTCACCCGCCTCTAAAAATGCATTTCCGGGGGCGGTCATGTTATGACCCGCCTCTACAAATGGTCTCACGCAAAAAAATTCATAACTTTTTCATATGATCTCGGATGAAGTCAAACTTTATATTAAAATTATAGAAGTTGACGAGACCTAAAATTTTGTAATTGATAACTTTTTTTATTTAAGGTCATTTAATGGTCACAAAGATTATTATTATTACAAGTTCTCTAATAGCTGTGACTATATTATATAGTATCTGTTGACGCCAGATTTTGACACGTATTGAATCGGCGTCAGGAGGAGAAGATTGGCCGATGAAGCAGATCTGAAAGCTACAGTAAGAAATCGGCCGATAGAGGTAACAGTTGAAAATCGGCCGATTGGTGGCGCAGCCTATGCCAACAGGATAGGATTATTCCAGAAGATCCTGGTCAAAAGCTGGTCAACAAGGCATGCTAAGTCGGCCGGGAAGCAATTGAAGAGGTCCTGATTGGATTAGGAAACGGCGGCGGAAGATTCTGCGGGAGTCCGTTTCCTTTTTAAAAAGTTATTACAGATATAGTAGTTTTCCTGTTTTTTAAATAAGGTTGTAACAAGTCGTAATCGACCAGGAGTTCTAGTTTCAGGGTATAAATAGAAGTCGCTAGGGCTTTGCGAGAAATCAACAAATCAATCAACAAAACACTTCTACTTTTTACCAGTACTTTACTTTCAAGTCGGCGACTTCGCCAATATTTTCTTCTTCCACGAGTTCGTACGGATTGGCAGGGCTGCATCAACCTGATCTCCGGCCAATTGGTAGGTTCCGCTTATCGAGTAATATCCGAGCTTTAACTACGGGCGCATCGCTGTGGTTTCGTTTGGATTTATTCACAAGTTATCGATATTTACTAGAATTGCAAGTTTTACCTGTTATTCTAGTATTATCACCAGTTATCCAGCTTGAGATCAGGGTAATCGGCTTCGTCATTGTTCTCCTTCGATTCATCGCCATACAGCCGATTAGATCTGTTTCAAGTGTTGCTTCTATAGTAATTGTTTAGATTGCTCTAGCAGTTCTCTTTACAATTACTATACGATCATCGGCTGACCCATAGCCGATCATCTCTACAGCAAATCGGCCGATTTGCCGCCGACGCGCTCCTCAGGACAGATCGGAAATCCAGCCGATCGACGCGCCTGGAATTTAATACTCTATTTCCTTGTCAATCAACAGGTCAGATTGACTGGCACGCCGCGCGAACCGCACCAGGGCGATAACCCGAACAGGAGCTAAGCAGATTCTCCCGGGTCGTGTGTCCGACGCTGAAGACCCATCGGCCGATTCCTATCTGGCCGATTTTAGCGCCAACACACTTTTGGCACGCCTAGTGGGACCATCCAAGACCTGATATGTCAAACAACGCGGAAATCTTTGACAGCAACATCATTGGGGTCACAGAAGCTGATCTCAAGGACGACCAGAGGGAGAAATTGGCCAAACATCTGGAAGATTACAAGAAGATGTACCTCCAGTCGTTCAGTCGTACCAGAAGCGGGGAAGCAGTTAAGAAGGCTCCTATTCCAGCACCTCGCCACATCACCATTGCTGAAGACTCGGGCAAGATGTCAGAGATGATTCAACAGTCCGTGTATCAAGCATTCATTGACCAATCCTCGGTGATGAGCAACACGGTGTACAACGCCGTCGTCAACTCTCTGGCCAGCGGAGCCGTTCAAGGTTATCAGGGACCGGCATATGCCCCTCCGACTACTCTGCCGGCCAGAAACTTACCATACACATCCCAATCGGCTTCTCAGCCGATATTGACGCAGCGCGAGGGATACAGCTCTCCACCACTTCCGGCGTCTCCAAGATACAGCGGTGCACCATGTCTCCCATCGCGAGCGCCGTTTCAACCCGTTCAGATGGCTTCTGTGCAAACACTACCTACGAGTTCAGTGCCTTGGGGGACGTCAGTCGTGACATATTTTCCCGAGCCAGCGAACGGGCATGGCACTTATCCGTTTCAGATGCCATACCAATCGGTCGCCCGGCCGACGGTCTCCCAGTATCAGCCGATTTTACCAGAAATCGGCAGGGGGGCAAGCACTGTGGAAGCATTCAGAGGCACGGTGCCAGCAACGTCGTACGAAGGGGGTGCGGACTCGTTTCGCCATCAGTTATCGGCCGCTCAGCAAACTTCGCCGATTCCTCACCTGGCCGAACCAGCCCTTCAACACATGCCCGCGCTGCGAACAACTGTTCATCAGCAGCAGGTGGACTGGACGGCAAGAATAGCAGAAGTAATCCAGGATCAGTTTGGACTAAAGCCGAAAGTTCAGACTTATACTTACAAGACGCCGTATCCACCGGCTTATGACTCGTTGCCGTTCCCACATCGCTACAAAGTTCCTGATTTCACAAGTTCTTAGGGACGGACGACACATCCACGGTGGAGCACATTAACAGATTCATCATCCAGTGCGGAGAGGCTGCTACGCAAGATGCTCTGAGGGTGCGGTTATTTTCATCATCTCTATCCGGATCGGCCTTCCAGTGGTTCACCACTTTACCGCCAAATTCTATCGTCACGTGGGCCGATCTGGAGAAACAATTCCACAAGTACTTCTATGCAGGAGTACACGAGATGAAGATTTCGGATTTAACCAGCCTCAGGCAGAGGAGCGATGAACCAGTGATAGGGTACATACAGAGGTTCAGAGAAATCAAGAACAAGTGCTACAGTCTGGCTCTGACCGATGCACAGTTGGCCGATATCGCTTTCCAGGGCCTCTTACCGTAAATCAGAGAGAGATATGTTGCCCAAGAGTTTGAGAGCCTGAGTCAAATCGTCCACCGATTGTCAGGGCAGGAGGTCCGACCGTTTGAACAGCGGAGGAGCTTCCAGAAGAAGGTGGCATACTTGGAGGGATCTGAATCTGACGCGGAGGAAGAAATCGGCCTGGCGGAATGGGTAAATGGGAAAAAAACCAATATACTGCCCCTTTGGCAAGAAGGAGCCAGAGACATTCGGCTTTGACACGTCGAAGGCCGATAAAATTTTTGATCTACTGCTTCAGGAGGGACAGATTAAGCTGTCGCAACATCATACCATCCCTACGGCCGATCAACTTAAGAAGATGAAATACTGCAAGTGGCACAACGCTACTTCTCATGACACCAATGAATGTAAAGTCTTCCGCCAGCAGATACAATCGACCATTGAACAGGGGCGGCTCAAGTTTGAAACTCCAAGCCAATTGGCAAAGCCGATGAAGATAGATTAACATCCCTTCCCGGCCAACACGGTTAACGCCGAAGGAGACTCAAGTCAAACCAAGGTGCTGACGTCAGAATCGGCGAGAAGAGGTGGCGCTGTCGACCCCAGAAGGCAGATCACAACGGAGGAAATCAAAAGGAACAAGCGAGGGCCAGAACGACCACGCAGGCCTGTCACCTCCCGATTCTTACTAAGTAAATATCGGCAGCAGCAAGAACAAGCACAATACCAGGAAGAGATGATACGTCGGCATGAAGATCACTGGCAATGTCCGTTCTTCATCCACTGCTGGGAGAACAATATCAGGTTGCCATCTGCCGATAACTGTCCGGAGTGTAACGGGTCAAGCCGCAATAATCGCCCGAGGCCACACTCTAGGGACAGAGGATCAGAGCCGATCAACAGAAATCGGCGCGAAGAACGGCGCGTTTCGGTACATGATCGGCTGGGGGGCAGAGTTGACCAGTACGACAGGTCAAAAAGCAAGATCGGCCAGCAAGATGGACTGGGGGCAGGATCAGCGCACGCGATCGGCTGGAAGAGATGGCCGATGATAGGGTGTCAGACGAAGATCCCCTAGGAAGGGAACCAGATTGGGAACACGCCAGATCATCGGCCAAACCAGTGAATCCCAGGTGGTGTCCCGATGGCCTATCCAGATCCCAAAAGCGAAGGATCCAACGCCTACGCTAGTTGGAGCATCAAGAAGAAGAACAAAGACACGTGCCAGAAAGAAGGAATGTTAAATCTCGGGTTTGGCGCCCAAAGAAAAGCGATCAAGAAACGGATAACCAAGAATCGGCAGCCGAGATTGATATGGTTTTCATACTGCCGATGGAGTTCATGGCGCCAAGCGATCGGGACAAAGTGACAAAAATAGAGGAAGAGCAAGTGGCACAACTGGTATTAGAGCCGATGACGGCTACGTTTGAGAAACCGGAAGAAGAAAAACGGCAGCATCTCAAAGCGCTGTTTCTCAAGGGTTATGTCAACGGAAGACCCGCCACCAGACTACTGGTAGATGGAGGCGCGGCAGTCAACATCATGCCTTATGCCATGTTCCGCAAGCTGGGCAAGAGCAATGACGACCTCACCAAGACAGACATGACGCTGAAGGACTTCGAAGGCAACGTGTCACCCGCCCGCGGAGCATTCTGCGTCGACCTCACCATCGGCAGTAAGACCCTCCCTACTACTTTCTTCGTCATTAATGGCAAGGGGTCCTATAATATGCTGCTCGGTCGCGACTGGATACACGCAAACTGCTGTGTCCCTTCTACAATGCATCAATGCCTTGTGCAATGGGTCGGCGACAGTACAGAGATAGTCGCTGCCGATTCCGTCTACAGCGTTGCAGCGGCCGACACACAACAGTGGAGCTGCGAGCACATCAAGTGTATATCTGGCAGGACTTGGGACACTGACTTCCTGAAAGTGTCCGATTTCGGTCTACAGCCGATCCAAGCAGTCGGCTCTGAAGATTCAGAATAAATGGATCAGCTCGTCCGAGAAGATGGGAAGCTGGGGCACGGGTTCACCTCGGCCAATTTATTAGAGATGGTAGATTTGGGAGATAGCAGCAAATCAAGGCCGACGTACATTAGTGCCAATTTAAATTCTGAGTACAAATGCAAATTGATAAGATTATTGAAAGAGTTCAGGGACTGCTTTGCTTGGGAATACCACGAGATGCCAGGACTAGACCGGTCTATTGTTGAGCACCGGTTACCTATAAAATCTGGATATCGGCTGTATCAGCAACCTGCACGGCGGTGTAACCCCAAGATTCTACCTGACATAAAGGCCGAAATTACAAAATTGATTGAGGCAGGATTTATTCGGCAGTGTCGCTACGCCGAATGGATTTCTAACATCGTGCCTGTATACAAAAAGAATGGTAAATTGCGTGTGTGCATCGATTTCAGGAACTTAAATCAGGCTACGCCGATGGATGGATATCCGATGCCAACGGCCGATATCTTGGTGGATGTTGCCGCAGGCCACAATGTCATAACCTTCATGGATGGAAATGCCGGATACAATCAGATATTAATGGCCGAAGAAGATATTTCGAAAACGGCTTTTAGGTGCCCAGGCCATCTCAGTTTATTTGAATGGGTGGTTATGACTTTCGGCTTGAAAAACGCCGGCGCTACATATCAACGGGCCATGAACTACATCTTCCACAAGCTCATTGGTTCATCAGTGGAAATTTATATAGATGACGTCGTGGTCAAGTCAAAAGGTCACCAGGATCATCTGGCCGATTTGCAGGAAGTGCTGGAGTGCACAAAGAAACATGGGCTGAAGATGAACCCAAACAAGTGTGTGTTTGGTGTATCGGCCGGACAATTCTTGGGATTTATGGTCCATAAGCGTGGGATAGAAGTCAGCCGCAAGACTATAGACGCCATCAACAAAGTAGTGGCTCCACAAAATAAAACTGAACTGCAGTCCCTCATCGGCAAGGTGAATTTCATCAGAAGATTCATATCCAATCTATCGGGACGTATTCAGGCTTTTACCCCTCTGTTGAAATTAAGGCCCGACCAAGAGTTCACATGGGGAGAAGAACAACGCAAGGCACTGGAGAATATCAAGCAGTATCTGGTTTCACCTCCGGTGTTAGCCCCGCCACAGCCCAGTAAGCCGTTCAAGTTATATTTATCGGCTGACGAGCAGGCTATTGGATCGGCGTTGGTACAGGAGCTTGAAGGGAAAGAACGAGTGGTATACTACGTCAGCAGAAGACTTTTAGACACCGAAACAAGATATTCTTCGGTGGAGCGATTATGCTTGTGCTTGTACTTTTCATGTACTAAGCTCAGGCACTATTTGCTATCGGCAGAATGCATAGTCGTGTGCAAAGACGATGTGGTGAAGTATATGCTATCGTTGCCGATTTTGAAGGGGCGGATTGGAAAATGGATCCTGGCTTTGTCAGAATTCGATCTAAGGTACGAATCGGCCAAAGCCGTCAAAGGTCAAGTGATGGTCGATTTCGTAGTTCAGCATTGTGGACCAGAAATTGCCACCGTTGAACCAGTTCCATGGACTCTATATTTTGATGGTTCTTCGTGTGGGGTCGGATCAGGAATCGGCGTCGTTCTTGTGTCGCCTCGGGGGGCAACTTATGATTTCTCTCTGCCGATAGAAGCTTCTGCAACCAATAACCAGGCGGAATATCGAGCTGTTCTGAAAGGCATCCAATTATTAAGAGAAGTCAGAGCTGATGCAGTCGAGATCTTTGGGGACTCCATGCTCATTGTGGATCAGTTAACAGGATGATCTGAGTGCAAGGACGACATCTTGAGGATTTATTACGAGGATTGTCTTCAACTTTTGAAAGGATTCAAATCTGCAATAATTGAGCACATCCCCAGAGATTATAATGAAGAAGCCAACAGACTGGCTCAACATGCTTCTGGGTATCGGCCGATTCAGGGAGCGATGACGCTAGAACTCGCGGCCGATGACTGGCGGAAGGAGATCGCCGATTACTTGAAAAATCCATCCCAAAAGGTGGATCGGCGAACACGTTTTCAGGCTACAAAGTATGTGTTGCTTGAGGATGACTTATTTTTTCGGACGATTGATGGAGTTCTTCTCAAATGCCTGGGAACAGAAGAGGCAAAGGTTCTGATGGGAGAGATCCATGAAGGCGTATGTGGGGCTCATCAATCGGCTCACAAAATGAAATGGATGATCAGGAACAATGGATATTACTGGCCGACCATCCTTGAAGATTGTTTCAAGTATTACAAAGTATGCCAAGACTGTCAAAGGTTTGGCAATGTGCAGCGCGCACCAGCATTGACTATGAACCCAATAATTAAGCTGTGGCCGTTCAGAGGTTGGGGAATAGATCTCATCGGACAGATTCATCCTCCATCTAGCAAAGGGCATAAGTTCATATTGGTGGCTACAGATTATTTTACCAAGTGGGTGGAGGCAGTTCCTTTAAGGAACGTGACATCGGCCGATGTGATTGAGTTTGTTAAAAGCCATATTATATATCGATTTGGCATTCCTCAAACCATCACAACTGATCAGGGGACAATGTTCACTTCTGGAGAATTCGGAGAGTTCGCTGCCGATATGGGAATTAAATTATTAAATTCCTCTCCATACTATGCTCAAGCCAATGGCCAAGCAGAATCGTCTAACAAGGGGATAATCAAGCTAATCAAGAGGAAGATAGAAGAGCAACCCAAGAAGTGGCATATGTCTTTGGCTGAATCTTTATGGGCGTACAGGATGGCTTGTCATGGGGCTACTAAAATATCCCCTTATCGTTTGGTTTATGGTCATGAAGCAGTCTTACCATGGGAGATAAGGACAGGGTCAAGACGAATATCGCTACAGGATCAGTTAACGGCCGATGACTATTCCTTTCTCATGAAAGATGAACTTGACAATTCGGCGGGTTTGTGGTTAAGAGCCCTGATTAGCATAGAAGAGAACAAGAAAAGGGTGGCCAGATGGTATGACAAAAAGGTCAAAGTCAAACAGTTCTCTCAGGGAGATCTGGTATGGAAGCTGGTGCTACCGATAGGATCTAAGGATCCCAAATTCGGTAAATGGTCACCCACTTGGGAAAGGCCGTATAGAATCGGCCGATGTGCTCCTGGAAATGCATACATTCTGGAGACAATAGAAGGGGAAGAATTTCCAAGAGCTCTAAATGGACGATATCTGAAGAGGTACTATCCAAGCATTTGGGTAGATGCATAACTTACAGCAGGATATATCAAGGTAACATGGCCGATTTCCCGTCGGTTTTCTGGTTACACATCTGGTGAAGGAAACATTGGGATTCATTATTAAATGGAAATCACAGATTACATGGCCGACATGGTATAAGTCGCCCTTAGAATAAAAATACTACTGATTACGCCTACGTTGGATTTCTCTTTCGACGCGACCTAGTCTTATCATGAGGGTGAGCCTTTCATCTTTCAAGTCCTTTGCAGTGGCTCCAGTTTCAGCTTGGTTGCAGAGTTCCTTCAGCAGGCGGGCCTTCTCCTCTTCCAAATCTTTCATGGCGACTTCAGTCTTAGCTTCAGCAAGTCGATGTGAAGATGAAGAACTCTCGTCAGAGGTTGGCATTTGTTCAAAGCAGACGAGATCCATATAATCCAAGATTGGTCGGATATTGGCAGGAGCATGATCATTGAGTTCTTCAGAATGAGCTTTTATCAGATCTATATCAGCTTGCGACAATGGTTTGTCTGAATGCACGATTTCGATCGATCTTTCCAAACCAGGGTTAAGATGGTTCAGCTGAAAGAAAGAATAGACAAACATGTTGGAACAAAGTAAGATATCTCAGGAAGGGATGGAGATAAAATTCATACCTGGTTAATGGAAGAGGAGGATCGAGAAGACATTTTAATGTTTGACCAAAGACGGCGAGGGTCGGGATTCAGAAGGAAAAGAAGACGAGCAAGATGAGCATTTTTGGAAATAGTACGAAGAGTCGTATTTATAGAAAGGAAGAGACAAAGGGTGGGCAAGATGTGTACCGTCGGAGTAAAGGCATCAGTAAATGTAAAGCTGCCAGGGGAGATGGTCAAAGTTTGAGTCTACACGCCAACATGATGTTTATCCTGTTACCGGATTCCATGTCATGGAGCCGATTCTAGAGAAAGGATCAGATGCAGAGGAAAAGGTAACGCAATTGATTCTGAGGTTTACTCCTGTCACAATTGGGAAGCTTAGAGAGAAGGATTAAAGAAAGAGTTTTGAAGAAAAAGTTATATTTTACTCCGAAACTGGGGGGCATGTGTTGACGCCAGATTTTGACACGTATTGAATCGGCGTCAGGAGGAGAAGATTGGCCGATGAAGCAGATCTGAAAGCTACAGTAAGGAATCGGCCGATAGAGGTAACAGTTGAAAATCGGCCGATTGGTGGCGCAGCCTATGCCAACAGGATAGGATTATTCCAGAAGATCCTGGTCAAAAGCTGGTCAACAAGGCATGCTAAGTCGGCCGGGAAGCAATTGAAGAGGTCCTGATTGGTTTAGGAAACGGCGGCGGAAGATTCTGCGGGAGTCTGTTTCCTTTTTAAAAAGTTATTACAGATATAGTAGTTTTCCTATTTTTTAAATACGGTTGTAACAAGTCGTAATCGACCAGGAGTTCTAGTTTCAGGGTATAAATAGAAGTCGCTAGGGCTTTGCGAGAAATCAACAAATCAATCAACAAAACACTTCTACTTTTTTCCAGTACTTTACTTTCAAGTCGGCGACTTCGCCAATATTTTCTTCTTCCACGAGTTTGTACGGATTGGCAGGGCTGCATCAACCTGATCTCCGGCCAATTGGTAGGTTCCGCTTATCGAGTAATATCCGAGCTTTAACTACGGGCGCATCGCTGTGGTTTCGTTTGGATTTATTCACAAGTTATCGATATTTACTAGAATCGCAAGTTTTACCTGTTATTCTAGTATTATCACAAGTTATCCAGCTTGAGATCAGGGTAATCGGCTTCGTCATTGTTCTCCTTCGATTCATCGCCATACAGCCGATTAGATCTGTTTCAAGTGTTGCTTCTATAGTAATTGTTTAGATTGCTCTAGCAGTTCTCTTTACAATTACTATACGATCATCGGCTGACCCATAGCCGATCATCTCTACAGCAAATCGGCCGATTTGCCGCCGACGCGCTCCTTAGGACAGATCGGAAATCCAGCCGATCGACGCGCCTGGAATTTAATACTCTATTTCCTTGTCAATCAACAGGTCAGATTGACTGGCACGCCGCGCGAACCGCACCAGGGCGATAACCCGAACAGGAGCTAAGCAGATTCTCCCGGGTCGTGTGTCCGACGCTGAAGACCCATCGGCCGATTCCTATCCGGTCTATTTTAGCGCCAACAGTATCTCATACAACTCAAGTCATACTTTGAGGTTTCCACAATCATAATATTTATATACACTGAAATATATTTAGCATATTTTTTAAGTATCTATAGTTCACAATAAACATAGTGCAGAAGTTTCACTCTTTTTATTTGTTTTACTATATTTAAAGATTTAAATGAACTTTTAGAATAAAATAGAAAATATTTCTAGGGGCGGGTGATGGCGTCACCCGCTCCTACAAATCGATTTTAGAGTTAATACAAAAAAATAGCATATATTTTATAGAGTCTTCACAAGTGATTGTGTAGTGTGGTGGAGAGTAGGGTAAGCGCGAAGCTTAAGGTAAGCGGGTAGTAGAGGGGCTTTTGGTGGTGGCCGGTTGGCTAGGATATTTTTTTTCTTTTTTCTTTTGCTGTTTTTATTTTTTTTATTTCCTAGAAATTGAGTCGTAAGGGCGGGCATGACCCCACAAATTGATTTTTAGGAAGTGGCGTTTTACCTGTCCTTGCAAATAGCTATTTCTATCTGCGAGAAACAGAAGTGAATAAAACACCCACTTCTAGAAATATATTTTTAAGAGCGCCTACAAATCAGCAGCGCAGAGCGTGGTGTCTTGGGGGGCACAAGGCAGCATGCATTCGCGTTTTCTTCTCCTTCTCTCCTCCACGTTGGAGTTACAACCGACGGCGATCCCTCAGCCGACGCTAAAAAAAATCGAATTTTTGGCGCAAATGACGCCTAGCGCGTCTCCTTTCTCTTTTCTTTTCATCGTGATCGTGCTTATTGTTGTCCGGCAGGGAGAGGGTTTCCCTTACCGTATCTCACCCTCGCGCTGCTTCATGATCCATCAGACCATCCCTCCTCTTGTCTCTTACCAGCTCGTCCGTGTACGGGCAACCGCTACCGCTCACGGCATATTGCATTGGCGCCGCATGCACCGTGCGCTCCCGCGTCAGCACGCAAAAAAGGGAGGACGAGACCTCCGAGCACGCTCGTCGTCCACGAGCCGCACGGCGGCGGCCGCACCCTCCTGTTCCGGCCTGCCGCCGCGGCATCCTGCTGGTCCGATGATGCCAGCCAGGAGCCGAATGGGGCCGTCGCTTTCAGCGTGCAGTGAAGATGGATGGAAGACGAGAGAGAATCCGCGGCGGCCCTTGGCTCGGCTCGCGAGCAAAGTGACCCTGACCCCTTTGGCCTCTAGCCCTGACCTGTCTGTTCCATAATCAAAATCGCGGTGCAATACTGCAATAACAATTATGCGCGTAGAATCCGACGTCAGGAGTTCATTCAGAAAAATAAGCCGTACGTGCAGAGTGGAGGTACTACGGCCTCGAGGCCGCGTCTGCGGAATTCAGGACCGGACGGCTGGTGAAGCTGGTGCGGCAGCCGAAGGCACACCACCACCCATCGAAAGGAGCACGAGCGGCAGCAGGATCGTCCCAGATTTCCCGCGATGGATCGAGCTGCCTGCCTCACGGGTCATGGTCGCGCGGGTGAGTGAGCTGCCCCGCCCGGGCGCTCTCGCTCTCCTCTCGGCGGAACGAATTGATTGGACGCACCCGCCTGACCGCAACCGCCCGAGCCCAAATTCCTCACGCAACAACGGTCTCGACGGCTCGGCTCCGTTCCTCTCGCTCGGCGGATCTCTTTCGCCATCACGCAAGCCGCTTCCGTCAACAACCGTCCCTGGCTCCCTGCTACGCATTGTTTATCCCCGCTTTATTAAAGCCCTTTTCTATTCAATTTCCAGGTCGTTTTCTTGCCTGGCCACAGTTGGTCCCCCCCCCCCCCCCCCCCCCCCCCCCCCGATGGAGCCGCTCAGACCGGTGTGTCCAGTGTCCTGACATCATGCGTGTTGCCATAAATGCAGCCATCACCGGTACAAACGAAACGACCCGCCCACCTCTGCTACCTGTCGTCCTGTGTGCCGGTCTCTTCTGCCTCTTGCCTTCGCTTCAGCTCCAGCTCCTCATCCTACTCCCTCTTCCTGCCAAGGTACGTGCCCGACCCGATTCCAGCTACGTACCCATGGCTCCGTTTCCACAGCTAGCGGCTAGTAGCGAGCTCATCCCTGGAAGAAGCTGTTTAATTATGCGGAAGAAGCTGTTTAATTATGCGGTGCTTGATTTGGATGTCTCTCTCTGTCTCGCTGTTCTGCAGGGTTGGCGGAGGAAGAGCGAGCGAGGCCGATAGATGGTGATGATGGGGCAGCTGGGGCGGCTGGTGGACGGCATCAAGTCGAGGCTGCGTGCCGGCGGCGCCGGGAAGAGGGGCGGCTCCTCGGTGAGGAAGGCGTCGGCGTCGTCGGCGGGCTACGACAAGGTGGAGAAGACGGACAGCATGCGGGTGGAGATCCGGAGCCGCCAGGCGCGCAAGCTCATCGCCAAGAACCTCGACGCCGCCGACTCCATCGCGCGCGCCGCACGGGCCAACAACAAGCGCTTCTTCCTCGCCTTCTGAGTTCTGACCACCATCGATGGGATATAATATGATCCAACCACGAACAAGCCAAAGAGCTCCATCAGCAGCTGCTGCTGCTACTACTACTACCTGCCCGGCTCTCTACATCTGTTTTAGCTACGTGCAGTGATAGTCCAAGCAGGCACCAAAAATTGCATGCCAAGTTGCCAACTACGCGATTCTGTAGTTTCTTACTGTACCTGAACAGAAAAGACTGTAGAACAATACGATGATATCTTGTCGTGACAGTATTCGAGCAGTATTTCAGCTTCTGTCTTCGAAACCTGTGCCGTCTCAATCAACCATCATGCTCTACTAAAAATGATCCATCCACCATCTGATTTCAATAATAATTATATTATTATCCGCTAACTAGGCGCAATCACGCAGTACACGAGTATCCGTACAGCCGCAAGGAATACTATTCTCGTTGCGGTCTTAGAGAAAGGTCTGATTCGGTAAGCCGTCGCTTCGGAAGCAGATTAAGTAGATCATCACAAATCACATGTGAGGCTACTAATGGGGGCCAAGAGGACCGCAAATGTTAAGGGTCACTACACGGGTGCGAGTGGATCCGTCGCAGAAGCCCTGCGCGTGGTCACTACAGGTGGGCCTAGAAGCTCCTATTCTTCTTCTCCACGAGCTTGCCGCCGGAGTTCGGGAAGGGAAGGCCGCTGGGTTTCCTGTGGCTTCCGGGCTTAGTAAAGGGAAGAAGCGGGTTGAGTGGGCAGCGCGGCAAGGTGGCGGGAGCCGGTAGCCCCGGTGGTCGGGAAAACAACCGGAGAGCCAGACACCGGACGGGGAGCGTGAGAAATTGTCGGGGATGGTTGCTCGGCGGTGGATCCGGCGGCGGGGTGAGCTGCAGGTGGGCCGCAGGCCTTCTACGATACTCATACTCGCAGTGGCACATGCCACCCCCAACAGCCCCCGAGAGGACGGGCTCCTAACGACACACGTTCCTGTCTTGGTTTTCCAAGAGATCGATCGTTCGGGGCGCTCAGTTTTCGTGTCAACCTCTTTACTTTTCGTGGTGTTGTGTGGTGAACGAAAGATTTTGACTGCTAATCGCAGTTCGCTGCAGCCACAGAAAAAGGCGCGGTGTGCTGCCAGCTGAGGGCAAGTACAGGCGCCTCTTCTTTTGAATGCGGCATTATTGACTTCACTCCTCTTTTACAATGGGCCAGATTAACCCTATTTATCAGGACATCAGCTGGCCTAGTGATTCAAGAGTGGGTCGAAAAGGCTGTCAACGAGAGAGTTGTGTCTTCCATAAAAAAAGAGTGAGAGCTATAGAGAGAATTGTGTGCTACTACGGGCTTATTATAAAAGGGAGATGGCAGGATGTCAAGTTGGATCGGACCAGTGGTGGAACTAGAGGCTAATAATCATGGGGGCTCTAGGAGCAGGATGGCGAAGTGGCAGGATTGCTACTAGCTACGGGCAATGCATGGAGGACAACAGGATGAGAAGGATCGGGCCAGGCACGATGCTCGGTTATTATATTAGCGTGGGAGAGGGCAGATGGTCGATGGCAGCAGGAGATTGACCGGTTTGTATAGATGGGAGGTTGAAGAAACGGTAGAAGCCTTCTTTCGATTTTGATCCAACGGTTCTAATTGGCCCGAAAACGTCTGCCCACGTGTGCATGCGGTCACCAGGTCTATCGCCACCGTCCATCGCCGATTGTGGACCCCTGCCCTGGCCGGCTGTATTGTTTGGTTATTCTTATTTTCGTGTTTTGGACTAGGGGCAGTTTCGGAGGCTGCAAAAGGGCTTATCCTTTCGGTCTTCTCCAACCTGCTTCCTCCAGAGCTTGCCATGGCCATTTCCAATCGCTCCACCGCGGCCGAGAGAAGCTCCAGCTTGCCCGGGCCTTGCCGTGATCCTCCTCCTCCTCACCACTCACTCCGCCGGTGCAGAATCTCCACCTCGCCGTCACCGTCACCCCAGCTGCAGCCTCGCTCCTCCCAGCGCTAGCCCTCGCCGCATTCTTCCTCCTTCTCACCGCCGCGCGCTGGAGATGCCGGAGATGGGGACGACGCCGGATTAAGGTTAGGGATTCGGGTTTGGGGTTGTTAGGGAGTTATCCATGGCCAACAGCCTTAAAGAGATGGCCGTAGGTGGCAGCTGGCCAGGCGGAGGAGGCGGGTTGGGGGGGGGGGGGGAGTGGTTCCAGAGATCCGGCGACCAGTGGAGGAAGAAGAGAAGGGAATGACAGAACGGAGGAAGAAGAAGAGAAGAAAGAGATGCCGGTGCCGATTTTCCAATTTTACCCCCGAGTATATAGGCATCACCATCCTGTGTCTGTACTTTCTGGATGCTAGTACTTTTCACGAATCTCCACACATGGACACATGATACTTATCCGACGGTCCTGGTAACCCTGGTGATTGTAAGGGCATGCGGAAAATCCATATTCCTAATTGGCCGATCAAAAAATTTCCTACTTTAGTTATTGTAATTTAAAAAAAATTACCGCTTCTTCCCTTTTATTTTTGCGGTTCATCCATTGCGCTCCTATTGCCCCTCTTTTCCTCTTCTTCTTGTCCTTTAGAAAAGCTCATGCGGGAACCATAAATAAGCCACGACGCATGGCACATTCACCAGCATTATACTATCTCAAGCCGCTTTCGATCTCTCTTATTCTACGCACACACTCTCACGCCAGAATTTTTTTTTTCACGAGGTTTGACTGCTATTTCGTTGCGCCGGCTTTGCCGCCGCATGACGCATCGATCCACCACCTCACGGGATCGTACGGCGCCGAGGCAGGCGGATGCATCTCTTCTCTGAAAAATGCCTTTCTCTGACCATGCAGCGTTCGGTGAGGGTGACGTGCATCGCATATACCAGTATGTACTTGGAATTGAGAATGATTCTGGCTGTTGGAAGCAGCCATGGGGCAGTATTTTTGTTACGTGCGCCTCGTCATCTAGGTGACAGTGAACGCACCGGGGGTAGTATCTAGCTAGGCGCGGTGTCAAGTGGGAGATGGTGTGTGGAAATTCGTGCTTGGAATGGAGTAGAGCCCCTGCCTTCATCATCCGGAAAGGGAAGGTTGGGACTTGCTGCGACCTAAACTGAAAAAAAACATGAAGAGCGCTTGCAGAACATCTCATCATCTCCAACACATGAATTTCCGCAGGACTTCATTTCTTGGATTCAGTTCACGCTTGAAACTGCGGCGAAGACCGTTAATTATATACACTGAATATTTGCTGGTTTTGATAAGTCGACTTTATATTTTACTTGTGTTTAAATCACCGTACCTTTTCAGTTTGATTCTCGAACGTCGTAACTCACGATTGGCGTATGATTAGCTTAATAAAAGGTGACTTATAATGGTTTGTACGAAATTAGATGTTCTTGAGTAGAGGTGAAAAGTTGTTCTACTCACAGAAAAAAAATGTTCCACCTTGAAAGAGAGGGGAAAAGGTTCTTTCCTATTTTTTCCAATGGTAAAATTGTAAGGGACAGGGAACACGTAGGTTCAAAATAAGAGGTAGGCATGAACAATCCGATATAAATCATGTGCTCAAAATGTGGCTTGAAACAGGGGGAATTTGGTTCTTATTACTTCTCTCCATTAGTGAACACGTAGAACAGGGAAGAAAACTGTGAAGCACCACTAGTTTTTTTTATTAAGAAACACAGTACAGACGCAGACACTCGTAAACACGCACTGACACCCTCCTATGAATACACGCGCGCAACCCTATCTTTATGAACATCATCTTCGAGAGACTGAGCCGGCAAATCTTCGAGATTGACGAAGTCATCAAAGACGTCTCGCTAGTTCGCTTGTCAACTCTTCGATAACCTCCGAAGTTGTTGCTGATCAGCCTCATGTGATCTTCAAGCAATCACATCAACTTGTAAGGATTAGTTCGGCTGCACGGTCGTGTCTGGGAGACCGTTTCGGCAACGCCTGGGTACGGGTTGAGCCAATGAAGAAAGCCTATCGTTTTCGGGCTGTCTCACGAGATGACGTGGCACCTTCCAAAGTTGCAACCACTCCGGCCGTGCTTTATATTGTAACTCAGAAAGTAACGAGGGAGCAAATGAACAGTAAAAAGGGGTAAACTTCATTGATCTTAATCTCTGTATTTATAGATTACATCTATAGATCGTGGTTAAAGGACGTGCAAGGGCGGGAGCTTTTCTCTGCCACGTGACGTGCGCGACCCACGCGCAACGTGCGCGAAGACCACGCTGACTTCGTCCTGGCGGCCGAGCGAGCGCGGGCTTTTTCCCGCTTCAGAGTGGATGAGGTCATTCAAAATATTCGTAACACTCCCCCTTAGCCGAATTACCGCTAGAGATTAATGAATAAAATATCTTCCAAAATCCTATGGGCAAAAGAAAGACTTGAAAAAAATACTCTATCATGAACTCATGGAGTTTAAGGAGTATTTTATGTCCTTTTGATATCTCTAGAAAAACCCCGGTGGGGAGAACAAGAGGTAAGACATATGCTTATGCTAATATTGTCCCATAAAAAATTTTACATGAGAAAACCCTTATAGGAAAAACTCATGAAAGAAAAGAGTTCAATGTGATGTTAACATGGTCAATTTTTAAGAGACACTCCCCCTGAATCCTACAACTCTCGAAGCCGTCTTATACCGATCCCTTGAACATATTTTTCAAATGAGGAGGCTGGTAGAGATTTGGTTAAAAGATCGGCTAAGTTGTCACAAAACTTTGTTTGTAAGATGTTTATTTGTCTGCTCTGTTGCAGCTCGTGCAGGGAAAATAATTTGGGGGCGAGGTGTTTAGTCATGCTGCTCTTGATATAACCCATCTGCATCTCTGTAACATAAGCAGCATTATCCTCATAGATAATGGTAGGTGTTTTTATGAAACCAATTCCACATGAGTGATCTATGTGGTTAATCATCTTGCGTAGCCAAACACATTCGCGTGAGGCTTCATATAGTGCAATGATCTCAGAATGATTTGTGGATGTCGCCACAAGCGTTTGCTTAGACGATTTCCATGAAATGGTCGTTCCTCCGTGATGGAAGAAGAACCTATTTGTGATCTGGCATTGTGGGAATCAGACATGTAGCCAGCATCAGTATATCCAACTAAACTGGGATCTTGGGCTTTCTAAAAGAACAACCCAAGGTCCTTTGTGCCATTTAAGTATATAAGGATATGTTTCCCCCCAATCCAATGGCGCTTCGTTGGAGCAGCAATATGCCTTGATAATAGGTTCACTACGAACGCAATGTCTGGCTGGTGCTATTTGCAAGATACATCAGCGCTCCAATGAGACTGAGATAGGGATATTCAGGACCCAGTATCTCTTCTCCTTCCTCTCGTGGTCGGAAAGCATCTTTCTCTAAGTCCAATGACCGAACGATCATGGGGGTTTTAGTTGGGTATGATTTGTCCAGATTGAATTTTTCCAATATTTTCTAGACGTAGACATATTGATGCACTAACATCCCAGATTGTAGGTGCTCGGTTTGCAAACCTAAGTAAATATTTTTTTACCCAAATCCTTCATCTCGAATTCCAGCTTTAGATGATCGCGGGCTTCATCAATATCTTGAGTGCTGCCAAAGATATTTAAATCATCTACATACACAGATATAATGCAAAGCGGGCTTCATCAATATCTTGAGTGCTGCCAAAGATATTTAAACCATCTACATACACAGATATAATGCAAAGTCCCGTAGGAGATCTTTTAATGAAGACGCACGGGCAATCATCATTGTTGGAATAACCTTTCTGGATAAGGTACTCAATCAGCCGATTGTATCACATTCTTCCCGACTGTTTAAGACCGTATAACGATCTTTTAAGCTTTACACAATACATGTCGCAATTCATGCTTGTATTCGGTATAAAGATTCCATCGGGGGCCTTCATGTATATATTCGAATCTATCGACCCATAAAGATATGAGGTCACGACATCCATCAATTGCATAGATAGACACTTTTGTATCGCTAGAGATATTAAGTATCGGAAAGTAATTCCACTCATTACCGGAGAGTAAGTTTCATTGAAATCAATGCTAGGTTTATGTGGGAACCCTTGTGCTACAAACCTCGCTTTATATCTCACCACCTCATTGTTTTCATTCCGCTTCCGGACAAAAATCATTTGAAACCCACAGGAAAGGTTTTTGGAGGTGTAGGTATCACTGATGAGAATACCTCTCTTTTAGCGAGCGAGGCCAATTCTGCCTCAATTGCCTTCTTCCATTTGTTCCTGTCCGAGCGCTTCTTGCACTGTACCATGGATTTAGGATTTGGATCTTTTTGAAGGTTGTTGGCAATTGATGTCGCGAAATATACATTGATAATTGTAGTCTTTCTATCATATGATTCTCCAGAATCAACATAGTTGGTGGAAAATTCTTTTACCCCTTCCGACTGTTCAGTATTTCCCAATACAACGTTGTCGGGGTGTTCTGATGTCCCATCATTAGGATTTGAGTGCACTGTTGATGTGGGAGGTGGATTTGGTATGTCCACTTGGTGTCTCTCAACTTGGGCTTGAACTGCATTTACAGGTTCAGAGGGTTCATTCCTCTCTTTCCTAGTGCGCTTACGAGAAGCCGCAACCTTAGCATTAGCCGTACTTCTATCCTTCTCTTGTTGAGATGGTAGATGAATAGTTTTATTTGGTACCTCTATTCTTTCCGGCACATTCGTTGCAGAGGTTGATGATTTTGTGACATCTTTGGTGTTGGTAAATCCGTCTGGCAAATTGTTTGCAATGTTTTGCAACTCAATGATTCTTTGAACTTGCAGTTCAGTTTCTTCGGTGCGTGGATCCTCCTTTAGGGTGTCAGTGGCATCCCAATTGATTTCCTGACATTCAGCATGGCACTTGAATTCTCCCCCTAATGCCGAAAAATGATCTTCATTGAAGATACAATCTGCGTACCGGCCAGTAAGTAGGTCCCCTATGAGGGGCTCTAGGTATTTAATGATAGACGGAGATAAATACCCCATGTAGATCTCCATTTTCCTGTGAGGGACCATAGAGGTATGCTTTGATGGTGATATCGGTATGTATACATCGCAACCGAATTTTCGTAGATAGGAAATACTTGGAGGATCACCATGAACCAGTTGCAGCGGGGAGGCTGAATGGTATGCAGTTGAACGCAATTATATCAAGTCTGTGGTGTGTAAGACCACATGACCCCAACAAGTTGTTGGTAGATTACAATCTTGCAATAATGGTCTAGCAACGAGTTTTATTCTTTTGATGAGAGATCCTGCTAAACCGTTCTGTGTGTGAATGTACGGCACTGAATGTTGAACCTCGATTCCTAATGCCATACAATGATCATTGAAAGCTTTGGAAGAGAATTCAGCCGTATTGTCCATTCTGATCGGCTTGATCCAATGTTCAGGTTGGCTTGCTCTAAGTGTGATGACTTGTGCAATCAACTTTGCGAATGCATGGTTTCGCGTTGACAAAAGGCACACATGTGACCACCTTGTGGATGCGTCGATTAAAACCATGAAATATCTGAACGGTCCGGATAAGGGTTGAATAGGTCCACATATATCTCCCTGAATGCGTTCAAGGAACTTTAGTGGTTCAGCTTATATTTTGAGAGATGAGGGTCTCAAAATTAATTTTCCACTTGCGCATGAGGTGCACATGAAATCTGAGGATTGTGGGAATTTCTTGTCACTCACACTATGACCAATTGAATTGCCAATGATTTTGAAAAATCACTTTGTATGCAACATATGTTATGGGTTTGATGTAGGTGTAGTACAATCCAGATGGGAGAGAGGGCACCTTTTCAAGTGTCTCTTTTCCTTGTCCGATATCCTTTGTGAAAAGAAGAAATTCTTCTTTATTTTTTTCATGTGTTTCCACATGAATCCTATTTTTCGGATATCTCTATAACTTAGTAGGGTACAAGTTGAATCGGGATACAATAAAGCCTCCTTGATATTTATTTGTGTACCCATTAGAAGTGTGAGAGTGGCCTTTCCAGAGCCTACTATCATTGCATCACGTCCAGCGATGGTCAGAACCATTCCTTCCCTCTTTGTAAGAGTTTGGAAATATCTCACTTCCCTAAGTATAGTGTTAGTAGTACACCTGTCCACTAGGCATATCTCTTCCTCTATTAGATTGACTCCTGTAAAAATCTATATAATTCAGAATTTAAGTAAGAGCTTATGAAAAATATAGAACACATCGATGATATTGATTAAAATAGTACTGAATACAATCCAACAAAGCAAATGAAAGGTAGCAACATCATGTTCGAATTACAATACTTCTTGCAAATTAAGGGAAATAACTAAGTGGTAAGGATCCTAAATGAGATCTCCATACACATCAGTGGAGTAGTCCACGAGCATGTCGTCGACGTTCAGAGGTTCTTCCTCAGCAGGTAGTGAAGTTATAGCATTGCTTGGTCCCACTCCAAGTGGAACTTGGTCCGAAGTGCCCATCTCCCGCTCGTGAGAGGCAAAGTGTCCTTCAAACTTCTGGTTGTTCTGTGCACGACCCGCAGACTTCATGTAGAGATCCACCAGATGTTTCGGGGTCCGACACTTCTTTGCCACATGATTATAACAACCACACTTGTAACAAGTGCTTTTTGTTGTTTTTATCAGATTTTGGCTTAGAAATCTCTTTACCCTTCTGGAATTTGCCACATGGCTTGTGGGTTCTCTTGCGCTTGCCTTTGCCGGTTGAACCTTCAGACTGGGTGTTCCCATTTTGAACAGATTTCTTCATGTTCGCATGTACCTCAGGCAGAGGTGCAGTTCCCAGAGGGTGCTGCTGAGAGTTCCAGATGGTTAACTCATGATTCTTCTCTGCCTGGCGTAATGTCTAAATCAATAAAGCTTAATCTTTGAAGTTCTTCTCAGGGTATGAGATTGTGAGAATTCTTTCAGATGTAAGCATTGTTGATAATGTCTTCTCTATCTTTTCAACGTTAGTAGGCACCTTCTCACAGAACCGGAGTTTCTGGCATAGCCTATGAACAACATGATTGTATTCATCTACATTCTTAAAGTCCTGTAGACGCAAATGGTTCCACTCATGAGTTGCCTCAGGTAGAACTATCACTTTCTGCTGTTCATAGCGCTGTTTGAGATTTTTCCACAATTCACGTGGATTTTCCTCCATCATGTATTCAGACTTCAAGTCTGGGTGGATATGATTCCTTATGATGTATAAGGCCTCGTATTTGGATTTCTCTGGCAATACTTGAGTACTCTTTTCACAGTCTGCCAAGCATTGAAAAAGTCTGCATTGCGACAGACTCACTTTGATGTCTATTGCCCATGTAGGGAAATTATGTCCATCAAGAGCGAGAACCTCAAACTCGTTGTTGGCCATCTCACCTACATTCCAATGTGCCAATAATTTTGAGAAATATGGCAATATTGATACAATGATGTGGATTCAATGAAAGTTGAACTCCAACAATTAAATAATATCAATAAGTTGGTTTGAAACTGAGGCAATTTTTTATGTTTGAATAAGCTCGATATTCATATTCATATTCTAAAATTTGAGAATCATATGTTAGGATAGTCACTAATAATAGTGTAGATCCTTTAGTGATGTTTGAATATCACTTTGCATATGACCAATCTTGAAAAATTTGGATAGAATAGAGCAAGTTCGAATTAAATGTGAGCCATCAAGTTTATTCCGAGTTGAGGAGATAGTCACTATACGTATGTGTGTGTAGATCTTGTGTTGTCTCAACATCAAGAAAATTAATTTCGAGTTGAGGAGACAGTCACTATACGTATGTATGTGTAGATCTCATGTTGTCTCAATATCACGGAAATTAATTCCAAAATAGAGATTGAATGTTGCATTGGAAGTAAATTGCATAAATTAAATAGGCAACAACAATAATTTGCAAGAAAAGTAATGAAATGAACATGGGATGCAAAACAGCGCCGAACAAACACATATTTACATTAATGGGAAAGAACATGAGTCTAAATGTAAGATTACATAGACTCAAAACTGTAGGAATGTAAATAAAGTAAAGTATGAGGACTAGAATGTAAATTTGCTGAACTAAAATGCTTGAAATAAAAGTGAAAATGATAACTGGGCGGCGGGCCGGAGGGGGCTCGCTGGGTTGGGGGGGGGGGGGTGTGGGCGGGGCATGCCAGGCCGAACCAGGTGCGCACCTGAGGCATAAAAGGCCTCGGTGGCTGGCGGTTAGGGTTTAGCTCCTCTCCCCAGCTTCAGCTGCCACTGTTCCTCCTCCTCCGCCGCCGCCTTGGATTCCGCCGCCGCTCCATCACCATCGTTCCCAGATCGGGCCATGGCGTGGCCGAGTCTCCCCCCTCCGCCCCTTCTCCTTGGTCCTCTCGGCGGCGCCTAGGCCTCCCCTCGTAGGAGCGAGTGGGGCGAGGCCGGGAGCCACGCAAGGGCTCCCCGATCGGGACATGTCCCGTGGGGATCATGTTCGGCCAGCATAGCCCTGGGCGGCGGTTGGCTGCGGCTGTGGCGTTGGGGCGTGCCCGCGCCGGAGGTGGAGGTGGAGGTGTGAGTGCCGACTCGGAGTAGACCGCCGGTGCCGTAGCGCCGGAGGTCGTCGCGTCATTGTAGTATGGCGGGACTCCACGGCGTGCGGCCATGGTGTGCCGAGGCTCAAAGCTCGGCGACTCCAGAGGCATCGCGCGGCTGCCGCGCTCCTCGGTGGGTGTCGGCGTGTAGGGTGGCGTCTTCGGCAAGTACGACGGCGAGGAGGAGTGGACCGGCGAGTACATCGGTGAAGGAGACCGGCGTGGCGGGGCGAGGCCGTAGGCGTGCGGTGCTGCTGCCGATGGGCCACCCTCATCGTGGAAGTATGAGGTCCATCCGTGGGCGGGGCAGTAGGCGGTGACCTCCGGTGGCGCCGGCGGCCCTCCGCGCTCGACCCTCACCATGGTTGTCCATCCATGGGACGGGCAGTGTCGTGGGAGCGCACGAGGATGCGCCCCTCCACGAAGCAGGAGTCCGGCGGCACATGAGGCTCCGGCGAGCTGCGAGGTCGTCGGCGCGGCGAGCTGCATCAACAGGGCCTCCACCACGGCGACCACGACGGCGAGGGCGGCGTACTGGAGCTCGGAGTGCCTCCAGGAGCTGCTGACGGAGAAGTCGACGGAGTTCGAGCATCTTGGGTGAGCGCCTTGGCATCTTACCCATGGTGTCGCCGGCGATCTCTTCCTTCTTCCTTCTCAGTTGGTCAGAGCTCGTGCCACTAACGTGTTGTAACTCAAAATGTAATGAGGGAGCAAATGAACGGTAAAAGGGGTAAACTTCATTGGTCTTTGTATTTATAGATTACATCTATAGATCGTGGTTAAAGGACGTGCAAGGGTGGGAGCTTTTCTCTGCCACGCGACATATGCGACCCACGCGCGACGTGCGCAAAGACCACGCTGACTTCATCCTGGCGGCCGAGCGAGCGCGGGCTTTTTCCCGCATCAGAGTTGATGAGGTCATCCAAAATATTCGTAACACTTTAGTTGCCATCATGTGCAGTGCATTGCATGCAATTCGCTCCCTCTACTCATTTGGATGTTTGCGTGCTTACATAATGCCCATAAGAGCAAAACATGAGAAAACCCCACTCAGAAATATCACAGGCAAGTAAGCAAAAGCTACTTGTTACGCAGAAGTCCCATCAAGTGCCCTTTCTGCCGTACTTGAACGTGGACTGAAGCAACTCTTAACCAAGATGAAGCCAGCAATCATAGAAAGAGGATGCCAACTAGTAATATTTTTTAATACATAACATTCAAACTAATAATTTAACATAACAAATACATGTGTACAAAAAAAGTTCACATGGAGCATGAAGGGGCCCACTAGCTTCGTCTCTGCTCTTAATTGAATTTCAGTTCCAATAAGAATAAGAAAGGTTCATTATTGATAGGATATTTGGTAAATCGTGGGCGTTCTGCTGCAGATGCAGCTAGCGCACGTTCCAATTGTTCAAACTTAGCCCATTTATGGCCTGCTTTAACGGGCCGAATCACGGCTCATCCTCATGGATCGAGCCCAGTTTTGGCCCATTTACACCTACCACGCCGCCGGCTGCCTTCGTCCTCCGTCGTCCCGCACGTCCCCTATCCAATCACCCCACACACACCTTCTCCGTCTCCGCCTCGCCGACCTCGCCTCCCGCACCGCCTCCGGCCCGCCGCCCTCCCGCCCCCGCCCCACCCCCGCCACGCGTCCTCGCCGCGGCGGCGGAGATGCAGGCCGCTGCCGCTTTCAACCGGGGGCAGCCTTCAGCACCCGCCCGCTCCATCGCCCCCGAGGCCTCTCCTCCACATGTACGCTCAGCTCAATTCTACCCTCTCGATGCCTTAGCACGTTAGCTCTTAGCTTCCCGTTTAACGCGACGCGCTGATTAAAACGTGTGGCTTTGGTGAATTCTGCAGAGCCGGGGCCGGAGGATGGTCCGGCGGGAAGAAGTGGCGCGCCCCTGACGCGGCTCCGTTGCTCCGGGAGCCTCTCCGTCAGCGCCGGCGGCTACGGCAACGGTAAGGACGGAGAAACCGTAGCTCAGTTAGTGCCGTGCTCGATGTCCAAATTCATACTGCTACCTTGCTTACCTATCAAGCTAAACCTGGGAGGCATTGCAACTCGCAAGTATAGATACGTTGTAGTTTCTCTGGTTCAGAATGAAAACAATTCAACACGGTCCTAAAGGGAGAGACTGATGCAGAAAGTTTTGATTTAATGTATGAAAGGCTACAGGCTTGCCAAATAAGGTTCTTTCAGCCTAAGCAAAAAAAGCTTAGCAATTATCCGAAGGCAATCAATGTGACCAACTGAGCATGCCCCCATTCTGTTGCCTGTCTGCGAGAATCATCTCATCTGGTCATCGCTATCATTCTGTGAGATAAGTGGAATGTCCAAATACAATTTGCCCTGTGAGATCCACAAATCTTTACCTGTTTGGACTGGTAATCAGTTAATCACCAACACCCAAGTCCAGTTTGCCTACCTTATCCCTCTTTTTAGTGAATCTAGGAAATTGTCACTGTCTGATAGGAACTGTTTCCTTGTGGATTCATTGTTCTGATAAGATCAAACCAGATGGAATCTAGGTACAAAACTTACTCGTCATCTCATGAGACTGAGATTTACCTGTCTTTGTTTATTAAGGCTCTGCAGAAGCACCTATAACTTTTGCTGGCATTCTTTAGGTCTACAATTGTTTCTAGGGCCACAGTTTGTTAACGTAGAGTTAGTCAACCCTGTTTCGGCTCAAGCTCCTCTATCATATTGTCGAACCAACTGGAAAAGAAATCAAAAGTTTCATTCACTTAGTTGGGACAAACATTTTGAATTATGTCTCGCTGTTTTTGATTTTTGATTTGTGAAGTGAAAATCTTGCAATTGAAGCCTCTTGTTTGCCAACTATCCCTGGTGGAGATGCTTAGCCTAACTTGTAACGAATAAACCTTGAATACATGCCCTTTAATGTTGGTTTTGCCAGCTAACAGTTAAACTTTCTATAGATTTTTCTTCATCATATCTGTTATTTCAGTTTTTTTTTATTTTTTTAATCTGGTAGGTTCTGTATTCAGTTTTGTTTTTGTGCTGGTGGTTGTTTTAGTACCAGAATTAGCTATTGTTTCTTCTTCTGACCTATTTGTGTGTATCGGCAGAGCGGGTTCCAGTGTTTCCAAGACAACAATCATGGGATCCCTACAAGCTTCTCGGTGTTGATCATGATGCATCTGAAGAAGAGGTCCGGAGCGCAAGGAATTTTCTTTTAAAACAATACGCTGGGTACGAAGAAAGCGAAGAGGCTATTGAAGGTGCTTATGATAAGATAATAATGAATAGCTACTCACACCGTAAGCATTCCAAAATCAATCTTAAAAGCAAGCTAAAAAAGCAAGTTGAAGAATCCCCATCATGGGTTAAGGCACTGCTTATATACTTTGAGGTGCCATAACTGGAGATTATTTCAAGGAGACTTGCTTTTTTTGGTTTCATTGCTGGATGGAGCATTGCAACTTCTGCTGAGTCTGGGCCTGCATTTCAGGTATGCTCGGATTCATTTCGAACCTTTCACGATTCAATTTTAAGTTTCGGAGTTTTTAAATTTAGGGAGCTGTTATCCCTGGCTTATTTAAGAGCCAAAACTGTTGGTTAGAGGGAGAGGTCATAAGTTTTTTGAGCCAAAACTGTTGGTTAGAGGGAGAGGTCATAAGTTTTTTTTCCTCATTATTAAGGCCTCAAGTGTGCAAGGGGTTTAGACGATTTTCTAGTGTCTACCTTCAAAGTTTTGCTCTCTAGTGTCTAGACACCCCCAAAAAGTCAGATAGTCAGTGTCCGGAAGATCTTTTCCCATTTGATTTGACAATTAGAATCATAAATGGATTTCATATCTAAGATGAAGCTTACTACAGTAATCTTTTCAGCTGTAACAAAATTTGGACACAAGCCATTGACATCTTTCTCTTTTGCAGCTTGCGCTGTCACTTGTATCATGCATATACTTCCTCAATGACAAGATGAAGAACCTTGTTAGGGCATCCACCACAGGGTTAGTGAGCATTTCCACTGCATGCTATCTTAGATGTTATTGGTCATGCCCCAAGTTTTGATTTGTTCGTTTTTTCCAGGCTTGGAGTCTTTGTGGGTGGCTGGATCTTAGGTTCTTGTCCCAGCCATACCAGCTTTCATCATCCCACCTACTTGGTCCATTGAGCTCCTTACTTCGCTGACGGCCTATGTTTTCATGTTTTTGGGGTGCACTTACCTCAAGTGAAACTTTGCAACAGTTCTCCAGTTGGAAATTCCTGCTGTTGTCACAAAGAAAAATTGCTCTTGCTGATATCTCCTCTGCAAATCCAAACTTCCTGATGAGTGACTGTCTGACTGAGCATGGGCGGCCTTCACATTTTTGGTCCGAGAGTATATTATGGTCTATGCACTACTGTACCTTGCCCCAGGATGGTTCAGACTTCAGATACATAGTTTTTTGTTAGATATGTACGTTTTTGTTGCCCCCGTTAGTCTTACCCAGGTGTATTGATTAGTATTCTACCCATAGCTAGCTGATTAACTTATGTTAGTACGTTGGTAAAGCATGCTATTGTGTTTTTCTACCTGTTTATTAGTGTCCCATAATTGCAATCAAGCAATGCTGCAGCAATATAATTTCAGTGGCTTGTTTGTGATTCCTCTCTGCATGTTGAAAGTGATGGAACTCGAGTCCAATTCAGCTCGAATTTGGGGGTGTTTCCAAACCTGTACAGCTGGTACTTTGTGGCAGGAATTTGGATGCCTCCCTTCTCCGTATGGCAGAGACTAATATCTACTTATTTTCGCTTCCGTTAGAGTGTGACAAGAGCATCAAAATTGGCAAATTTCCTGCTGTCTTATTCGCTTCTTGCAAGTATTCTTCTTTCAAGAGCCAGACAATTCCGGTAGTTATTGAAAAGGGATGTAAAAGTTGGATTCTTCCATAGCTGCAACACGGTATCCCTCTATAGAGTGAACAGAAATCATGCCGTTTCATCAGTGGAGCTCCGGATTTGCGCGCTGGAGTACTCCTCGTACCTCAAGGGCTTGTACACCAGCGGTTGGTCGCCGCCGACGAGCTCGTCCATCGCCCTCACCGCGGCGTTGCCCCTGGCTCGGCAGCCAAACAGCACCGAGAAGCGCTCGCGGTTGCTCGGCGTCCTGACGCGGTGCAGGCACGCCGGCACCCGCCCGTTCGTGACGACCTGTACGACGATGCTCGTGAGATTCAACCGGGGAATCGTTCGTGACGGGTCGGGGGAGCGAGGAAGTCGATCCGACGTACCCTGAGCTGCTCGCCGGCCACGAAGGTGACCGTGCCCGGCTCGGGAGGCACGGCGTGCCAGCGCCCGTCCCCGGCCCGCACCTCGAGACCCTCCACCTCGTGCTGCACGATACCGGTGACCATGGTGTCGTCGCGGTGCTCCTTCATGGACACGCCGGTCTCCCTGTCCAGAGGCGCGCCGTAGCGCGTCAGCCGGACGCCGTGGGTGAGCGACGCGAGGTGGTCGCCGATGCTCTCGTCCCGGACGCCGAGGCCCTCCAGGGTCAGCGTCTCCACCATCCGCTCCAGCCTCAGCATGTTCTTGGCGAACGACACGATCGTGTCGCTGAACGGGTCGACGCCATGAGGAATTTTACATGAGATGGTTCCGGTATGTTGAAAGATCGATGGTATGAAATGCTATAAGAATCAGTGGTTTGCATACCAGAATTCCTGGTTGCCCTGCGGCCAGAGGACGCCGGCTAAGTCGCGGACGCGGCCGGCGTCGGCGGCCTCGGCGACGCGGATGCTCTCCATGGCCATGCCGGGGATCTGCGAGATGTAGCCTTTGAACGGCCCCCAGCGGGAGTCGTTCCGCTGCTTGGTCTCGAGCGGGAGCGCGAAGATCTCCGGCATGGCGCGGCAGAAGAGCGCGCGCCGGAGCTCCGGGCCGAGCGCGTCGTGCGCGACGACGACGACGGCGCAGCCGTGCGCCACCATGGACGCGGTCACCGCGGCGCGGGCGTCCTCCCACCCCGACCCGCTGGGCTCCACCCCGCGGAGGTCGATCTTGGCGAGCTCCATGGACTGCTCCTCCGCGGCTTCGCTCAATCCGCTTTGCCCTCGAGTACAAAAGTCAACGTATGAGCAATTGAGCAGGAGTTCATCGTGTGCTCACGTGACGTTTTATCCTGAGATAACAGTAGATGTGATACGGTGAGAGCAGCACGAGCATATAAATCATGAGGTACTGCTAAGTTGGACACGTCGTTCGGGTGCCATCTAGCATAAAACTCTTCAGTGCGTAGCTAAGCATGCCAATCCTACCTCGAAAAAACTATTCATTCTTGCTTAACTTTTCTCACCCCCTTCTGTTTACTCCCCGCGAAGTTACTATAGCATAATATTATTTTATTTGAAGAACCAGGTGCAAAAGCAAGCTGCGCAGCTAAGATATTGCTTTGTAGCACCCTCGTCTCCAGCGTATAGCCATAGGGAATGTTTCTCTGAAACTTCAGAGCACGCCCAAAATTCCTACCGTGCGGAAGCGCTCATGTACGGCAACCACGCGGCCCCCGCACTGCAGGGGCTCATGAGTGGGTCCCACCAACGCCCAACCTTATCTCTCCACTAGCCTGCCGCTCATCCTCCTCCCCATGCCGTTTATATTTCTCGCCTCTCTCTTCCTCTAGAGCTCCGAGATCCAGCTGGCGGCACGCCCTCTCCCATCCCCCCGGGTGGCTGCTCCTCCTTCCTCCAGCGCGGACACATCCCCTCCCCAGCGGCTGGTGGCTCCGCGCGTCCACTCCCTGGCGGATCCAAGGCGGCGCGGCGTGGGCTCCCTCCCCGAGCGTCGTCGCGCGGATCAAGAGCAGGCGGCTCGAGCTCCTCGCGGCGTTGCGGCTTCCTCTCCGACCCTGCTCGGCGGCCCGGACTCCCGCACGAGGCAGGCGGTCTCAGCTCCGGCGGCGTGGGATCCCAACCGAGGCAGGCGACCTCGGCTCCCGGCGGCTTCTCCCGTGCGGCGGACCGAGCGCGTGCGGCGGCGGCGGCTCGTGTCCTTCTCAGGTGGGGCGCGGACCAGGCGTGGTTCGGCGTGGACCATGGCGTGAGTTTCCCCGGTGGCTGCGGAGGCGGCCCTTCCTCCCCATGGGGCTCCCTCCCCTGTGCGGGCTTCTTCTGCATTGGGGGAGCCGAGCAAGGTGGGAGGCGATGGAGATGGGGGCGAGAGCTTCTACCTCCGATTCGACGATGGATGTGTCAAGAACAGGGGCAACTTAGTGCATTTATCTAGACAATTTTTCAGAATTCATATGCGCAACTTAAGACATTTTATTTAGGCAATAATGCGTTAAGAACAAGGCAACTCAATGCATATATCTGGGTATTTCTTCTGATTTTCATATAGCAACTCAATACATATATTCAGGCAATAATGTGTTAATAACAAGCAAAAATGTGTTATTAATAAGGTAGAATAATTCAAGTCTTAGGCAATTATCTGTCACGCCTCACTATTTTCACTGGACTGCAGGTATCCAGCAGGAAAGGAAGGGACGGGGGGAGAGAAAAACTGTCTGTAAAGAGAGCTACCGCGTGGGGTAATTTTACTAAAAGTGAAAAGCTAATGTATTTGCTTTCCCAAAACGGTGCGGCGGCCGTAATTAGCCGCATCCTATAAAAATACTGTACCCAACCGCCCCACTAATTAGTTGCTGTCGGGACACCAAACCGGCTATTTAACATATTTCATATAAATATGAGGGTATTTAGTGCTTGCTCAGTTTGCAAATAGTGATACCACCATTCCCATCCGAATTCACCATTTTCGCACCTATTTTTAAGATACTTCACAGTATGAAGTGGTCCCAAAAATCATCATGGAGACTCTCAAACTAAACTCATCATGAAGACTCTCAAACTAACGATACAGTAAAAGGCATTGGTCCTGGAAGCCCACAGTGAGCATTGATGACAGTGGGGCTTTACGATTAAAAGAAGCCTCAAGTTCTTACTTTCTTTTCATGAGGTGTAGGATCTGTTTGGTTTGGTTTGGAGAGGATTATTATAAGCCCCACCAATAAATTTCTAATAAGCCTCTTTTTATCCAAATATGAGGGCTTATTGGTGAGGCTTATCCCCATAAGCCCCGTAAGGCCATAAGCCCCTCCAAGGGATGCTTATGGGGCTTATTTTTTATTGACCCCACAAATATCTCACATATTTTCTCCATGTTTCCTTTATGTGAGAGACTTATAAGCCTCTATAACTAAACACCATTTTAAGCCTATAAACCATTTTAAGTCTATAAGCTTATAATAAGCCTCTCCAAACCAAACAGGCCCTTAGTATTTCCAGCGAAAGATGGAGTGAGGCAAATCCAATTGAGTTTGGTGTGGCCTACCGAACGACGGCACAGTGTAGGTATACCATCGTGCTTGTTGAACTTTGCAAGCTGTAGCCACGTCCATTCTCAATGTCATACTCCATCCTCACCCTTTGATTGATGTGTAGAGATGTTTCCTCCGTCTCACTCGTTTACCAGCATATTCAGCTCCTGTTGCAGCTGCTACTGTTGTTTCTTGATTTACCCTATTGGTCAAGGAAGTTTCTCTGATGGTATACTTTAGGAATATCTGGTCGGCACTCATCTCGCCTAGAGAGAGCGCCATCTCTTTTTAGGATTGCAGGGTAAAGGAAACCGGGGTGCTCACTTTAATTTGTTCTGTAATAATCAGGCATCGTTATAAGAATACACACAGGTCCTCAATTTTTTGGCGCTCACTACTAACATTCCAAATTACTTTAGCAACAATAAACCGTTAAAGAAAATACCAAAGACCCCAAAGAAACGATCCTTGGCAGACCACCGTCAAGGAAAAGCCGCTAAGAATTGAGAGCCAAGAAAAGTGAGTTTGCTTGGTAGCTGGCCGCCAAACAAACTAGGATAGAGACAAAATCTCCACCAAGAAAAGATTTCAACCACCGAGCAAATTAATTTTCTTTGCTACCGCTAGCTGCCATGCAAATTAGTTCCTTAGTTGCTACTAGCCGTGAAGAAAATCATAATTTACTAGGTTGTTCTCACCTGCCAAGGTAATATATATTTCCTTAGCTACCAACCACCAACGTAACACATACTACCAACAAAAAAAATACAATACAGTTTAATATCAATCACAACCACTTTAAATAAACAATCACTTCTTTATTCAACTAGCATTAATCAAATTGAACTAGCATTAATCAAATTGAGTGCTACACATAGAAATTCGACTTGTCCATAAAACTATCTGAGTTGGACACTGTAGATATAAACTTAGAAATAATTCTATATACTGACTAGCAAAAGAATTCAAAAGATCATAAACTGCAATACAATCATACTACAATTCCTCTTGTACTGCAATTCTTGAGAATCTTCTCAGCTCGCTCTTCCTTCAATTCCTGCAAATTCCATAGGGTTGATGATATACTATTGTGCATAAAACCAAACTAGAAACAGCATTCAACTTATTCTAGAAAAAAAATGCTTTTCCCGTGCAGATGTGAATGAAAACTGCACAAAAATCTATACAGCAAATATGCTTTTCCCTCGTGTTGAATACTTCGATGTCCTGCAAATGTAATGTCAAAAAACAAAAGTGGTAATTAGATAGCAGCAGTACATGGCTAAAAAATAGGTCAAATTTGGGGGGAAAATGTTCTAGAAAATTTGTTTCTACATCCAGTGACAGTACACTATGCGGCCGCTCAAATTGAGCTCCTGGCCACGTGAAGTCGGGAACTGAGGTATCCATCACCCAAATCTTGGTCTTTGCCACCGGAATCGAGCTCCCCACGAGCTTCGTCGAGACGGGAGGTGTTATGGCCTCTTATAAAAAAAAACCCAGAGAAAACCCAACCAAGAGGAGGAACCAGTACTAGACGTATCACCTGGAGGCATCGTTCGTCATAAACTAGACCTTTTGCTTTTTTTTGGTGGTATTTGTTGCTAGTTATGTGCCAACACTTTTCTTGGACAACTTTCCCGGTGTTATGGCGACTATGATGTGTTACAAACTTTGGCATATTATTGCTCTGTTTTAATCTTCAGGACCACTTGATTTTTGAGCTTTTGCTCTAGAATTTGTCGTGCATATTTTATTGGCCTAGAATAGTCTGCAACTCCAATTCCAAATGACTTTTTCTGAAGACCCCCTCTTAGATCATATCACAGTTGTGCTGTAACTGTTGGTTCATTTTTGTTGCAAGAGTTGTTCTGCATATGTTGCCCCAAATTGTCCAATGAGAAGCTTTCGATCGGAGGGTTCAGGCACTATCAGTGCTCTATAACAGATATTTTTTTTTTCAAAGACAAATATACTCTCATCACTTTTGAATTTATAAAGTTCAGTTTCTGTTTGTAAGATGATACTTATTGGTCAAAAGTTTCAATAGAGCCACTGTATGCAACTTGAACCAAACCGTCACTTAATTATGTCACTTACGGAGCACTGGATAACAGTACAGCACATTCATTCACAATGGCGACTTCCGAACGGATCGACAAGCTGACATGCAAGCTTCCATCAGACCATGGTTCCGACCTTCTCCACACCGCAGAACACCTTGAGTGGATCCTCGAACTTGAGCCCTTCCTCGGAGTAGCGCCACTTGGAGTACTCCTCGTGCCTCAGGGGGTTGTACAGCAGCGGATGCTCCGCGTCGACGAGGTCGTCCAGCGCGCGCACCGCGACGCCGTCCTTCTGCCGACGGCCGAACAGCACCGAGAACCGCTCGCGGTTGCTCGGTGTCCGCACGCGGTGGAGGCACGCCGGCACGCGCCCGTTCGTGGCGACCTGCGCGCGCGACGGGTACACAGCAACTCAGTCCAGGAATAATCGCGACGGCCGGCCCCGAGCGAGAGGAGGGTGGTAGATTAATCGTATCGTACCCTGAGCTGCTCGCCGGCGACGAAGGCGAAGGTGCCGGGCTCGGCAGGGACGGCGGCCCAGCGCCCGTCCCCGACGTGCACCTCAAGGCCTTCCACCTCGTGCTGCACGATCGTGGTGACCATGCTGTCGTCGTAGTGCGCCTGCATGGACATGGCGGCCTCCGTGTCCGGCGGCGCGCCGTAGTGCGACAGCCGGATGCCGTGGCCGAGCATGTCGAAGTGGGCGCGGACGCTCTCTCCCCGGACGCCGAGGCCCTCCAGGACCAGCGTCTCCACCATCTCCTCCAGCTTCAGCATGTTCTTGGCGAACGACACGATCGTCTCGCTGGGCGTAGGCGGACATCACGAAGAAAAGGGATCGATTTTAATTTGTTCTCCCCAATTCAGAACAGAACGAGAGCGTCTCAAGGTGGTAGCAAATTAAAAGATAGGCGAAAAAGGATCTAGCGGGTGGTCTCACCAGAACTCCGGGTTGCCGTCCGGCCAGAGGAGGTCGGCGAAGCCGCGGACGCTGGCGGCGTCGGTGGGCTCCCCGACGCGGAGGCTCTCCCAGTTCATGCCGGGGAGCTGGCCGATGTAGCCCCTGAACTGCCCCTTGGCGGACACCGTCTGCTTCTTGGCCTCGAGCGGAAGCGCGAAGATCTCCGGCAGGGCGCGGGCGAACAGCGCCCGGCGGAGGTCCGGGCCGAGCGCGCCGTGCGCGACGACGACGAAGCCGTGCGCCACCATGGACGCGGTCACCGCGTCGCGGGCGGCCGCCCACCCCGGCCCGCCGGGCTCCACGCCGCGGACGTCCACCGTGGCGATCTCCATGGCTCGCGCCTTCCGCCGGATCACGGGCGCCTCTGTGTTGGCTTTCTGCTGGATCTTGCTTCGCGGTGATGTGACGACGCAGGCACGCAGCTGCAGAAAGTCAACAGGGTGCAGTGGATCAGTTCATCATGTGACGCCGCTGGGAGGCTTGGCCTTTTGCATCCGGACGAGCGAATCGTGCTCGTCGTGGCCTGGTGGGCAGCTCAGCAAACTTTTGTTTTTGTGTCACTTTCTCCAACTTTTGAACACGCAAGGTGCACTAACAGCACAAGAAACAAGATTCTGTGCGTTTCAGAATCAGTAGTACAAGGCACTGTAAAGAAACAAGTCGGTACCTGAAATTTCTTGTCTTGGAGACTTCAGGGGAGAGAGCTCCGACTTGCAAGGATGTTTGTATTAGGCTGGCGCCGTACGTAACTCGGATTTGACACTCCAACCTCCTCCATCATCCGGCCAATAATCGAGAATTGAAGGCTTGAGAAATCCAAAACTCAGACCATTCTGGAGGAGGGCAGTCATCTGATTTTTTGGATTTTTCAAATATGAACCTTTAAAATCAGCCTGAAACAAATTGGGTCAAGTAGTGTCGAATGGCAACTATTTTTTTTCCAAATCTAGTACTGACTTACCCATACAAAAGTGCATACACATATATGATTATGATTGTCTTTTATGAGACTGGAATTATAGATCTTGAGATTAGAAGCTGTCATAGACATGTCGCTATCAATAGACACATCGCTGAAAAGAAATAGCCACATTATTGTGACATGCAAGATATTAAACCTAATGTTAGTTGGATCCTAACCATAGAAGCTACCCCTACTGCTTTGTAATAAGGCCACTCCCTTCTATCTAACATATGTCAATGCCGTCTCCAAGAGACGCCCTCCCAGCCCGAGCCGCCATACCGGACCCGGAAGCATCACGCGCAGATTGGCCTCCTCAACCGAAGGCAAGCGCCGGCCACCTCCTCGGCGGCGTGTCAGGCGCGGGTCCGGAAACCCTAGCAGCCTGGCCGGGAGCTAGATGAGGAAGAAGTGAATGAATAAAGTAGAAATGAATATAAAGAAAATAAGAGAAAGATAGATAAAGTAAATGGGCTCCTTATGTCCCTAAAGTATTTTCTAATAATACCCCTATACCATCTATACTACTCACCTATAATACCCTACTACTAATAAGCTTCTTAGAAGTATATTACTCACCTATACTACCCTACTACTAATAAGCTTCTTAGAAGTATATTAATCTGGATCATCCAATGCTTATATATTAGGGATATGTGCCATTACAATTGTTCGAGTTCAGAAATTTGCCATTACTTTTCATCATACTGCAAATGTGCCATTACAAGTTTACAATTCTTCGAAACACACCACTACTTACCCCTTCGACGTGTTTCTTAAAATTTATGGACTAAAATACCCCCGGCCTTCTTCTTCCTCTCATCCCCTCTGTCCTTTCTCTCTCTCTCCATGGCGTCCAGCTCTCCGATTGCCGCCCGATTGTTAGCTCTCGCGGAGGGGAGGTACGCCCCCCCCCCGCCTGGCCGCTCTCTCCCTCTCGCGGCTACGCTCCTTCGTGCCCCGCGCGCAATCCCCGCTCCCCGGCCCCCGGCCGCACGCGTTGCCACCTCCTCTTCGCGTTCCCGAAGGCGTCTCAAACTCCCCTCTCGTGCCACCGCGCCTGCCCCTCCCTCTCCCTACCGGGGCCAAGGCACTGCTCCTCTAGGGCTCTACCAACAGCAGAGCGAAGGGGCAAGCTCAGCACCACCAGGGCCGAGGACCCGGAGGCCCACGTCGCCGCCGCCACGCCGGGGACCGCCCTTAATGCCGGCGCGCTGCTGTGGTTCGCAGTCGTGGCCCGCGCTACCATTTCCCGCGGAAGACGGTGACGAGGAGGAGATGATGGCCTCAATGCTGTCACTAGCCTTCGTGGCGTTGGCGACCACGAGCCAGGCGGCCAGCGCCGCCACCGCGGGTGCATCGCGTGCGGCACGACGCAAAGGGAACGGTGCAGAGCATTGAGGGCCAAGGAGCCTCTTGCACACCTGGTTTGAAGGGTCTTCGAGCGAAGGGGAGGGCCGGAGGGTGCTCATCGGTGTGGGTGCGTCGATGGCGGTGGTAGCAAGCATGGCTGACAGAAAACTAGTGATTCCCGGTGAGGTGGTGCTTATGGCTCGCTGTGGAGGGGTTGATGGTGGAGCTGGGAAGGTAGGGCGGGTATGGATGGAGGCGATTTGAAATCCTTGGAGATTCGCCGGCGGGATTGAGGTTGGTGGCGAAGCTTGGGCTGCGGCAATGGTGGCCGGAAATCATTCAATTCCCGGTGGAGAGGTGACTGTCGGTGTTTACCGCCATGCCCACTGAGGGATACCCCCGAGGTGGTGAGTTTGTAGGTAGGGTGTTGCCGAGATCAGGAACACAAAGGTGCAAGGTACACAAAGTTTAGATAGGTTCGGGCCACCGAGAGCGTAATACCCTACGTCCTGTGTGTGGTTTGTATTGCCTTAGGTGTTGATCGGGGTGATCTCTCTTTGGAGGGGGTCCCTGCCCACCCTTATATAGTTTAGGGGATAGGGTTACATGGGAATCCTAACCGGATACGAGCTCAGGAGTCCTACCTGAGTACTTTTTGGGTAGTTTTCTTCTGTTCAGACTAGTTCTACTACATTACGAGTAGTTCTACTATGTTACGTGTAGTTATAACTAGTGTAGGGCGTGGGACATGTCCCACCCCTTATCCTGTAAGATGTATGCTATGTGCACGGTCCCGTGGGCCTAGGTCTATCAAGAACCCGAGCTCTTCGTAGTCAAGTACTGCAAGCTTCTGAGTACTTCTGAAGACGTCTTCAAGTTCTCCCGAACTCCATCTTAAAGGTGTCTTTCAAGTACTTCCTTGGCTGCATCGAGGCTGTGAGGTGCTCATGCCCCGAGTAGTTGTCAAGTCTTCTTTTATATGGGGTGCGATTAAACTCGCACTCCATATGGAGTAGCTTCCGAGCCTTAGGTTGACTCGTAGAATCAGGCTGAGAGTCAATTTAGTCTTGAGTCTTCTATCCTTAATCTTCCAAAAGATTTGCAAAATAAGTTGTTGATGACACGTGTCCCTGCAGCCCCCGAGCCTTGAATCCAAATCCTCAAGGTTTTGAATAAAGGATCCTAAGAATGGTGGCATGCCATATATGACGGTAAAGATTTGATGGTTAAGATGGGCAAATTGGTTTAGAAATTCAAAAAGCGCTTTTTTCGGGATGAATTCCCTGAAAAAATGGTTAAACAAATAACTTCTCCAAAAAGCGCCCTAAATTACCGCTCAAATCAAACCTTGTTCCCTGAGTGCCATGTCGCGTCCAGCCCCCGAGCCTGGGAGCTACATGAGTCGCACGGGATACACCTAGTAGTCGGTGGCACCAGCCCCCGAGCCTAGGCATTGGCCAAGTTGCCGCTGGATTTTGAACTGTCGATGAAGCCGACTAGTCGGAGTCGATTCCGACTAGTTTTGTAGGCGAGATGAGTAATTGAAGTAGCTGACGACGTGTAAAACTAGTCGTGAACTAGTAAACGCAGTGTTATGGGAGCGAGGCCCCTTTAGTAAACTGCACGTAGTACTAGTCGTGAACTAATAAATGAAGTAGTACTGGAAGTATGGGAGCGAAGTCCCTTCAGTAACATAGAATACTAGTCGAGAACTAGTAATCTGAGTATTACTGGAAGTATGGGGGCGAGACCCCTTCAGTAAACTACGTGTAGTACTAGTTGAGAACTAGTAAACGGAGTGTTACTGGAAGTGTGGGAGCGAGGCCCCTTCAGTAAACTTGAACGTAGTACCAGCCGTGAACCAGTAAACGGAGTAGTACTGGAAGTATGGGAACAAGGCCTATGCAGTAAACTCCACGTAGTGTCAGTCATGAACCAGTAAACGGAGTATTACTGGAAGTATGGGGGCGAGACCCCTTCAGTAAACTTGCACGTAGTACCAGTCGTGAATTAGTAAATGGAGTGCTACTGGAAGCATGGGAGCGAGGCCCCTTCAGTAAACTTGCATGTAGTACCAGTCGTGAACTAGTAAATGGAGTAGTACTGGAAATATGGGAGCGAGGCCCATGCAGTAAACTCCACGTAGTACCAGTTGTGAACCAGTAAACGGAGTAGTACTGGAAGTATGGGAGCGAGGTTCATGTAGTAAACTACACGTAGTACTAGTCGTAAACTAGTAAACGGAGGGTTACTGCAAGTATGGGAGCGAGGTCACTTCAGTAAACTTGCACATAGTACTAGTCGTAAACTAGTAAATGGAGTAGTACTGGAAGTGTTGATCTCCAGTCACCTACTGAAGATGATTTCTTGGGCGGGCTAGGAGAATTCACATGTTGCCATGCGAAAACGTCAAGGTTGGCCCGAAGGAAATGACGGCGAGGTCCTTCATGTGGGATTGATCAGTTCCTTGGTCGGGCCAAGACAGGTCGTATGTTGCCATGCGAAGATGTCTCGGTTGGCTAAGGATGAAAACGGCATAGATGCTCGATATTCCAGGAGTTTGGTACCTCCTTGCCATCAGGGTACTTTAAGAGATATGACCCTGGTCTTATAACCTTGTGCACAATGAAGGGTCCCTTCCATCGCGAATTAAGCTTGTGTAGCCCGGTTTCATCCTGGATGCGGCGAAGGACCATATTTCCAACATTGAAAGATCGCCGTTGAACGTTCCGATCATGGTAACGACGAACGCCTTGTAAGTAGCGGGCCGACTGAAGAAAAACATCGCATCGGACTTCTTCTGCCGAATCAAGTTCGAGATGTCTTACGTCATGAGCCTCGCCTTCTTCGTACATCTCCAGTTGAAGAGATTGCCACATGAAATCAGCCGGTAATATAGCTTCGGACCCATAGACGAAAAAGAAAGGTGATTGTCCTGTGACTTTGCTTGGTTGTGTGCGAAGCCCCCAGACTACTGATGGGATCTCATTGATCCACTTGCCGCCCTTTTTGTTGTTCTCATCGTAGAGTCTTTTCTTCAAGCCATCAAGAATCAAGTTGTTGGCGTGCTCAACCTGGCCATTGGCCCGTGGGTGAGTCACTGAAACGTACTTGACCTCAATCGCACTACGTTCACAGAAATCCCAAAACTGATGCGACTGGAAATTGGATCCCAGATCCGTGATGATGGTGTTGGGAAAGCCGAACCGGTGCAAGATGTCGCAGATGAAGCTAACCACTCGATCTGCAGAGAGCTTTGTGATTGGCTTATACTCGATCCACTTCGTGAACTTGTCGATAGCTACCAACACGTGAGTAAAACCTACTGGCGCAGTTGTCAAGGGCCCTATGATGTCCAGGCCCTAACATGCAAACGACCATGAAGGTGGTATGGTGATATGGTTGTGGGCCGGGACATGGGGCTGCTTGCTGAAGAACTAGCAGTTTATGCACCGGCGAACGAGTGCTTCGGCGTCTGCCAAAGCAGTCGGCCAGTAGAACCCGGATCTGAAAGCTTTGCTGACTAGTGTGCGAGAAACAACATGGTTCCCGCACACGTCTTCGTGAATCTCCTAGAGTATTTCTCTGCCTTCCTCCGTGCGGACACACTTCATGAGTATGCCTGATGCTGATCCATGCTAGTATAAGTTGTCCCCAACTAGACTGTACCCTTTGCTGCGCCTTAGGATGCGTGTGGCCTCAGCGCTTTTTGGGTCGACACCGGGGGTAGTTTGTGCTCCTTGATGAAGTCAAGAAACATCACCCGCCAGTCGACCTCGATCATCAAGACCTCTCGGTCGGGTTCTGTTGGACCCTGAGCGATGGTGCTTGTATCTGTTGTCTTGATGGATGGGTGATGCAACTCGTGGACGAAAACTCCGGGTGGGACGTTGGCTCGATCGGAACCCAGTTTCAAGAGCACATCCGCTCCTACATTATTGTCGCGAAGCACATGATGAAATTCCAAACCCGAGAAATTGTTCTCGAGCTTGCGTATTTCCGCGACGTACGCGTCCATGGTGTCCTTGTTGACGTCCCACAATTTGTTGACTTGATGGACCACCAGCAAGGAGTCGTTGTAGACAAGTAGTCGCTTGATGCCCAGAGAGACTGCCAGGCCTAGCCCGTGCAGTAATGCCTCGTACTCAGCTTCCTTGTTCGAGATCTCAAATAGTATTTGGAATACATATTTGATTTGTTCTCCTTTTGGACTGATGAAGAGTACTCGCACGCCGTCGCCTCCGAGCTTGAGTGATTCGTCGAAGTACATCACCCAATGCTCTGGCTGGTTGGCTGGAGCTTCCACTTGGTTTTCTCGCCATTCTGCCATAAAGTCGACTAGTGCCTGCGATTTGATGGCCGTTCGGGGCTTGAAGTCGAGAGTAAGGGCCCCCAGTTCTACTGCCCACTTGGAGATGCACCCAGTGGCATCTCGATTGTGGAGGATATCCGCCAATGGGAAATCAGTGACCACCGGGATGTTGTATGCGTCAAAGTAGTGGTGAAGCTTAATGGAGGGGATGAGTATAGCGTAGAGTAGATTCTGAATTGTCGAGTAATGAACCTTGGATTCAGAAAAGACATTGCTGACAATGTAGACGGGCCGCTGCACACCGAAGGCATGGCCTTCCTCTTGGCGTTCCACCACGATTGCCATGCTGACGACGTGAGTAGTCACGGCGATGTAGAGTAACAGGTTCTCACCTGGTTGTGGGGCCGTTAAGATGGGGGGCGACTGCAAATGGTTCTTGAGATCTTCGAGCACCTGCTTCGCCTCCTCGGTCCACTGGAACTTGTCGTGGTGTTTGAGCAATTTAAAGAAGGGTAATCCCTATTCTCCAAGTCGCGAGATAAATCTGTTCAGGGCTGCCATACAGCCTGTGAGCTTCTGGACATCCTTGATCGTCCGTGGGGCGTCCATGTCTGTAATGCGGTGATTTTCTCCGGGTTTGTTTCAATTCCTCGGTGACTAACGATGAAACCAAGTAGTTTTCCTTATGGCACGCTGAAGACGCACTTGGTTGGGTTGAGCTTCCATCAAAATTTGCGTAAGCTGTTGAAGGTTTCCTAGAGATCAGGGATAAACTCGTCGTGGGCTCTGGTCTTGATGACCACATCATCCACGTAGGCTTCAACATTGCGATGTAGCTGATCAGCACGGTATAATTGGATGGCCCGCTGATAGGTGGCTCCTGCGATCTTCAACCCGAAGGACATGGTTGTGTAGGCATATGCTCCAAAGGGGGTGATGAATGTGTTCTTGATCTGATCTTCTTTCTTGAGAGCAATTTGATGGTAGCCCAAGTAGCAGTCGACGAAAGAGAGCAGGACGCAGCCAATCGTAGAGTCGATGACATGGTCGATGGGTGGGAGCGTGAAGGGATTCTTCGGGCAGTGTTTGTTGAGATCAGTGTAATCCACACACATCCTCCATTCATTATTATTCTTTTTTAGAACTAGTACAAGGTTGGCTAACCACTCGGGGTGGTAGACTTGTTTAATGAAACCAGCCGCGAGTAGTTTTGTTAGCTCCTTCTTGATGGCCTCCCTCTTGTCTGGGACGAAGCGACGTAGTCACTGCTTCTTCGAAGTGGCTTTGGGATCGACTTTTAGGCAATGCTCAATCAACTCCTTGGGCACTCCTGGCATATCCGTTGGTTTCCATGCGAATATGTCACGGTTGGCCCTAAGGAAGCTGATGAGCGCGCTTTCCTATTTGTCACTCAAGCCGCCTCCAATCAAAGCAGTCTTGGATGAGTCGCCTTCTTGCAGCTGGATGGTCTTGATGCCGACGTCGCTGGGGTTGGGTTTTACCCTCGACAGGCTAGGTCTCTGATTGGAGATCTCCATCTTTGAGTCGGTGAGCCTTTGCGCGGCCGCGAAGACTTCCGCTGAAGGTTCTGGCACGCCTGATGTCGCGGAGTACTCGATCATCTCTTGGTCGCAGTCGTACAACTTCTTCAAGTCGCCACAGAATGTGAGTACGCCTGTCTTGCCTGGCATCTTGAGTAGTAAGTAGACGTAGTGGGGCACGGCCATGAATTTGGCCAAAGCTGACCTGCCGAGGATGGCGTGGTATGATGACAGATGTCAGCCACCTCGAACTTGATGTACTCTGTGCGGTAGTTGTGTTTCGTCCCAAAGGTGACTGGCAGGACCATTGACCCGAGTGGTGTAGCTGCGTTTCCTGGGATGTTTCCGTAGAATGGAGCTCTACTAGGGGTGAGCATCTTGGAGATGTTCAACCCCATCTTCTCCAAAGTACTCGCAAAGAGCAGGTAGAGGCCGCTCCCACCATCGATGAGTACTCGAGTCAACTATGAGCCCGCCACCACAGGATCTAGGATGAGCGGGAATCTTCCCGGCTCGGAGAAGCTGGTCCACTAATATTCCCTAAAGAAGGAGATCGGGACCTCGCCGTATCTCAAAGGTTTCTATATGGTGGGCTCGACATAAAGGATTTTACGCAGGGTTAGCTTCTACGCGCGCTTGGAGGGGAAGCCGCCGTCTTCGCCGAAGATGACATTAATGACATTTTCGGGTCTTGGAAATCTTGAGCCCCCGACTTGTCACCCTCGTCATTGTCATCCTGATCCTTTCGCTTTCCATCTTGAGGAAGGGGTGGAGCGTTGAGTGACTTGAGGAGGCTGACGCACTCGAAGAGCGTATGCCGTGATTTCGGATGCATCGGGTATTGTTTGTGCAGGACTTTTCCAAACTGTGCTTGATTGCTCCCCGACTTCTTGCCCCACGGATTGCGCTCCATAGCCGCGACTTCTTGGTCTTGCTTGCGTTTTTGGGGATTCCCCGAGTTGTTCCGCTGGCCCTTCTCGAAATGGTTGTTGCCGTTGCCCTGCTTGTCGTCGTTGCGCTTAGGGAAGCGATCATTCTCCTCGTCCTCCTGGTCAGCCCAATGTGCCATCATATCGCGCAGTTCCAATGCAGTAGTCGGGCGGTTGCATCCGAAGTCGTGATAAGTGTGCTTCGAGAGGAGACCGTTCTGGAAGCAGCGGATGACATCCTTGTCGGTAATGTTGGCGATGGTGGCACGCATCTCAAAGAAACGTCGGGTGTAGGACCTCAGGGTCTCGTTCAACTCCTGCTTGACCTGGGACAAATCATGATGAGTACCTGCTCGGATCATGGATCCCTGGAAGTTGTCGATGAAGGCCCGCTTGAGGTCCTCCTAGGAGTCGATGGAGTTTGGTTTAAGGCTTTCAAGCCAAGTGAGGGGCGCGGAATCCAAGGCTACTGGGAAGTAGAGTGCCTTGGTGGAGTTGGATCCCCCTTAGACCTCGATGGCGACGGAATAGCAGCGAATCCACTAGCGCGAGTCTTGCTTCCCATCGTACTTGGGGATGCCGACAGGTTTAAAATCCTTGGGGTAGGATTTCTCGGTGATATTGGAGGTGAAGGCGGGGAAGCAATCATTATCATCATCATCGCGGTATCTGTCGGGTCGGTCCCTTCTCCTTGCCTCGATGATGCGCCGCGCGTCACGGCCGTCATTGATCTTCTGCCTTAGATCAATCGTGGGAGCGTTCTGGAGGCTGGCCTCGGGTGGAGCTTCGGCTTGAGGCCTTGCATCGCGCCGGTTGCGGGGTGGGCGCGTGGATTGTTGCACCTCTTGTTCGACGTTGCCACGCGTGGACTGCTGGCCTTGGGGATTGCCGTGGCTGACTGGATTGTCGTGGTTGCGCTGGCGATTGTCGTTCCTCCAAAATCCGGGACCTCCTCTAGGGGTGCGACTAATCTGTGCAGAATCACCATGGCGCTCTGATCTCGAGGGCATATTCCAAGTTGAAGATATTGGGTGTTTCCCATCGAGTTGCACGACCACGCGTTGGGTTAGATATTGCAACCTTTGTATTTGGGGGTTTGGTGGTAGTTGTTGAGCTAGGAGCGCTGCTTCTGCAATGGCACCGATCGGTGAGCGATACTCCCGATCTGCTGCTGCTGCTGCGAAAACGTTGTTGAGGTTCCTTTGGTACATTGGGTTATGTGCACGGTTTTCCGCGTTCCGCCTGCGCTTGGCACGCTTGGCGTTCTTCAACCGCTGGATCATTCTGTGCTCCTCGTTCTCGTCCCGGGGGGCGTCCGCCGTACACTCGTCGGCAGACACGTCCGCGAGTAGTTCAGCGTCGTACTCGGGACCCGGCTCGTCATCATCCGCATTGCAGAGAGAAGCCATGTGTAACACCTCAGGTGTTTAAATTACGAAATAAGCCTCTTTAGCTTAACACGGTGCATAAATAATTAAGAAAAGTTTAAAAGAAATGAGTTATAAATTGGTTTTGCCTTGAATTGAAAATAATTGTGTATATGTGCATAAGTACATGTACTTTAATCAAACAATTTAAATAACTTTCACATCGATGCAAACATGGCTACAAAATTGAATAGGCACGTCGTTATTGACATGTTAAACAAAAGTCTAGTTGAAGCCTAGGAGTGAATGCAAAGTTTTGCCTAGGAAATGACGTGCCCTCTGAATTATACTTTTTGAGTTTTTAAAATAACTTCTAAACTAGAACTCAAATGAACTTTAGCCTGAAACAAAACTTGTGTAACTTTTCATTTTGAACAACTTTCATGTTCAAGGATTTTTGAGTTGCAACACGAAAATTTGAGAAACACTTGGATTTGCAAACTAGACCCTGCCTTTTCTTCTAATTTCACTGCAGACCCTTCTTTCTTCGCTCGCCCGACCCTCGCTTCGCCCGACCCACGGCTTCGCGCGACCCTCGCTCGCCCGACCCTCGCTTCGCCCGACCCTCCGCCCGCCGCGCAGTCGCTGTAGGCCACTTGGCCGGCGATGCCTGACCGGCGCTAGGCGCCAAGCCAATGCCTGGCCGCGCCCGCACGCCGCGCTCCTACCCAGTCCGCGCATGCCACACGCACGCCACGCGCATGCCGGCGATGCGCGCCTTTGCACGCCGCCCGCCGTGCCCAATGAACAAGCCGCGCCGTGCCCGTATCCCCGCCGTGTTCCGCCAGTCGCCGCGCTCGCCGCCCGGCAAGCCAGCTGTTGCAGCTCCTCGCCCAACCCGCGCGTCGCGTGATCTCCAGCTCCCCACGCCAAATCCTTAGCGCCCAATCCCCTTCCCGAGCCCGCCGCACGCCGCGCCGGCTCTGCTCGCCGCCCACCGCGACCAGTAACGCGCCCCCGTCGTGCCGCCCGCGCCCGCGCTTCGCAGTCCAGTCCCGCCCCTCCTCCCGCCTCTCTGCTGCCTACATAAGACCGCACTGAGTCCCCTCGCGCGCCCAGACACCAGAACGCCGCCGCCGTGCACCACCCGCCCGTGGAGTCCCATCCTCCAACCTCCCACTGCCCAAACCCATCACCCAGCGAGCTTGCCCTCCCTCCACTGAAGCTCACCGGCGTCTTCCCCGGCCAGCTCGACCGCCGGAGCACCGCCCGTGCCGCCGCCGCTCCCCTGCTGCTCCGTGGACAACCCACTCTGAAGCTCCTCCGTCCAAGCCAAGCCTCGAACAATTTCCCCTTGACGCCGCGAAGCTCATCGACCAGCCCATGCTCTCCCCTCCTCGCCGGAGCACCGTCGCCGACGCTCCGCCCCACTGATGCTCGGCCGCCACTTCTTTCGCCGAGAGTCTCCACTATGCCTTTGTCCCAAAGCAAACATAAAGACATCATCACATTAGAAAGTGGATAGCCAACAAGTGCTACACAATTTCAAACAAGAACCTCTCTGAGCAATGATTTCCCTTTTGAAAAGAAAAAAACAGCGTAACACAAAATTTAGCGTAGCACAGATTGAAAAGAAAAAAATTAGTGTAACACATATTGAAAGTAATTGACCACCAGGATTTGTTTAGAGTACATGTGTAGACACTTTCCATCTTGTATAAACAACATCAATATAGGTAACAGATTAGTTTGCACATCTAAATGCTCATCCAAGCCCTATGAAGGCAAGGTTTAATACATGATCCAGTAATGCCAGTCATCTATGGAACCGCCAAAAACTATTTATTTCCAATAAAGGCATGACGGCATAGATGAATGCAGCATGGTAGAAGACCCGCCATCCACAATTTATCCAGTAAACGGAATTTTAGCATAGGAGCATGAATTACCCAACAGTCAAATATTTACGGAATGAGATAGATCGATGCAGACCTTTGAGCCAACCGAGGTCGTTATTCACGGCGGCGCTGAACAGCGCGCCCTCATCTGCACGCACATCTACACAGGAAGCCAGAGAGATTACAACCATCAGAAACACAAAGGCATCTCCACACGAGAGCATGAGCGCAGCAGGAATAGTGGTGGAGCTAGGTCACGTACAGGTGCTGTTGCCGGAGGAACGGCGGTTGATAAAGGGCACCGCCATGGGTCGCCTTGTCACATGATGCCTCCTCCTAGGTCACCTCATCCCGGTCTCTCCCTGTCCTCTCTCTCTCTCTCTTTCTCTCTCTCTCTCTCTCCCCCTATCTCACTTTCTGCGTCTCGGGAAGCAGGAAAGGAAAGCTTCTGGAGGAAGGAGCCGAGGAGGAACAGCCTGCGCCAGCATTGGGGGGTTGGGGGGGGGGGGGGGGGGGGGGGGGTATATATTGGCATCTTGCAGCTTGGCCTCGCCCCGTAAGCTGGACAGGGCGTTGGTGCACCGGATAGAGCTGGCGCAAGAGTGTCTACTGGGTGTACCAGCACCCGCTAGAGGAGCAGATATTAAAGGCTACAGTGGAAGCTTAAAATATCTTCTAGATTGCATATCTGTTGATGATCTGATTTCACCAGCGTATTAAATACAATTGAATGTACAATATCTTTTTTTGGCTATGTTGCAATGCCTAGCAATTAATAACAAGTGGACCCCACCTATTATACTCATAATTTTCTTTAAAAAAAAGGCATGATTGCAATCCAAACTTTGTGTTTTAGCTCCAAATTTTGGTTGTAGAAGTTTAAAACGAAACTATCTTCTAGATCGCATATCTGTTGATGATCTGTTTTCACCATTGTATTAACCACAACTAAATGTACAATCCAATATGATTTTTAGCTATGTTTCGATGCCTGGAAATTAATAACAAAGTGGATCCCATCTATTATACTCATACTTTTTTTTAAAAAAATGGCATGATTGCAATCCAAACGCTGCGTTTTAGCTCCAAATTTTGGTCGTAGAAGTTTAAAACAAAAATATCTACTAGATCGCATATTTGTTGATGATTTGTTTTCACGATGGTATTAACTACAATTAAATGCACAATCCAATCTCTTTTTTGGCGATGTTTCAATGCCTGAAAATTAATAATGAGTGGACCCCACCTATGATACTCATAATTTTAAAAAATGCAATCCAAGCTATGTGTTTTAGCTCCAAATTTCGGTTGTAAAATTTTAAAACAAAAATATCTACTATTTCGCGTATCTGTTGATTATCTGTTTTCACCATCATATTAACTACAATTCACATGTACAGTCCAAGATTTGTTTTTGCTATATTTCGATGCTTGAAAATTAATGATGAGCGCACCCCACTTGTTAGTCATATTTCCTAAAAAACAATTGGCATGATTGCAATCCAAACTCCATATTTTACCTCCAAATTTTGGTTATAGAAGCTTAAGATGAGAATATCTACTTTTCACCATTAACTACAATTAAATGCACAATCCAAGATATTTTTAGGCTCTATTTCAATGCCGGGAAAATTAATGACGAGTCGACCCCACCTGTTATACTCATAAATTTTTGAAAAATTGGCATGACTGCAATCCAAATGCCATATTTTAGCTCCATATTTTTGTTATAGGATCTTAAAATGAAAATATCTACTAGATCGCATATCTGTTGATGATCTATTTTCACCATCGTATTAACTATAATTAAATGTACAATCCAAGATCTTCTTTGGCTATAGTTCGATCCCTGGAAAATTAATGATGAGTGGATCGTGACCCCACCTGTAGTACTCATAATTTTTGATAAAAGAAATGGCATGATTGCAATCCAAATGCTATATTGTAGCTCCAAAGTTGGCAGTGGCCTAATTCTAGCTTGTCCACAAACCAACCATCAATTTTATAGCCAAATTTTGTCCATGCCCTTACTTTGCCCTAGGCCAATATTTGGTCAGGCTTAACATCTTCGTCATCAATCAAACGCACCCCATTACTTGTGTCACCAGCGCACCGACTAGAGCAAATAATATGGATGCGTATGATCTCATATGGTACATAGCTAAATCAAATATGAAACATGAAAACATGAACATTAAAATGAAAGAAAGTTGAATTTATAAAAAGAAATTGAAAGGTTCAAGACTTCAAGTTGAATGTCTTGCTCAGCATTTCAACTCAAATGACCATGGCACTCTCATTGCTTTGGCCTTGCTGAGACTGATTTGCATTTCCACGTGACAGGCTACCTCCTCCCTTTTGCACTGTGTAAGCTTGCTACAAGACCTGAACAGGCAACTAAACAAGGCTGTGGCGCATTAGCCAAGCCTGGTTAGGAGCATAGCCACCTAACCATTAACAATTATATTATTGTAAAAGAGAGCAGAAATAAACACAAGAAGAGGATATAAAGACTAAAAACTTAAATTTGCATATATCATCATGCTAGCTCATCAAGATGACGTGCCATGGCATCATGTTGTGCCACTCACTGTGCCAGATCTTAGGTATGGCAGGGCACTCGCATCCATGGTGTGGTAGCATGGTCAAAATCTATAGTGCCTGTGGTACCATGCTAAATGATTGTGCTTCGGATGGTAAAAAAAATGCTTATGCAAACACGTCCGAATAGTATGTATTGCAAAGTCGCGATGCAGAGATAGAGTTGAGCTGCAGTTAGTATTCTACTTTGCACTAACAACCAGGCAAAGAATTTGTGCTTCCCTTCTGCATGTGCTCTGAAGATTGTCTCGCCATCAAAGTGAGTGAATGAGATGTCAGACATAGAACTGCATTTAGTAATTTGACATTGTAGAGTATTCGCCATTTGCACTAATCCATCTCTGAGTACAACCATATGAAAATTGAGATTGCTAGCTTCTTAATTCAATAATGTTGCATCTGGTGGAAGGAATGATCCCAAGCATTGACGACGCATGAGGCTGCTAATCATTTTTGACACAGAAGAAAATTAAAAAGCTTTCAACCTGTTCATATTTGCAGCGACCAAGTTGCTATTGATATATTAGAGAAGAACATGCCCACATAGAGTCAACAACAAAAACATGACTGATGCAATGATCTAATCATATGTTTGAGTGGAAAGTGGAAACATAACAGTTTGTTTATAGATTTGTAACCTGAACAATTTCCACAATGGCACAACAAACCAATCAGCAAGTACTTCCATCAAGCACATCTGCGGTGCACCTATAAACTCGTACCTGGACTCATGCAATTTGCCCCCAGCATCTTTTTGTTAGGACCCCATGTCTGGGGCGGCTGCTGCATGGGCCATGGGCCGTGAAGGGTGAAGGCTTCTTTGCCGATGACTATAAAGGAACCAGGGACTGTTCGGGAGAGGACATCAAGGAATTACTTCAGAACCTGAACAAGTGCTGTTCATCTTCCTCCTCCGATCTCTCCTCCTCTAGCCTCCTCTAGGTCTAGAGCTTATCTCACTTCCCCAATTCCTTTTCTCCATTCCTTCTCTCAATTTGCTCTGCTATACTCGAGACCTCCCTCTCCCTGAGGTCGTGTACTCCGATTTGTATCTGAATCGTATTGCTACTTAGTATCCAATGCTTGGTTGCAGTCCTTGCTTGTTGATTAGTGGAGGGGTTGCTAACACTTTCCTGACACGCCGAGGCTGAAGTACCCTTGCTGTCATCAGCATCCTTGCTGCAACGACCTCCAATGAATTACATGTGGCATTCACAAATCCCCCATGTTACCCACTACAACAGAAGGTTAAGCACATTGGAAAACACCCAGCATTACTTGAGGCTTTTTACAATGGCCACATGGCGATAAAATTCACAGAAGCCTTTACCATAACAAAAGGTTAGGAGATACTTACAAGTTTCGATTCTAAAAAATGATTGCAATGGCTTTGCATCACATCTTGATCGATCTGCGTGCTAATTCATTTCAGCCGGTGGCCGAATTCTTTGTGCTTCTAATTCTTAAACCATACATACGAAATGAATACTTATTCAGAAAATACTAATCGGGATATGAAACTGTGAAAAAAAAATATTCTAGTATGTTTGGCCACGCACCGTATCCCGGCAAGGATTTGCCGTTCCGTTACCCACCCAATAACCCGACGAGACCCCGCCGTTCCGTCCGTCTCAGTGTCTCACTCGTGTCGTGACTCGCCCTGCTTTTCCACGAGGTCTCGGTCACGCCGCCGCCGCAACGGCAGGCAGCCAGGCACAGCAGTCTATGAGTACACCACCGCACCACGCGCTCTCCACGACCAATCCACCCACCCCGAGCAATCTGCTTCCGGCCTCCCACCCCGGCTCGGAAGCTTCTGGAGCCTAGGGTCCCCGCTCGCGCGCGCTCCCATGGCGCTCCTCTCCGACGACGCCGAGTTCTACGCCCGGGCCGCCGCCGCGTGGCTGCTGTCCGCCTGCCTCGCCGCGGTGATCTTCAGGGGCTGGATCCGCGGCCAGGGCTTCCGCGCGAGGACGTTCCACCTCGCCCTGCTGTTCTACAGCACCTGGCTCGCCCGGGACGCCCTCAAGCTGCACCTGCTCCACGGGATCCTCCCCGAGGTATAATAATCTCCGTCAGTCCGTCGGCGTTGGCCGCCCCCCTTGTCCCTCCCTCCGCTCGTAATCTCCTGGGCATTTGGCTAGATTTCTGGGTTTATTTCGTGTCTGAATAATCCTGATGGCCGTACATGGCAGTCCCGCCGGTGCCGAGGCCCCGGACTCGCCGGCGTGCTGGCTCTCGGCGAGCGCGTTCTGATGGGCAAGGCGTGCCTCCGCGCGCTGCTCTGGATCGCCGCCGTCTCCTTCCTCGCGGGGCTCGCCGCGGGCGCGGCCGTGGGCGGCGCCATCTGGGGGAAGAGGATGCCGGTGCTGGCAACGCCACCGCGTCCGACTCTGGGCGCGCCTGCGAGGAGGGGCCTCGGCGGGGTTGGAGGCATCCTCGTCGAGATCCTGCTCTTCGTTCCCTGCGTTCTGTCGTGCGTCTACGGCTTGCCCGTCATGGTCATCGACTACATGGCTGCTACAGCGAACTGCGGGGATGCGGCGGCGGCGTAGCGTGTGGTAAGGTACGAGATTCTTTGCGTATCCTCAATTGTTCATGCTTGGTAGGTGTTTTTTGCGTAGTCCAAATCGGAGAAGACTTGCAAAGTTGCTGCCTGCTAGTCTTGTCTCTTGTGTGTCTGGACTATGCCCATTACTGACATTTCGCTGTTGCCATTTTCAGTTCCGGGGACCGGATCGGAGCATGCCGCATTTTGATGGAATAAAAGAGCTACAGCTGCCTTCTGCGAGTGACTTTGATCATTAGTTGATCGAACTACAAGTGGTTGGAGTAACTAGTGCTACTGCACGCTAATAGTTGTTTCTATCCTCAGAATTGGGGAACCAATACTGCCAATTGCCGTAGTGCTCTCTATTCGTGTAGTGGTTGTGTTCCATGAAATGTTCTAAGTTCTAACGCGATGGAACCGTATGTGGAGTGTGGACCAGAATCGGCCGTAGGTTCAGACGTACATATCGCACTCAAAATTCAGAATCCAACCGAATGTTCAGCGTTCGGACTGGCCGGCAGCCGGCAGGGAGGGCCGCTCCGCTCAGCACGGGCGTGACCGATCGGTTCGCACCGATAGGCGATAGTTCTGGACACGACCAGCATCATCCCCAACCTCACATGATACAAGTGACGAGTCGGCCATGGCCTCCGGTTTTTTTTTCCCTCAAGGGATATTGAACGGCGCACCGCCACGGCCGCGCGCTTGCTAGCCGGGGGCCGCCCCGCGCTATGGGCGTCGCACGCGGCAGATGCGTTTGCGCACGCCGCGCGACCAGCACTTGCTGCCGCTTGTGCGACCACTGGTCGCTGTGGAGCACATCACGCGACGAGCACAACTGGTCAAGCGCGCAACCGGGCCGACGGGCCATTTCGACCGCGTCAGCCACTGAGCCGCCGCGCCAGGGCGGGGCGTCTGGACCAACGGCCCCGAGCAGGGCCGGTCCCGGCGTACTCGCTCTCCGCGTTGCTCGTGGTTTTTCAATGGGCGTGGGAGTGGGTCGACGTCGCCGCCGAAGCCGCTGGCCGAGGCGCAGCAAAGAAATCTGCCAGGCACCCTAGGACAGCGAGAGCGCGCGCGACCAGACAGCGAGCGGCCAGTGCGCCCGAACGCGCAGGGCGCGGCACGGGACGGGGACAGGGCTACAGGCTTCTGGACGTTCCCAAGCCACCCGCCGCGCCCGTCTCGGTGCGCCAAAACGGTAGTTACGGCTGGCGACGCGCCATGCCAGACACCGCTGCCCGCCGGGCGCCGGCATGCCCCCGTTCGGGGTTGCCGCCTTGCCCATCGCCGGTGCCATTGTCCGATCGAGTCCGAGGCTTGGACAGATCAGATGACCACCATCACCGGGCAACGCTCTCTCTTGCCGGCCGCCGTAGGCCGAACCATGTACAAATTACGGCCGCTTCAATTCAAGCTGCTTCCGTCCAAATTATATTGCACTGCCACCGGACACCACAATATGCAACCATCAGCATCGAACCATCTAAAAAGATGGCATCTCGTCAGCACAACATAATTCAGCGACCAACAGATGAACTATGGAAAAAGGGCAAACGAACGTCAGGCTTGTCATCAGCTTCACAGCAAGTGAGCAATTACATATCTTATTATTTCGCAGGAGATACGGCAAATAGTTCCGGGTCTAACCTAGAAGTGATGTACTGCACCTTTCTCCATCCTAAGTTTCAAAACTGACTTCCTCAGAAGATGGCACACGAATGTAAAGAATGAAAATGACTGTCTAATAATATCCTAGATCAAGGCACTTCCACAATGCATCGGAACTGAGAATAATGTAGCATATATAATATCCTGCCACTCAATCACTTGTTACAGTAATCAACATTTCATCGACAGGAAAGATTATTCAAATCTCTTCGACTCCAGGGAAGCGTCACACATTCCTGAACTGAAATTACAACAAGAACATTTATGTCAGTAGGAATTGCATTGCATGCCATAATAATGTAAAGCCCAACAGTATAGTAAGGCAAGAACACATGCATTGAAGCAAAGTGAAGATGCAGTTACCGATAAAACTGAAAGCCAAAGCAAGCATCTACTAAACAATACGCGCTAATTTAATTCCTTGTTTGACATCGTTTACCAATTTCGTTATGACATCATAAACCATCTTCTCATAAGGGAAGAGGACCAGAATAAATTGTTTCGGAAATAAATCACTGTGTGCATAATGTAATAAATAACCACTTGCAGAAAAGATATAATAAAATGTCTGACCAGATGAAGGCTTTGAGGAAAACAACCTCTCCATAAAATAGCATATACTGATATACGCCTATCAGCTAAGTTTCATCCATGGACTTAGCAATCAACATTTCTAGTCTAGATTAATATCAAATTAAATTAAGGGCTAATGACTGAAGTAACATAAGAACAGGAAAACATATTCGCAAATCAGCTCCAGCAAACTATAATATAAAGTCCATATATCAAACAGGTTCTTTACAAACAAAAGGTACACCTGGTTATATGGTATGCCAATTTAATTTTTGGATCATATACGTGGCAGCTGGAAATGTAAGAAAACATTCAATTTGTGTTAACATGTAAATTATGTACATTAGGACATGAGCTCATATGCTAAAATCTAAGCCCATGCAAATCACATGTAAACAAAAACTGAACTATTTCAATCCAACAAAAAAGGCAGCAACCTGAGCAGAAATCCTAAAATGAATTAATTTGGGAAGCATACGGCTCGCCAGTTGAGCAGCTGGAGTATGATTTATAACCATTTAACAAGGTGGAGGGAGATTGGATGTGGAAAAAACACTAACAAGGAAAAGAAGCACTATATCTACGAGTAACCACCAGTAACAATCTTACAAACCACTTTAAAGATTTGAGCAGAGTAAGCGCACACAAGAATAACCAATAAATGTAATTGTTCAGACCAGTTTAGAGATATCAGAGTTGGAAAATCACCGAAACTGACATGTTGCTAAAATTCATGTCTACAACTTAGTTGATAATCTCTCCATTTGCTTGAAAGTTTGTACACTTGGCAGTTGGCAATAACATCATGGAGAAAAGAGCCAACGCCCACCTTAGACGAGAATGATTCATGGATCAAAATAGCAACATAGCCCAGCCTTTCAGTCCTCCTTTAACTTGGCATAGGTAGACCTCCACTGGACCGAGAGTGCTGGGCAAATGATGAAGCAGAACGCAGCTGAGTGAAGGAACCACCCAATTTCAGCAACCACGTAGCCAGCCCTCTCCGGATACGACCTTGCCGGCGCAAGCATTAGCATCAGGAAACCCACGACCATGAGCACGCACGATGCGAGGTAGATACCCCCAGTGACGGGGCCATAAAGCGCATCCTCCTGACGGCCGCGTGCTCGGATGCTCTCAGCAAGAGGTCGCCGCGCCGCGGGCCTGGTGGCATCTCGAGCCCCACCAACCTGCCACGAGCACCAACAGATACCAACAAAATTCAGACACCCAGGGCTTAGAATTTCTCGATCAGAGTTCAGAGCTCGGTAGGAGACGGGAATGGAGTGGGATCGCGCAGCGCACCAGTGCCTCTCGGGCCTCGCCCTTGTGCCTTCTGTTGACGAGGTGCCCGACCAGGGCCAGGATGGCGAAGTAGAGCAGGTACCCCGCAGCCACCAGGAAGGTCTCCGCCGCAGCGGCAGCGGCGCCCGAGTCCCTGCCGAAGGCCCGGCGCGTGGCCATGAGGGCGGCGCTGGCGACGTTGTGCACAGCAGCAGCGCGCCGAGGAAGCAGCAGAGGCCGGCGCCAGCGAGCACCTCGAGCTCGCGGTCCCCGTCCGGCGGAGTAGCCGGCCCCGCGTCCCTCCTCCGAGGAGGAGGAGCCGGCGCCCGCGCCTGGGGCGGAGCTGCTGCCGCCCCGACGTCCCCCATGGGTGCGCGAACCCTAGGCTCGTGAGGATTCCTCGTGGACTGCGAGAGCGGAGTGGAATGGCGTGGAGGCATAGCGGTGGGTGGCTGGTGAGGCCGTGAGGGTGGGGAGCGTTAGGAGGATGACGACGAGGCCCGAGGAAACGGGGCGCGTGCCCGAACCGGCTGAGAGAATTCGCTAACCCCACACGGTATATTGCACACAGCTTGTCAGGCCTGCTACCAGAAAACAATTTTCGTGCTCATTTTTTTTTCCACCAGTATACGGATCTCAGCATGAGAATTTGCTAACCCTAGATATATTTTCCGACACCAATATCATTTAAAATACAATTTTCTTGCTCGAACATCTGGTCCTCCAGCTTCCTTTAGTCCAAACAGTGTCGTTCTTGCGTGTATTGTGTTACAGGCTTACATCTAGTTTCAGGCCTGGTGCGTTTCTATCACCGGCATCAACTCGCTTGTAGAAGAGATGGGAGTTTTCGAAATTTACCGGTGTTGGGAGTTTTGGCTGTCGGACATCACAGATACGATGGTGGTGTGATTCGTAAACATTAAAACATTCACCTTTTGCTTTTGTACTGCATGATTGCAAAATTTCACTCGATGAAATCATAAAGCCACCAAGCAATACAAGAGTGTCGACATGATCAAAGACGGTTAGCAGCAGCACACAGGCTACGGCGACGTGCCACTGTCAACTCACGCCTCGCACGTTAGGCCGGTGCTCGGTCAGTGCAAATCGATCAGAACAACAGAAACACCGTGCGCCAATCGAACAGGCAATTTCACACCAAGCACTTTATCTTTGTACGCTGCATGTCTGTCTTAGATTTCCACGGCACAGCAAAATGTTCAGTTCGCAGAAATTTCTTCTCAAATTTTGTCGCAGCATCTATCGACGCCCAGTCCTAAACTCTCCAGCTGAAGAAACACCCTCCAAACTTTCCAGACTTGCACACTGTTTCAGTTGCAGCGAGCAGAACACATCGTCTCGTGCTTCCCCTTGCAATTCGTTAGACACCTGACAATTTCTCCCTAACTAAGCATAATCACTAGGACTTTGATCACTATTCTTCTCTGACCACCACATGCTGCTCGTAGTCAGACAGCCACGCTTCACTGCTCATCTTCATCGGGAGAGACCTTCATTAGTTCCATAGCCTTCCTGCAAAATCCAAACCCACGAAACAAATTTCAGCCGTAATCACAGAAGCAGTCAACCATGATAGAAACAGTGGCATAAAGAAACATTGAAAAGAAAACTGTCCAGATATATGGCCCCGTCCTGTTGCCATTTGACATACATGCTAACTGCTTTTCATTGTTATACATGCACAAAAGAATAGACAAAAGGGTAGCAGGTTACCGTAGTTCTCTCTCAATCTCTTCATTTCCAGGATCCAACTTCTGCGCATCCAGAAGAGCGTCATGGGCTTGCTTGTGCTCCTAAGACGTAGCAAATCCAGGCACATAAGGTAGCCACACCTCGGCAAAATTTGAAGTGGATAAAAATATTGGCAGGCTAGAAGTGTATCTCACCCCGAGTAACATGTGAGCTGCACCCTGACGATAGGAACCTTTAGCCCAGTCAGGTCGCATCATCCTGCACTTGTAAGCATCTGATAGGGCACCTTCGCCATCACCCATTTGCAGTCGACAAAGGCTCCTGTTTGAATATAGCGTTGCATCTGGTGCATGATCTATGGCCTAAAAATGGTCAAACAACGCAATCATACAATTACATTTCCCAAGCTTAAATGATAACAGATGGAAACTAGATTGTAGCAATTATTTGTGGTCGGTAGACTACAGATTTCACACAGGACAGCAGATAGATGAAGAACTGTCTTCAAACTTCTTGGACTGAGATTCATTGTGTGGAAAGGGATTTCTTCCTTTTGGAAAGATGGAGAAAACAGAAAAGTTTAGCGTTCTATCATTACTACATGTTCCTGTCTCCTAATCCAAGCATGTCAGAGAGTGACACTCCCGAATTCCCCTACATGGACTCCATTGTTTGGACTTCTGTTCTACTATGAACAGATAAAAGTGTGCATTACAAATTATTCTTCATTAGACGTGCTCTCAGGACGGTATCAATTTTAGTTTGTCCATATCCATCTACTTGTAACTGCATCAAAACACAGTCATGTTGAAATAGATGAAATAACAAGACTGTCTTCACTATAATGAGTTACCAGAACACTTTAACCGATGCAAATTAGGTAAGGGGAAAAAACTATAAAGCGAGCCATACAACCTTTCCTCCTTTACTTTAGATAACCAATAAATGTTCCAGTGGGTTCCCTACTAATGGAACAGGCTACCTGCTAAATATAGAAAAGGTTCCCAGACTTACCAACCCATACAATTTTGATGCCAAATCATAATTCTTCAGCTTGAATGCCTTACTTGCCTGTGACTTGAACATAGCTTTCCTTCTTGCAATGTGATGTTCCTCCTAAAATATTAAATAATAAATGTTGATGCAACCCAGCTTCATATTTGGATTACTGAATAAAACATATTTCTCAAGCATGATTTGAATGTTGAATATCTGGCCTCAGTTTTTTTTTTAATTCACCAGGAGGGGAAAGCCCCTACAGATTATATACTAAAAGAGGAAATGTAAGTTACAGCAACAAAAGCAAAACAAAGAAATAAAAGACAAGGGAAAAGATGGAACTGATTCCACTGTACATAGTTTAGCCAATCTGTAATTTTTGGAAAATAGCTAGCTTTCACTCTAGAATTCATGAACAAAATTTGCTCTGCAACACTGAACTATTGGTTCAAAATTATCAAAAGTCCAGTCATTTCTCACTGTCTTCAAAGTTTGGGGGGTAATGGTCTATTTTCCACTGTGAAAGAGTATGACAGTAAAGCACAGTATATCCATAGAATACTTTGTACGGCAAGGGAAGTCAAGGTAAACATGTCAAACCAATGGCTTTTCACGTTCCAATTTTGCATGAGAGATTACTCCATCAACACTCCAATTTGGAACACCTAGGATTGGTGAAGTCAAGGGAAACAGCATTTCAACTTCTTCCATGCAATCATTTAATGCAGCAAGCTCCACTGGCAATCTACCCAACTGCAACAGGAAGGAAATTGCCATCTTTGTAAATATTAATGACATAATTCAACAAGGTAGAGATAGAGAGAGAATTGTGATATCACTTGAAATGCCCACTAGGTACTATTGGAACATAAGTTAACTCATATACCAACTTGGGGAAAAGTCATCTGACAGCAAGAATCCGAAGAAAGTATTTCAGCAATAATTCAAGCACAAGATTTTCTTTTGCATCCCGCAGACACGAGACTTCATGTGTCACCACCATTTTTTTGACCGAAGTCAGTAGGGCAGGCCCCTACCTATTTTTTATATATGTATAAAAAGAGTATTTACAGATACACATGAGCATTAAGTCCAAATGAAAAAAATAGAAGCGGAAAGAAAATAAAGATTACACAGCCAAGTTTTGAGCTTATCGCCATTCTCCATTCATTGTAAAAGAATTAGCTACATCAACTGATCAAAAACTACACAAACTAGAAAGCATACTTTAATGAATTTGATGGTGATTGATAGCTACATATTCCCTCCATTGATTTCCATATGTGGCACCGCACGATTTGAACATTACTTTATGGTAGATAATTAATAACCACAACAGCTAAAGTAGTTAAGTAGTTTCAATGTGGATCTGATGGCACCACTTTTTGACAGTTAACATACATATTGTTGGTCGAAATTACAAAATTAAAATGTTGAAATGCATGACATACAGAAATAAATAGAAACTGGCAAACTGCAATTAAAACATGGATCCCCGATCTTCTTTCGTAGCCGGATAGCATCATATAGCTAGGACGGTTAAGGACTGCAAGATCAATCATAGTACTCCCAGCTCTTCAGACTAACATATATAAATAAAAAGGGCATATCTTTCCCTTAAAGCTCAATCGGAGAGTCAACAAAAAACAACAATATGCATCTATGACATAAAGTTACAAACTAATAGAATGGAAAATCAAAAAGGAAAATCAAAAAAGATATCCCTCTTGCGTAGGCGCAAGTGCAATGTCTTGTCAAAGTAGTGAAAATCATCACTAAAACAGATCCAGAACATAATATAGAAGCTGAATAATAGACAGTATCATAAGAACCATAAAGAAAATAGAGTAGACAGTATCTGAAGAACATCAAGAAAATATATAAGAAATATACATCATCTGGAATATTAGGATCTGCTCCAGCCTTTAAGAGTAACTGAACTTCATTCGTATAACCTCCCTGCATCGTAGCAATTACTAGAGGAGATGCCAAATTGCCTTTTCCATTGACATCGGCACCAGCCTGTGAAAATAATTCATACAATTTCATTTTAAAAAATGGCACAAATGATTTCAGTAAGCAAAGTAGCATCATAGCGTAAGTTTAACAAACGAGTCAAGAACTCAAGAAAGTACTGGCCTTAATTAGCAGCTTCATGCACTTCAATGAATGGTAAAGAAGAGCACCCACGAGTGGAGTGCCGACGCCACTAACGGTGGTGTTCGGCTGAAAGAAGAAAATGAGCAGTTCCCCTCAGTAACTTGATAAAGGAGGAATCCAAATTAAGTCAGGGCAAAACAGCGTAAGAGGAACTAATGAGATAATATGATCGTCCTGTTCTTCCTTCTTAACAATTACATTGGATAGTAGGTACATAATGATAAAGAGTTCAGTTGTCAGCAGATAGTAAATATAAAATGAAGGATTGAAATACTCAAAGTTGATTTTGATACTGTCTTTCCTAGTATGACAAACAAAAACTAATCAATCTGATTTAACTTGCTTACAGTTCAAACTTGGCACCCAAATTATTTTAAGAGAAAAAATCAATCTGATTTAACTAATCAGATACATTCCCTGAGGGCTGATTGAATCATTAAATATAATCTTTAGTTCTTTACTCTTGGGTATCCTAAAAGGTTGCCTAGACTGGGAGAGAGACCATCTCACCATCCTACACGGTATTCAAATAATATTGTCTGAACAATTCTGTATAGTACCATGATGGCATCATATACCGCAAGATCATCTATCTAAATTAACAAAAAAAAGAAGAAGAAAGTTTATGAGCTAGTGAGCTACAATATTAAGGATAGAATGGCCCAGAAAACCAAAAAACATGGATGACCATGTCATCTAAGTAGTTGGCCAAGCAAAAGAAATATCTACCTATCCATATTAACTCTTGAAAATAAAATAAAATGAAATACTACGCATCAGGAATATATACATTTGCGTGGTGATCCAATAAAATCTTCACTGTCTTATCCTGCTCATTGACAGCATCCTGATGGAGTGCAGTCCCATGGCCATAGTCTATGTCAACAGGTATTCCTTTTGAAAGCAGGAACTCTGTTACCTTAGTACTTCCTGTGAGCAAGATGAGTTGAAAATCATAGATTATCAGCAATAGAATAAACAGAGTACATTAAAACAGACAACCAATAATACAAGTTGCAGCACTACTACAAGTAAGCATCATAAGGAGCAAACTTATCACTTTTGGCACATGATATTCCAAAAGCTTATATTAGCCACATGAAAAATGACGCAAGTAGACTTCTAGTTTTTTTTCCTCGAACACGCAAGAGAGCTGCGTATCATTGTATTGATAGAAAAAGAAAAGAGTCATACATAGACCCGAACACACCCCACACACCCCCTTGTTTCCTTCCTACTAATCACCTGTTAAAGATAGACACCACGACCGACAAACACAGACAAAAAACCCCCTATACCTCTCCCTGGATAGTGAGAAGGTTAAGGCCCCTAGCTCCTGCCAAGCTCCACAACTGCGCTTCCTCAAAGGCCAACGCAATGGCAGCGGCGACACTTGGGCTGGACCCATTAAATACACAATCGTTTCGGTGCCTCCAGATGCTCCAGGCTCCAAGAATGACTAGGGAGTTAAGACCCTTCCTTAAATCCCCCGCGACCGAAGCTTCCACTTTCTCCCACCAGTCGTCAAAGGAAATGTCCTGAGGCTGAGGGGCAAGTGGGGTGAGGCCAAACCGCCGGAGGAGAGAGAACCAGAACTGTCTCGAGAACACGCACCCGACAAGCAGGTGTTGGATATTCTCTTCCTCTTGATCACACAACAAACATCTGGCTGGATGAGGGAGGCCTCGTCGAGCTAGTCTGTCGGCTGTCCAGCAGCGATTGAGTAGACTTCTAGTTGAATGCACTACTATGACAACATGACAACAGCATATTTAGTAGATAAGCTCTTAGTGCATTTGTGACAGAAAAGTAACCTGTGCATGCAGCATGGTGTAGAACTGTGCGTCCTTTCTCATCTGCTTTCATTAGATCACCACCACGATCAAGAAGATACTTCACAGTAGAAACATCACCAGACTGAGCAGCGGCCATAAATGGTGTCACACCTGCCATGAAAAGAAACAGTCCACAAGTCTCATACAGCAAGTGCCAAAGGTAGTCATAGATGACAACTGCCAGTTTGCGGATGGGGAGAGACTTAGGGAAGGACCTTCAGCTGCTGTCATATTTGCATCCCCCCCAAGTTCCTCCACCAAGTATTTGCAAACCTCCAGATGGCCCGCACAAGCGGCGCAGTGCAGCACCCCAACGCCACCCTTTTTAAGAGAAAAAACGGCAGCTCGGTCGCCATTTCCTTTGCCAAGACTCTCTACAATGCCTTTCTCCCAAAGCAAACATGAAAGCATCGTCACATTGAGGAAGTGAATGACCCACATGTGCAACACAACATAGCAGAATGAACCTCACTAAGTGATGAACGGAGCAGCAGCAGCAGGATACAACCAACACATGACTTTTGCACGACACATCTTGTAATCGCTAGGTGACAGAATAACTTGGACATCCACACCACTAATCCTAAGTGCCTGTGAGGCTGGGAACGCGTGATCGCATCAGGTCACACATCCACAGCATCACCAAAAATGATAATTTCCAAAGACACGATAACAGAGATGCATGCTGCACGGCAGAACACCCACAATCAACGATTTATGGCATAAAAAAAGGTTCCTATTTTTCTCTATTATCAGAGAGTACATCACTACACGGACCACAAACACAACATAAAGCCTCACTAAGATTCTAGAACCAAACCAAATGAGGGGGTTAATTAATCTAAGCACAGGGGCGTGCAACCACACGCAAGAGCCAAACATCCGAGGGAGGGGACCGATGGATACGTGCTGCGGAGAAGGGAAGATGCAAAACCTTTGAGCCGGCCAAGGTCGCCTTCCACGGCAGCCATGATGGCCGCGTCCTCAGCTGCACGCACGCACACACAGGAAGGAAAATCCCCATTAGAAATGCGAACGCCGGGGTGGGCGTACTGGAGCCGTTGCCGCGGGGGCGGCGGTAGATGAAGGGTGCCACCATGGCTCGCCTCGTCCCCGGCGCGTCGACCTCTCTGTCTCTCCCTCCCCCCTCTCGCTACACCTGGTCCCGTGAAGAAGAGGGAGAAGGAAGCTTCCGGAGGAAGAAGAAGGGAGCACACGCAGTCTGCGCCGCACCGCGGTGGGGGTTTTTTCCCTGCCTGCCTCAATAGATGTCCATTCAGACCGCCCGGCCCGGCCCTAGCACGGGCCCGGCATGACCCGGTCAACTTCGTGCCGGGCCTGGCCCGGCACTAATCTCCACCGTGCCGTGCCATGCTAGCCCACGGGCTGCGTCGACGGCCCAAGCCTGGGCCCATGGGCATGTTTCGCGCCAGGCCCGCCTGGGAAGCACGAGCACAAGTAGCGGGCTAGGCCAGCCTACAACCCGCCAAGTCATCCACCATTGCCTCAACTCCAAATTTCACAACCATTCTCATTTCACAAACATTCAACAGCCATTCATGTGTGATCAAGTCACAAGTCACATTTCACAAACAGGCACAACTATACTCACATTTCACAACTCACAACTCACAACCAAACATTACAAATCACAATAGGCACAAGAGGCAAAATAAGCAAAAGATCACCACTTCAAAAGAAATTATAGATCTGTTTTAACACTTGATTTGTGCGATCAAGTGTTGGCTGCCTCATTAAAAACCTTCCTAGGTAAAACTCACCCTTGTGAGAAACCCTAGGAAGGAAAAAAGAGTACAACCCAGATCTGTAATTCAAGTTTAGATGTTCATTACATATTTACATCACATGATTACAAGAATAGGACACAAATGCAAAAGATAGCTCCTAGCTCCAGACTCCACACATGCACTTGCACTCTTGCATCTTGCTTTCCAAAAGAATTGCCGCCATCACTTCTTCCCTAGACAGACGGCGCAGACCCAGTGGTGGAGACAGGCCTAGCAAACAAAGAGTCAACCATCATCAGGTATTGATCAACAAAATATGAATTCGTTGATAGTAGGGCAGAGTACTTACTGAGTATCATTAGCTTGCCCTTCTCCATCCTCCAGGATCTTGTTGGTTGCATCCTCCAGCTCTTGCATCCCCTTCCCGACCTCATGTTGTGCCCTTGCATCTCCTAACTCCCAATCTTTGATGCAGGTAGCAACCGTCGGCGCCGCTCCTCGATCACCCTGCCAGTTAGACTAAAGCAAGACTCTGAAGAAACAGTCAAAACTGGAACAGACATGATATCTCTAGCAAGTATAGACAGAATGGGATATGTAAGTTTGTGCTCATGCCACCAATTTAGAATGTTGAAGTCATCATCAAAACATGTGATAGTGTCGTTGTCCAAGTAAGAAGACAACTCAGAAACAACTGCTATAGGAGGAGCAGATGTAGATGCAGTACCAGTTGAAGAACCAGCCCCATTGGAAGTACTAGGAGCCCCAAATATCTTACCCCATGCTGTTTTTTTCTTACCAGTAGATCCTCCTGCTTGAGAGTGCCTCTGAGACCTAACTGCACCAAACCTATTTTCATATTTGTTATAAAGTTTATATAACTCAGTTCTTACCTCACTGAAGTAACTGGAATAATCAGTACCAATAGTCTAAGAAAGTAGCTGGAGAACATTATGAAAACCTCTCATCTTGGTTCTAGGATCCAAAATAAATGCAAAGGAATACAACAGAGGTATATTCTGCCAGTACTTGAGAAACTTCAGTTTCATAGGAGTAACAATGCGTTGGTTGGAAGAGTTCAAATAAGAAGTTGTAGTTCTAAAAGCCTCAAGATAAGACTTGATCCTTTTCAAACCAGACTTGACAATGAGGTTTATAATGTGACATGCACAACGCTGGTGCAAGAGACCACGCAATGCTTTGTCTTTGTCTTTGTCAAGTGGTTCAGGGTCAGAATCAAGGTAACCAATAAATTTAGGAATGAGTTTGGCCATGGTAGAAGCATTTGAAGAAGCATTGTCAAGTGTGACAGAAAAAACCTTATCCTTCAAACCAAACTCAGTAACAATAGCTTCAACACATTCAGCAATGTTAACACCAGTATGGTAGACATCAATGAGCCTAAGACCAATGACTCTCTTCTTTAACTCCTAATCGGCAGAAACAAAATGAATAACAACACTAAGATAGTCTTCCTTAGCATTGCCAGATCAAATATCAGATGTAATGCAAACAGATGAAACAGATTTCAAGCATTCAATCAGAGAATGTCGACGCTCAAGGAAATACTTTTCTAGATCTCTAGTTGTGATCGCTAGTTGTGGTTTGCCTAGAGACTCTAGCAAAATGAGGATTGTGAGCACGCTAAATGTACTCCTCAAATGCATCCTCGAAACCAAAACTGAGAGGCAAATCAAGTCTAGCAATTAAACGACACAACTCTCTATGAGAAACATCAGGCTTATACTCCCATGTATGGACAGAACCATAACTACTGTATTGTAAACGAGACTGAACTAGAGCAGCATGCTTAGTTTTAGCAACACATACCTTCTAGTGCTGGAGCAAATGCCCAGTACCAGCAGAAGAACGCCCATAAAGAACATGAGAACAATGATGGCACTTAGCAGCAACTCTCACCTTCTTGCCGATGGGAAAAGTCTCAAAGATCTCCTCGAAGTCATTCCAGGCACCAGACCTCACACGCATCAACCGAATGCTAGTGCCAGTATTGACAGATGGCGTGGAGGAAGGCATCGTCGACTGCCCAGGAGTCCCAGCACCTGCACCTCCAGCAGCACCGGCATCATCATCATCGCCATCAACATTGATCGGAGCGGCACTGCTACCGAACAATGCCTCGCCGCCGGACGCCAGGTCGTCCTCGTCGTCGTCAAGGAGCCCACAGGCCCTGAGGTCGTCGTTGATGGTGTACTCTTCCATGTTGTCCATCACGACGACAGCTTGCTGCGGCCGGCCTCCGCGTCCGCGGCTCCATTCCTCAACAACGCGCGGCCCCGCGCAGCATCAGCACGAGACCTACAGGCAAGAATCAAGAAGGGGAAAGGTAGAAAAGACTCAAGATTCAAGAACACGAACTCGAGATCTAGATCTAGGGATTAGGGTTAGGGTTAGCTGGTTACCTGCACAGCCGGAGCCCGGAGCTGGGGAGAGACGCGACGGCCGATGGCAAGATGGCAAAGACGACGACCAACAGCGGCGAGATGCGGTGCGGGCATGCGGTGGACTGGACTGGGGGAGGAGGAGAGGAAGAGGACAGAGGACGGCGAGGCGACGAGGCGGCGAGGCGTACATGTACATCTACTCATCGGAGAAGAGGGGGAACCGGAGGTGAGTCACCGGCGGTGGAGAAGCCAAGGTCTCGCGGTGGAGAGAGGGCGAGAGGCGAGGAGGCGAGGAGGCGGGAAATGGGATTAGGGTTCCGGGGGGCGAGGCGAACAGCTGGGCTGCGGGGGGTGGGGACCGGGAGGGGGAGGTTATGCCTCCCCTCCCCTCCTGACCGTTGGGCTGGGCCGCTCCCGCTCGTTCCCGACCGTTGGCCCGTTGGGGGGGGGGGGTAATGGGCCGCTAGCGGGCCGACCTATATTCTCTGTACCGAGCTGGGCCGCCCAGCGTGTGGGGTGGCGGCCCACGCCCGGCACTATCTAACGGGTCGTGCCAGCCCGGGCACTACGAAGGCTGGGTTGGGCCGGGTTTGAACCGGGCCAAAAATCCATGCCTTCGGGCGGGATGCCGGGCTGCGGGCTTTTCTGGACATCTATACCTGCCTCCGTGCCTCGCTCCGCTTTGGCCCGGCCGGGTGGAGGTGGACTGGGTGTTGGTGAGCCGTCGGGCCCGCTCTCTCCTGGGAGCAGCAGCTGGGTCTACCAACACCCACCGCACGGAATTGTCTCGGCGCGATCGGACCCCCACATGATTTCCTCTGGACGGCCGTGGCGTCTACCATGCACCCGATGATATGGATGGCCCACAGTGGAGAGGGTGCTTGCGGGCAGGTGGGGTGTGGATGGCCTCATGGCCGACGCATCCACAGCAAGGACGCCGCGCTCCCCTTCCTAACGTCGCGTTGGAGCGCGCCGCGTCTGCGTGCGGGCGTGCCTATCAACGACTCGACGGCGCGCCGCGGCGGCAGCAGACTAGCAGTACGGTGGCGAATGTGCGAGCAAGCTGCACAAGCCATCATGTATTCCTGTGCCAACGCCAACCGGGATGGATTGGTCGATGACCCAGGGGAACGGCATATACTATTGTTGACGCCAGATTTTGACACGTGTTGAATCGGCGTCAGGAAAGGAAGAGATTGGCCGATGCGGCAGATCTAAAGGCTACAATGAGGAATCGGCCGATTGAGGCTACAGTTGGAAATCGGCCGATTGGCAATGCAACTTGCGCCAACAGGGAGGGTGAAAGCCATTGGGACCACAACAGAGAATCCCGGTCAAAAGCAGCCTGATGTTGGTCAACGGAACGATGCCGATTTGGTCTAGAAGCAATGGAAAGAATCCTGATTGGATTAGGAGATGGCGGCAGAAGATTCTGCGGGAGTCCATTTCCTTTTTAAAGATATTATAGATATAGTAGTTTTCTTGTTTTAAATAAGGTTGTAACAAGTCGTGATCGACCAGGAGTCCTAGTTTTAGGGTATAAATAGGAGTCGTCAGGGTCTTACGGAGACATCAACACATCAATCAACAAGAGTACTTCTACTTTTCCAGCAATTTACTTTCAAGTCGGCGACTTCGCCAATATTTTCTTCTTCTACGAGTTCGTACGGATTGGCAGGGCTGCATCAACTTGATCTCCGGCCAATTGGTAGGTTCCGCTTACCGAGTAATATCCGAGCTTTAACTACGGGCGCATCGCTGTGGTTTCGTTTGGATTTATTCACCAGTTATCGATATTTACTAGAATTGCAAGTTTTACCTGTTATTCTAGTATTATCACCAGTTATCCAGCTTGAGATCAGGGTAATCGGCTTCGTCATCGTTCTCCTTCGATTTATTATCTTACAGCCGATTAGATCTATTTCAAGTGTTGCTTCTGTAGTAATTGTTTAGATCGCTCCAGCAGTTTTCTTTACAATTACTAGACGATCATCGGCTGATCCATAGCCGATCATCTCTACAGCAAATCGGCCGATTCGCCGCCGACGCGCTCCTCAGGACAGATCGGAACTCCAGCCGATCCACGCGCCTGGAATTTAATACTCTATTTCCTTGTCAATCAACAGGTCAGATTGACTGGCACGCCGCGCGAACCGCACCAGGGCGATAACCCGAACAGGAGCTAAGCAGATTCTCCCGGGTCGTGTGTCCGACGCTGAAGACCCATCGGCCGATTCCTATCCGGCCGATTTTAGCGCCAACACACTTTTGGCACGCCTGGTGAGACCATCCAAGATCTAATATGTCGAAGAATGCAGAAATCTCCGACAGCAACATCATTGAGGTCACAGAAGCAGATCTCAAGGACGACCAGAGGGAAGAATTGGCCAAACATCTAGAAGATTACAAGAAGATGTACCTCCAGTCGTTCAGTCGTACCAGAAGCGGGGAGGCAGTCAAGAAGCCTCCTATTCTAGCGCCCCGCCACATCACCATTGCTGAGGACTCGGGCAAGATGTCAGAGATGATTCAACAGTCCGTGTATCAAGCATTCATCGACCAATCCTCAGTAATGACCAACACGGTGTATAACGCCGTCGTCAGCTCTCTGGCCAGCGGAGCAGTCCAAGGCTATCAGGGACCGGCATATGCCCCGCCGACCACTCTGCCAGCCAGAAGCTTACCATACACGTCCCAATCGGCTCCTCAGCCGATATTGACGCAACGCGAGGGGTACAACTCTCCATTGCCCCCGGCGTCTCCAAGATACAGCGGTGCACCATGTCTCCCATCACAGACACTGCTTCAACCCGTTCAGATTGCTTCTGTGCAGTCACTGCCTACAAGCTCAGCACCTTGGGGAACATCAGCGACAACGTATTTTCCCGAGCCAGCGAACGGGTATGGAAGTTATTCAGTCCAGGTGCCATACCAATCGGCCGCCCGGCCGACGGTTCCCCAGTATCAGCCGATCTCATCAGAAATCGGCAGGGGGGCAAGCACTGTGGAAGCATTCAGAGGCGCGGCGCCACCGACGACATACGATGGGGGTGCGGACTCGCTTCGCCATCAACTATCGGCGGCTCAGCAAAATTCGCCGATTCATCACCCAGCCGTATCAGCCCTTCAGCACATGCCCGCGTCGCGAACAGCTGTCCATCAGCAGCAGGTGGACTGGACAGCAAGAATAGCAGAAGTAATCCAAGATCAGTTTGGATTGAAGCCAAAAGTGCAAACTTACACCTACAAGACGCCGTATCCATCGGCCTATGACTTGCTGCCGTTCCCACACCGCTACAAAGTTCCTGATTTCACCAAGTTTTCAGGGACGGACGATACATCCACTGTGGAGCATATTAACCGATTCATCATCCAGTGCGGGGAGGCTGCCACGCAAGATGCTCTGAGGGTGCGTTTGTTCTCATCGTCTCTGTCCGGATCGGCCTTCCAGTGGTTCACCACTTTACCACCCAATTCCATTGTTACTTGGGCCGATCTAGAAAAGCAATTCCATAAGTACTTCTACGCAGGAGTACATGAGATGAAGCTCTCGGATTTGACCAGCCTCAGGCAGAGGAGCGACGAACCCGTAACTGGATACACACAGAGGTTCAGAGAAATCAGAAACAAATGCTATACTCTGGCTCTGACCGATGCCCAGTTGGCCGATATCGCTTTCCAAGGCCTCCTGCCGCATATCAAGGAGAGGTACGCCTCACAAGAATTTGAAAACTTAAGTCAGATCGTTCACCGGTTGGCCGGTCAGGAGGTACGCCTGTTTGATCGGCAGAGGAATTTGGAAGGGTCTGAATTTGAGGAAGGAGGAGAAATTGGCCTAGTAGAATGGGTCAAAGGGAAGAAGCCAATATCGTGCCCTTTTGGAAGGAAAGAATCAGAGACATTCGGCTTTGACACATCAAAGGCCGATTGGATTTTCGACTTATTACTCCAAGAAGGGCAAATCAAGTTATCTCAGTATCATACCATCCCTTCGGCCGATCAACTCAAGAAGATGAAGTACTGCAAGTGGCACAACGCCACGTCTCATGATACGAATGAATGCAAAATCTTTCGTCAACAGATACAATCGGCCATGGAGCAGGGAAGGCTCAAGTTCGAAACCCCGGCTAAACCGGCAAAACCGATGAAGATAGATCAGCATCCTTTCCCAGCCAATATGGTTGACACGGGAAAAAATTCACTTCAAATCAAGGTGCTGACGTCAGAATCGGCGGGAAGGAGCGCCGCCGTGGATCCCAGAAAGCAGGTCACGGTGGACGGTGTTAAAGGGAAAAGACGGACGGAAGACGAAGGCGAAGGATCAGAGCGATCGCGTAGGCCCGTCGCTTCCCAATTCTTACTCGGCAAATATCGGCGACAGCAGGAAAGGACGAGACACCACGATGAGATGATATGCCGACACGAAGATCATTGGTGATGTCCGTTTTTTATTCATTACTGGGAAAATGACCTCAGATTGCCATCAGCCGATAATTGCCCTGAGTGCAGCGGGTCAAGTTGCGGCGATCGCCCGCTCAAAAGATCGCGCTCCAGAGATAGAGGATCAGAGCCGATCAGCAGAAACTGGCGCGAACAAGAAGGTCGGCGCCTTTCAGTGCATGTTCGGTTGGAGGGCAAGGCTGACCGGTATGATCGGTCGAAAGGCAGGATCGACCAGCAGGATCGACTGGGGAGCAGAATCAGCGTGCACGGTCGGTTGGAAGAGATGGCTGATGACAGGATGTTAGATGAAAACCCCCTAGGAAGGGAATCAGATTGGGGGCACGCCAAATCATCGGCCAAACTAATAAACCCCAGGTGGTGCCCTGATGGACTATCCAAATCGCAGAAACGAAGGATCCAACGCCTGCACCGATGGGAACAACAAGAAGAAGAGCAGAGGTAGGCGCTGGAAAAGAGAAACGTCAAGTGTCGGGTCTGGCGCCCCAAGCAAAATAACAGCAAGGAGGTTGAAAATCAAGAATCGACAGTTAATGTCAAGAAAAAGAGTGGCCAGGTGGTATGATAAGAAGGTCAAGGTTAAACAATTCTCCCAAGGAGATTTGGTATGGGAGTTGGTGCTGCCGATAGGGCCTAAGGATCCCAAATTCGGTAAATGGTCGTCCAATTGGGAAGGGCCGTATACAATCGGCCGATGTGCTCCGGGAAATGCAAATATCGAAGGGGAAGAGTTCACAAGAGCTTTAAACAAAAGGAGATTTTTACTGCGCTCATTTCGGAGGAGAGATTAAAGAAAAGAGTTTCGAAGTAAAAGTTATGTTTTACTCCGAAACTGGGGGGCATGTGTTGACGCCAGATTTTGACACGTGTTGAATCGGCGTCAGGAAAGGAAGAGATTGGCCGATGCGGCAGATCTAAAGGCTACAATGAGGAATCGGCCGATTGAGGCTACAGTTGGAAATCGGCCGATTGGCAATGCAACTTGCGCCAACAGGGAGGGTGAAAGCCATTGGGACCACAACAGAGAATCCCGGTCAAAAGCAGCCTGATGTTGGTCAACGGAACGATGCCGATTTGGTCTAGAAGCAATGGAAAGAATCCTGATTGGATTAGGAGATGGCGGCAGAAGATTCTGCGGGAGTCCATTTCCTTTTTAAAGATATTATAGATATAGTAGTTTTCTTGTTTTAAATAAGGTTGTAACAAGTCGTGATCGACCAGGAGTCCTAGTTTTAGGGTATAAATAGGAGTCGTCAGGGTCTTACGGAGACATCAACACATCAATCAACAAGAGTACTTCTACTTTTCCAGCAATTTACTTTCAAGTCGGCGACTTCGCCAATATTTTCTTCTTCTACGAGTTCGTACGGATTGGCAGGGCTGCATCAACTTGATCTCCGGCCAATTGGTAGGTTCCGCTTACCGAGTAATATCCGAGCTTTAACTACGGGCGCATCGCTGTGGTTTCGTTTGGATTTATTCACCAGTTATCGATATTTACTAGAATTGCAAGTTTTACCTGTTATTCTAGTATTATCACCAGTTATCCAGCTTGAGATCAGGGTAATCGGCTTCGTCATCGTTCTCCTTCGATTTATTATCTTACAGCCGATTAGATCTATTTCAAGTGTTGCTTCTATAGTAATTGTTTAGATCGCTCCAGCAGTTTTCTTTACAATTACTAGACGATCATCGGCTAATCCATAGCCGATCATCTCTACAGCAAATCGGCCGATTCGCCGCCGACGCGCTCCTCAGGACAGATCGGAACTCCAGCCGATCGACGTGCCTGGAATTTAATACTCTATTTCCTTGTCAATCAACAGGTCAGATTGACTGGCACGCCGCGCGAACCGCACCAGGGCGATAACCCGAACAGGAGCTAAGCAGATTCTCCCGGGTCGTGTGTCCGACGCTGAAGACCCATCGGCCGATTCCTATCCGGCCGATTTTAGCGCCAACAACTATCTTCAGATTTCAATGATGGATGAGCTAGGCTATCCGCACTCATCATTCTATTTTCATCTCTAAAAGAAATATTTTATCCTGATCATCGAGATTCTCTCCTCTGTACCAATTTCTCCCGCACTCGTTATACTCTATATCTCATCCTCTATACCAACTACCACATATTTTATTTAACCATCTCCAACTACCATCTCATTTTAACAGACACATTTCTTTTTTTCATCTTTCCCTTTTTTCTCTCTTTTCTTCTCCCCTTCTTTTCTTTTCCCCTCCTCTCTTTGTTCACTCCACCCGTCCCCCCCCCTCTCTCTCTCTGGCGGCTCCTTTCCAGCGGCGGCGCCCCTGCTTCCCTCCCCGGCCTCCTTCTCCTGCGCCTGCTAGGCCCTGTCGACATCGTGGGACCACGCCGCCGGCCGGATCGGACCTCCAGGATCGCCTCACAGTGGATCAAAAGGAGGAGGCGGCGGCAGCCCCAACTTGTCTTCCCCGCGCGGAGAGGAGGCGGTGGCGAAGCAGCTCGGGTCCGGTGGAGGCGGGCCCTCCCTGACACGGATCCGCTCTTCCCTCGAGCGGATCGGGCACAGATGGCGGCGGATCGGGCACGGCGGAGGTGCCTTCCGGGCTTGCGCGCCGTCGTGCTACCTCCGAGCCGGAGTGCCGTGGAAGCCGGGGCAGTTCCGAGCACGGGCGGGAGGCCCGGGGTGGTTGGGGCTTAGGGCGGCGGGTGGCCTTTAGCGGATCCTTAGGACTCCGCTGGAAATAGCGGGACGCGGGCGCTATGCTTGCGTAGCGTCTCGCTTACCGTCCCCCGGTGCGGATGTTTTTATGCTAAACGCGTACTGGAGGATGGCTTACCGTCCCCCTGTACGAATTGTCTTATGAGTAGGATCGCGATCGCGTACGCTAAAATTAACGATGTATGAAAATTCAAAAAAGAAAAGAAAAGAGTGAACGCTGATGCATGCGTATGCATAAACGCGACTGGCAAAATCAAAATGCTAAGATGTATACATATGTTGGCTCTTTTCTCCTTCTTTTATTGTGAATTGGGTATCCTTCGGCAGTTAATGAGAACAATCTTCAACACACGATTTTTTAGTCGTGATCCTTGGTGATTGACTGCTTGTTTTCTCAATTATTTCACTTCTAGTCTTCTAGATCTAGAGGTGAGCAAGCAAATCCTTTTATCTTATCTTGAGACCTCGAATGTGATTTCATATGAGACAATAAACAAGCATTTTGTCAGCGTTGCCTTCTACGTGATGCTTTATCTCTATCGCCACGTTTGAAAGTGAGGATGACAAACTTCTACCAGTGGTTTCCTCCGTCGTTGCCCGATAGAGGTGGTGAACACAAGGGTGTGGGGTTAAGGCTAGTTGGACATACTGGTGGCAACACCAAGTTAGCGCGGGAGTGGCTAGCAACAGTAGCGGATGCAGCAAATATATTGAGAGGGGGGCTGAGCTCCTTATTCCTCATCAATATCTCCATTTTTCTTCTTTCTTTCCCTCTTTTTTCTCTCTAATCCTTCTCCATCCTCCATTAATGCACCAGCTCTAGGGGGCTCTAGCCCACCTCCCCCCCGTCCCCCCCCCCCCCCCCCCCCCCCCCCCAAAAAAGATCCGCCCCTGGCTAGCAGAGGAGGCATCAAGGGCTAGAGTGTGAAGTGTCCACAAGAGGAGAAAGGATTAGGTGGAAAACGATTATTGCAAGGAGTTGGATTTTATGGCTGTAGCCTGTATGGCGAAAGAAAGCCTCATTTCAAGCATGCAAAGCGTAACACTATATTCTTCATGATACATGTTGCAGACTAACATTTAAAGTGTGATGGAGATTTGGAGAGAAAATGCAGAGAAAAAGAAATGGTTTTGGGCTTCAAACCGGTGGCTTCGGTTGGAAAATTAAAATGCAAAGATAGGTAATCCAACATGATGAAAATGCCTAAAATCCGATCAATCAAATAGAATCCATCAACCATTCTCAAGGTTTATCAATGTGAACATTGATAGGAACAAAACGATACGATAGAGGAGGAAAGCGTCCATCACACTGTGCGAGGCCTGTGTAAAATTTAACTATAAGATTCTTAAGAATGTAATTTAACTATAACATTATTAAGAATGTAAGCTTTTTAAACTAAAGGGACGGGAACAACACAGAATTCGGATTGGAGGATACTGTTTGGGAGCACTCCAACTTTAGAAAAATAGCTCCGCTCCACCAATTCCAGATTTTTTCAGCTCCACTCTACGAACTCCAGGAAAATAAGAAGTTGTTCTACCTGTTTGGCTGACTAGCTGACTCCAGCTCCAGAAAAGGCTTTGGGAGGAATAGTCTTTTTTGCCCCCTTTCATTTTTTTCACGCCACAGCATTGGCACTACAGTATTTTCTGACGTGGTACAGTCTCACATGTAATTGTGAGCTTTGTGTGTGCTGTTCTGCAAATGTCTCCTCGTATAACTCAAACTTTGCGTTCAAAAGTTACTCAATTTTGCATTCCAACAAAGATAGCAGACCATAAAAGTAGCATTGTTCACCTCTGTGCTCTAGGGACGGAACACATAATAAACTCTTCGGGTCGACGTCATTACAGGCAAGTAGCATTGTAGTAGCAACGAAATCCACAAAGAAAGCATCCTTATTCCCAGATGAAAACACGCACGACATCGTCCTACATTCTACTAGCACCGGCGTAGACATGCCGGCCGGCCCCCTCTCGTGCCTCTCGTCAGGCCTTGCGGAGCTGGCAGGGCCTTCATGGCGGAGCAGGTATTGTGATTTGCAAAGAAATTGAGAGAGAAGAAGAAAAATTGAAGGGGATTTACATGGGATTACTCCACAATATATAGATGGGAAGGAAGATCATCTTCAATAGGATCCATTTTGCTTGAGAGTGGAGGCCGCCGGCGATGTCTCCCTGGAGGTACTTGGCACTAGGTTTGACGAGATAGGGTGGCGGCGGCTCATGAGGAAGAAGAAGGGGCGCGCAGGCAGAAGGGACACACCTTTTTTTTTCATGAAGAGGTATGTTGTGTAATCAGTGGCAATGGTAGGTAATTTGACCCCCAACTCCATGAGGGCATCCATAAGTAGTGTTTTTGAGCACCCCTTGAGGAGCTCCATGAAAAATATCGAGTTGGCCCCCAACTCCAATTTTTTTTCTGGAGTTTCCGGATCTGGAGTTTCTAGAGCTAAACGTGTTTGACAAGGAGTTCGTGGAGCGAAGGTAGAAAAGTTGGTGTGGAGTTATTCCAAACACAACCTAAAGTTTTCGCTCGTAAAATATTACGGACAAAACAATGATGCAGTATGATTGAGCCTGTCAATCTGCAGCGACCATTTAGAGGACTCCAAACGATCCATATTAGAACATGATGTGTCCCATCCTTACGCCACCACTCTACTTTCCCTTTTCTGATTTGGCACGGTCCACCCAACTGCCACACGCCAAAACCTCCCAGTCCCAATCCCCATTCAAATTATGTACAAAATTTTATATGTGAAATTTATAAAAATTATAAATATAAACATATAATAAATTTACGTAACAAACTATATAAACTAAGTTTCTACAAATAAATATATAATAAATCTTCAGTAAAAATATTGTACAAGATAAATTTATACAAAGTTTATAAACAAAGAAATTTCAAAAATAGATAATTGAGAATAAAAAATTTTGGAAAAGAGGGGAGTTTTACGGAGACAAGATTTTGAAGAAAAATGAGAACAATTTTTTTCAAATGAAATGAAAGATAGGTTTAAAGTCAAAACTTGGAAACGAAATATTCAACAAAAACTAAGAAGAAAAAAGTTGGAAGAAACAAAGAAAGAAAGACTGCCGGACGCCGGAGAGGTTTGTACCGCGTGCCGGCCCGCCACTACGGAGAGCTCTCACCACCAGCCGCGCTCTCTCTCTCCCACTAGCCGCGCTCCCTCTCTCCCACGACCTGCTATGCCGTTTTAGCGAGCTCCCGCCCCCGCCTGCAGGGCGAGAGCGCATGGCCACCCCGCCCCCGTAGGCTCTCTCTAGGGCTGGATAACGAGCCGGCTCAACTCGGCTCGGCTCCGCTCGGTCCGGCTCGCTAAGATAACGAGCTGGTTCGGGTCGGTCCGTTATCCTAACGAGCATAAAAGTATGCTCGGCTCAGCTCGGTCCGGCTCGCGAGCCAGCTCGGGCATCTTGCGAGCCAAACACTGAAATACTCTCCGAGAAGATATATATATCTATACAGATCAAATAAAAAAATATTAGGATAATATATAGCTCTATTTCCATACTTTCAAGACCATATATAATTTTATTGGTGATACTTTTATGATTCATCAACCATACATATTCCATTAATAATATATGCCCATAATCTAGCTTGTTACAAAATTGATCGGTCCATTCAATGGATATTGGACAAGCACAAAAGCACAAAAAAATACTGAGTCTTGGCTTTTAGACGGCCTATAATGTAGGCAGAAATCATGTTGTACGCGTAGCTCGTTCGGCTAGCGAACAGCTCGCGAGCCGGCTCGAGCTCGCTTGTTATACTAACGAGCATAAAGTTGTGCTCGGCTCGTTAGAAATTAGACCGAGCCGAGCCGAGCCGGCTACGAGTCGAGCGCGCGAACGAGTCACAAGCAATTTTTGCAGCCCTAGCTCTCTCCATCACGGCCGCTCGCCACGCCTGCTCCTTTGGATACAGGCTAGGTAGAGAGTGGAAGAAAAAAGAAATAGGAAATTAGAGAGGGTGAATGGGAATGGATAGAGAGAAGGGACCGGGTCCAAAACAAAACGAAAAAGAAAACTACATGATAGGCCTAAGACAGCAGGTAGCGCGCGTCGCCGACCGCTACGAAAGGCGCTGACACGGCGAGTAAATGAGTAATATTTAACTTATCTAGTTTAGGCAAGAATTGATTTTTTTTCGAACGTGGCTGAGCACGTATTTCATTAAGAGAAAAGCAATACGACCATTACAAATCTTAATAGGCAGAGGCTATTAAGGCAGATACAGAGCACCACCAAGCAAGTGGCAGGTGACCCCAACAACAAACAAGAACAGCAAGAACAACAGTAAGGAGACTCACAAGAACCCACAAACCTAGACGCGAAGACACAACTGAGCCTGCAAAAAGATACAACAACGCCAAGGGTGCAAAGGTCTACAACATCAAGGGTGGCAAAGCATTCACCCGACTAACCAACCAAGGCGGCAAAGCATCCGCCCGAAACGACCACCAACCAACACGACAACGGCATCAAAGCATCCGCCAGCGAAGAGAGGGGCAGCAAAGCATCCTCCAAACGACGATCTAGGCAACCCAGACGATGCAGACGAAATAGAGCGAAGGCAAGCACAGAAGCGGACACTCTCCGAAGAGAGCCGACGACCACCACCAAAAGAGCTTCCAAGACGATGCCTCAAGGGAGGGAGCGACACCACAGGCGCCGTCGTCGTCCGACCAACGCGGTCAAGACTTTCACCTGGAAAGCTCACCGGAGAGGTAAAAGGGAGGAAAAATAGCGCCTTCAGGAAGGTAAACGGTGCCCGAGGACGTCGCTGTCATAGGCCCGCAAGCAGACCCAAAGCTTTCATCCTCACCCCGTTTCCTCCCCGGAGCCGAAGAAATGACAAGCGCCGCAGCAGCGCAGGGGATCCCACCAGCCAGCACCCCGCCGCAGAGAGAAAGGGGCGGCCAACAGGGGCAGATGTCGACCGCCCGGACGCCAGAGGAGGGAGGGCGACCAAAGGCCAAAACCCCAGGCTGGAGGGAGGCAGGCAGCTAGCAGCCGAGACAAGAGAGCGCTAGCCCTGGCAGCTCGAGGTCAAGGGGCGCCGATGCTAAGACGAAGCGCCCGCCTGAGGGCGGCGCACGTGAGAGCGCTGGCGGCCCAAGGCGTGCGGCGACAGCGGCATGGCCACCCGAGCCGGAGGCGGTGCGGCCTCCCGAGCCACTGGAGGCCACACGCCTGAGCACCGAAGGCAAGGCCGGCTAGGGGCGGGAAGGCGGCAACCCCCACAGGGAACGGCCAGATCCGGGTAGGGGGACCCCTGATCCGGCGAGGGCGAGGGCGGATCTAGCCCCGGAGGCCGGCGACATCGTCGAGGTCAAGATTTCAAAGCCAGGGGAAGTGAAGCGGGAGAGGAGAGAGGAAGGGGGGAGGAGGCGAATTGAGCCAACTTTGACTCATCTGCGGTTGCCGCCGCTGCCGCCGGCCACCGGATGTGGCGTGGGGTGGGAGGGCGGACAGCAGTGCAGGTCGCCCCGAGTCACCAGGGAGAGCAGCTGGGGGGGCGGGGTGGGGGTCGATAATTGAACTAGACCTTGTAGGCAATAATTGATCATCTATTCAATAATAAAGCCAAGTGGCTGGCAACTTGGCAAGGCATGATAAACTAACTAACCGCAACACCAGTTTCTATTTGGACGCACAGCAGCCCTGCACGAATCGAACCGACGGCATGGCCTCCGCCAACGATGCTTACCAGCGCCGCCATGGCATCCGCGGGGTCGAGCCCCGCTGCCGGGGGTGGGAGGAAGCCCGCGCCGCGGTGGCCGCGTCCATGGAGTCGCTCGGCGCCGTCCTCGTCGTGCAGGACGCTCTGATCTCGGCCCGGACCTCCGCCGGGCCCTGTTCGGCCGCGCTTGCCGGAGCTCTTCGCGCTCCCGCCGGACGTCAAGCGGGGGCTTGTCTCCGGGCCCGTCAACGGGTACATCGGGCCGAGGCCCGACGCGCAGGCGTACGAGAGCGTGCGCACCTGGGAGACCACCAACGGCGGCGGTGTCCGGAACGTCGGCGACCTCCTGCAGCCGCACGGCGGCATCCTTCATTTTGGTACGAAATCTTCGTCACCTTGCTGGCGCTTCCATCTTTATTTGGTCACGTGTTTGCCCCGTGTCGTGGCAGCGACGCGGTCTCGACGTTCGCGACGAACATGCTGGGCCTGCACAGGAAACTGGAGGCGATGATCTGGAGGGCCTGGGCGTCGGCCACGGAGCGTCGTCTCCCACCTCGACTCGCACAACTACAGCCTCCGGCTGTCGCGCTACGGGGCGTCGAGGCGCCGCCGGCAACGGCATGCTCATGGCGTCGCACAGGGACTATACACCGTGCTGTCCGTGGTCGTGCAGCACGACGTCGAGGGCCTCGAGGTGCAGGCCAAGGAAGACGGGAGCTGGCTCGCGGTGGCCCCCAAGCCGGACACCGTGTCACCGTCGCCGTCATCGCCGGCGAGCTGCTCGCGGTAAGCGCGCGCTGCGGTCAGCACGACGGCGCGGGGATACGTTGAAACGGTTGCTGACTTTTTTTTTCTACGTGCAGGTCGTGACGAGGGTGCTGGCGTGCTTGCACCGCGTCAGCGCGCCGGGCGGCCGCGAGCGGCTGTCGGCGCAGTTCGTGTCCAAGCCCAAGGACAGCCACACGGTGCGGCCGCTGGACGAGCTCGTCGACGGCGACCACCCGCCGCTCTACAAGCCCTGCGACTTCGACGGGTACGTCCGCTTCCGGTTCGCCGGGGATGGGCGCAAGTTAAGCGACCCGTTGGAGGCCTTCGGAGTAGCCAAGGATGAATGAACGATGAAATTCTTGGTCATTGCTAGCTCCACGGTTAAATCCATGCCAACTACTGTGTGTATTTGTACCTGCAAACCTGCAACATACTGGTAATTTGCTCGTGGCTTAGTTATAGACTATTGTTTGAGATCCGTACACAGTCTTTCGGATAATTGTCAACCGATGGTTGCGGGTTTTGTGGGTGCGACCGCCCAAAAGGGCATACGAAAGTTTCCTGTTGCGAACACACTTCCCTCTGCCTAATCATGGCCGTTGAAGGAGAACCCAAACAAACACAAAGCCTTAACCAATGTAATAATAGTAGGGGCAGAGGCGGACTCTAGTGGAGGCTAAACTGGGCTCTGACCCCTGCTTGCCCTTAGAAAATTTCTGACAATAAAACTAGCATTTGGCCACCAACGCTAGAGCTCTAGCTTAACTGTTGTTGCGGGTTTTGTGGGTGCGACTGAGCTTGTACCTAACGGAATATGAAAGTTTCCCATTGCAAACACACTTCCCTCTGCCCAATCATGACCTCTGAAAGTACCTTTTTTTCATGGAGATTATCGTCTTAATGTGCTGGAGCATCTGGAGCTCCTGTAATACATTCATATTTGAATCAGAAGCTCAGTCTATTCAAAATGTCAAAGAAAGGTTCAGACCATGAAAGCTTGGCTAGAGGCTGTTGTGTAATTTTCATCTGTTCTAACTCTTCCTGATTTTAATTTAGTATATATCCAGTAGGGGGACCCTCCCCTCCTGTTTCATAAAAAGAACCAAAACAAACACAAAGCCTTAACCAATATGACAACAGCAGCAGGGCGCTCGCCAATAACAAATAAGGAGAGTTAGAGATACGAAAGTTTCCTTTGTATAAATGTGAGGGTGCCGGCCAGGGTCCACCGCGTGCGACTCTCGGCGCAGTTCGTGTCGTCTATGTCCGTCGGCGGCTTTGTCACGTTGCGTGCGGTTCTCCGGTGACGGCCACGGATTAAGTGACATTTGAGGGGCCTTGTGCGGAGCACTCAGCAACAAAAATCAAATTAGCAATTTAGCAATGGTCAATTGGTCATCAATATTATGTTGTCACCCCATCGGTTCTCCATCGTTGGAGGATTTTGGTGTCAATGGCATGCGCGCCAATTTCAAATTAGGAGCCGCACACGGGCCGATAATAATGTGGTTGGGCTCGCAATTGCTGGGCTTATTCAAGCGCATCGCCTCGGCCCATTTTCTTTTGAAAGCTGGCATGGGCTGCTGTTTCCCTATTGACCAACAACAAAGTCAAATTGTTGCCGCTTCAAAAAAAAAAAGTCAAATTGTTGCTTGCTTGTATGTTTTCCTAAGCATGTCGGAAGCAAACGTAACAAAAAACGAAAGCGGGAAATGAAACTTTTAGCCTCTACGAACCAGGGGAATGCTCAACACCACATCTAAACATCTAGTGGTGCCCACCAGTTGCAGGAAGCTCACTCATCATAACATAGTAATTAGTGAAGTTCACATTGCCCAAGTCTGAAAAATGACCATGGCGAAAAAGACAGCTAGCACGAGTTCCTCGACCATATATAAAAAAAGCCTAACGGTGTCGTTTTCTCACGCAATATTACCCCGCGCCTACCACACATCGGATCGATGTCGTTTTCTCACGCAACATTATTATCACACACGCACACCTACCACTAACGGTAATGATGTAGACACACGTATAAAATCACATGCTGTATATATGGCGCGCACACGCACACGCACCAAACCTATTTGATACCATGGCAAGCTGGTAGCTAGAGTTTAGGACCATCGACCGTCACTATTCCCCCATAAACTAAAATTTTTATTATATTTTTCTATTTTCTATCGCTTTCTTAGCTTCTAGCACATGTGAAGCAAAATCTAGTCCATAATCGATGTCTAGGAGGACCATATTTATACTAACTTCTTATTTTATTAATACTAGCTAGTGTTAAGTATAAATTACTATGCTCTTATATCTATATAAGAATAACTTCCGGTGCATATTGCTTGTAATCACGATTGAAGATAGCAAAGTAATAGTCTTCGACTCAATGAGAAAATCATAGTGCAATATCCAACATATCATACACACGTTGAACAAGTAAGTTTGTACAAAACACAATTCATTTTGTTTTTATACAAAATCCATTTCACTTTTTAAATCTATTAAGCATCAAATATATACCTTTAATGCAGTACTTTCGCAGAAAATTTTGATGTCAGAATAGACTTTCCGGTATGTGTATATGTGTGTTTCTATATATATATATATATAGATATAGATATATATAGAGAGAGAGCGCGAGCCCTTACATATCTCATTTGTTCTACATATGCATATATAAATATTTTATAACTTCATTTCTCTTTTAGTGTTGGAGATAGAAAAGTGAAAATAATTTATGCGGGTAGGTTTGTAAGTACGTGCACACTTTAGTAACTGACAAGGTAATGAGTGAGGATATATAAGTGCGTACACTACTATTGATTGATTTTCAGTGCCGACCCTAAACCTATTTTCACCACCGATTTACGCGCCGGTGGTGAAACATCGGTGGTGAAAATACCCATTTTCACCGTCGTTTTCTAAACCGGCAGTGAAAATAGATTATCACCGCCAGCCTGTAACACAAACCAGCGGTGAAAATAGATTATCACTGCCGGCTCCTGTTACGGACCAATGGTGAAAATGATATATCACTACCGGTTCCAGCTACGGGCCGGCGGTGATAACCCATTTTCACTGTCGGTCCATATTACATGCCGGCGGTGATAATCATTTGCCAAGGTTATACTTTTTCCAGCTCAATTTACACAATAAAAGCACATATCTTTGATATAGTATGATTCACATGTACATACATCGAATACAAATCAATCTCACAGAGTAAAATGCATCAAATGTTATAACAAGTGTCACATGTTCATACATCGACTGAAGAATGTACAAGAATGTTATAACAAGAATGTACACATGATGTACAAGAATGTTATAACAAGAATGTAAACATGATTAAATAATGTTGTTCAGAGAACACTAAATGTTAATTCACACCTCTGACAAGTTCCATAGGAGTTAAAGAATGTTTCTAGGCTTGGTGAGGAGGAGCGGGGTGAAATTTCTGCATGGAATGAAATAAACTGCATCGATCCAAACTGCATGATCCAAAATAAGCAATAAGAAATAGGGGTGAAATTTCTAGGCTGCATGGAATGAAATAAAATGCTAGCGACGTACATTTGTGATTTGTTTTACATTTATAACATATTTGGCATCATCACTATTACGGCTTATAATTTTGTACACCTTGCTACCTGCAGAAGAAAACGAGAATTTATTAGTACACTGGCACGTGTAAAAATGAAACGGAAAAGATTTAGTTCCTAACTATCATGCATACTAGAATGTGCTCAAAACTGTAAAACTACGAAGTGACATAATAGAAGGCACAGTTAATATACTTGTAATGGCTGTACTTCTTGCATCATCTATTCATTTGTTTATTATCTGACACCAAATCCCACAGTAAAAGCCATACTGTAATCACCCACCGACAATAGGCTATAGGTGGAGCGAGCCCTGTATCAGACTCCCTTATCCCTGCATTGTTTTTTTAGTAGAAGTGCATATGTCTTAGGCAAGCCAATCCAAAAGTATTACCCTCCTAACATTCAAACAAGCTGATTAACTGCAGAAGAATGTGAAACTCCAGACATAGATGAGATTCTAATAACTACCTATTAAGAAACATGTCTGAATTTCCGAAGCAGAAATAAGTTGGAGATACATTGTGCATACAATATTTATAGCCTGAATATTGCAGCAGTTCCATGCGGATACCATCAAGGCATCAACCAAACTAATATTGCACAAAAGGGACCTAAAATCTTTAAGTGTGTCATAATGAAGCATCGCATCACTACATCTTAATTATCGGTTAACTATATGCAGCATCCTCAATTAATGAATGTCTTTATTTGCTGCAAGTAAGCAGCCAGCTGAAAGCCCGAAACAAGTGTTGCCAAGTTAAATCTAGCTGAATCAAGTGTTGCCGAGTTAACTATGGCACTTTCTAAAGGTTTCCAATTCTAAATTTATGAACTGAATCAAGGTACCAGATGAATAAAAATCCTTTTAAATTATGCATTCAGCACACCGAGGACTCAGATCCATCGAACCCTGAATTAGGACACTAGCACTGAGCTGCGGGGGAAAAAAACAAGCCTAAATCCGAACCCAATGCATAGACCGACGAATTAACCCCCAAAACTAAATTCGATGACAGAGAAGAGGGGAAGTTGAGCGAGGCGCTCACCGTAGTGCGTGGAGAGGGAGGAGGAGCGCTTGGTGAGTATGACGCGAGCTGCGCGTCTGGCGGCACCCCGGAAAAGGCAGACGAGCACGGCGGTCCTCCGCGGCCGGAACAGCTCGCTGGCACCAGCGCCGGAAAAAGGAGCCACCGCGTTGGATGACTCGTACGGGGAGGGGGCCCGGCCGTGGAGCCTCAGCGGCGCACGAGCGCCTCCAAGTTCGCGCCGGGGCCGTCCTCCCCCTCCTGGCGTCAGGAGCCGGGATCGGAGGAGCTGCCGAGATGGTGGTGCCAAGGGCGAGAGCGGGGCGGATCTGCGGCGGGGAGGCGTCGGCGGTCGCGCCAAGGACGAGAGCAGGGCGGAGCTGCAACAGGGAGGCAGCGGTGGCGGGCCGTGGAGCGCCCGCGGGTGGAGGGGGAGGGGCGCAGCGAGCCGAATGTGGGAAGAAGAAGGCGTGCGGGCCTTCTATGATTTGGGCTTCACCCGCCGGCCCCAATACCGACCAGGTGGTGATACCCATTTTCCACCACCGGGTCCAATTCAATTATGGGCCGGTGATGAAGTATTTTTTTAAAAAAAATATGGTTGTTTTTAAGTATTTTTTAAAATAAATATGACTATTGCAGGGTACTGGTTTGCTTTTACCATATTCTTGGCGTTTCTCATTATATTATATGCTTTCATTAGAGATTACATGAAATATTAGGGTGTTTTTTCGTTTTTAGTGGTCAAGAAATTGGTGCTTTGTATATCAGTGCTTGCTATAGTAGTGGAATGACAATATGTCAATGCTAATTTAAAGATGCCGATGAGTTTCTTGATTTAGTTTTAAGTTACTGTTGTTTCAATATTTGCACATAGGTAGAGTGTATTTGGATCTTTATTGTGCTCTGATTTAATCTGCACCTTGGTCTTCAATTTTGCACTTATGAACTTCCTAGGCACGTTGGTTGCTTCCTTTCGTTTATTTATAACCAATCCCATAGATACATGGTAAAGATTATGAAAAAAAATGAAGTGAATCATTAGTATTGCTATATTTTCTTTTGATATACTTAAACACTTAATATGCAGTTTCTCTAAGTTAACAAAAAAATATTTTTATTTTTATTTTTATTTTTTGTTTCACTAAATTATTACTTAGGAAAAGATGAGATACATTTATTATGGTAGAGATGAAATTATACTATGCAAAACCGGCCCGTGGCTAGAGCTAGCGGTGAAAATGGTTTTCACTGCCGGCCCGTGGTCGGGATCGACGGTGATAATCAGTTCTATTTTCACCACTGGCCCTAACCACCAACCATTTTGGACGTAGTGGAGAATGAAGCCGGCGAAGAAAATATTTCACCACCGGTATATACGAACCGGCGGTGAAAATAGCGGTGGTGAAAATACTTTCTGTAGTAATGGTAAATACCAATTAACATTTTCATTTCTCATTATATCATTAGTAGAGAAATGGTCTTCGATCTTTGACATTTGTTGCGGCCACAGTTGGGCCTGGTACTAATCTAGTCATTAGTCCCGGGTCTAATGGCTAGGGGTCGAGACGGCTCTTTAGTCTGGGTTGGAGCTACCAACCGGGATTAAAATCTTAGTTCCGGTTGGTGGCTCCAACCAGGACTAAAAAGTTCAAACCTTTAGTCCCGGTTGGTAACACCAACCCGACCCGGACCAAAGAAACCTCCACGGGTTAGTTTAAAAGGATAGCACCCTAACTAGAGTCACATGTGCGAAGCAAGACGTCTCAGGTTCGAGTCCTAAGTGCGGAGTATTTTTTTGTCTTACACAGACCCTTAGTCCCGAGTGTGGAAACCAGAACTAATAATTCGGGTCTTTAGTCCCGGAATCATAGTCCTGGGACTAAAAGAGGTTAGGAACCGGGACTACTAGCTGATTTTGCACTAGTGTGTTGACACGATGTTTAATATATTCATATTTTCCAAATGGTAGATGACGAGGATGAGAAGTTCTCTTGGCGGATCTTGGTAGGGTTAGATCAACTATTAGGAATTTATGATTTCTTAATAATGAGATTGTAAGTTTTAAAGGAGAGTTCTACTACAATAGAAAGGTTAACACACCAGTGTTGCCGCCGTCATTGTGAGATGCAATAAAATACAGTTAATCTATCCATCGTGATATTTTATGTATTTGTATATTTGTAAATATTTATATGTATATTTACATGATGTATCGTGACATATTATAGTTTCATAATATTTCAACTCGATGGGGACTAATGGACGTACAGTAGATTACTATGCGTAGCAATTCTACATGAATAAATAGCAATAAAGAAATGAAAGTGGAAATAAAAAACAAATCGTATACGATTTAGTACCGATTGTTAACACCAGCAAATACTAAAGAACCGTCTATGCGTGTCAGCGTGGCAGCCCCTTTAGTACCGGTAGTTGTTTACAACCAGTACTAAATGTGCTTTTTTAAGTATTGGACCATGCAACCGGTACCGACGGCCAAAACTTTTAGTCTTGATGGCTAAGTACATGTTGCAGAATCGGTACTGGCGGGCTTTTATAATCTGGTACTGATGAATTTTTTCCGGTAGTGTTTCCCTCTGTTTAGCAACAATATTGCTAATAGTGGGCTAAGCAATAATATTGAGCATTTCACAATTCTTTTTGTTTGCTTGACGTTAGCAGTAGGTTATACAGACCTAGCAGCACTGGTACTGGATACAGAAGCTAATTCTTCAGAGATTTGTTTTTCAGCCCCGGGTTGTTACCTTGTTAGGTCATGATTCTCACCTTTTAGTTCCCTACAAGAAAAGGAGAACCATCTGGCTTTAATATTGTATTTCATTACACAATAACACAATATTTATAGTACAAAGAACAGAAATAATAGTGCTGAACAATATTATCTTTATGGATTGAGCAAAAAATATGGTTATGAATATAATTAGCTAAACAATGTACTACTCAATCAGGCATCGATAAGCATCCCATTTTCACTAGGTCATGTAGAACTGGTAGTTATATGATGTAGAAACAAGTTTTTCAGGATATTTCCCCAAATCTGACCTATTTTTAGCCTTGTACTTCTCCTATCTAATTATCACTTTTATTTTTTCTGACATTACATTGCATGTCATCAAAGATTTATTAGGGGCAGGTAAAAACGTATTTCAATACTCGCCTCTACTTCTCGCAGATAAAATACGATTTTTAGGGGCGGGTAACGCGTCCGCCCCTAAAAATGATTTCTAGGGGACCCACCCTTAAAATCGATTTGCAGAAAATGAAAAATTCATAAAAAATTCGAAAATAGCAAAACAAAAAGCCGGGTTGTTACCTTGTTAGGTCATGATTCTCACCTTTTAGTTCCCTACAAGAAAAGGAGAACCATCTGGCTTTAATATTGTATTTCATTACACAATAACACAATATTTATAGTACAAAGGACAGAAATAATAGTGCTGAACAATATTATCTTTATGGATTGAGCAAAAAATATGGTTATGAATATAATTAGCTAAACAATGTACTACTCAATCAGGCATCGATAAGCATCCCATTTTCACTAGGTCATATAGAACTCGTAGTATTGTGATGTAGAAACAAGTTTTTCAGGATATTTCCCCAAATCTGACGTATTTTTAGCCTCGTACTGCTCCTATCTAATTATCACTTTTCTTTTTTCTGACATTACATTGCATGTCATCAAAGTATTTTGGGAGGGGAGCAAATTTGCTACGTAGATTACACTACTACGAAAAAGATTTATTAGGGGTAGGTAAAAACATATTTCAGTACTTGCCTCTACTTCTCGCAGATAAAATGCGATTTTTAGGGGCGGGTAACGCGTCCGCCCCTAAAAATAATTTCTAGGGGACCCACCCCTAAAATCAATTTGTAGAAAATGAAAAATTCATAAAAATTTTGAAAACAGCAAAACAAAGAAGAAAAAAAATAATAGTGCTGAACAATATTATCTTTATGGATTGAGCAAAAAATATGGTTATGAATATAATACGCTAAACAATGTACTACTCAATCAGGCATCGATAAGCATCCCATTTTCACTAGGTCATATAGAACTGGTAGTACTGTGATGTAGAAACAAGTTTTTCAGGACATTTCCCCAAATCTGACCTATTTTTAGCCTTGTACTGCTCCCATCTAATTATCACTTTTCTTTTTTCTGACATTACATTGCATGTCATCAAAGTATTTTGGGAGGGGAGCAAATTTGCTACGTAGATTACACTACTATGAAAAATATTTATTAGGGGCAGGTAAAAACGTATTTCAGTACTCGCCTCTACTTCTCGCAGATAAAATGCAATTTTTAGGGGCGGGTAACGCGTTAGCCCCTAAAACTGATTTCCAGAGGACCCACCCCTAAAATCGATTTGCAGAAAATGAAAAATTCATAAAAAATTTGAAAACAGCAAAACAAAAAAGAAGAAAAATATTGCAGCCAACCAGCCACCACCACAGGCCCCTGTATTATCGAGTTACAATTTTTTTGACAAAATATACACACTTGCATCACCCAGGGTTCGAACCGCATATCTCAAGCCTCGCGTATACCTTCCTCTCCACCACACTACACAGTCACTTGTGACACTACAGGGTATGATATTCTTTATATTAACTCCAAAATTGATTTGTAGGGACGAGTGACGCCATCCCTATAGGGTGGTGGCGTCACCCGCCCCTAAAAATGTTTTTCAGTTTTATTTAGAAAATTCATTTAAATCTTTACATATAGCAAAACAAATAAAAAAAGTGAAACTTCTACACTATGGTTATTGTGAACTATAGATAAAAAAATATACCAAGTATATTTAATTATATATAAAGGTTAAGATTGTTGAAATCTCAAAGTATGACTTGAGTTGTGTGAGATACTATATAGTCATAGCCATATGTAGGTTCATAATAATTGTTTGGATAATTAAATGACCTTAAATGAAAAAATTATCGACTATAAAGTTTTAGATCTAGTCATTATCTACAATTTTAATATAAAGTTTGACTCCATCCGAGATCATATGAAAAAGTTATGAATTTGTTTGAATAAAATCATTTTTAGGGATGGGTGATGCCAACACCCACCCCTAGAAATGCCATCATTTCTAGGGGTGGGTGTGGACGTCACCCGCCCTTAGAAATGTTATTTTCTAGGAGCGGATGATACCATGACCCGTCTCTGAAAATGATGCTCATTTTGCAGGGGAGGGTGATGGCGTACTCCGTTCCTAAAAATACTTATCTAGGAGCGGGTCGGATGCTACAGTACCCCGCTCCATTTGTAGAAGCGGGTTACCTTTTACCCGTCCTTAGAAAAAAATGGGACGTTACTGCAGATAATTTTTACAGTAGTGTTAGATCTTTTGTGCATGCAGTTCTGATATTCAGATCTGCACGGGGAAAAGCAATTTTTTCTAGGAGAAATTGAATGTTGTTTGTTATTAGGTGGATTCAATTATAAGACGGTAGTGGTTGGAGCTTCACATCAGAAATTATTGTAAAGCCACTATAAGAGAAGAAGCTAATATATTACGCTAGAAATATTGCAAAGATGCAATAGAAGCCGGAGGGAGACGGCGGGATTCGGCGAGGCGCAAAGAGATGCGTGCTATGGAGATCACCAAGATCGACCTCTGTGGGGTGGAGCCTGGCGGGCCGGGGTGGGAGGCCGTCCGCGCCGCGGTGACCGCGTCCATGGTGGCGCACGGCTGCGCAGCCCGGGCCTCCGTGGGGCGGTGTTCGCCCGCGCCCTGCCGCAGCTCTTCACGCTCCCTCTCGAGGTCAAGCAGCGAACTGTATCCACCAATGGGTTCAGAGGCTACTTTCGCAAGCTCACCGGCATGAACGCGAACTGGTGGGAGAGCCTCCGCATCGACGAGCCCGCCGACGCCGCCAACGTCCGCGGCGACGCCGACCTCCTCTGGCCGGAGGGCAACCCGGAGTTCTGGTGAGGCCACCTGCTAAATCCTTTGTCGTCCGACTTTTGCTGCCATCTTGCAATGTTCTGTTCTCTTCTGCGTTGGGGAAAACAATGCAAGGACATGCAGACACGTGCTAGAGCTGAATCCCCTTGATGTCCGGCTATGTCCAGTGAGACGATCGTGTCGTTCGCCGAGAACTTGCTGAAGCTGGAGGGGATGGTGGAGACGCTGGTCCTGGAGGGTCTCGGCGTCCGGGAGAGAGCGTCCGCGGCCACTTCGGCTTGCTGGACCACATCATTCGGCTGGCCCACTACGACGCGCCGCTGGACACGGAGACCGGCATGTCCATGTCCATGCTCCAGCACTACGCACTGTTTTGGGATTCGGACCGAATGGGCCGAATTTCACTGAAATTCGTCCATTTCGGTAAGGCCCGAGATAAAATTGAACCGGCCAAAAAATTTCGGTCCAATTTAAATTTGCAGCCTGGCCTAAGATCCATAATAGCCCACATATATCTCTTCTCACTATAAAACCCTGAACTCCACTCTGAAAAACCCTAGCAATTTCATTTTCTCCCACGCCTCCTCCCTGTTGGCCGCCGCCAACAGTCCGCGGCGCCGCGGTCGCACGCGCACGGAAGCCAAGGTCTTCCCGTCAGCCTCCTCCCAGATCCGCTCCTCTCCTTCCTGGTTCATCCCATTCCCGTCCCTCTCTCCACTCCAATCTGCAGCTCGTAGCTGGTGCTCCTCTGTTTATAATCAGGTCATTGTGCACTTGTGCTTGGCTAGGCTCTGCTCATGGATGCCTCACGAAGTCAGTTGGCCAGCGGCTGTGTACGCAGCGGGTTGGCGGGTGGCAGCGGCGGTCAGGTTGGCGGCGGCGGCGGCGGTCAGGTCGGCGGACACATCGGAGTTGGTGATGATGCACCGGCAAGAGATGCAGCACCACGGCCGGAAGCAGCACGTGAGGGTAAAAAAATAGTCATACTTGTTTGATCCTTCTGCTTCGTTGATCGGTGCAAGCAACACATGTGTTTATCTATTCTGTTGGTATATGTATGGCTGGCTGGACTGTAATTATTTTGGATTTTGTGGTCTCTGTGATGGAGTGAAAAACTAGACTCCAGGGGACTTGGAGCGTGTCTAAATGCTTGGTGTAATTTTTTTTGATTTTAGACTATTTGTGGCCCAGTGACTCCTAGGGATATGGACTATGTACCATAAAGACTCTATTTGTGATGTTGCCTCAATTAGACTCTAAAATATGTTAATTGGACCGTGGTGCAGGTGGTATTATCGTTCTTCTCTCTTGATGCATGTATCATCTATTTTAAAACACTCTCCCTAAAAATATCTGTTATTTCAAAAATTCGGTTCAAATTTGTCAAAATTCGGTCAGATTTTGGTCAAAATTCAAATTGTTTGACTGGTCAACTCAACTGAAATTAGGTCCGAAATTTCTGAAATTTCCGAAATTCGTCCAATTCGGTGGGCTCCGATTTTTTTTGGCTTTTGAATCCCAAAACCTTGGCACTACGACGACACCATGGTCAGCATGGTCGTGCAGCACGAGGTGGAAGGCCTGGAGGTGCACATCGGGGACGGGCGCTGGGTCGCCGTACCTCCCGGCGCCTTCGCCATCATGGCCGGCGAGCAGCTCAGGGTACGATCTACTGCCACTCTTCTCGCTCGGAGCCATCGCGATTATTGCTCGACTGAGTTGTTGTGTATCCGTCGCGCGTGCAGGTCGCCACGAACGGGCGAGTGCCGGCGTGCCTCCACCGCGTGCGGACGCCGAGCAGCAACCGCGAGCGGTTCTCGGTGTTGTTCGCCAGCCGGCAGAAGGACGGCGTCGCGGTGAGCGCGCTGGAGGACCTCGTCGACGCGGAGCACCCCTTGCTGTTCAACCCCTTGAGGCACGAGAAGTACACCAAGTGGCGTTACTCGAAGGAAGGGATGAAATTGGAGGATCCACTCAAGATGTTCTGCGGTGTGGAGAAAGTCGGAGCCATGGTCTGATGGAAGCTCTCATGTCCAGCTTGTGCTTGTCGATCCGTTCGGAAGTCGCCATTAAATGAATGTGCTGTAATGTTATCCAGTACTCCGTAATAAGTTATATAATTAAGCGGTTTCGTTTGGGGAGTACAATTTTCTTCACGTACCATTAGCTAAACCTTAAATCCCCCACGTGTCATAGACACAATGATAGCATATCAGGGATTATGAGTTTTCTCGGTGACATATAAGAAAAATTACCCCATAGTTTAAGTTGTATACAATGGCTATATTGTAACATTTACCAATAAATATCAGCTTACAAACGGAAATTGAACGTTATAAATTCCTAAGTGATGAGAGTACATTTGTCTTTGAAAAAAATATTTGTTTTTTAGATAAGGGAGATTCATTCATTAACTAGTACCGGGATTACAATCAGCAGTCACTAGGTGAACAACCCACTCCGGGGTTTCATGCCACCTCCCCGAAGGAACGCTACCTGAGACCTGTTTTGCCAGAACATGTGCAACCCTGTTACAATTTCGGCCAGAAAAGGTTAAAGAAAAGTTCTGAAACAGAAAGCTCAGCTCCCGGATCTCCCTCAGCACCGCAAGCACGCTGGACCTCTGGTGTTCTCCTGTATGCCAAAGTGTCACCAACTCCTGGCAGTCCGTTTTCATGGTTACTTGCTGCATCCCGAACTGCTGTGCTAGCACCACGCCATCCCGACAAGCTAGGGCCTCCATCAGAAGAGCATCAAGGCAGTTAGCATACCATTTAGCGCCTCCTCCTTTGAAAACTCCCTGGTGATCTCTAAGCACTGCACCAGTCGCCCCCAGCCGTTGGTCAGCATAGAAAGCCCCATCAACATTGCACTTCACCCACCCTTCGCTCGGTGGTTTCCAGTTCAACCTTTCTTTGCTCCTCACTTTCTGCTCTGATAGTGCCTGAACGTTCGGACAATCTGGGGCAACATTTGCTAACTTTGCCACAAAATGAGCCAACAGTTGCTGCAGAACTGTGATATGATCGAAGAGGGGGTCTTTAGCCAAACGTCATTTGGAATTGGAGTTGTAGATTATTCTATATATGCCAATAAAATATGCACAAGAAATCCTAGAGCAAAGACTAAAACAACAAGTGGCTCTGAAGATTAAAAAAAAGAGAGCAATATGCCAAAGTTAGTAACATGTCATAGTCGCCATAATATGGACGTATAGTAGATTACTGTGCATAGAAATTCTGCATAAATAAATAGCAATGAAGAAATAAAACTGGAAATAAAAAGCAAAATTGTTTAGTACCACGCCTATGCGCGTCAGCATGGCGGCTCTTTTAATACCGGTTGTTGTTTCCAACTTGAACTAAATGTATTTTTTTATACCAGGCCATGCAACCACTACCGACAGCCGAAACTTTTAATCTTGGTTGCTCAGTACAGATTGTAGAACCAGTACTGATGGACTTTATGATCCGATACTAATAACTTTTTTCCAGTAGTGTTCCCCTCTGTTTAGCAACAATATTGCTAATAGTGAGCTAAGCAAGCATTTCACATTCTTTTTGTTTGCTCGACGTTAGTAGTAGGTTATAAAGATCTAGCAGCACTGGTACTGGATATAGAAGCTAATTCTTCAGAACTTTGTTTTTCAGCCCCGTTTGTTATCTTGTTAGGTTATGTTTCTCAGATTTTAGTTCCCTTCAAGAAAGGGAGAACCATCTGGTTTTAATATTGTATTTCATTACACAATAACACAATATTTATAGTACAAATAAAGCACAGAAATAATAGTGCTGAGCAATATTATCTTTATAGATTAAGCAAAAAATATGGTTATGGATTCTGCGGTGTGGAGAAAGTCGGAGCCATGGTCTGATGGAAGCTTACATGTCCAGCTTGTCAACCCGCTCGAAAGTTGCCATTAAGGTAGCGTTTGGTCGCTAAGCGAGGTAGAATGGAACATTCCATCCCTATTTTTAAGAATGAAATAATTCTTGTACAGCTGTTTGGTTCGAGTGATGGAGCGGCTCCGTTTTTTGTTTGGTTGAAGGGATAGGATGACAGATTTGTTTGCACCATCATCCTCCATTTGTGGGTCTAGCATGTCAGCCAGCCATCTTCCTCCCTCCCTGCTGCTTCTGCTAGCGCGCCTGCTCCGCCGCCCTCGACCTCCGGCTGCCATCCCACAGCTCTGCCCGCCCTCCAGCTCCAGCTGCCGAGGCGCTCCGCCCCTAGACCCCAATCCGCCTTGCTGCCACCGCGGGTGGTTCCCCCGCCACCGTGGAGGCTACCTGACACCCCCCCCCCGGGCGGTCTGCCTCCAGTCATCGTGGAGGCCCCCGGCCTCGGTCCGCAGAGCCTCCGCGGAGGACCCCAGGCCCCGGTCCGCAGCGCCTCCGTGGAGGTACCCCGGTCCGCCACGCCACCGTCGCGCCGGGCCTCAAATCGTGGCTGGAGCTCTATCCGTGCGCCACTTGAGCTCCGCCCTCGCCTGCACCGGTCTCGATCTGCGCCTCCGAGGCTCGATCTGTGCCAACCGCCGGCCTCCACCGTGCCTCAGGCCTCGGTCCCCCACCGAGCTTCACCCTCCCCCACCGCCCAAGCTCTGTTTGGGCCTCAATCTGTGCTGCCTGCACTTTCAATCCGTGACTCTCATGCCGCCCTTGCTTCGTCTACCTACCGCTCGAGCTTCGTCGGAGCGCAGGCCATCGCCCCCCACCACGTCTAAGGTGCTCTCCCGCCTCACGGTGCGAGACGGCATCGAAGTGGGACAGCTCGGTCCGCTCGATTTGCGGGATTGAGCCGTCCCGAACTGTGATACCCGGGTGTCTAAACGGCTAAACAAAGATCCATAACATGAAATCAGGCATAAAAGAGCAAGAAAAATATTAAACAACCTATTAAAATCTACCTTTCAAGCAAATATATATGTGTATATGTATATATGCATACACATGTGAACCCTTGTAAACAAAGTCTTGTAACTTTGAAAGTTAATCACAAATGACCTTAAAAATTTAATGGCACATCTATCATAATAAGACCAACAAAAGTCTAGTTGAACTCAAGGGCTAAAGGTTCAAAAATTCACATGAAATGACATGTCATTTAAATACTAGTTTTTGGAAATTAAAAATAAATTTTTATACATTGCTCAAATGAAAATAGTCATGAAAGAGAAAATGTACATCTTGAAAAGTTAAGCAAAAATGGTATTCAAATGTCTTTGATTTGACCTTGGGAAGAATGAGTTTTAGCTTTTTTTTCACCCAGACCCTTGTTGTTTTTGCTTCTTGCGCTTAAGTCCCATCACCTTCTCCCTTCTCTCTCCTCCTCGGCCTCCTGCCTCCCTGTCGCACAACCGCGGCACCACTTGGCCTCACCTAGACCGACCGCTCAATCCCTGAATCCTCCCCTCCCCAGTTCGCACTGGCCACGCGCATACTGCCCCCAATCGCGCGCCACGAGGACCGCCGGCCGACCGAGCCGCTGCCGCGCGTCCCCTCCGCCCGACCGGCCGTTCCCTTCGCCCTTAAGGCAGCGCCAACTGCCCAGCTTGTTTCTCCTCCCCTCGCCCTGCCTATAAAAGGGGCAGCCGAGCCCCTTCCTGCACGCACGCACGAACAGCCTGCCATTGCCGCTGGCAAGCTCGAGTTCATCGTGGAGCTCCCACCCCCGACCTCCCTCCGCCCAAATTGACCATCCAGCGAGCTTCTCCACCTCCCACTGGAGCTTCCAAGCCCGGCCACGCCACCCCTGCCCCACCGGAACAGTGCCAACACCGCCACCAACCACCACCGCCTACTGTCCACCATGGAGGACCCAACTCCGGCCGTCCCCGAGCCCCACCAACGCCACAAATCGGTGCGCCCCGGCCCCTCTCCGTTTCCCCCACCTTCCTCCTCGCCGCCGACTAGTTTCCTCACCGGATTTTGGCCGGAAAACAGCCCAGCCCCGCCTAGGGACTACATTGCAATCGCCAAGTTCTTGTTAGCGTCTTTTCTGCTAGATTCAGGGGCCTATCTGCGAGAACCTGAGTACTTTTTGTTTCAAGAGGCTATCACTTGTAAAATCAATCTAAAATCCCAGAAAAATCAGATAAATGCAAACTAAAATTTGTTGTGACCCTCTTGATGAACCCGACTACTTTTGCATAGATGGATGACTAGTTACAAAAAAAACTTGATCTAAAATTAATCTTGTTTTTAAATAGCCCATAAATGTATCTATTAATCTAAAACTTGATCTAAGATTTTTGGACTATAAGCTAGCCTCTGCTTGTTGAGACTTGTGTAGAAATCTGAAGGCCAGAACCTCTTCCTATGAGTAGTTTTTGTTGGATCTTGTTGGATGTGCTATTTTGCTAAGAATTATTTGTTTATGTTGTTTTAATAATATTTTTGGGTTTCAACTTTTACATTAGAGTAACTTTGATGCATAAAATCTGTGGAAAAGTTTGAAACCTTTTACTTATGTCTAACTTGCTCATATGTTTTTAGTTAAGAAAAACTATATTAAATCAAAGTAACTAGTTCTGGTGCTTAGAAAAATATGAAATTTTAACCAGAAACTATCTTTGAGTAGATTATCATGTTGGAAAACTTTGAGACACAGAAACCTTATGGAACTACCTGTAGAAACAAATCTTGATTAATATAGATGTATCTTGATTTATTTTCTATGATCTGAATCTTGCACACTAAAACCTAAAACATTTATAGTAGGCTCACCATAAGTTTAGGAGCACTCAGTAAAAATTTGAGCTCTAGTCCTTGCAAGAGTTGTTCAATATAAAATGATCTTGATTCTAGAAGTAGTTGTTTAATATATTTTGCATGATTAATATGCTGAATGAAAATATCTAAAAATTTTATAGTAAGTTTGTTTCTACGTAAAGTACTCTGCATAAAAATCTCAACACCAAAAACTATCTTAAACCGCAGTTATGAATAATCTATGTTTGATCTTGAAAAATAGCACTTTTGAAATAATAAAAACCCCACTTACTTAATGAAGTTAATTACCTTAACTTGTACTCTATAAATGATTGCCCAAGGATTTGAAAAATATGTGCTTCACAACAAAAATTGAGTTTTGTTGGATTGCAACTTTATCGTGAAGTTGTTAAATCTTTACCATCGCAATAAATCATACATGTGCATTTCATATAGATTCGACTACTCTCGCTGACGGAACGTACAAGCTGGTGCCCGAGTCCGTAAAGGAGCAGCAAGAAGCTCAAGCTATTATATCTGAAGCCGCCGAAGACCTGAACCAACGTTCGGAAGAGCCCAAGGCTCACTTTGCCCAGAAGGCAAGCCCCGGTGCATGATCCCAGTATTTCAATTAATGCAACTATTGTTCCTTTTTACCTGTGCATTTAAGTTCATAGGAGTTGATTGGAACCCTAACTGCATGATCCTAGGCACCTATGTCTTGAATACTAGAACTAGAAGTTCGAGTAGATGCTCTGCTAATAGGTTCGGTAAAAGTCGAGTGGTTTCCTGCCACTCGCGAGAATTATACGTGTTGAATGATTTACCACATACTGCAACTATAAGGTCGACGGACGGGACTGTGGTACGATGCTCATGGTTGAGGCCCCATCTGAGTAGAGAAAAATGCTAAGACTGCAGCGTGTGGTAGTGGTGGTTAAGTGTTGGAACGTACTAACCACATGTCGAAAATATGGTACTCGACAAGCTTAAGTACCTGATTGGCCCGGCAAGTGGACTTTACTCTCACCCTACTTGAACAAAGTTCAAATGTGTATACACATGCGAGTGCAGAGCGGGGCTCTGTAGTCGGGTAAGGTGACCCTGATCCACAAGCCGGAAAGAAAGGGAAAAAATTATTTGGGGTGACCCTTCGGTACTCCAAGCGTGCGTGTTAGGTTTGCCTTGCAAGGTTAAGAAATTCGATTCGAATCGTCCATTTCTCGCGGTAATCGAGATGGCTTAATACTTCTGCCACATAGAGTAACAGGAACTATGGCTGTGATGAAACTAAATGGATGATTAAATGTTTTTCACCATGAGTGGTTAGAGATAGATGCTCACTTAGAATGGTTGAACTAGAATATTGAAAGCTAAATATGAAATTAAGGACTTACTCTTTGTTGCTTTTCAGAAAAAGAAACCCTAGAACCTTAGAGCCATGCATGATTAGAAGTCGGTATTTACATACCAATGGTCGGGTAAACCTTTTTGAGTATTACATACCAATGGTTGGGTAAACCTTAGAGCTATGTTTTCAGGTGTGTCTTTTGAAGATATGATAGCGGGGTTGACTCGACCGTGTACCTTGCTGCCTGGTTGGTCCGTGGAGTGGGTCCGTCCCCGGCCAACAATGACTCTGCCGAGTGATGCCACGTACGGGCTTCATTGTGGTATCCAAATCGACGATAGATGAACGTGTTTTCTTTCCGCTGCTTTTAAACTCTAAATAAAATTTTTATGTTTAAACTCTGAAGTACTTGGTTGATGAACTCGGTTTGTAATAAATAATTGTCAGACTTGTGAGATAAAAACTTTGGAATGTTGTAATCTCTGGACTTGCCTTCGTGCAAGTTAAGTGTACGCTTTGTTTCGATCGAAATATTAAGCGATCGTACCGGAATTTACCCGACAGGCTGTCGGATTACTCCATTTGAAGTGCATGGTAGCCAGTTCATCTTATGGATGATGGTTAGTGCACTTGAGCCGGATTAATTCGGACGGTTCTGCCTTCAACCAAATATGGAATGGAATGGTTCCATCCTTGTAGGCTCCCCAACCAAACAGTACCTAAATATGCTGTAATGTTATCCAGTACTCGATCCGTAATTCATATAAGTCATATAATTAAGTGACGGTTCAGTTTAAGTTGATGCGTACAATGGTTATGTTGAACGTTATAAATATCAGGCGTAAATAAATATCATCTTTCAAACAGAAATTGAACGTTATAAATTCCTAAGTGACGAGAGTATATTTGTCTTTGAAAAAACGATTATCTGTTATAGAGCACTGATAGTATCATAGTACCTCAACGTTCCTATGGAAAACTTGTCATCGGACAATCTGGGGCAACATTTGCTAACAACTTTTGCAACAAAATGAACCAACAGTTGCTGCAGAACTGTGATATGATCTAAGACGGGTCTTTAGCCAAACGTCATGTGGAATTGGAGTTGTTAGATTATTCTATGCCAATAAAATGTGCACGAGAAATCCTAGAGCAAAGTCTCAAAAAAACAAGTAGCTCTGAAGATTAAAAAAAGGGCAATATGCCAAAGTTAGTAACACATCATAGTCCCCGTAATACTAGCAACAAATAGCGCAAAAAAGCACAAGGTCTAGTTTATAACAAACGATACGTCTAGTACTGGTTCCTCCTATTGGTTTGGGTTTTCTTTTTTCCCCCCTTTAACTATACAAATATACCTGTGTGTTCTACGGACAAAGTCTATACAATAAGGATCCAAAATAATTGAAAATCTACCCCACCTGAAAAATTCCCGTCTACCCCTCACACGGTGGCCCGCTTGCCAGGCTATTAGAATGCAAAAGTTTTGAGGTATTGATAAAAACAAACATTTCTAAAATGATTCTGCCATTTTAGCACCACTTTTTTCACCGTGAAACATTCCTACCTGCATGTGTACCTGCGGCCAATCCCGCCTGTCAATCCCGCCTGAGGATCGCGGCCTCGGTGTGTGATCCATTCGCAATCCCCATCAACCTTTTGTCCCCGTCCAGTCACGGCCCTTCCTACCCATCCGCAGGCCGCGCGCCGCCCCTCGCCTTCCTCCCCGTTTGCGCCTCATATCCCCTCCCCATCCGTCCGATACACCCAGGCCGGCAACGGGGTAGGACGACGGGGATGAGCGGTGCTACTTGGGTGGCTCAGCTTGGAGGCGCGCCAGCGGCGACAGATCATCTCCCCACAGCAGCGTCTCCCTTGAGTGTTATGATATCACTTAGAAAGCTAGACAGAATCAGGAAGGGAAGGGCAGGGAAAGAAAGGAGAGAATTTGGGTAGGGGTGTAGTAAGGAGGAGGACGACGACAGCTTACGATTCAGAAGTTCAGAATATTTTACATGAGTCAACTTCCTTGTTTGGAACTCGGCTATATAAAGGAATACAACTCGGCCGAAACAGCCCACTAGCCAGCCCAAGGTGCGCGGCCCAACTACTCCTCACATGAATCAGCGACGACACGTGCCATCTTTCGCTCCCTTCTCTCGAGCAGACGACTCGCCTTCATGGATGCCTTCGGTGTCATGACATTCCTCCCCCTTTGAGAGGCAGCTTGACCCCAAGCTAGAGCAGATGGAGGCGGCAGCGCATGTCTTGTTCATCCTCCCAAGTGCATAGCGACGAAGGAGAGTTCCACTGAACCATGATGCGGCGAGCAGCGGCATTGCCCTTCTGATGAAATGCTTCATTTAAGACAGCCACCGGCAGGGGAGAATGAGTCGGATCGACACAAACTGAAGACAGATCAGTGTTGACCTGCTTGTCAGGAGAGATGTCTTTCTTGAGCTGAGAAACGTGGATCACTGGATGTATCTGAGCATGGTCTAGCAACTCAAATTTGTAAGCAACTGACCCCACACGCTGCAGCACTTTGAAGGGACCATAATATCTGAAGGAGAGTTTATTATTGCTACGAGATGCAACTGAAGATTGGATGTGTGGTTGTAACTTGAGATAAACAATATCTCCCACCATGAATTCTCTTTCAGACCGATTAGAATATGCATGAACCTTCATTCTTTGTTGAGCTCACAGTAATTGTTGCTGTATCAACTTAGTAGGCAGATCTCTTTCTTGTAACCACACTGCCAGATCGGGGACAATACACTCCGATGGACTTGTGATCCCAAAATGGCGTGGAGGATGACCATATAAAACTTCAAACAGGGTATGACCCAAAGCAGTGTGAAACGAAGTGTTATACTAATATTCAGTCAGGGAAAGCCACTTACTCCAATCTCGAGGGCAAGAGTGAACAGTGCACCTTAAGAAGGTCTCCAAGCATTGGTTTAGGCGCTGTGTCTAACAACCTGTTTGTGGGTGATAAGAAGAGCTCATCAGAAATTTGGTGTCACTGATCTTGAACAATTCTTGCCACAAGTGACTAGTAAATATTTTGTCCCTGTCTGAAATGATGGCTTCAGGCAACCCATGAAGTTTCTAAATATTGGCAAAGTATAACTTGGCAACTGACAAGGCAGTGAAAGGGTGAGCCAATGGAATAAAATGCCCATACTTATTGAATTTATCCACAACCACCAGAATAGCATTATAGGACTGTGACTTGGGCAGCCTCTCAATGAAATCCAAACTGACCACAGACCAAGCTTTCTCAGGAACTGGCAGTGGCTGAAGAAGGCCAGGTAATCTAACATGCTCAGATTTAGCCTGTTGACAGATTTCACAAGACTGAACAAAGGCTATTACAGAAGCCTTCAATTTTGGCCAAGCAAAGAGAACCTCAATTCTGTTATATGTGGCTTGAATGCCAGAATGTCCACCAATACCACTGGAGTGAAGAGACCGAAGAATGTGCTCTTGACCAAAAGCATTGTTGCCAACCCAGACCCTGCCCTTAAATCTGATGATGCCATTCTGAAGGCTGAACCCATCTGCATTGGGAAACACCTCAATTCTACTAGCAACTAAACAGGATCCTCCACAAAACCTTCCTGCAACCTTTCCAACCTAGATGGAGTGCAAGTAGAAATTGTAGATACTGGCATAAATTGTTGTTCAGGACATCTAGAAAGGGCATCCGCAGCACCATTTGTACTCTCTTTCTTGTACATGATCTTGAAGTTTAAATCCATGAGTTTGAGCAGTGCCTTTTGTTGGAGCTTAGTGTTAGCTTTTTGTTCTGTCAGAAACAATAGGCTTCTATGATCTGTTTTTATGATGAATTCTTGAGCTTGCAAGTATGGCCGCCATTTGTCAACAGCCAAAAGAATTGCCATGCACTCCTTTTTATAGGTGGATAAAGCCTTATTTCTTTCATGAATGGGCTTGCTGAGGTAAGAAACAGGATGTAGCCGCCATTTGTCAACAGCCAAAAGAATTGCCATGCACTCCTTTTTATAGGTGGATAAAGCCTTATTTCTTTCATGAATGGGCTTGCTGAGGTAAGAAACAGGATGTCCATCCTGCATGAGAACTGCTCCAAAACCATCATCACTAGCATCAGTTTCAATAGTAAACTGCTTGGAGAAGTCAGGCACAGCTAACACAGGTGCTTGTATCAAAGATTTCTTGAGCACATCAAAAGCTGTTTGGGTCTGTTGTGTCCACTGAAATTGAATTCCCTTTTTCAATAGATGGGTGACAGGAGCATTGATCATACCATAGTGTTTAATAAATCCTCTATAATAACCTGTTAAACCTAAAAACCCCCTTAATTATTTCAGGTTGACAGGCACTGGCCAATGGGAAACAACAGAGATCTTGGATGGCTCAGTGGCCACACGCTTCGCACTGGTAAGATGACCTAAGTGTCGGTGTTTTACCGCCACGCTCACCGAGGGATACCCCCGAGGTGGTGAGTTTGTAGGTAGGGTGTCGCCGAGATCAGAAACTTGAAGGTGCAAGGAACACAAAGTTTAGACAGGTTCGGGCCGCCGAGAGCGTAATACCCTACGTCCTGTGTGGTTTGTATTTCCTTAGGTGGTGATCGAGTGATCTCATGTTTGGAGGGGGTCCCTGTCCGCCCTTATATAGTCTGGGGGTACAGGTTTACATGGAAGTCCTAGTCGGGTACAAGCCCAGGAGTCCTACCCAAGTACTTTTCGGGTAGTTTCCTACTGTGTCCAACTAGTTTTACTATTGTATAAGTAGTTCTACTACACTACGAGTAGTTACAACAGATGTAGGGCGTGGGCCATGTCCCATCCCTTATCCTAGGAAATGTACGTTATGTGCATAGTCCCGTGGGCCCGGGTCTGACAAGTCCCCGAGCTCTTCGTAGTCAAGTACTGCAGGCTTCCAAGTACTTCTGAAGGCGTCTTCGAGTTCTCCTGAACTCCAACTTGAAGGTGTCGTCTGAGTACTTTCTTGGCTGCATCGAGGCTGTGAGGTGCTTTTACCCTGAGTAGTTGTCAAGTCTTCTTTTATATGAGGTGCAATTGAACTCGCACTCCATATGGAATAGTCCCTGAGCCTTAGGTTGACTCGTAGAATCAGGCTGAGGGTCAATTTTCTCTTGAGTCTTCTGTCTTTTTCTTTCAAAAGATTTGAAAAATAAGTCGCTGATGATGCGTGTCCCGCAGCCCCCGAGCCTTGAATCCAAATCCCCAAGGTTTGGAATAAAGGATCCAAAAGAATCGTGGCATGCAATATATGATGGTAACAATTTGAATCAGACACCATTGGGGTCCCATCAGCTGTAGAAAACTACATGGTGTCACAAGGTTGCAATAGAGCAGAACAATATTGTGCTACTGCTGGACTGATAAAAGTCATGGCACTGTCTGAATCAAGTAAGATGAGAATTTCCTTTTTGCTAATAGAACCAGAAAACCTCATAGTCTTCGTTTTGACCTTGGATTCCTGAGGAGTGGGACTTTTCTGCATCATCATAATACAATCTTCAGTGACTTCCTGTTCCCCATCACTGGAATCAGTGTCAGATGATCGATCCACCTGTAATAGATCCAACAGCATCTGGAGCATGTGAATAGGCACTTGTGGTTCCTACCAGTCCATTTTTCACCACACATATAACAGAGGCCATTGGCCTTGCAATAAGCCATAAGTGCAGCCATTTTTTCATCCCCAATGGTCTTGCCAGGCTTCTTCAGTTCATCCTTCTTGAAAGGAGCTTTGGCTTTATCCCTAGTAGTGAAAACCCGACCGCTGGGTTTGGGCAGATCCTTCTGCTCATGCTTCCCATAATGATGCTTGGGAGATCCAACTCCTCTTCCAGTAACAAGGCAAGAGCACTCGCAGTATCCACAATTGTTGGGCGATGTAAAGCAATAGGAGCGCGGATCTGCGGCCGGGGAGGCAGCGCCAATTCCAGCTGCTGCAGCCGCGACGTAGTGTCGTTCGCCTTGTTGAGGAGAGAGTCCATGGATGTGTACGCGGAGGACTTCCACGCTTCCAACCCGGTGACCTTGTTGAGAACCTTCTTCATCATAAGATCGAACTTGGTCGCGGGATCCTCAAGCGATGAAGCCATTTGAGTCTAAAGTTTGGTGGGCTTACGCGGAGGCTCCAGGGCACAATACTTGATGGATTGGAAAAAATTTTGGGGGATATGTGGGGGGATGGCTCTGATACCATTATTATGATCTCACTCAGAAAGCTAGACAGAATCAGGAAGGGAAGGGTAGAAGTAGGGAAAGAGTAGAGAGAATTTGAGTAGAGGCGTCGTCATGAGGAGGACGACGACAGCTTACGATTCAGAAGTTCAGAATGTTTTACATGAGTTAACTTTTCTGTTTGGAGCTCGGCTATATAAAGGAATACAACTCGGCCGAAACGGCCCACTAGCCAGCCAAGGCGCACGGCCCAACTACTCCTCACATGAATCAATGACGACGCGCGCCATCTTCCGCTCCCTTCTCTTGAGCAAACGACGTGCCTTCTTGGATGCCTTCTTTATCATGACACTGAGCTCGTCAAGCATTGCGGCCTCATAGCCGGATTAGTGGTGGCGTTGTAGATGGCAGCGGCGTACGGAGGCTTCGGTGGCATGCGAGCAGAGGCAACAGCCAACAGCCAACAGCAGATGAGAGGAGTGCGGGTGGAGGAGGCGGAGCACGCAAATGTGATGGTGCCACTGGACCCCATCGTCCTTGCATCGGAGGCACGTACCGAGTTCGACCGCCGCATCATCTTCGCATCACCTGGGCCCTGGCAGCCCCTTCCCGCATCGTACTGCCGCCGTGCTCATCCTTCCCGACGGGCCTAGTTTGCTCCTGCTGGCGTTCGTCCGTGAACTGGAGCAACAATTTGCCCGGATCCGATTTGGATAGCTTTCGATTTGGACCTAGGTACTCCAGTCTCAGCAGGCGTTCAATTGTTGCAGGTTTGATCCCTCTTATGCGCACACATGTACTACCAAGTTTTTGATACATTATGTTCTCCCTTCATCTTGGACTCTTGGCGGTACTTGCTCTTACAGATATGGTCGCTTTATCCTCTCGAATATCTTTGCCCGGCTGTAGAGAATAAAATTTCACCACGTGCTGCTTTTGCTGATAAGGGGCAACCGGTCTAATGTGCTTGTGGATTTTGACATCAGCAATAAGGAGCTGCATTGTGTTCTTTCTGTGGTTACCTCCAGGGCCTCTTCTTTCTTTCTCGCTTTCTATGGCTATGTTCATCCTATGTATGTTTGCCTTGCTAAATTAGATTCTTGCAGGTAATCATGTGTGGTACTTCCCTAGCCTGCAGGTAATGTCTATGTGCTTAGTTTGCATTTTAAACTACTTAGTTGTGTATTATTATTCTTCACTTTAGTTTTTTCTGGTAGTGCTGCATTTGCATCACAAACTTTGAGTCCCATTTTTTTTTTATTCCTATAGATTCCGAGATCAGTACTCTGACTAACATTGTTTCAGATCCTAATAATTTTCCCACAGAGGGTGCCAATGTTTTACAAGCATTTGCCTATTCAAGGCTTATTAAGATCATGCAATATTTTTTCAGATGTTATGGCAAGGAGGGTCAAGACCTGAAGCTACTGCCTGGACATCATATTAGATTATAGAATTTCAGTGAGAGCATGTAGTGTGATGTGAGAAATGCCTTTGTTGCCCGTTGCCATGGACGAATGACAGAGACAGACCAAGTAGCAGTAGTTGTAGGGTTGTGGCACTTCGCACTGTTATATTGTTTGATCCAATTCAAGCTTTTAAATTTATGTCACTTTGTGAGAAACCAAACTAGCGGGTTGTACTCCATTTACTTGTACCAAAGAAGGAACCAAGTTGAACGAGGTTCCTCTGCTCCATTTTGTTAAATGATTTGTGCGTTGATTTGGTACAAATTTGGTTTGTTGTATGTATGGACACAACACACAAGCTTATTAAGGATGCGTGGCAGTTATTCTGAAAAAAAACTGTTTTCTGAATTTTGTGAGAACACGCCGTATCGGATACGTATGATTGCTCGTACATTAATTTGTAGGAATTTACGTGATCGAATTATGGATGGAGAACTGATCCGACTCGCATACAGGATAGATTAAAATCCATCTATCAATAATATAAGTCGGACCAACAAAAAATTTAGATGGAAACTTTACATACTCTAAAAATAGGTATAAATAAGATGCTTCTCTTGGTTGTTGGCCCACTGATTGCCATGTGTGGTTGTTGGCTGAGTTGGAGTAGAACTACGAAGCTGCCATCCTTACTGGCGGTGAATGGTGATTGTGAAACAAATTTTCAGTCATAGTGCAATTTTAGTTATGCTAATAAATCCAGCTAGCTCATTCTTCTTTAGGAACTATATCTTGCGGTATGTATATTTTAATTTTGTTCTTTGTCTTTTTTCTACTACTTTCTTGATCTCTAGGCTTCCAGCACCTGTAAAGCGTAATTTTGTCCATAGTCATTCATGTTGATGTCTAGCAGAACCATATTTTTATCAAGCTTTTAATTTTTTTAACACTAATTAATACGGTATTTACCAAGATATACTCCGGAGTATAAATTTTTTTAAAAAAAATTACGTTGTCGCCAGCCGGTACGACGAAATTACGTTTCGTTAGCCCGCTGGACGAAATTGTAAGCGGGCCGTTCGCAGTAGTATATTTGGCCCACGTAATACACTACTGGACATTCGGCCCGTTCGGCGACAACTTGCACGCTTGGGCTCAGACACGGAAGAGAGGCCTTCAATGCGTGTCGGGCCGAGAGGTGCTGCTTTTCGGGAGAGAAACGCCGCAGCTTGGATTGGAACCCTTTGCCGGCAAGAATAGCTAATGCCAGCTCGACAAAGCAAGGTAAGGTTTACTTGCTCAGTTGCTCTGGCGGTGGGTGCTCGATTTGGGTAGCTAGAAGTTGGCGCAAGCTTGATTTGCAGGCTGAAAGTGCCAAGCTCCAGCGGCAGAAAGCTCGGCGTCGAGGTTGACCGTGGGGAGCTCGATTCCGGTGACGAGGATCAAGATTTGGGTGACGGAATAGTACAGTTCCCGCAGATGGAACTTTTTTTTTATAAAAAAACACAGTATAGATGCACATGCTAAATATAAGCACGCACATTTATCCCTATAAATACACTACATAATCGTACCTATAGGCATCTTCGAGAGACTGAACCGGCAGGTCTTAAGATTGACGAAATTATTACAAAGCGTCTTGCTCTCAATAGACATATCACCTACCTCTGTGTACATACACAAGTTGAGTTTTAAGTTAAAATTTTATAGGGGCTGGGATAAAGAATATGATATTTTATGTTAGAAAAATACATTAATAAATTTCATAACTATTTTCATGGGATAGAAAAATTTAAATAGAATTGATCTTGGAGATACAAAACTGCATGAAAAGTAATAGTGAAAATTTCTCACGTATTTTTCTAACATAGGGCATTATGTTATAAATCATCTCGCAAAATTTGAAAAAAAAACCTCTAACTTGTGCGCAGAGGGGAAAAAAAGAGAAATCTCGTTAGGTAGCTTGGCCAACTAAAATGACTCAAGTTAATAGATCGAGCGTGGTTAAGCAGACAAAGTGTATCACGGGTGTAGCAAAATGTACTCTTTCCCAAAAAAGGTAGTTCCTCGAATAATCGAGGGAAACCCAGGCAACATGGGGTCGATGGCCACGAACAGTCATGAAGGAGCACTGATCCTGAACAGAGTAATGGAGACAGGAGACGCACAGTTCAACAATTTCACTGCTTATCTTTGGGTGCTCCGCAGAAGGCCTGCAACGGGTCGCTTAGCTTGCGCCCATCTCCGGCGAACCGGAAATCAACGTAGTCACTGAAGCTGCAGTGGTTGTACACTCCAGCGGGCGCACCGTGGCGCCTTCCTTGGGCGTGGACACGAACAGCGCCGACAGCCGCTCCCGGTCGCTCGGCGTCCTGACGCGGTGGACGCCGGCCGGCACCTTCCCGTTCGTCACCACCTGAACACAGCAACGAGTGGTGTCACCACCGCGCGGCCCAGTACACGCAGATTTCCATGGAAAGCCCACCACCGCACCGTGAGCAGCTCGCCAGCGACGACGGTGACCGTGTCGTGCTCCGGGGGAACCGCGACCCAGCTCCCGTCCCCGACCTGCACCTCGAGGCCTTCGACGTCGTGCTGCACGACCATGGTGCACACGGGCGGAGCTAGCAGACGAAACCACCGATGTTAGCTCTGTGTTCCAACGTTATGCTCCACATATGAATAGTGCAAAACAGTGATCCTCACTAATTTTACACGAAATCATCGACTGACATCGATGAATATGTGTAGCTCCGCCCCCATGCAGTCCCTGTGGGGTTGCATGGACAGGCCGGTCGTCGTCCCCGTCTCCGAGAGCGAGCCGTAGTGCACCAGCCGGACGTTGTAGAAGAGTGCACTCGAGGTGCTCCGCTGGACGCCCAGGCTCTTCAGGATCATCGTGCCCACCTTCCGCTGCAGGTCCTGCATGTTCTTGGCAAACCTGGCAACCGTGTCGCTGCACTCCGGCCGGTCACCAGACAACGTAAAAATCTTCGTCTTCTTCAGATCCATTTCTGCGCTCAAAGCCGGACCAAGAGGACATACCAGAACGCAGGATAGCCGTGTGACCAGAGGATGTCTCCCAAGTTGCGCACGCCGCCGCCGTGGGCGGCCTCCCAGACGCGCGCGCTCTCATACGCGGGCGCGCCGAGCCTTTGCCGGAGGCCATGCCTGCTTTTGCCTGTGTGCGGTGTGCCTGCCTCTGATAGCTGCTTGTTGCTGGAGACAGGTTAGGTGGAGCGCTGGTTTTATGGAGCATTCGGGAGTAGTTGTTTGTGTAAAAATGACATGAAAATACAGTTCAGAACTAAGATTTTCACCACGAGTCTCAAAGATCACCGCGCGTGGTTGGTGAAGCATAGGAGACCCTCGTAGTAGATAAAGGTTTTCCTAGTTTTTATTGGATCGGATCACAAGCACGCACCCTATGAACGGCTAGGGATCAAAATGGTCGGAAACAATCGGTGAAAGGCTCCATCACTTTTACTTTCACATTTTTCATCAAAAACGAAAATGACATGATATTATCGGAAACAAAAACGGTATTGGTATTACGGTAATTTCGGAAAAAAAATATACGATCAAGAACACATCGATAATGATCGAAACCTATCGAAACGATATTTTAGAAAACGATAAATAATATCAAACTATAGAGCACAACTCTAACCATATGACTTGACACATTTTATGCACAAGTACTTACGGTTAAGATGTTAATCTAAGTATCCATCCATCCATGACATGTATCTCATTTCATAGTACTAAAAATTTAGACATTAATCCCACCATCCAAGAAAATATTCGTAGTCCTATGAATTCAAGTCGCTAGGTTATGATTTAGGGTTAGAATAAATGAGTCATGACTCTCTAAAAATATAGATATGATATTCTAAAAATATAGATAGCAGGGGTGTTGGCATTGTACGTGAATACGGTATTTCTATCGGTAAAATATGGTAGAATACCCTAAAAATACGATAGATCTCGAAAACGATCGGAGGATGCTCAAATCATTTTTGTTTGCACTTTCATATTATTTTACATTTTTCTATTTTGTTTTATCGATAATCATTTTTATTTTCATTTAGCTTTAAAAATCAATAAAATCTCAAAAAAGATTCTCGAAAATCGTAAATTACCATTTTTATTTTCATCCTTACGAAAGCCAGATTCTTGCTATGTGATGCAGCAACGAGATATTCGAGATATCAAAATCGGGTGCGTTTGGATGCGAACACTGACTGGCCGAGCTAAATTTTGGCCGTTGACTGACTCCGGTCCGGACATTTGGGTCCCTGCCAGATTTTGGCATGCCTAGGTACGGCCGTTGGGGCAAGACGTGAAAAAGCGCGCCCACGGGCAGCCAGATCGGCCACCAATATTTGGCCGGCCGACATCTTGGCTAGGCGAGCCCGCGGCAGCATCCAAACAGGCCTAGGTCTTCACCCTTATTGATAGCGGGTAATTACTCCATTACGTAGGTCGTTTTAAATTTTCTAGGTTCATAGATTTTTCTATTTACCTAAATATCCATTATATCTAGGTGCATAGCAAATACTATGAACTTAAAAAATTCAAAACGACCTATATTTTGAAACGGAGCGAGTATAATCGTCTGTGTTAACCATCCAAACTATTGCTTGGTAGCTGATCCTCATCATGGTTATAAGTTGTAGCGCAATTGTCCATTAAGGGATGACGTGGAACTGTATAAATTTGTATATGTGTACGAGAAAGTAGAGTGCATTGTGACAAATCTGAATGGATGTCCTATATTGTCCCTAGACAATTTCTTCTACTTCCCATACCCGAGTTTGTCTTTCACTTAATTTTCACCGTCCTCTTCAACTCCAGCGATATCCGATTCACCCCCTTTCTTCCATCCTGGGCAAGACTGGGTTAGGAATTTGGGGCTTTAAAGGGGCAAAAGGAAAGTTGGCCTGTGATAGAGGTGGATGATGAGAGCGACTGGGTGTGGGGTGGAGAGGCAAGTATCACTGAGACGCCAACTAGACGATCAGTAGGCAATAATTAAATATGTTCAAGTCAACTACAGAGAGTTTTGCATTTTCCCCCTTTCTATGATAACTTTTTTGTTTACAGTGGCATGCAAGCTTATTTCTTTTCTATGCGAGGGTAACTTTTTTATTTTGTTGGGAGCAAGCCAAACCAGTGAGAAATGCATGGAGGATGGAAACAGATTACCTACGGCGCTTGATGGAGATTATTATGAATCTTGAGCTGACGTCACTTCAAGATTTAATTAAAACTGGTTTATTTTCTAATAACTCCAGTGTAAAACACAGCAAGACCAAGGTAACGGTGAGACGTGAACAGTAGTGAAACTATACGTAATATTTTCTTTTTGAAAACAAACATGAGTAATACCAATGTGAAGGCTGCTGACTGCTCATAAATTTTATTCAAATATTTTCCAGTGTTGGCACTCAGAGGATTTGTAGGAGAAGATGACACAGTACACATCGAAACTTAATGGATGTCAGAATTATATGCTCAGATTATGCTCACAGTTTGCCCCAACCTGCTAAGGGCCTGGTTGGATCCCCGGACTAATTTTTAGTCCCGTCACATCGGATGTTTGGACACCATTTAAAAATTATTAAATATAGGCTAATTACAAAACTAATTGTATAAATGGAGAATAATTTGTGAGATGAATCCATTAAGCCAAATTAGTCCATGATTTGGTAATGTTGTGTTACAGTAAACATGTGCTAATGATGGATTAATTAGACTTAATAGATTCATCTCGTGAATTAGTCTCCATTTATGCAATTAATTTTATAGTTAGCTCATGTTTAGTCCACCTAATTCACATCCCAAACATCCGATGGGACCTGAACTAAAATTTAGTCCATGGATTCAAACAGCCTCTATGCTGAGCATATCAGTTTGTTAGGTTCTATATTACGGAGTCTGAGTCTTATAGGGTGCAAGTGCTCATATTTTTTTAAATTTATTTTATAAATAAATAATACTATTTTTTAGTGGTAGATAACGAATTTGTCGATATCGATTTAAACGGTAACGACTCTAAACTGCCATGAGCAGAAAAGACAGAATCAGGGGTGAAGAACCTACCACCCTCGCCTTGGTCAAAATTTGAGAAGATGCTATTAAGATTCAAATTCACCAGCCAGGAGACCCCACAGCGTTTCAAATGGAGATCAAATTTCTGGCTTTCGTGATCTTATTTCATTAACATGGTGATTGGCTTCCTCATTTTAGCATGTATAGGAGCTAAAAATCTTTTTTTTAAAAAAAAATATAACTATGGACGCGACACTCCCATGGTCCGACGAACCACAACTATTTGGCACAAGCTTGCGCAATTGCTAGTAAAAGTTGCATGACAGAGCCCACATTATTTATAAGAATTTTACGGTGCATAATACTAATGTGTACTACTGTCTGAAAAAAGTTAATATATAGGATTAATTTGATATGTGCCATTATAATTATCGTAGTTCGGAGATATACTATTACTATTCATCATATGGTAAATGTGCCATTATAATTTTACATTTCTCCAAGACATGCCATTACTGACCCCTTCGTTGTGTTTATAAAGATATTTGGACCAAAATGCCCTCTTCTTATTCTCTCCTCCCCAAAACTGCCGAGACCCACCGCACAGAATCCGTGTGCTCCACTCCACCGCTCATTGATTCCACCCATCAGTAGCTACGTCACACACTCCTGCCCCTCTACAAGCGAATCTAAGCCCCCTCCATCACTGTAAGATCCGGGTCCATGGAACTGTGCACATAGCGTACATCTTACAGGATAAGAGGTGGGACATGGCCCACGCCTACACCAGTTGTAACTACACGTAACATAGTAGAACTACTCGTACTGTAGTAGAACTAGTCGGAACAGAAGGAAACTACCTAAAAAGTACTCGGGTAGGACTCCTGAGCTCGTATCCGGTTAGGATTCCTATGTAACCCTGTCCCCCAAACTATATAAGGGCGGACATGGACCCCCTCCAAAGAGAGATCACCCCGATCAACATCTAAGGCAATACAAATCACACACAGGACGTAGGGTATTACGCTCTCGGTGGCCCGAATCTGTCTAAACTTTGTGTACATTGCACCTTCGAGTTCCTGATCTCGGCGACACCCTACCTACAAACTCACCACCTCGGGGGTATCCCTCAGTGGGTGTGGCGGTAAAACACCGACACTTGGTGCGCCAGGTAGGGGTGTTCATCGAGCATCCACCGGAGAACTCTATGGCGTCTTTCTGCTTCACCAGCACCGTGCTCGATGAGGGCACAACTTTCATCTTCAGCTCCCGGATCTGCGTCGCCAATGGCTTGGGTGGCCTACGGCTGCCTAGCCGACTCCAGGAAGCCGGAGGCCTCTACACCAACTCGATGCAGCGACCTCGACAAGTTTGTCGACAGCCTCGACGAGTTGCTGCTCCCTGATCATGTCGGGGAGATCGAGACAACGTCCGTTTTCGACGCGACTTCAACTCGCGCTTCACCAGGACTACTTGGATCAGATTCAAACCGATCTGAGGAGGCTACAAAGTCCAAATCCCTCTCCGACTTGGAGGAGGACTTGGATCATCTTCTCAAGTTTGGAGATGAGGGAGCCACTGCCTGTCGGGGGGCCATTTTCGACAACTACTCGGACTCCGACGAAAAGTACTCGTCAACTAGTACTGTACCTTCAAGTTGGAGCTTGGGAGGACTCGGGGACAAGGGAACCACCACTTGTCAGGAGGCTTCTGATCTCGACAACCACTCGGAATCGGATGACGATCCTGAATCCTTTTCGGGTAATCACCTGTGTTTGACCATAACGTCTACGCCGCAAGGCCATTTCGTGTACTGGAAGGGCTTAGAGCCCTCTGAACTACTCGAGTACGACTCCCGCCTTGTGGCCTTCATGCAGGAACCGCCTTTTCAGGAAGGCAAACCCCTCTCTCGCATCTCAGAAGAGGGAGATGGCAGCAAAGAGCTAGTCGAGTACAGCCATACGGCTGAGAGCTCGCCGGATTTTCAAGTCTACATGGTGTGGCAGAACCACCTGAATTAATCCGGCTCAAACGCGCTAACCATCACCACGAGGGCAATCTGGGCTAACTTGCACTTCAAACGGAATAATCCATTGGTCTGTTGGGTAACCTCCCGATACAACCACGGTTTTTGCCGATCGAAACCACACATACATGTACTCACACGAAGGTGAGCCCAGAGGATACAACATTCCACAAATTTTACACCACAGGGTTTATCATAAATTATTATTACAACGGAGTTCAAATTCGTAAAACAAGGTACTTCAGAGTTCAAAATGACTGAGTTCTTTAGAGTTCAAAATAATTGAGTTCTTCAGAGTTCAATGCAGCAGAAAAATAACGATAAACTACTCGACGATACAGGATGTCTCGATGAAGGGGGCATCACTCGACGATACAGCAGAAAAATAACGATAAACTACTCGACGATACGAGACATCACTCGGCATTATCACCATTGGCCGGGGGCGTATCCCATTCCACCGACCAACCAGGAGGAAGGGTACACGGCCAAGTCAAACTAGTGATCATGTCCTCAAAAGTATCACCTGAAAATAAGCCACAAGAAAGGCTGAGTATACTAATACTCAGCAAGGCTTACCCGACTAGTGGAATATACTTAGCCGACTCCTAGACATGCAAGGCTTTTGGCCTGAGTGGTTTGTTTTGCCGAAAAGCATATACAAGTAGGTCCTTACTTTCAAATTTTAGCTCCAGATTCTAGTTTTCTTTAACCATTCTAGGTAAGAAACTATCCAATATCATACATGGTGGAAGAATTAATTTGCATCCAACAAGATTAAGCATCATCATTGTTCCTCTTCTTACTCTATGTGGTAAAAGGGTCAAGCAGTCTCAATAACCGCGAGAAACAGACGATTCGAAACGAATTTCTTAACCTTGCAAGGGAAACCTAAACACACGTCACGTGGTTACTCCCAGAGTCACACGTGCAACTTTTCCCTTCAATTTCCGCTTCACGGAACAGGCCTACCGCCCTCGACTACACGTCCTCATGGACCCGGCCATGGCGGCACATGCACCCGCCATTAGCTAGATGTGAACGAATTCAAGACGGTGGGGAGTATATTCCGGCCTCGGTTCAATCCGGTACTTAAGCTTATCAATTACCATACTCTCGACATGTGGTTAGTACGTTCAAATACTTAACCACCACTACCACACACTGCGGTCTTAGCATTTTTCACTAAACAGACGGGGCCTCAATCATCAACATAAACGTTGTACCATAGCCCCGTCCGTCGACCTTACGATTGCAGCATGTAGTAAACATTCAACTCCTAAATTCTCGCGAGTGACAGGAAATCACTCGGCTTTTACCGGAGTCTTATTAGCATAACATTCTATCGAACCTTACATCTAGTGTTTAGAGCATGGGTACCTAGGATCATGCGACTAAGTTTTCATTCAACTCCTATAAACTTAATGCATAAGTAAAGTAGAGTAATAAGTTGCATAAGTTTAGGAAAATAGGGTTCATGCTCCGGGGCTTGCCTTCTTGGGTAAAGTTAGCCTGGGGCTCGTCCGAACTTGGGCTCGGGTCTTCAAAAGCTTCAGTTAGATTTACTTGAGCTTCACGCTGCTCACTCTCGGACGCGGGCACCAGCTCGTACGTTCCGTCGGCGAGAGTAGTCGATTCTATATGAATGCACAAGTGTAAGTTATAGTGATGGTATATGATGATTATTTTACTTCACGATAAAGTTGCAGTCCATAAAACATCGATTTGGTTGCGAAGTTACTTAGTTAGGATTTCTTTGGGCAATTCTTAATAGAGTATAACTTAAACTATTAACTTCATTAAACAAGAACGGGTCGTGTTATATTGGAAACTTAATTTTCTAAGCGCAACATGGATTAAACACAACTTCTGAACTAGGTAACTTATGGTGATGAAATTTTTATTTAGAGCACAGTATGCAGAGACAAAAGCACTGTAAAAATTTCTGACATTTTCACCTAGCAGAATAATTATGAAACAAATAATACACAGCCACTACTAGAACCTAGTTATTTTTATACAGGGACAAACATACAATTATTGACACCAAAAATTTTACAAGATATTAGTCTATCCATATATGTGTTACAGTAAAGTTTTCAGATTTTATTGGGCAAGATACAAGGAATAATAAATAGGACAAGATACACCTATTTTAATAAAGATTAATTTCTACAGGATGTTTTACAGGGTTTCTGAGTATGAAACTTTTTATACAGCAAGAGCTACTCCAAAGTGTGCTGCGGTAAAAAGTTGAACATTTTCCAAGCAAAGAAACTAATTATTTTAATTAGTGAATTTTTTCTACCACAAAATTATATAAATAGGTTACAGAAAGGACAAAGGTTCTAAACTTTTTCTGTGGTATTTAGGCATCAATATAACAGCTCTGGAAAAGGTTCACAACACGAATCACAATATAACAGCATTTACAAATTAGTTTTATTATTTAATATCACAAACAAGGTTTAACAAAAAGTTTAGCTAGAGATGGGTTTTGGTCCTAATATTTTTACACTGGCCTGAAAATCAAGCAACTAATCTACTATTAAATTTTCAGATTTAGCCTTTGTCTACAACAGTGGGTACAATTAAAGTCTATTAAACCTTTCATTTAATTTATAGCAAGATTTAGCAAGCAACTTAAGAAATGCATGTAACAGAAGTTGTAGATCTTGTTCTAAAGATTACAGAACAGTTGAGTTTGTATTTTTACGACTTTTTCTTCGATTTTATATGAATTTTACAAGTTTACTATTTTTGAAACTAGGTTTAAAACTTTCTTTTACAGAGGGGTCCCTGGAAACTTGCGTGCAGGCCCCTGGAAAGATTGCAATCAAAGCAATTAGGTCCCTGGGCGGCCCTGGCATGGCGGTCGGCCAAATTCCGGCGAGGGGGCTCATCGGCGGCGAGGGGGAAAGGGTTGTGGAGATCCAGGGAGGTGAGAGCTACCTTGGGATGGGATTGGTCAGGGTTGGGGGTGGCCAGAGGTGGCTCGTCGGCGCGGAGCAGAGGGGCGGCGGCGGGGCGGAGCATCGGCGACGGTGCTCCGGCGAGGAGGGGAGAGCGTGGGCTGGTCGATGAGCTTCGCGGCGTCGAGGGGAAACTGTTTCGAGGCTTGGCTTGGACGGAGGAGCTTCGGAGTGGGCTGTCCATGGAGCAGCAGGGGAGTGACGGCGGCGCGGGCGGCGCTGGCGGTGCTCCGGTGGTCGAGCTGGCTGGGGAAGAGGCCGGTGAGCTTCAGTGGAGGGAGGGCAAGCTCGCTGGGCGATGGGTTTGGGCAGTGGGAGGCTGGAGGATGGGACTCCACGGGCGGGTGGTGCACGGCGGCGGTAATGGTGGTGGCAGCAATGTTCTGGTGTCTGGGCGCGCGAGGGGACTCAGTGCGGTCTTATGTAGGCAGCAGAGAGGCGGGAGGAGGGGCGGGACTGGACTGCGAGGCGCGGGCGCGGGCGGCACGATGGGGGCGCGTTACTGGTCGCGGTGGGCGGCGAGCAGAGCCGGCGCGGCGTGCGGCGGGCGCGGGCAGGGGATTGGGCACCGAGGATTTGGCGTTGGGAGCGGGAGATCACGCGACGCGCGGGTTGGGCGAGGAGCTGCAGCAGCTGCCTTGCCGGGCAGCGAGCGCAGCGACTGGCGGAACGCGGCGGGGACAAGGGCACGACGCGGCTTGTCCATTGGGCGCGGCGGGCGGCAAGCAGAGGCGCGCGTCGCCGGCGTGCGCGTGGCGTGCGCAGACTGGGGAGGAGCGCGGCGTGGGGAAGAACGCGGCGTGCGGGCGCGGCCAGGTATTGGCTTGGCGCTTAGCGCCGGTCAGGCATCGCTGGCCAAGTGGCCTACAGCGACTGCGCGGCGGGCGGAGGGTCGAGCGAAGTGAGGGTCGGGCGAGCGAGGGTCGGGCGAAGCTGTGGGTCGGGCGAAGCGAGGGTCGGGCGAGCGAAGAAAGAAGGGTCTGCAGTGAAAATAGAAGAAAAGGCAGGGGCTGGTTTGCAAATCTAAGTGTTTCTCAAATTTTCGTTTTGCAACTCAAAATTCCTTGAACATGAAAATTGTTCAAAATGAAAAGTTACACAAGTTTTGTTTCAGGCCAAAGTTCATTTGAGTTCTAGTTTAGAAGTTATTTTAAAAACTCAAAAAGTATAATTCAGAAGGCACGTCATTTCCTAGCCAAAACTTTGCATTCACTCCTAGGCTTCAACTAGACTTTTGTTTAACATGTCAATAACGACGTGCCTATTCAATTTTGTAGCCATGATTGCATCAATGTGAAAGTTATTTAAATTGTTTGATTAAAGTACATGTACTTATGCACATATGCACAATTATTTTCAATTCAAGGCAAAACCAATTTATAACTTATTTCTTTTAAACTTTTCTTAATTATTTATGCACCGTGTTAAGCTAAAGAGGCTTATTTCGTAATTTAAACACCTGAGGTGTTGCATATATATAGGTCAGTCTGAAACGTTGCATCTACTATCGTCGACCGTAGAGTCCTTGGGTGTCCTAGCTATATTAATGCTGTTCGATTGTGAAAGAAGATTGTGTCCACGTTTTAATTGCATTTTGTAGTATTCTGAGATGTAAACATGTCATCTACAAATGTTCAAACTCTGAAATTTTGATCAACAGTATGTATGTTTAGCAACAAAAGTGACTCTTGAAATTACATTCAATTGCTTTATGATGCTGTGGACACTAATTATCATGAATAATGTAATGGCAAAATTTTTTCATACCGTGTCTTGTATAGAAATCAAAGGAGGGAGTGTATAGGTATTATGGACAAGTTCATTAATATAGGCTTTGTACCTGCTGCAATTTTGGATCAGTTGGTGTATCTTTACTCTTTTATAACTGATGGAGAATAGTGACACGTCAAGTAGGTCTGCAGGATGCAAACCAATTTGTTGTGCCTGTTATCTTAACTATTGCTGAAATCCTTTGGATGACTTTTTGCCAAGTTGATATATGAATTGCTATAATTTTTAATAGCACAACAATGCAGTAAATTTTATGATTTACTGGGCACATATGTTTGCCTAGTTAGATTTTTCTTTTTCATTAATTTGGAGGAATAAGTTCCAATATCATGTAGTGGTTGTTCAAATACGTCATTAAGTTTTACATAAATGACCATTCCCCCCATGTTGTTTTAGTTGGGTAGGTTACCAGTGGAGCTTGCTGCATTGAAGGATTGCATGGAAGAAGTTGAACTGTTGTTCCCCTTGACTTCACCAGTTCCAGGTGTCCCAAACTGGAGTGTTGATGGAGTAATCTCTCATGCAAAATTGAAAAATGCAAAGCCATTGGTATGCTTTTCATAGCTTCCATTCCCTTGTATGATATTTTTTTCTTGAGTGGGTGCTACGGATAGGCTGTGGCACTGTGCTTTGTTTGTCGATTTTGGTCCCTTGTAAAACTGTGACTTTCATATAGTTTTTCCCTGTTGGGTTTCTGTGGATAATGAAGACTGGAGCTGTTTGACACATTGAGCTGTCAAAATATGTGCATGTGCACTTGCATTATTGCAAAAGCATGTGAAAGATCTTTCCAACCTGAATAGCTAGCATCTACAGAATTTTACTGAGATGAAGATGTTAGATTTGTTTTGTTATCAAAATCATCCTAGACAAATGATTTATTTGATCATTCAAATATGAAGCCTGGTTTGCGTCAAACTTTTCCCCTTTAATTGTCTAGGAGGAACGACAAATTGCAAGGCGGAAAGCTATGCTCAAGTCACTGGCAAGTAACGCATTCAAGCAGAAGGACTATGACACGGCATCAAAATTTTATGGTTCGGTAAGTCTTGGAACCTTATCTGCAAGGCTTAGAAGGTAACCTGTTCCGTTAATTGGGAACCAGCTGGAACATTATTGGTTCTCTAAAAGGAAAAAGAAAGCACTATCTTGCATGCCAACTAGTTCTTTCCGTAATTTGCATCAGCTAAAGAATATAAAGCGCACAGATAACTCTTTAGCAAAGATGATGCCACGGTTCCATCTATTTCAAAGTTACTGTGTTTTGATGCAGGTATGAGCAGATGATTATGGACAAACTAAAATCAACCATCTCGAGCTTGTGTATCTAATTAAGAACAATCTGAATTACATACTTTTACCTATCCAAAGTAGCAGATTCCAACGTCGAGTCCATGTAGGGGAAATTGTGAATGTCATATTATTGCCTGTCTCAGGTTGGCAGACCTGAACATTATTTGGTAGTACAAATGTGATTGTCGTTTGACCTTTCTTGTTTGACCATGCAGGCCATAGATCATGAACCAGATGCGACACTATATTCAAACAGGAGCGTCTGCAGACTACGGGTGGGTGACGGCGAAGGTGCGCTGTCAGATGCTTACATTTGCAGGTTGATGCGACCTGACTGGGCGAAAGCTTGCTACCGTCAGGCTGCGGCTCACACGCTACTCGGGGTGACACACCAGGCTACCAATTCACTTACTCTCACTTCTAAGTCTAGCTGCATGTGGTTATGCTGCCTTGTATCACTGATTCACTGGATCCGTTACATCTTTCGTCTTAATTAGGAGAACAGCCAAGCCTGCATTGCTCTCCTGGATGCGCAGAAGTTGGATCCTGGAAATGAAGAGATCGAGAGAGAATTAAGGTGATCATCTACCCATTTCATTTTGGGCAATTTGTCTACAAGACACTAATCAAATGTGCCCTGTTGTGTGGACAATAATAAATTTTATTCAATGTCCTCATCTAGACATAATCTTAGAAAATTAGTTTTCCATATACCAATATCCCTTTGTTCTTCTCTTGTGAGTACCTTTCTTCCCAGTACTGTGGTGGATTGCATACCTCAAATGTGCACATGAATTGATTAAATTAAACAGTGGTTCTATTTTTCATTATATCTTTGTGCCTTGTTCTACCATGACCTATTGGTTCTGTGATTACAGCTGACGTTTGTTTCATCCATTTGGATTCTGCAGGAAGGCTATGGCATTAAGGGATGCCTCTCGTGATGGAGATCAGCAGGGAAGTGGGCCGTCTGACTTCAACCAGCATGTGTAAGAGGAGGGCATGTGTATGGAAAGTTGGGAGACATTTCTTCAGCTAGGGACGCAATGCATGGGCCCGTAAGGCATCGAAGAAATTTAATTATATGAACTTTATTATCTTCTAGACATGGAAATCTCTGTGGACTGCAGCTGCCAAAAAGTAAGAGATGTACCTGGTGGCAAGTATACTTTAAATTGTCGTGAAATTATCTGGTTGATCTGACGGGTGTGCACCGTGCTCAGTTATGTTCCGTGGCATCTGTCATATGATTTAAAATATGCTGTCGTAAGAGCTGTATCAGTGGTAGCCTAGGGAATCGTGTTCAAGTGCCCACCGTCATTATTCGTGGTATTGATACTCTCGGACTTGATGGCTATTTTTTATTTTATCAGATATTACCTCCGTTCTAAATTATTAGTCGTTTTAATTTTTCTAGATATATAATTTTAGATGCATAGTTTGAGACGGTGTATAACAAAATTCATGTATCTATAAAAACAAAAACAACTAATAATTTGGGATGAACGACTAAGTTTTACACATATACCTACCATGATGGCAGCAAGAAAAAAGTAGCACAAGTATATTTTGCATGGAGAACGTACAACCGATGAATTTCCACCATGCCCCATCAGAAAAAAAAATGATACTTGTCCCTACGACACAGCTAGCTGAGGAGGCCACTTTTTTTTTTTAATCTCCGCTAGCTTCATCTATTCTCTAATTAATTTCTCAAGAGTTAAGACTGAAAGGAGTAAGCACTTCTTAGCCTAAGTGTGGTAGAGTGAATGAGGAGAGTGGGCAAAGTTTGTCTCTTCATGAAGAGACGGCTTTAGCACAAGATACGATGGCCAACACAACTCACAATGTCTCATAGACAAAAATCTAACCATTTTATGCATCATCTATATATAATCATCAATTAATATGTGGCTAATAAAAAATTATTGAGAAACAATCTAATAAACAAACATTGTATGGGATGTCTAGATTGTTGTCTTTATGTAATATCATAAAAACTTGTAGATGGCTGCCATCAAACCGATGAACACGACCTTATTATGATTATTGATAAGTTAAAAATGATATCATGTATTGGATTAGTTGATGCGCATAATTAAAAATGACCGAATATTGGCATCCCAATTATAGCACCTTGAGTGCAAACACATGAGATTCAAATATATTTTTTTGAGAAATATCACTACCGGAAACAGTAAATTCGCCAAGTATAAAAATTTTGAGCACTCGGCAAACAGCCTATTTGCCGAGTGTATTCAACGGGGCACTCAGCAAACATATTACACTCGGCAATAAGGTCATTTGCCGAGTGCCATAAATACGACACTCGGCAAACCACTCATAGACACTCGGCAAAGGTCCAACACTCGGTAAATAAACGGCGCGTGCATCGCACGTGCACCGTCCGTCACCGGACTGGCCCGGCCGTTAGTCCTTTGCCGAGTATTGTACGCCGACACTCGGCAAAGAGGCCGTTCGCCGAGTGCCACCCGCCCACACTCGGCAATTCAAGAAGGTTGCCGAGTGCCACTCCAAGACACTCGGCAAACATATTACTTCGCCGAGTGCCTCACCCTGGACACTCGGCGAACAAAAAAAAAAATTCGTCCCCTGGCCTTCACACTTTTTCTACTCCCCACGTAGGAGATTTTGTAATCCATAATAAAATTTGGTATATTTTGTGGTCTGTTTGCTATTTTTAATGAAATGATTGCATTAATAGGAATTGTTTTATTCATGTCAGATTTTAACTGCAGGTACATGTAATGATGGATTATAATCAGTGGAAAAATTATATCCATATTACGGAGTCCGGATTGAGGTCTCAACCAGGAAATGAAAAGAAATTTTGAACATTGTTTTTAAAAAACACGACCACGAACGTGTGGTTGAATGGTTGTTAAATTCTAAAAAAAACAAACGAAATCTGAAAATCACAAGATTTGTCAAGATGTCATGATATTATGTATGGAGGCTGTGGTAAAAAAATGAGAAGGTTTCGCCCAATTTCTGACATATGATGCTTAGAAGCCGACTCATCTCCTGGAAGGATTCATAGAAGTTAGAGAGTACACAATAAGATTTGGAGTCCAAGTGACACTTGAGTTAAGGTTTGGCTTCAAATCTTTTTGTATAGGCAACATACAACACAGATTGGTTCGTGTCAAAATTTGGAAATTTTTCGGATGCGTTTACTATTTTTTATTGATTAAATGCAATTATAGATTTTTAGTAGATATAAATGCAATTTGCGCTATAACTGCATGAAATAATAGAACATTATCAGTAGAAAAATAATTTAACCATTGTTGAGTGATGTTGACACGATTTTGCCCAAGTATATTAGAAAAAGTTCTGTAAAACAGGTTATTGATGAAGGTAAATAAAATATTAGTGTATTTTGCCGAGTGTACAAAAAAACACTCGGCAAAAGTACCTTTTGCCGAGTGTTTTCCACAGACACTCGGCAAAGAAGGTACACGGGCCCACTGGCAGTATTCTCCTCCTCATTTAAAAAAAGAAAAACGTGGCATTGCCGAGTGCCTTGGATCTGGCACTCGGCAAAGAACCGGACTTTAAAAAAAATTGAATATTTACTTTGCCGAGTGCCAGATCGCGGGCACTCGGCAAAGAACCGGACTTATGTTTTCAGTCGAACCGCCGCGCGCGGCCCGGCCTCTATCCCAAATAGGTCGACCCGCCGCCCCGCCCCGGCGCCCCGCCCCGCCGCCCCGCCCCGCCGCCCCGCCCCGGAGCCTCGGCGCCCCGACGCCCCGGCCCGGCGACCCCGCCCCCGACCCCGGCGCCCCGCCGCCGCGCCGCCCCGGCGTACCGCCCCGGAGCCCCGGCGACCCGACGCCCCGGCCCGGCGACCCCGCCCCCGACCCCGGCGCCCCCTGCCCCGCGGCCCGCCCCACCGGCCTGGCCCCGGCGCCCCCTGCCACTGGCGTCCTAGGACCCTGGTGCCCCGCCCCTGACACTCCCGCCGCCGCCGGACGTCCCATCGCCTTTCTAGGCCGGCATCCCTCACCCTCCCGGTAATGAATATTTCTTATGGAAGTTACAAAATTAGAATTAGGAAGTAGGTTAAAATTAGAAATTAGAAATTAGAAATTGTAGGGCTTTAGTTGTAGAAATTAGAAAATGATGTTTTGCTTGGGAATCTAAGGTATAAGAATGTTTGTGGAAGTCGGCGATCGTGCCGTTCCTTCTTCTGTACATGTGGTTGTCGGCCATCGTGCCGTTTCATTTGATGCAGGTTATGGAAACCTCCACGTGCTGCCGAAAATTTTAGTTGACAGTTGTATGTTCTTTTTTTGCAGGAGAGGCTACGTTACCATCCTCCCGTTCGAAAGAGATACCGTTGGAAATATGTAGATGTTTGCATATTTATAACCGTATCTGTTTCGAATTGTCCATGTCACTTTGGATAGCACGAGGATGTGTAGGTGGGTTTAGTTTCCATAGTCTACTCCGATCCGAGTTAGAGTTTCGGCAGCACCTCCCAATTGTTCTCCGGATACACAATCTCCATTCCAGGACGTGTATTTGGAGAACAGCGGGGAGGTGCTGCCGAAATTCTATCTCAGGTCGGAGTAGACCATGGAAACTAATCGCACCTACACATCCTCGTGTGGGATTAGGACCTATCTTCACCTAATAGACAGTATAGGAACGTGTAGATGCAACGTGAGTTTTTATTTTACTCGCTGATATGCTAGAGGATGGAGGATCATCAGTGGATGTACACGGGCCGATCTAGTTAGAATTCGTTGACCGATGAATGGATAAACAAGACCGATGCTTTCTTGGAACGGGCATTTGCAAGGATCAAAGGAGGAAGAGATACTTGGTGTCCGTGTAGCAAATGTGGAAACATGCGTCGGCAAACCAAGTTAGAAATGGGTAAACATCTTGTTAGGCACGGATTTACGTCAGACTATACCATATGGATCTACCATGGTGAAGTCGATCGTGGGAGGGACGAGGTCATCAGACAACGTATCGAGCAATATGATGATGACGCCGGGGTGGGAGACATGTTAGATGACTATCATGAAGGTGGTAGGGAGGAGGAGCCCGAGGCTACCGCAAAGGCGTATTACGACATGTTGTGTGCGGCACAGCAACCCCTTCACGGGCATACCAAGGTCTCTCAACTGGATGCCATTGCACGTCTAATGGCTGTGAAGTCCCAGTTTAGCTTGAGTCGAAACGCCTTCGATATTATGTTGACAGTTTTTGGGAGCCTGCTCCCGGAGGGTCACATCTTGCCAAAGTCTATGTATGAGGCACAAAAACTTCTTCGTGCACTTAAGATGCCGTACGAGCAGATACATGCTTGTCCGAAGGGATGCATCTTATTTAGAAAGGAATATGCGGAAGCAAAGTACTGTATAAAGTGCGAATCGTCTAGGTTCCTAGAGGTAGACTCTGGTGACGGTCAGAAGAAGCAGCTTGCAATTCCTGTGAAGATCCTTCGGTACCTTCCCTTCGTACTGAGGATCCAACGGCTTTACATGTGTGAAGAATCCGCGAAACAAATGACATGGCACAAAACCGGACGTCGATACAATGCTGAGAAGCTGGTACACCCATCCGATGGCGAAGCCTTGACAAAGTTTGATGCGATCTATCATGAGAAAGGTCGAGAGGCTCATAATGTACGTGTTGCGCTCGCAACAGATGGGTTCAATCCTTACGGAATGGCTGCCGCCCCGTACACCTGTTGGCCTATGTTCGTTATCCCCCTCAATCTCCCCCCTGGTGTTCTCTTTCAGCGACAGAACATATTTTTATCGTTGATAATTCCAGAACATCCAGGGAATAATATGAGTGTGTACATGGAGCCTCTGATTGATGATTTGGTCCGTGCATGGGATGAAGGTGTATGGACATACGACCGTGCTACAAGGACAAACTTCAAGATGCATGTTTGGTACCACTACTCTCTGCATGACTTGCCAGCATATGGTATTTTCTGTGGCTGGTGTGTTCACGGGAAGTTCCCATGCCCAGTATGCAAGGCTTCTTTGAAATTCATTTGGTTGACGAAGGGTGGCAAATATTCTTCATTCGACAAACATCGACAATTCCTTCCTCCTGACCATCCTTTCAGACGAGATATTAGAAATTTTACGAAAGATGTCGTAGTTAACGACCCTCCACCGCAGATGCTGACCTTAGCCGCGGTTCGTGCTCAGTTAGACGCTCTTGAGGTCAACAATCATGATGGTGGTTTTGTGGGATATGGCGAGCAACATGCTTGGACTCAGAGATCGTGCTTGTGGAACCTCCCCTATTTTGATGATCTTCTTCTCCCACATAACATTGATGTTATGCACACGGAAAAGAACATTGCCGAGGCAATTTTTAGTACAATTATGGACATTCCTGACAAGACAAAGGATAACGTTAAGGCTAGAGTGGATCAAGCAATGTTATGCAATAGACCAAAGCTAGACATGGCGCCTCCCAGAGCCGGCAAGTCGTGGAGAAAGCCTAAGGCTGATTTCGTCCTGACGAGGGCCCAAAGGAGGGAGGTATTAGAATGGTTCCAAACGTTAATGTTCCCTGATGGGTATGCAGCGAATCTGAAGAGGGGAGTGAACTTAGCTACTATGCGAATCAACGGGCTCAAAAGTCATGATTATCACATATGGATTGAGCGCCTACTTCCGGTGATGGTTCGAGGCTATGTCCCTGAGCATGTGTGGCAGGTGCTAGCGGAGTTGAGTAATTTCTTCCGCCAGCTTTGTGCTAAGGAATTATCTCGGACCGTGGTTGCCGAAATGGAAAGAATGGCGCCTGTGTTGCTCTGTAAGTTGGAGAAGACCTTTCCTCCTGGCTTCTTCAATCCGATGCAACATATGATTTTACACCTCCCGTATGAAGCACGAATGGGGGGGCCTGTGCAGGGCCGTTGGTGCTATTCAATTGAGAGATGTCAAAAGGTTTTTCGAAGTAAATGTAAAAACAAATGCAAAATTGAAGCCTCCATTGCAGAGGCATACATTCTGGAGGAGGTGTCAAACTTCACAACAAAATACTATGCTGACAACCTTCCTAGCGTGCACAATCCACCGCCTCGTTACAATCCACAGCGAAGTGGAATCGAGCCTTAGTCTTTTTCGAGGACAACTTGGAAGTGCAAGTGGTGCGACACAGAAAAAATTGAAACGTAAAGAGTGGCGCACTATCATGCTGTATGTATTGACCAACCTATCCGAGGTGGAGCCGTACATACTGTAAGTTCTGAACAAACTAGTTTTTTCTCAATTTGTCGGTATTCTTCGTCCAACTCTCATGTTTCTCGTTCGTACAGGGAATTCCATCGTAACTTCGGGCGTAATTCAAGGGAAGCTACCCCGCACGAAGGCGAGACTCTTCTCAAAGAGGGTGCAGGAAATGGAATGCCCGATTTCATTTCTTGGTTCAAACATAAGGTACAGTCCATTTTAGCACGTACTTAGCTTGATTAGAAGTTGACCGTACATGCGAATAATATAACGAACCACCCTACTTCAACTTGCAGGCCCAAACCGATTCGTCTATGAATGCCGAGTTGAGACAGGTTGCCGATGGCTGTGCCTACAGGGTCGAATCTTTTACCGGTTATGATGTAAATGGATATCGCTTTCACACAACAAGCCATGAGCATAGTCGGCCCAATCGAAGAACGACAAATAGCGGAGTTTTTACGCCAGGCTTTGATGGTGTAGAGTACTACGGAAGAATTGAAGAGATATACGAACTAACTTTTCATGGCTGCAAAGTTCTTAATCCAGTCATATTCAAATGCCATTGGTTTGATCCATCAGTCGTGAGACGGGCACCTAATCTTGGGTTAGTCGAAATTCGCCAAGCATCCGTCTTAGAAGGAGACGATGTATACATTGTGGCTCAACAGGCCACGCAAGTTTATTATTTGTCGTACCCGTGCCAATCCGACGACCGTCTTAAAGGTCGGGATGTTGTGTACAAGGTATCGCCGCACGGTAAATTACCTGTACCAAATAATGAAGATTACAACATTGACCCCAACACATATGACGGAGATTTTTTTCAAGAAGATGGCCTCGAAGGGAATTTTGAGATTGATTTAACCGACGCTTTCGGAATGGAAGTGGATAATGAAATGGTTGCTGACGATGACGCTGGAGAGGAGGTTCATAATGTGAAGGAGTTAGAATTACTTCAGCGGTTACAGTTAGGACAGGAGATTGATGATGACACTCCTCCTTCGGAGCACGGGAATGATTTTATTGACACGCGTGACAGCGATGATGAGACTTATGATCCAGCTAATCCCGATCATGACGATTATTTCTAAGACATGTATGGGCCGTACTAATTTATTTATTATTTGTCATACCATGTTATTTATTAAGTATGTTTACTTTATTTTGCACATCTTACTAATTATGTTTTGTTTATCTGTGCTAATTGGTTTACTCTTGGCAAATGCAGGTGACTCAACAATGGTGGGAGGTACGAGGAAGATTGCAGCGCTTTATGAAAAATTAAAAGCTGCAGCTTCAGGGTCAGGTACAAGGTCAGACGCATCGAGAGGTCGAGGGAGGCGTCGAGGGAGGGGTGGAGGCAGGGGTGATGCACAGGTCGAGGAAACGGAGGGGGCACAGGTCCTTGCTAGAGGCAGGGGTCGGGGCAGGGGTCGAGGAAAGGGTAAAGGGGTGAGGCCCCCCTCGCCTGCGCCTTCGTCGTCGTCGAAGGAGGAGGTACCTTCCGCGCACGCCTCTAGTGACGAGGCGGAGGTACAGCAGCACCAGGAGCAGGAGCAGGAGCAGGAGCAGGAAAGGGAGGAAGGGGAGGAGGCAGGGGATTCGCAGTCCAAGATCTGGTTGCGAGGTCCCTCGTCCCTCCCGAGGCGACCGATCCCTCTTCATTTACGCCCACTGATTCAACCCACTGGGGCAAAGTAAGTTCCTTTACATATTCTTAGTACTTTTGATATGTTGAAATTTACAATAGAAACTAATAATCTATATTAATCACTTGTGCAGGAGTTGGACTAAGCTCAGTGGGGGTGCCCACAACCGCAAGGTCAACGGCATCATTGGTCTTTTGTGTAGGCTACACTTCCCCGGTCTAGTGGTCTTCGCCGGACAGGAGGAGCCGGCCTACACGTGGGAGCACTACGTCGCCGCCGCCGACGTCGGTGATCGTGACCATAGGCAATTTGCGAACAAGGCGGAGCGGGTGAAGGCCGAGCTGTGGGTAAGTATTCGAAGCACTAGATTGCTTAATACACTAGCTTCGCTAGACATTCTTGAAAAAATACTTGTTTGCAATGTGTCTATACGCAGGACTTTTATAGATGCCAGGAGGGATTCGAGGCTAGGGCGGCCTCCGTCATTGAACAAGCCTCCAAGAAGCTCGTTAAGGACATGCACTACGAGGCGCGGGTTCAGGCCATCATCGACTTCTATGCTGAATACAGAAGGATGAGGGTCAAAAAAGAAGAGGCCAGGACAATGAACCTGACCAAGGAAGAATTCATGATGGTACGTACAGAAAGTTAATATTTACTATTTCTGAGATTAATTACGCTTCACTTCTTTTGTTACATGTCACACACTTGATGATGTAGGTGCCTCCGTGGTGGTGCCGATCCTTTACCCAGTGCTGGGAACAAATGGTGGATGTGTGGTTGCAGCCCGGGTGGTTGGAGAACCACGTTGCTTGCCGGGAGCGGCGTCTGCAGATGCCATATGCACCACACCATCAAGGCAGCCTGAGCCTTGATGAATACAAGGAAAAATGGGTACGTGAATTCGTTTCTTTATTCTCACACATAATACACATAATACTACATATTTTGTAATCCTTTTGTATTTTTGCCGCAGACGTCATCACATGAAGGCCAGGAGTGCTCCCGGTTCAAGGCATGGGTTATGTGCAAAAAGGGCAAGGCCACGGCAGACATCGACTTCAACCCGGAGGACCCGCCCGAGGCATACAGCCATCCCAGTATCCACAGCCGCGTCACCGCGTACACAGCAATGGCGAGGGAGGTTCATGGGCCAGAGTTCGATCCGAGCTCTCAGGATATTGATCCTAAAATTGTGATGAGGGTGGGAGGAGGGAAGAAGCATGGCAGGTATTGGATTGGAGATAGCGTGATCGACACTGCCAGTACTCCCACCCTCTCCCAGATCCGAGCAAGGAGCACGGACTTGAGCCCCGCGATACGGGCACGGCCTACCGCTGCACAGTTACAGATGCAGGCTCTGCAGGTTATTCCTGTTTCTTTAATTTTTCATTCATTTTGTACATATCTTTTGCTTGGCAATAAGACATTGGGATGAAATATTGTAGGACCAGGTGGAGGTAGAACGGAAGCGCCGGGAGGAACTAGAGGCGAGGATCGAGGCGGATCGGCAGCTAGAAAGGCAGAGGACGGAGCAGATGTTCCAATACATGCAGAGTGTCTTTCACAGTTTAGGTCAGACTCCACCACCTATGCCACCGAACCTATTCCCGTCACCTCGACCACCTCCTGCAGCTACTCCTGTGAGTCACTCTCAACCTTACAATCAATCTAGAGTTAAACTACAAACTACAGGCACTATACACTTACACTAGAAAAGTGACTAATGCAATCTCTATAACTTTGTGCAGAATCAATCGGTGGCGTCCAATGCAAAATCTTCTTGGGGGCAGTGGCCACCTGCACATCCTCCTCAGCCTCCTCATCCTCCTCAGTGACTTGTGAACTAGAGGTGTTTGTGATGCAAAACCTGTGAATTACTTGTTTGTGAATTACTTGTTTTGACGAGAACTTGTGAATGTTATTTGTGTGCCTTGTGATGCTTGTGGTGCAATTTATATGCCTGTGGTGTAATTTATATGCCTGTGCTTCTGTGGTTGTTTTTTGAGAGGGGTCCTTTATACGTAAAATTTCTGTTTTATCAGTAGGGGGAAAGATACTTTGCCGAGTGTTAACACTCGGCAAAGAGGCCATTTTTTGTTAGTTCGACGTCTTTGCCGAGTGCATTGCCAAAACACTCGGCAAAGGCGTCATAAAATTTTTGCGGGATTGGCCTCTTTGCCGAGTGCCACGGGGAAGGCACTCGGCAAACCGTGTACCTTCACCGAGTGCCATATATAAATACACTCGGCAAAGATTTTCTTTTGCCGAGTGTCGGCCGTCTGACACTCGGCAAAGCAGTTGTTACCGTCACAGACCGTTATCGCCTTTGTGCCGAGTGTTATATTTTGCCGAGTGTATTCTGGCACTCGGCAAAGGGTTTGCCGAGTGCCCGACGATCGACACTCGGCACACCCTCTGTTTGCCGAGGGAAAGTTTGCCGAGTAGGGTTCGCCGAGTGTAACACTCGGCAAACCCATTGCCGAGTGTATTTGGACCTTCGCCGAGTGCCTGGGGCACTCGGCAAAGTTACTGATTCCGGTAGTGTATGAGATTCAAAAGTTAACTCAATCGAAATGCTCCTGAAAGCATCATGAGGAGCAACTATTTCATCTAATTTGAATATAATAGTTGAAGTGTGTAAATATGATAATGGTATTTGAGGATGAAACAGTCATAGAAAGATATGAAAAGATATTACAAAATGTAGGGTACTTAACACCATCAGTCATCCATAGTCCACAGAATGCCAATTCAACACTATCAAATGATAAAAGAAGAAAACTATTGCTAAGGAGTGAGATATAACTTAACTATAACGATCTTTGGTTCAAACAACCCACAAAACTTGCAAAATTTAAATATTTTTCTTTATAATTTTGATATGATAATTAGGGTAATACAAAAATACAATGCAGATTCATAAAAGAGGTCTAATTTCTCATAGGAAAATACAGCAAGCTCCAAGTGATGAGAATACAACCCCTTTGTTTCAAATTGTAGATCATTTTTTGCAAATCTACACACATAGATTTTGTTATGTACCTAGATAAATGCTATATCTAGATACAGAGCAAGAACTATGTATCTAGATTTACCAAAACGGTCTATAATTTTGAAATGGAGGGAGTATGTATAATATACAGGTGTATCTAACAATTCTCTAGATTGTTTCCTTTCTTTTTGTTTTTTGTGGTGCTACGGGCACCCACCAATTTCATCTCCCACACGAGAAAAGGCGCAAGCCCCCGGCCTTTCCGCTCAAGCCTCACGCTCATCTCACCAACCCACCCCGCTCCTCCTCCACTTCACTCCAGACCTTCCAGTACTCCACCCTCACGATCCACCCTCACGATCCACAAGGACTCCTCTGAAACCATGGCGCCCACGGCACCACCACAGGCGCCGCCGCCGACGAGGGGAAGGAGCGCGGGGGCAGCCGCTCCGGGCGGGCTCCTCGCGCTGGCCGCCGTCCGCTGCTACCAGGCCGCGCCGCCGCCGCCGCCGCCATCGCGGTGTGTCCATTAATTAATATGTGATGTTGTGATCTTGCTGTAATTAAACCCATCTTACATATATAGTGGAAAATTCAGTATGCCACAGGTATTGGTTGCCGCGTACTGGATTTTCTTTGAAAATGATATCACAATGTTGATCAATATGTTTCATGGGTGCATGGCCTCCTAATATTTTTTTCCTTTGTGCACCGCACTTTTTGTTTGCCATATCAACAGAGCATTTTGATGTTTACTTGAGAAATGATCAAGGTTTTCTGTGGCGAGTAAAGCAATATTTCAATCAGTATTATAGTTTTTATGTCATGTCATCTTTTCCCTGTCCTCATATGTTCTCATTTTTTTCCATAAATCTTAATTGGCTCTCATTTGTATCTTTTGCTCTGCTTTTAGTCTTGACAATACACTCAAGTGACTGGCTGGTTCAATAAACATTTGCCATTAGTGGGTTACCTTAGCCAAACTGGATATCATTTTGCTTTAGTCCTCAGCTTTATTGTCTTTGCAATGAATTTAACTGGGGATGCTTTGGCTGCATAGCATTTGATAAGGTATAAGATCTTTGTATGTGATCTGTTCGCTCTTAATATTTTGCGTATACCTAACGTGGCAGCTAAATTTAGGTTCCTGTCAGCTGATCTGAATCAAAGAAAAGTTCCAACGGTCGCTACCTAGTCTTCTCTCTAGTGTGTTTGGTTTGAATTCATGTGCCTAGGGAAATAATCTTTAGTACACTGCTGCTGGACCAATTTCCCAGTCATGGAGGGTTCTACATTTGTTTGAATAAAATGTAACACGGTCAATTGCTGCTTGAATGTGCTGCTTAGTTGCCATGTAATCCATAGATTCCTTGCTTCAAAAGTTCAAATTAGATCCTCAGCTTGACTAACCATAGCACCAATGTGGGTTGAATTTCTTGTTATTTCCTTTCTGTTGATGCTGTGAATACGTTTGAGCTTCTCTTTTTTATAACCTTTGTTTCTATACGTGATAGTTCTATGGCATCAGGCAGTTTGGGTTCTCTGTTTTTATAGGTGATAGATCTTATCAGCTTGCACATATGCAAAGCCACGAGCTAGTGGTTATCATGGTGTAGTTCCCTTAAAAGTTTGTGTTCATTTGTTGTTGAAACTATTGCAACTCTGATATTAATTATTCTTCCAGATTATGGAAAGTTAATGTGCCATTAGTACTATTTGTCAAATACTGAGTTGTCAGTATCAAACATTAGCTGTCCTCCAAATGTACTTATTGGGCACCTTGATCTACTAGTTCCGTGACATGATGGACCATCATATACGAAGTAGTATGCATTATTCTTCCCTGAGTCCTTGTCATTGAGCGTTCAGCTTGGGCCATGGAGTAAAAATACGCTAGTGAGTTATTGATAATAGTATATATTCTTTTTCCACATAGGTTATGGGCGCCTAAAAGGCGAGTGCTATCCCTAACTTCCCTAGAATAGACCATTGTACCATGATCACTTTATGTGCTGCAATGATATTTGTGGCACCAACTTTGATTTCAGTTAGCTTCTCTGTGATGGTATAAGTCTTTGTACTGTTAGTCTTTGTGGTCCTCGGCACGGTGGTCTTTCTGCCCCAACCAGGACAGCATCTATCAGGACAACATATAACATCTTAGACTAGCTTTTAGGACAGTATCTTAGACTAGCTTTTAGGACAGCATCTTAGACTAAGCTTTTAAGATAATATATAGGACATCATCTTAGACTAAGCATCACTAGCTTTTAGACTAGCATCTTAGACTAGCATCTCGGCATATGCTTGGCTGTCTTGGCCAGCTATAAATATGCATCCCCAACCCCTCAGGTGGGCATGGCATTATGTGAGAAATAAACCAGAAAATTACCCTAACTCCTAGTGTCATTTTCTCGATGAGAGGAGTTTCGATACTAACAACTGGTATCAGAGCCGTTCTATCATGTAGCTTAAACATCTCCTGCTCATCTCCTTCCCACGCCTCCCTTTGTCCTCAGCCGGGAGCAGGAACACTGGTTGTCCCTGCTCACCCCTCTTCCCTTGCGCAGACAGGCAGCAGCTCATCTGAGGCAGTCTCCTCCCCACGTAGCAGCCCTCCACTAGCGCGCCATATCCGAAGGACAGTCTCAGCGCTCGATCGCCTCGAGCGCGCGACACCGGCAGGAGGCCGAGCTCGCTGCGGTAGAGGAATGCGAGCGAGCGGCAGCAGAGACCGCTGCAACGGCGGCGAGGGCGTCAATGCTGGCGGCGGCGGAACTGGCAGCAGCAAGGGCGGAAGTGGAAGCATCGGCGGCGGCGGATGCAGCGCGTGCGGCGGCAATGGAGCTCAAGGCTCAACGCGGCAGTAGCATCAGTAGCTTTGCCTCTACCAACGGCAGCACCGACGTGGAACTCAAGCGAGTGAGGGAAGCAGCAGGAGAGCGGGCGGTGCAGTAGGCAGCCGCGCACCCCCACGAGCGCGGTGGCGGCAGCCCAGACGGGTGTGGACACGCCAGCGGCGCTCCTAGCGGATACGCACACAGCGGCCACACTCCTGGCGGCGGCGGCCGGGTCGACGGAGATCGCAGCCTTTTCAGGTAGTGCGGCTTTCCCTCCTCGGACCGGCGCCATGGTCACCATGGGATCCAGGCTGTTGTCAGGGACATTGGCCCCGGCGGTGGGTGGCCTACCCTCACAAAGATCAACTATGTCGAGTGGGCCGCGGTGATGAGGGTAAGGCTCCAGGTGCGGCACATGTGGGAGGCAGTTCGGTACGGCGATGTCGACTACGACAAGGATCGACGGGCGTTGGATGCCCTCATTGCTGCAGTCCTGCCCGAGATGCAGTTCTCGCTTTCCAAGAAGCGGACTGCCAAGGTGTAACACCTCAGGTGTTTAAATTATGAAATAAGCCTCATTAGCTTAACATGATGCATAAATAATTAAGAAAGGTTTCAATGAAATGAGTTATAAATTGGTTTTTCCTTGAATTGAAATTAGTTGTGTATATGTGCATAAATACATGTACTTTAATCAAACAAAATTTAATAACTTTCACATCAATGCTACCATAGCTACAAAATTGAATGAGCACATCGTTGTTGGCATGTTAAACAAAAGTCTAGTTGAAGCCTAGGAGTGAATCCAAAGTTTTGCTCGGGAAATGACGTGCCCTCCAAATTATACTTTTTGAGTTTTAAAAATAACTTCTAAACTAGAACTCAAATGAACTTTGGCCTAAAACAAAACTTATGTAACTTTTCATTTTGAACAACTTTCATGTTCAGAGATTTTTGAGTTACTGTTGACGCCAGATTTTGACACGTATTGAATCGGCGTCAGGAGGAGAAGATTGGCCGATGAAGCAGATCTGAAAGCTACAGTAAGGAATCGGCCGATTGGTAGTGCAGCCTATGCCAACAGGATGGGATTATTCCAGAAGATCCTGGTCAAAAGATGGTCAACAAGGCATGCTAAGTCGGTCGGGAAGCAATTGAAGGGGTCCTGATTGGATCAGGAAACGGCGGCGGAAGATTCTGCGGGAGTCCGTTTCCTTTTTAAAGTTATTATAGATATAGTAGTTTTCCTGTTTTTAATAAGGATGTAACAAGTCGTAATCGACCAGGAGTCCTAGTTTCAGGGTATAAATAGGAGTCGCTAGGGTTTCGTGAGAAATAATCAAATCAATCAACAAAACACTTCTACTTTTTACCAGTACTTTACTTTCAAGTCGGCGACTTCGCCAATATTTTCTTCTTCTACGAGTTCGTACGGATTGGCAGGGCTGCATCAACCTGATCTCCGGCCAATTGGTAGGTTCCGCTTATCGAGTAATATCTGAGCTTTAACTACGGGCGCATCGCTGTGGTTTCGTTTGGATTTATTCACAAGTTATCGATATTTACTAGAATTGCAAGTTTTACCCGTTATTCTAGTATTATCACTAGTTATCCAGCTTGACATTAGAGTAATCGGCTTCGTCATTGTTCTCCTTCGATTCATCGCCATACAGCCGATTAGATCTATTTCAAGTGTTGCTTCTATAGTGATTATTTAGATTGCTCTAGCAGTTCTCTTTACAATTACTATACGATCATCGGCTGACCCATAGCTGATCATCTCTATAGCAAATCGGCCGATTTGCCGCCGACGCGCTCCTCAGGACAGATCGGAAATCCAGCCGATCGACGCGCCTGGAATTTAATACTCTATTTCCTTGTCAATCAACAGGTCAGATTGACTGGCACGCCGCGCGAACCGCACCAGGGCGATAACCCGAACAGGAGCTAAGCAGATTCTCCCGGGTCGTGTGTCCGACGCTGAAGACCCATCGGCCGATTCCTATCCGGCCGATTTTAGCGCCAACACTTACAACACAAAAATTTAAGAAACACTTGGATTTGCAAACCAGCCCCTGCGTTTTCTTCTATTTACACTGCAGACCCTTCTTTATCCGCTCCACCCGACCCTTTTGCTCGCCCGACCCTACGTTCGCCTGACCCTCCGCCGCGCAGTCACTTCGCCCGACCCTTTCACTCCGCCCGACCCTACGTTCGCCCGACCCTCCGCCGCACAGTCGCTTCGCCCGACCCTACGCTCGCGCGACCCCTCGCTTCGCCCAACCCTTAGCCGCCGCGCAGTCGCCGCAGGCCACTTGGCCGGCGATGCCTGACCGGCGCTAGGCGCCAAGCCAGTGCCTAGCCGCGCCCGCACGCCCTCCGCGCCCAATGGGTAAGCCGCGTCGTGCCGTATCCCCGCCGCGTTCCGCCAGTTGCCGCGCTCGCCGCCCGGCAAGCCAGCTGCTGCCGCTCCTCGCCCAACCCGCACGCCGCGTGATCTCCCGCTCCCCACGCCAAATCCTCAGCGCCCAATCCCCTGCCCGCGCCCGCCGCACGCCGCGATGGCTCTGCTCGCCGCCCACCGCGACCAGTCACGCGCCCCCGTCGTACCGCCCGCACCCGCGCCTCGCAGTCCAGTTCCGCCCCTCCTCCCGCCTCTCTGCTGCCTACATAAGGCCGCACTAAGCCCCCTCGCGCGCCCAGACACCAGAACGCCGCCGCCGTCACCATTACCGTCGCCGTGGACCACCCACCCGTGTAGCCCCACTCCCCAGCCTCCCACTGCCCAAACCTGTCGTCCAGCGATCTTGCCCTCCCTCCACTGAAGCTCACCGGCCCCTTCCCCGGCTAGCTCCACCGCCGGAGCACCGCCAGCGCCGCCCGCACCACCGCCGCTCCCTTGCTGCTCCGTGGACAGCTCACTCCGAAGCTCATCCGTCCAAGCCAAGCTTCAAAACGGGTTCCTCTCGACACCGCGAAGCTCATCGACAAGCCCATACCCTTCCCTCCTCACCGGAGCACCATCGCCGACGCTCCGTCCCGCCGCCGCCCCTCTGCTCCGCGCTGACGAGCCACCTCCGGCCACCCCCAACCCTGACCAAGGCCATCCCAAGGTAGCTCTCACCTTCCGGGATCTCCACGACCCTTTTCCCCTCACCGTCGACGAGCCCCCTCGCCGGAATCTGGCCGGCCGCCATACCAGTGCCGCCAGGGACCACATTGCTTTGATTGCAATCTTCCCAGAGGCTTGCACGCAAGTTTCCAGGGACCCCTCTGTAAAGAAAGTTTTAAACTTTGATTTCAAAAGTAGAGAACTTGTAAAATTCATATAAAATTATAGAATAATCCAAAAAATACAAACTCAACTGTTCTACAATCTCTAGATGATAATCTAAACCTTTTGTTACATGCATTTCTTCAGTTGCTTGCCAAATCTTGCTCTAAATTAAATGGAAAGTTTAATAGACTTTAATTGTACCCACCGTTGTAGACAAAGGCTAAACCTAAAAATTAAACAGTAGTTTAGCTACTTAATGTGTAGTCCAGTGTAAAAATACTAGGGCTAGAACACTTCTCTATCTAAACTTTTTCATAAAACTTGTTTAATGATATGAAATAATAAAACTAATTTGTAACTGCTGTTATATTGTGATTCATGTGGTGAACCATTTCGAGAACTGTTATATTGATGCCTAAGTACCACAGAAAAAGTTTAGAGCCTTTTTCTCTGTGTAACCTATTTATATAATTTTGTGGTAGGAAAAATGCACTAAATAAAGATAATTAGTTTCTTTGCTTGAAAAATGTTCAACTTTTTACTAAGGGTCACAATAGAGTAGCTCTTTCTGTATAAAAAGTTTCATACATAGAAACCCTATAAAACATCCTGTATAAATTAATATTTATTAAAATAGGTGTATCTGTCCTATTTATTATGCTTTGTATCGTGCACGATAAAATCTGAAAAAATTTACAGTAACACATATATGTATAGATTAATCCCTTGTTAAATTTTTGGTGTCAATACTTGCATGGTTTGTTCTGTATAAAAATAACTATGTTCTAGTAGTGGCTATGTATTACCTTTTTCATAATTTTTCTGCTGCGTGAAAATGTCTGAAATTTTTATAGTGCTTTTGTCTCTGCATAATGTGCTCTAAATAAAACTTTTATCACCAGATGTTATCTAGTCCAGAAGTTGTGTTTAAATCCTTTTTATGCTGCGAAAACTAAATTTCCAATACAACACAACCCCTTCTTGTTTAATCAAATTAATTGTTAAGTTATACTTTATTAACAATTGTCCAAAAAAATCTTAACTAAGTAATTTCACGACAAAATCGATGTTTTGTGAACTGCAACTTTATCGTGAAGGAAAATAATCGTCATATACCCTCCCTATAACTTACACTTGTGCATTCATATAGAATCGACTAGTCTCACCGACGGAACGTACGAGCTGGTGCCCGCGTGCGGGATTGAGCAGCGTGAAGCCCAAGTGAATCTAACTGAAGCTTTCGAAGACCCAAGCCCAAGTTCGAACGAGCCCCAAAATAGCTTTACCCAAGAAGGCAAGCCCCGGAGCATGAACCCTATTTTCCTAAACTTATGCAACTTATTACTCGACTTTACTTGTCCATTAAGTTTATAGGAGTTGAATGAGAACTTAGTTGCATGATCCTAGGTACCCATGCTCTGAACACTAGATGTAAGGTTCGATAGAATGCTATGCTAATAGGACTCCGGTAAAAGCCGAGTGATTTGCTGTCACTCGCGAGAATATAGGAGTTGAATGTTTACTACATGCTGCAATCATAAGGTCGACGGACGGGGCTATGGTACGATGTTTATGTTGATGATTGAGGCCCCGTCTGTTTAGTGAAAAATGCTAAGGCCGCAATGTGTGGTAGTGGTGGTTAAGCGTTTGAACGTACTAACCACATGCCGAGAATATGGTAATCGGAAAGCTTAAGTACCTAATCGGACCGGCAAGTGGACAGCATCCCACCATCTCAACTTTGGTTCCATGCGTGCACATGATGGGTACAGAGCCGGGCTCTGTAGTCTCGGATGGTGGCCCTGATCCACGACCCAGGAAGAAAGGGAAAAAGTTGCACGTGTGACTCTGGGAGTAACCACGTGACGTGTGTTTAGGTTTCCCTTGCAAGGTTAAGAAATTCGATTTGAATCGTCCGTTTCTCGCAGTTATTGAGACTGCTTGACCCTTTTACCACATATAGTAAGAAGAGGAACAATGATGATGATTAATCTAGTTGGATGAAAAATTAATTCTTCCACCATGTATGATATTGGATAGTTGCTTACCTAGAATGGTTAAAGGAAACTAGAACTTGGAGCTAAAATTTGAAAGTAAGGACCTACTTATATATGCTTTTCGGCAAAACAAACCCCTCCAGCCAAAAGCCTTGCATGTCTAGGAGTCGGCTAAGCATATTCCACTAGTCGGGTAAGCCTTGCTGAGTATTAGTATACTCAGCCTTGCTTGTGGCTTATTTTCAGGTGATACTTTTGAGGACATGATCGCTAGTTTGACTTGGCCTTGTACCCTTCCTCCTGGTTGGTCGGTGGAATGGGATACGCCCCCGGCTAACGGTGATAATGCCGAGTGATGTCTCGTACGGGCTTCATCGAGACATCCTGTATCGTCTAGTAGTTTATCGTTATTTTTTCGCTGCATTGAACTCTAAAGAACTCAATTATTTTGAACTCTGAAGTACCTTGTTTTACGAATTTGAACTCTGTTGTAATAATAATTTGTGACGAACCCTGTGGTGTAAAATTTGTGGAATGTTGTATCCTCTGGGCTCACCTTCGTGTGAGTACATGTATGTGTGGTTTCGATCGGCAAAAACCGTGGTTGTATCGGGAGGTTACCCGACAGACCAATGGATTATTCTGTTTGAAGTGTGAGTTAGCCCTGATTGCCCTCGTGGTGATGGTTAGCGCGCTTGAGCCGGATTAATTCAGATAGTTCTGCCACACAAGGAGGCCTGGGACGCCATCGCTGCGGCATGCATCAGCAGCGACCGCGCCCGCAAGTCCACACTGCAGGCACTTCGCAAGGAGTGAGAGAATCTGGCCTTCAAGCCAGGTGAGGACGTTGATGACTTTGCTCTCCGTCTCAACACTCTGTTGCAGAAGATGGTGCAGTACAACGACGACACCTACGACGAGGAGAGAGCTGTTGAGAAGCCCTTCCACTGCGTCCCCGAGAAGTACAAGCAGATCGCTCACTCGATCGAGTCTCTGCTGGACCTCTCCACGATGTCAATCGAGGAGGCGATAGGTCTCCTCAAGGTCGTTGACAGCAATGAGCCACAGCCTCTCTCAGGGCCTATCACCATTGGCGGGAAGCTCCATCTCATTCAGGAACAGTGGGAGGTCTGCCAGGGTGACGGGAGGAGGGGGGAGCCCTCCTCCTCGACAGGCGGCCGCAGACGCGGCAAGCCACGCAAGGCGCGCTGAGGCACCCAGGCCACGGTGCGAGGACTTGCCGAGGGTGGCGCCCGCGGAGGCCCAGGGCGGTGCGCACAAGCCGGCACGAGACGACGCCTGCCACAACTGCGGCAGGGTTGGCCATTGGGCCAAGGACTGTCGACAGCCACGACGGGGCCAGGCCCACATTGCACAGGTGGAGGAGGAGGAGCCGGCTCTGCTCCTGGCACACGCAAGCATCGAGCTACCTCCAGCGACATCGGACGCAGTGGCTCTCCTCCACCTTGACGAGCCGAGGGCACACGCCTTTCTCGGCGACGCCTCCAACAACGACAAGACTGACGGGTGGTGCCTCGAGTTTGGGGACCGTCAAGTTATCATCTTCCCCGCAGAGTCTGGTGAGCATAGGCTGCTCACCGGACTCTACTACATCCCTGCGTTGAGGAACTCAATCATCAGCTTGGGACAGCTGGATGAGAACGGTTCGCAGGTGGAGATCAAGGATGGAGTCCTGAGGATTTGGGATCGCCATCATCATCTTCTTGCCAAGGTAACCAGAGGCGCAAATTGACTCTACGTCCTTAATGTGCAGGTGGCACAACCCCTCTGCCTCACTGCTCGTCGGGACGACGAGGCGTGGCAGTGGCACGAGCGCTTCGGGCACATTCACTTCGAGGCCCTGAAGCGGCTTAGTGCTAAGAAGATGGTGTGAGGCCTGCCATGCCTTGACCACATGGAGCAGTTCTGCGATGTCTACGTGTTGACGAAGCAGAGGCGGCTCCCCTTTCCCCAGCAGACGAGCTTCCAAGCCAAGGAGCTGCTCGAGCTCGTGCATGGGAACTTGTGTGGCCTGGTGACACCGGCCACAACGGGAGGACTGCGTTACTTCCTGCTGCTGGTCGACGACCTCTCCAGCTACATGTGGGCGATGGTCCTCGGCAGCAAGGGAGAGGCTGCGGACGCCATCACGCGCGCGCAGGCTGCTGCGGAGGCGGAGTGCGGCCACAAGCTGTGCGTGCTGCACACAGACAATGGCGGTGAATTCACGGCGGCTGAATTCGTGTCGTACTGTGCCGATGAGGCATTCAGCGCCACTACTCTGTGCCGTACAGCCCGCAGCAGAACGGCGTCGTCGAGCAGCGCAACCAAACGGTTGTGGGGATGGCTCGGGCCCTCCTCAAGCAGAGGGGGATGCCGGCTGTCTTTTGGGGAGAGGCGGTGGTGACGGCTGTCTATATCCTCAACCGCTTGCCAACCAAGGCTCTCAACGGAAGGACGCCGTATGAGGCTTGGCATGGGCCCAAGCTGGCGGTCTCCCACCTGCGGGTCTTCGGATGCCTCGCGTTCGCCAAGGAGCTTGGTCACGTCGGCAAGCTCGACGACAGGAGCACTCTGGGGGTGTTCATCGGCTACGCGGAGGGCTCGAAGGCCTACCGCATTCTCGACCCGAAGACACAGCATGTGCGCACGGCGCGCTACGTAGTGTTCAACGAAGGGCGAGGATGGGCATGGGACAAGGCGGCGGAAGACGGCTCGACTCCAACATACGACGACTTCACTATCGAGTACGTCCACTTCGAGGGAGCTGGGGGAGTAGGCAGCTCCTCTTCACCGAGCGTGCCCACCCCAGTCCCCGAGCCTCCACCGACCCCGGTGCCCGCTACTTCGGCACCACCACGCTCTCCAGCCACGACTCCGGCTGCGACTAGCTCTTCGCTGACACCACTACCGCCGGCGACCCCACGCACTCCAGCACCACCAGCCACCCCTCCGGGCACGACTACTCCAACAAGCTCGTGTCGAGCATAGCCTGGTGGAGTTCACTACTCCGCTCTCTCATGACGAGGAGCGCATCGACGTGTACCACGACGACAAGCCATTGTGGTATCCTACGATGGAGGACCTTATCGGCGACCAGCCGGTGCCGGAACTGGTACCTCACGATCTGAAGGTGCAGTTGCACCTTGCGTGCGATGACGGCGTGCCTCGGTCTTTCGCAGAAGCTGAGAGACACACGGCATGGCGTGCCACAATGCAGTCGGAGATGGACGCAGTTGAGAAGAACCACACCTGGGAGCTTGCTGACCTCCCTCGTGGTCACCGCGCGATCACACTTAAGTGGGTGTTCAAGCTGAAGAGGGATGAAGTCGGTGCCATCGTCAAGCACAAGGCTCGCTTGGTGGCACGCGGTTTTGTGCAGCGGGAGGGGATCGACTTTGATGATGCCTTCGCCCCTGTGGCACGGATGGAGTCCGTGCGACTCCACCTTGCACTGGCTGGCCAGGAAGGCTGGCGAGTTCATCACATGGACGTCAAGTCGGCGTTTCTTAACGGCGACTCGAAGGAGGAGGTCTACGTGCACCAGCCGCCGGGATTTGTCATCCCTAGCAAGGAGGGCAAGGTGCTACGCCTGCGCAAGGCCCTCTATAGCTTGCGGCAGGCACCGAGGGCGTGGAATGCCAAGTTGGATTCCACGCTCAAAGCGATGGGCTTCGAGCAAATCCCGCACGAGGCGGCCATATACCGGCGGGGCAATGGAGGAAACACCCTGCTAGTGGGTGTCTACGTCGACAACTTGGTGATCACCGGCACCAAGGATGCGGAGGTGGCGGCGTTCAAGGAAGAGATGAAGGCCACCTTCCAGATGAGTGACCTGGGACCTCTCTCTTTCTACCTGGGGATCGAGGTGCACCAGGACGACTCCGGGATCACGCTTCGACAGACCGCCTACGCCAAGCGCGTCGTTTGAGCTGGCTGGGCTCACTGACTGCAACCCAGCTCTCACTCCGATGGAGGAGAGGCTGAAGCTGAGCCGCGATAGCACGACGGAGGAGGTGGACGCTATGCAGTACCAGCGTCTTGTGGGGAGCCTTGCTACCTCGCCCACACACGGCCGGACTTGGCATTCTCCGTCGGCTACGTTAGTCAGTTCATGCAGCGACCGACGATGGAGCACCAGCATGTTGTGAAGAGGATCATCCGCTACATTGCGGGGACTCTCGACCACGGTCTCTACTACCCGAGGTGTCCTGGGGAGGCACACTTCATCGGGTACAGCGACAGCGACCACGCCGACGACATCGACACCAGCAAGAGCACGAGCGGGACCCTCTTCTTCCTCCGCAAGTGCCTCATTAGCTGGCACTCTGTCAAGCAGCAGGTGGTGGCTCTGTCCAGCTGCGAGGCCGAGTACATAGCGGCCTCCACCGCTTTGACTCAGGCGCTCTGGTTCGCTCGACTGCTTGGTGATCTCCTCGGCAGAGACACTGGAGCGGTGGAGCTGAGGGTGGACAGCAAGTCCGCTCTGGCCCTGGCAAAGAACACCGTTTTTCATGAGATACCATTTCATCCGAGGCTGTTTGGAGGAAGGGAGCATCAAGGCGAGCTACATCAACACCAAGTTCCAGCTTGCGGACCTGCTCACCAAGCCTCTTGGGAGGATCAAGTTCCTTGAGCTTTGTTCCCGAACCGGGATGGTCTAACTTTCCCACAAGACGACGCACCAGGATAAGTCTTTGTATTGTTGGTCTTTGTGGTTCTCGGTGGTCTTACTGCCCCAACAAGGACAGCATCTACCAGGACAGCATTTAGCATCTTAGACTATCTTTTAGGACAGCATCTTAGACTAAGCTTTTAGGATAGCATTTTAGACTAAGCATCACTAGCTTTTAAACTAGCATCTTAGACTAGCATCTCGGCATATGCTTGGCTATCTTGGCCGGGTATAAATATGTATCCCCAACCCCTCAGGTGGGCATGGCATTGTGTGAGAAGTAAACCAGAAAATTGCCCCAACTCCTAGTGTCATCCTCTCGATGAGTAAGAGTTTCGATACTAACACTCTGGTCTGCCGTGCTGTTACAATAGTTTTCAGTTTCTTTCAACCAAAGCACTGCATAAGAAAATTGTGATATTTGATTTAAACTGAGAATTTGATATACTGGTATAATTGAATGTGTTCCTGTTCTTATGCTCGACTAATTTTGACAGCCAATTGTATATACATCTGACATCGTTCGTTGTTGCAATTTCAGTTCTGGAACACTTCCTTGACGTTTCTGTTTGGAGTAGAAAATCTTCGGTTTGCCTCCTGCTAAGTTACCTGGTGATTTGTTCAACTACAGTGTTTGGAGTAACAAGGCTCCGTGCTACTGCACGCTACTTTTTGTTAATTCTGCCCCTGAGACCATTGTGCCATACTCTGCTACGAAGTCACTCTCTTTTGTGCATGTTACACGCGAAGAAATACTCAGGAACTTCAGTTTTGAGACCAAGATGGGGAAAACCCCCGTGTGAGCTTATCACTTTGCCGGCACCAGCACTCTACTGGCCGAATGAGACTTGAGCTGTTATGAGTTGCATGCACTCCTGCTGATGAGGAATGAAGATACAGATAGCTGCTCCCTTGAGATTCTGTTTCACTTGCGTTTATATGCTTGTTGCTCAGTTATACCATGCCCTCGTTGAAATCTGTACGCGGCATGCCGATTCGAGTTACCCTGGAATGTTGGATGTGAAATTTGGTGCATACTGTTCCTGTTGCCCGGCCGGTTGCTCCACGGGATGCGTGCGACCTGAGGTCGCCCACGCTCGTGCTCCTCAGACCAACTCTGCAACTCGGCGGCGGCAGCAAGGATCCCACGCGACCGGCTCGTCTACCTGGCCGTGCTTGGCGCGCGTTCCTGCTCGGGACGCCAAGGTTGTCGAGCGCCCTCCCCATCTCCAGCCCGCGGAGGGCTGCCTCACCGTGGAGGGCGGTCGCCGTGTGGCACAACCACAACCAGGAGTGCTTCTTGATCAAGTACAAGCCCTCGACGCCGTGCGGCACAAGCAGAAGTAGGGAGGTAAATCGTACTGATATTTTTTTACCGACCTTACGACCGAGAGGAGCGGATATCAATTCCGATACCAGATCGGATATTTAAATCGGATATCAGATTCGGATATAATATTACCAATATCCGGCGGATATCGGATATCCGATCAGATAATCCGGATAGTCAATTCGGATATTAGATTCGGATAGTTGTACTCCCAATATATACATTAGTAAAATCTGATTTAATCTAAAAATTTATAACTAATTCATTTCTAATCAGAAAAATATAAAATTAGCACCAAATTTTTCTAAAAATATAATCTATCTATTGGTACTATATTGGATTTGAATCTTGTTTATTCCTAGTTCGAGAATTAAACTCGAACTCTGGTAATAATTCAACAATAAAAATAGACTTGTTTCATCTTTTTTTAAAAAACTCAATATCGTATAATAGTTCGAACTCTAGCAATAATTTGACTACTTCTGTATATTTATATTTATGCATGTATGTCAATATCATGTATTTGAGTGCCTAAAATGGTGTGTCATCTTTCGTTAATTTGGTTAATCAAGCATGATTTTAATTTGAATCTGGCCTCCTTGAACAAATGAATTGATTCAAGTGCTTGTGAATTATCGTCAATGTAATAAGTTATAATGATGTTAATTGAGTGTCTCCAATATAAGCTATATTGCAAGTTAGAATGTCATGTAATCGAATATCTCTCATCTCCGTAGTAAGTTAGAAATGTTATGCAATTGTTTGTTAATTTATTTTGTTAAGCATAATCTAGTTAGAATTTGGACTCGTAAGGTGTTCGAATGTTACAACACGTATGATATGAATAAATATGATATGAATAAATGTGCCTTTACTTGATATCCGAAGAAATATCCGTATCTGATAGTAACCGCATCCGGTTCGCTCCATATTCGATACACATCTATTCGTATTCGTAACCGAAACAATCCACGTTAGTATATGTATCGAGTATATCTGTGTTCGAATCCGAATCCGATAGAAAATATAAAAATAAATATAATATCAGTGATATCCGTTCGGATATTACATCCCTATCCGGAGTGCTACTTGATCAAGTAGGATTACCGCTGCCAACCTGCCATCATCGCTCTGGCGTTCATGGTGGCGCTCTGCTACGGCCCACGGGGAGTCCGCGCGCCCCCGAGGCTGCGCGCCGTGAACAGATAGGTGGTTGCTCATCTGTCGGCTGCTTGTTTCCCCCGCAGAGCTTTTTTTTTTCTTATTTTTGTCCTGCTGTGCTTTTGTAGGGGATTTTGACTCACTTCTCGCGGCGATAGGCTGCGGCGACTGGAGCACAGGACGGCCGTCCTGACGGCGGTAACGCCCTTGCATTCTCTTTCCCGTCCAGATCCCCTCAATTTTGAAGCCATGCTAGTAAAATACCTCAATGGATAATCTATCTTCATCAGCCTCCCTAGGCACTAAATCGTTTCCCAAGTGTTCATGGCTTTTCTTCATTATTTCCATATGTGAGTCTCACTTTCATTTGGAATATATTCACAGAACGTGTATATAATCTCCATTAAACTTGGCTGTTTTGTAAGCAATGAACGTGATGAACAACTATGCTTTATCATTCTGTTTTTTAGAAAGCTATCTGCTGCTATGCAGTGATTTTCCATCTCTATCGTCATTAAAGTGACCTTTTCCAATTCTATTAAGTTTCAAGCAAATTAAGTGAGATGACGAAATTTGGTTCTGAAAAATTTAGACTTAACTCGTTATTTATCAACATTTTTGTTTAATTAAATTGATTGAATCTGTACCTCTCAACTGCTAAAGTTATCCAAAAGCTTTGACTAGCACATCACCTAACTGGTTGTTGGATTTTTTAGAACTTGAACAATACAGACTTCATCATAACTTGAGAAACTTACCTGATAGTCCTTGCTCTTCAGCCTTCTGTTCAATTTTACCCGTGTTTTATAGTTATCCTGATTCTAGAATCCAGACTCGAAAGGAAAATTGAAATGGCAAGGCCAATGAAACTGCTATTCCGTTGTTTTATTTCCACCATAAATGCCATAATTTCTCAAACATTATGAGAACTGACTATGTCCATGTGAAACCAGTGTGTTCGTTGCTATAGCACATATATGGTATTTCATCACAGGTTTTGGGTGCATAAAAGGCTAGTGTACAATGTTCACTTTGCGGCAATAATATTGGTGTCACCTAGATTTCTTTTAGGCCCCTGGATCCTTGGAATTGAATTCCATTCTAATAATCATAATTTAGATATAAATTAATTAAGTTAATATAGTTGTATGTGTAATATATTTGTATATTATTATACTTATGTACTGCACTTCTGCTATAGGGAAGCGAATCGAACAGTGTGCTATAAATTGTACATTACAAATATAACATTAGGATCTATAGAATCAATTTTCATCTTCCACCCCTATGAATTTAAGATAAGCTTATATATACTTTGGAAAATTGTGGAATACCACATTCCAAAACACATAGCCTACTCTGTTAAATAGATTCGAATTCTTCAAAATGAAGAGATCCAAATGGGACCTTAGTGTTGTCATCCATATAAGTCTTTTCTTGGCTTTCTGTTTCGTTCAACCAAACGATGGCCGCGTATTTCAAATTGTCATATGCTATTTAGCCCAAGAATGTGTGGCTTCTGTGCTCCATTAATTTTGACCGTCAATTTGCTATGTTAAACTGACATCATTTAATTTGTTGTTGCAATTTCAGCCCTTGACGGTGACAAGCCTCGATGCTACCGCGCACTTTATGCTCTGCTCGTGTCCTGAAATTACTGTAGAAACCTTCGCTCCATAATCTGCTAGGATAGTAGCGTTAGCCTTAACGGCATGTTATTTTCATAGAAACGGATAACGACCTTTAGTTTTGAAACGGAAACCGGAAAAAACCTGTGGTAGCTCATGATTTTTGCCGGCACTGGCCAAAGGGTACTGATTGTGATGTCGATATATGCCACTCACTGCAAATGAGGAAAGAAGGTGATACCGAGAATCATTTCCACGAGATTCTGTTTGCTTCGATTTGCCAGTTCTTCTGTTGTGTGCAGCTCTGAACCTTCTGTTGCATCCTGTTTAGCATCCACACTGACGTCGTCCCCCAATCTACATGCCCAGATGCCAGACCCAGAGCGATGGGAGCTCTGTTGAAATAAACCTGACACGTTCAGCCAGGACTAGTTTGTTTTTCCTCCGATAGTTTTGATTCTGTTGTGAGCCCGGTTCTTTGGGCGCGTCTTGTGCGTTCTGACGCGTGCTTGTTCACGCGGGAACTTCGTTGGTGGAGCGAGTCGCGCGGCACGATCCGGAGTTGGGGGATGGCGAAGCTCGCGGCGGAGAGTGGCGCGCGGAGCACGCGTCGTGGCCTAATGGCCTGCATGTTTTACTTCCTTAAATAAAGAACAAGAACAGAAAAGCGGTGGACTTTTTGGCCGCACAAATTCCCTCGGTGTTCGCGTGTCTTGCAGCAATCGCGTCGTCTTCCCCGACTCCGGCGTGAGTTGGAACAATTGGCATCAAAGCCGAGTTCAGACGCTGGGACCGCGATCAAGCAATCAAGTGGGCGTTCATGGTGCGAACGCGCTCTGCCTCGCCGCCACGACGGACTCGCTGGGAGACGCCGCCGCCGTCAGGGAAACACGGTGGCGCGTCCGGGAGCCGTGGTGGAACCGGCGGAGGCACATCCGAGGGCAGCGATAGTCGCGCTGAGAAGGGCCTGGTGATCCACCGCGTCACCAAGGAGATCAGCAGCGGCGGCTCGTTCCCGATGCTCACGAAGACAAACTACTTTGACTGGCGGCGCAGATGAGGGTGATGCTTCAGGCAAGGGGCCTCTGGGTCGCCGTCAGCATCAGCACCGACGACTACGTCGAGGATCGGATGGCCCTGGAGGTAATCTCCAAGGTTATCCCGACGGAGATGATGGGTGCCATCACTGCCAAGGCGACGGCCAAAATCGCGTGGGACGCGATCAGGATGATGAACGTCGGCGTCGAGCGCGTGCGAAAGGCAAAAGCAAACACCCTCCAACGCGAGTTCGACGCCCTCAAGTTCCACGACGGTGAGACGGTGGACGACTTCGGCATCCGCATCAACGGACTTGCGAATCGACTCGCGGTCCTCGGCAGCCCCTACTCCGAGGAGGAGATCGTTCGCAAGTTCCTCTAGGCGCTACCGGCGAGGTATTCCCAAATTGCCATGTCAATTGAGACCCTCCTCGACCTCGACGACATCTCGGTGGAAGAGCTCATCGGGCGCCTCAAGGCGTCGGAGGAGCGCCAGGATCACGGGGGCGCTTCCGGCTCCGGCGGCCGGCTGAACCTCACGGAGGAAGAACTCGTGGCGCGGGTCGCGTCACGACTGCAGATCGGCGGCGACAACCCAAGTGCCAGCTCAGGCCAGCGACGGGGTGCTGGGCGCGGGCGTGGCCGCGGCAGAGGCCGCGGCGGAGGCACGCCACCCAAGCCCAGTAGCAACTCCGGCGGGGAACGAGCACCAGCGGTGGCGGGATCGGGCCCGTCAGCAGTGATAGGTGCAAATACTGCGGCAAGAAGGGGCACTGGGCCCACGAATGCTGCAAGAGGATCCGCGACGAGGCGGCCCACGCGGCCGAAGTCGAGGAGGATGAAGAGCCCATACTAATGCTGGTGATGACGGAGGTCAACATCGCTGCTTCCACTCCATCGCCGCCGCCGCACGCGACTCCAACGCCGCCGCCGTCCTCGGCTCCGGTCCACCTTGAGGAGAACAAGCTCTTCGTCCAGCTCGGCAACGGGCGTGAGGGGAAGTCCACCTCATGGATCCTCGACACCGGAGCCACCAACCACGTGACGGGTGTGCAATCGGCCTTCTCCGAGCTCGACGCCGGCATTCACGGCACCGTCAAGTTCGGCGACGGGTCCGTGGTCGGCATCGAGGGGCACGGTACGATCCTCCTCAAGTGCAAGCACGGTGATCACCAGGTGCTCAACGGGGTGTACCACATCCCGCGCCTCACCGCCAGCATCATCAGCTTGGGACAGCTCGACGAGGAGGGGTACAAGTGGACCTGCGAGGACGGCGTGCTCAACGTCCGGGACCAGCGACGGGGGCTGCTGGCGAAGGTCAATCTCTCGGAGAACCGGCTCTACGTCCTCAATCTCGACATCGGCATGCCGGTGTGCCTGAAGGCACAAGGCGGGGACACGGCGTGGCGCTGGCACGCGAGGTTCAGCCACCTGAACTTTCGCGCGCTTCAGACTCTGGCACGTGAGGGAATGGTGCGCAGGCTGCCGCACATCGACCACGTCGACTAGGTCTGCGACAGCTGCCTGGCGGGGAAGCAACAGCGACACGCATTCCCGGCCAAGGCAAAGTACCGCGCAGAGGACAAGCTCGAGCTGGTGCACGGCGACCTCTGCGGTCTAGTGATGCCGGCGACACCGAGTGGCAACAAGCTCTTCCTCCTCGTCATCGAAGACCTGAGTCGCTACATGTGGCTCGTGCTCCTACGCTCCAAGGATCAAGCGGCAGACGTCATCGTGTGCTTCCAAGCGAGCGCAGAAGCAGAGGTAGGGAGGAAGCTGCATACGCTGCGCACCGACCGCGGAGGTGAGTTCACGGCGCGCATGTTCATGAAGTACTGCGCTGAGCAAGGAGTCCAAAGGCACCTCACCACGCCGTAGACGCCTCAACAGAACGGGGTGATCGAGAGGCGCAATCAAACAGTGATGGGAGTGGCGAGAAGCATGATGAAGGTGATGTCGCTGCCGGGTTGGTTCTGGGGGGAGGCCGTGAACGCGGCGGTGTTCATCTTGAACCGCGCTAGCCGCCTGTACATTTCCTTTCTCACCTTCGGTTGTGTCGCACACGTCAAGAACTCCAGCAAGCACCTCGCCAAGTTCGACGACAGGAGCACTCCCATGGTGTTCGTGGGCTACGAACCAGGGAGGAAGCGGTACCGCTTCTACAACCCGGTGGCGAGATGCATTTGCATCTCCCGGGACGCCGTGTACGAGGAGGAACGCGCCTAGGACAGGGGCGCAAAGAAGGGAGCCGGGCTGGACGATGAAGTCGAGCTGTTCCAGGTGGAGATCGTCACAATGACGGCAGCGCACGGAGGACCTGCTGCAACACCTTCACTGACGGGCCTCACGATGCCACCAACGCCCACGACACCGGCAGGGCCTGTGACGCCGGTCACCGCGGCATCCTCAGCAGGTAAGCCACGCACGCCGACACCACCTGCGCCGCCGATTCCGGGGATTGAGTTCGTGTCTCCACCAAGTGGCGAGCTCGATCTGGATGACGACCATGACGACGACGTCCCTCTCCGCTTCCCCACCATGGAGAACGTCCTCGGAGCATCATCACCGCCCGGACTGGCTGAGCTGGAGGTGGCCGAGGAGCTCATGGTGGCGGTCGGAGAAGAGCCAGCGACGACCGAGGAGGCGAAGCGCAGCAAGGAGTGGCGCGCGGCGATGCTCGAGGAGATGGCATCCATCGAGCGCAACAAGACATGGTCGCTGGTGGACTTGCCGTCTGGGCAACGTGCCATCGGCTTGAAGTGGGTACGGTGTTCAAGGTCAAGCACGATGAGCACAGGAACGTCACGTCGCGAAGGGGTACGTGCAACGCTAGGGGATCGACTATGAGGAGGTGTTCGCGCCAGTCGCAAGAATGGAGTCTGTGCACGTTCTGTTGGCCGTGGCTGCTCACCGGTCATGGGCAGTGCACCGTATGGACATCAAGTTGGCGTTCCTCAACAGGAACTGGCGGAGGTGGTGTACGTCACCAGTCACGAAGACAAGGTCCTGAGACTTCACAAGGCGCTGTACAGGCTGCGACAGGCGTCAAGGGCGTCGAACGCCAAGCTCGACGCCAGCCTGCACGCGCTCGGGTTCACGAGGAGCGAGTGCGAGCACGGGCTGTATACGCGCGGCGCAGAGCAGGCGCATCTGGTGGTGGGGTTCTACGTCGACGACCTCATCATCACCTACGAGTTGTACCGTGTAATCTAAAAAATGAACCCATGAGTCCATGACTGGTCCAAAATCTAAATTATACTATTTTTAGGAAATCCGACACTAAATTTCACTATCCTAAATTAATTTAGAGACATATAAATTAATAATAGAGAAATCCCCTTTTTGTTAAAATTTTAAAACAAAAGTATAAAATTTTAAAATGCCGCTATAAAGAGGCCCAAGTACCCTCATAACCTCATTAACCACAGAAATCTTGCACAGCAAATTGAGTACATCAAGTGGGTGTGGACAAAAGAATCCCATTACAGCTGGAGCAGCCACCTATTTGCTCGCACCCGGTAAGATTTCGTCACCCACTGGTGGGCCCACCTTAAAACCCCCGGCCCCTGCTTCGCTCGGCTTCCCCTTCCGCAAGGCCAGCGCTCTGTTTCTGCGCGCCGCCCCGGGAGCGAAGCACCAGCCGCTCCGCCTCCACCGCCATCGCGCAGGATCGGAGGAGCTTCTGGAGCCTCGGGGGTCCCCTGCTCCCATGGCGCTCTCCGGGTACTACGACGTCTCCTGTTACGCCGGGGCCTCGCTGGTGCTCTACAGCGTCGCCAACGTCGCGGCCCGCAGGGGCTGCATCCGCGGCGACGGCGCGGCCAAGCAGGCCCTGGTGTACGTTTCCGCCGTGATGCTCCAGAGAGCCTTCTGGGCGACGGTACCGTCGCCTGACCCCCACTCCCTTCTCGCCCCCTTCCCCTCCGCCTCGATCTCCCTGGATGGTCTCTAACGCTGGATTTGTGTGGGTTTTCTGCTGCGGCGTGCCGGCGTTCCCATCCGCGTTGGCATGGCAGGTCCGTGGGGGTAGAGTCGATTGGGCGTCCGAGGCGTGCTACTGGGTGAGTGCCTTCGCCGTCTCCGTCCTCGTCTCCACCCTCGATGCTTGCGTGGAGGCCGTGATTAGGAGGTGGGAGAGGGAGCCTGCGCCTAGGAGGGGGCGCGGTGGACGGAGGCCGCATGTGTGATCGTCCAAGGTACAGCTCTGCTCCTCGGTGTATGCCTCCATCCCTTCCAAGCTGATCGCCGCATATCGGTAAGGTTGATTTGAATTTCTGCTGATTTGTCCAAATGGAAGCAGAGTTCCAATTGCCGGTTCACGTTTGTGATACTTCGTAGTGCTCATGGGCACCACCTTGCTTGATACTTCGATGCCAGGGGATGTTTGCCTGTTTTACTAGTGCTGCCAGATCGTACCATTTTGATTGCCGCGCGGAGTTTCGCTCCAAATGGAATCATCATCATTAGAATGTTGGTTGAACTCTGTATTTTCTGTCTCATTAATAGTCATACTCGTTTTTTGGCTTGTCTATCTACTGTATTTTACAAGGTGACAGATCTTCACGCCTTCCAAATATGCAGAGTCATGAACTAGCATTAGTGTCAAATGAGCGACAGGTGCTTCTCTCTCTAAGCGTGAGAGCTCCCACCTCCTCCGGTGACCACTCCGGTCCCGGTGGCCACAGCCTCACCCGTCGGCGGCTGTTCCGGTCCCGACGGCCACCTCCTCGCCGGCGCCCGTTCCGGATCCGGCACCCACAAATCCCATCGCAAGATGACCAACCCTCCCTCCCCGCGCCGCACTCCGTCGCCCCAACCTGCTGGCGGCGGCTCCCGGGCTTCAAATCGTAGATCCCTGAACCCCAATGCCGCCCCATTCTCCCCTTCCCCGGGTGCAGGTCCTAGCAGCGCCATGGCGGCACCCCCGAGGGTATCTGCTTTAGCATCCCCTCGGACTCCGATGGCGATAATGATGACCTCCTGTGGCCCTCTCCCCCTGCCACGGCGAAGGGCAAGGAGCCGCTCCGCCTGGACTCCGCCGCGTCACTCTGGTGGCTTCATGGCTGACGCCCGCCGTCAACAACCTCGGCGGGAGATTCCGCCGCCTGCTCGGTCGCTCGCTATTCCCCCGCCGGTAGACGAGGATGGCTTTCAGCTCGTGACGAACAAGCGTCGCTTGCGGTCGGAGATTCGCCGTGCTCGTCCCCCGCTATCCACGCATAAACGTGGTATGGTATGGATGCTTTGGTGACCACTTTCCACTGAATGCTGAATTACCACAACCTTCAGTGAGGTGCTGATTTAGAGGTTCATTCATAGGTGCCTTTAATTTCAAAATAATACAGTAGTTTGGTTTTGCTTTCTCTTTGCTTGCGAAAAGTGAATTGATGTTTAGCATGAACTTACCAACTCTGGTGACTAGTGAGTCTTCTGGAATCTAGACTGGTTTTTCCCTTAATTTGCTCCTATCTATCTGCTTTGAATACAGATACATGTTTGGAAATAGAATTGCCGATGAGCCAAATGATCATAAGGAAGCTCATCAATGCGTGGATAAACTTCTTTTAAATGTAGGTTTAAAGAAGAATGCACGGTTTACTATTCTAACAGCATACACTGCGCCTAGCCTTTAATTGCATCAGTTACATTCAGTTATGGTCGTCCATTAGTGACTGCAACTGAACTTGGTCCTGAAGATTAGCGACCTCACTTGTTTGTTATCAACGTGTTTGACCTATCTATAAATTGTCTGAATCTGTACCTCTCAACAGCTAAGGTCATCCAGAAGCTTGATTAGTACATCACCCAATTCGGTGCTGGTTTTCTTTAAACTGATGCACAGTATAGACTTCATCATAAACTTGAGAAACTTTATCTAATATAGTCCTTGCTATCCGGCCTTCTGTTCAGTTGTAACTTTATCTAATATAGTCCTTGCTATCCGGCCTTCTGTTCAGTTGTACCCATGTGTATTTATAGTTACCTTGATTCTAGACTCAAAACGAGAATTGAAATGGCATGCCCAATTAAAATTTTATCTCTTATTTTATTTCCACCATAAATGGTATAGTTTATCAGAGATTATGAGTACTGAAAATGTCGATGTGCAAGTGCAACCAGTGAGTTATTTGTTGTAGCATATATATGGTGTTTCAGCACATGTTTCGGGTGCCTAAAAGGCCAGTGCTATGTCTAGTTTCCATAAATAGGCCATTGTGTACAATGGTCAGTTTTGTGTCAGCAACTGAGATTTCCTTTAGCTGCTCTCATCCATATTTTTTTTTGTCTTTCAATTTCTTTCAACCAAATGAAGACTGCATATTGCAAATTGTGTTCTTCTATTGGCCCTAGAATTTGATGTAGTGATATAACTGAATGTGTTACTGCTATGCTCGATTGTCAATTTAATCGGTAAAATTGACCTTATCCCTTGTTGCAATTTCAGTTCTTGGAGGCGTACTTGACATTTCCGATTGGAGTAGAAGATCTCCAGTTTACCTCCTCCAAGTTACACATGGTGATTTGCTCAACTACAAGTGATTGGACCTGGAATAACAAGACTAGCTCGATGCTACTGCAGGTTATGTTGTGCTAGGATTAGCTAATCCCTTCCACAGTACCGTGTGTTCACGAGCTTCACCTTTGAAACGAAAACTGGAAAAACCTGTGTCGTAGCTTGTCGCGTTGCCGAAGGATGATGCACGAGCTGTTGATTGAGATATGCCCAGGCACACTACTAAAAGACGATTTGCAGGGACGCTCTATTTTTTAGTTTTTTGGGACAGGTCAAAGGTTAACCCGCTCCTACAAATAGAGCGCAGCTACTGTAGCGTCCGATCCGCCTCTAGAAAGGTATTTTTCGGGGTGGGTGATGGCATCACCCGTCCCTGCAAATGGGCATTAAAATAGCATTTCTAGGGGCGGGTGACGCCACCACCCACCTCTGAAAATGGTGGCATTCACCCGTTCATAAAATTGCATTTTTAGGGGCGTGTGATAGCATGACCCGCCTCTAAAAATGGTTTCACACAAAAAAAATTCATAACTTTTTCATATGATCTCGAATGAAGTCAAATATTATAGAGAATGACGAGATCTAAAACTTTATATTTGATAACTTTTTTATTTAAGGTCATTTAATGGTCCAAAAAAATATACATATGGCTATGACTATATAGTATCTCGTACAACTCAAGTGGTTTCAACAATCTTAATCTTTATATACACTGAAATATACTTGGCATATTTTTCTTTGTACCTATAGTTCACAATAACCATAGTGTAGAAGTTTCACTTTTCTTATTTGTTTTGCTGTATGGAAAGATTTAAATGAATTTTCGGAATAAAATTGAAAAATATTTTTAAGGGTGGGTCGTGGCATCACCCGCCCAAACGGATTTCTAGAGACGGGTGATGACGTCACCCACCTCTACAAATCAATTTCAGAGTTAATATAAAAGAATAGCATACTCATAGAGTCACAAGTGACTGTGTAGTGTGGTGGGAAGAAAAGTACACGCTAGGCTTGAGATATGCAGTTCGAACCCCGGGTGATGCACAATAGTATGGGGGTTTGTGGTGGTGGTTGGTTGGCTACAATATTTTAAGTACTAGCACTGCGAATGAGGGAAGAAGATGACATCGAGATTCGTTTGAAAATTCTGTTTATTTGCGTAACTTGCCGTTGTTTTAGTTGTCATCTCAGCGGGATATGTAGATGTTAAACCGATTTGAGTTGTCCTCGAAATGAAATCTGTCGCATTGCTTGAATCCTACATCCTGCTGTTAGGACACGTTCGGTTCCCTGGTTTCGAACGAATATGGCTCCTGACGTGCAGATTTGTCACGTTTGGTTGGCTGGAGGAGCGTCAGAGCCTGGCTGGCCGCATGCAAGAAGTGCCGTCGGGCCTGGCTCGGGGGAAACAAATCTCGTTCCCGTTTCTCCCCAGCCTGGCTCGCGCGAGCGCGCAGCCGCGCGCAGGTGTTTGTGCGGCGGCGCCGAACCGGTTGGTCTGCTCGCCACACTAGCGCTGTCCATTTGGGTGGCATTATTGCTACTGGAACCGGAGCGGACGGGGCTCTGCTGCAGAGATTAAACAGGGCTCACACAGTCACGCAACGAATTTATCAGCACATATCATGTTCCCTCATCGCTTCCACCATTGCCTACATCGCGGAGTGCTTCCCACATTGCTGTTTCCTTCTCGATATATTGTGGCTTTCATCTAGTCTACGTGGTCATCACCATTATTATCCCGACAAAATATGCAGTAGCATGATAATATCATGACGAGTCTTGAGACTCTTTAGCATTCAACGACATGAAATTTCATTATATTAAATTAATCAAGATGGTATGGTAAAAATGGACAAATGATAAGTCACATTTCTGAATTTCCAAACGCTGGATGCAGAGTCTCTACTCCCAACCGCACTTACCCACATAAACCCCTTGCTGCCCTAAAAGCCGTGTACATCAGCCGGGTGCGCGCAACGAAACTCCCCCCACAACAGCTGGAGCTGGCTGGACACGCAACCGATTTCCTCGCACCCGGGCTCCGCTTCTTCACCCACTGGTGGCGGTGGGCCACCTCAAAACCCCCTGCCTCGCTCGCCTCGCCTTCTCCTTCCGCAAGAGCACCGCCACCCCTACGCCCTCCGCCGCGAGAAGCAACCAACCAACCACTCCGCCACCCCGCCACCCGCGGAGAAGCCTCGGCGCCCCCGCGCGCTCCCTCCCATGGATCTCTTCAACTACGAGGGCGCCCTCTGGTACGCCGGCGCCACGCTGGTGGCCTACTACAGCGCCGACATCGGGGTCTGCAAGGGCTGCATCAGCGGCGACGGCAAGGTCAAGAAGGCCCTGCACGGCCTCACCGCGCTCTTCTTCCAGAGAGCCGTCTGGGCGATGGTAATCCTCGCCGGGCGCTCGCCTCCCTCCTCCCCCCCCCCCCCCCCCCCCCCCCTCCGCTCCCCTTCGCTCTCCCCGGGAGTTCCTGACGGGCCGGATTTGTGGGGTTTTCTGCGGCGGCGCTCTGACGGTTCCCATCCCGTCCCGTGGCAGGGCCGGAGCGTCGACTGGGCGTACGAGGCGTACTACTGGCGGAACGCCGGCCTCGCCTTCAACGCTTGGGTGCTGTCCTTGAGGAGGAGGATGGAGATGGCGAGGGAGCCGGCGCCACCGCCGGCGCCGGCGCGTCAGCCTGGAAGGAGGGGACGCGGTGCACGGAGGAATTAGTGTGCGGTCTTCCAAGGTATAACCTCGGCTCTCTGCTCTGACGAGGTACCGGCCTTTGTGATGCTTGGATGTGTATTCGTCCATTCCGAGCTAATCGTTGAAGGTTGATTTGAGTTTCTGTTCGATTTGTCCAAATGGAGGCAGAGTTCCAATTGTGGGTTCATCATGTTTGAGGGATACTCTGTAGTGCTCACTGCTCACTTCTGATGGGTACCAATTTACTTGAGTTCGATGTCTGGACGCTATTTTAGTGCTCTCAGGTGGCGCTGCTTTGATTGCCACACGAATTTTGCCCGAAATGGAACCTTCATAAATGAAACGTGGGTTGAACTTTGTAGGTTCCATCTCCTTAATAGCAAAACTTTCTGTTTGGGCTTCTCTGTTTATGTCACAAGGTGACAGGTTTTGGCACCTTCCAAATATACAGTTATAAGCTAGTATTAATATGATGTAGTGGCCTTAAAAAGTTTGTGTCCATTAATTAGTATGTGATGTTGTTGTGATCTTGCTGGTATTAGACCCTTCTTACATATACAATGGAAAATTCAGTATGCCACAGGTATTGGTTGTTTTGTACTGGATTTTCTTTGAAAATGTTATTGCAATGTTGATCAATATGTCAAACATGAATCATCAATTGTAGTTTGCATTACACTGTACTTAGTTAATCTTATTGTTCTTGAGCATTCAACATGGGCCTAGAAGTAAGTTTGTGCTACAGGAGTTATTTCTTAATTGGTGGAGAGAACTAATTAGGTGCCTTTTATTCAGAACTATGGCGCTCTGGAATTTCCCCGATGTTTCTATCTGACCCACTAGCCATGGGTAAAGCTTGATAAGTTTCATGGGTGCATGACCTCCTAATGTTTTTTCCTTTGTGCACCTCGCTTTTCATTTATGTCATATCATCAGAGCATTTTGATGTTTACTTGAGAAATGATCAAGGTATGCTTTGTCAGTAAAGCAATATTTCAATCAGTGTTATAGTTTTTATGTCATGACATCTTTTCCTTGTCCACATATGTTCTTATTTTGTTCCATAATTCTTAGTTGACTCTCATTTGTATCTTTTGCTCTGCTTTTAATCTTGACAATACACTCAAGTGACTGGCGGGTTCAATAAACATTTGCCATTAGTGGGTTACCTTAGCCAAACTGGATATAATTTTGCTTTTGTCGTCAGATTTATTGTCTTTGCTATGAATTTAACTGGGGACTCTTTGGCTGCATAGCATTTGATAAGGTATAAGGTCTTTGTATGTGATCTGTTCGCTCTTATTATTTTGTGTATACATAACCTGCCAGCTAAATTTAGGTTCCTGTTAGCTGATCTGAATCAAAGAAAAGTTCCAACAATCTCTACCTAGTCTTCTCTCTAGTGTGTTTGGTTTGAATTCATGTGCCTAGGGGAGTAATCTTTAGTACTCTGCTGCTGGACCAATTCTCAACTTTAGTTGCCATGTAATCCATAGGTTCCTTGGCTGCATAGTTCAGATTGAATCCTCAGCTTGACTAACCATAGCAACCAATGTGGGTTGAATTTCTTGTTATTTCCTTTCTGTTGGATGCTGTGCACACGTTTGAGCTTCTCTTTTTATATAGGTGATAGAACGATGACCTTTGTTTCTATACGTGATAGTTCTATGGCATCGGGCTGTTTGGGTTCTCTGTTTTTATAGGTGATAGATCTCATCAGCTTGCATATATGCAAGCCACAAGCTAGTGGTTAACATGGTGTAGTTTCCTTAAAAGTTTGTGTTCATTTGTTATTGAAACTGTTGCAACTCTGATATTAATTATTCTTCCAGATTATGGAAAGTTAATGTGCCATTAGTACTATTGTCAAATACTGAGTTCTTGGTATGAAACATTAGTTGTCGTCCAAACGTACTTATTGGGCACCTTGATCTACTAGTTACGTGGACCATCATATACGTAGTCGTGTGCATTATTCTTCCCCTGAGTCCTTATGCATTATTCTTCCTCGAGTCCCTGTCATTGAGCGTTCAGCTTGGGCCATGGAGTAAAATGCGCTAGTGAGTTCTTTATAATAGTATATATTCTTTCCACATAGGTTATGGGCGCCTAAGACGCGAGTGGTGGGTCTGAGACGGCTTCGACTACTTTACGTTTTCGTATTTACTTTATATATTGTGTCGAGTTGAACTCCTGTGAGGTGGGTCTGAGGCCAACGTGTTTGGTGTGGCTATAAGCCGAGTCCTGTGAGTGGGGAAGATATGAACTCATTTTCCAGAACACAAATACAGTACGGAAGAGGATAATCTGTCCTCGTTTTATCGGAATTCTTGATCTCGGTGTGTATTCTCACGCCTCGATTCCTTGTCGACGGCAACGGGATTACATGTTTGCAACCTGAGGTCGCCCACGCAGCCACGCTCGTGCTCCTCGGACCAACTCTGCAACTCCTCTTATCTCCCGCGCCGAAGCTCGTCAACACCTAGTGTTTCCCATGGCGTCGGTGTCGCCAGATCGTGTACCTGGCCGTGCTTGCCGCGTTCGGCGTTCCTGCTCGGCGCGCCAAGGCTGGCGAGCGCCCTCCAGGTCCGCGGAGCGCTCTGCCTGAACGCGGAGGGCGCCGTGGGGCAAGTCTTGCTTTGGGCAAGGGTCAATCGCGTGCAGTAAAAGGCGAAGCGGGCAGCTGGCCCGGCCGTGCAAGAGTTAGCATCCACGTGGCGCATACATGGTGCCGGCCAGAACGTGCGTGCGGAACGGGTGCAGTGCGTGTACTCTTCGAGTCGCGGCCAATCGAGTCCGAGTCCGAGTCCGAGTCCAACTCCGACACGGTCGGTTGACGTATATATAGCGACGTCGCGCGATCGCATGTAATCTGATCATGGCTCAACCCGACAGCACCCGGAAAAGCCACGCCGTCGTGATCGACGTCGCCGACGACGCCGAACCCAAGTGCTGCTGCGTGTGCACGGAGCCCGTCGAGTGGGTGGCCGTCGGCCGGTGCGGCCACCGCGACGTCTGCGCCGGCTGCGCGACCAGGATCCGCTTCTTCCAGGACGACCGGCGGTGCTGCATCTGCCGCGCGCACTGCCCCACCGTCCTCGTCACCAGGGCCGACGACGACGGAGCTAGTAGTAGCAGCAGGCAACAGGGCTTCGTCCTCCCTACTAGATTGCCGCCGACCGCCGCGTCCGGTCGCGTGGGTAGCAGGGCGGGCTCCTACTGGTACCATGGTGCCACGGGGACCTACTTCGACGACCGGCGGCCGTACAGGGCGGCGATCAAGCTGTGCGTGAAGCCGCCGCCGCCGCCATGCCCGGCGAGCCAAGGTGCGGTCGCCGTGAGTCTCGGCGCGCCCTCGCAACCCGCAGCGGGTGCGAACGCGAGCCTCGACGCGCCGCGCAGGCCAACTCCGGTGGTAAGATGCCTAGGCCTGGTGAGTAATCTGCTTCTAGCTAGTTGACGTATGTACGTGATCGGTAGTCAGGTAATTTCGACGTGATGCTGACCTCTCATCGCCTGTGTAATTTTTCTTGTCCAGGTATTCGCTGTCATTTACCTGTGTGTGATTATGGTTCTGGTCACGATGTCTGGGGCCTTCTTCCAAGTAGCTGACCGTTACTACCAGAAGGTCACGATCGTGGTAGCATTTTGCCTTCTCTCGGCAGTGGCCTTGGTTGTCACAATTCGGTGGTGGAACAGATGCAAAAGGCCGCCTACTTAATCCTGATGCATGATTCTACGGAGACAAAGTAGGTATATATCTTCAGTAGACCTTCTAGAGTATTCTAGGGACCGGAAGAGTGATCACTGTAAACAAGTAAAACAGCATTGCTTGTAAATTTATATGAGAGAGCAAATATTCCTACATGTGTTTTTTTTTCCCATTGTTTGGCCATCTTACGATTACTAATTGGAGGCAACGCATTAATTCTCACAAGATGTGATAAAAGTTATAGAATCTTTTATAAACAAAAACATCCCGCCATCAGTTCCATACCCTCTAAAATAAATAGAGAGACGGCTAGTTGGGAGGATAACCAATCAAGTTATTACATCCTATTTAGTTTTTTTTCTCTAACTACTTGGTTGAACGCAAAAGGAGGACTAAGCTAAGCCTCAATAGAGTACGTAGAGAGATATTTGCTTGGAGTAAGAGGGTAGAGAGATATAATAAGGCAGATCTGCCACCTCCTCTTACTATAATCTTCGTGATTCTAGGCTCTAACATTCTCACTACATCAAAAATGGTTAATGCAAGCTGTTAAAAAAGCACACATAGGGATATAGGATGTTTCTTTGATCTACCAGCAGTGATCGATAATATAGCCTCTTGGTGTAGATGACGAAATTGTTGCCTGAATTGAGTCAATAACAAACGGTTATAAACATAAATACCGTACAAAAGATGCTAAGTCCACGTCACCAGCTAGCAAAACACCGTCAGTAATGTGTAATAGAAACAGATGGTACTTGTGAAATGCGTCTGCTATGCTTAGCAAAACATATACAACACAAGTGCCTCGATCTGTCGTTGATGGCACCGTACCAGAACAAAAATGGAGTAAAATTTTTCGTTTGAGGCAACCAATGTACATTGAAACAATAATATAGTACGGTAGGAGATACCTGAAATATTAGGTCGTCGCCCCTTTGTTTAGCACACGTACTATAGATGATTGGAAAGAGAGAGTGTAAAATATTGCAAAAGATGAAAAATGCAGATATTTGAAATAGTGCAAAAAAAAAAGATTGTACTTGTCAATCAGCGTCCTCCTCCTGGTGCCATGGCGCCCTTCGCGTGGTCAATAGAGGCCAGAGAACGCAGCTCATTTGGTGGGCATTGCCACTAGCTAGGGGTGAAGTTAGACCAAAAGCTCACCGGGGTCATGTCAACCAATGATGGGGTTATCAAACTATTGACGTCAGATTTTGACACGTGTTGAATCGGCGTCAGGAAGAGAAGAGACCGGCCAATGCGGCAGATTTGAAGGCTACAGTTGGGAATCGGCCGATTGAGGCTACAGTTGAGGATCGGCCGATGGGCGATGCAGTCTGCGCCAGCAGTTAGGGAGATGAAGCCATTGGAATCCCAATAGAGGATCCCAGTCAAAAGTGGCCTGACGTTGGTTGAAAGAACGATGCTGACTCGGTCATGAAGCAATGGAAAGAGTCCGGATTGGACTAGGAGATGGCGGCAGAGGATTCTGCGGGAGCCCGTTTCCTTTAGAAAAATATTATAGATATAGTAGTTTTCTATTTAAATCAAGTTTGTAACAGGTCGTAATCGATCAGGAGTCCTAGTCCTAGAGTATAAATAGGAGTCGTCAGGATTTTGTGAAATATCAATCAATCAATCAACAAAACAATCTACTTTTTCATCGCACTTTACTTTCAAGTCGGCGACTTCGCGAATACTTTTTCTTCTTTCACGAGTTCGTACGGATTGGCAAGGCTGCATCGACTCGATCTCCGGCCAATTGGTAGGTTCCGCTTATCGAATAACATCTGAGCTTTAACTTCGGATGCATCGCCGTGGTTTCGTTTGGATTTATTCACCAGTTATCGATATTTACTAGAATTATAGGTTTTACCTGTTGTTCTAGTATTATCACCAGTTATCCAGCTTGAGATCGAAACTATCGGCTTTATCATCGCTTTTCCTCGTTCATTATCATACAGCCGATTAGATCTATTTCAAGTGTTGCATCTATAATAATTGTTTAAGTTGCTCCAGCAGTTTTCTTTGCAATTATTACGTGATTATCGGCTGATCCATAGCCGGTCATCTTCATAGCAAATCGGCTGATTCGCAGATCGGAAACTCAGCCGATCAGGACGCCCGGAATTTAATACATTTATCTCCTTGTCAATCAACAGGTCAGATTGACTGGCACGCCGCGCGAACCGCACCAGGGCAATAACCCGAACATGAGCTAAGCAGATTCTCCTAGGTCGTGTGTCCGACGCTGAAGGTTATCGGCCAATTCCTGACTGATTTTTAGCGCCAACACAAACATTATTAGAACAGTGATTTTTCTTTTCAAAATTCATGGGGGCCGGCTGACCTCAGTGGGAAGTTGTAGGTCCGCCCTACCACCATACTCGTAACGGACCATTTAGAAGGGCTTCTTTCAAAACAGTTTAAGCTGGTGAAGTCAAAAAAACTAGTTTCATCCAGCTTCTAGTTTATTTATTTTAGCACGGTCTTAAAAATAGCTTCATGCAAGCCGGTGAAGTCACTTCTAGTTTATTTATTTACCGCAGGTTAAAAACAGATTCATGCTATATTGCCTCGATTTGCGCCAAATAGGTGAAGTCGAAGCTGCAATAAACCTTTTCAGATTGACCTAAAACAAATTCATTGTTCCTGCTGTCCATTGCCTACTCTTCCAAAGATGCAATGCCAAATTTCACACATTGTAGGCCGCTGGTCAGACTCCACCCTTGACTGACAAAACTGGCCTCGTCATGTCTCCGGCATCGCTTCCATTTCCCAACACACACACACACACAACCAAAAAAAAAACAGAAATCTGACTGCACCCGAACTAATCTTGATGGAATACACAATCGACACATGAGGAATCACATTTTTTTTCTCTTTGCTGATTTTTCAACTCAAAGGTAATGATTATGGAGATGCTACATCAAACAGGACCCAATTGACAAAGGGAAAACTAAATGCTTCATTTAGAGACCCAAATGCACTTTAACTTGACCAAAAGATGCACTAAACTGGAGTGCATCAAGTGGGTTTGGCCAGCAGGCAGCAGCACTGGACACAGCTGTATCACGAACAGATATCCTCGCACGTCATCCACGGGCCACGGGGCCACCTCAAAAACCCCGGCCCTGCCTCGCTCGCCTTCCCCTTCCACAAGGCGCTTTTCCCCAAAACAGAGGGAGAGGGAGAGGGAGAGGGAGAAGGAGCGGGTGAGCATCAGGGGCCGGTGATGAAGTGGAAAAGGAAGGGATGAAGGACGCGAGAGGGGCAGCCCTGGAGGAGGCGGGGACGCCAAGGATGGTCGGCGCCGGCTTCGCCAAGAAGGTCACGCTCTTCTGCAGCCAGGCCCAGCACACGGCGAAGACCATCTTCACCAAGCGCCGCCGCCATGTCAACTCCAGGGACAACACCGCCGTCGGCGCCATGAGCCGCGACAAGGACACAACCGCCGTCACCGGCGATGACGAGGTTGCTGGTAAGCTTTTTCTTCTCGATCTCCCCCGATCCCTAAGAAACCGATTTCTGCCCCCTTTTGCGGATTCCGAAAATTTTCTTCACAGATCGGAGGCTATCGGACATGGAGGATGGGAAGGAGGAGGAGATGGGCGCGTCCCAGGACGACAAGATGGAGGACGAGGAGGGGGAGGCGCTGAAGCACGCTAGCAACGAGGTCGATCGAAAGTGGGAGAAGAGCATCACGGTGCTGCACGAAATCACTTCCGAACACGATGGTACAACATATTCAAACTCGTCCTTCTAGTTTTCTTGTTCTCACACCCACCAACTGACCAATCCAAGCACTCTCTGTAGAGGATTCTACCACTCCAGCATCTGATGGTGTTGATAAGGACGCTGGTACCATTAAGATCTTGGTCCAGCAAGCTCTGGAAGAAGCTTTCATCAGTGGGGGCGATTCTAACCTCAAGGCCTTCATACGTGATTCTCTGAAGCAAGTTGCGGAAGAGTACCATATCTCCTCACCAGTGTCCAGCAACAACTCCATCGCCCCGGTGGATAAGATGAAACTGGTGAAAGAAGCAATGACAGAACACCAAACCCTCAGCAGGGTTCTATATGTGTTAGCTCTTGGAACGCCTATAACACTGCTTATTGCTAGGTGATAATCAAGTTACCTTGCTCAGTTAGTCCATTCTTATGATAAGATTACTAATTTAGATGTGTGTTTGCTCACTGCAGGACTGTTCGTGGTGATTATGATAGATACCCACGCAAGATTATGATAAGGAACTTAATTGTGGAAATGAGTTTAAGCTTCCTTGCTATAACAGTTTGCCATCTCTATATTATAATGTTTCACTTTGTGTGTACAAAAGCCCCAAGACTGTCAATGGCTTGCACCAGGGTGATCATTGCATTCTTGTGCGCTATTGTCTCGTCATGGATCCTCCTGTACACCTTTTACATCCCTCAAGATTTGTTTAAGCCTTATTTTTGGTGGATTGTCGGTTCGTTCTTAGCTGTCAATTGGTTTTTGGGTGTCGGTTTAGGTTGCACGGTAAACTTCTTAACTTGTCTTTTGTCTATTCAATCTTGGTACATCGTTGTAACTTCTGTTGTTAATATTTTCAGGGAGTACTTAAGGAGGAAAAGATGATAAAGGTTTAGAGCATAGCTGAAAAGACAGGTGATTAGGTATGCTCATCCTATCTGGCTGGTTCTCTTTTTATATAGGTGATATAGAATGATGACCTTTGTTTCTACGTGATAGTTCTATGGCATCGTCTGGTTTGGGTTCTCTGTTTTTATTGGTGATAGATATCATCAGCTTGCATATCTGCAAAGCCACGAGCTAGTGGTTAACATGGTGTAGTTCCCTTAAAAGTTTGTGTTAATTTGTTGTTGAAACTGTTGCAACTTTGATATTAATTATTCTTCCAGGTTATGGAAAGTTAATGTGCCATTAGTACTATTTGTCAAATACTGAGTTGTCTGCGAAACAATAGCTGTCCTCCAAATGTACTTATTGGGCACCTTGATTTACTAGTTATGTGACAAGATGGACCATCATATACGTAGTAGTATGCATTATTCTTCCCTGAGTCCATGCCATTGAGCGTTCAGCTTGGCCATGGAGTAAAAATGTGCTAGTGAGTTTTTGTAATAGTATATATTCTTTGCACATAGGATATGGGTGCCTAAAAGGCGAGTGCTATGCCTAGCTTTTCTGGAATAGACCATTTACCATGATCACTGTATGTGCTGCAATGATATTGGTGGCACCAACTTTGATTTCAGTTAGCTCCTCTGGTCTGTAGTGCTGTTACAGTAGTTTTCAGTTTCTTTCAACCAAAATGCTGCATAAGCAAATTGCGATATTCGATTTAGCCCGAGAATTTGATATACTGGTATAATTGAATGTGTCCCTGTTCTTTTGCTCTACTTATTTTGACTGCCAATTGTTTATACATCTGACATCGTTCATTGTTGCAATTTCAGTTCTGAAACACTTCCTTGACGTTTCTGTTTGGAGTATAAGACCTTCGCTGTACCTCCTCTGCAAGTTACCTGGTGATTTGTTCAAGTACAGTGGTTGGAGTAACAAGGCTCGGTGCTACTGCACGCTACCCTTTCTGTTAATTCTGTCCCTGAGACCATTGTGCCATACTCTGCTACGAAATCGCTCTCTTTGTGCATGTTACACGAGTAGAAATACTCAAGAACTTCAGTTTCGGCACTCTACTGTCCGAATGAGACTTGCTGTTATGAGATACATGCACTTGTGCTGATGAGGAATGAAGGTACAGATAATCCCTCCCTCCCATGAGGTTCTGTTTCCCTTGCGTTGTTTGTTGCTCAGCTATATTGTGTCCTCGTTGAAATCTGTATGCGGCATGCTGATTCGAGTTGCCTGGAATGTTGGATGTGAAATTTGGTGCGTATTGCGCGTCCTGTGTTCCTGTTGCCCGGTCGTTTGTTCCACGGGATGTTTGCAACTTGAGGTCGCCCACGCAGCGACGCTCGCGCTCCTCGGACCAACTCTGCAACTCCTCTGCTCCCCCGCGCCGAAGCTCGTCAACTCGCCGCCGCAAAGAAGGGAGCGAGCGGTCACTGGCCGGCCGGCGATCGAGCTATATTATATATGCCCCGTCAACCGCTCGATCACTACGGATGAGTTTTAAGAGTGCACTAATAATGACACAAATCCCATTTTGGACGATTGTAAAATTGACTCCATCACAAAGCTGATACTGTGATGCCATTTTTGCGAAAATAGAAAACCCGTGGCGAGTTTGGAAGTGGCTTGTCGTAGAACGTCATTGCAAATGTCAGGAGAGTAAATCTTTTGAGCCTAGTGTTATTTAGCATTCTGTTTTCGAATATCGGGTAAGAGCCGTCGGGCCCACACTGAACTGCTGGCACGCCGTCCTCACACGACCTGGCCCGGGTCTCGGCACGCTCTTCCGGTGAGCCCTCCCGTGAAACCCGGGCGGCTGCCCCGGTCGGCTTCCTCCGTCCGCCACTCCCACCTCACGCTCCACGCCGCAATCGGCAGCCCGCTCGACCCGAGCAGTCCGCCGTCCCTACAGAATCGGAGAAGCTTCCGGCGGATCCTCGCTCTCCCATGGCGCTCCTCGCGTTCTACGCCATGGCCGCCGCCGCGTTCGCGCTCAACGCCGCGGCCATCGGCGGGGTCGTCCGGGGCTGGGTGCGCAGCACCCCGCTGTTCCACACGGCCGTGATGCTCGCCAGCTGGATGCTGTACCAGTGCGCCTTCAGGGTGTTCACGGACCAGGAGACCTCCCCCGAGGCGTCGGCCGCGTCGCCGTGGGCGCCGGCCTGCGGGTTCTGCCCCCTCTCCCTCCGCTTCGATCCCGGCGAGAATTCTCGCATCTGCACCGGGTTCATCGGCTCCGTGGAGCGGTGGATGGTGCTCCCTTGGCAGTTCCCCTGGAGCGGGGGCAACAAGACGACAGCCGGCGTGGGCGCCGGCGCCGGCGAACGTGCTGATCTGACGAGCGAGGCGTTCGTCTGGTGGCCCATGTTCGCCGGCTGCATCCTGGGCTTCGCCATCGGCGCTTTCGCGGACGTCGTCAGGATGATGATGCGAAGGATGCAGCAGCGTGTTCCTCGGAGACACTTCCGACGGAGGGCGCAGCGGCGTGCGTGATCGTCAAGGTATCGCATGCCTTCACTCGTTCTGAAATCTGAAATTACGGATTATATTTGTTCAATTCCCAAAAGTTCCAGCTACCATCATCAGTATGCTTGATTTTGAGTCCTGGTGTCCAGTCCAAATAGAAGTGAATTTTCAAAAGTCGGTGCCTGTTTTGTATTTCTTCTCTGTCTGACTGCAATTTTGTATTTCTTCTCTGTCTGACTGCAATCTTGTTCATTGGGATACTTTTTAGAAATGTTGGACCAATTTTCATGTCGGTTTGATGCCAGGGCAGTGTGTTGCTAGTGAGATGTTTACTCCAGATGTGGAACTCTCATAAGTGAAACTTGGGTTGAGTTTAGTACTACTATGCATTGTCGTTTTGGAAGGCTAGCTGCTACCTGCTAGTTGGGCACTTGGGCTTCTTTATGTTACAAGAAACATGACCGATCTAAGCACATCCAAATATGCGAAGCTAGTAATAACATGATCTAGTCAGCTTAAAATGCTGTCATTTCATTATTGGTATTCACTCTTCATCTAGATGGAAAGTTCATTTTCCACAATATTAGTTGTTTGATGCTGGATTTTCTATGTAAAGCCTTAATTATTAGAGTGTTGTTGATCTTTGGACAGCTTGATTTACTGGTTATCTGATATTATGCCCACGCACTGTGAATCATCTTATCTAGTTTGCATTTTTGCTAAAAAAATCATGAGTTCATCCGGTTTTTATTGAGCAAGCTTAAGGCCTAGGAGGCACAATAATGCACTATTGGAGCTAGTTACTAGGTGACACACACTGATTTCTAGCTGATAACTATGTTGATGACTTTTATTCAGAACTATTTAGCTAACAGAGTAAAGTACACCAACGATCCTCAAACTTGTCACGATGTGTCATCCCGGTCCCTGAACTCGTAAAATGCATCTTTGGTTAAGTTTATGGAGTCAAATATGCTATTTGTGAGTCAAATAAGCACATCCAAATATGCAAAGCTAGTAATAACCCGAGCTAGTAATAACAATAAATTGGTTTAGTGTTTTTCATGTTCTGTTTATATCTTATATCAACATAGTATGATGCTTCGTTGTAAAAGGATAGGGTTTGCTTTCACAAGTAAAATAACATAGGATGAAAGAAATGAGATAGGGTTGTAATGTTGTCAGCCCGAGATGCTTTTCCTTGTCTGTTTTCTTGATTTGGTTTGTATGGGTCGATGTGTATGGCTCGACGAAAGAAATGAGCTGGGGTTCTAATGTTGTCAGCCTGAGATGCTTTTCCCTGTCCATTTTCTTGATTTGGTTTGTATGGCTCGATGTGTATGTCTTGAAGCAGTTATAATGAGATATTACTCTACTTCTTGTTTGTATTTTTTGCACTCTCTCTAGTACTAATAATACGTTGTTTCGAATAATCAACATGATAAACTTCTGCAAATGGTTAGTTAGCCAAGACAAACACAAGCACAATTCCTTTGTTTTATGACCTGCTGTCTGTATGATGATTTATAGTACTGTTTATGACTTATTTTGTTGCCACTTTACCACTGTTGTTGGATACTACACTATCCTGCCACAGCAAATTAAAGCCTGGATTAGCACTACAAAATCTGGTGCTTGTGTAGATTTCTGATCACAGGTGCATTTCAGTTCTATAGAAACTAGAGATAAAGGAAGTTTAGCTCTCCCCTTTGTTTGTTGAAAGTGCATGTCGCATGTGCTGTGCAACTGTGGTGAATCTTCTAGAGTAATTTGTTTTACCTGGTGTGCTTCTATATATCAGATTTGAATGTAGATGTATAGTTTCAAATTGAATTCTCATTAAGCCAAACGATAAGGGAACAGCAAGTGGCCCGGTGTGTAGCCTGCTGAACAGCAAGTGCCCACTTTGCGACCAGGACCAGGAAACAGCCCAGCATCTCCTTCTCACGTGTGTGTTCACCCGGCAAGTCTGGGCAATGATCTCTCAACACCTGAACCTGGTCATAGCAGGGCCTTCCACCCCGACGACAAGTTTTTCTGCTTGGTGGTGCACTAGTATCAAGTCTGCGCCTAAAGATCGTCGAAAGGGCCTAAACTCCCTCATCATTCTGGTCAAGTGGGAAGTTTGGAAGCATCGAAACTCGTGTGTATTCGAAGGAGCGAGACCAGATGTTCAGGTGCTCCTGCAGAAGGTGTCCAGTGAATGTGTGCTTTGGCGCTTGGCAGGAGCCACCAAGCTCAAAGAGCTCCTTGATAGGTCACTCCAACAGGCCCCCTAGGTCCTGTTTGGTTTTTGGTCACGGTTTGGTCATGGTTTGCTTTTTGTAAGTAACAAGCTAGTGGGTGTGTTGTACTGAGGGCTGAGGTTTTTCTAACTTCGGTCCTCATCCCTTTTTTCTTTCTTAAATGAAATGGCATGTAGTCCTCTTGCGTCGTTCGAGAAAAAAGAATTAACTAGTGTAAACTGTAAAGTATGCCCAATATATGTAATTTTGTTGGAATAGACATTTTTGCATCATCACTTTATTATAACGAAATTGGTGAGCACCAACAGAAAATTCAGGTTGCTCCTATCTTGCGTCATTTAGCTGCCTAGGATTTCAATTTCTTTTTCAAATTTCAACTGAATGACAGTGTAACTGAGAATTTGATGTGCCGGTATTATTGAAAGTGCTGCTTGTGAGCTCTACTCATTTCAATCATCAGCTTCCTGTGTTTAAACCTGACATCGTTTTGTTTTTGCAATTTCAGTTCAGGAATGCTTGACATCTCCATTTGGAATTGAACTGCTTCATTCAGTTTTACCTCCTGCAAGTGATCTGGTGAGTAGTTGGACTACAAGTGGTTGGGGTACCAGGACATGATACTACTATAGTTACCGGTTGTCCTGAAACCGTTTGGTTAAGCTGAGAGATACTGTAATCACCTGGTGCAGTTACCATTCGCAGAAGCCTCTCGCCAACATCAGTTCTGTAACTTGAAGTAAAAAAGTAGGAGATAGTCGACTGATACTTGCTGTGTCGTGTACACTCTAATAGTCGACTGGTATATACTTGGTCAGTTTAGAGAAAGATAGTCTAATAATGTGCGTGTGCTAATCATGAGAATTGACGGTGCATACCCAACTGGTTCGATGAGATATGTTTGCTTTTTGCCCATTTACTACGTCTATTATTGCTATGCTAACTAACGTGTGCTCTGATCCTCATCTGAGTTGGTTTTGGACTGAGCCTTGAAACTTTGTCTTGGATACAAACGTACACTGCTCGCTGCATCCTGTTTGCTCGGTGGTTCTCCGCGGCGTGCTTGCAACCCGACGCTAGCAATGCCTTAGCTTACGAGGCGTCCTGGGGTTTTTTAGGTCTGGCCAACAACCTATGTCATGCAATGCAGGGATGCTAACCACACGCATAGCCACCATCCTGCGCGGACGCCAGGGTGGATCTAGGCCCTTTTGTCTGGGTCAGCTGATCCCGACAGTTTTTGAAAATTCAGTGGAAAATTACTATTACGAACTATAATTTTTAGAGTGCAGATTCCAGTCGGTAAGGTTGATGACCCCGATGACGTATTCGGCTGGCTTCGCCCCTAAGCTAGCGGATGCAATGGCAAGCACTTTCTGAGGTGCCCTCGATGACCGTAAATTTTGAAGCTCTAGCATAGCTGGTCCAGTGGTTATGATCCACCTTCTACACAATGTCCATCCAGATGGTAATAAGCTACCTCTCCTCACAAGTTGTCTCTACCAAGCTTTTTCGAGCTTGTGCTTGCAGAATGGTAAAACTGCCAATGAAGTTTACTGGAAATTATTCACCATTGTCATTTTCTCACCCAACATCTCCCACTAAGAGAATTATGGACTATTAGCATCCAAAGGGAGCAATGGACGAAGCTCCTCAGAATCCATGGATCCAAACACATCTTTACAATCCACCGCTTCTTAACAACCCACAAGTTATTACAAGCCACTTATTCAACAATCTCTAATTGATCCAAACATGGGAAAATGTAGCACTATGAACCAAACCTGCCTAGCTAGTGCTGCACATATACTTGGCCGATCAAAGATTTAGGCCGCTGAGCCATTACTTCTTCCTCTGATCGCAAATGTATATAAGCCCGTTTGGACATCGACATGTCACGGACATACACTTGATTAGTAATATCTACCATATATATAAGCATACACTATCTTGTATGATACAAGTTATATAGTATTGAAGTATTTTTCATAACGAGTCTAACAATACTAATCTTGTGTTATCAATCTATGTATAATTTTAGATATTTATAGTGAAATCTTAAAATTGGCTTTAAAACAATTAAACCTAGATGAACTTATTTTTTTTGACCTCATGAAATATTATCTATTGACTCTAGTCTCTGCGTTGGCTCTTGTGGAACTACAACAAGTTCATCTCAGTTTATTGCTAATCAAAAGCCGGGAATGAATTATGAAAATATGATATTAAATCTTGCTGTGGTAAATTCAACATGACAAAAGTCAATAACCTTTTTTACAAACTTTACCTACCGAAGGCTAATTGCTCAAAATTTCTAATAATCTACAAGATTGATGATGCAAAGAAAATTTTCAAATATATGCAGCTCATAGTACTTATGGCATGGAACATGTGCAAACATTCTGTGTAGGAGTACGTTAACTGGGTACGGCCACTAGGTTTTCCCTCTCCCCGACAGGTGGGCCAGGTTTTGGCATGCCCAAGCCCAATAACCCGACAAGGTTCCGCCACCACCCGGCTTAACCGCTCGCCTTCACCCACACAACGCAAAGGCCACGCCGCCGCCGACCAGCCACCAACCCCACCAATCTGCTTCCACCCCGGGCTCGGAAGCTTCTGGAGCCTAGGGTTCCTGCCCCCATGGCGCTCCTCTCCGACGACGCCGTGTTCTACCTCCAGGTCGGCACTCTTTGGATGCTCTCCGCCACCGTCGCCGTCACGATCCTCAGGGGCTGGATCCGCGGCCACGGCTTCCACCCGAAGACGTCCCACCTGTTCGTGCTGGGCTACAGCTTGGTGCTCGCCCACGACGCCCTCCGGCTGCTCCTGGTCCACGGGAACATCCCCAAGGTACCGCCGTGGGCGCGCGGGCTTGCCTCCCCTGCTCCTCTGTTCCTAATTTAGCGTGCATTAGCTAGATTTGCGGGTTCCGTGTGTGATTGTCTGATAGGTGGTTACCGTGGCAGTCCTACCGGTGCAGACGATGCCCCGGAGACGCCGGCGTGCCGGCTGTCGGGGAATGCATTCTGTTGGCGGGAGTGTACATCCGGGATCTCGCGCAGGTCGCCGACCGCTGCTACACCATGATGCTGATCACGGCTGTGTTCCTGGGGGATGCCGTTTGGGGGGAAAGGATGCCACCACGTCCAAGTGTTCCTGAAAGGAGGGGTCTCAGTAAAGTTGGAGGCATCGCATTTTAATCTTCATTTCCTGTGTTTTGTCATGCATCCACGGTTTGCCCGTCTTGCTTCAAGACTATATGGCTGCTACAGTGAGTGGCAGGGATGCTGCTGTGGCACAGCGTTTGGTAAGGTATAAGATCTCTGTATTTTGCGTACCCTCCATCTCGATTTCAATTTCTGTCAGTCCAAATCAAGTTCTAAAAATATCTGGCTAGTCTTGTCTCTTATATGTTTGGCTCTAATGTTTGTTCATAAGGGGAAAGGGGGTATTCTCTAGTACTATACTGCTGGACCAATTTTAGATGTCAGGGTAATATTTGGGTTACTGCTTGGATATGCTGCTTAATTGCCATGTAGTACCTAGATTCCTTACTCTAAAAGTCCAAATGGAATCCTTTACTTGACTAAGCATAACGAAAGGTAACTTTTGGTTATTTCCATTTCTTTGGATGTTGATCATGCATGCTGTTTGGACATCTCTGTTTTTATAGGTGACACATCTCTGCTTTGAAATATATATGCAAATTCACGAGCTAGTGTTAACATGATGCAGTTGCCTTAAAAAGTGTTGTTTTATTTATTGTTGACTAAATGACTTTTGTTGCGAGTTGCAACTTTATTAGTTCTTGTTCATTTCAGTATTAAGAGCAATTTTGTGTCCCGTGAATTCTTGCTATCAGATACTGGCTGACTACCTGTGTTAAGCATTAGCATTGTTCTATATGTAATTATGTACTGATCGGACACAATGATCATCGCATGTGTTATGCATTATTCTTCCCTAAAGTTTTTGTTCTGAGTATTCATATTCGGTTGTGGAATAAAATCTGCTACTGAAGTTAATAATTCATATAGCACACATTAATTTCAATATGATAGGTACTCCACCTTGGCACCTTTTATTCAGAGCCATGGTGCCACAAAAATTTTCCTTATATTCACTCTTAACTCATTAACCCAGGGTTAAAGCTGTGATAACTACCAGGGAACAAGTCCTTCCAATGTTTGTTTCTAACAAACTCAAATCCAAATTTGTCAATTTCTTTGCTGTGCGTATGGCTGTCTTTGTAACCACTTGCATCTATGAACGTTAGATTTGCATAACATCCAACCAAGTGCTGTCTTTATATGTTCAATTACCCCATTTTAGCTGTAGATATTATTTGGCTCACTTTGTTAAAACTGATTTTATTTTCATCATAGATACATGTGGTGAATATTGATGACCACATGAAGTTCCTTAACTTGCTCCTGTTTATCTACTTTGAGTACAGTAGTTCGATAATTTTTTTCTAAGGCGATTCCTTTAATGCTAATGAAGGGATACGTTATTCTAATATGCATACAGTGCATGTTATTTAGTAGCATCAATTACTGTGTATTAGTGACTGGAACTAATTTTTTGTTATCTGATTAGAGTCAATACACTTTTGTCTGCATATTAAATTTCTTGTGAATTTATCGAGAAGTCCTTCCAGGCACTAAGGTCATCCAAGATTAGCTAGCAGCTGCCTAGCAAACCCAAACGAGTCCTGATTTTGTTAAAGGTTAAAGCTGCTACAATATATGGATGTTTCCATGAACTTGAGCAGTTAGGTCTTAGCTGCATTTGATTTTTCTTTTAGTTCTTGCCTTTGCCTACCTAGATAGTCATGTTAATTCTATATTTACCGGAGTAGGTTGCGATGTGAGCTGCTGTGCTGGTTAAGCTCTGCAGCAGTTACATTACATGTTAAGCTCTGCAGCAGTTACATTACATGCAGACAACTACTACAGTTTACATGGGGTTTGTTTACAGAGTTTTCAGCCTTCTCAAACTGTACTCTAACAGCGCAATCTATCTACAGGATATCCTAACAACCTAGACCTTTCAAGACTGCTTAGTTTTGTATGAACTAAACCGGCATGGTCTATCACTATTGCGTTGAGATTGGTAGCGCACCAACTGAGCTTTCCTTTCAGTTAGCTCCCCTCCTTTGTAGTGCTGTATGAGGTATCAATTGCTTTGGAATGGAACGACCACGTGAGTTACAAATAGTAACATTTTCATGCCAGAATTTGATATATACTGGTGTAATTGGATATCAATTGATTCTGGCTACAAGTTTCTATGCGTAAAACTGACATTTTACTGTTGCCATTACAGTTGCGGATCGTAACACAAGGCAATTTGATGGAGTAAAAGAGCTGTTCTGTAAGTGGCTTGCATAAGTCGAACTACAAGTGGTTGGAGTAACTGGATTCGAAGATACATGTTACCGGATGCTGTTTCCGTCGTCAAACCATTGTGGAACCAATATGGCATGGTTCAGCTAGGACATGGCTGTCCTACATGTACGTTTTACAAGCATAACCAGGACCAGACGAGGAGCGCCTAAGTTTTGAAACTTCAGCTCAGGAAGTTCTCTAGATGCCTGATTTGCTCACGCTATTCGTTAATTCGCATCTGCTGCTCGGTGAAAATGAGTATGGTATGCTGCTTGCCGCATGAAATGTTTTCTGATGTAATTGAATCCATTCCTGGTTCAGAATCGAACTTATAGGTTCGGAGACACCAATTGCACCTGGATCCAAAAAAATTTATCCTGTGGTCAGCAGTTTCGCGGGGCGTTTTCAGTCCCTGCGCTGGTGACCGAATCCCTCCCGGCCCTGACGTCCTCTGTTTCGACCGGCCAATCAGACTGCCGGGGCATGCGCATCAGGAGACAGCCGTGGCCACGGGTGCACGCGTGACGCGTGCCCACGACGCGGCGCGTCGGCCAGTTTGCGTTCCCGCTCGGACCGGCGAGAGTCGGGCTTGCACGGGGCGAGACCTACCGGCCGCCGCCGAGAGTTCCGGCCGGACACACCAGCATCATCGGTCGGCCCGCCATCTGGCGTGACAACATCGCAACCAAACCGCTGGCTCTCCGGTGCTTTTTCCGCAGGGGGGCAGCGACGAACTGACGCCGCGCCGCGCCACGCCCGAGCGGTCGCTTTAGCCATCCCGAGCGGCGGCCGGATGCGTGGTGCGCGCCGTTGACGACGCACGCAGAGTCGCAGGAGCCGCCCGAACCGGCCGGCACCGGAGCGGTCGAGCGTACGTACGTGTCGATCGGCTCCCTTCTCGGAGCAGGACTCGATTCCGATCAAGTGGTGGATCGGAGTCCGGCTCGAAGGCAACTCCACACATCAAACGTGCATACAGAGCGTGCCGGGGCGAGGTCGGGCCAGAAAAAACAAAAGACGGCAACACGCTTTGGCTGGCAAACGTACGAATACCACCAGAACTACACGTGCGTATATACGTGCGAGACACCACCGCGGCGGCGGCAGGTGTGATGGATCCAGAGCAGGCCGGCCGGGGGAGGGCGCCGCGCGCGATGGACGCCGCCGCCGGTGGGGACGAAGAAGAAGACACCGGAGGGTGACGACGGCGGGAACCACGGAGACGGCGGCGGCGCCGGGGTCAAGTAGAATGTAGAAACAGCAGGAAGAGGCCGTACCCATACGCGGTCGACGAGGAGGACAGGGAGATTGACAAGATGTTCAAGTGTAACTACTGGGAGGACCCCGCCTGGGCAGGCACGCTGCAGCGCTACGGCCCGCTCTTCGCGCGTGCAGCCGCGGTCCACGTCTTCGGCCAGAACGCGCGCAGGATCGCCGCCGCATGGTTCGCCGGGCGCTTAATTACTATTTAGAACCTTTGGGTGGCGCAGCGGGCATACCAGCGGGCAGCGGCTGCCGCGTGCCAAGATGTGTCCGCCACGATCGACAACCGCGCGCTTTATTTGCTCGATCTAGCCGTGGCGACCGTGCAGGCGCTCGCCGGGGAGTCTGCGCCGTCGTCGGCAACCGGCCGGCGTCATTGTCGCTGGCTGCGCTTGTCTCGGTAGTCTCACGTGCGGTGCGAGCTCGTGCCCGTCGTACAACGGAAGGAACCCGCCGCGCGCGCGGCACCAGCGGGCGGAACGGGAGGAGCGGCGGCGGAACCGCGTGCCGGCCGGGATAGCGGTCGTGCCGCGTGCTGGCCGAACGAAATCAAAATCCGACAGCAGCTAGGGCGCGTAGAGGGACAGGGCGCGGTCCGAGCTTCCGGCCATTTCCCAAGGCAACACGCGTTCTTCGCCGTGTCCAACTGCGGCACGCCATGATAGCTCTTGAGAATTCAAAATTTGTCCCAAACTAAGTGTAGTTCTTGTTAGAACAAAACATTGCTTAAAACTTAACTCAACAAGATCTAACACCTAAAATATGAGCACAACCTATAGAACAAACTGAATAATGAAGGAAAGGTTTTAGATCTCGACCGCCAGTCATCGTAGGGGCCGCTGAGGACGACATCTCGGCGGTGGGTTTTGTTGGGGATGAAAATAGCACTGCCGTAGTCGTTCCCGTAGATGTTCCCGACGTAGACGTAGTAGTCGATCTCGCCGGGTACCGTCATCCTTCCGGCCTATACCGGCACTGTCCAGTGTTGGACGGCAGGCGGAGGCGGTGGCCTTCAGGTGGCTCCAGCGCTGCCGTGGATCGGGACGGTTGTAGTGGGCGGCTAGGGTTTCTAAGTATGATTAGGTTAATCACAAAAACGCCGGGTCCCACTATTTATTATGGCGCTGAACGACCTGGGGCCACAACCACGAGTTGGGCTTGGGCCTCCGATCAAGGCGCGTAATGGGATTATTTCATTTGGGCCTTTTTGACCACCCAAAAGTTCCAACATTCTCCCCTTTGGTCTAAAGGCCTAAAAACTGACGCCAATCTTAGAGTGGAGTTATGTAAAGAAATAATGTATCACAACAGTGTATAATCCTATTATGATACAATTATTCACAATGCATTAAACCACTTATCATAATGGGAGGCGGTTGTCTTATGACCCTTTTAAGTCCAAGATCACAGGCTATCCAATAGTCCCATGCCGACAATTAGCTCACGAAATTGATTGGGAGGTAAGCCTTTCGTTAATGGATCCGCGAGCATTTCCTTAGTACTTATATGCTCTAATTCAATAGTACGATCTTGGACTCTATCTTTCACAACATAAAACTTAATGTCAATATGCTTGGCACCACCACTTGACTTGTTGTTACTAGCATAGAAAACTGCGGCTTTATTATCGCAGTATAACTTTAGTGGTTTGCTTATACTCTCTACCACTCTTAATCCGGGTATAAATCCTTTGAGCCACACAGCTTGCCCTACGGCCTCATAACATGCCACAAACTCAACCTGCATGGTTGATGCTGCAGTAAGTGATTGTTTGGAGCTTTTCCATGATATTGCTCCATTCGCAAGTGTGAAGACATAACCTGATATCGACCTTTTAGTGTCAACACAGCCTGCGAAGTCGGCGTCTGAATAGCCAACTACTTCTAAATTCTCATTTTTCTTATATGTGAGCATGTGATGCTTAGTGCCCTGCAAATAACGCAAGACCTTCTTGATCGCTTTCCGGTGATCCATTCCTGGATTAGATTGATATCTACCAAGCATCCCAGTAATAAAAGCTAAGTCAGGACGTGTACATACTTGTGCATACATACTGCTTCCAACAGCTGAAGCATATGGAATCGAACTCATTTGATCAATTTCTAACTGATTCCTGGGACTTTGAAACTGCCCAAACTTATCGCCCTTAACCACTGGAGCAGCTGTGCCTGAACATTGATGCATATTATATCTTTTAAGAACCTTCTCTATATAAGCCTTTTGAGAGAGTCCTAATGCACCCTTGGATCTGTCTCGATGTATCTCAATGCCCAGTACATAAGAGGCATCACCGAGATCCTTCATATCAAAATTCGATGAGAGAAAACCTTTTGTCTCATGCAGCAAGTTCTTATCGCTGCTTGCTAATAGATGTCATCCACGTATAAAACTAGGATGATGAAAGAGCTCCCCTTGATCTTAATATATATACAATTATCCACTATATTTTCAACGAAGCCCAATTTCTTAATTACTTCATCAAACTTTAGGTACCATTGTCTGGACACCTGTTTCAACCCATAAATGGATTTCTTTAGTCTGTATCCCAACTGTTCTTCGCCTTCCACAATGAAACCTTCTGGTTGCGCCATGTATACATTCTCATGCAAATCACCGTTTAAGAACGCAGTCTTAACGTCCATCTGATGCAGCTCGAGATCGAAATGAGCTACTAGAGCCATAACGATTCTGAACGAGTCTTTCTTCGAGACGGGCGAGAAGGTCTCAGTATAATCAATTCCCTGTCGCTGTGTGAAGCCCTTAGCCACAAGCCTTGCTTTGAAACGTTCAATCTTCTCTTTGGAGTCATACTTAGTTTTGTAGACCCATTTACAGCCCACCTTCTTAGCTCCATTAGGAATCTCTACTAAATCCTATACCTTATTTATACTCATAGATTTCAGCTCTTCTTCCATAGCCTCAATCCACTTGTGGGAGTGCTCACTACTCATAGCTTCCTTGAACGAGTTTGGATCATCAACCTTCCCCATATCGTGTCCTTCTCCACTCATGTACACGTAATCATTGGAGATAGTAGTTTTCCTCTCTCGTGTTGATCTTCTCAGAGGCTGTGGCTCCTCCACTAGAACAGGCTCAGCAGTAACTTCTTGCTGTGCTTCTGATGCCCCAGCGGCAGTCTGATCATGTACTTCCTCAACAGGTTCTGCCACAATTTCATTTTGATGCTCATCAGCCACATTCTCATGCTCACTTATGACAGGCGCTTGTTCCACATTCACTTCTGGGAAATCAACTGTCTGAGCTGGTGGTGTATTATGAAAATTAGGCAAAATAGGTATGTAATAATCACGAGTTAGCGGTGTAGTATCATAAGTCCGCATTTCCTCGAGATCGATTTGCCTAGTCTCAGTGCATCCATTTTCCTCTAAGAATATTGCATGTCTCGTCTCAACAAACTTAGTAGTACCCTTAGGACAATAAAATCGATATCCCTTTGATCTGTCTGGGTATCCAATGAAATAGCAGCTCTCTGTCTTAGGATCTAATTTTCCAAGGGATAGATTAAATAACTTCGCCTCAGCTGCACAACCCCAAACATGAAAATAATTAATGCTGGGTTTTCTACCAGTCCAAAACTCATAAGGCGTCTTAGAAACTGACTTACTAGGAACGCGATTATTTATATGCGCGGCAGTTTTCAGCGCTTGCATCCATAGACTCACTAGCAATGTGGAGTTGCTTAGCATACTGCGCACCATATCCATTAGAGTGCGATTTCTTCTTTCTGCCACACCATTTTGCTGAGGTTCACCAGGAGTTGAGTATTTTGCTACTATTCCATTTTCTTGAAGGAATCTAGCAAAAGGACCTGGGATTTGTCCATATGTGGTATGTCTCCCATAATATTCACCACCTCTATCTGACCGTACCACTTTAATCTTTAACTGATGCTGATTTTCTACTTTAGCTTTAAAGATTTTGAACTTATCAAGTGCCTCAGATTTTTCTCTTATGGGGTAAATATATCCATAACGGGAGTAATCATCAGTGAATGTTATAAAATAACCAAAACCATCCACCGACTTAACATTAAATGGGCCGCAGATGTCAGTGTGAATTAATTATAATATTCCTGAACTGCGCTTAGCTCCATCCTTCTTAATTTGTTTTGTAAATTTCCCCTTAATACAATCAACGCATTGGTCTAAGTCAGAGAAGTCTAATCTTGGGAGTATCTCTTCTCTAATGAGACGCTCCATTCTCCCCTTCGAAATATGGCCTAAACGGGAATGCCACAATTTCGATGAAGTCTCATTTCCTCTCTTACGTTTGTGACTAATTTCGCTTACATTCATCACAGAGACATTAGTATGGGACAGTAAGTAAAGATCATTGTGTAAAGGTGCTCGATAAATAATGTCACCATTCAAACTTATTACACATTTGCTGTCACCAAAAGTGCATGAATAACCATCTAGATCTAATTTAGAAACAGAAATCAAGTTTCTCTCAATAGACGGAACATAAAGGACATCAACTAAGTGAAGAATAAAGCCGCCACTAAGTTCTAATTGGAGAGCTCCAATGGCCTCCACGTCGGCTTCGACGCCATTTGCGACTCTTAACCTTCGAGTCCCCTTTCTTATAGTCCGCACGCCAGACAATCCCTGTGAGGAATTTGTGACATGAATGGTGGCACCAGAGTCAATCCACCAAGTACTTAATGGGAAATATGCATAAAAGGACTCATCGACTATAGAAATGATGTCGTTATTACCTTTAATGTCACACCACGCCTTAAACTTGGGGCAGTCTTTCCTCTCATGGCCCTCATTGTCATAGTGGTAGCATTTAAGCTTCTTAGGAGCAGATGAATCATTCTGCCGAGGAACTTCATAAAGTTTCTTACCCTTCTTTGGCTTATTGGGGCGGGATGCCCTCTTATTTCATCCCTTATGTCCCTCCTGTCTTACGACGTTGGCAAAGTCGGGGTTCTGAGAGCGTAGCCGTTCTTCCTCTTGAGCACATTTAGACACAAGCGTGGTGATGTCCCACTTCTGATCGCTTGCATTATAATTTATCTTAAATGGCTCAAAAACTGATGGAAGTGACATCATGACGTGGTGAGCAGCGCTGCATCATTAAGAGGACAGTCGAGGTCTCAAAGCTTATCCCTCATGTTGACCATGCCCATAATGTGCTCTCTTACACTGCCTTGCCCATTATACTTAGCCTTCACGAGCTGAGATAAGAGAGTGCTAGCATTGGCCTTGTCAGACCCCTTAAAGTAGCTCTCAATCTTATCCATGAAGTCCTTAGCATTCTTAGGCTCTTTGTCAAGAGCTCCCCTGATAGAAGGGTTAATGGTCATGTTCATAAGACTTAAGGCCACTCTGTCAGAATGCTCCCAGCGCTCCTTTTCTTTCTCATAAGCAGCAGTGCGTGCAGCAAGGGTAGTATCCTCAGTCCCTTGTGACACTGGTGCAACATGAGCGGGCAGCCTCAGGGAATGATTCTTATCCATCGTCAGTAGAATGAAACCAATCTCAGTCTTCCACTTGATGAAGTTATCCCCTCCCAACTGAGAAACACCATTGATATATGTCATGATGCTGGAGGGGGTTGCTTCTGTTCATAAAAATAAAGTTTAATCAGTAACGACAACAAAATAATAAATGTAATCAGCGTTGGCTAGATTAAAATATTGAATAAACAATTTGCATCACCGTTGGGCAGAAGCAAATAAACTTAGTATCTTATGGATTAATTTTGCATCACCGTTGGGCAGAAATAAAAATAGCTTAATGACTTAGCGTAATTAACGTAGCGGAAAATTTAATTTTGCATCACCGTTGGGCAGAAGCAAAATAATATTAAATTAAACTAAGCATCTTAAAAGCAAATAATTAAATCAAAGTTGGTCAGAAATTAATTAAATGCTCAAAATAAACTAAGCAATTCTGAATAAAATTCACGTTGGTTTCATTTACTCAGAATAGCAACTCATAATTTTCTTGTAATTTTCAGCGTAATAATCCTTAATTTTAAAATTTCTTAATGCTTAATAGGGAAATATGCTGAAAATAAACTCAGATAAATAAAATTAAATAAAACTGAATTGAAAAGGGGCCTTAAATTTATTGGGCCAAAATTCCGAAAACCGACGGCTCGGCCGCCATTTCGGCCCAGCCGTGCGCGCCGCTCCCCCCATCCGCGTGGGCCCGTGGCTCAACAGCGGACGGGCGGGCCGCGGAGGCGGCCCAGCCGCGTGCGCGGCCGCCCTGCCCCGCCTGGACCCGCGGCCCATCAGCTGCTTGCGGACCGCTTAAACCAGCCCAAAACCCCGCGGCTCAATCTCGTCCGTTCATCTCAATTGCCCTAGATCCGACGGTCGGGAGTGGATATCGGGAGTATAACTGGATAGGCTTCTCTGAAAACCTAACCCTAACTCATTTCTCCCTTTCTCTCTTTCCTCAAGCCGCCGGCTAGGCATGGCGGCTCACTGGTGCCGCCCGTCGCCCCTCATGGCGGCGCCGGCTTGCGGTGGCCGCCGGCGGTGGGGCTGCCGCGCCTCGGGCCGCCGCCGCCACGGGCCGCCGCCGAAAGCCGGCGCTTGGGGCCGCCGCCTCGCTTATGGCGGAGCGCCGTCTTGGCGGGCTGCGACGGCGTGCCGTTTTCGGCGCCTTCACGACGGCCATGGAGGCGGCCCGCTTCCGCGGTCCGCCATGGCCGCGCCTTATTATTCAGTTTGTTCTATAGGTTGTGCTCATATTTAGGTGTTAGATCTTGTTGAGTTAAGTTTTAAGCAATATTTTGTTCTAACAGTTCTCGCTTTTTAAGGAACTTTATCTCCTACCCCTCCTCGTTTCATGTGCACTCTCTACTTTTTTACCCCTCCTTAATTCTCGTGTCCAACTCCTAAAACGACACTTACAATTTTGGGACGGAGGGAATAAGTATTATAAGTATTGTAAGAGGCTGTAAGCAGGTTGAATGATGAGGTGGATGAAAGAGGAGAGGAGAGGAGAGGAGAGAGAGGAGATGCGGGCTATAAGGATCATCCCTGGTGGCTTGATGATGCCCAAATGCGAGATAATTAATCACTTCTCTGTCTGCAATCTTAGATGCCATTGTGCTTCAGTGAGTATCAAATTGACCTTTCTTTCGGAGGATTTTTTGTCCTTGTGGTTTAATATAATGCGCTGTGTGGCATATATTGATATATAGTCAGCAATTGTATATACTTAGTTCTTCCTTGGAGTTTAACTAGCATTGGAGGTCATGTCCGTGCTGCTTTCTGAGTTGTGATCTGGTGGTTGATTTTCCAACTCTTACTTTTTCTCTAATTTACTGCTGTGATAATTTTTCCATTTGTATTAAACCTTCCTCAATATGGAGTTCACCTACTCGATAGGACATTACTAGTTCTCCTAACTTGAGAGGTTGCCATCACTAAGCTTTGCTATTGCATACTAGTTGTTATGTTAAGGAGTACTGCATAGCATCTGCATTAATTGGTATCCAAAGGGTCATAAGTGATAGAATTGGCATTTGGCAAATTATCTGAAGAGTGAACAAGGTATCACCAAACTTTGCTAAATCTCTGCTATCCATAATAGGTAACAGCTCTATGTGTCCCCATGATCGTTGTGAGTAGCTCAATGACATGATTGGTGAGACTAAAAATAGTGAGGTGTAAAGGACCTCTTCCTTCGACATATACTGCACCTAATAGCTTTTTGCTCTGTACTTGGATGGTTACTCATACTAGACTCTGCTATTACACACTAGCTATTTGGTAAAAAATTGCATAGCATGATAGTGTCACCTCTAATTTCTCTGCAATAAATGACAGTTTGATTGGATAGTTATCGGAACAAGAGATATCATCAACATGCAGGTTCTTTACTGTCCATAATGAGTAACAGCTTAGATTGTCCCCATGATTGCTGTGAGTTGTTCGGTTATTGTCATCAAGTGAGATTAAATATAGTGAGGTGTGGTATTTAGAAACCTCTTGTTGGAAGGGCTATTCACGTAGAATAAACTCCTGCTGATCAGTGAAACTGCTCCATGGGCCTAGTTTATGTAGTAATATATTTCATCCCCGGCCAATTTAAGTGGTCCCAAACTCCAAGCAAAATGATGCACGGATTTTTCGAATCAATTTTCATTACATACTTTATTTATTACCATCTTCCTACCTGTATGGCAGTTGCCAGAATCAGATTTTACTGTGGTTTTGTAGATGCTGGCAGGAAAACACAATAGACCTATAGGGCATACAGGAAATAGCCAAACATGTATTTCCTTCTCTGCTAAAAGAAAATACTGCAAGACACAGTTATTACAAATATTTGAAAGCGATGCCTCTACAAACTACTTTCTTACACCAAAGAAAATCCTATATAGAGTAACTACTAAAAGTTTCTGCCTACATGATGTGCAGGTGACCTTTTGAACTGGATTTTCCACGCTCAGAAGATGAATAGACTGATGGAAGTGTTCAGTGACATGCAAATTCAGACTTGCCCCAGAATTACAAGCCATGATTCCAGTATAGTGTGTTCCTATAATTTCTCTCCCTCTGTCGGAGCCGTTCTGGGCATGCCATTGCCTATAGCATTCTTTTCTTTTTCTAGCTAGGTAGACCGACTGCAGCTTTAGATGAATAGGATCTATATAGCTAGACTTAATGCATGGGTTTATCATGTTTGAATTGGCTGTCTAGCATACTTATGTTTCATGCTGCAGAGCTACCTACGGTACCTGTACGCTAATCCTTTTTTATTATTGCTTGATTTGCTCAACACACCTGATAACCCAATGTACCAGTTGAAATGCTGGGGTTGGCAGTTATTACATCTATTGCAAATCCATTTCGTTTGTTATACCTTGCTCTAACCTGCTGTTTGGCATAGAAATTGTACGAGTTGCTAGGCATTTTTTTTTTGCTCAAATTAGACCAAGGATTTGCCATAAAATATGCAATCCTCTTGATTAGACCTACTGAGATAGGGTAGATAAAGGAGAGGATGATGATACTGATGGTGCAATTGCATTCAAATTCTTTCTTGCCCGCAGAATTAAAATGTGCACATGTTACTATATTTGTCCCCTTTGTATTTAGAACCATTCTGGGTATGTTAAAATGTTAACCCAGGACGCTACTGAATCGATCCGGAATCTTTTGAGAACCTAGTTTTATTGCTGAAACAGCATTGCACTTGAATGAAGCACATATGGTTCCATCTGCTCTTGGTGCTACCTCCATTGCCAATGTTGTGAGACCAGGGTTTGATGTAACATTTTTGCGTTTTGGATTTGGGTTGGCCAAACACAGCCAATCTAATTAAGGTAACCTACTTGCAAATTGCAATTGGTCGCGTTGCAGACTTACAATCTGTATGCTCAGTGATTGCAATTTGCAAATCTGTTGTCTTCTTACTTCCAAGTTCCGACTTGGATTTGGAGCTATTCGACTTGATGTTCCATTTCCTTTGCTTGGTCTGGCCAAGGATCGATAGAGAGGTGCATCGGATATGACCAAAGAGACGTGATTTCCTCAGACTTTAGGATCAACCGTGTGCCAAACTTGTTACCGAAGTTCATTTGGATGCAAGCTAAACACACACGAGAAATCGTACACTGCTCAGGTGTACGTGCAACGTGCTGATTCCTGAGGGGCCGTGGGGCCGTGGGGCGCTGCCTCGCCGCGGAGGGGGTGCCCCGCGTGGGCGGAGGACAAGTGCCGCCACCTGATGACGTACCCGCCCGCGGTGGCCGTCGTCTCGCTTGCTCTGACGCTCGTGCTCTGCGTCCGGGAGGCGCGGGCCGAGTCCAAGGTCCGCAAGGTGGGGCGCTGCTCCGTCCCCGGCGGATTCGCCCGCCGCCTTCTCCTTCCACGCCTAATCTATCGAGATTTCCAGCATCCTCCGCGTGGATTTCGCTAACGTTGCTACGCGAATTTTGGTGGCCGCTGTTCCAGGGTGGGATGGAGCGCGGGCGTACCTCTACCTCTACCTTCCCGAGGTGGGGATCGCCGTGGGGCCGGAAAGCCGCCACCTGCGTGAATCCGATGCAATGGCCCTCGGCGTCATGATCGTCATCTACGTGTACTGTTTCCTGGTCATGGTTCTTGGTCTGGTGGTTCGCAATGCTGCCTCCCGGCGTCAGCTGCAGGATCCGGCTGATACGGGGGCTACTACGCTAGCTCAATCTGGTTCGGCCATCACCCTTGCTGGATGCCTGGCCTCGTGGTTCGAGTACTGCTGCCTCGTGTTTCCGTACATGATGATTAGATTGAGGAGGTTCGTCAGGGCGAATTGGGCTGTCACGCTGCCGGCATGACGTGTGTGTGGATCGCTGAAGGTACCTGATGTTGCTCTTGCTGTCAATAATCACTCACTGATACTCTTATGTTGATCTGTACTTTAAGTTTTTGGCACAAGTAGTGGAGTTGTTAATTGATGTAAGTTAGTGTCCTTAGGATCTACTGTTTATGACCTGAAAAAATGTGATCTGCTTTTGAATGGCACTGTAGGTTTCCTAATATCATTTATCAAGTCTTTTATTATTGATTGATGCAAAGTGACAGTTCTTTGTTGTGGTACACTATCATATAGAAACAGTCTATATGGCATGGCGTAGGGGTGGTGACGGATCATGGCTCTAGTGGTCTCTTCACAATCCAATTTGGCCCTTATATACTTTTAGCTCAAAATTGTATAAGATTAGAGCCCGGTCCTTTTAGGGTCCGGCCCTTAGATTATCTAGACTAAATTTTAAGGCCCTTTACCACCTTGGGGCATGGGATGCTCTCTTCTGGGTAGTCATTTCTATTAATTGTTTGCATATGTTGAAATTTAGTAAATGGTGATCAAAAATCGATTTAGTGATCCCTATGTAGCTGTCAACATGGACCTGAGCTCAATTGTCAATTGGACTTGAAATATCACATTTCAGAAATAAAACGTTGTCTGGATGATATTAACAACTTGATCTGTTTTGTAAAGCTTAGCTGGTAGCATCATGCATGCTTTAATTATTCTTTAGTAGCAATGATTGTGTGATGGATTACTGATGTAACATGGATGTGCTATAATCTAATTGATGACGTTCAATTTATGGGACGTGCAGGTGCTCTTCTGTTAGACTGCAATTTCTTCTGGTTCTCCGAGCAAGATGATGGTTAGAGTAATTGGACTGTTTCTAATAACAGATGCAAATTCCTACAAACCACCCAGAGTAACAATGTGTGATGGTGGTGAAAATCATCGATGTTGTAGACTCACCTTTGAGACCATTCTGGTCATGTCATAACCTACAATGTTAAGTTGTGTGTTCTGATGGTTGTGATTTCATAGCTAGAACTGCTGTTCATGTTGAACTTAATATGGGCAGCCTATCAAGGCTGTACGAACTAGTGTTGAAGCTGAGACCAAAATGGATGTACTGTTGTTTTGATTTTGTTCTGGCTTGTGAAGTTATGATCCATGCAGCATAGATAATTTTCGGTCCAAATGATGATTGCCTAGCGCATTGTCCTTGGCTACAAAACTGGGGTGTCAGTTTGGTTATCCCAGTATTGCAGATGTCTTTCCGGATTTCAGTTATGATGCAGTTATGGTCTATATGCACTTGGGCCAATTTGAGATAGTGTGGATGCTGCTTGGAGATGTGCACATTCTTGTATATTTAATTACATAGTAATCATATGTACGGATATAGTTTCGTGTAATCATATGTACGGATATAGTTTCGTGCTGTTTAGTTAAATGAATAATTGCATGTACAGAATTTTTCTTCAGGACAACAAATTACAGTTTACATCCACTTATGCTAAATTGCTACTAGCAACATAGGGGAAGAGTTCTTTTGATTGTTGTCTAAGTTGGTGTTTGGTCTAGGTATTCATAACAATTTGGAATGTCCGACAGAATTTCTATGCAAGGGTAGCAATAATGGGTGGAAAAGAGCAGCAACCGGCACGCTCTGTCAGTGACCACAACGGTCGAGCGGCAATCGGCTCCCTCTGTCAAGGAAAGAGGACCGGAGATAAGAAGTCAATGGCCACAACTAATGACCATTGGCACAACTGTGTCTGTGTCAAAGTTACTAGGGTGAGGAAGTCGACAAGGTCAGAGGCAAGGGGAGAGCAAAATCCGCGGCAATACGAGCTCGTTGGGGGCGCTCCCTCGCTCGGGGGCACTGGTTTCATGTGCGGCTAGCAAATGCATCCAAAGCAGGTCCGCACCTCCTCTGCTGCTTTCCCCATCCGCTAGCATTGGCATGGTTTTGGCGGGAGGAGCAGTGAGCTTTCCCGCCTATACGTACCGTCCCGCCAAACTCCATCCCCTTGCCGCCGTCTGCGCAAGGGTTCAATTTTGGAATGGGATTTCTTCGAGTCATGAGCGATGGTGAAATTCCGTTGAGATTTTTCTACATATTTATACAAGTTGTTAATTTATTGCAAATTTTAAATCTTGATAACTGATTAACATACATCCCGCAGTTTACAAGTAAGTAAACTAAAAGATACAAGTAACAAGTTATTTGTATCTATTCATATGCTTTTTTCTCATTTTTCCTATTTGTGCTAGTTCAAGCTCATCTTTATCTTATGGAGACAACTACACTGAAATTCTTCATTTAATACTACGAGACCCCTCCATACAAAATCCTATGTGGACTCCACATCTATCTATCTAGCTATTTCCTCCCCTCGCATCCCGACCCCTACACATGTCCCTGCGTCCGCCTCCCCCGGCTTTGGTGGGAGTCATCAGAGCCGCCGCCAACTATGGCCGGCGGGGATTGATGGAGTTAGCGCCCCCACTGCTTTCACTGGCAACCGATTATCTGCCCGGAATTGTCCGCTCATAGCACGATGGAATTATCCGATTGTAGCTCCCGGCAAGTGATGTCCCCGCCATTTTACCATGTCGTTCACAGTTCGCTCCAACGCTAGGCCGGCAGCCACCCTGAAGCTCTCTATCTCGCCGGCAACATATGTAGTACAAAACCTTCAAACTCTAACCCGTTGGAGCGCCGTCCATAGCTAGAACCGTTGTGTTCTTACCTTTCTTCTTCTTCTTTCTCTTTTTTACTTTCTTCTCGAGGTAGAGTTATTTTCTATGTGCTCATGAAGTAATAAGGGAGCTTTTGAGATACCCTTAAATTGAGAGGCCTTTCCACGTAACTTTTGGATATATTTTATGAAAGGCTCAAAAGAAGCGCAATGGTAAAGTCGAAGATCACATCGATAAAGAAAAATGACATGTGTTTGTAACATTGTTATGATTTGGCGAAACAGGCGTATCCGTTCCTCAACTATCGTCTGAGGGTCAAGTTCACCCCTCAAGTCTCAATTAGGTCAATTTAGTCCTCCAACTTATATTTTCGAGTCAGTCTCGTCCTTCGTCCTAGTTGGTCGTCCATGTTAGCGTGCCACGTCACCCTAGACATGATTTTCACACTCATCACTAGCAAATGTCATATATATCTCCTCCATCTATTAGAAGGTCACTCAAACTCCATCCACCTTATTCACTCTCATCTTGCATTTAGCCTAATATTGAATAAATTGGAGAGCAAACCATGTTTTCAAATAAAATAAAGGGTTGGTGGTGGCCTCAACAATAGATGAAGGAGAGATGGGATGCAAACAAGAGGTATATAGGATATTTGGTATTGATGATTTCGCATACAACACTCCTAGGATGATGTGGCATGCCAACATGGACGGCCACCTAGGACGAGGAACAAGGTTGAGCCGAAAACAGAAGTTTGAGGACTATTATTGATCCAATTCAAAATTGAGGGACAAATCTAACCCTTAGGTGATAGGTGATAGGTGACAGTTGATGGACGGAGATGTCTATTTTGCCTTATGATTTTAGACATGGAGACTTGGTAAACTGCGGGATGTATGTTCCGTGCGGCCTGCTGGCGCGTCATGGTCCGGCTCTTCCCAGTCTTCTTCCCGCTGCTCCTAATGCGTCTTCACGAGCGGGTCGTGTTCGAGCACAAGAAGGCGGAGAGGAAGGAGAGGGAGGAGAGGAGGGGGATGGTATTGATTCTAACTGCCCCTAAATTTATTTTCTCTGTTGTTTTGAAGCTATAGATGTATGAACTTTGTTAAACGGTTCAGGTTATCAGAGCGTAGAACTATCTAATACTTTCAATTACTTTCACACATGTTACGGTCTTATAGAAGGGGTTTCAGCTACTTAATTGGTGAAATTTGTTGATTGTCTTTGAAATTGGCAGTTTGTTCATCATCCTAGCTAGTATCATTATCTTAGTGTTGCCTCCCCCTCCCTCTTCCAGATTGAAGCTTCTACGAGAAATGTTACAATTGTCTACAATTTCTCTAGTATCTGAGCTGATTTATAACTCACAACAGAAATCTGATTCCACTGGAGAACTGCAGTCCTAAATCTGATTCCACTGGAGTACGGTAGTCCTTAGAGAAATCTTATTTGGTTATGCAGTAGCACTCTAATATGATTTTTAGACAACTCAATTTGCTGAACTTTCCAGTTTTTTCGTTCTAGGAATGGCATGATCTAGCCATCTGGTGGTTGCTTTTTGTATGATTAATGGACCTCAGTATGTGCAGATTTGCAATCTTCTAGAATTTATCACTTTTATTTGAGTTCAGTAGATTAGGAGGCATAATAATTTCCAGCTCCTAATTGGAAACATCAGCTATCTATTCATCTGCCAGCCCTTATTTTAGTTCAGAAGAGGGATGTAGTTTTGTAGCATATCTCTAGCACCTTTCTTTTGCTACGTCTATGATTTGCATCTGAATATATTATGGTTGGTTGTGATAGCTGTCTAGCAATGAACAACTTCTGAAGAGCAACAGAGCACAGCCCCTGCTACTACCCAAAGGCATCAGCTTGGCCCCACTCTACGTGTCTGCGCCTTTATATCAACTTTTGCATCTTGCCATTGTGATGAAACGCACTGAAGGACATGGATCTCTCATGTGAATGGGTTCTGTACTCTATGATGTTGCGTGCTTTGGTCTTGCCATTAGTACAAGTTTTTGGGTGCAAAACTTGGTGATTCTGGTGACAGTCCCCAAGGTGAAGGATGGGGATGATGTGATGCAGTAACTTGTGCAGGTATTGGTGCTTCACTGTGCATATTTATCAGTAATATATTTCTCATTGTTACTCTAAAGCTTCTGTCCTTTTAGGTATTTTCTGTCATAATTGTTCTTCAGGATTGTTGCTTTATATTTGTTCGATTATGTCTTGTTTGGGCATTTTGTTGTTGGTCCTCTGAGCTTTTTGTTAATACATCGATGTGAAACTGAGTTAGTGAAACTTAGTTGACAAAACGATGGGTGCGCCTCTAATTTGGGAGCAATTGTGACTTGTTTGTTTTACTTGTAGACATCTATAATGCATTTTCATATGAGCAACAAGTGTGTTCCTTTGTACTCAGCTCTTTTTAACTTGATTATGGTGGCATAGTTTTCTGCTCTTTCTTGCTATGCTGTGTCTTGAACCCTTTCTTGTAATTTTGTTACTTCTATTATGTCATGTAAGTATAATATCGAACAAAATGCAGGAATTTCTTTTCAATGATCACTAGATTTCTATATACAAAAGTTATCATGTTAAACAATCATGGGTTGTTAGTAAGTGTACCTTGTCAGGTTACTTAGTGAAGTGACACTAATTTGATTGTTCTTAGTTAGGTATTATTTTTTTTGAGACCCTAGTTGTTTTGTATAACTTGTGCTCTACCTTTTATAACAAAGAAGTTGTGAATTACTGCATGTTCTCCGATGATAATAACAAAAAAAATTGGAATCCTGTAACGAGTATAATAATTCCAGGCCTGATAATCAGTTTGAACTGATGACACGCATGATAATTACTGTCATTCATCTAGCAAAGAAGAAGTAATTTCTAGGAATTGTAGAATGGCTAGAATCAGTTGCTTCGTATCTGTCCTCTTATTTATTACTATGTAACTTTGTAACTTCTTTTCCTATAAATATATATCCAGTAGGGGCTTGCCCCTCCTGTTTCATAAAAAAACTGCCATTCATCTCAAATGGTGTCCAAAACTTGCTAAATTGATGATGCTTCTTATTCCGAATTGTTGGTGGCCCTTGTGCATCTCACTCCTATTTCCCTTGGCAGCATCTCACTCCTATTTCCCTTGGGAGCATCTCACTGTATTCTTATGAGTTGCAATTGGCAACTAATGATTATCACCAAACTACATCTGCCGATTGCTCTTGGCACAGATGTATATGCATTTAATGAAAATAGGAATAGTAGTTAATAGTCAATTTTAGTTTAAGATAGAACTATACTTTATATATAGGAATAGTACGTAATAGTCAATTTCAATTCAAGAAAGAACTATATTTTCTTATACTTTCTCATATTTTATCCATTAACAGTGCTAAATTCTGCTAATTAGTATGATGTGTCATCGTTCAAGTAAAGTGAAAATCTTCATTTATTACTGTTTATGAAATAAATGTAACTTGCATTTACATGACCAACGAATTAATGATACAACCAAACTATATTGTTGATGCGCCATCCTATGGTGTAGGTTTTGTTGTCTTATATCTTTTATTAGCTAACTATTTTCCAGTGAGGTGTTTTATCATTTTTTTTCAGCTTAGTTTTTTTTTTTGTCAAAATTGTGGCGTTGAACATCCCCATATTTTTAACTTGAGCTAAAACATGTAGAACTCTTCCCTCATCTGTTTGACTTAATTGCATGTAGAATCCTACCATGGAGTAGGCTCTCTGCAGGGGCCTAGGTGGCTGCATGTGTCCCTCTTTGTTAGCAGAGTTGAAGGATATCCTTATATGCCACACTAGCAGTGCATAGTGTAACTGGCAGCTGTAAGGAATGTGGGCATATAGTTACCATGATGAATGTGTCGTGTATTCCTGTCCTAAGATGATGTCTTATTGTATCATACTTGAAAACTCCAACACAATTGTATGCTCCTGGTATCCTGGTACTTCTGGATCGTGTGTTTGCTTGTCTGTTTGCTAGTTTGCTTGTCATCCACTATGTCCACAAAGCAAAACTAAAAAGTGATGTATGATCACCATACCCTAGTAGTAGCTGTGGTATAATGCGTTGTTTGTTGCTTACAATGTATAGGATGTCATTTTGATCTAAACTACTTAGCTTTTTCTGCTCTGTTCTGGATTGGAAATGTCTGACCTTCTCTTCTTTGGCAGTTTCACTCCCATGAATAGATTTGAAGAGGCGCTGCGTACGGAAGTCCACGGAGTAACAAGACCCAGAGATGCTATCATTTCCTTGTAGTGTGTACTGTTCATCATTTCGGAAGCACTCTTGGCATAATATATATGTATGTATAAATCATCAAGCTGCTAGCATGCTGGAAGATATTCAGTTTATGTTATCTTAGGCAGCTCATAGCCTCATGCTATTGTTAGGTAACTGAAACGACGCTACAAGACAAATGCTACCAGTGACTGTTCTTATGGTTTGGTAGAGGTTTATCTTCCTCGGACGTTATGTTTACTTATGAACATGCGATGATTAATCAGGTTTCAACGGCTAGTTTGGTATTGCGTGTGTAGTTTTTTTAGTTCTGTTCGCTGCTGAGTTGGCGATTCATGATTGTGCTGAATGATTCTCAAATTCGGTTGTTGAACTTTTTCACTTGTAGTACGTGGACCATGGAGTGCACTGTCCAGTGTCCACTGACGATGACCTTGCGTGGCAGTGGACACTCGCTCAGTTTTTGAGCTTTGAGATTGTTTGCAGAAGCATAAGTCGAAAGGGAATGGGATGTAATGGCAACAAGAACATCATTTTTAGTGACGGCGCATGGCAAGGCCACGAAGTAGCTGCACAGAGGCGAGCGTGAAAATGGTTCAACAGGAAGAGACAAAACTGGAGCATGATTTTCTTCTACTGATCTCTCCTAGGTGTTGCTTTTGGCTTGTCTGTAAGCATCTAGAAATCCTCGAGACCCACACTGTCGATGATGATTTTGGCATCTGCTTCTGGCAATGGACTACTAAGCAGTAGCATTTCTCTTTAAGGAACATATGAGATTCATTTATACGTACTGCACAACACTCACTTGGGCAGATCATACCTGTCTGAAAAATTGAAATCACATCAATGCCAATTTCATAACATGAGCTGGCCAGTAAGCGGAACAAATGTAAGGTTCACAAGAAAAATATTATTCCAGCTTAGTGATTAAATTTTCTAGGTCCTGAGAAAAATGTTCTAGCTAAGAAAATATTCTAGTTGACGTTAAAAGTGTTGAATATTTATAAACTAAATGATTGAAAAAAAATATTTCTATTGGATCTTATTTTATTTTACAGTTTTAATTAACATAAAAGTTCAATTCGATAAAAACAAACAAATGATTTAGGAGCAAAATATTTTCAAAGTTTCAAAGTGTACCGTTTCCACCTACCCAATTAACCACATACCTGTGTGCAGAGAGAGGATGAGCTAACTAATAATCTGCTCAAGATGTTCTTGTCTTAACAAACCCCATTCAGGTGCAAACACCATCCCCATACCCGAGAAGACTCCGAGTCACCTTAAACCCCTTTTTGGTCGGAAGCTTCTTCCAGAAGCCTCCATTCCGCACACACGCTCGCACCCAGAGAGCGAGAGATGCTTCGGCGGGCTAGGGTTCCCGTGGCGGCGGCGAGGCCTCGTGGCGTCCCGCTCCCGGAGGCGAAGGGGGCGCCGGCGGCGGGGGTCCTGCGCGTCCTCTCCCGCGCGGCCGTGGACGCCGTCCTCTACGCCTTCCTGGCCGCGTTATGGGCGAACAACTTCGTCTCCACCATCCTGGAGATCCTCGGGCGCTGGGTCCTATGGGAGGGCTCCTCCGTGGAGGCCGCCGGCATCGCCGTCCGCGCGTGTTCCAGGTTCGTCATGGTGTTGCTCTCCCCGTGTTACGTCCAGTTGGTCGTGATGCGCGTCCGCGAGCGTGCCGAGCTCGACCTCAAGGAGCGGGAGAAGGAGAGGAGGGAGAAGGAAGAGAGGGAGAAGCTATCGATACTACCCCTTCCTGAAGATCTGAATTCGTGTTTCTTTGTTTAGATTAGCAAAATCTGTGAACTCTATTGTGCTACTCAGAGCATATAACCAACCAACTTAATTGATGACGTTTGTTTGACCGTGTTTGAACTTCGAAATGGAAAGTTTGTTCATTATGCTTGAAATGGCATCATTACCCAATATTTCTTCGTTCCCCTTCCAAATTGAAGCTAGAATAAGGAATCTAACAAAATCTTAAGTTTTTCTCTGGTCAGATACTCTGATCTAGAAGATATCTGATTTCATTGCAGCACTATATTTTAGTAGCTTCCTTTTTATTCTTTAGAGTGGATTTCGGTACCAGTGTTGTTGGCGCTAAAATCGGCCGGGTAGGAATCGGCCGATGGGTCTTCAGCGTCGGACACACGACCCGGGAGAATCTGCTTAACTCCTGTTCGGGTTATCGCCCTGGTGCGGTTCGCGCGGCGTGCTAGTCAATCTGACCTGTTGATTGACAAGGAAATAGAGTATTAAATTCCAGGCGCGTCGATCGGCTGGATTTCCGATCTGTCCTGAGGAGCGCGTCGGCGGCAAATCGGCCAATTTGCTGTAGAGATGATCGGCTATGGGTCAGCCGATGATCGTATAGTAATTGTAAAGAGAACTGTTGGAGCAATCTAAACAATTACTATAGAAGCAACACTTGAAACAGATCTAATCGGCTATATGGCGATGAATCGAAGGAGAACAATGACGAAGCCGATTACCCTGATCTCAAGCTGGATAACTGGTGATAATACTAGAATAACAGGTAAAACTTGCAATTCTAGTAAATATCGATAACTTGTGAATAAATCCAAACGAAACCACAGCGATGCGCCCATAGTTAAAGCTCGGATATTACTCGATAAGCGGAACCTACCAATTGGCCGGAGATCAGGTTGATGCAGCCCTGCCAATCCGTACGAACTCGTGAAAGAAGAAAATATTGGCGAAGTCGCCGACTTGAAAAGTAAAGTACTGGTAAAAAGTAGAAGTGTTTTGTTGATTGATGTTGGTTGTCTTTTTTGCAAAACCCTAGCGACTCCTATTTATACCCTGAAACTAGGACTCCTGGTCGATTACGACTTGTTACAACCTTATTTAAAACAGGAAAACTACTATATCTATAATAACTTTAAAAAGGAAACGGACTCCCGCAGAATCTTCCGCCGCCGTTTCCTAATCCAATCAGGACCTCTTCAATTGCTTTCCGGCCGACTTAGCATGCCGTGTTGACCAGCTTTTGACTAGGATCTTCTGGAATAATCCTATCCTGTTGGCATAGGCTGCGCCACCAATCGGCCGATTTTCAATTGTTACCCCGATCGGCCGATTCCTTACTGTAGCTTTCAGATCCGCTTCATCGGCCAACCTTCTCCTCCTGACGCCGATTCAATACGTGTCAAAATCCGGCATCAACACATGCCCCCCAGTTTCGGAGTAAAATATAACTTTTCCTTCGAAACTCTTTTCTTTAACCCTCTTCTCCGAAACGGGCGCAGTAAAAATCTCCTTCCGTTCCGCGGCACAATGATTGCAATTTCCTCGAACCGAGCGCGCGAAACGACCGCTCCCCTGGAACTCGTGTAGACGGTGCGGTAAAAATACCATCTTTGCCCTTGCCCCCTTTTATCTTTCTTAAGTACTGGTTTTCTCCGCCTCTCCTCCTCCACGAATCCAGCATCCTTCCTGCCGCACTACTGTTCATCTTCCTCCAAGTTCTTTCGATCTCCAAGCGTTCCCCCTTCTCTGGCGACCTCGTCCGCAGCTTGCTCCGACCCCAATGGCGTCTCCGTCAGCGACCACCCCATCTACAGAGGCTCCATCGGCTGCTCCTTTGGCGGCGGCGGCCCAATCGGCGGCTTCTCCAGCAGCGTCATCGGTGACGATGGCCTCCATCCCAGAGGTGAATGTCCGAAAAATCTTTTCCTTTTCGCCTTGCTGCTTCAGTATTTTCCGGTCCCTTTCTTAGTTTCTTCCCTTTTTTCCTTTCTTTTTAGGCTCTTAGGCACAGGATCACCATTCCTCTCTCAGAGTCTCCTGACCTCATCTGTCTAGGCCCTATGGGGAGTCCTGATCCAACGGATCTAATCAGTTTAGAAACTCACAGAATCCCCTTTAAGCAGTCACCCATGGATTTAGATCACTGGGTAGGCGCATTCAGATCCTGGCCGAACGAAACACCCGGGTGGAGAGAGTGGAACAGAGGGTAGCCGGGTCTTGGAAAGTCCAATGGGAAGAACTTAAAATCGGCCAGTGCATAGATTTGTCCCTGTCTCAGATGGAAAAGAACGAACCTTTGGTTATGGCAGCCTCTTACTTCTGGTCCGATGCACTTAACGCATTCCTTTTTGGACACGGACCCATGACCCCAACCTTGGCCGATGTCTTACTGCTGACCGGCCTAGATGTCTCCTCCGCCGATACCCCCTTCAATTACCTGTTCAAGCCATCTCATCGGCTAGACACCAAAGGAATCGGCGGGTGGAAAGGATACATCAGTAAGAACATGAAGACAGGAACAGTCTCACAGAGAGAGCACACCGCCTTCTTGATGATGTGGCTGGAGAAACACCTCTTCTGTGGCAGAGCGGTCGGTCCCTCTTCCAACACCCAAGCTCTGGCAGAGTCCCTTGCACAAGGATCGGCCGTCCCCCTGGGTAAACATTTGCTGGGATCGGCATACCATATGATGCATCAAATCGGCGCCAAGCTGTCGAAAGGAGAGCCGATAGGGAATCCAGGCGGTCCCTGGTGGTTCATCACCCTCTGGCTCAATCTACACATGAGCAAGGTCTCTCAGCAGAGGATAGAGACAAAGACCTTTCCCAACATTGAGTCAGAGGAGAATCCATCGGTCCGTCGCCGCTGCAGATCTGTCGGAGAGGCGGCATCGGCCTTTCCTGGCTGCCAGTTCACCGCTACCCGGGTAGCCGAATATTTCAGATGCTTCTATAATGGACTTAGCGAGGAGATGATCACCTGGTATCCATATCAAACCGCGGAGCCGATTTTGGAATTGCCTATATGCTTCGACTTCTCCACCCACACATTTGACAGAGAGTTGATGGATGTCTTGATTAAGCCGGGAATTCTGCCGGCTAACTTCTTCTCGGGGAAGGACTCACCCACTTATGAGTTCTACTGCCCGTCAGCTGCAGCAAGGCAACTAGGTTTTGGCCAATTGCCGATTCGAGTCTATTTCGCCGGCCAAACAAAATTCAGAGACGGATTAACCTCTAGTCTCGACTACAGCCGATTGTGCGATTTAGTACCCGACTCCAGCACCATTGACTTGAACGGCTTGTCAGTTGCCTCTTTCGCCACCCAACAGTACAAATTATGGTGGGCAGAATGGAAGCAACATCTTTTCTGTAAATCCCCATCAATTTACTGCAACATTCTGGACCCAGAGAACATCGACCCAAATGCTGCGGTATGTCCTTTTCTTTCCAGCCGATTTCAATGTTGCACTATCATCTTGCTGTTAACTTATGTTTACCTCTTCAGTCTGAAAGCCATGCTCCCCCAACACGGAGCCGAAGCGGCCGGCCGATTGATAGCCATCATCAATACACAGTGCAGCCACTCATCGGCTTCCATGCTCCATCTATCAGAGATATCTCCACCGGCCGATCAAAACGAGCGCCCAAGAGACCAACACCAAAGATATCCAGCAGTCGGATGCGGGCTCGCATTGAATCGGCCGGTCAGACAACAATAGCATCGGCTGAAGTCTCTCGTATCGGATCGGCTAGCCAGATGGCAGCAGCATCGGCCGAGACTCCCCATGTTGGATCGGCTGATCAGATGGGAGTGATGCGCGCCGAGACCCCAAATCCTTCACCTCCATCAGTGGTCGAGACGGCCGATCCCCAAGTCGCTGCCGAAGCCGGGGCTGCTGCAGCATCGCTCTTAGTAGAAGCTGTCCAGGTAACTTTATTTATCTCATGTATTCCCCAAAAACCTTCTGCTGACATCAATTTCATCCCTTTACCAGGCTGCACGAGTTGTCCCACCACAATCTCCACGGCTGTCGGCCACGTCTCAAGTAGGGACTGAAACTATAGCAGCTCCTGTTGCCGAGGTAAATGATCTCTTACTCTGCATCCTTAATATTCAGGAAACTTAACCAATTCCGATGCAGGTTGACTTGGGTACGCCGATTGTAACTCCACAGCTGGAATCGGCCGGAGAACCCGCAGAGGCATGTCAAATTCTCATTACCATCTTATCTTATTTTCCCATAGTACCTTCACGAGCATTTATATCTTTCTCAGGAAGCTGGCCCAAGCGGAGCACCAATAATGATCGAATCTTCTTCTTCTGGTGAACCCAGTGCACCAATCCCTGAAACAAGGGAAATACTTCCACCGGCGCAGGCAAGAGAGATTCGTTTCAAAGAGGTAACAATCTTACCATCAGAATCGGCCGATTTCCTTTCACTGCTTGCTTACCCTTTGCTTCGTTCCCTTACAGGAGCAAGATTCTCCCAACAATAGTATCTTTTCTTTCGCTGTCTCCTTGGCCGATGAAGAAGAAACTGCCTCACATGTGGTTCCACCGAGTTCTGCCTCCGACGATGTCCGCTCTAAGCTCGAGAGCATCCGTACTCTCCTCCAAGGTGACATCGGCCGACTGGTGAAAGATGCATCGCCGATCCGACAACTTTTCAATGAGGTCGTAGATCACATTCCGGAAGAAGTGTCGGAAGACTTGGGGTATGCTGCCTATATAGAGGGCATGCGGATTCCGGTCTCGCGGGCACTGCGATGTATGGCCGATCACGCTCAGATGGCCAAAACTCAGGAGGAGGTTGACTCGTACAAGCACCAGGCCCAGGAAGTACATCACAAAATCAACTTCCTCGAGAACTGCCGTCCGAACATCGTTGGCACAATAGATCGGCTGAAACGGAGGAGAGCAGAACTAGCCAAGGAGATGGAACAGATAACCAAAGAGATAGCCGCTGAAGAGAAAAAGCTCCAAGAACTCCCAACCATGATCAGCGAGCTGAAGCAAAAAAGACAACATCTGGCCCGTGAAGCAATAAGACTCCGTCGCCGCGTGTCAGAAGTGTCAGGATCGGCCGAAAGTGATCAGAGGATAGTAGAATCGGCCGATCAAATTAGACGACGAGCGATTGTAGCCATAGATACTTTCCTTGGGCTGTAATCAATATGTTAAACATTATTGTTCCTTGATGCCACCGCGCCGATCTGGTTTTGAACTGCTTCATGTAATCCGTAATTTCCACTTAATAATGAATCCCAATATCTCCTTTTGTGCTCAGAATCCCAATCGGCACCAACGTGCGTCGGCCTTGATCGGATACTATTTCTCGAATTTCCCATCTCTAATGAATTGGCCGACGTGAACCCACGCCTCAGCTTCTCATCCTTTCGAACGAGCTGAATCCTCAGAGCCGACTGCTTGGATCGGCTGTAGACCGAAATCGGACACATTCAGGAAGTCAGTGTCCCAAGTCCTGCCAGATATACATTTGACGTGTTCGCAGCTCCACTGTTGTGTGTCGGCCGCTGCAACGCTGTAAACAGAATCGGCAGCTACTATCTCTGTACTGTCGCCGACCCATTGCACAAGGCATTGATGCATAGTAGATGGGACACAGCAGTTTGCATGTATCCAGTCGCGACCAAGCAGCATATTATAGGACCCTTTGCCATTAATGACGAAGAAAGTAGTGGGGAGGGTCTTACTGCCGATGGTGAGGTCGACGCAGAATGCCCCGCGGGCAGGCGACACGTTGCCTTCGAAATCCTTCAGCATCATGTCCGTCTTGGTGAGGTCGTCATCGTCCTTGCCCAGCTTGCGGAACATGGCATACGGCATGATGTTGACTGCCGCGCCTCCATCTACCAGTAGTCTGGTGACGGGTCTTCCGTTGACATAGCCCTTGAGAAACAGCGCTTTGAGGTGCTGTCGTTTTTCTTCCTCTGGCTTCTCAAACATAGCCGTCATCGGCTCTAATACCAGTTGTGCCATTTGCTCTTCCTCTGTATTTGTCACTTTGTCCCGATCGCTTGGCGCCATGAACTCCATCGGCAGTATGAAAACCATATCGATTTCGGCCGCTGATTCTTGGCTGTTTGCTTCCAGATCATTTTTCTTTGGGCGCCAAATTCGAGATTTCACATTCCTTCTCTCTGGCACCTGTTTTTTTTTCTTCTTTTTGATGCTCAAACTGGCGTAGGCGTTGGATCCTTCGCTTTTGGGATCTGGATAAGCCATCGGGACACCACCTGGGATTCACTGGTTTGGCCGATGATCTGGCGTGTTCCCAGTCTGGTTCCCTACCTAGGGGGTCTTCGTCTGACACCCTATCATCGGCCATCTCTTCCAGCCGATTGTGTACGCTGATCCTGCCCCCCAGTCCATCTTGCTGGCCGATCTTGGTTTTTGACCTGCTGTACTGGTCAACTCTGCCCCCCAGCCGATCATGCACCGAAACGCGCCGTTCTTCGCGCCGATTTCTGTTGATCGGCTCTGATCCTCTGTCCCTAGAGTGTGGCTTCGGGCGATCGTTGCGGTTTGATCCGTTGCACTCCGGACAGTTATCGGCGGAGGGCAATCTGATATCGTTCTCCCAGCAGTGGATGAAGAAGGGACACTGCCAGTGATCTTCGCGTCGGCGTATCATCTCTTCCTGGTGTTGCGCTTGTTCTTGCTGCCGCCGATATTTACTAAGTAGAAATCGGGAGGTGACAGGCCTGTGTGGTCGTTCTGGTCCTCGCCTGTTCCTTCTGATTTCTTCCGTCGTGATCTGCCTCCTGGGATCGACAACGCCGTCTTTTTCCGCCAATTCTGACGTCAGCACCTTGGTTTGACTTGATTCTTCTCCAGCGTTGACCGTGTTGGCCGGGAAGGGATGCTGATCTATCTTCATCGGCATTGCCGATTTGGTTGGAGTCTCAAACTTGAGCCGCCCTTGATCAATGGCCGATTGTATCTGCTGACGGAAGATTTTACATTCATTGGTGTCATGAGAGGTAGCGTTGTGCCACTTGCAGTACTTCATCTTCTTCAGCTGATCGGCCGTAGGGATGGTGTGATGTTGCGACAGCTTAATCTGTCCCTCCTGAAGCAGTAGATCGAAAATTTTATCGGCCTTTGACGTGTCAAAGCTGAATGTCTCTGGCTCCTTCTTGCCAAAGGGGCAGGATATTGGTTTTTTCCCTTTTACCCATTCCGCCAGGCCGATTTCTTCCTCCGCGTTAGATTCGGATCCCTCCAAGTACGCCACCTTCTTCTGAAAGCTCCTCCGCTGTTCAAGCGGTCGGATCTCCTGCCCTGACAATCGGTGGACGATTTGACTCAGGCTCTCAAACTCTTGGGCGGCATATCTCTCTCTGATTTGCGGTAAGAGGCCCTGGAAAGCGATATCGGCCAACTGTGCATCGGTCAGAGCCAGGCTGTAGCACTTGTTTTTGATCTCTCTGAACCTCTGTATATACCCTGTTACCGGTTCATCGCTCCTCTGCCTGAGGCTGGTTAGATCCGAAATCTTCATCTCGTGTACTCCTGCATAGAAGTACTTGTGAAATTGTCTCTCCAGATCGGCCCACGTGACGATAGAATTTGGCGGTAAAGTGGTGAACCACTGGAAGGCCGATCCGGATAGAGATGAAGAGAATAACCGTACCCTCAGAGCGTCTTGCGTGGCAGCTTCTCCGCACTGGATGATGAATCTGTTAATCTGCTCCACAGTGGATGTGTCATCCGTCCCTGAGAACTTGGTGAAATCAGGAACCTTGTAGCGGTGTGGGAACGGCAACGAGTCATAGGCCGATGGATACGGCGTCTTGTAAGTATAAGTTTGAACTTTCGGCTTCAGCCCAAACTGATCCTGGATTACTTCTGCTATTCTTGCCGTCCAGTCCACCTGCTGCTGATGAACAGTTGTTCGCGGCGCGGGCACGTGTTGAAGGGCTGGTTTGGCCAGGTGATGAATCGGCGAAGTTTGCTGAGCGGCCGATAACTGCTGGCGAAACGCGTCCGCACCCCCTTCGTACGTCGTTGCTGGCACCGTGCCTCTGAATCCCTCCACAGTGCTTGCCCCCCTGCCGATTTCTGGTAAAATCGACTGGTACTGAGAGACCACCGGCCGGGCGGCCGATTGGTACGGCACCTGAAATGGATAAGTGCCATGCCGGTTCGCTGGCTCGGGGAAATACGTCGTGGCTGATGCCCCCCAAGGCACTGAGCTCGTAGGCAGTGTTTGCACAGAAGCCATTTGAACGGGTTGAAGCGGCGCTCGCGATGGGAGACATGGTGCACCGCGGTATCTTGGAGACGCCGGAAGTGGTGGAGAGCTGTATCCTTCGCGCTGCGTCAATATCGGCTGAGAAGCCGATTGGGATGTGTACGGTAAGCTTCTGGCCAGCAAGGTAGTTGGAGGGGCATATGCCGGTCCCTGATAACCTTGAACGGCTCCGCTGGCCAGAGAGTTGACGACGGCGTTGTACACCGTGTTGCTCATCACCGAGGATTGGTCAATGAACGCTTGATACACGGACTGTTGAATCATCTCTGACATCTTGCCCGAGTCTTCAGCAATGGTGATGTGGCGAGGTGCTGGAATAGGAGCTTTCTTAACTGCTTCCCCGCTTCTGGTACGACTGAACGACTGGAGGTATATCTTCTTGTAATCTTCTAGATGTTTGGCCAATTCCTCCCTCTGGTCGTCCTTGAGATCAGCTTCTGTGACCCCAATGATGTTGCTGTCAGAGATTTCTGCGTTGTTCGACATATCAGGTCTTGGATGGTCCCACCGGGCGTGCCAAAAGTGTGTTGGCGCTAAAATCGGCCGGGTAGGAATCGGCCGATGGGTCTTCAGCGTCGGACACATGACCCGGGAGAATCTGCTTAGCTCCTGTTCGGGTTATCGCCCTGGTGCGGTTCGCGCGGCGTGCCAGTCAATCTGACCTGTTGATTGACAAGGAAATAGAGTATTAAATTCCAGGCGCGTCGATCGGCTGGATTTTCGATCTGTCCTGAGGAGCGCGTCGGCGGCAAATCGGCCGATTTGCTGTAGAGATGATCGGCTATGGGTCAGCCGATGATCGTATAGTAATTGTAAAGAGAACTGTTGGAGCAATCTAAACAATTACTATAGAAGCAACACTTGAAACAGATCTAATCGGCTGTATGGCGATGAATCGAAGGAGAACAATGACGAGGCCGATTACCCTGATCTCAAGCTGGATAACTGGTGATAATACTAGAATAACAGGTAAAACTTGCAATTCTAGTAAATATCGATAACTTGTGAATAAATCCAAACGAAACCACAGCGATGCGCCCGTAGTTAAAGCTCGGATATTACTCGATAAGCGGAACCTACCAATTGGCCGGAGATCAGGTTGATGCAGCCCTGCCAATCCGTACGAACTCGTGAAAGAAGAAAATATTGGCGAAGTCGCCGACTTGAAAAGTAAAGTACTGGTAAAAAGTAGAAGTGTTTTGTTGATTGATGTTGGTTGTCTTTTTGCAAAACCCTAGCGACTCCTATTTATACCCTGAAACTAGGACTCCTGGTCGATTACGACTTGTTACAACCTTATTTAAAACAGGAAAACTACTATATCTATAATAACTTTAAAAAGGAACGGACTCCCGCAGAATCTTCCGCCGCCGTTTCCTAATCCAATCAGGACCTCTTCAATTGCTTTCCGGCCGACTTAGCATGCCGTGTTGACCAGCTTTTGACTAGGATCTTCTGGAATAATCCTATCCAGTTGGCATAGGCTGCGCCACCAATCGGCCGATTTTCAACTGTTACCCCGATCGGCCGATTCCTTACTGTAGCTTTCAGATCCGCTTCATCGGCCAACCTTCTCCTCCTGACGCCGATTCAATACGTGTCAAAATCCGGCGTCAACAAGTGTGTATGCCTACTCAAATTGTTGAAGTTTCTAATCAAACAATAAACATTTTTTATACCACTTCATAATCTGGTTATTTAATGGCTAGTTTTTGTTTCATTAATGTTCCTTAATATGTCAATATTGGCAGCCTTATAAAGTTTGTCATTTGTTTCTGAGCTTAATGCATTAGGAGGCATAAGATCCGCAGCCCCTAATTGAATTATCTGCTCTCTACTATTGCTGCATCCTGTTTTGTAGCTCATAACACTACACCAGAATTGAATTGCCTTGGCGGCCAAGAACCACCAAGGAATATACCAAAACCGCCAGGAAATGATCCTTGGCGGCCGGTCGCCAAGCAAAATCCGCCAAGGATAGAGGGTCAAGGAAACTCGATTTACTTGGCAGCTAGCCGCCAAGGATCATTTTCTTGGCGGTTTGGCCGCCAAGCGAAATGGATGGACAACAAATCTACATTGGGCCAAGGAAACATGGCAACCGCCAATGATATAATTTCTGTGGCGGCTATCTACCGCTAAGTAAATTACATTCCTTGGCGGCTTGATGCCGCCAAATAAATCACTTTTCTTGGCGACCAAGAAGAGCCAAGTAAGTATCTTTCCTTGGCTGTCGATAGCCGCAAGGTAATTTATTTTCCTTGGTGACCACCAACAACCAAGGAATTAAGGATTAACTTGGCGTTGCAGCCGCCAAGTTAATTCTATTTGCTTGGCTGCTTTCCACCGCCAAGTTAATTCAGTTACATTGGCGAAGGAAATGTTTCAAAGAACCAGGAAAATAGAAACAAAAACAATGGATTGGCAGGCAGAATTCAACATATCGAAATTGGATTATATGATAGTAGAAGCAATATATAGATCATACATCCATTAGTTCATCACAAGTCCATTTTGCATAGCTAAAGGCAAACATGTCTGCCATATGCATGCATCATGCCTACATATAATCTGTGGCAAATACTGTATCATGCCTACATGTCACATCACCACATGCACAAAATACATAGCAAAAGATCAGACTCATGTCATATGCTACTGTACCAAAGTAGGCTAACAGTCAACACCACGTCCTGCAGTCAGTAGGAGTTGGCTTTAGTTGATGTCACAGTCAAGGTCACTGATCATGAATTGCCTTCGACAGCTCTCTCATCATGAGCATCTCCTTCGATGGGTCGCTCGCCATCAACTTCACCTTCTAGGTAGGGATCAGCATCAACATTTCCTTCAAAGGAGGCATCATCGTCATCGTCGTCGCTTTCATTGTAGGTGTCATCATCGTCATCGCTTTCATCGCACCTATCATCAACTGAGTGAGAGCCTCCATCTGATGATCCAGCAGTCTGCAAATCAGTAAATTTTCAGTTGTTGTGTGATCATGTAAGAACTGAGAACTAACATATAATCTGAGTAAACAAACAAAATTTGATGCTATCTACAGCTACATGCTTAATTCCCAGCCAAACAAGAGGCTGCAACCAAATTATAATGTATTTGCCAAGCAAAATTAAGAGGAATTAACCAAGTCAAACTGATGGTGGCTGCCCGACATACTGTATAAATGGATGGTATGATAGCCACATGTTCTTCTCTCAAAATTACCTCATTTAATTTATAATTAGTATTGTTGCTCAAAAAAACTTAGTGTGGATAGATATTAGCACAGCCTCACTAGTTGGTTTATTTAATTTACTAATTCTAGTACAAAACATTATATACACTTCATATATATAACAATCTCAGGTATGATCACTAAACATCGTCAAATCTTTGTTTGTGAAAATTACATTAGTCATGTATGGTTTTATAAATAACATGTGCCTAGGCCTATAGTGCTACCCACCTGGTTCCGCCATTGGTGATGATTTCAATTAAAATTTTGCTAAGTGTATGTGACTGTCGTTTTTTACTGCAATGGTGGCCAGTCATACATGACCTGCCATTGATCCAACCCTTGTTGCCATCAATTACATGTTGGGTGTGTTATGGTGCAAATATCTAATGGGAAGAACACATATGCAATGAGGTGTTCCCCTTCCACATCTTCTTTTATTTGGCGTTGATCGTCCGGGATTGCAAGCATTTGTCGGATGGTGCTGGGTAGCATATATCGGTTGGTCGACAACCTAATGGCCAGCAAACATCATAATATTTCCATGATTGCAAATATAAATGTATATGTACATATAAATATAAGGACTAAAACAACTCTTATGTGTACTCCTTTCATGGTTACATCACATGTGTACTAACTTAGGATGGGATATATGTTGTGCGAAACCTACATGTACATGCTGTCAAGAAGTTTATCCATCACATGTCAATTTTAAAAATAATTGCAGAACTAAGGTTTATTTTGTTTTGACAAAACTAAAATATGACCTTAATTATTGCAATCTAATGTGCTACAAAAAAGTATATATGTATAGAAATGCACATTTTTCTTGGCGGTTTGACAAAATAGCTAAGGAATGCGCACTTTTCTTGGCGGTTTGACGAAACAGCCAAGGAAATGCTCACTTACCTTGGCGGTTTGACGAAACGGCCAACGAAATGTGCACTTTCCTTGGCGGACTAAAAAACCGCCAGGCAATTACAAATTTTCTTGGCTGCCTACAAAACCCGCCATGGAATCATATTTTCTTGGCTGTTAAGAAGCACCGCCAAGATAATACTATATTCCTTGGAGGTTCAAACTTGGCCGCCAAGAAAATTCCTGGCCGCCAAGGTAATTTGGTTTTGGTGTAGTGAAGACAAATCTGGTTATGTAGCTCATCTCTAACACCCTTGGCCTACTTGTATGATTTGCATGTGAATTGGTTTAATAGCTGGTAAGCAACCATATGGTCACGGTGGAAACGGTAAATGAACAGTTTCCAAAGAGAAAAGTAGCGCTCCGGGCCCGGCTACCCAAAGGAGTCAAGCTGGCCCCATCATGAAAAAGGATCTCTCATGTGGAGGATGGCTGATGTACTCTTTGATGTTGCACGCTTGGGTATTGCTGTTATAATAGGCGTTTGGGCTGTGCGAAATTTGGTCATTCTAGTGACGGTTCCCAAGGCTAAGGATGAGGATATACAGTGAGTTACACAAGGTATCACACTCTTAGTATGCACCTTTACCCGTAATCCAATAATATATTTCTTCTTGTCATTATACTGTTGCAGAGCATCTTTGAGTTTAGCTGTTCCTTGTTATAATCATTCTTCAGAATTTGTATTGATCAATTTGTCTTTGCGAATATGAAACTGCCATAAGAAGTGTAGTGTGCTAAAAGATTGGTTCTTCTCTAATTCAGCAGCATTTAGGACCTGTTCTGGTGTAGTCATATGCATACGCAGAAATCCATTCATATGTGATCAATATGTGTGTTCATTTGTACTCAGCTCATGCTGATTTGATTGTATTATCATAGTCCGCTGCCCTGTCTTATTATTCTGTGCCATTTGCCTTTTTGTAATTTGTTTAACTTTTCTTACTTCAAGGAAGTAGTAATGAATTTCAATGCAGTATAGTAGTAGCTTTTGGTATTCAGAATGAAACATTGTTATACAACTCTTAGGACAGTACTAATTGAAGTTTCACTAATTCGGTTACTTATTGAAGTGTTACTAATCCATTGTTGCTATTTATTACAATGCACTATTTATCTTTAATAATGAAGAAGTTGTGAAGTCCTGCTTGCTGTAGGATCAAATTAACCATAATCTTGAAAGCATGTGCCATGCTTAAGAAATCCATGCTTGATCATCTGTTTGAACTGACATGATGACAATTAAGAATGTTCATTATGTTTCAAAAGGCATCCCAGACTTGATGTCGCTTGTTAGTCATAATTTTTCATCTATGCCTAGCTCAATTTCCTGCTTCCCTTGGTAGCATCTTACTGTATTCTTGTGGATTGCAATTGGAGCATTATGGAAAACTAGCTCACAGAATGGTCTGGCACTGTTGCATTTGCACTTAATGAGAAATAGCCCTTAAATTTTAGATCTTTTTTTTTGGGAGAACTAGACTTTTCATATACTTCCTCAGTTTTTAATCCATAACAGTGCTAATTAGCTAATTAGATAAGACTCTGCATTGAGTAAAAGTGAAAAGTTTCATTCCGTGCTGTTTTTTCTTTTAAAAAAAATAATTGTGTGTTGTTTATGAATGTCATTTAGCTTGTACTTGCATGAGAAATGGATTAAGAGCATCATCAGACTATTTTATTACTTTACAACACTACCACATATAGGTTTGATGTTGGTATATAGCTTTTCCAAGTTACCTTTTCAATTTTCACTGAATGAGTTCTTTGGTTTTGTAAGTGGTGTGGTTCTGAACAAGCCTGTAAATTTTTTAGATCAGCAGGCCTGTAGTTTTAAGTTGAGCAAAAATAGGTAGAACTCTTTTCTCATTTGTTTAACTTGTTTCCATCTGTTCTACATGTATCTCCATGATTATTTCTTAGTAGTTCGAATGAATTTGAATCATACTAGAAATAAAAGGATGGTTGCATGAATTAGCGCAAATTAGCAAAAAAAAGAACAAGCGAGAAAGACTCCATGCACAGTCGGGCCTCAGGGCAGACTCACTATAGGCGTGTAGGTTGTTGCATGTGTCACTCGGGTTACTGCATATACTGATATACATATATGCTATAGTGTCCAAATTCTCGGTACATGTTGTGACTGTATGCTCAGATGTTATATAGGTATGGTTGAATATGCTGACATGATTATGATGTACTCATCTTCTAAGATCATAACATGTGCTGTAAGATATGTAAACAATCCAACCCAATTTTAAAGTTTAGTGTCGTCAGTGGTTTCTCCATACTGGAGTATGTGAATTAAGTTAGCATATTTCGTCAAATCTGCCGGTCTTCAGAAATTTTAGTGATTATTTTTAGATCATTTATAGAGCATTAATATTTGTTGGAAATTTTGCTTTTCTTCAGAAGATAAAGAAAAACAGATAAAACTATAAGATTGTGTATAATGCGTGGGATGTGTATTGCATTGAGCCCCTTTGGCGGTATATATAGAGTACAGAGACTTAGGAGGTAAGGCACCCCCGATATGTATAGCAGTCCGGGATTACATATCCTAACCTACCAAATATACTCTAACATCCCCCGCAGTCGTAGCGGTAGCAACATGAACGAACAGACAGGAGAACAATAGAGTCATCCCCCGCAGTCGGAATGCCGGTGCGAATGCTTCGATTGGAGTAGCTCATGCAGATGATAGCCCTTTAGTGCCGAAGTTGCCGAGGTCGAGGTGAACGTGGTCGAAGTCATGGAGGAGGGCGCAAGTCCGAAGCGTCAACAGAGGCATGCGAGTACACAAAATCAACAGCTTCTTGCCAATGACAGCAGCAGGACGGTGAGCGGTGGATGGCGATGGTAGACGAGGCAGCTGAAAAGCGCTCGGGCGTCTTCCTTCAGCAACATCGGCGGCGGTGTCCGCGCGAAAACGGCAGTAGGCGCGGACTCGGATCGAGTGCCAGCTTGGCGAGGATCGACAGCGGGTGGCGCCACCGCCTGAAAAGGCGTCGATGCCGGCGATGATGGCTGGACCACGAGCGTCGATGCTACAGCCTGTGAGGGCGCACAACAACAACCTCATTCTCGGGAGCGTCGATGGTGGAGCGGCGACAAACGGCAGTGTGACGCAATCCGATCTCTGATCTAAAAAAAGGAACAGTAGCAGACAGACCATGGGTACAGTCTCGGGTGCCCCCAAGCAATTCCCCTCCCCCTCCCTTAGTTCTTCCCCTGGTCAACATAGGAAAAAGAAATTGGGGAGAGCAGAGAGAAGTGCCGCCGCCGGCGCTCCTCGACTCCTCCGAGGCAGCGTGCGCCCTCCGCTGATGCACGGCCCGCGCTCAGGTCGGCAGCAGGGCACCTGCGGTGCAGGGAGCGGCGGAGCCTGCGCGTTGGTCGGGAGGCGCCCGGCGGCGAGGGGCTAGGGGCGCGAGATGGTTGGAACCCCCACGGCGGCGCGGCCCGCTAGCGATGCTGTGCGGAGCACGACGCGGTGGAGGAGCGTGGAGGCCGGGGCGGTGCGAGGAGGCCCCGCTGCAGCCCGTCCCGGTGGCGGATCCTGACGGAGGGCGCCAGCATCGACTGGCGGTGCGGCTTGATCCCAGCTGCTCCAATGGTGTGGCAGCCTGGCGCCCCCTCGTGCTTCCTCCACAGCCACGTGGCAGCGCTGGGCCAGATGCACCGGGGGAGATGACGAGGGGAAGTGGCACCGAGGCAGCCCGACGAGATCGAATCACCACGGGAGGTAGGTTCATCTGCTCTGCCTGACCACGACGGCGCGGCAGATCAGAGAGATCCGCGTGCTGATCCTACGAGGGCGCTGCCCCCGGCGGAGATCGATCTCCCTGAGGGCGGCGCGAGGGCAGCGGAAGCCGGAGGCCTAGGATTTGAACCTAGACTTATGATACCATGTAAGATTGGGTATAATGCGTGGGATGTATTGCATTGAGCCCCTTAGGCGGTATATATAGAGTACATAGACTTGGGGGGTAAGGCACCCCCGATACATGTGGCATCCCGGGATTACATATCCTAACCTACCAAATATACTCTAACAAAAACGAGCTAGGCAAAGAGATACTATTTTCTCTGTTTCGTATAAGATAGTTACTGGCTGGATGATTGCTTTCATAGACTGTACTTCTTTTAGAAACTTAGCAATGCAAGGTTTTTTATCTGGGTTTGGGAAGTATTAGCAGATGTATTCCTTGCAGTGCATGGGAGATACCCACATGATGTTATCTCATTTTCTACTTCTGCCTCTTGCACTGTGGAACTGAGTACATAATACAGCACCTGCCCATAGATTGTTCTGCTTAAAATTGAACGTTCCTGTTGTGTAGAGCTTCTGAATTGGTCAACGCCTTTAGGGCTTTTCACTAGCAGTGTGTGCATGTGTGTTTGTTTGCTAGTTTGTTTGCCTTTCACTATTTTCAGAAAGCAAAATTATGTATATAATACCTTAGTAGCTGATATATACCTTAGTAGCTTCTGAATTGATCAACGCCTTTAGGGCTTTTCACTAGCAGTGTGTGCCTGTGTGTTTGTTTGCTACTAGATTGTTTGCCATTCACTATTTTCAGAAAGCAAAATTATGTACGATACCTTAGTAGCTGATATATACTGTATTGTTTGCTGTTTACAATGGATGATCTGCACTTTTGATCTGAACTTATTTCCCTGATGATTATTCCTCGTTTGGAAAGCATCTGACCATTTACTTGTTTCCTTCTTCGGCGGTTTCAGACTGCGCCACATGTGAACGGATTTGATGAGGCCCTATATGTATGGAAGTCCATGATGAGTAACATTACCCAGAGATGATGTTGTTAACTTTACAGTGTGTACTTTTCATCATTTCTGAACAACTCTCGGCATGAACTCACCTATAGCTCCTCGCATGCTGGAAGATTTTCTGTTTATGTTCTCATAGGCAGCTCAGATGCTATTGCTGAGTGCCTCAAACATCACGACAATGCTACCAGTTACTGTCCTTACTGCCTCGTAGTCGTAGAGAAGTTTATCTTCCTTGGACACCATGTTTTGTTATGACGGTTGATCATGCTTCAACAGCTAGTGCGTATTGTATGCATCAGTACTGCGATTTTCATCTGCTTTTTGGTTCCAACAGCTGAGTCTCTTTATGCATGTGTAATGTCACAGATTCAGATCCTGAACATTCACTATACTATGTCTGATGCTTGCACGGCCCTGCTGCTAAGGTGAGCGCTGAACGCTTGCGCCTTGATGTTTTTGTCAGGTTTTGTTGCATTCCAAGCTAGTCATCAATCGGTCTTATGTGCGCCGTTGCTAGCCTGTGGAAAACAGGAAGTGCCCTGATCTTGTCTAAAGCCAATCTCAGAGCAAGACATCATAACTATGGTGTGTCAACAACAATATGTTGGAAATGGGTGTGATTTGTTGAAAATACGCCAACTCATGCCTAGACGTAGTCATGAGTCTGGTCATGAGTACATGTCTTATTTGCCTTGGTAGCGGACACCATCCTCCTCCATGTTATTCTTCTTCCACAGATCTTGTCTATGGCATGCTGGAGATGGCAGAACGAATTTTCACTGAAGATCACAGAAATTCGATTTTACTGGGCTTTAATTTCAAAACTCTTGAGCTTTCACGTAAGCGAAAACCTAAGATTTTTCCCCTTTTGCGAGGAGAAGCTGCATGCTACCTTCATTCACTTGTTATCGACATTTGATGTCCTGCATTGCACAATCATGATTCAGGTGGTCGATGTGCAAAGGACAAGTAACAGGCTAGCGGGTGTAGCTTGCAAAAATCACAAACCGCATTCGGGCACAGACTCCATAACCAGTTAACCGCGCCACTAGCCCGCTAGCCTGCTAGCAGGTCCGAAGCTTGTCCCCTACTGCAAGCTTGCGCTCCACTCCACGCTTGTTGCGGCGTACATACACCATGAACAACAAGCTCTCCGCTCTGCTGCACACACAGATACACACCGCCTTCGAGTTCATGGGTCAGGTTCAAATCCAACGCTGCCGCCGGCGGCGGCTTGGCCGGGCGGCTCTTGGCGGGTCCTCGTCCGCCTGCAACATGGCGCGGAGCGTCATATTTGTAATGGAAAGTAGTTTGCTTCGTTGTAGTCTAGCATTTTCTTTTGCAGTTTTGCTCCCTTTGAAATTAGACCTCGTATGAGAACATTTTCAGCATACAGATAATGTTAACTTTGCTTCTAGCACAGAGATACTGATCCCTCCGTTCAAAATTACAATTCATTTTAGCTTTTCAAGATACATATATTTTAATATGCATCTAGATGTGCACCATATCTAGATACGTAATAAATCCTATGTATTAAAAAAGCCAAAACGAATTGTAATTTAGAACGGAGGGAGTGCTATTCATCTGTATAGCGGTATAGGAGTTTCAATGCTTGTCTTTACTAAGCTCATGTTAACTTGCTTTTAGATTTTGTTGCCACAGTTCGCTAGTCTCTTTCTTTCTTATTCTTCCATTTTGTGTTATAAACATTTTCCATCTTTTTATCCTTGTGTCATCTGAATTTGACTATATGAACTAAAATAAAATGCAAGCACTTTATTCAACACCTGTAAGGTCTTAGTTTTCAGAGGTAGCTTGCACCTGTTAACATAATTTGTGGATCACTAGCAAGTTAAGTGTCACTAATTTGGCGGTTGTTAACTAGACACTGCCTTGGTTTTTCTTTTAACTCCATATCCATTCATCCTGCAGGTTTTATCATGAAATTAACCAAAGATTCTGAAACATGTAAAGTGATTTGACACAATTCAGGTTCGATTGATGCCATGATTATTAACAATTGGTAACTGTTGTTTCGAATTTAATGTCATCCAAGACTAGGTGCTGCATGTCACTAGTAATGATTAGGATATATTATAATGCCAGTTAAGTCTTTAAGATCATGAAAGTACTTTTTCAAAAAAATCTATTTACATTTGATTTTTTTATGGTTCAAAAGTTTGCTATAAAATAAAAATATGATATTCTAAATAGTGGTCCATTATCACCTTTTCCGTTTTGGTGGTGTGATGGATGGCACTTTCTTGACTATTGAACTAACCCACAGTGGCACCAGAGTTGTTTCCCAACTTCCTTTGCCACTTCACAAGTTTCATCCTTGGATGGCTCATTTTGCGCACATGCTAAGAAACCGTCAACGGAAAAAATGACGGTTCAATTTGAAAGAGTTGAAACCTTCTACTTGAGATTTCTCTTCAAAATGTTTTTTAAAAAAAATCAAAACAACCAGTAAGAATAAGAAAAGAACATAAAGATAAACTCGCAGCTATACCCTCCTTAGTAAAAATGTGCGTGACAAATGAAACTAAAACCAAAATACTAGTGACATTTTAAATAAAATCTCAAGTGGAGCTTTAGCGGTCTCTTCAGAGTCGCAAAATATGTTCCTAGTATCAATGTCTTTCTTTAAATATTTTTAAAAAAATACTTTTCGCTAAAATTTCATTAAATATCTGGTGCCGCGTGCGGCTAGCATTTCATTCGGCTGCCGCGGCCGGCCCCACCCGACCCGACCGTAACCCAACGAACTCGCTTAAACCCCATTACAATCTCCTCGCGTCCGCACTCCGCAGCCACCCTCCCCACTCTTCAGTCTTCACTCTCCAGTGTCCAGTCCCCCGCAGCGGGAGCGCCGACTGCTCGAGAGGCTAGGGTTTCCATGGAGGGACCCGAGGCAGCTAGGGCGTCCACGCTGCGGCTGCGGGTGCTCAAGGCGGCGGGGGTGTCGGCGGCGGCGTCTTCGGGCCGGCGCGACCGCGTCGCGAGCCGGACCGCGGAGGCCATGCTGCGCGTCTTCTTCGTGGCGGTGTGGGTGGGCACCGTCGCCGGCGTCCTCCCCTCCATCGCTGGCCGCTGGATCGGCGGCGCGGCAGGGTGCGCCGCGGCGTGGCTGGGCGCCGTCGCCTTCATGGTCGCCTGGTGCGTGGTGCGGTACCTAGCGCTGCTCGCCGTCCCGCTGTACCTCTTGCGGTCGTCTGGGCGGGCACCGGTCGACACCGAAGCGGGGAGGTATGGGCGCGGGTTGATTAGGGGCCAACCTCCATGAAATTTCCGTGTTTCATTTTGTGTAGATCAATGTGGTGTACTGGTGTGTCTGGAGTCCCCGAATTTAGCCTATGAGAGCACAGGAATGATAGGATTTCGGTAAATTTTGGTATCCTGCTCACTCATGCTCGATATCTCATCCGATTGTCGCGAATTTATGTATTGAATTCGAAATTATAAGGATAACTTATTTTGAATGCATGTGTGTGGCGATGGAATTTTGTAATACTAACCACAAGATGGGTCATTGGCCTTATGCACGTTCTTTCAGACATATCTGCGTTGGGTTATTGAAGTTTCATGTAAAAACCTTTGTTTAAAAAAATGTATTTGTCATATAGCATCTCTGTTTCATGATTACCACCTTACTGGAGGTTTATTTAGTCCATAAGAAATACGGATAATTGTGGAGAGTGGAGGCTACACAGAACAGCATTAATGCACAATCCTTCTAAATTTAAACTTCGAATAGCTATACATGTGTTAGAATATGGTCTGGGCTGTGCCTGTTAGAAACATCTGCTATTTTCATTCACTATACTAATCTGTGGATAGTTAAATGATGCCCATCTAATGGCGGTCGTCGCCACAGGGGGCCAGCAGTATAGTCAAGGAAGTGTCAACTCTGGTACACCGTCCCAAGAGCAAAGTGGAATGGCGTCAGCTCGCAAAAGATCTCAATGTGACCCAGCTGGCATCTCCCAGACCATTTTCCTGTTCTTCATCATTATTGGTTACTGAATGAAAAAGGGGACTGAAAATGGACTGGGCAAACAAAAGATTGGGGCTGTACTTAATGATATTGGACTCTTGGGTGCTTCCATCATATCAGGATTTGTTCTACCAAAGCTGCTCAGAAAACTGAATGTTACTAGGGGGAAGGTGTGGTTCCTGTGACAGCTTAATACAACAAACCATTCAAGGTATTATTCCCTCTTTTTTTGTGCATGCAAACTTGTACGGTAGCACAGTTTACGTTTCTTGTGACTTCTGTAGTTTATTTAGGCTTTTTTATTGCTAAATGGGTGCAAGATTTCTATTGGCCAGAGCTTACTTCTTCTTTTTTTTCAAGCAAGGACTATCAATGATTCCTTTATTTCGAAAGAGAAAACAGTCCAGGGTTCTTTCAAACCACCCTGATGCGTTTGCGATTCCTTTTTGTTCATAGAGTTCATATATAGGGCCTGTTTAGTCCAGCGCCGATTCTTACCTTGCCAAATGTTGGCGTCATCCATGCCCGTGCGCACCCTCGCTAGTTCATTTTCTGCCCCTGTGCGGGGAAGACGGGTGGTGAAAATTGTTGGTGCGCTGTATTTTTGAAGGGGGGCTGGGAACAGAGTAAACGCGCCCATATAATGCATTTGGCGAGGATCAATTTGCACGGTATATGTCATTCGCACATTCTACCTCTATTTATGTGTTAATAAATGCGAAACTGTAACCAGAGTGGCAGAATTTTTTTCTTTTGTACTTTGTTAACTTGTGAAATTCATTGCGTACTAGTTTGTCCGACCAATGTGGAAGTTTATCTGGCCTCGGTCTCTCAGCTGATCTAAAAGAAATTACATTCTCTCTGGGTGACTTTGTGGTCTTTGAAAGTGTTTCAAGCTGTTCAAGTTTTAGGATCCAATATTATGTATTGATTCTTATGGTTAGGTACGTACCACACCATGCAGTTACTATTGTAACAAGGTTGAACTAGACATGGTAAAATTGCACCGAGAAACTGTCTAGGGTTAATGCTTATGCCCCAGAGCACCATGATATATCCCAGACCTTTGAAAAGTTATGTATTTATGTTAACAGGCATTCTTCAATCCTCTTTGTAATTTCATGGCAGAAAGATCCCATCATGTGTTCAGCCAATGAAGTTATGGATCATGCCTTGGTATTTTAGCTAGATACATCAAGACATTGAATAAACTTTTCATGCTTTTTGAACTGCGACGCTTCTGGGCAGGGCGGGCAGGAAACTAGATAGGAAGCGGTATAAATGATTAATTAAGATCTAGTATCCAACTTCCCTGGCTAAGCTAATGTTAGGATCTTAGTGGAACCTCTCTAAGGCATGGATGGTAGGTACTAGTACCTTTTTGTCCCTACACGGAGCATAAGAAAATTCCTCAAAAGAAAGACCTTAAAAGGCAACGAATAGTATGATGGTAGGATCTACTATGTTTGTGTGTTTGATTTTTTTTAGTTTTAATTGAATGGTTTATGTAATACTTTCTTCGAATTGCATGGCTTCCTGTTGTCCTGCAAGCTGTTCCCTTGAGGTAGCCAAAATTTCAATGTATAACTAGCCTGTGATCTTAGCGTAGGTTGCACACGTGAGAATTAGCTATATCGTACCTCTACCTTTGGAAAACAGATAGGTCTATTAGCTAGTTGTCTGGTCAACAGAATCAAATCACGGTAACAATACATTTACTGTGGATCACGATGTGTTGTATCATTGTATGCTATGCTATTTGTACTTGGATTCGTTGCTGGTTAAGGCTATTTCCAGTTCACCTATTTGGTAACTGTGTTATAGCACTCCATGAATTATATCCCCAGGGTAAGTCCAGGAATGTTCGATCAACTCTGAGCTGTGATGAATTTTCTGTTTTCTGGCTGTGCATCAGATATTCAGCATTTTGAAGTACATTATCTTGTTCTTCTGTGTTCTAGAATAGAATGAAAAGAATATATGTTTAAGAAGAAATTTCCATTTAGGAACCTGATCAAGAATCATGGGCATGCTAGCACAGTTTTGAACTCTCACTAACCTGTTGCAAATTCGCAATACTTGTACTTGGTGAGGAATTTCACTGGTAATGTAGCTCAGTGGAGTTTTTATGTAAAAAAAAACATATTTCCTTTTTCTCTAAGATGTGACCAACTAAGTAATCTTGGATGTGATGAATTTCCACAGTAGTTCTACTCCCAAGTTTATATAAAAATTGGGTCTGTTACTCTGTTTAGCAATAGTTCTTTCACTTCAAAATATTATTAACTCAGTAGCCTCCAATTGGATGCCCTTTTGATGGCCTATATGCCATGAACTTGAACAACTATATCGGGTATCCACCCACCTTCTCTTCTACTCCTCCAAAAGAATGCAACTCTCGCTTACCGAGGAGTCAAACAATTTCAAACTTGACCAAATTTATGCAAAATAGTATTAACATTTATATTACAAAATAAGTATCATTAGATTAATCATGTAGTATATTTTTCATATTAAATCTATTTGGAGACATAAATGTTAGTATTTTTCTTTATATATTTGGTCAAACTTGAAATCGTTTGATTCCGCGGGAAGCAATAGTTGCATTCTTTTGTGGATGGAGGGAGTACTTTGCAATGCTACTTATGTCAGTTTGATTAGGCGGCTAAATTTGGTTAGGCTGGTTACTAAAATTAAGTTTCCGTAATTACATATTTTGTGCTGTCATATTTTGTGAGTTTTTCTTTTATATTCTATCACTGATTAGCTAACGATTCCTAAAAAGGAAAAAGGCAGCTGACAAACTCTTTGACAATTTCAGTTTCTGGACGTGCGAGACACTATTGGAGTTCATGTCTGACCTGGTTCTGACAAGATGGCAACTACTGGTTCGATGCTTTTGTTTCCTGGTATTCTGTTCTAAGTCGCTCTGGGAACACCAGTATGCCATGACACTTAATGTAGGATTAGTAGATCCTCTGCTCACGTTCTGAAAGACAATGCTGCGAATTGACTAGCCTTCACCAAGATTGGTACAAGCTGGTGGTGTAACTCGAACCTAGGGAAGCAGGTCTTTTGCGCACCTTGCGTTCATGCCCAACATTCAGCAGACGCTGCCGTGACGCAGCCTGCTGCTGAGCTCTGTTTACTTCCTGCTGGTCGGTTGATGTCACTATGGCATTTTATCAGTCTCTGTTAATGTAAGTTGTAAAGCCTCGATATTCAGTTCCTGGCATGCTTGCATTGCACGGTATTTTTCTTTTTACGGATCGGAACTGGAGTGGCTGCAGAAGTTTTACTGAACTCAGCTATAGATCTAGCTGTCGTTTCAGAACTCTTGGAGGCTTTGTGTTTGTGTCGGCCTTGTGCGTCAGTTGACTTGTGGAACCTGGCTCTGGGCTGGTCATGATTCTTCTGCTCGCTGTATTTGTTTCGTTCCCGCCAAAAACTCCTGGAGAAAACTGGCCGTCCGATCTGACGAAGGAGGCCTTTGTGGCGATCGACTTGGAAGACGTTCAAAACCAATTTGAGAGCTGAAAGGGATGAACAAGCCACGTGTCGCTGCAATCAACCGTGTAGTGGCGGGAAACCGAACCCACAAAGCCCGATAATTAGCAGCGAAAAAGAACCCGCCTCTCTCGCGCCAAGACCACCACCCCACCTCCAAGCTTGGCTTCTCGATCTTCTCGCCGCCGCGCGCTCTCGCGATGGCGCCGCTGGCGCCGGGCCGGCTGCAGCGGGCGCTCCGCTTCCTCCCACGGCGCCTCGCCGAAGCCGTCGTCTACGCCATGTGCGCGTCGCTGTTCCTGCTCAACGCGGGCACGGTGCTCTCGGTGCTCGCCGGCCGCGCGGGGGAGGCCGCCGCTTCGCGCCTGGCCGGCGCGTGCCTCTTCCCGTCCGCCATCGGCGGCATCCCCCTGCTCGCGACGCGCGGCGCCGCCAAGGAGCCCAGCGACGACGAGGTACGCGATCGATCAGTCGCTCTCGATCTCATGTCTTTCTAGAGACGCTCCAGTCAATCAAGTGTTTTTATCATTAGAAATATAGGTCATGATACAGTACAATGCTATACACATTGCCTGATTAAGATCTTGATCCAGCAGGCTGCTCGACGTCGTGACGAGAGCAAGAGTTCGGCGCTCCGCGATCTGTGGGCCGGGCTCCCCAGGCACTGGCGCGCCTTCTACCTATCTTCTCTTCCGTCGATCGCCGGGCAGCTGATAAAGATGTGCTCACCTGTAGAGGGATCGTCTGAGGAGAAACTTGGCTCACTTCTGTTGGATCTTGGTTTCGTCGGGATGGTTTGTCCCAATCCTGGTCATGGAATGGAGGGCAGCTCAGCCGAGGAGTGTCAGCTTGAAGGATGAACTTCCAGTCTAAGACCATGTTTGGATGGATTAAAATAAGAGGACTAAAGTTTAGTCCGATGTTTGATAATAGACGACTAAACAAATTCTGAACTAATTAAGGCTAATGGATTCTAACTACCAATTAGCCATACTCAATACAATTAGATTAGCAATTAGTCCATATTTAGTTCTAATTAGTCCGTGCTAAATTTAAGGACTAAAAATTAGTTCTTGGATCCAAACAAACCCTAAGGATCGCATGATCACATCGCATCCGAGTGCTTTGGGCTATGGGCTTAATGTCTCAGTTTTGATCTTCAGTCGAAAGGTGGGAATGCATGATAGATGTAGATGTAGCTAGTTTTTATTGATTGGTAGGTTCATATGGACTGTTGGAATCTCAATTAGCAAATGAAAGTGCTCGTAAATGTAACCTCTATATAAGTGGCAATTGCCGACTTCGTTCACTACCTTGTTAATTGTGTTTCACCTAATAAAGTTGTATGTGAACTTCAGTTCTTCACAAGTATAGAACTATCCTTTTTTTCTGGTTTGTTTAGACAAGTTTTGATTAGGCTTATTGCTAATTTATTTATTTATTTATTTTGGTTTCTAACTTTAATTGTGCCTCCTTTTAGTTTATTTTTTTTCAAGAGATACGAGATACTTTATGTCCGTGCTAAAGGGACAATCAGATGAATACCAGACCCAATAAGAAAGGAACCGGGTCTGTCGCCGAACCTCCACCTCAGTCTCGTTGTCCAGTCGCGGCTCAGTCAACCAAATCAATCGCCGCCGCCGGCGAGATGGGGAGGTGCTTCTAGGGATTACCATGGTGCGCGCCGGGCGCAAAGGAGGGCGCCTCGCCGCTGTGGGAGACGCAGTGGATGCGGTCGCATCGTCGTCCATCCCGTTGCCGACGCGGTGGTCTACAGCGTCTGCGGTACGCTGTGGGCGCTTCACGGGGCAGTGGCGGAGCTAGGATTCAGAAGTTTGGTATTCCCGTATCAAAAGAAAACACTGGAAAAAGCTTCAGTGACAAATGGCTTTTTACCACTGTAAAGGCCAAATGCGTCATAAAGGAAGTTCTGTAACGAATTTGTGACGAATTCTTCGTTAAAAAAATCGCGTCAAGTTTGTACTACCATGACGAAATGTTCAAAAACGTCATAGAACGGATTTTATCTGTGATGAAAAAACTTTCATCATAGAACCATTTTCCGTTTTATGACGAGCCAAAAAAGTCACAGAACTTTCAAATCCACATGGCCATAGGCCCGCTAGCCCAATCCAAACTCTAAATTAGTGATGAAAATAAACGTCACAAATCATCAGACCCAACCCAGGTTCAAAATTAGTGATAAAAATAAACATCACAGATCATCACCATGTAGGATGGCTAAAGGTCACAGATTGAATCGCGAACGCCACGTGGTAGTGACGCGGACACCACTTCATCCAAGCTGGCAAATCACATGGCAAGAAAGGCCCACGGCCATGTCCAATTTTTAAGTCCCAACTTGGCCCAATTATACATGGGCCAAGCCCAAGTAACAATTAATACAGTTGAAAGAAATTTATACACCGTCAACACGATTTCATGTCTATATCTATCAAAAACCAGCACACACATTAAAGTACAACACGCATCTATTTCTGATTCTAACTTGGTTAACTTTATACTCTGACATTTGAATTGCTCGATTTGTAATCAGCCAGCTTTGAGCTTTCAACTCTAAAGATCGATTAGGATGGCATGTGGCCTACAGGAAACAAAACTCGAAAAATAGTTTGAAGGGCATGAGAAGTTGCAACTCCAGGATTCAGCTCCAGTGCACCACCACTGTACATGCACAGAAAACTAAAAAAAATTGTCACAGTTAGAGATGTAACATTTCTCAATGATATAGCTTTTCAAGAATATATATAACAGCCAGAGATGTACATGAGAAGTCAAAAGTAAGAAAAGGAATCAGTTTCACTCAGTACTCAACATGAAAAGAAATCCAACAGACCAAGCCCAAAATCATGACAAAAGGCATCAGTTTCACTCATGCATGACGGCTTTCTATTTCCAGCTCACATCTCAACACATATGAAATGAGCACAATTATCAACTCAGTAGTTCGATAGGAAAAATAGAGAAGCCATTTGCAAAGAGTAACTGAGATAGAAGAAATTAGATTCCGCGGGAAGCAACATTGTCTCCATATGTGAAACCATGCTTTATCATTGTGCGATTTGCAGAAATCAATTCTATCTACCAACCAAACCTAGAAACCAGCATCGAATGCCAGAACATTTTCATCCACAATTTGATCAAGCTATTTACATGAAAGAAAGGTGTATTATTAATTTAATCAGCTGAACTCCTTGTGTCAGAAAAAATATACATATTAGTCTAATCTAGTGAGGCGATGGTGTAACCTTCAAACACCGTACAAACATGTAGAACGGAATAGTAAGAGGACTAAAATCAACCTTACAGTTTCTAAGTCAGTTGTAAACTAGTTCTACACTTCAAGTAGTTGATCAAACATCAAACTTAGTTTGGCTCTGCACATTTTGAACATGCAATACAGGAAGCGAACTCAAACTGAGCATTAGTACAGACTAGTGGTTTTCAAATTGGATTAAATCTATGGGTGAGTCTTTGTCAAAAGAAAATCTATAGGGTGAGGTCTGCATTGCAATTTAGGACAGCAATCATATTTCAAAATGAGCACTGTGATCTAATTACAAGCCAGATTGAAGATACAAATCGCATTTACCTCTAGGATTTGCATCCCTCAGCATATCAATCAGCCTGTCCACTTCAATGGTCTTCTTGAGGGATTCTTCGGGAGCTTTATCAGCTGCGCATAATAGAGTGCTCCTGTTCAATGAAACCATAAGTCCTTAATTAATAATGGTAATGTTCTCTACTGACTTCCACGTTAAAGTTCAAGATAGAAAGATAGACCCTGATGACTTCAGGTAGTATTAACATTAAGGTATACCTAACATTACTCACAAATTTGCGTCAGCAATTCAGCACCTAAAAGTTATCCTATCGAATGCACCCAAAGAGACATTTCATCGAGCACCATGGATGCGTACCTGGTGGCAGCGGTGCCTATTCAGTCGTGAAGGTGGCCAGCAGCGCTGGACGGCCGTGCATCCGTGTCCTTCCTCACATGGGCAAGCAAAACAGGCGGCGGGCAGGAAGATGAGGCTGTCGGGCGGCGGACGCAGTCGGCGGCGGCATGGAAGGCGGCGCGGACAGACGTGGGTCGGGGTAGAGCAGAGCGCGGGCGGGGCCGGCAGGTGGATCTGACGCCGACGAGCGCCGCACGGCTGCGAGCAGCACCTCCAGCCAGCTCCGCTTGCCGCGCAGCTGTTCCGGTCTCTCCACTTGCAGCTGTTCTGGTCGTTCCGCTTGACGAGCAGGGAGGGGAGGCGGTCCGCGGGGAGGTGGCGCGAGCACCAGTCCAGCGTGGACGCCAGCGCCGCCGCCCAGTCCCGCGTCAGCGCGCCGCCCTCGGGCCACTCGACCACCGGCGGCGGGGGCGCCGGGGACGGGGAAGGGGAGGGATCTGTCGCCGCGGCGGCGCCGGCACCGGGCTGCGACATGGCGTGCGGCGCCGCCGGAGAAGTGAAAGGATGTTAGTGATGTGGGGCTGAACATGCATATGCGAAAATTTATGAAAAATTCTTCGCAACAGTTAAAACTGTCAGAAGTTTCAATACTGTATAGAAAATTTCGGTGGATCAGAACTTCCGACACCGGATCAGAATTTCCGATGAAATGAAGTTCTATACGTAATTTAAAATTAACTCGAAATTGCAGAATCTGGCTGAATAAAAAGTTCACCACTAATGCTAGGAGACCTCTGCAAGTATTTTTTCAAGCACAACAACTTGAGAATGTAGATCAGGACAAAATAAATTCTATATCAACAAAAACTAAATAAAAGCAATAAGCACAATGAGCAAGAGATTTGTTTCCCGAAGTTCATTCTCATAAGTTACGTCTCCATTGAGTAGCTCACAAATAGCTGGATCTTCCACTAACCATTTACCTCACTCAATCAACCACAAAGGAGAATTGAGTTACTTACTATAAAATCCACAAAGGATGGGTGTTACAAACTTCTCGGGATGCACACGCACGAGAGGATACTCAACTGGGCGACCCCTACCCGTCTAGAAGCAAGCTTCAAGAGTAAGAAACGCGAATCGATGGTGTTGGCGCTGAAAATCGGCCAGGAATCGGCTGATGACTTTCAGCGTCGGACACACGACCCGGGAGAATCTGCTTAGCTCCTGTTCGGGTTATTGCCCTGGTGCAGTTCGCGCGGCGTGCCAGTCAATCTGACCTATTGATTGACAAGGAAATAAACGTATTAAACTGCGGGTGCTCCGATCGGCTGAGGTTCCGATCTGTCCCGAAAAGCGTATCAGAGAATCGGCCGATTTGCTATGAAGATGACCGGCTATGGATCAGCCGATAATCACGTAATAATTGCAAAGAAGACTGCTGGGGCAACTTAAACAATTATTACATTGAAATAGATCTAATCGGCTGTATAATAATGAACGAGGAAGAGCGATGATAAAGCCGATAGTTTCAATCTCAAGCTGGATAACTGGTGATAATACTAGAACAACAGGTAAAACCTATAATTCTAGTAAATATCGATAACTGGTGAATAAATCCAAACGAAACCACGGCGATGCGCCCGAAGTTAAAGCTCAGATGTTATTCGATAAGCGGAACCTACCAATTGGCCGGAGATCGTGTCGATGCAACCCTGCCAATCCGTACGAACTCGTGAAAGAAAAAGAAGTAATGGCGAAGTCGCCGACTTGAAAGTAAAGTACGATGAAAAAGTATATTGTTTTGTTGATTGATTGATGTATCCTCTACAAAACCCTAACGACTCCTATTTATACCCTAGGACTAGGACTCCTGATCGATTACGATCTGTCACAAACTTGATTTAAATATAAAACTACTATATCTATAATATTTTTCTAAAGGAAACGGGCTCCCGCAGAATCTTCTGCCGCAATCTTCTAGTCCAATCCGGACTCTTTCCATCACTTCACGACCGAGTCGGCATTGTCTTTTGACCAACGTCAGGCCATTTTTAACTGGGATCCTCTGTTAGAATTCCAATGGCTTCATCTCCCTAACTGTTGGCGCAGACTGCATTACCCATCGGCCGATCCCCAACTGTAGCCTCAATCGGCCGATTTCCAACTGTAGCCTTTAAATCTGCCGCATCGGCCGGTCTCTTCTCTTCCTGACGCCGATTCAACACGTGTCAAAATCTAGTGTCAACACATGTCCCCCAGTTTCGGAGTAAAACATAACTTTTACTTCGAAACTCTTCTCTTTAATTTTTCCTCTGAAACAAACGCAGTAAAAATCTCCTTCCGTTTTGTGGTCTTCTATATGATGATTGCAATCTTCTCGAACCGGGCGCCTGAGACAACTGTTCCTCTGGAATTCGTGTAGACAGTGCGGCAAAAATCCTGCCTTTACCCTTTCTCTCTCAGATCATCCTTAAGTACTGGCGCTCTCCGCCGCTCCTTTCCCACGAGCCTAGTAATCTCCTCCCAGCGAACCACTGCTCATCTTTTTCCTGCGCCCTCTCGGTCTCCAACCACTGCTCATCTTTTTCCTGCATCCTCCGGTGATTTTTCTCGTGCCTGCAACCTGCTTCATCCCTCCAATGGCGGCGCCATCAGCAACTTCACCAACCGCGGAGGTCCCGCCGACAACTTCCTTGGCGACGGCGGTTCCATCGGCGACTCCATCGGTGACGATGAGTTTCATTCCGGAGGTAATCATCCGAAACCTTCCTCTTTTACTTTTTACTGCTCAAGTACTTTTTAGATCCATTCTCAGTTTTCTCCTTTTTCCCTCTTTTTAGGTATTTAGGCACCAGATTACTATTCCCCTTTCCGAAACCCCCGGTCTCATCTGCTTAGGTCCCATGGGGAATCCAGACCCAACGGATTTGATCAACTTAGAGACCCACAGAATTCCTTTCAAGCAATCATCCATGGATTTGGGTCAGTGGGCAGGTGTCACACCCGATTCTAGAAAGAACCAGATACATCTCATATGTGCGCCAGGATCATGTTCACACACATATGGTAGACGAAAAGTGTAATATATCAAAGATAATGCTCAAAAAGTAACTAAATAAAGTATTTAACAATATTACACTCCATATAAAAGAGACACAAATATCTTTAAATGATAGACCGTTATACCCTATACGAAGTCTCCAACAACTCCGTCTTCCACAAGCGATGACTGGTGAACGCAGGGCCTAGAACTCCTCGAAGTCGTCGAAGATCTCCTCTTCAAAGTTCTCTTCTGAACAGCAGGGGGCAAGGGTGAGTACTCTTATGGTTGGTACTCAGCAAGTGGGGTGAATATGCAAGGCCATCAAGGATAGGCTAAGGTTTGCAGCAGCGGTCACTTTTAGTTGGTCAAGTATTTATTAACAAGCACCTATTAACTAGGTTTAAGTTTATACCATCCCACTTTAATAAAAACATAAAGATACCATCCACATAAACATTAACCACGAACCACAATTTAATTAATCTTCAAGTTTCATTATCATGTGAGGGTCCAAGCCACTCTTAACCGTGAGTACGGCTGTTATAACAGTTTTACACTCTGCAGAGGTTGTACACTTTACCCACAAATCGTGTTCCCCTGAGTCGCCCGGGTTTGCAAGGCCCTTAAATACTTCCAAGGTGAGTGGCGAGGGTACACTACGAAGCCTTTACAAAGACATGTCGAGAGCTAGGCAGCCCGCTAGAGTTTCAGTAGCAGTGTGGTCCATAAACCTCCCTAATGGTCAGCTCCTTAGCAAAGGCAGCTACCCCAAGAGGACCGGGCTATGACCCCTATCACCGACCCCCTCCTTGCCCTTTCGGTAAGGCCACCAGCAAACTACACATCTAATTAATTGGCTAAGGTCAGAGCCACATTACTTTTGTGTTGCACTGTTCACTTGGGTGGTTCTCCATATTCCCATTAAACAAAGTTGATCTTGAATTAACGTGGTATAACAACAATATGAAACGTGATCAACATTGACATAAGAGTAAACCAATACCAATCCCAAAGTTTGCAACTAAGCGTAACTACCCAACATGAATAGTAAACCCAGGTGTTTCAAGGTTTGGGGTAAAAGACTATGTATGTCCTTAGCATAGGTAAGCCATCAAGTTTATGCAAGCTACAATAAAGTAAAGTTATTTATCATCCTGTTGTTGGGATCAAATAGAATATGCAGGGGGGAAATCCACTTGCCTTCTTCAAACAGCTACTGGTTCTCTTCCTCGTAAGCTTGCTCTTGGTTTTGCTCGAACGTCACGTTGTCTACGCGATCACACAAACAAGCATACACAAAAAAATAAGAAACATTACAACAAACAGTACAAACAGAAAGTAAAAAGATGATAAAGTTGTAGTTCATGATGCAAGGATCGCGTGGGCGCAAGAATCGTTGAAATCGGAGTTGAAACGATGAAGATATGGTTAAAACAGTGATCTAGGGACCTAACTGCGAGAATTTTGAAGAGAAATCAGGGGCTAAAACATAATTAAGCCTTAAACATAGGGTCGAGGTGCAAAACTAGAGGTTATGGACGGCGGGTACTAATTCTAGAAAGGTCAGGGGTCGAACAGAAAAAGAAAGGGCTCAACTCTAATTATTTTTCTACTGATCTGGACTGCGGATTGATTTCTGGAAAACCTAGGGATCTTTCTGCAAAAGTTCCGGGGACGGCTAGGGTCGGATGAATCTGGTCCGTTGGATCAGAATCGGGCGGCGGTTTAAGGGTGAGGCGAATTGGCGATGTCAAGAGAATATCGGGCGAATCGGCGGAGTAAAGAGAGGGTCGGGCGAATCGGAGCTTTGCTAGGCGTCGGCGGCAAGCGAGTGCGGCGGCGGACTGCCGGAGCTTCACCGAATCCGGTGTTCCGGGGCTTGGTTCAGGCTGGATTTATGCCGAGGAGAGAGTGGGTGGCACGACGATGGTGAGGGTGGTCACGGGATGGCTATGCGGCGGCTGTAGACCGGCGGCCACGGCGGCGGCGGAAACATATGTCCGGCGAGCAATCGCGGCTACGACAGAGCAAGAGAGAGAGGGGAAAACGGGTGCGGCTTGATGCTCACCAACTCGCGGAACTCCGACGAGAGTTGAAGGCGGCGGAGAAGCAGCAGAACGGCGAGTCGACGAAGAGGCGGCGACACGGGGCGGCGGCGTTCCTCCGGTGTGCGACTTCCAGCGGCGTGCAACGGTGTTGAGTAGAGGAAAGGGTTTGAGGATGGCTCCGGGTGCAAAGCGGGGCTCCGGCGGGGTCTTATAGGGGCGGATTGGCCGGAAATAAGGAAGGCGGCGGCTCTTGCGAAGGAAAGGGCGGAACTGCGGCTAGTAAGGCAAGCCTGCATCACGGGGAAGGAAAGGGAGACGCGGGCGACGGCGCGGAGTCGATCTGGACTCGTGGTAAGGAAGGAAGAAGGAAGGAGAAGGGGCACGAACGACGGCGCGGCGCGCCTGCTGTCGCGGCGAAGAAAGGAAACAGAGGAGCGGGAGCGGTGCGGAGCAGAGGAAGAAGAAAGGAAAGAAGAAAGAAGACACCGACAGATGGGTCCCAGCTGTCGGTTTAAGAAAGGGTCGGGTGAGCGGATTGGGCCACTGAGTTGGGCCGCGGGAAAAGAAAAGAAGGAGAAGAGAAGGAATGGGCTGGACGGAAAGAAAGAAATAGGAGAAGAAAATAAATAAAGGTGCATGCACAATTTTATTTTATGACTTTTATAAAAATACTTTTAGAATTTTGATTCCTATATTTTTGGGTGTTACAGCAGGTGCTTTTAGATCTTGGCCGAATGAAACCCCTGGCTGGAAAGAATGGTACCATAGATTAGCCAAGTCCAAGAGGGTTCAATGGGATGAGTTAAAAATCGGCCAATGCATCTATCTCTCCCTGTCCCAAATGGAGAAAAATGAAGCCTTAGTAATAGCGGCCTCTTATTTCTGGTCCGACGCGCTCAACGCGTTTCTATTTGGGCATGGACCTATGACTCCAACCCTGGCCGATGTCTTGATGCTGACCGGCCTGTATATCTCCTCCCCTGATACACCCTTTGATTATCTGATCAAACCAACCCATCGGCTAGAGACAAAAGGAATCGGCGGGTGGAAGGGGTATATCAGCAAAAATATGAGGACCAGGACGATATCAGAGAGAGAACATACAACATTCTTAATGATGTGGCTAGAGAAGCACTTCTTCTGTGGCAGAGCAGTTGGTCCTTCATCCAATACACAAGCTCTGGCAAAAGCTCTATCACTAGGATCGGCCATCCCCCTTGGGAAGCATCTGTTAGGATCGGCCTACCATATGATGCACCAAATCGGCGTCAAATTATGAAAAGGGCAGCCGATTGGTAACCTTGGTGGCCCTTGGTGGTTCATCACCCTCTGGCTCAACCTATACATAAGCAAGGTCTCCTAGCAGCAAATAGAGACCAAAACATTTCCCAATATCGAGTCAGAGGAAAACCCCACCATACGACGACGGTGTACTTCTTTTGGAAAAGCAGCATCGGCTTTCCCTGGTTGTTAGTTCACTGCCACCCGAACGGCCGAATACTTCAGATGTCTCTACAACGGTTTCAGTGAAGAGACTATCAGCTGGTATCCATATCAGACAACAGGGCCGATTTTCGAGCTTCCCGTTTGTTATGACTCATCATCCAATACTTTTGACGGTGATCTCATGGATATCCTGATCAAGCCAGGGATTTTACCGGCCAACTTCTTTTCTGGAAAAGATTACCCACCTATGAATTTTACAATGCGTCAGTCGCAGCACGGCAATTCGGCTTTGGCCAGCTGCCAATTCAAGTCTACTTTGCCGGTCGTGCCAAATTTCGAGATGAACTGACCAAGAGCCTCGACTATAGTCGGCTGTGCGATCGAGTGCCAGACTCCAGTACCATCGATCTAAACAACTGGATAGTGGCCCCTTTTGCTGTCCAACAATTCAAACTGTGGTGGGCAGAATGGAAGCAATACCTCTTCTATTCGTCTCCCTCAACATATTGCAACAGTTTGGACCTAGACAACATCGATTCAAGTGCAGCGGTATTACCTTTCTCCCAGCCGATTTCAACATTGTTCTTTTTCATGCTACAATCTCGCCGCTAACTTGTATTTCTCTTTTCAGTCTGAAAGTCAAATTCCCCCGACGCGGAGTCGAAGTGGTAGGCCGATAGAGAGCAATCGTCCATACACACCTTTTCCACTCATCAGCCATCACGCCCCGACCATCAAAGACATCACTAGCGGTCGATGGAAGCAGACGCCGAAAAGGCCTACTTTAAAGAAGACAAGCCGCCGAGTACGTGCCCGCATAGGACCAACTGATCAATCGGCGGCGGCATCGGCTGAAATTCCAACTGTGCCAGCTTTGCCGATTGCCGAGGAGGTCGATCTCCAGACTGCCACAGAAGTCGGAGCGGCCGCTGCATCACTGCTGGTAGAAGTTGTCCAGGTAACCTCGCATACTTCACGTACCTTTAAGAATTCTATCAATACTAACCTCTTCCTTCTGACAGGCTGCACAAATTGCTCCAGCACAATCTCCGCAGCAATCGGCTACGTCCCAAGCGGAAGCCGAAACGCCAGCGATTCTCCTCACCGAGGTAGAGAGTCTCTTAATTTAATCTCTTGATATTCAACAAAAACTAACCGATTTTGATGCAGACCAATCTGAGTGTGTCGATCGTAACCCCCCAACAAACATCGGCCGGAAGACTCACAGAGGTATGGCAGGTATCTCATATCATCAGACTTAATTATTCACAGTATACTCATAAAATCTATTTCCCATACCTTTTCAGGAAGCTGGCCCAAGCAGGGCACTGATAGTCGTCGAGTCTTCCCCTTCTGATGAGCCGATCGCGCTGATTCCTGAGACGAGGGTGGCACTTCCGCCGGCGCAAGCAAGAGAAATCCGCTTCAAAGAGGTAAGAGACTCATCACCCAAATCGGCCGATTCCCCTTTACTGTCCGCTAATCCTTGTCTTTATTCTTTCGCAGGAATAAGATACTCCCAATAACAGTCTTTTCTCTTTCGTGGTTCCCCTATCTGATGACGAAGAGGTCGCTTCACGCCAAGTTACATCAAGCTCAATTCCTGATGACGTCCGTGCCAAGCTTGAGAGTATGCGGACCCTCCGCCAAGACGATATCGGCCGATTAGTAGGAGATGCCTCATCGATTTGGTAGCTTCTTAATGACATTAGAGGCCGAATCCCAGAGGAAGCGATAGAAACTCTGTATCCTGCTGCATACATAAAGTCGATGCAGACTTCAGTGTTCAGAGCCCTGCGCCATATGGCCGATCGTGCCAAACTAGCACAAGTTCGCGAAGAAGAAGACTCCTACAAACACCAAGCCCAAGAAGTGCATCAGCGGATCAACTTCCTTGTAAACTCCCGTCCAGATATCGTCGGCGCCATAGATCGCCTCAAACGGAGGAGGGCAGAGCTAGCCAAAGATATGGAGCAGGTAACCAAGGACATAGCTGCCGAAAAAAAAGAGACTTCAAGACCTCCCATCTGTCATCGCCGAGCTGAAGCAAGAAAGACATAACCTGGCCCGTGAAGCAATAAAACTTCATCGTCATATGCTAGAAATTCCCGGATCGGCCGATGACGACCAAAGAGTATTAGAGTCGGCCGATCAGATCAGGCAACGAGCGATTGCGACCATTGATGCCCTACTTGGGTGAAGTGTAAAGAATCCTATAAACATTTAATGCCCTCTTAATGTTGACGCGCCGATTCAAACTTGGACCGTCTCCTTTGGCAGCTTTTCATTTATGAACGCTTTTACTCTGATGGGACGCATCCTACTATCTCTTTACCCCCTTCCTTCCATAAGTACGAGATCCCACATCGTTTCCAGAGGTGTCTGTATTACCCATCTTCTTGTCCTCCAATAATTCGATCTCTACACTCCCAGGCTGGACATCAAGATATCTTCTTCATCTTCCTCCTTCTCGGTCAACCAGGTACGAACCTTCTTCTATTTCCTCCCTGGACATCTCAATCGCTCTGATACTGGGTAGTTGTTTGCTTCTCCTCTAGCTGAAACGCCTTAGTCCCAGTCTAGAACGAGCGATTGAAGTTATGCATTCAGACGAACCATTGTCGCAGGCGGACATAGATCTAATAAGAGCTCATTTTGAAGAACTCAAAGGTCATGTTCCTGCTGATATCCAGAAAATCTGGGACCATATATACGCTAACTGCTCCAAGCGACCGCCAACTGAAAGGAGTCACCCACTCCCTCGCTCAGTTGCCCTTGAAGATGTCGCGGTAGGAACATCCCAACCACCTCTTGACAGGAGCCATCCACTCCCTCATAAAGTCAAAGCTGAAGCTGCCATGGAGGATCTGGAGGAGAAGAGCATCCGCCTTCTGATAAAATTAGGCCGGATCGAGAGAGAGTTCAAAAAAGCGTGATGAATAGATATAATGGTACTTTTTATTCTAAGGGCGACTTATACCATGTCGGCCATGTACTCTGCTGTTTTTACCGAATAATGAATCGGTTAGACCAAATCGAAATGTTTCTTCCTTAAGGCGACATCATTTTTACATCGGCTATATAGACAAAAGCCGATAGGAGTCAACCACGTTGTCTTGATGCATCTTACCGCAAGTTATGCACCTACCCATATACTGGGATAGTACCTCTTCAGATATCTCCCGTTTAAGGCTCTTGTAAATTCTTCCCCTTGAATAGTCTCTAGTATATATGCATTTCCCGGGGCACATCGGCCGATTCTATACGGCCCTTCCCAAGTGGGCGACCATTTACCGAATTTGGGATCCTTAGACCCTATCGGAAGCACCAACTTCCATACCAAATCTCCTTGGGAGAATTGTTTAACCTTGACCTTCTTGTCATACCACCTGGCCACCCTTTTCTTGTTTTCTTCGATGCTAATCAGGGCCCTCAGTCGTTGACCCGCCGAATCATCGAGCTCATCCTTCACGAGGAAGGAATAGTCATCGGCCGTCAACTGATCTTGAAGTGATATACGCCTTGACCCTGTCCTTAACTCCCAAGGCAAGACTGCCTCGTGACCATATACCAACTGATAAGGAGATATCTTAGTGGCCCCGTGGCAAGCCATCCTATAAGCCCATAGAGATTCAGCCAAAAACATATGCCACTTCTTGGGTTGTTCCTCTATCTTCCTCTTGATTAACTTGATTATCCCCTTATTGGACGATTCGGCTTGGCCGTTGGCTTGAGCATAGTACGGAGAAGAATTCAGCAATTTAATCCCCATATCAGCGGCGAATTCTCCGAATTCCCCTGAGGTGAACATCGTTCCTTGATCAGTTGTGATAGTCTGAGGAATACCGAACCGATAAACAATGTGGTCCTTAACAAAATCGATCATGTCGGCCGATGTCACAGTCCTTAACGGCACTGCCTCCACCCATTTAGTAAAATAATCAGTGGCTACCAATATAAACTTATGCCCTTTGCTTGATGGAGGGTGAATCTGCCCGATGAGATCTATTCCCCAACCTCTGAACGGCCACAGCTTGATTACCGGATTCATGGCCGAAGCCGGCGCGCGCTGCATATTGCCAAACTTCTGACGGTCTTGGCAACCTTTATAATATTTGAAACAATCTTCAAGAATCGTCGGCCAATAATACCCATTATTTCTGATCATCCACTTCATCTTGTGAGCCGATTGATGGGCTCCGCATACACCTTCATGGATTTCCCCCATCAGGACCTTTGCTTCTTCCGTTCCCAGGCATTTGAGAAGAACCCCATCAATCGTCCGGTAAAACAAATCGTCTTCAAGTAACACATATTTTGTGGCCTGGAAACGCACTCGCCGATCCACCTTCTGGGACGGATCCTTTAAGTAATCGGCAATCTCCTTTCGCCAATCATCGGCCGCGAGTTCCAAAATCATAGCTCCTTGAATCGGCCGATATCCGGACGCATGTTGGGCCAGCCTATTGGCCTCTTCATTGTAACTTCTGGGGATGTGCTCGATTATTGCAGACTTGGATTCCTTTAACAGCTGGAGGCAATCTTCATAGTAAATCCTTAAGATATCATCTTTGCATTCAGATTTCCCCATTAACTGATCTACGATGAGCATGGAATCTCCAAAAATCTCGACTGCATCAGCTTTGACTTCCCTTAATAATTGGATACCTTTCAGGACGGCTCGGTATTCCGCCTGGTTATTGGTTGCGGATGCTTCTATCAGCAGAGAGAAATCATAACTTGCCCCCCGAGGCGATACAAGAACGATGCCGATTCCCGATCCGGCTCCACACGAAGAACCATCGAAATACAGAGTCCATGGAACCGGTTCAACGACAGCAACTTCCGGTCCACAACGCTGAGCTACGAAATCAGCCATGACTTGACCCTCGACAGCTTTGGCCGATTCGTATCTTAAGTCAAACTCTGACAGAGCCAGGATCCACTTTCCAATCCGTCCTTTCAAAATTGGCAGCGATAGCATATATTTTACCACATCATCCTTGCATACGACTATGCACTCTGCCGATAACAAATAATGCCTGAGCTTGGTACACGAGAAATATAGACACAGGCACAATCGTTCCACCGGGGGATATCTTGTTTCGGCGTACAGGAGTCTTCTGCTGACATAATATACCACTCGTTCTTTTACTTCGAACTCCTGTACCATCGCCGATCCGATAGCTTGTTCGTCAGCCGATAAGTATAATCTGAACGGCTTACCGGGCTGTGGCGGGACCAACACCGGTGGTGAAACTAGATATTGCTTGATATCTTCTAGCGCTCTGCGTTGTTCTTCTCCCCACACGAATTCCTAGTCGGGCTTTAATTTCAACAAAGGAGTGAAAGCTTGAATACGCCCAGACAAGTTGGATATGAACCTTCTAATAAAATTGACTTTGCCGATGAGGGATTGCAGCTCAGTTTTATTCTGTGGGGCTACAACTTTGATGATGGCGTCTATGGTCTTCCGGTTAACCTCTATCCCGCGCTCATGGACCATGAATCCTAAGAATGGCCCAGCCGATACACCGAATGCACACTTTTTCGGGTTCATTTTCAGCCCATGTTTCCTCGTGCACTCCAGTACTTCTTGTAAATCGGCCAGATGTTCCTGGTGATCTTTCGACTTGACCACAACATCGTCGATGTAAATTTCCACCGATACACCAATGAGCTTGTGAAAGATATAGTTCATGGCCCGCTGATATGTAGCACCGGCGTTCTTTAACCCAAAGGTCATTACAACCCACTCGAATAAACCGAGGTGGCCCGGACACCTGAAAGCCGTCTTCGAAATATCTTCTTCAGCCATCTATATTTGATTGTACCCAGCATTACCATACATGAAACTGATGACTTTGTGTCCTGCGGCAGCATCTATCAAGACATCGGCCGTCGGCATCGGATATCCGTCAATTGGTGTAGCCTGATTTAGGTTCCTGAAGTCGATGCATACGCGCAACTTTTCATTTTTCTTATATACGGGCACAATATTAGAAATCCATTCGGCGTAACGGCACTGCCGAATAAATCCTGCTTCAATCAATCTTGTGATCTCGGCCTTTATATCAGGTAGAATTTTAGGATTGCACCGTCGCGTGGGTTGCTGATATGGCTGATATCCTGATTTTATAGGCAACAGGTGTTCAACAATGGACCGGTCTAGACCAGGGATGTCATGGTATTCCCAAGCAAAGCAATCTTTGAATTCTCTTAATAAACTTGTCAATTTACACTTGTATCCGGGATCCAAGCTAGTACTAATATACGTCGGCCTTAGCTTGCTACCATCTCCTAAATCCACCATCTCCAATGAATCGGCCGACGTAAATCCATGCCCAAGCTTTCCGTCTTCTCGGATGAACTGATCCATCTATTCTGAATCTTTAGAGCCGACTGCTTGGATCGGCTGTAGACCAAAATCGGACACTTTCAGGAAATTAGTGTCCCAAGTCCTGCCGGATATGCACTTGACGTGTTCACAGCTCCATTGTTGCGTGTCGGCCGCCGCAACACTGTAGGTGGAATCGGCGGTGACTATCTCTGTACTGTCGCCGACCTACTGCACCAGGCATCGGTGCATTGTAGATGGGACACAGCAATTCGCGTGTATCCAATCGCGACCGAGCAACATGTTGTAGGACCCCTTACCATTAATAATAAAGAAGGTAGTTGGAAGGGTCTTACTGCCGATGGTGAGGTCGACGCAGAGCACTCCGCGGCGGGAGACACGTTGCCTTCGAAGTCTTTGAGCATCATGTCCGTTTTGGTCAGGTCTTCATCACTTTTGCCTAACTTCCGGTACATGGCATATGGCATGATGTTGACTGCGGCGCCTCCATCCACTAGTAGCCTGGTAATGGGTCGCCCGTCAATGTGCCCTTTGAGAAATAGTGCCTTGAGATGTTGCCATTTTTCGTCTTCTAGTTTCTCAAAGGTGGTTGTCATCGGCTCCAAAACCAACTGCGCCATCTGCTCCTCCATCCTTGTCGCCTTACCTTGATCGGCAGGCGCCATGAACTCCATCGGCAATATGAACACCATGTTGACATTAGCTGCTGATTCTTGATTGTCGCCCTCCTTTGTCGTTGTCAAGATTGGTGATCAAGACTTAGACTAGTAAATTTCTTTTATGCGCGTACGGCCTCAGATGGTTGCGCGGGTGACACGGGATTTAGACTGGTTCGGGCGTGAAGAGCCCTACGTCCAGTATGGGGAGCTGCTCGTATTACCCACGCGGGTTCTGTAGTAGGGGTTACAGCAGGGCGAGAGAGGGAACCGGTCCCAAGTCTCTAAGGTGTGTAACGGGGTTCTAATGGAGCGGGCGTGTTCTTCTTTGCCGGGAAGAAGAAAGCCTAAGTGGGGAAGCGTGTGTGTGAGCGTGTGAGAGTCTGAAAAATCCAAAGCCTAAGTGAGGAAGCGTGTGTGTGAGCGTGTGAGAGACTGAAAAATCCTCCCCCGCCTCCTGGGCCTGGCCTTCCCTTTATAGCTCGAGGGAGTCGACCAGGCATACACGAGACGCGTGCGGTGTACACAGAGAGAGAAAGGACGGAGGGGGAGAGGGAACACGGAGTCCAAAAAGAAGATTCGTGCTTCCCGGGCGCCGCGGCCGTCTTCCGTCTCCTTGCTTCACCGGGCGGCCTGCGCTGATCTGGTCGCCGTTCTCCTCAGGAGCCGGTTACGTCGGGCGTGCGTGATGATGGCGGTGGCTTCTGTCCCGTCAGAGCTGACGGCTGCCACGACTGTCCCTGTTATGCTGCAGGCGGCGTGAGCGGCGCGGACGCCCTGTCCCTATCGCCGGAATCGCGGGGTGCGAGGACGGGTAGGCAGAGCGCGGACGGTCAGGCGTGCTCCTGTGCCAGGCGACGTGGGTCATGATGGCCTGACAGCGAATCAGAGAGGACTGAGTCGCTGTACCGCGTGCGGCGCGGTCGTGGGCGGGTAGGTGTGACGGGTCACATCAGCGGCGCGGACGCCTTTCCGCACGCCTGAGCCGTGGAGCATTTAAGGCAAGGCTGCGCCCGAGTCTGATTTCCGTCCGGCGGGCCCACGTGAGTCCGACCTTAGGACCCTGGGTCGGGCGAGGCGGATCCTTGCGGCAAGGGGTCGGGCGAGACGGACCCTCGTGGCGAGGGGTCGGGCGAGGCGGACCCTCGTGGCGAGGTGTCGGGCGAGGCAGAGCCCGCTTGCCTGGGGATCGGGAGCGTCCGACCACGAGGGACGGGGTCGGGCGAAGCGGAGCGCCGCCTCCTCGTGTTGGGCTGGCGATGGTCGCCGTTGCCGCGGGTCAGTCCGGGCCTCCATAATTGTTCCCCAAACAGTCATTAGATGACCGTTTACTCTTCCCCCTTACAGTAGCCCCCGAGCCTGTGCTGGAGCGGGGACGCTCCTCCAGAAGCTGTTATCGTTGTTCGTCGGGAGCCCTTGCCCGCCGTGTGGGCTGCTTGGTGATTGTTTCGACATGAGGGGAATCTTGCCGTTCTGGGGTTCTCCCTCTGTATGGGGGCCTCATGTTGCGACCACCCGCGTGGTCACCGGTTGCGAATCTAACCCCCGAGCCCCTGCTCGTTGCAGGAGACCGGTCGGGAGGCCGGACCGACTTTTGTACGTTACCCCTCAAGCGTCCGTTCGTTGGGACGGAGGGGGTGAGCCGTGCCGCGTTATCCTTGTTGGACGAACCGCGGTGCTCATTTGAGCTGCAATCGGGTCAATTCGAGTGGGGTCCCGGTCCCTGTTCGGGGGGGTCCGGCCTGGGCCAAGCTGGTGGCGTACCCTAGATTCCGGTCGGCCAGTTCATATAGTTCCCGAGCCCGTTCGATGGGACCCGATGGCTCGTTGCCTTTCGTCGGGGAAAAACCATGAACTTTGATGCCGGCCGGACTCGAATGTGAGGTCGGGACGCCCTGAGCAGTCGGGTGCCCGGGTGATGGCCGCTAGCGGACCCGTCCCTTCTCACCCCTCGCTCAGGGTTATCCTGGGGCGGCTGTCGAACCCACTGTGGGCCAGCCTTCGAACCCCTGGACCGTATCGGGCCGTAGGGACGTTTTCAGTCCCGTATCCCTTCTTACCTTTCCGTCACGCCTTGGGCCGAGTGCGGAGGGGATTGTGCGCGCGTAACTCTCGGAAGACGAAGTGGCGGTAAGTGCCGACCCGCGAAACGAGGGGGCATAAACGTTTCCCGCAGAGTCGTGCGCACGGAAGACGAAGTGGCAGTAGGTGCCGATCCGTGAAGCGAGGGGGAGGAGACGTTTCCTGCAGAGTCGTGCGCACGTCTTCCGAAAAAGGAGGGGAATGGGCGTGATGAGGTGTACCTGACGCCGCATTAACTGCGACGGGCGTGTCCGTTCCGCTCCACGCATCGCCCTATAAGACGGGGGGCCGCCTCGCCGGTTCCACCCCACCTTGTGCTGAGCCTTTCGCCTTCCTCTTTGCCTTTTGGTTTGCTGCGCCGGCCGTTTGCCTTCTTCTTCCCCAGCGCTCCGGCCTTCTTCCCCTTCCACCGGTAAGCTTTCCCCCATCGCGCAATGGCGACCTGGGAGCGTTCTAGCTTCGGGACCTTGCGTGTTGAGGGCCTCGTGAAGAAGGGCCTCCTTTGCAACAGGACTGAGCGATATGAGTGGCTATTCCCCGACTCGGAGGAGGCGCCGGCCCCGCCCGACGGGTACGTCGTCTCGTTCGCCCACTTCCACAAGCGGGGGTTCGCGGCGCCGCCGAGCCTCTTCTTCCGCGGGCTGCTGCACTACTACGGGCTGGAGCTGCAGCACCTCAACCCCAACGGGATCCAGCACATCGCGGCATTCGTCGCGCTGTGCGAAGGATTCCTGGGCATCGAGCCCAATTTCTCGCTGTGGAAGTATTTTTTCATAGTGAGTCTGTACCAGAAGGCCGAGAAGCGGAGCGGCCAGCCGCGGGCGACCCCAGTGGCGATTGGACGCGCCGGGATCCATCTTCGCCAGTCCCGTGCCAGGGAATATATGGCGATGAAGACTGCGGCGTCCCACAAGGGGTGGCATCAGCAGTGGTTCTACGTGAAGAACTACTCCGAATCCCCCTTGCCGGAGTTCACCGGCCGCGTCTTCGAGGCGGCGCCGGAGGTGTGGGCGTACGGCCCAGTGGAGAAGGAGAAGAAGCGAATCTCCAGCCTTCTCCGCGCCATCGAGTACCTGAAAACGAAGGGGCTCACCGGAGCCGGAGTCATCGGGGCGTACCACTCTCGGAGGGTGGCGCCACTGATGCTTCGCGTCCGCCCGCTCGCCGAGATGGTTCTTGACGCTCCAACCGCGGGGACCGTCCTTGCGATGGGCGTGCTCCCGACCTCCGAGATTCGCCAGCGCGTGCGGGAGGCGCTGGAGGACAAGGATGCGTCTTCCCGGTGCCCGGCCACCCTCCGATGCGGCCGGACAGGGGCTTTGTTGATCTGGTAAGTGTTTCGTGCGCCCGTTGCTTCTCCTCGCGTCCCTTGACTCGTCATTCCGATGCAGAGCCTTGCGCTTGCAGGGCCAACTGACGAACGTCGTCGGCGCGCGCCCGCCCGTCCCTGAGGACGCGGAGCAGCGGCTGCGGAATCGCCTCTTTGCTGAAAAGCAGAAGAAACGCAAGGACGAGAAGGAGGCGAAGAAGCAGAAAAGGCTCGCCAAGGAGTTCCAGCGGCGGCAGAAGGGTCCGGTCCTCTCGGACGATGACGACGACGATCATGATGATGATGACGATGATGATGATGATGATGAGGAGGAAGAGGAGGAGGATGAGGAAGAGGAGGAGCGCGTCCCGATCCCTCAGCCGGGCGCGTTAGTTATCCGGGAGCAGCGCTCCAAGGCGGCCGCGGGGGACGGCTCGGGCGGCCCGTCCACCCGGGGCCCGACCCCCCAAGGCCCCGAGGCCGCGCCTCAAGGGTCGGCCCCTGCTCCGTCTGCCCGAGGCCCGCCTCCACTGGGCTCCGAGGCCGTGCCTCGCGGGTCAGCGCGGGACGCGCCCCTGGAGTCGAGGTGGACGACCCCCGCCGCTCTGCCCTTGGCCCAGGAGCAGAGCAGCAGCGGCAAGCGGTCATTGCCGGATGCCCCGGGGTCGGCCTCGGGCTCAGAGGCGAAACGCGCCCGCCGACCTAGCGCCCGCAGAAGGCAAGTTGAAAAGTCCTTGTCCGCCTGTTTCCTTTTCCTTTATCATGTTGCTTTTGGTGACGTCACATGTCGCCCTGCAGCGTCCCTTCCCCGACCCGTGCTCCGCCGGTGGCGTCGAAGAAAACGCTGCGGGCGCCGTCCACCTCCGTGGGGCGGACCGCGGCCCCATCGGCGGCGAGAGGTGACGCCAGCGGGAAGACCGCGGAGGCTGCCGTCGGGGTGGTTCCCACGACGGCGGGTCCCGCGGAGCGGGGGATCATCCCGGCGGGCCCTCGGATTGAGGAGGTAATCAACCTCGATGACGAGGGGGAGGAGGAGCGCGCTGCTCCGGCGGTGGCGACGGGAATGGAGGAGTCCGCCCTTGCGGCTGCGATGGGTACGGTGGCGGAGGGGGCGGGGACGCATGCCCCGACGGTCGCGGCGGAGGCATCGGCGGTGGCGCCGCACGTATCCGCCGGGGACGCCGCGGCGGGGGCGACGGTGGCGGCAGAGGTGGAGGTGCCTGCCCCGGCGGCCATGGCGGGGGGAGAGGCGCTCGCCCCGGTGGCTGCGGCGGAGACCGCGGCGACCTTGGCAGGGACGGCGGTGCACGCGACGAAGCCGCCGTCGAGGCCAGCGGAAACCGTGGTGGCCATGCCCGCCCTTGTAGCGGCTTCGGAGACCACGGAGCCGGGGCCCCTGCCCTCGCTGGGCGACGCCAAGGAGTGGGAGAAGTGGCGGGCCATGCAGGATGCGCTCGACAGCGCTCGTGCAGCTCTGGACAGTGTCATTGCTCCCGTCGGTCAGGTATGACATTCCTTGCGGTGACCATTCCCTTCTTCGCTGTTCTATCGTTGATTGTGGGTTGTTCTTGCAGGCCCTCCAGGAGTGTAGCCGGGGGAAGTCCAATCTCCTTCAGCTTGGGCAGGAGCGTCTCTCCACGGAGGAGCAGCGGTCCAAGGAGCTGGCCACGCAGGTTGCCGCCGCTCAGCAGGCGGCGAAGGACGGTTTCCAGGCCGCCGTCGAGGAGGCCCGTTCTGCCCGCACGGACCTCAAGGCCGTTGTCGACAAGGCCCAGCTCGATGCCGCGGAGCTCCTTCGGCTGAAGGAGGAGCACGAGGCGGTGAAGAAAGAGCGTGAGGCGGTGAAGAAAGAACGCGAGGCCTTTCGAAAGACCGCCGAGCGTATCCGCCAGGAGCGACAGCAGGCCTGGCAGGACCGGGATCTTGAGGCGACCCGGAGGGTCGAGGCCGAGAAGATGGTGGCCAACCTCGGGACTGAGGTTGGTCAGCTTCAGACCGCTGCGACCGCGTTGAAGGCGCAGTCCGAGGGTAAGGCTCTTCCCATCCTTCTCCCTTTGCGGTGTTGGCGGGGCTTCTGACCCGGCGTGTTTTTTCGCACAGGCCTCGCGGGCGAGGTCGTCCAGCTGAAGGGGGCTCTTGATGTAGAGCGCGCCGAGCACGACAGCCTGCGGGACGCGGTCCGCGTTGTCTGCACTGGCCACGGCGTGGTCCAGGCTGAAGGGACGAGCTCGCTGGCGGCTCGTGTCCTCGGGGTGTACCGGCGGACCCGCGAGATTGCCCGTGAGGCGCTTCGCGTCGGCGTGAGGCGGGCTTTCGGGGTCTTCGGGTCCCATTACACCAGCCTTGATTTTGACCTGATGAGCGAAGGGTACGCCCCCGGGTACACCGAGGTTGAGCTGGACGAGATCGATGCATCGGTGCTCGGCCCGGCGGACGCCTTGGCGGTGCAGCTGGAGGAGGAGGCCGTCCCACCGGAGGAGCCCTGAACGGTCCAGCTGGGTCGGGTTCAGATACCCGGCCGTGTAAATGTGTTAGTGTTTTTTGGACTCGCTTTTGTAATGGCCGCGAGGGCCGTTTTTGCAATTTATCAATGTTCAGTTCCGATCCCCTTCCTCGTCCTTTTGGGTCTGGAAAGGTTAGAATACGGGTCGGATGCGTCAGTAAGCGCTGATGGGCGATAGTGCCGTAGCCGCTGGGGCGTGGGCTTTCTTGCAGTCCGATCAGTCTTGCCTGGGCATCGTTTGCGCACTTTCCCCTTTTCATGCTCAAACGTCTAGGAAGGGGGGGGGGGGGGGGGCCGGATTGGAGAAAAGTTGTTTTGGGAGGACCTCGGGTGACTTGGGCCAGAGCCCCTGATAGCCCCCCGAGGGATATGCGACCCTGAGGCAGGGTCAGGGTCGGATGTCCCTGAGCCGCAACGAGACTCAAAAAAGGTCGACTCAAAACTGCTTTTCCCCGTGAACCAGAAATTTGCAAGGATGCGTGTGTTTAAACTTGGAAACGGAATTTAAGGGTAGAAGCGTCTTAGCTGTTCTATGTTCCAAGCGTTGCTGAAGATCTGCCCGTTAGGGGTTGCCAGCTTGTACGTGCCTGGACGCAGTACTTGGGCGATGATAAAAGGACCTTCCCACGGAGGGGTCAGCTTGTGCCGACCCCTGTTGTCCTGGACGAGGTGGAGTACCAGGTCCCCGACGTTGAAGGCTCGGCCTTGCACCCTGCGACTGTGGTGTCGTCGCAGGGCCTGTTGGTACTTGGCTGAGTGTGACAGGGCCACATTGCGTGCCTCGACGAGTTGGTCTTGCGCGTCCTCGAGCGATGTCTGGTTTCCCTGTTCGTCGTACGCCCTGACCCTCGGCGATCCGTACTCTAGGTCCGTGGGGAGGATTGCCTCGGATCCGTAGACCATGAAGAACGGGGTGAAGCCAGTTGCCCTGCTGGGGGTCGTCCTCAAGCTCTATAGGACCACGGGGAGCTCCGCAACCCACCGTCCGCCGAACTTTTTGAGGCGGTCGAAGATCCGTGGCTTGAGACCCTGGAGTATCATGCCGTTGGCTCATTCAACCAGCCCATTCGTGCGGGGGTGCGCCACGGCCGACCAGTCCACTCGGATGTGGTAGTCATCGCAAAACTGGAGGAACTTTTTCCCGGTAAATTGTGTGCCGTTGTCTGTGATGATAGAGTTGGGGACCCCAAAGCGATGGATGATGTCGGTGAAGAATCGCGCCGCCTGTTCAGATGTGATCTGCGCGATGGGTCGTGCCTCGATCCACTTAGAGAACTTGTCGATGGCGACAAGCAAGTGGGTGAAGCCCCCGGGCGCTTTCTTGAAGGGCCCGACGAGGTCCAGTCCCCAGACCGCAAAGGGCCATGTGATGGGGATAGTCTGGAGCGCTTGTGCGGGCATGTGAGTTTGGCGTGCGAAAAATTGGCACCCTTCGCAGGTGCGGACCACATGGGTGGCGTCGTCGACCGCAGTTGGCCAGTAGAAACCCTGCCGGAAAGCGTTCCCGATGAGGGTTCTTGGCGCGGCGTGGTGGCCGCGGGCCCCTGCGTGGATGTCTTTAATTAGTGCCCTTCCTTGCTCGATCGGGATACATCGCTGGAGGATGCCGGTGTGGCTCCGCTTGTAGAGCTCCTGGTCAATGACGACGAATGTCTTGGCGCGGCGCGCGATCTTTCGTGCCTCCGTCTTGTCCTTCGGAAGAGTCTCGCGGACGAGGTAGTCCAAGTACGGAGTTCTCCAGTCAGGCGGGGGGGCGGGCCCCGTGGCTGGATCTGTGTCCACCTCCATGACCTCAGGGTCGGACGGAGCATGGGCTACATCTGGGTTGGCACCCAAGCCCACGGCAGGTGGCGCGCCGCCGACCTTTCCTGGTTCCCAACAACGGACCGAGGGCTCGAACTGATCGCTGATGAAGACGCCATCGGGAACGGGCTTTCGGCCGGATGCTGCCTTTGCCAGTTTGTCGGCTGCCTCGTTAAAACGCCTTGCGATGTGGTTGAGCTCTAGCCCGTCGAACTTGTCCTCAAGTTTGCGGACCTCGTTGCAGTAGGCTGCCATTTTGGGGTCGTGGCAGCTCCATTCCTTCATGACTTGCTCAACGACCAGCTGGGAGTCGCCTCGGACGTCCAGCCGTCGGATGCCCAGCTCGATAGCGATGCGGAGTCCGTTGAGGAGAGCCTCATACTCAGCGACGTTATTAGACGTGGGGAAATGGAGGCGGATCATGTACCTCATGCGGACGCCGAGGGGAGAGATGAAGACTAGGCCCGCTCCGGCGCGAGCCTTCATCAGCGACCTGTCAAAGTGCATTGTCCAGTACTCCTGTTTCTCCGGCGCCGATGGTGTCTGTATCTCCGTCCATTCTGCCACGAAATCAGCGAGCACCTGGGACTTGATGGCGGTGCGGGGGGCATAGGTGATGCCCTGGTCCATGAGCTCGAGCGCCCACTTTGCGACCCGACCCGTGGCGTCTTGGTTCCGGACCACCTCGCCGAGGGGAAAAGACGAGAAGACTATCACCGGGTGCGAGGTGAAGTAATGGCGCAGCTTCCTCTTCGTGATGAGGAAGGCGTAAATGAGCTTTTGGATCTGCAGATATCGCGTCTTGGACTCGGACAAGACCTCGCTGACGAAGTAGACTGGGCGCTGTACCTTGAGGGTATGTCCCTCTTCCTCTCGCTCTACCACTAGGGCCGCGCTGACCACCTGGGTGGTTGCCGCGATGTAGAGCAGAAGGGGTTCCCCGTCGGCGGGTGGCACCAGGATCGGAGCTTTTGTCAGGAGTTCCTTGAGCCGGTCAAGTGCCTCCTGGGCCTCTGCGGTCCACTCGAAACGGTCAGTTTTCTTCAGGAGCCGGTAAAGGGGGAGCCCTCGCTCGCCGAGGCGCGAGATGAAGCGGCTCAGGGCCGCCAGGCATCCCGTGACGCGTTGGACCCCCTTTATGTTTCGGATTGGCCCCATGTCATTGATGGCCGTTATCTTCTCCGGGTTGGCTTCGATGCCGCGTGTGGAGACGATGAAACCTAGCAGCATTCCCCTTGGAACCCCAAAAACGCATTTCTCTAGGTTGAGCTTGATGCGCTTGTCTCTCAGCCTCTTAAAGGCGAGTTCGAGGTCGGGGATGAGCTGGTCACCCCTCTTGGACTTGACTACGATGTCATCGACATAAGCCTCAACGGTTTGCCCGATGAGGTCCCCAAAACACTTGAGCATACATCACTGGAATGTAGCCCCCGCGCTTTTGAGGCCGAACGGCATCTTGACGTAGCAATAGGGGCCGAAAGGGGTGATGAAAGAGGTCGCGAGCTGGTCGGACTCTTTCATTGTGATTTGATGATAGCCGGAATACGCGTCAAGGAGGTTGAGGGTCTCGCACCCGGCGGTCGAGTCGACTATCTGGTCAATGCGCGGCAAAGGAAACGGATCCTTTGGGCTCGCCTTGTTGAGACCGGTGTAGTCAACGCACATTCGTCATTTCCCATTCTTTTTTCGTACAAGAACAGGATTAGCTAACCACTCGGGGTGGTACACTTCCTTGATGAACACGGCCGCCAAAAGCTTTTGGAGCTCCTCGCCTATGGCCTTGCGCCTCTCCTCATCGAAGCGGCGCAAACCTTGCTTTACTGGTTTGGAGCCGGCCTTGATGTTCAAGGAGTGCTCGGCGACTTCCCTCGGAATGCCGGGCATGTCCGAGGGTTTCCATGCAAAGACGTCGATGTTTGCGCGGAGGAAGTCGACGAGCGCGCATTCCTATTTGGAAGATAGGTTAGCGCTGATTCGGACGGTCTGGCCGTCGGAACCGCTAGGGTCGAGTGGGACCTCCTTGACACCTTCGGTGGTCTCGAAGGAGGTGGGCGATCGCTGGGAGTCGGGCCGACCCTCGGCGCCCTCCCCGAGCCTGGGCGCCGGCCCTTCCACTACGTTGATGGCAGCGGCGTACTCGCAGCACTCAACGTCGCACTCATACGCCTTGTGGAAGGACGTGCCGACAGTGATGACACCGTTGGGCCCCGGCAGCTTGAGCTTGAGGTAGGTGTAGTTGGGCATGGCCATGAACTTTGCGTAGCTCGGCCGCCCCAGGATGGCCTGGTAGGTTCCACGGAAGCCCACCACCTCAAAGGTGAGGATCTCCTTCTTGTAGTTGGACGGAGTCCCGAAAGTGACGGGCAGGTCGATCTGCCCGAGGGGCATTGCCTGTTTCCCCGGCACAATACCGTGGAAAGGGGCCTTGCTAGGGCGGAGGCGGGCGCGGTCGATCCCCATGGCGTTGAGGGTCTCGGCGTAGAGGATGTTGAGGCCGCTGCCTCTGTCCATGAGCACCTTGGTGAGGCGCGTTGTGCTGATGATCGGGTCCACGACGAGGGGGTAACGCCCTTGCTGCAGGACACGCCCCGGGTGGTCAGACCGATCGAATGTGATGGCGGATCCCGACCAGTCGAGGAAGGTCGGCGTCGCACGCTCGGCCGCGTAGACCTCGCGGCGCTCCAACTTCCGGCGGCGTCTGGAATCATAGGCTGCTGAGCCGCCGAAGATCACGAAGTAGCCGTCCACCTTGGGGAATCCGTCCTCCTTCCCTCCGTCATCCTTCCTTTCCTCGTCGGGTTTCCGCCTACAGTCGCCCTTCACCGGGTTGCCTGCAAAGTACCTTTTCATGAGGTTGCAGTCTTTGTAGGCGTGCTTCGCGGGGAACTCGTGGTTCGGGCACGGTCCCTCGAGCAACTTGTCGAAGAAGCCGGGGGTGCCCTCCGGGGGTGGCTGACCCTGCTTGCGCTCAGCGGCCGCCACGAGGGGTGCTTCGCGCCGCTGCTTGTTCTTCTTCTTCTGCGGACGGTGGGAGGTACCCTCGTCGGCGTCCTCCTTCCGCTTCGCTTCACCCTTGGAGCGGTCAAAAATTGCTCCGACGGCCTCCTCGCCCGAGGCGAAGCTGGTGGCGATGTTGAGGAGGTCCTCCGTGGTCCGCGGGCCTCGGCGTCCGAGCTCATGGACGAGGGGTCGGCAGGAAGTTCCCGCCAAGAACGTCCATATGACGTTGGCGTCTGCGACGTTGGAGAGCTCGGTGCGCTTTCTGGGGAAACGTCGGATGTAGTCTCGGAGGGATTCGCCCGACTCCTGACAACAGCTCCGGAGGTCCCAAGAATTGCCAGGGCGCATGTATGTGCCCTGGAAGTTTCCTACAAAAATTTCCCTCAAGTCGTTCCAACTGCGGATCCGTCCCGAGGGGATATGCTCCAGCCAGGCTCGCGCTGAGTCGGCTAGGAAGAGTGGGAGGTTGCGGATGATGAACAGGTCATCATCCGCCCCACCGGCCTGACATGCAAGCCGGTAGTCACTGAGCCATAGCCCGGGGTTCGTCTCCCCGGAGTATTTGGCCATGTTAGTTGGCTGCCTGAAGCGCGGCGGAAATGGTGCGCTCAGGATGCGTGCGGAGAAGGCCCGGGGCCCCGCCGGGTCGGGGCTAGGGCTGCGGTCTTCCTTGCTGTCGTAGCGGCCGCCACGGTGGACGTGGTACCCGCAGTCCACCCCTTCCTCCCTGTCCGCGCGGGAGCGTCTCCGTGCGTCCAGGGTGTCACAGGCGTCGCGGATGGGACCGACGCGCCGGTGGATGGATGGAGCCCTGCCTCCAGCGGGTGGTGGCGTCCGTCGTGCGGGCACGTCCTGGTTCGTCCGGGGAGGAGGCTGGTGGACAGACTCCCCCCGCCTTTCGGACGGCGTGGTGGGGGCTGCCCCGCTGGCGTTTTGCCCGCGTCGCCGGAACGCGGAGGTCTACGCCTGCTGAACAACGGCGCACTCGAGCAGGTCGCGTACGTCTTGATGCGCCTGACGCTCCTCGGGTATCTCCGGTGCCGGGAGTCGTCGAAGCAGGGCCGCTGCTGCGGCGATGTTTTGGTTGGCGCGGGCGAAGAGCTGGGGGCGATCCTCGTCAGCCCAGATGCGCTGATGGACGTCGCGCGCTCGCTGTCGCGCCCCGCCCTCGTGGCGGAGGTGCTCGCCCTCCCGAAGGGGTGCCGTGCGTGCCTCCGGCTATCGTGGCCGCTCCGGTGCCCGGGCAAGGGCTCCCGTGGTGGCCGCGGCGCGTGGCGGGGGAGTTCGTTGCCTCCTCCCGGCGCCATCGCCGTTGGACCCCTCGGACTGCGCGTCGGCCATGAAGCACTCACGCGAGGGGTGGCGACTCCCGCTGCTGGAGCCCGCATCGGAGATCGTTCTCGCCGCGCCCACGAGCTCGTTGCTCGCAGGGGGCGCGTCCATGGGTCGCGCCAGGGCACGACCGCGGGTGGTCACGGCGCTGTGCCGCCCGGAAAGCCGTTCCGTCGAAGGAGGCCCTCCGACGTGCGTCCGGCCGCCCGTCACCACCCTGGCGGCGGAGCCAGAGGCGATGAGGCGAGTGGGTGAAGCAAGGAGAGGGATAAGGTTGATCCCTTCTCCGGTGGCGAGGAAGTCAAGGCTCCCAAAGCGGACCAGGGAGCCCGGGGCTAAACTGGCGTCGTGGCTGGCCATCTGAAGCCGGTGGTGTACGCGCAAAGGTCCCCTACCTGGCGCGCCAACTGTCGTTGTCAAGATTGGTGATCAAGACTTAGACTAGTAAATTTCTTTTATGCGCGTACGGCCTCAGATGGTTGCGCGGGTGACACGGGATTTAGACTGGTTCGGGCGTGAAGAAGCCCTACGTCCAGTATGGGGAGCTGCTCGTATTACCCACGCGGGTTCTGTAGTAGGGGTTACAGCAGGGCGAGAGAGGGAACCGGTCCCAAGTCTCTAAGGTGTGTAACGGGGTTCTAATGGAGAGGGCGTGTTCTTCTTTGCCGGGAAGAAGAAAGCCTAAGTGAGGAAGCGTGTGTGTGAGCGTGTGAGAGTCTGAAAAATCCTCCCCCGTCTCCTGGGCCTGGCCTTCCCTTTATAGCTCCAGGGAGTCGACCAGGCATACGCGAGACGCATGCGGTGTACACAGAGAGAGAAAGAACGGAGGGGGAGAGGGAAAACGGAGTCCAAAAAGAAGATTCGTGCTTCCCGAGCGCCGCGGCCGTCTTCCGTCTCCTTGCTTCACCGGGCGGCCTGCGCTGATCTGGTCGCCGTTCTCCTCGGGAGCCGGTTACGGCGGGCGTGCGTGATGATGGCGGTGGCTTCTGTCCCGTCGGGGCTGACGGCTGCCACGACTGTCCCTGTTATGCTGCAGACGGCGTGAGCGGCGCGGACACCCTATCCCTGTCGCCGGAATCGCAGGGTGCGAGGACGGGTAGGCGGAGCGAGGACGGTCAGGCGTGCTCCTGTGCCAGGCGACGTGGGTCATGATGGCCTGACAGCAAATCAGAGAGGACTGAGCCGATGTACCGCGCGCGGCGCGCTCGTGGGCGGGTAGGTGTGACGGGTCACGTCAACGGCGCAGACGCCTTTCCGCACGCCCGAGCTGTGGAGCATTTAAGGCAAGGCTGCGCCCGAGTCTGATTTCCGTCTGGCGGGCCCACGTGAATCCGACCTTAGGACCCTGGGTCGGGCGAGGCGGATCCTTGCGGCAAGGGGTCGGGCGAGACGGACCCTCGTGGCGAGGGGTCGGGCGAGGCGGACCCTCGTGGCGAGGGGTCGGGCGAGGCGGAGCCCGCTTGCCTGGGGATCGGGAGCGTCCGACCACGAGGGACGGGGTCGGGCGAAGCGGAGCGCCGCCTCCTCGTGTTGGGCTGGCGATGGTCGACGTTGCCGCGGGTCAGTCCGGGCCTCCATAATTGTTCCCCAAACAGTCATTAGATGACCGTTTACTCTTCCCCCTGACATCCTTGTTGTTATTTTTCTTGGGGCACCAGACCCGAGACCTGTCATTTTTCTTATCCAGCACCTGCCTCTGTTCCTCCTCTTGTTGTTCCCATTGGCGCAGGCGTTGGATCCTTCGTTTTTGGGATTTAGACAGTCCATCATGGCACCACTTGGGGTTTACTGGTTTGGCCGCCGGTTTGGCGGGCTCCTAGTCTGGTTCCCTCCCTAGAGGGTTTTCATCTGACACCCTAGCATCAGCCATTTCTTCTAGCCGATCGTGTACGCTGGTTCTGCCCCCCAGTCCCTCCTGCTGGTTGATCCTGCCTTTCGACTGGTGATACCGGTCAACTCTGCCCCCCAGCCGATCATGCACTGAAAGGCGTCGACCTTCGTTTTCTCGCCAATTTCTGCTGATCGGCTCTTATCCTCTGTCTCTGGAGCGCGATCTTTTGAACGGGCGATCATTGCGACTTGGTCCGCTGCACTCAGGACAGTCATCGGCTGATGGCAATCTGAGGTCGTTTTCCCAGCAATGGATGAAGAATGGACATAGCCAATGATCCTCGTGTCGGCGTATCATCTCATCGTGGTATCTCGATCGTTCCTGCTGCCGCCGATATTTGCTGAGTAAGAATTGGGAAGTGACGGGTCTACACGATCGTTCTGATCCTTCGCCCTCGTCTTCAGCCCGTCTTTTCCCTTTGACATCGTCCACCGTGACTTGCTTCCTGGGATCCACGGCGCCGCTCCTTCTAGCCGATTCCGACGTCAGCACCTTGGTTTGAAGTGAGTTTCTTCGCGTGTCAACCACATTAGCCGGGAAAGGATGCTGATCAATCTTCATTGGTTTTGCCGGTTTTGCCGGGATTTCGAACTTGAGTCTTCCTTGCTCGATGGCCGACTGTATCTGCTGACGGAAGATCTTGCACTCATTTGTGTCATGAGATGTAGCATTGTGCAATTTGCAGTACTTCATCTTTTTGAGCTGATCAGCCGAAGGAATGGTATGGTATTGTGAGAGCTTGATCTGCCCTTCCTGGAGCAGTAAGTCAAAAATTTTATCGGCCTTTGATGTGTCGAAGCCGAACGCTTCTGGTTCCTTCTTTCCAAAAGGACACAATATTGGCTTCTTCCCTTCGACCCACTCTGCTAGGCCGACTTCTTCCTCTTCCTCCGATTCAGACCCTTCCAAATATGCCACCTTTTTCTGGAAATTCCTCCGCTGCTCAAACGGACGCACTTCCTGACCGGCCAATCGGTGAACGATCTGACTTAAGCTCTCAAATTCTTGTGAGGCGTACCTCTCCTTGATATGTGGCAGGAGGCCTTGGAAAGCGATATCGACCAACTGGGCATCGGTCAGAGCTAGGGTATAGCATTTGTTTCTGACCTCTCTGAACCTTTGTATGTATCCAGTTACTGGTTCATCGCTCCTCTGCCTGAGGCTGGTCAAATCGGAAAGCTTCATCTCGTGTACTCCCGCGTAGAAGTACTTGTGCAATTGCTTTTCTAGATCGGCCCAAGTAACGATGGAATTGGGTGACAAGGTAGTGAACCATTGGAAGGCCGATCCAGACAGAGACGATGAGAACAGACGCACCCTCAGAGCATCTTGTGTGGCGGCTTCCCCGCACTGGATGATAAATCTGTTAATGTGTTCCACGGTAGAGGTGTCGTCCAGCCCTGAAAACTTGGTAAAGTCAGGAACTTTGTACCGGTGGGGAAACGGCAGTAGGTCGTAGGCCGATGGATATGGCGTCTTGTACGTATAGGTCTGCACTTTCGGCTTCAACCCGAATTGGTCCTGAATTACTTCCGCTATTCTTGCCATCCAATCCACTTGCTGTTGATGAACAGCTGTTCGGGGTGCCGGCAGATGTTGGTGGATCGGCGGCGGTGCGATCGGGTGATGGATCAAAACATGTGGCGGATTCTATTGCATTGTGGCCGTCTGAGCAGTTGATAGTTGATGGCGAAGCGAGTCCGCCGCCCCATCGTACATTGTCATCGGCGTCGTGCTTCTGAGTGCTTCTACAGCATCTGCCCCCCTGCCGATTTCTGACGTGGTTGGTTGGTAATGAGGGATCGTCGGCCGAACGGCCGAATGGAACGGCGCCTGCATCGGATAGCTCCCATGTCCGGTAGATTGATCGGGAAAAGCTGTCGTTGCTGATGCCCCCCAAGGCACTGAGTTTGAGGGCAGCGATTGCACAGAAGCAATCTGGACAGGCTGAAGCGGCGCTTGCGATCGAAAACAGTGTTGTATCCTTCATGCTCCGTCGACATCGGCTGAGGAGCCGAGTGGGACGTGCCTGGTAAGCTTCTGGCTGGAGGTATAATAGGTGGGGCGTACGCTGGCCCCTGATATCCCTGAGCTGCTCCGCTGACCAAAGAACTGATGACGACATTATACACCGTGTTGGTCATTACTGAGGATTGGTCGATGAAAGCCTGATAGACGAACTGTTGAATCATATCGGACATCTTGCCCGAATCCTCAGCGATGGTGATGTGGCGGGGGACTGGAAGAGGAGCTTTCTTGATTGCCTCCCCGCTTCTGGTACGACTGAAAGATTGCAGATACATCCTTTTGTAGTCCTCTAGATGTTTAGCCAGTTCCTCTTTCTGGTCGTCCTTGAGATCTGCTTCCGTGACCTCAATAATGTTGTTTTCAGAAACTTCGGTGGTCTTTGACATATTGGAACTTGAGGTAGTCCCACCGGGCGTGCCAAAAGTGTGTTGGCGCTGAAAATCGGCCAGGAATCGGCTGTATAATAATGAACGAGGAGGAGCGATGATAAAGCCGATAGTTTCAATCTCAAGCTGGATAACTGGTGATAACACTAGAACAACAGGTAAAACCTATAATTCTAGTAAATATCGATAACTGGTGAATAAATCCAAACGAAACCATGGCGATGCGCCCGAAGTTAAAGCTCAGATGTTATTCGATAAGCGGAACCTACCAATTGGCCGGAGATCGTGTCGATGCAGCCCTGCCAATCCGTACGAACTCGTGAAAGAAAAAGAAGTAATAGCGAAGTCGCCGACTTGAAAGTAAAGTACGATGAAAAAGTAGATTGTTTTGTTGATTGATTGATGTATCCTCTACAAAACCCTGAGGACTCCTATTTATACCCTAGGACTAGGACTCTTGATCAATTACGATCTATCACAAACTTGATTTAAATATAAAACTACTATATCTATAATATTTTTCTAAAGGAAACGGGCTCCCGCAGAATCTTCTGCCGCCATCTCCTAGTCCAATCCGGACTCTTTCCATTGCCTCACGACCGAGTCGGCATCGTCTTTTGACCAACGTCAGGCCATTTTTAACTGGGATCCTCTGTTAGAATTCCAGTGGCTTCATCTCCCTAACTGTTGGCGCAGACTGCATTACCCATCGGCCGATCCCCAACTTTAGCCTCAATCGGCCGATTTCCAACTGTAGCCTTCAAATCTGCCGCATCGGCCGGTCTCTTCTCTTCCTGACGCTGATTCAAAATGTGTCAAAATCTGGCGTCAACAGATGGATAAAGATGCTTCAAGTGCTCTTGAGATAAACTTGGCTGCCTTATCACTCAAATGCTCAAGCATCACACCTTAATCTTGCTCTCATCCAAGCTCTAGCTCAAATCAACTCAAGGATTAGCTCTTGGAAGGACTGGGGAAGTGTTTTGGAAGCTCAAAGAGATGTGTTCTTCGTGTTAGGTCAGCAACATACGAAGTAGGAGCTGATGGGGTATAAATTCCCGAGTCCCAAAAACTAGCCGTTAGTGTGCTGGTTTCGACCCTATTAAAAACAGCTGCCCGAGGACCCCCTGTCAGAACTATCAAGCAACTTCTTACAGGGGTCGGAACTTCTGACACACACTGAGTCAGTAAGAAAACTAAGTGCACGGATGTATGATTTTGTGTCTCTCTTAGGTTGTTAGCATCTCAATTAAGCACTTTGACATCTTTAAGCTATCTCCCTCTTAATAGCACGATGTTTCCTACACTCAAATTTAAAAATAAAAAATAAAGATCTTCTTTTGAGCTCCATCACCGTCTATCAAGTAAATTGGCGTCTTTTCACGCAAATATTTCATTTCATTGAGTTTTAATCTGTTCATAGCTCGATAAACACATTAGCTCTTTAATTATGCATATCATCAACATCAAAACTCATTCAGGGGCCAAATGCACTTTCAAGAAGGAGGCGCAGCCAGGGTGGAGGCGGATGGGGAGCGGCAGATGTGAGAAGAAGTAACTAGGGTCTGAGGAGAGGAAGAGAGAGGCTGAGAGGTGAAGGGGAGAAGTAGCTAGGGTTTGAGGGTTGTTGGCCAGGCTCTTTTATACATCTCGAGCTCAATTTGAATCCTCAGATTAGGTTGAACGGTCAGGATAAGTTAGGCCTTAGCAGAAAATGTGCTATTACTGTCCTTTCGGCCCGTTTAATCTATTTTTTTCTTTTTTATTTTATTGCACTGTTGTGAACTAACACACAAAAATAATTATCATATATAGAATAGTATATTTTTTATATATAATAGACTACATATACAGTGTCTTGTAAAAGTTTTAAGATTTTTAAAACTGATTTACTATTTTCTATATATTAAATGATTTTCTACATAGTTATGAAAATTAAATCCAAATTGAACTATGTGTGCACATAATAAGATTCAAAAAATAGCATACAAATTATATTTAAGCTCATATATTCTATTCTAGTCCGAATTCTAGAGATAGATGAAAAATCCAACTGTCTTTTAGGAACAATTCAAATTTCTATCTCCAAATTACACATAATAGTTGCAATAATATCTAAATTTGATCAAAAAATTCAACAAATTGACATGATAATATATTCTTATCCATAATCTTGCCATAAAAAGCTTAAATAGTTTCAGTAAAGTTGGACCATACATTGTTCACAAAAGAATTCATCTCTCACATAGTTTCTTATAACTCAAGTGAAACTTCGAGATTTGAGTAATTCATAATATTTTGAACTCGTATGCACCTCAAATTTGAACACAACTTTATTTTTACCATACAATTAGAAAATCTGAAGTTATGTTATCAATTGTGTTGACGCCAGATTTTGACACGTGTTAAATCGGCGTCGGGAAAAGAAGGTCGGCCGATGCGGCAGATCTAAAGGCTACAGTAAGGAATCGGCCGATTGAGGTAACAGTTGAAAATCGGCCGATTGGTGATACAGCTTGCGCCAACAGGATGGGACTATTTCGGAGGGTCCTGGTCAAAAGTTGGTCAACAAGGCAATGCTAAGTCGGTCAAGGAGCAATTGAAAAGAATCTTGATTGGATTAGGGGACGGCGGCGGAAGATTCTGCGGGAGTCCGTTTCCTTTAAAAGTTATTATAGATATAATAGTTTTCCTATTTTTTAAATAAGATTGTAACAAGTCGTGATCGACCAGGAGTCCTAGTTTTAGGGTATAAATAGGAGTCGTCAGGGTCTTGCAAAAGGATCAATCACATCAATCAACAACAATACTTCTGCTTTTTTCAGCAATTTACTTTCAAGTCGGCGACTTCGCCAATACTTTTCAACTTTCACGAGTTCGTACGGGTTGGCAGGATTGCATCAACTTGATCTCTAGCCAATTGGTAGGTTCCGCTTATCGAGCAATATCCGAGCTTTAACTACGGGCGCATCGCTGTGGTTTCGTTTGGATTTATTCACCAGTTATCGATATTTACTAGAATCGCAAGTTTTACCTGTTATTCTAGTATTATCACCACTTATCCAGCTTGAAATCAGAGTAATCGGCTTCGTTATCGTTCTTCTTCGATTTACCATCTTACAGCCGATTAGATCTATTTCAAGTGTTGCATCCATACTAATTGTTTAGATCGCTCCAGCAGTTTTCTTTACAATTATTACGCGATTATCGGCTGATCCATAGCCGATCATCTTTACAGCAAATCGACCGATTCGCCGCCGACGCGCTCTTCAGGACAGATCAGAACTCCAGCCGATCGGAGCGCCTGGAATTTAATACTTTATTTCCTTGTCAATCAACAGGTCAGATTGACTGGCACGCCGCGTGAACCGCACCAGGGCGATAACCCGAACAGGAGCTAAGCAGATTCTCCCGGGTCGTGTGTCCGACGCTGAAGACCATCGGCCGATTCCTATCCGGCCGATTTTAGCGCCAACACACTTTTGGCACGCCCGGTGGGACAAATCCAAGATCTGATATGTCGAAGAACGTAGAAATCTCCGATAGCAACATCATTGAGGTCACAGAAGCAGATCTCAAGGATGACCAGAGGGAAGAATTAGCTAAACATCTAGAAGATTACAAGAAGATGTACCTTCAGTTGTTCAGTCGTACCAGAAGCGCGGAGGCTGTCAAGAAGGCTGCTATTCCAGTTCCCCGCCACATCACCATCGCTGAAGACTCGGACAAGATGTCCGATATGATCCAACAGTCCGTCTACCAGGCATTCATTGATCAATCCTCGGTGATGACCAACATGGGTCGTCAGTTCTCTAGCCAGCGGAGCAATCCAAGGCTATCAGGGACCAGGGTATGCCCCGCCAGTCACGCTGCCAGCTAGAAGCTCACCATGCACATCCCAATCGGCTCCTCAGCCGATATTAACGCAACGCGAGGGATACAACACTCCGTTGCCTCCAGCGTCTCCAAGGTACAGCGGTGCACCATGTTTCCCGTCACAGACACCATTTCAACCTGTCCAGGTCGTTTCTGTACAATCGCTGCCTACAAGCTCAGTACCCTGGGGAATATCGGCGACAACGGCTTTCCCCAATCCATCAACCGGGCATGGAAGCTATCCAACCCAGGTGACTCACCAATCGGCCGTCCGGCCGACGGTCCCTCAGTATCAGCCGATCTCATCAGAAATCGGCAGGGGGGCAAGCACTGTAGAAGCATTCAGAGGCGCAGCACCAATGATGACATATGATGGGGCGGCGGATTCACATCGCCATCAACTATCAGCTGCTCAGCAGAATTCGCCGCATGCTTCGATTCATCACCCAGCCGTGCTAGCTCTTCAGCACATGCCCGCGCCGCGAACAGTCGTTCATCAGCAGCAGGTGGACTGGACGGCAAGAATAGCAGAAGTGATCCAGGACCAGTTTGGATTGAAGCCAAAGGTGCAAACTTACACCTACAAGACGCCATACCCATCGGCCTATGACCTGCTGCCGTTCCCACATCGCTACAAAGTTCCCGATTCCACCAAGTTTTCTGGAACGGACGATACATCCACTGTAGAGCACATCAACAGATTTATCATCCAGTGTGGAGAGGCTGCCACACAAGATGCTCTAAGGGTGCGTCTGTTTTCATCGTCTTTGTCCGGATCGGCCTTCCAGTGGTTCACCACCTTGCCACCAAATTCTATTGTTACACGGGCCGATTTGGAAAAGCAGTTCCACAAGTACTTCTACGCAGGAGTACACGAGATGAAGCTCATGGATTTGACCAGCCTCAGGCAGAGGAGCAATGAACCAGTGATAGGATATATACAGAGGTTCAGAGAAGTCAGGAACAAATGCTACAGTTTGGCTCTGACCGATGCACAGTTGGCCGATATCGCTTTCTAAGGCCTCCTGCCACAAATCAAAGAAAGATATGCTGCGCAAGAGTTTGAAAGTCTAAGCCAGATCGTTCACCGATGGTCAGGACAGGAAGTCCGTCTGTTTGAACAGCGGAGGAATTTCCAAAAGAAGGTGGCATACCCAGAAGAGTCTGAATCAGATGGGGAGGAGGAAATCGGCCTGGCAGAATGGGTCAAAGGGAAAAAACCGATATCATGCCCTTTCGGAAAGAAAGAGCCAGAGACATTCGGCTTTGACACATCAAAGGCCGATAAAATTTTCGATTTATTGCTCCAGGAAGGACAGATTAAGCTATCTCAGCATCACACCATCCCTTCGGCCGATCAACTTAAAAAGATGAAATACTGCAAGTGGCACAACGCCACTTCTCATGATACAAATGAATGCAAAGTTTTCCGTCAGCAGATACAATCGGCCATCGAACAGGGGAGGCTTAAATTTGAAACCTCAGCTAAATCGGCAAAACCGATGAAGATAGATCAGCATCCCTTCCCGGCCAACATGGTTGACACTGGAGGAAATTCACGTCAAACCAAGGTGCTGACGTCAGAATCGGCAAGAAGGGGCGGCACCGTCGATCCCAGGAGGCAGATCACGACGGAAGAAATCAAAAGGAACAGGCGGGGGCCAGAACGACCACGCAAGCCCGTCACCTCCCAGTTCTTACTCAGTAAATATCGGCAGCAGCAAGAAAAATCAAGATACCACGACGAGATGATACGCCGGTATGAAGATCACTGGCAATGTCCGTTCTTCATCCATTGCTGGAAGAACGACATCAGATTGCCGTCTGCCGATAACTGTCCGAGTGTAACGGATTGAGTTGTAACGATCGCCCGAGGTCACACTCTAGGGACAGAGGATCAGAGCCGATCAGCAGAAATCAGCGTGCACGATCGGCTGGAAGAGATGGCTGATAATAGGGTGTCACATGAAAATCCCCTAGGAAGAGAACCAGATTGGGAACACGCCAGATCATCGGCCAAACCAGTAAATCCCAGGTGGTGTCCCGATGGCCTATCCAGATCCCAGAAACGGAGGATCCAACGCCTACGCCAGTGGGAGCATCAAGAGGAAGAACAGAGGCAGGTGCCAGAGAAAAGAAATGTCAAGTCTCGGGTGTGGCGCCCAAAGAAAAACGATCAGGAAACAAACAATCAAGAATCGGCAGCCGAAATCAACGTGGTGTTCATATTGCCGATGGAATTCATGGCGCCGGACGATCGAGACAAAGCAACAAGAATGGAAGAACAAATGGCACAACTGGTGTTAGAGCCGATGACGGCTACTTTTGAGAAACCAGAAGAAAAACGGCAACATCTTAAAGCGTTGTTTCTCAAAGGCTATGTTAACAGACGACCAGTCACCAGATTACTGGTAGATGTAGGTGCCGCAGTTAACATCATGCCGTATGCCATGTTCCGCAAGCTAGGCAAGGGCGATGAAGACCTCACCAAGACGGACATGATGCTGAAGGATTTCGAAGGCAACGTGTCTCCCGCCCGTGGAGCGCTCTGCGTCGACCTCACCATCGGCAGTAAGACCCTTCCTACCACTTTTTTCGTTATTAATGGCAAGGGATCCTACAACATGCTGCTTGGTCGCGACTTGATACATGCAAACTGTTGTGTCCCATCTACAATGCATCAATGCCTCGTGCAATGGGTCGGCGACAACACAGAGATAGTCACTGTCGATTCCGCCTACAGCGTTGCAGTGGCCGACACGCAACAGTGGAGCTGCGAGCATGTCAAATGTATATCTGGCAGGACTTGGGACACTGACTTCCTGAAAGTGTCCGATTTCGGTCTACAGCCGATCCAAGCAGTCGGCTCTGAAGATTCCGAATACATGGATCAGCTCGTCCGAGAAGACGAGAAGCTTGGGCATGGATTTACGTCGGCCGATTTATTGGAGATGGTAGATTTGGGAGATAGCAGCAAATCAAGGCCGACGTATATTACTGCTAATTTGGATCCTGAGTATAAGTGTAAACTGATAAATTTATTAAAACAATTCAAGGATTGCTTTGTTTGGGAATATCATGAGATGCCAGGTCTAGACCGGTCCATTGTTGAACACCGGTTACCTATAAAATCAGGATATCGGTCATATCAGCAACCTGCACGACGGTGTAACCCCAAGATTCTACCTCATATAAAGGCCAAAATTACAAAGTTAATTGAAGCAGGATTTATTCGGCAGTGCCGCTACGCCGAATGGATTTCTAATATTGTGCCCGTATACAAGAAGATTGGAAAGTTACGCGTGTGCATCGATTTCAGGAACTTAAATCAGGCTACGCCAATGGATGGATATCCGATGCCAACGGCCGATATCTTGATAGATGCTACCGCAGGACACAAAGTCATAAGTTTTATGGATGGGAATGCAGGGTACAATCAGATATTAATGGCCGAAGAAGATATCTCGAAAACGGCTTTCAGGTGTCCAGGTCATCTTGGTTTATTCGAATGGGTTGTTATGACTTTTGGGTTGAAGAACGCCGGCGCTACGTATCAGCGGGCCATGAATTACATCTTCCACAAGCTCATTGGTACATCGGTGGAAATTTATATAGATGACGTCATGGTCAAGTTAAAAGGTCACCAAGAACATCTAGCCGATTTACAAGAAGTACTGGAGTGCACAAGGAAGCATGGGTTGAAGATGAACCCAAACAAGTGTGCATTTGGAGTATCGGCTGGGCAATTCTTAGGATTCATGGTTCATGAGCGCGGGATAGAAGTCAACCGCAAGACCATAGACGCCATCAACAAAGTTGTGGCCCCATAAAATAAAACTGAGCTACAGTCCCTCATCGGCAAGGTCAATTTTATCAGAAGATTCATATCCAACCTGTCAGGACGTATTCAGGCTTTTACCCCTCTGTTGAAATTAAAGCCCGACCAGGAATTCATATGGGGAGAAGAACAACGCAAAGCATTGGAAAATATCAAGAAATATCTAGTTTCACCTCCACTGTTGGTCCCACCACAGCCTGGTAAGCCGTTCAAATTATATTTATCGGCTGATGAACAGGCTATTGGATCGGCGTTGGTACAGGAGTTTGAGGGGAAAGAACGAGTGGTATATTACGTCAGCAGAAGACTCCTAGGCGTTGAAACAAGATATTCCCCGGTGGAGCGGCTATGCTTGAGTTTATACTTCTCGTGTACCAAGCTCAGGCACTATTTGTTATCGGCAGAATGCATAGTCGTATGCAAGGATGATGTGGTAAAATATATGCTATCGCTGCCAATTTTGAAAGGACGGATTGGAAAGTGGATCCTGGCTCTGTCAGAGTTTGACTTAAGATACGAATCGGCCAAAGCTGTCAAGGGTCAAGTCATGGCTGATTTCGTAGCTCAGCGTTGTGGACCGGAAGTTGCTGTCGTTGAACCGGTTCCATGGACTCTGTATTTCGATGGTTCTTCGTGTGGAGACGGATCGGGAATCGGCATCGTTCTTGTATCGCCTCGGGGGGCAAGTTATGATTTCTCTCTGCTGATAGAAGCATCCGCAACCAATAACCAGGCGGAATATCGAGCCGCTCTGAAAGGCATACAATTATTAAGGGAAGTCAAAGCTGATGCAGTCGAGATTTTTGGAGATTCCATGCTCATCGTAGATCAGTTAATGGGGAAATCTGAATGCAAAGATGATATCTTAAGGATTTACTATGAAGATTGCCTCCAGCTGTTAAAGGAATTCAAGTCTGCAATAATCGAGCACATCCCCAGAAATTATAATGAAGAGGCCAACAGGCTGGCCCAACACGCGTCCGGATATCGGCCGATTCAAGGAGCTATGATTTTGGAACTCGCGGCCGATGATTGGCGAAAGGAAATCGCCGATTACTTGAAAGATCCGTCCCAGAAGGTGGATCGGCGAGTGCGTTTCCAGGCCACAAAATATGTGTTGCTTGAGGATGATTTATTTTACTGGACGATTAATGGAGTTCTTCTCAAATGCCTGGGAACAGAAGAGGCAAAGGTTATGATGGGAGAAATCCATGAAGGCGTATGCGGAGCCCATCAATCGGCTCACAAGATGAAGTGCATGATCAGAAATAATGGGTATTATTGGCCGACGATTCTTGAAGATTGTTTCAAATATTATAAAGGTTGCCAAGACCGTCAGAAGTTTGGCAATGTGCAGCGCGCGCCAGCATCGGCTATGAATCCAATAATTAAGCCGTGGCCGTTCAGAGGTTAGGGAATAGATCTCATCGGACAGATTCATCCTCCATCAAGCAAAGGGCATAAGTTCATATTAGTAGCCACAGATTATTTTACTAAGTGGGTGGAGTCAGTTCCTTTAAGGAACGTGACATCGGCCGATATGATTGAATTTGTTAAAAGCCATATTATCTATCGATTTGGTATTCCTCAAACCATCACAACTGACCATGGAACAATGTTTACTTCTGGAGAATTCGGAGAGTTTGCCGCCGATATGGGGATTAAATTATTAAATTCTTCTCCATATTATGCTCAAGCTAATGGCCAAGCAGAATCGTCCAATAAAGGGATAATCAAACTAATCAAGAGGAAGATAGAAGAGCAACCCAAAAAGTGGCATATGTCTTTGGCTGAATCTTTATGGGCTTATAGGATGGCTTGTCATAGAACCACTAAGATATCCCCTTATCAGTTGGTTTATGGTCATGAGGCAGTCTTGCCTTGGGAGATAAGGACGGGGTCAAGACGTATATCGTTTCAAGATTAGTTAACGGCCGATGACTATTCCTCCCTCATGAAGGACGAACTTGATGATTCGGCAGGTTTACGGTTGAGAGCCCTGATTAGTATAGAAGAAAACAAGAAAAGGGTGGCCAGATGGTATGACAAAAAGGTCAAAGTTAAACAATTCTCTCAGGGAGATTTGGTGTGGAAGTTGGTGCTGCCGATAGGATCCAAAGATCCTAAATTCGGTAAATGGTCACCCACTTGGGAAGGGTCGTACAGAATCGGCCGATGTGCTCCTGGAAATGTATATATTCTGGAAACAATTGAAGGGGAGGAATTCCTAAGAGCTTTAAACGGACGATATCTGAAGAGGTACTATCCAAGCGTTTGGGTAGATGCATAATTTGCAGTAAAATATATCCAGACAATATAGCCGATTTCTCATCGGTTTTCGTCTACACATCCGATGAAGAAAAACAATGGGATTCATTTTGACTGGTTCATTATTGGATGAAAATGACAGAGTACATGGCCGACATGGTACAAGTCGCCCTTAGAATAAAAGTACCGATACGTCTACTGATTACGCCTACGCTGGATTTCTCTCTCAATGCGACCCAGTTCTATCATAAGGCTGAGCCTTTTCTCCTTCGGGTCCTCTGTAGTGGCTCCAATCTCAGCTTGGTTGCAAAGTTCTATCAGGAGGCGGGTCTTCTTCTCCTCTAGATCCTCCATGGCAACTCGGGTCTTAGCTTTACAAGGAAGGGGAGGATTTTTTTCAGAAGATGGTCGCTTACGGACCAAAAAGTGAGCATCTATAAGGTCCCAGTATTCTTGGACAACAGCGGGGACATGATCTCTGAGTTCCTCAGCATGAGCTCTTATCAGATCTGTGTCTGCCTATGATAGTGGTTCTTCCGAATGCATGATTTTAATCGCTCGTTCTAGACCAGGGCTGAGACGTTTTGGCTAAACAGAGATAAAAGGGGTTACCCAACATCAGAGCGATTGAGATGCTCAGGGGAAAGGCAGAGGAGAGTTCATACCTGGTTGACAGAGGAAGAAGATGAAGAGGACGAAGAAGACATCTTGTCGTTCAGTTTGGGACAGTAAAGAGGGAAAGAGAAGATAAGTAATGCGTATGCCTCTGGAGATGGTAAAGGGTCTACTTATAAAGGAAAGAGAGGTAGATGGATGGTGAGACACGTCCTATTGGAGTAAACACATACATAAATGCAAAGCTGACTAAAAAAACAGTTCAAGACCAAATCGGCGCAGTAACATTGAAGGAGCAATAAATGTTTACAATGTTCTTTACAACCCAAGGAAAGCATCTATGGCTACTATAGCTTGTCATCTAATTTGATCGGCCGAGTCTAGTACTCTCTGATCATCATCGGCCGATCCTGGAACTTCTGACACACGGCGACGAAGCCTTATCGTTTCACGGGCCAAATGCTGTCTTTCTTGCTTCAGCTCACTGATGATGGATGGGAGTTCTTGGAGTTTCTTTTCTTCAGCGGCTATCTCTTTGGCTATCTGCTCCATCTCCTTGGCCAGCTCTGCTCTTCTCCGTTTCAGCCGATCTATCGCGCCGACGATGTCCGGACGGCAGCTTTCGAGGAAGTTGATCTTGTGGTGTACCTCCTGAGTTCGGTGCTTGTATAAATCGACCTCTTCCCGAGTTTTTGCCATCTGGGCATGATCGGCCATGTGGCGCAACGCCCTGGAAACCGGAATATGCATATGCTCTATATAGGCAGCATGAGCCAAGTTTTCTGACACTTCTTCCGGGATTCGACCCTTGATCTCGTTGAAAAGTCATCGAATCGGCGAAGCATCTTCTACCAATCGGCCGATGTCGTCTTGAAGAAGAGTGCGCATGCTTTCGAGCTTGGCACGGACATCATCGGAGGTAGAGCTCGACGAAATTGGGTGTGAAGCAATTTCCTCGTCATCAGGCAAGGAGACGGCAAAGGAGAAGATGCTGTTGTTAGGGGTGTCTTGCTCCTGTGAAGAAATAAAGAAAAGGGTAAGCAAGCAGTAAAGGGGAATCGGCCGGTTCTAATGGTAAGTTTGTTACCTCCTTAAAATGAATTTCTCTTGCCTGCGCCGGTGGAAGCGTTTCCCTTGTCTCAGGGGCTGGTGCAGTTGGCTCGTTGGAAGAAGAGGATTCAACGATTATCAGTGCTCCGCTTGGACCAGCTTCCTAAAAAAGACATAAAAGAAGATCCTGTGAGTATGCTATGGGAAATTGAAATAAGATGGTGTGAGAAATCTGTCATGCCTCTGTTGATCTTCCGGCCGATGTTTGTTGTGGGGTTATAGTCAGCATACCCAAATCGTCCTGACATCAGGATCGGTTAAGTTCTCTGAAAATTAAGAGATCAAGGTAAGAGGTCATTTACCTCGACGAGAGGAGCTGCTGGAGTTTCGGCTTCCACTTGAGACGTAGCCGATTGCTGCGGAGACTGCGGTGGAATAGCTTGTGCAGCCTGACAGAGGAAGAGAGTTAATGTCAGTGGAAGATTTGAAGAATATATGGGATAAGTAAGATTACCTGAACAGCTTCTACTAATAGCGATGCTGCAGCTGCCCCGACTTCGGCGGTGACTTGAGGATCGGCTATCTCGACAACCGACAAAGGTGAAGGGATTGGAGTCTCGTCCTATGCCACTGCCATCTGGTCAGCCGATCCGATACGGGGAGTCTCGGCCGATGCCACTGCCATCTGGTCGGCCGATCCGATACGGGGAGTCTCAGCCGATGCTATTGCCGTCTGATCGGTCGATCCGATGCGAGCTCGCACTCGACGGCTGGTTATCTACGAGGTTGGCCTTTTCGGTGCTCATTTCGATCGGCCAGTAGAGATATCCTTGATAGTTGGAGCATGGAAGCCGATAAGTGGATACGGCGTGTATTGATGGTGACTATCTATCGGCCTGCCGCTTCGGCTCCGCATCGGAGGGACCTGGCTTTCAGACTGAGAAGATGAACGTGAATTAATAACAAGATGACAATATGGAAAGAAATAGTATTGGAATCGGCTGGGAAAGAGGGCATACCGCTGCATTTGGGTCAATATTTTCTGGATCCAGAATGTTGCAATAAATCGATGGAGATTTGCACAAAAGGTATTGCTTCCATTCTGCCCACCATAATTTGAATTGTTGGGTGGCAAAAGAGGCAACTAACCAATTATTCAGATCAATAGTACTGGAATTGGGTACTAGGTCGCACAGCCGACTGTAATCAAGACTTGAAGTCAGTCCATCTCTGAATTTCGCTTGACCGGCGAAGTAGACCCGAATCGGCAGTTGGCCAAAACCCAGTTGACTTGCCGCAGCCGATGGATTGTAGAACTCATAGGTGGGAGAGTCCTTTCCTGAGAAGAAATTGGCTGGCAGAATCCCTGGTTTGATCAAGACATCCATAAGCTCCCTGTCAAAAGTATGGGTGGAGAAGTCGTAGCTTATGGGTAACTCGAAAATCGGCTCCACTGCTTGATATGGATGCCAGCTGATGGTCTCTTCACTAAGGCCATTATAAAAGCATCTGAAGTACTCAGCTGTGCGGGTAGCAGTAAACTGGCAGCCGGGGAAGGCCGATGCCGCTTCTCCAAAAGATCTGCAGCGTCGTCGGATGGATGGATTCTCCTCTGACTCAATGTTAGGGAAAGTTTTGGTCTCTATCCGTTGCTGAGAGACCTTGCTCATGTGTAAATTGAGCCAGAGGGTGATGAACCACCAGGGACGGCCAGGGTTCCCAATCGGCTCCTCCTTTGACAGCTTGGTGCCGATTTGGTGCATCAGGTAATAGGCCGATCCCAGCAGATGTTTTCCAAGGGGGATGGCCGATCCTTGTGACAAAGCCTCCGCTAAAGCTTGGGTGTTTGAAGAGGGTCCAACTGCTCTGCCACAGAAAAAATGCTTTTCTAGTCACATCATCAAAAAGGCAGTATGCTCCTTCTCTGAAACTGTCCCGGTCTTCATATTTTTACTAATATACCCTTTCCATCCGCCGATTCCTTTGGTCTCTAGCCGATGTGATGGCTTGAACAGATAGTTGAAAGGGGTATCGGCGGAGGAGACATCGAGGCCGGTCAACAACAGAACATCGGCCAGAGTCGGGGTCATAGGTCCATGCCCGAAAAGGAATGCATTGAGTGCATCAGACCAAAAATAAGAAGCAGCCATGACCAGAGGTTCATTTCTTTCCATCTGAGACAAAGATAGGTCTATGCACTGGCCGATTTTTTGTTCCTCCCACTGAACCTTCCTAGATCTGGCCATTCTCTGGTACCATTCTCTCCAGCCGGGGGTTTCATTTGGCCAGGATCTAAAGGTACCTACCCACTGATCTAGGTCCATGGGCGATTGCTTTAATGGGATTCTGTGAGTCTCTAAACTGATCAGGTCAATTGGATCGGGGTTTCCCATAGGGCCTAAGTAGATAAGGTCAGGGGATTCTGAGAGGGGGATGGTGATTCAGTGCCTAAGTGCCTAAAAAAGGAGAAAAGGGGAAGAAACTGAAAAAAAATCCGGAAAGTACTAAAGCAGCAGAAAAGCGAAAGGGGAAAAATTTCAAGCATTTACCTCTGGGATGGAAATCATTATCGCCGATGGGACTGCCAGGGGAGCCGCCGATTGGGCCGCCGCCGCTGAAGGGGTTGCCGATAGAGCTTCCGTGGATGGAGCGGTCGCCGATGGTGATGCCATTGGAGGGTTGGAGCAGGTCGCGGATGAGATCGTCGGAAGGGGGGAAGCGCTTGGAGATCAAAGAGAGCTTGGAGGAAGACGAACAGTGGTTCGCTGGAAGAGAATGCTAGATTTGTGGGGAAGAGTAGGCAGAGAGGGCCAATACTTAAGAAAAATCGGGAGAGCAAGGGCAAAGATGGTATTCTTGCCGCGCCGTCTACACGAATTCCAGGGGAGCAGTCGTTTCGCGCGCTCAGTCCGAGAAAATTGCAATCATTGTGCCGCGGAACGGAAGGAGATTTTTACTGCGCCCGTTTCGGAGGAAAAGGTTAAAGAAAGAGTTTCAAAGAAAAAGTCATATTTTACTCCGAAACTGGGGGGCATGTGTTGACGCCAGATTTTGACACGTGTTAAATCGGCGTCGGGAAAAGAAGGTCGGCCGATGCGGCAGATCTAAAGGCTACAGTAAGGAATCGGCCGATTGAGGTAACAGTTGAAAATCGGCCGATTGGTGATACAGCTTGCGCCAACAGGATGGGACTATTTCGGAGGGTCCTGGTCAAAAGTTGGTCAACAAGACAATGCTAAGTCAGTCAAGGAGCAATTGAAAAGAATCTTGATTGGATTAGGGGACGACAGCGGAAGATTCTGCGGGAGTCCGTTTCCTTTAAAAATTATTATAGATATAGTAGTTTTCCTGTTTTTTAAATAAGGTTGTAACAAGTCGTGATCGACCAGGAGTCCTAGTTTTAGGGTATAAATAGGAGTCGTCAGGGTCTTGCAAAAAGATCAATCACATCAATCAACAACAATACTTCTACTTTTTTCAGCAATTTACTTTCAAGTCGGCGACTTCGCCAATACTTTTTTTCTTTCACGAGTTCGTACGGGTTGGCAGGGCTGCATCAACTTGATCTCCGGCCAATTGGTAGGTTCCGCTTATCGAGTAATATCTGAGCTTTAACTACAGGCGCATCGCTGTGGTTTCGTTTGGATTTATTCACCAGTTATCGATATTTACTAGAATCGCAAGTTTTACCTGTTATTCTAGTATTATCACCAGTTATCCAACTTGAAATCAGAGTAATCGGCTTCGTTATCCTTCTTCTTCGATTTACCATCTTACAGCCGATTAGATCTATTTCAAGTGTTGCATCCATACTAATTGTTTAGATCGCTCCAGCAGTTTTCTTTACAATTATTACGCGATTATCGGCTGATCCATAGCCGATCATCTTTACAGCAAATCGGCCGATTCGCCGCCGACGCGCTCTTCAGGACAGATCGGAACTCCAGCCGATCGGAGCGTCTGGAATTTAATACTTTATTTCCTTGTCAATCAACAGGTCAGATTGACTGGCACGCCGCGCGAACCGCACCAGGGCGATAACCCGAACAGGAGCTAAGCAGATTCTCCCGGGTCGTGTGTCCGACGCTGAAGACCATCGGCCGATTCCTATCCGGCCGATTTTAGCGCCAACAAATTGTTATGCAAAAGCCATATTTTTCTACTTTCAATTTAGGTGGAAGAAAACAAGCTATATGAAAAAGATCCAAGAAATATCAATTAACGTACAAATAAATGCCATTAAATGAAATATTATGATTTTAGAAAATTTGAAAAAAAATCATCAAAATTGGAGTTCTTACGAGGGATAAATACCAATAAAGATGAACTATATATCCGTTCTTCCTTACAAGATCACAGTACGATCTTATCCTTTTAAAAGTGTTAAGTTACCAATCAAAATGCAACAAAAGGAACGGTGCAGTGGTAAGCTATATCTTTCTCTAATCCCCCTTGTGACACTATTTTTCTACGATATAGATTCTTTTCTTTTTTGGCACAGATGATGGGGGTGCTTCAGCAATTTGGCCTGGTGGTAGATGTGCTCCACTCTAACCCTCGGGTGCAGAAAACCCCCTTGCCGCATTTTTTGGATCATTTTAGTGGGCGTGGACACGCTTGCTGTTGGGTGACCTGGCACCCGCGCACGTAGTTTAGTACAAATAAAATTAGCACCAGATGTTTGGACAAAGTGCAGAAGCAGTCCAGTGGTTAGGCGTGCCTGTATCATTGCATTCGTGGGGTGCAAAGTATAAGAAATATCATCGTGATGCATATGACAAGATCCACCAATATGTTGAGTCCTATGTTGAGTTCACTCCCCTTTGGTATCAAGCGCCAAAAAGAGAGACCCTGCCGTAGCCACTACTCATAGTCCTCATCATCATCTTCTTTGTCCGTGGGTGTGACGGCCGCTGGCACTTCCTCTTCTTCTTCTTCATCCGACTCCTCACGCCCACTCAAATCTTCTTCAATATCATAATCATCCACGTGGGAAGCACCAAACATCATAAATGAGCTGCTAATCTCCTCCCATGGATTGTAGAACGTTGGGGGAGGAGGGAAATCCGTAGGAGCGTGAATAGGAGAATGAGGCATGTCATTCTTTGCCATAAGAGCTTTTTGTCGTTTCTCCATCTTCAACGGTCGCTCATCCACATACTTTCTATGGGTATGAATTTCTTGTGCATTGTGACGACCCACATTAAGGCATGCAAAGAGACCTTGAGAGATAAAACTAAGAATTCCCTTCTTCTTTGAAGCACAAGAAGGAGGATCACAAGAACTTGAAGGACCTTGTGGACTAGATGAACCATGGGAGCTAGATGGAGCTTCGGATGGTCCTTGAGTGACGCGACGAGGTGCATGAGCTCCAAGTTTGAGAAGCATTGAACTTGATCTTTTTTTGGCTTGTACACTTGATGGTCCTTGTCGGTTAAGATCTCAACACCGGTCACTTCTTGATCATAGCAAAGATGTAGGGTGCATAGTGACAGCCCTTCTTTGGTGAAACTGAACAGACGATGATATCCTCCCAAACGCTGATTTTGGGGATCGATTCGACGGTGAATCAAGTCTGGAGCGGAAAACCGATTCCACGTAGAAGGAGGAGCGGGAAAAACTTGCTCCCCCCGATTCTCTTCCGCTCCCCACCCGCATTGTCCCTGCATGCGTTGGCCGGCCGCTCGGCCGCCGGTCGAGCATCCCCGCCGGAGCTCAATTCACGACAGCCGGACCTCAGCCCGCCCGCCGCAGGTCCCCGCGTGCCTGCTGAGCTGCCGGGCGCACGTCCCTGTCCGCCCGTCGGCCGCCCGTCCGCTCGCTCGCCCGCTTGCCGACCGTCCCGGCCAGAACTCGGCCAGCCAGCCAAGTATCCCCGCCCTCCCGCTCGTCGGCCGGCCGCGCGACCCCGCTGGAGCTCGGCCGGAGGTTGATTCGCGGCAGCCGGAGCTCGGCCAGAGTTGTATTCGCGGCGGCGGCCAGAGCTGGAGCCTCACCAGAGCGCCACCGAACAGGTTATTTTAGGGAGCAGGAGTGGCTGGAGCGGGAGGACCTAGGATCGAGAAGCCGAGCGGAGTGGAGCTGCTTTTGAGCGGTACCAAACACGCCCTAAATAGAATGCACCTAGCTCCACAAAGATTTCAAATCACTGGTTGTTATTCATTTTACAGCTCCAAAATCCACGTGAAAAGAACATACACAGCTTAAAACTAAGTATTAATAGTTATTGTGCAAGAAAATTAGAAATTGGTATGTGAGGTTCCATCACCAATGGTGCTAGTGCTAGGGCTAGCTAGATGGCTGATGCTCGATTCAACTAGGAGCTGCTGCTGGTCCATGCCCTGCTGTTGGCGTGCTACCTCGTTCTGATGCTCCTGACTGTGATTTTGAAATAGCCACCAGCAGCAAGGCGTCGTCCTGCTGTGAGCACTGTGGAAATGCTTCGCGCTGTGCTTGGATACCTGGTGTCTGGTGAAAGATGTTTTCAAGCTGGCCTTGGTCCTTCTTTCCTTCATTGTGGCAGTTGGGCGCTGGATGGAGAAGTGCTCGCTCGGAAAGGGGTCTCTTCAGGAGAACGCTGGGGCGTTCATGTTTGATACAGGCATTGCCAGCATTGCGGTTATCCATTGCTTCTTTGTGTGCCCATCCTGGATTGTCGAGTGGAGAACTGGCCATCCTAGGGGTACCAGCCAAAAGAATTAGCTACACTATGAGGTACGCGCATCCAGTCTCTTTGGTGATTGCGTCTTAGCTGGTAAACATATGTGAAAATGTTAGATTGTTCCAGTTGTTTGATTCTTGGGCATACCCTGGAAACTCTGTTAGAAATTGAAAATACTATTATAACCCTGACAGCTGGCAGCATCAATCTTGTGTTCTGCTTTATTAAGTGATGTGAATCTCACCACTGTATAACTTGTTTTTGTGCTGGTTGCCTGGTCCATATTCAGATGTTGCTATCTTGTGTTCAGTTGCTAGCTTGCTCTCAGATTATTTTGTAATTTGCCTTAGCTGAGAAGGTATGGTAAATAATTTGTGCATTCATGCAGGCCAGATCCTTGCTGGTTTTCTGGACAGGTATCTTTGCATATATGAACCTTTAGTGACTTCTAGACTAGAAACTGGATGCTTTCATGTATATTCCTTCAAAGCAAATAAATTCTGATTTTCCAACAATCTAGATTTTTGATTTGGCATATTTGTAGCCTTTCGTGAGTTAGGCCCACTAGACATTTGTGGTCTTGCAATTAGTTGTGGGATTAAAATGCTTGCTTTAAACTACAAAATGTACATGTAAAGTTGTAAAGGAAGGCCAATTCTACATTTTTGCTAGTTGTATTGTAGTCAAGTTTTCAGGGCTTGTATTTCAAACTTGACCACGTAAAGTGAATTACTCCCCCTTCTAATTACACAACGTCCAAAACTTGAAATTGCTGGAAAGTGCAAAAGAAATTAGCTTCATTATTCATTGTCATTTTAATAGAGTGCATATGTGGTACAAAATCCATATGCACAACTTGTTCTTTTGGATGCGTTAAACTTTTTTCGCTCATGTCCAGTCAGCATATTTTCTGTTTATTGGCGATGATGTAGAACTAATCATGCTTAATGTTGGACAATGAAATGTGGTGAAGGAATCTGTAAACTTCACTACAGAAACTGGCTCCTCTGCTGTAAACCAGATAATCAATCACACTATTTTCATTCAAAATTTTCCGGAAATCAATTGTGACTGCTAATTTACTCTTTTGTAACAATTTCAGTTCCTTGGACGTGTGAAGAATCTGTCTGGTTTCTGCAAGACGAATACTATACTGCAAGTTTGTTGTTGCACAGAGTAACAAGAACCCCGATGCGTTGTAATGTCCTTTCTCTTCAGTATCGCCCTGGATTTTTCATGATGTACGGGAGATTTGCCCTTATTCTCATGCCGCCTTCAAGAGAGGAACCTGCATCATCTTCAGATCTTGGGGCCACGGATTTAGCACACACTCTACTGTTGTTGCAACAATAGGACAAGTGAAAATGTAGGGCTTTGCAGTTTACCGTAGGCTACATGTCTGTTAGTCGCAGTTGGTGCCTCAGCCTGCAGGCTGTATCCCTGAACCTATATAACAGTGTGGTGACTAGTCAGATTTCTAACGTTGCGGCACCGTTTCAATTTCATCCAGGCTAGGCTTGCTCGAAACCTGGAAGAAGCCATTTCGGATTTGCTCTCCAATCCAAAGGGAACTTGTTCAGCAGCAGAGATCTCCTTCCGTTTAGAACTTGTTCACTTGGGAAACGTTGCCGCGACCAGGAACCCACCGGCATCGCCGTCAGGCATCACGACCTTCATATCTTGGCGTGCGCGCGCGCCGATGACAGGAGGAACCTTGCCGGCGGTAGCGGATCTCGGAACGGCATCAGGCTGCAGCTCACGCCGACGGCGTTGCCACCGTCGCCCTGGAACCGTGTCAGTTGCAGTGGTGTTGTCTTCATCAGATCATCACATAGAAATTCCGCTGTAAGATTAAGATGGTACTGCAAAAAAAAAGGAGATCTTTCTCTTGGAGTGTGGTTGTATTCAAATAAAATCCAAAGACAAAACGTTTGCTTTTGAAATTTCTGTTTTTGACCTGAAACTGTAACCTTTCGATCGAACAAAAATACAGAACTTTATTATAAACAACTAAGTCTCACAAGTTTAAATGGGATCAATGACTTTCAAATTTCAATTGCAAACAGAAGGCATTTAACTAAGTGAGAGTACTACATATCAAAAGCTTTCACTATAGATCAATAACTTTCAGACAGATAGTGAATCTTACTGGAAATTCTGAGCCTCAATACCTAAATTGGATTCAAATGTGCAGCGCAAAAGAAACGGAAAATACTTCGTGCCCGCGTGGGCAGGTGCCCTCACCCGAGACTGTTAGGCTCCGTTAGGTTTCTTTGCGTCAGTGCACTCATGGTGTTTTGTTGTCTTGTTTTTTTCCGTTTTCTCTTCTCCTGGTCCTCTCATCTTCTTCGGGTTGCATTAGTTTCTCTATTAACGCTTACATATTTCTCATTTCTTTTCTATCATATATTCTTATATAAAGCTATTAGTGAAATATCTTCTGTCCAAATTTATTTCTAGCAATTGTCCAGGATATAGGTGTCCAAATTGATTTCTAGTATTTATCTAGAAAAATAGCTCCTGATAACATTGATTTCTAGAATGATTTTTGGTCAAATATAGATTTAAAAATCCAGTCCGACACAATCTAAGTCTAAACTCTTGGTGCACACATGGAACCTGAATGTTTTCTAGCTTTATTTCCAGAAAAATGACTTCTAACATGAAAGCATTAATGCTTTCCTGTATTTTTTAGACATAGGGGGTGGGACTTGAATGATTTATAGCATCCTTTTTTTCTAGTAAACGGCTTGCAACCCACTGAAAAATCTGACATGAAACAAAATGATAGGAAGATGTGGTTTGGGATTTGGAGAAACAAACAATTTGACAAGTCTGACAGCAAGATGTGATATGAGATTTGGAGAGAAACAACCTTAGAAGAAGGCAGCAGTTTTGTAGCCTATCGCAATTCAATCCAGTCAAACAATCATTTCAAAATCCCAACCAGCCAATCCAAATAGCCCCAATCCCATGAATCTGAATAAGATATAATAAGCTTCTGATCAGAAACAAGAATTGGAGAATCACAATGAACAAAAATTTTCGCTGGATGCATAGACCCAAGCTTATGGAACCAGAAGTGGCTAGGAAGTGATACAGAGTGGTAGCTGCAATAGTGGCAAATCATAACCTCCATTCTTCGTCTTCACAAGTCAAGATTCAAGGAAAGAGGACCTCTCTTTCAAGGAGGAGGACGACGATGAGGAGGCATTATCAGCTACAGCGGCAGGGTCTGCAATGGCAGCGCTGGCGCCGTCCTCCTGTTGCCGCTTTTCATCCTTTTGGCCTCGCTGCCCTCGGCACCCGGATGTTGTAGTAGCTGCCGGCTCGCGGTTGAAGAAGCGCCTCAGGTCCTCCTCGGACCCTGCCGGCTGTGCCTGCTTGCTGCTGCGGCAGGCTGATGTTCTTGTGCAGCTTCGCTAGTGCCTCGGACCCTGCCGACAGATGAGAGAGACAGTGCATCCGTGATCCACTAGCTGACTCTGTTAATCTCCATTGGACTCCGTTAGATCTCTTAGATGAATCTCCACCACTGCTTTTCCATCGGACGCCAAGCATATGGGTGGGCACCGGTCCATGAGCGTACAGAATCCACTCTTGCAAAAAAATGCACCAAAATTTTAAGACTTCACAAGTAATGTGAGTTTCATTTCTTTAATTTTCGTAGTACAAGCTTCTATGTTAGATGGCGGCCAACGTTTACAGCATAGGCACACAAATCCACAACTTTTATTTCCACAGTTAATAATATTTTTATTTCCACAACTTTTTGCAGTAGAAGTTTGTATATTTGTAATTTTCAAATACAATCACAAAATTAAAACGAGTTTTGAAGACCTTGTTTTGCAGATCTGATCCTCTGGTTCCTGAAACAAAAGGGGGAGGAGCTCTCTTCGTCGTGTTGGTTAAGATGGAGGAGGAGAGAGGCTCGTTAACAACGTGTTCATATTACCACAGCCACACAATATGGTAGCAAGTAGCATGAAGGCATTTTCAGGCGTGAGACCAATCATGCAACGCGATGGTCACCCGGGCGGCGACCGGGGCCGCGGGGGCGACGGCGGAGAGGTTGAAGCAGCTGATGGGGAACACCGCGGCGCTGGTGACGGGCTTCCAGCCGGAGGACGTGCTGCCCGACGCGCCGGCGAGGTTCGTGACGTGGGCGACGGGCCTTGACAAGAAGCTCGACAACATGGCCGAGGCCTGGGACAAGTTCCTGTCCGAGATAGTGGCCGCGCACGAGGAGAAGGGGGGCGGCGGTGCAGGGGAGGAGGAGGATGAGGACTTCTTGGACGTCCTGCTTCGGCTGAGGCGAGAAGGCGCCGACGGGCTCGAGCTCACAGACGATCGCATCAAAGCCACCATCAAGGTCAGCTTTCGCAGAAACGCTCTTGAAATTTCCCAACGAATGTCTAGTGATCTTGTTCTCCTGTTCCGTGTTCGATTCTTGCGTCTGCAGGACATGATCGCCGCCGCAACAGGGACGTCATCGGAAACGCTGGAATGGGCCATGGCAGAGCTCGTCGCCAACCCGCGGGTGATGGCCAAGCTCCAAAACGAGATAACGCGGGTCGCCGGCGCCGCCGCCGATGAGCCGGCCATCGCGGAAGCGGACCTGGACAAGATGGAATACCTGAAGGCAGTGTTCAAGGAGGTGCTCCGGCTCCACCCGCCGGCGCCGCTCCTGGTCCCGCACGAGTCGACGGCGCCCGCGGTGGTGCGGGGCTACGAGATCCCGGCCAGGACCGCGCTCTTCGTCAACGCGTGGGCGATCGGGCGGACCCCGCGGCGTGGGACGCGCCGGAGGAGTTCCGGCCGGAGCGGTTCGTGGGCGGCGGCCCGGCGGCGGACTTCAGGGGGACGGACTACGAGCTCATCCCGTTCGGCGCCGGCCGGAGGATGTGCCCCGGCATCAACTTCGCTCTGCCGGTACTGGAGCTCGCGCTCGCCAGCATCCTGTGCCACTTCGACTGGGAGCTGCCCGCCGGCTTGCGCCCGGCGGACCTCGATATGGGCGAGGCGCCGGGGCTGACGACGCCGCCGCGGGTTCCACTTGTCCTGGTTCCCAGGTGCAAGACGACGCTCGCTGCCTGCGAATTGAAGTAGGAATCGATGTGCCTCCAACTCCATTCCGGCACTCCCCTCCATTGGAATTGGAAACCCTGGTTTGTGTGTGAAGTTGTAGTGGTGGATCAAAATTCTTCTTATTTTGAGCTGCCGTGGATCGAAATTCAACAACACAGCGGACTCGCACGGTGAATCGTCGTCTCTGGTTGACCTGCTTTTGCTTGGAGTTGGAATGGGGCTGGACAATCCGGTCTTTTCACATGTCGCAATTTATTTTAGAGAAATGCGCATCATCATCGTCATAAATTTACAATTAGCCAAAAAAATCATCACAATTACTCTGTGGGGCCGGCTGGCAGGTGAGGTGAGGCTGACAGGTCCCATTCTCTCTTTTCATTTCTTTTTTATGTTGCGGAATTCTAACACTGAAATTAAGGCAAAATTTGCTCCGGGGCATTCATCAAATTGGTCAAAACGCACCACAAACGGGGAAATTAACGGAGTACCATTATAAAATCATGAGCCTTTTGCCATAGAACACCGCAGTGGTTATAATATTAATTTCCCTGATTCGAGGGTGGAGACCGGAGAGTGGGTACGGAAAGTCTTTTTCTGATAGAAGAGATTGAGGTGAGAAAAACATGTGACTAGCGCTAACTGCATGGTATCATGGGAAACTGCGTGTCGCCCTAAGAATGAAGGTGGTTTAGGGATAAAAATATGGAAAATATAAGTTTGCTTTTAAAGTTTTTGCACAAGATTCGCACACACAACAAAATATAAGTTTGCATGGCTAGCTTGAAGAGATCGCCTGAAAACCAGGCAGGTACTAGCAAAGAAAAACATTGTCGCAAGCTCAGGTTGCCCATATGGATGTAACAAGGAGGAAACGATACAGCACATGTCATTCAGATGCCCACATGCAACTAAGTCTGGACAAGATTATAATTGTCGACGATCCCACAAATTGATCTGAATAGAGCAATGTCATCACCTCCAAGCTAAGCACTGACCCAAAGAGCCATCCAGAGCTACCCACGATTATCATAGCAATAGCTTGGAATATTTGGTTAGCAAGGAAGGAATAGGAGGACTTTTGATGGGATCACCACACCAGTACAACTTATCAAACAAAACTGCATTCAAATTATTTGTGGGTAATGTAGAAGCAAATATAGGAATAATTTTGGATATTCTTTTTGGAATGGCATGCATATGTAGTTAATTTATTTGTGGGATTACTTTATATTACTTTTAGTAATAATAGGAGCGAGTAGTTTAAATGCAAACTTAGTGGATAACTATAGACGAAGATTTATGGGGCTATATTAGACCTTTTTGTTTCATAATGGCAGGGTGGTACCTCTTTAGGAATGCTATAGACCTAAGACTATTATTATTTTAGAGTATATTTGAACTGTTAGTAATATGTTTCTGTTTTTTGTGTGAATTTTTATGATTTTTATTTTGTTTTCTAGAGCTTATTGTGACGGTTAACGTATTTAGTTCCAAAAGAAATCAACAATTAGCTATACTTAGATTCTTATGTACTACATATTTCAACGCTAGTCGCTAGGTTTTTTACACAAAGGATGGTACTTCCTCCATTCTAGAATTATAGGTCATTTTAGTTTTCTAGACATATAAGTTTTGTTATGCGTTAGTGTGTATCTAGATGAATAGTAAAAATGTAAATCTAGAAAAGCCTAAATGATTTATAATTTAGAAAATAATTTATAATTTGGAACAGAGAAAGTAACATAAATACAAATGCTAGGTTCTAGTGGTCATTTGAAGTAAAGAATCCCTCTAACTTTCCTGCCTGTTTCTCCAACGCCGAAGCCCTTTTCGTGGTTTACTGCAAATGTTTTTTGTTTTCTGCTTGTTGCTGCTCTGCTTGCAGTCCAGTCCGACTCGGACTGTCCGAGGACTGATTTCCGCTGATTGTGCCGAGTCCGAGAACTAATTTCGGTTGTCTTGGGCCGAGTCCGAATCTAGATTGTGAGATTGTGGGCCATATATATATGGACACACCGAGACCTTCTTCGGTATGATGCCAAGCAGCGTAGCAACTATTCAGGCAAACATGGGCTTTTTCAAGGACCTGTTGTCACGCCATCTCCTCCGCAGGCCGGCGCCTTCTCTGCAACCTCCTCGCCGGGACAGCACCAGCGAAGCGCTTCCATGCTGCTGGGCTGCGGCGGCGGCCAGCGCCGACGCCCCAGCCTCGTACGACGGCGCCGAGGACGAGTACGAGGAGGAGGAGGAGGAGTGGGATCGCATGCTCCCCCCGAACCACCCCCAGACCATCCGGGTGCAGCGCATCGCCGCCCACCTCATCGCCGCCGCGTGTGACGACACGAACTACGGACCCCGGAGGCTCTCGGCGAGGATCCGGCGCCCCTTCGACGGCATCCACTGGACCGTCGGCGTGGTCGACGCGGGGGGGTACGTCAGCGGGTTCAGCACCGCGACCGGCGACATCGTGGTCTCCACGGGGCTCCTCCGGTGCCTGCGCCAGGACGACGCCGTCGCCGCGGTGCTCGGGCACGAGGTCGGGCACGTGATCGCGAGGCACGGCGAGAAGAGGGCGAGGAACTGGTTCCTGGCCGGCCTCCTCGCCAACTTCGCCGGGGAGCTGCTGCTCCTGCACGACGACGCGCCGCCGGGCGACGGTGCGGCGGCGCGGAGCGAGTGGCGGTCCCTCTTCATGCGGCCGTGCTACCGCAGCCAGGAGTACGAGGCGGATCGCCTGGGGCTCCTCCTGCTCGCCGCCGCGGGGTACGACCCGCGCGCGGGCCCGCCGATGTACAGGAAGCTCGGAGGGGAGACGCGGCGCCGGACGACGTGGGCGCCACGCATCCTCCGAGCGCGAAGAGAGCTGAGCGCCTGTCGGAGGCCAAGGTCATGGACCAGGCGCTGGAGCTGCACAGAGAAGCAGCTCTGTACGGCAAGGGCGCCGCAGCTCGAGGTTCTTGGACTTGGATGATGACTCGAAAATTCTACGGAAATGCCAAATTTTATGTGCCTGTGCACTAGAAGACAAATTCATGCACTTGAAATTTCATTTTTGTATGACGAATTTTTGTGAGACTTTACAAAATTTTGTCTCTAGTGTACACCCTGCAAAGTACATCACGCCAACTTTCGCTGCAATGTACATCTATGGATGCACTGTGTGCATCATTTTAAAGTTTTTGAATACTTGTAAGTATGTTTTTTTAGTAGTTTTCACGTTTCCAGGTTTCCACCCAATATCTTTCCTATATATCTTGGGCACCTCCCGAGGTGAAATTCTTTACGTGGCAGCTCCTCCACATGGATATGGTTACTGCAGACAGCGGATCGACGCGGACATCTCCATGGGCTTCGAGCCAGCTGTTGATGTTCGGTGGGACGACTGGTGAAATAAAACATGTACCTTGCATCGAAAAGAAATAAAACATGTACCGCAATGTATACCACGAGCCATATGGATCGTCGCATTACAGTTGAACTGCAGACTTTGAAAGTGTCGATTAATACTTGCAACTTGCAAGCGTCGGTCGAATATCAATCAAAACAGTTATACTTTTTCAAGAGAAAACAGGAATCTAGGTCCAGCAGAAACTTCTCTGCTGATGAAGTATTGCTGCACACTTTTCAAAAGACCGGTTCATAAGGGGATTTCCAGATGAGCTTACATACTGTATTCGAAGGAATGTAATATGGTAGTAATGCACCGTGCCTTGATACTCCTGAAACTTGCTGGACCCTTTACAGAGATTAGTTTGTAAGGGACTATCCATATGAGCTTACAGACTACCATGAATTGTTCAAGAAATATTAGCAGCAACGTTGTGTATTGTTACTCCTGAAACTAGCAGTTATACTTGTGCTATCATCCCACCCTCAGTGCCCAAGCTAAATCCTGTCTTAACAGAGCTGCGAATCCCAGAAACTGAAAATGAAATTAGAGAAAATTGTCAGTCAAATAGCCAAAACTGGGAATTGGGAAGCTGAGCACATTATTAGCACACTGCTACTACATCAAGTAGACCAAAAGAGTATGAAACGTGTTTACATCCAAAAGTGCAACCAAACAATGTGACCTGTATGGTTGAAACATAAGGTAAACAGCTGCAGAGGAGATAATGAAATGCACCCATCATGAAAAAATAACACTGGTTTTCAATTAACAGGTCCTGTGCCTATTAATAATACATTCAAGCAAATACGATCTTTACTAATTGTCAGCAATATCTCACTGAAACAGAACATCCTTCTAGAGAACTTTAGCTATGCATTCCCTATTCATTAGCTCACTCCTGATCCAATGTGTGTACTTCAAGACTAGATGTTTATGACACAAAAGTATGAAAAATTTTACTATAGTGGCTCATGCAAACCATATCAAACCATATTATCTACAGACAAACAGAAAATTAAGCACATGTTTCATTACATTTGATATCATTGCCCATGATTGAACATCAAAATAAGAACACATTGAATCCTAAAGTTAACATAGCCATTATTGTATGATTATAGCAGTAAGAAAATTAGTTTCGATTCATTAGAGAAACAAGCAAACCAAAATTGGCTTTGACTAGGATAACCATGAAACTGTGAAAGCTTGCTACCATTTAGTTACTGATACACCTTGAGATTCACACAAATACGGTTAATTCCTATCTTGAGAAATGAAATAAAACATAGAAGTCCATTTATTGCCGTAACAATCTAATCAACCAGTTAGATCAAATAGTTTTGTATGAAGACTAAAGCGTTCTAGAAGAACAAATTCCTACCACCGCATCTACACTGCTACATCCACGTTTACAAAGCATGTCAAGAAACTGATCAGGGAAGCATGTCTTGACTTGCTCCTATGAATCAAATTACTTTCCAAAGCAAAAAAGTTTGTCAAGAATACTTGGAAGTACTAAGCTGTATGGCATAAACAGATATGAGATGCCGCAGAAACTATTAGAATTGTACACCACACCTATGCAATAAAACCAAAATAGATTGCACATCACACAAGAACCCATTTATACAAAACAACCTTATGAACGATGTTAACTATAGATATAATCTTGAGAAACTAAGTTGATACACCTTGAGATTCAAACATATACAGGATGTTGAGAAACCAAATAAAACAGATCAGTTCATTTTATTGCAGTAGCATCCACTTTAAAGATGAAACAAAACTTTCAGGGTTGATTTTAGCAACATGGTTTAGGTACACCAGTCAGTTCAAATAGTATAGTATGAGGACTAAAGTGTGCCAGAGGAACAGTTACCCACTACAACACCTACAATGCTACATCCAGGTTTACAAAGCAAGTCAAGAAATTGAACAGGGAAGCATATAATGCCATCAAAGTCAGTTTACGTAGTCCCACGTGTCAAATTACTAATTGTTTCTTTTCTCAAGGCAGCATCAAAATAGTAAGCTGATATCACATAAACAGATAAGAAATGCCGCAGAACCTATTAGATTTCTGCACCAGATCTATGTAATAAACCCAAATTAGATTACACATTACACAACAACCCATTTCTACAAAACAGCCTTAACGATGTTACTTATTGATATAACCTTAAGTTGTGTAATAATGTGCATGACTGATACAACAATAGATGCTTCAAGCAACAAATAAGATGCTAACAAGTAATGAACATGTCCATATCAATAAGATGCTGGTGTTATCAAAAGGGAAGAAAGGATGCACACCTTGAACCTGCCTTGTCAATGGGATCCAGTGGTTTCACGCCTCTCGACACAGCTAGCCACGAATATTCGGACGATAAGAAGCGGACAAGTCACAAAGCAGTAGACAATAAACCCGAGGAAGAACACGGTTTCCAAAAGCAGGTAGCCAGCTCTCTTTGCCCACGAATCCACTTGCATCAGCACGCCCAAGGCTACGATCATGAACACCACGACGAGGGACACGATAACGGCGCCAGGAACTGGATCCTGGTGGACGCGCACCGGCTGCGCCGCCGTGCCTCCACCCCCACCAACCTGTCACGAGCACACCAAAAGTCCAAAACCCGAACAATTGACCCAACCAGTGCTTGTTAGAAACCGCCCACGGGTAACGAATTGGGCAGGGTTCGAAATCGTGCTACCTCTCGAGTCTCAGACCAGCGGCTCTCATGGCGCCAGCACATGCCGAGGATGACGAGCACAACGGCGTGGAGGAAAACCCCGAGGAGCACCGAGGCAGCGAGGGCGATCTCCTTTGCGGAGGCCTCTTCGATGGAGCCCGCGCCGTAGCCCCACTCAGCGGCGATGAAGGCGGCGTTGGCGGCGCTGCTCATCCACGCGAAGCCGAAGAAGCCGAAGACGACGAACACGACGACGCAGTCGGCGAGGCGCACAGCCGGCGCCTAGGCGGCCTCCCGCGGAGGCGGCGGCGGCGGCGCCTGGGGCGGAGCGGCGGACGACTCGACGCCCGCCATGGAAGCGCGGACCCTAGGCTCCGGAAGGCTCCGTTCGAGTGGATTGCGTGGGCGCGGCGGAAGCCGAGGAGCGGGGCTGGTGGGTTGGTGAGCTTGCCAGGTTGGGGGGAGGTAGAAGCCGAGGCGGCCCGGGGACCTTCTATGACTTGTGTCTTGTGTGCCGTGTGTGTGTGTAGCGCTGCTGCTTCGGTTCAGTCATCAGCTAGGGAATTTAGTAGACGCGCCAGGTTGATTGCACACATCTTCTTTTGTTTTAACCGAAAATTATTTCAATTCCCCGTAGAAATCAGGTAGAATCCCCGGACAATGTGTTGCAGTTTCTATCGGTATTTTCCACTATTGATACTCGATAGAGAAGACATAAGAAACACGCACTCGTTCTGAAGTATCCCATACATGGAATATTCAGCGAAATAAACGTAGATCAGCTGATAAGATTTTTTACGGTGTAACATGTCCACCGGTTCTAGTGCTCATATTTTTCTATATTTATTCTAAAATTTAATTGGCATTATTTTTTCAAAATTGCTTGCGTGTATTTATAGAGTGAGTGGGCGTGGGTGCATATGAGCGTTTGTGTATATACTGTATTTTGTAAAAAAACACATGGGATATTCAATCTGAGATATTCTTCTATCAAACTATGAAATTACATTGTGTGCGTCTATATCAATGCAAACTTTAAGTTCCTGATGGCCTATCGATACTTTAAAAGACAAATGGGTTGAATTGTGAACTGAGAACTTTTAGTCAGAATGAATGAATGTTTTTAGCTTTTCCAAACCCAAATTAATGAGAGTTTCAATTTATTTTATGACCGTGTTAGATAACTCTTTACATTCCTATCTCATTATTTTGTATCAGAAGTTCAAACCCCCTCTATTATTCAAATTCCAAATGCTGTGCAGACACCTAATTAATGGTTATAGCCATGTCACGGGTTGTTGTGTGTTTGGCTAGCCTTTGTGATTAAAAATCCTATTACTATGTTTATAGCCTAGAAAAAAAAATGTGACGACACGTCGAGTAGCATCGCTCATAGCGAACACAATTTAGCTATTTATATAGCTCAGCTTCACAAGATTGTTAGGCAACTAAAAAGAAAGAACTTAGAAAACAATCCCTCGTCAACGGAAAACATGAAATTTCATTGCTGCAGACTGCAGCGACATTACGCATGCACATATTTGGCAGCAGTATGCTTGAAGAGTGCTCCCTCCGTTCCAAAATATTGTTCATTTTGACTTTTCTAGATTTATAGTATTTGTTATGCATCGAGATATAATGTATATGTATGTGCGTATCAAAATCTATAAATCTAGAAAAACCAAAACAACTGCATTTTGAAACAGAGTACCCAACAAGATCGGAAATCAGACTGGTTGAAGAAAAGTAACGCTGTTAAAAAACATGCAATCGTTCTGCTGGCGCTATCACCTCACTCGCCACGGGCAAGCGAAATCTCCTGTCCAACAAAGAATCGCGAAGGCTGGAAACTGAAATTATAATGAGAAAAAAAATTGTTAGTAGAATATTTGTAATGCGGAATAATTGGCGGTTGTTCAGAGCCCACCACTAGCATAATTCATAAATATATGCACAACTACAAAATCATTTCAAGTGTAGAAAAGTGAAATCATGTTTGGAGAAGAGGCGATGGGACTTCCACTCGTGCCGGCTGTGTACGTGCCGCAGCAACGCACTCTACTCTCTTACCAGGCCTGAGAAATTGGCAAGTGCCGGACAACCAATGCAACCTGCCGAACCCGGAAGAGGGACACGGGCCGGCCCAAAGTACCCTCCACTTTGCATACGGTTGCAGATATGTTTCTTTTCCTATACTATGTGCTTCGTATTGGAAGATTTTTACAGTTGGAGCTCACCTTCTCTCATGTAAGGTTATCGTCCAAGTGAGAGGTTTTCAGGATTTTGGGAGGCGAAAAGAATTCCGTGTATACCTACTTCAAATCCAGTACCGCACGTAGAGGGTTGCTGGAGGTAGACCGGTGTGGGTGGTGGGGTGACAAAAATGTGGTAGGCGCAGCCAAGCAGGCAACACTATGGAGGGTATGGGTTGGTGTCTTTAGTGATCTCTACTGACCGAAGATATTTAAAAGTTTAGAGACATTTTGTAGTTTTTATTAGAGATGGGGATGGACATGGTATAGCCCCCCATGACATTTCATTTTCAAACTAAACTTAACTAAAAAGGTATGAATAATATAAAATTTCTAACAATGTATATTACAAACGGATATTTCAAATACTATATCAATGAAAATATCCATGGCACTATCAATTGTTTAAGAAAAACATTGTTAGCGATCTTTAAACCGCGTTATAACAGCCACATTTTGTTGAATAAAAGGGCAAAAGCCATGTTCTATGTCTATGTTGACGCCAGATTTTGACACGTATTGAATCGGCGTCACGAGGAGAAGATTGGCCGATGAAGCAGATCTGAAAGCTACAGTAAGGAATCGGCCGGTTGAGGTAACAGTTGAAAATCGGCCGATTGATAGCGCAGCCTATGCCAACAGGGTGGGATTATTCCAGAAGATCCTGGTCAAAAGCTGGTCAACAAGGCATGCTAAGTCGGTCGGGAAGCAATTGAAGAGGTCCTAAATGGATTAGGAAACGGCGGCGGAAGATTCTGCGGGAGTCCGTTTCCTTTTTAAAAGTTATTATAGATATAGTAGTTTTCCTGTTTTTTAAATAAGGTTGTAACAAGTCGTAATCGACCAGGAGTCCTAGTTTCAGGGTATAAATAGGAGTCGCTAGGGCTTTGCAATACATATACATCAATCAACAACAATACTTCTACTTTTCCAGCAAATTACTTTCAAGTCGGCGACTTCGCCAATATTTTCTTCTTCCACGAGTTCGTACGGATTGGCAGGGCTGCATCAACTTGATCTCCGGCCAATTGGTAGGTTCCGCTTACCGAGTAATATCCGAGCTTTAGCTACGGGCGCATCGCTGTGGCTTCGTTTGGATTTATTCACCAGTTATCGATATTTACTAGAATTGCAAGTTTTACCTGTTATTCTAGTATTATCACCAGTTATCCAGCTTGAGATCAGGATAATCGGCTTCGTCATTGTTCTCCTTCGATTTATTGTCTCACAGCCGATTAGATCTATTTCAAGTGTTGTCCTTGCAGTAGTCGTCTAGATCGCTCCAGCAGTTTTCTTTACGATTACTATACGATCATCGGCTGATCCATAGCCGATCATCTCTACAGCAAATCGGCCGATTCGTTGCCGACGCACTCCTCAGGACAGATCGGAACCCCAGCCGATCGACGCGCCTGGAATTTAATACTCTATTTCCTTGTCAATCAACAGGTCAGATTGACTGGCACGCCGCGCGAACTGCACCAGGGCGATAACCCGAACAGGAGCTAAGCAGATTCTCCCGGGTCGTGTGTCCGACGCTGAAGACCCATCGGCCGATTCCTATCCGGCCGATTTTAGCGCCAACACACTTTTGGCACGCCCGGTGGGACCATCCAAGATCTGATATGTCGAAGAACGCAGAAATCTCCGACAGCAACATCATTGAGGTCACAGAAGCTGATCTCAAGGACGACCAGAGGGAAGAACTGGCCAAACACCTAGAAGACTACAAGAAGATGTACCTCCAGTCGTTCAGTCATACCAGGAGCGGGGAGGCAGTCAAGAAGGCTCCTATCCTAGCGCCTCGCCACATCACCATTGCTGAGGACTCGGGCAAGATGTCAGAGATGATTCAACAGTCCGTGTATCAAGCATTCATTGACCAATCCTCGGTGATGAGCAACATGGTGTATAACGCCGTCGTCAACTCTCTGGCCAGCGGAGCCGTCCAAGGCTATCAGGGACCAGCATATGCCCCTCCAACTACTCTACCAGCCAGAAGCCTACCATACACATCCCAATCGGCTCCTCAGCCGATATTGACGCAACGCGAGGGATACAGCTCTCCACCACCTCCGGCGTCTCCAGGATACAGCGGTGCACCATGTCTCCCGTCGCTAGCGCCGCTTCAACCCGTTCAGATGGCTTCTGTGCAAACACTACCTACAAGCTCAGCGTCTTGGGGGACGTTAGCCGTAGCGTATTTTCCCGAGCCAGCGAACGGGCATGGCACTTATTCGGTTCAGGTGCCATACCAACCGGCCGCCCGGCCGACGGTTTCCCAGTATCAGCCGATTTTACCAGAAATCGGCAGGGGGGCAAACACTGTGGAAGCATTCAGAGGCACGGCGCCAGCAGTGACGTACGAAGGGGGTGCGGACTTGTTTCGTCATCAACTATCGACCGCTCAGCAAAATTCGCCGATTCATCACCCAGCCATACCAGCCCTTCAGCATATGCCTGCGCCGCGAACAACTGTTCATCAACAACAGGTGGACTGGACGGAAAGAATAGCAGAAGTAATCCAAGATCAGTTTGGACTGAAGCCGAAAGTTCAAACTTATACTTACAAGACGCCGTATCCATCGGCCTATGACTCGCTGTCGTTCCCACACCGATACAAAGTTCCTGATTTCACCAAGTTCTCAGGGACGGATGACACATCCACTGTGGAGCATATCAACCGATTCATCATCCAGTGCGGAGAAGCTGCCACGCAAGATGCTCTGAGGGTGCGTTTATTTTCATCATCTCTCTCCGGATCGGCCTTCCAGTGGTTCACTACTTTACCGCCAAATTCTATCATCACGTGGGCCGATCTGGAGAAACAATTCCACAAGTACTTCTATGCAGGAGTACACGAGATGAAGATCTCGGATTTGACCAGCCTCAGGCAGAGGAGCGATGAACCAGTGACAGGGTATATACAGAGGTTCAGAGAAATCAGGAACAAATGCTACAGTCTGGCTCTGACCGATGCACAGTTGGCCGATATCGCTTTCCAAGGCCTCTTGCCACAAATCAAAGAGAGATATGCCGCCCAAGAGTTTGAAAGCCTGAGCCAAATCGTCCACCGATTGTCAGGGCAAGAGGTCCGACCGTTCGAACAACGGAAGAACTTCCAAAAGAAGGTGGCATACTTGGAGGGTTCTGAATCCGATGCGGAGGAAGAAATCGGCCTGGCAGAATGGGTGAAAGGGAAAAAACCAATATCTTGCCCCTTTGGCAAGAAGGAGCCAGAGACATTCGGCTTTGACACGTCAAAGGCCGATAAAATTTTTGATCTACTGCTTCAAGAGGGGCAGATTAAGCTGTCTCAACATCACACCATCCCTACGGCCGATCAACTTAAGAAGATGAAATACTGCAAGTGGCACAACGCTACTTCTCATGATACAAACGAATGTAAAGTCTTCCGCCAGCAGATACAATCGGCCATTGAACAGGGGCGGCTTAAGTTTGACACTCCAACCAAATCAGCAAAGCCGATGAAGATAGATCAGCATCCCTTCCCGACCAACACGGTTAACGCTGGGGGAACCTCAAGTCAAACCAAGGTGCTGACGTCAGAATCGGCGAGAAGAGGCGGTGCTGTCGACCCCAGGAGGCGGATCACGACGGAAGAAATCAGAAGGAACAGGCGAGGGCCAGAACGACCACGCAGGCCCGTCACCTCCCAATTCTTACTAAGTAAATATCGGCAGCAGCAAGAACAAGCAAGATACCAGGAGGAGACAATACGCCGGCACGAAGATCACTGGCAATGTCTGTTCTTTATCCACTGCTGGGAGAACGATATCAGATTGCCATCTGCCGACAATTGTCCGGAGTGTAACGGATTGAGCTGCAACGATCGCCCGAGGCCACACTCTAGGGACAAAGGATCAGAGCCGATCAACAGAAATCGGCGCGAAGAACGGCGCGTTTCGGTGCATGATCGGCTGGGGGGTAGAGTTGACCAGTGCAACAGGTCAAAAAGCAAGATCGGCCAGCAAGATGGACTGGGGGGCAGGATCAGCGCGCACGATCGGCTGGAAGAGATGGCCGATGATAGGGTGTCAGACGAAGATCCCCTAGGAAGGGAACCAGATTGGGAATACGCCGGATCATCGGCCAGGCCAGTGAATCCCAGGTGGTGTCCCGATGGCCTATCCAGATCCCAAAAGCGAAGGATCCAACGCCTACGCCAGTTGGAACATCAAGAAGAAGAACAAAGGCAGGCGCCAGAGAAAAGGAATGTGAAGTCTCGAGTTTGGCGCCCAAAGAAAAACGATCAAGAAACGAGCAACCAAGAATCGGCAGCCGAAATTGATATGGTATTCATACTGCCGATGGAGTTCATGGTGCCCAACGATCGGGATAGAGTAACAAGAACAGAAGAGGAACAAATGGCACAACTAGTGTTAGAGCCGATGACGGCTACGTTTGAGAAACCAGAAGAGGAAAAACGAAAGCATCTTAAGGCACTGTTTCTCAAAGGGTATGTCAACGGAAGACCCGTCACCAGATTACTGGTAGATGGAGGCGTGGCAATCAATATCATGCCGTATGCCATGTTCCGCAAGATGGGCAAGGGCGATGACGACCTCACCAAGACGGACATGATGCTGAAGGATTTCGAAGGCAACGTGTCACCTGCCCGCGGAGCGCTCTGCGTCGACCTCACCATCGGCAGTAAGACCCTCCCTACCACTTTCTTCGTTATTAATGGCAAGGGGTCCTATAATATGCTACTTGGTCGCGACTGGATACACGCAAACTGCTGTGTCCCATCTACTATGCATCAATACCTTGTGCAATGGGTCGGCGACAGTACAGAGATAGTCGCTACCGATTCCGTCTACAGCGTTGCAGCGGCCGACACACAACAGTGGAGCTGCGAACACGTCAAGTGTATATCTGGTAGGACTTGGGACACTGACTTCCTGAGAGTGTCCGATTTTGGTCTACAGCCGATCCAAGCAGTCGGCTCTTAAGATTCAGAATAAATGGACCAACTCGTCCGAGAAGATGGGAAGCTTGGACATGGGTTTACGTCGGCCGATTTATTAGAGTTGGTAGATTTGGGAGATAGCAGCAAGTCAAGGCCGACGTACATTAGTGCCAATCTGGATTATGAGTACAAATGTAAATTGGTAAGTTTATTAAAAGAGTTCAAGGATTGCTTTGCTTGGGAATACCATGAGATGCCTGGACTAGACCGGTCTATTGTTGAACACCGGTTACCTATAAAATCAGGATATCGGCCATATCAGCAACCTGCTCGACGGTGTAACCCCAAAATTCTACCTGACATAAAGGCCGAAATTACAAAGTTGATTGAGGCAGGATTTATTCGGCAGTGTTGCTACGCCGAATGGATTTCTAACATTGTGCCTGTATACAAAAAGAATGGAAATTACGTGTGTGCATCGATTTCAGGAACTTGAATCAGGCTACGCCGATGGATGGATATCCGATGCCAACGGCCGATATCTTGGTGGATGCTGCCGCAGGCCACAAAGTCATAAGTTTCATGGATGGGAATGCCGGATACAATCAGATATTAATGGCCGAGGAAGATATTTAGAAAACGACTTTTAGGTGTCCAGGCCATCTTGGTTTATTTGAATGGGTGGTTATGACTTTCGGCTTGAAGAACGCCGGCGCTACATACCAACGGGCCATGAACTACATCTTCCACAAGCTCATTGGTTCTTCGGTGGAAATTTATATAGATGACGTCGTGGTCAAGTCAAAAGGTCACCAAGATCATGTGGCCGATTTACAGGAAGTGCTGGAGTGCACAAGGAAACATGGGCTGAAGATGAACCCAAACAAGTGTGCATTTGGCGTGTCGGCCGGGCAATTCTTGGGATTTATGGTCCATGAGCGCGGGATAGAAGTCAACCGCAAGACCATAGACGCCATCAACAAAGTGGTGGCCCCACAAAATAAAACTGAGCTGCAGTCCCTCATCGGCAAAGTCAACTTCATCCGAAGATTCATATCCAATCTGTCAGGACGTATTCAGGCTTTTACCCCTCTGTTGAAATTAAAGCCCGACCAGGAATTCATATGGGGAGAAGGACAGCGCAAGGCACTGGAGAATATCAAGCAGTATCTGGTTTCACCTCCAGTATTGGTTCCACCACAGCCTGGTAAGCCGTTCAAGTTATATTTATCGGCTGATAACCAGGCTATTGGATCGGCGTTGGTACAAGAGTTTGAAGGGAAAGAACGAGTGGCATACTACGTCAGCAGGAGACTTTTAGACGTCGAAACAAGATATTCCTCGGTGGAGCGGTTATGCCTGTGCTTGTACTTTTCATGTACTAAGCTCAGGCACTATTTGCTGTCGGCAGAATGCACAGTCGTGTGCAAGGATGATGTGGTGAAGTATATGCTATCATTGCCGATTTTGAAAGGGCGGATTGGGAAATGGATCCTGGCTCTGTCAGAATTCGATTTAAGGTATGAATCGGCCAAAGCCGTCAAAGGTCAAGTGATGGCCGATTTCGTAGTTCAGCATTGCGGACTAGAAATTGCCACCGTTGAACCAGTTCCATGGACCCTATATTTTGATGGTTCTTCATGTGGGGTCGGATCAGGAATCGGCATCGTTCTTGTGTCGCCTCGGGGGGCAACTTATGATTTCTCTCTGCCGATAGAAGCCTCTGCAACTAATAACCAGGCGGAATATCGAGCTGTTCTAAAAGGCATCCAATTATTAAGGGAAGTCAGAGCTGATGCAGTCGAGATCTTTGGGGATTCCATGCTCATTGTGAATCAGTTAACAGGACGATCTGAGTGCAAGGATGACATCTTGAGGATCTATTATGAGGAGTGTCTTCAACTTTTGAAGGAATTCAAATCTGCAGTAATTGAGCATATCCCTAGGAATTATAATGAAGAAGCCAACAGACTGGCCCAACATGCTTCTGGATATCGGCCGATTCGGGGAGCGATGTCGCTAGAGCTCGCGGCTGATGACTGGCGAAAGGATATCGCCGATTACCTGAGAAATCCATCCCAAAAGGTGAATCGGCGAACACGTTTTCAGGCTACAAAGTATGTGTTGCTTGAAGATGATTTATTTTATCGGACGATTGATGGAGTTCTTCTCAAATGCCTGGGAACAGAAGAGGCAAAGGTTCTGATGGGAGAAATCCATGAAGGCGTGTGTGGAGCTCATCAATCGGCTCATAAAATGAAATGGATGATCAGGAACAATGGATATTATTGGCCGACCATTCTTGAAGATTGTTTCAGGTACTACAAAGGATGCCAAGACTGTCAGAGGTTTGGCAATGTGCAGCGCGCACCAGCATCGGCTATGAATCCGATAATTAAGCCGTGGCCGTTTAGGGGTTGGGGAATAGATCTCATCGGACAGATTCATCCTCCATCTAGCAAAGGGCATAAGTTCATATTGGTGGCTACAGATTATTTTACTAAGTGGGTGGAGGCAGTTCCTTTAAGGAACGTGACATCGGCCGATATGATTGAATTTGTTAAAAGCCATATTATATATCGATTTGGTATTCCTCAAACCATCACAACTGATCAAGGGACAATGTTCACTTCTGGAGAATTCGGAGAGTTCGCCGCCGATATGGGGATTAAATTATTAAATTCTTCTCCATACTATGCTCAGGCCAATGGCCAAGCAGAGTCGTCTAACAAGGGGATAATCAAGCTAATCAGGAGGAAGATAGAAGAGCAACCCAAGAAGTGGCATATGTCTTTAGCTGAATCTTTATGGGCGTACAGAATGGCTTGTCATGGGGCCACTAAAATATCCCCTTATCATTTGGTTTATGGTCATGAAGCGGTCTTGCCATGGGAGATAAGGACAGGGTCAAGACGTACATCGTTACAGGATCAGTTAACGGCCGATGACTATTCCTTTCTCATGAAAGACGAACTTGACGATTCGGCGGGATTACGGTTAAGAGCCCTAATTAGTATAGAAGAAAACAAGAAAAGGGTGGCCAGATGGTATGACAAAAAAGTCAAGGTTAAGCAGTTCTCTCAAGGGGATTTGGTATGGAAGTTGGTGCTGCCGATAGGGTCCAAAGATTCCAAATTTGGTAAATGGTCACCCACTTGGGAAGGGCCGTAGAATCGGCCGATGTGCCCCTGGGAATGCATATATTCTGGAAACAGTCGAAGGAGAGGAATTCCCAAGAGCTTTAAATGGACGATATCTGAAGAGGTACTATCCAAGCATTTGGGTAGACGCATAACTTACAGCAAAATATGTCAAGATTACATGGCCGACATGGTAGAAGTCGCCCTTAGAATAAAAACGCTGGTGTGTCTACTGATTACGCCTACGCTGGATTTCTCTCTCGATGCGACCTAGTTTTATCATGAGGGTGAGCCTCCTCTTTCAAGTCCTCTGCAGTAGCTCCAGTTTCAGCTTGGTTGCAGAGTTCTTTCAGCAGGCGGGTCTTCTCCTCTTCCAGATATGCCATGGTGACCTCAGTTGTAGCTTTACAAGGAAGTGAAGAATTTTTGTTGGAAGATAGTCGTTTGCGGGCCAAAAAATGAGCACTTATGAGGTCCGAATATTCCTGGACAGCGGCAGGGACATGATCTCTGAGTTCCTCAGCATGAGTCCTTATCAGATTTCTGTCTGCCTGTGACAATGGCTCTTCTGAATGCATGATTTCTATCGCTCGTTCTAGATCAGGGCTGAGATGGTTTGGCTGAACAGAGATAAAAGGAGTTACCCAGTATTGGAGCGATTTGAAATGCTTAAGAAAAAGGTAGAGGGGGGGTTCATACCTGGTTGACAGAGGAAGAGGATGAAGAGGACGAACAAGACATCTTGCCGTTCAGTTGGGACAGTAAAAGAAGAAGAAAAGATAAGTGATGTGTGTGCCTCTAGAGATGGTGAACGGTCTGCGTATAAATGAAGAGGAGGTAGATGGATGGTGAAACACGTCCTATCGGAGTAAATGCGTACATAAATGCGAGGCAGACTGAAAAAGCAGTTCAAAACCAAATCGGCGCAGTGGCATTAAGGGAGCAATAATGTTTAACATATTTTTTTTTACAGCCCAAGAAAAGCATCTATGGCTACAATCGCTCGTCGTCTGATTTGATCGGCCGATTCTACTATTCTCTGATCATTTTCGGCCGATCCTGGTACTTCTGACACGCGGCGACGGAGCCTTATTGTTTCACGGGCCAGATTTTGTCTTTCTTTCTTCAGCTCGCTGATCATGGTTGGGAGTTCTTGGAGCTTCTTCTCTTCAGCAGCTATCTCTTTGGTTATCTGTTCCATTTCCTTGGCTAGTTCTGCTCTCCTCCTTTTCAGCCGATCTATTGCACCGACGATGTCCGGACGACAGTTCTCGAAGGAGTTGATTCTGTGGTGTACTTCCTAAGCCCGGTGCTTGTATGAGTCGACCTCCTCCTGAGTTTTGGCCATCTGAGTACGATCGGCCATACGTTGCAGCGCCCTGGAGACCGGAATCTGCATGCCCTCTATGTAGGCAGCATACCCCAAGTCTTCCGACACTTCATCCGGGATGTGATCTTTGACCTCATTGAAGAGTCGTCGGATCGGCGATGCATCTTCCACCAATCGGCCGATGTCACTTTGGAGGAGGGTACGAATGCTTTCGAGCTTAGAGCGGACATCGTCGGAGGTAGAGCTCGATGGAACCGCATGTGAAGCGACTTCTTCTTCATCGGCCAAGGAGACAGCAAAGGAAAAGATGCTATTGTTGGGGGTATCTTGCTCCTGTAAGGGAACAAAGCAAAGGGTAAGCAAGCGGTGAAAGGAAATCGGCCGATTCTGATGGTAAGATTGTTACCTCTTTGAAACGAATCTCTCTTGCCTGCGCCGGTGGAAGTATTTCCCTTGCTTCAAGGACTGGTGCACTTGGTTCGCCAGAAGAAGAAGATTCGATCATTATCGGTGCTCCGCTTGGGCCAGCTTCCTGAGAAAGGCATAAATTCCCGTGAAAATACTATGAGAAAATGAAATGAGAGGGTAGTGGAAATTTGTCATGCCTCTGTGGGTCCCCCGGCCGATTCCTGCTGTGGAGTTATGATCGGCGTACCCAAGTCGACCTGCATCAAAATTGGTTAAGTTTCCTGAATATTAAGGATGCAGGGTAAGAGATCATGTACCTCGGCAACAGGAGCTGCTGTAATCTCAGTTCCCACTTGAGACATGGCCGATAGCTGCGGGAACTGTGGTGGGACAACTTGTGCAGCCTGGCAAAGGAATGGAGTTGATGTCAGTAGAAGATTTGGGGAATATATGAGGTAAATAAAGTTACCTGGACAGCTTCTACTAAGAGCGATGCTGCAGCAGCCCCGGCTTCGGCGGTGACTTGGGGAACGGCCGTCTCGACCACTGGTAGAGGTGAAGGACCTGGGGTCTTGGCGCGTATCACTTCCATCTGATCGGCCGATCCAACACGGGGAGTCTCGGGCTAGCCGATCCGATACGGGAAATTTCAGCCGATGCTATTGTCGCCTGATCGGCCGATCCAATGCGAGCTCGCATCCGACGGTTGGATATCTTTGGTGTCGGTCTTTTGGGCGCTCGTCTTGATCGGCCGGTGGAGATATCTCTGATAGATGGAGCATGGAAGCCGATGAGTGGGTACGCTGTGTATTGGTGATGGCTATCGATCGGCCGGCTGCTTCGACTCCGCATTGGGGGAGCATGGATTTCAGACTGAAGAGGTAAACATAAGTTAACAGCGAGATGATAATGCAACATTGAAATCGGCTAAGGAGAAAGGGACATACCGCAGCATTTGGGTCGATGTTCTCTGGGTCCAGAATGTTGCAGTAAGTTGATGGGGATTTACAGAAAAGATGCTGCTTCCATTCTGCCCACCATAATTTATACTGCTGGGTGGCGAAAGAGGCAACTGACCAGCCGTTCAAGTCAATGGTGCTGGAGTCGGGTACTAAATCGCACAATCGGCTGTAGTCAAGACTTGAAGTTAATCCGTCTCTGAATTTTGTTTGGCCGGCGAAATAGACTCGAATCGGCAATTGGCCAAAACCTAGTTGCCTTGCTGCAGCCGACGGGCAGTAGAACTCATAAGTGGGTGAGTCCTTTCCTGAGAAGAAGTTAGCCGGCAGAATTCCCGGCTTAATCAAGACGTCCATCAATTCTCTGTCGAATGTATGGGTGGAGAAGTCGAAGCATACAGGCAATTCAAAAATCGGCTCTGCGGTCCGATATGGATACCAGATGATCATCTCCTCACTAAGTCCATTATAGAAACATCTGAAATATTCGGCTACGCGGGTAGCGGTGAACTGGCAGCCAGGAAAGGCCGATGCCGCCTCTCCAACAGATCTGCAGCGGCGACGGACCGATGGATTCTCCTCTGACTCGATGTTGGGAAAGGTCTTTGTCTCTATCCTCTGCTGAGAAACCTTGCTCATGTGTACATTGAGCCAGAGGGTGATAAACCACCAAGGACCACCTGGATTCCCTATCGGCTCTCCTTTTGACAACTTGACGCCGATTTGATGCATCAGATGGTATGCCGATCCCAGCAAATGTTTACCGAGGGGGATGGCCGACCCTTGTGCAAGAGACTCTGCCAAAGCTTGAGTGTTGGAAGTGGGCCCGACCGCTCTGCCACAGAAGAAGTGTTTCTCCAGCCACATCATCAAGAAGGCGGTGTGCTCCCTCTGTGAGACTGTCCCTGTCTTCATGTTTTTACTGATGTATCCTTTCCACCCGCCGATTCCTTTGGTCTCCAGCCGATGAGATGGCTTGAACAGATAATTGAAGGGAGTATCGGCGGAGGAAACATCTAGGCCGGTCAGCAGCAGGACATCGGCCAAGGTCGGGGTCATGGGTCCGTGTCCAAAAAGGAATGCGTTAAGTGCATCGGACCAGAAGTAAGAGGCTGCCATAACCAAAGGTTCGTTCTTTTCCATCTGAGACAAGGATAAGTCTATGCACTGGCCGATTTTAAGTTCTTCCCATTGGACTTTCCAAGACCCGGCTACCCTTTGGTACCATTCTCTCCACCCGGGTGCTTCGTTCGGCCAGGATCTGAATGCGCCTACCCAGTGATCTAAATCCATGGGTGACTGCTTAAAGGGGATCCTATGAGTTTCTAAATTGATTAGATCCGTTGGATCAGGGCTCCCCATAGGGCCTAGACAGATGAGATCAGGAGACTCTGAGAGAGGAATGGTGATCCTGTGCCTAAAGGCCTAAAAAGGAAGGAAAAAAGGGAAGAAACTAAGAAAAGGGCCAGAAAATACTGAAGCAGTAGAAAGGCGAAAGGGAAAAAATGTCGGGCATTTACCTCTGGGATGGAAGCCATCGTCGCCGATGACGCCGCTGGGGAAGCCGCCGATTGGGCCGCCGCCGCCAAAGGAGCAGCCGATGGAGCCTCTGTAGATGGGGTGGTCGCCGACAGAGACGCCATTGGGGGTCGGAACAGGCTGCGGATGAGATCGCCGGAGAAGGGGGAGCGCTTGGGAATCGAAAGAACTTGGAGGAAGATGAACAGTGATGCGACAGAGAGGATGCTGGATTCGTAGAGGAGGAGAGGCGGAGAAAACCAGTACTTAAGAGAGATAAGGGGGGCAAGGGCAAAGATGGTATTTTTACCGCGCCGTCTACACGAGTTCCAGGGGAGCGGTCGTTTCGTGCGCCCGGTTCGAGGAAATTGCAATCATTGTGCCGCGGAACGGAAGGAGATTTTTACTGCGCCCGTTTCGGAGAAGAGGATTAAAGAAAAGAGAAGAGTTTCGAAGGAAAAGTTATATTTTACTCCGAAACTGGGGGGCATGTGTTGACGCCAGATTTTGACACGTATTGAATCGGCGTCAGGAGGAGAAGATTGGCCGATGAAGCAGATCTGAAAGCTACAGTAAGGAATCGGCCGGTTGAGGTAACAATTGAAAATCGGCCGATTGATAGCGCAGCCTATGCCAACAGGGTGGGATTATTCCAGAAGATCCTGGTCAAAAGCTGGTCAACAAGGCATGCTAAGTCGGTCGGGAAGCAATTGAAGAGGTCCTAAATGGATTAGGAAACGGCGGCGGAAGATTCTGCGGGAGTCCGTTTCCTTTTTAAAAGTTATTATAGATATAGTAGTTTTCCTATTTTTTAAATAAGGTTGTAACAAGTCGTAATCGACCAGGAGTCCTAGTTTCAGGGTATAAATAGGATTCGCTAGGGCTTTGCAATACATATACATCAATCAACAATAATACTTCTACTTTTCCAGCAAATTACTTTCAAGTCGGCGACTTCGCCAATATTTTCTTCTTCCACGAGTTCGTACGGATTGGCAGGGCTGCATCAACTTGATCTCCGGCCAATTGGTAGGTTCCGCTTACCGAGTAATATCCGAGCTTTAGCTACGGGCGCATCGCTGTGGCTTCGTTTGGATTTATTCACCAGTTATCGATATTTACTAGAATTGCAAGTTTTACCTGTTATTCTAGTATTATCACCAGTTATCCAGCTTGAGATCAGGATAATCGGCTTCGTCATTGTTCTCCTTCGATTTATTGTCTCACAGCCGATTAGATCTATTTCAAGTGTTGTCCTTGCAGTAGTCGTCTAGATCGCTCCAGCAGTTTTCTTTACGATTACTATACGATCATCGGCTGATCCATAGCCGATCATCTCTACAGCAAATCGGCCGATTCGTTGCCGACGCACTCCTCAGGACAGATCGGAACCCCAGCCGATCGACGCGCCTGGAATTTAATACTCTATTTCCTTGTCAATCAACAGGTCAGATTGACTGGCACGCCGCGCGAACTGCACCAGGGCGATAACCCGAACAGGAGCTAAGCAGATTCTCCCGGGTCGTGTGTCCGACGCTGAAGACCCATCGGCCGATTCCTATCCGGCCGATTTTAGCGCCAACACTTTATTTTATAATAAGAAAGTTCCACGGATTTTGATGCGCCAACCTGTTTTACCAGGAAATTAGATAAATAAGCGCATAAAATCACAAAATCAGGCATAAGCAAAGACAACCCACAATATTCCCTAAAAAAGGAGGGCTGGAGCCACAAACACAAGGGGACATTCCGACACTATTTCGACATTCTAAAGCAACTAAAAGGGAAAAACAAATAGGCATATGAAACAGTAGCAAGATGAGGTCAAATCACATATTTGATCTCATCATGTCGAAGCCCCATTGAGATGATCAAAACGGATATATGGTTTGTCCGAGTTGATGTCGATGGTGCCTGGAAAAATTATTCAATAATACATGTTATAAATGGATGTTTTGAAAAGACCATCTGAAATGCTAACTATATGTATAGAGTTTTCACAAAACTAGTCTGAAATGAACTAGATCCATGTCATTGGCAAATTTTAAAGAAAACCATCTTCAATTAGATGAATTTTAGGCGGATTTTTTTACAATGTTACCATAAACACTAAATAGTCAGTTACCTATAGACAGGCTTGATGGCCATGTCGACGGAAATGACTTCTAGTGAACATTTTCAATAAACGGGCTTAACACAAGTTGTCCTTCATCAGGTTGATTGTTGGTCATAGATCAGGAATGCACCATCTTTCTTACTTCTTATGCAGTCATTTTTTGAGAGGATAGATCAGTGCCGCAATTCTGTTGTTTTTCGGTGCATGCCTGCACAAAGATTCAGCCTAACGTATGCTGAATGCGCCGAAGCGAGCGGACGTACACGCTAATCATCACTGATTGCACAAACTGAAGCTAATCGTACACGCTGCTACTTTTCTTACCAGAAGCAAATTAAGCACATTAATTAATTCTTCTGGCTGGATACTGTAAAATTAAAAGGACACTTGAAATGGCAGACGAAACTGGTGACGATTTTAAAGCTCTAATGTTTAGTTATGTACTCATATATACACAATAGACAATCTGTCTACCTATGAGGAAAGACAGTCTTGGTAAATGAAGAAATAGCAAGCTGTTATTTTTGCAAGAATAACTGCTTTCCAAACTAGTATTTACTATAAGTCCAGTCAGTAAATGTAACGTAGCAGCAGCTAGTAAGTAATACAAATTTCCAAAAAAAAACATGCAAACAGCAGAAGATCGGACCAGCTCAAGGATCACCAAAAGAGAACCAAAATTGGACTCCAATTGTATTAGCAGCACAAGATAAAATGTTCTCTCAGACAAAACCGCATGCATGACAGACAAGCTCGTTCATATCATCGATCCGGTGATTCCTCAGCTTTCATGTACTACTCAACTCAGACGAGATGTCAGCTGCAGGCTCTACACATCTGAAACGCGTAAGCATACAAAGATCTGAAAGCCTCCCCGCATTGCCTCTCACCAACGGAAGCTATGTATCTATGGTTCAAATGTGTCGAACTTCATGTTTTGGAAATTTGTAATACTTCGGCTGTGGACGTTTGTTTACGAATGATTGAGGCCGGAACTCTTTCGTTAATCCAAAAGCCAAAAATCAGATTGGTCAAAACCCTCAGCCTCGAGAGCGGCGGTGATCCGCAGCTCACTCGACGAATGCTCCTTGTCTGGCTGGCTCTTGATCTCCAGCTGGCATAGCAAAGATGCCACTTCAACAAAGTCATCGGATCCTGTCGTCGCGTCCGATTCTTCCTCGTGTTCAGGCCCTTTCGTCCCACTTCCACCTGCATTCAGAGAACCAGCAACAGTATCAACTAACTGGTAGGACAGCAAGCAATTAGCAATGTTTCTACCACTCCATTATCTGAAAACAAAAGGCAATAATGCTGGGCAATATGTTCAAAATCCGACCCAATGTTAAAATGAGAGGTATGAATCGAATCTGGGCAAAATGGAGAAACACCAATGGCAAAGCAGCAGCAATGCAACTTCAGACGTTCTTGCAATATGCTAGCTGTTGACTTGTCATCTTCAGACTGGATCTAGCTCTATGCAATACATGATGTGCAATTACAATTAGTATAGCTAATATCAGAGTGATACTATCGCAGGATGATGATTTGGTTCGGGATTTATATCTGCACCTTCCAATTAACATCTAGAACTTACTGAAAATTTTATCAAAAATGCAAAGCCGAAGGCAATGAACCGAAACAGCACACACATTACATGAGGAGTTGAGGATCCCTTTTGTGATCGATAGGCGTAAGCAATGAAGCCAATTACCAGACACACACACACAGAGAAAAGCAGAGCATGCATGTACGATCATAACAATATGACGGGTGGACTGATTGACAGTGGGAAGGATTCAGATTAGTGCAGATGAATGAATCACATGGGCATGCTGCTACACAGACATCATCAGGTTTGAGATTCAGAGCCATGCACGCTGTAACAGCAATCGAACGATTGACAAACCAGAGGCAAGGCAAGTTGCATTGATCGGTTATTTAGAACAACTGATGTACACGTACCGTCTGATGTAGCAGGACCGTCGCCGCGAACCGTGGGTGGCAGCTCCCAGGCATCGATGAAGCGGGAGTACTGGAATATGGGTTCCTGGAAAACACGGTCCACGAAGCATTCCTCGCAGGCAAGGACCCGCCTCGCGCGCACGTCCAAGGCGAAGAGCGCCGTGTCCTGGAAGAAGTAGACGACGTCGTGGTTGTTGGGGTCGACGAGGACGAGCTTGGGCACCTTCCCCTGCGGCAGACCGGCGGCGACGTAGCTGTCGTGGGCACAGATATCGTCGAAGGACGCCTCGCACTCGAACCTCCAGGGATGCGGGCCCTCCGGATCGACGAGCGTCCACATCGTGACGGCGGGGCTGATCTGGTCGTCGACGTCGGCGTGGTCGTAGGAGAGGCCCTGGATCTCGACGTAGCGCAGCATGCCCTGGCTTGGCCTGATGAGGCGGCGCTGGTCCATGAGATTGGTGGGGCGGGCGCCGTTGCCGAGGCCGTGCATCTCGCAGCCGGTCGGGAGCGGGACGAGGCGCAGGCGCGGGTCGTCGTCGAACGGGTCGCAGAAGAGCATGCCGTAGGCGATGTCGACCCACCAGAGTAGGCCGCCGTGGGCGATGACGCCGTGCGCGCCCCAGGGCTCGTGGTCGGGGGCGGAGGCGAGCTGCTTGACGGACCACTGGCCGGTGGCGGTGGGGTAGCAGAGGAGGGCGTCGTGGCGCTTCATGGCGGCCTCGTCGGCGGGGTGGAGCTGCGCGATCATGTAGTGGCTGGGGCAGCGCGGGTTGGCGATGAGGCCCATGGTGCTGCGGGGGAAGAGCATGGTGGGGAACTCGGCGGGCACGGCGGGGAGGCGGGCCGCGGTGCCGTCGCTGACGTTGCAGAGGAAGTAGTCGGGGTCGAGGACGCTCCGGCCCTGGGTGGCCATCTGGCTGGCCGTGAAGAGGAGGTGGTCGGGGGCGGCGGCGATGATGTAGGGGAAGTTGTTGGGATCGCCGTGCCAACGCCGGTCGGGGGCGAGGCGCTCGGGTACCACCAGGTAGGAGGCGCGCGGCCGGTCGTGGAGCTCGAGCAGGAGGTCGGCGGAGCCGGGGGCGAGCGCCTTGGCCCCCGCGTCGCTGGCTCCGTAGACGACGGGGATGGACGCGAGCGCCACCCACGAGCGCTGCGGCTGGCGCGCCACCTCCCCGGACGCCTCCCGCTCCGCCGCTTCCTCGTGGGCGCGCGACGACTCCGCCGCCTCGGACGCCATGGCTGGTTGGTGGTTGGGTTGTGACTTGGGATGGTGGCGAGGTGGTACGGATTGGTTCGAACTCCAATTTGAATCGTGTGGCTGCAGGGGAAAAGGGGAGAAGGGGACGGGTATTTGTAGGCCGAGGCAGCAGTCAGCGGAGCGGAGCATGGAGTGAGGAGGGAGGCGGCGGCGGGCCGGGCGGCGTGTGTGTGATGCGCCGCCATTCGACTGCTCGGCTTGCACAGCACGGAGGAGGGGCTCCGCTGGACGTGACCGGGCTCCAGCTGTCTGTGCTGCTGGGGCCCACGTGAGCCGGGCCGCGAAATGGAAGGCCCCGGCGCGGCGTGTGCGTCCCTTGCTCTGTCCAGCTGCACGAGTGCCCTCGCGTCTCTCTCTCCCGCGCCCTGCAAGGGGAAGCCGTGGCCGCCCCAACCGCTGTCTTGTGCATCGTGTGTGTCTGAAACAACAGCTAGTTCTGTCCTGAGGAGGAAACTGAGAGCCCTTTGGTAGGGTTTCAAAACTGGCTTTAGCTCCGGCTCCACACGAAGCCCTACCAAACGGGGTGCTCCACGACGGCTCCACCGGAGAAGTTCCTGAAATCGCGCTCTCTTGAGCTGTTTGGTGGAGGAGGAGCCGTAAAACGTGGCTCCGCACGGCTCCTCCGGCTCCTCCATCTCGCCTGTCACCTTTGCCCTCCAAGAGTGGCACGGACGGAGCTAGACGGTCGCGGGAGATAGCCGACCGTGGGATCGCACGGCGGCGGTGAAGGACGGCCGCAGGAGCACGAGGTCATGTCATTGGAGGGAGCATCCAACACCGTAAATGCGCCTAAAGAGGATAGTGTTGAAAGAATTTACATTTGATGATTATCTTCTTTGTTTATAATCTGTTATATGCAAATTGTAAGTACTGAAAAAATATCTTGATTAGAAGCTGTCAACAGTAGTATTCGTCCGTGGTGCTCGGGAACGGTCTGGGTGGCGCAAACAGTAGTACTCGTCCGCTTCTTCTTGCTGTAATTTCAATATTGAAATGCATGGTATTTTAGTTGAGCGAGAGCATCTCCAACAGTCTCTGTAAAAGGAGTTGAATAGGTAAAAATAGCTAAACTGGAGGTAAAAAACAGATCCAACAGCCTCTCCATTTCCTAATCCTTGCTATCTCGCTAGCCATCCGTGTCGCCCCGCTAGCAATCTTTGCCAAACCCCGTCGCCTCGCCATCTCCTTCTCCCGCGCTGTCCGCGCGCTCCCGTGCCCTTCCCCTCCTTTCCCGCACGCTGAGATCCACCAACAGCCATGACGTGCCCCTCTCCTTTCCCTCACCAGCGGCAGCGTAACAGCCTCCCTGCCTCTTCCCTTTCTTCCCCACTGAGCAGCCCCAGGGAGCCTCCCTCCTCTCCCATGGAGCACATCCACCAGCACTGCGTCCAGGGCCAGCCGCGAGCGTGGCCAGCGGCCGGGCCGGCGCCGGCGCGACCGGGTCTGGGGCGGCGACGCGCAGCCAGCCGCGACCAGGCGGCCAGCACGGGGTGGCTCCGGGCGCGGCGCGGCACGGCCCAGCGACCCTCTTGCGGCAGATCCAGGCGGATCCCGGCGGGGGCGGACGCTGGCGGTGCGCCTCGCCATGCGGGCCACCAGCCGCGGGGCCAGCCGGGCGAGGACGGCCACGGGCAACCCAGCCACCCCGACGCAGTACCTGCTGGCGAGGGGAGTAGAGAGGGGGAGGAGCGCCGGCCATGGAAGGGGAGGTAGAAGATGAGCTGCTGCTCCTGCCGCGCGTGGAGAGGGAGCTCGCGTGGATGAAGAGTGAGATTTGGCTAGTCTGTTGTAGTATACCCAAATATAGAGAGGGAATCTTGACTAAATGGATAGCTAAATGGAAATATGAAGAGTGAGATTTGGCTAGACTTTTGGAGTTGCTCTAAAAGACCATTGGCTGATCCTCTATATCTATGGAATGTTGATTACTGCAACCCCAAGTGACATGGAGTTTGAAGATGCGATGTGGTGCATGGTGCGCAATTAGACCAGTCTTAGTGCATAGTTACCAAGACGGTAAACTAGGTAACCATGCTGGTTGGGTTTTATAGGGATGAAACCCCTCTCATATCTAATGAAACTTCCCTTCTCTCTTCTCATAACGATCTTATCAACAAGCTGATGTGGCATAAGATTTAATGGTCATCAAACTCTTGACGAAACCCCGATTGAGACTAACTTATATTACAAGCTACCCTAGTTTTCTGTTCCAAAATTATTGTGGAAATATCGTAGCCTAGGCTATGTCAATCATTACCATCCATTTCATTTCCACAGTAGTAGATCTAGGATCGTGCAACATCACTTCTGTTATACAGCTCGTCGTTTTGCTGCCAAATTGTACATCTGTACTGCAGCCAAAATGTGTAGTGCCTGCCTTCGCAGAGATTCCTTCTGATATCCTAATCGTTGTTATCCTAGAATCAACAGTTTCATCGGCGCATCGCCATTGGTGAAGCTGCAAACAGTTGCATCTGAGAAGTCGCCATGAGCATGAGGCGTGTGTGTATGGAGGTATCCGCGTTCTCACCTTGGTGCCATTGGAATCAAGGGATAGTTTGCCGTGGTAGAAAGGTGTGCTTGCAGGACAAATCTTGTGAACCATTCGCACTTTGAGCAAATTTATTTGTTTTGGCACTCAGCTATCGTTATGATGATTTTATAGTCAAAGCCCTTTCTAGTTCAAGTTCAGATTGATGTTCAACCCCAGAGTCCCTGACCGAAGCCCTTTTCTAGTTGAACGCCCAATTCCAATTCGATAAGGTTCTGAACTACTGAATCAAATCCCAAATCCTAAAATCGGAAGTTCAATCCCTCTATGGCTCTGAACTTTATCTCTGAAGTTAATGGCCATTCCACATGGTTGCGCATCTAATTCGGGTTCCCAGATTGGAATATTAATTCTGTTGACGCTGCGCTCTCAAAATGAGATCAGTGTACATTTTATATATGTATTTATTCTATTTTTTAAGAATTAATTTTGAAGTCCGGCCAGGAGGGTGGCAGGCACAGCTTCCTCCAGCGAAGGCTGCGAGCAACGCACTGTTTCAGCGTGAGCGCACGAAACGTAAATCATCACCTCAAATCACCAATCAAGTTTCAAGATGGAATCACCGTCATCAGAAAATGAAAATTAGATTGTTTTCACCTTAAACCGACTCAGAAATTTGCCGGGAGGAACGCGTGGCGCGCGCGTCAAGCTTACGCGCCTCGGCTCCGTCTCGGTTGTATGGGCGCTCCGGCAGCTGCCTACCATCATAAATCCACACGGGATCGGAGCGCCCTGACACCTTCTCGCCATCTCCCTTCTCTCGCCACCTCCCTTCCCCGCCCTTCTTCCATCGGATCCGTCGAGTCCAGACACCACAACTCGATCTCGCGTTAGCCGGCGGCATGGCGCTCCGCCGCTCGAAGCCCTTCCTGGCGGCGTTCCCGCTCATCGACGCCGCCATCGAGGGCGCCGACGCTGGCGGCGTCCTCTCCCGCGACGAGTTCCGGAGCGCCAGGGCCCGGATCGTCGAGCTGCTCTGCGACGCCGCGGACGACGATGAGAAGGTGGAGGGCTTCTGCGAGCTGCTGGACGAGGCCATGGCGGGGTCGCTCGCCACGCTGCGCGCCGTGCCTCCAGAGAAGATCGAGCTGGCATCCGGCGATCTGGTCGGCGCCGTTGGCGCGCTGATGAAGGACCACCCGTCGGAGCGGGTCCGTGAGCTCGCGCGCGACGTCGTGCGCGGGTGGATGGCGGGCGTCAAGGCCGAGCTCGCGAGGGCCAGGGCCGCCATGGACGTGCTGGACGGCCTCTCGACTACGCCGCCGCCGCCTCTCAGGGACGAGACAGCGCCCATGGCTGACTACAACACAAAGGCGAAGAAGATCCCGGAGGAGCCGCCTCGTCCAAGGAAGTCAACCGTCGCCAGCAGTTGCCGCCGTATCAGCACGGCGGAGTCCAAGAAGGGGGCTCCAATCGTCGGCACCAGCAACGCGAAGCCATCAGCGAACATGGGAGCTTCAGCCGTTGTCCCAGCGCAGCCGAAGAAGACGCCGCCCACCGTCGTCGGCAGCGCCGCCGAGGAGGAGAAGAAGATGGAGGCCACGAAGCGCAAGCTCCACGAGCGGTACCAGGAGGCCGAGGACGCGAAGCGGCGGCGCACGATACAGGTGATCGAGCCACCACGGCCGCCGCCGGGGATGAAGAAGGGCCAAATGCAGCGCAACGCGCACCCGGCACGCTGCGCGGCGGCGAGGTGCTTCGTGAAGTCTAGCTCGCCTGGGATGAGGGTTTAGTCAGGGTTCTTCTGCATTTAACGATTCTGACCATTACTTTAGAGTTCCATCTGCAAATGTTGTGTAAGCTAAGCTGAGTTCTCCGGATGTGATCGTCGTCAGTGACTTGGCAGTTACTTTTAGCGACCAGTCCCCAGCCTGTCCTGTACATGTAAAGTGAATGGATACTCCTGCGCTCTGCTGCAAATTTCGTTAATTTCATTCATAAAGCTGCATCGCCAGCATGAACCGCTGCTGTTCAGTTATGCAATAGTATACACGGCTGCAGGAGCAGAGGCAGAGCACCGGCATGGTGTTCTCCCTCCAACAGTTAACCGTTGATCCGATCCAAAACGAGTGCTTTCCCTTCTGATGTACTGGGACAGACCCATTCATTGATCCGCCGAAAAGCATTGATCTAAATTCCATGGATTGTGTTGTGTATACGCATTCTTAAACACAAGCTGCTGTCCTGCAAAACATGAAAGCTAATAGGCCTGGCTTCCTCCGCGCGGCGCTGCGGGACGGGGACACGATCGGCGAGGCCGTGCCGGGCCGTCATGGGGCTCGCCTCGCTGTGCAACCACGGGCGCGAGGAGATTGCTGTGTCCGTCGACGAGCTCGGCTGGGCGCACGACGCCATGCCGAGGCCGACGGCGGCCTGAGGAGCGAGACGCGCCCGGGAGCGAGACGTACGCGGCAGCCCAAGTATCACCCTCCCGGCGCCCCGCAATGTAGAGAGCCGGACCGTCGGCGCCGGCCGGTGCCCCAGCCAGCCGCCGCCGATCGGTGTAGTGGCCGTCGCCATCGCAAGCCTGTGAGCCATCTCCGGCTCCGGGTAGACGCCGGTGGGATCTGCGGTGGTGAGGGTTTTCGGTGGTTCGTGCGTTTTGCTCTTGCCGCTCGGCAGCGCGAGAGGTGGTGGCGCAGCGGGTTTTACAGAGGAAGGGAGAATGGGTGCGTGGTTTGGTGGAGACGCGAACGAAGCTTGATTAGAGGAGGGTTAGCGATAATCGATAGCTGTTAATGAGGTGGTGAGCTGGCTAGCCCGTTAGCCCCGTTTGCTCTGTGCCTCAGTCTGATTTGATCATTCGTCCGGGAATTTATACCCCGGTTCTTTTTCACATTTGCCAGTTACTTTTATAAGCATTTGTTACTGAAATCTATTAAAATTCAATAATTACAATTCATGATAACCTACTAATAAAATCTTAATTTGGTAAATTGTAACACTTTCGTGTACATGCATGTAAATGATGATAAGGGAGTAGTATAATGTAAAATGCACCGATGTGTGAGGATGTGTCACTTAGGTCCGTCGTCAACTCCGAAAATGCATTATTTCTAGATTCACGAACTTGTTAAGTTGTTCGGTACACGTTATGCAGATTGTACGTCTACAGTCTCATTTATCTTCCTCTCCTCTCAATCTCTCTGATCCAACCCGTCTTGGGCCGTCGGGCCATTAGTGCCGCCCTACGACCCGCCCATCACGTCCACTAGCATGTCCACCACGTGACCAGACATGGCACACGCTAGCTGACGTGACCCCAACCACCACAGTGGAAGGCCTCTCGAGCGGCGGCAGCTTTGGGCGACCTGCCAGCCAAGAGGAAGACTAGAGGAAGATGACATGGTGGAGAAGAAAATCAAAGGAAAATGCATCAATTCTCATCATAATTTAGTTGGCAGCCTCGGGAACGTACAATCAAAATTCCACGTCAGTGTTACATGCCACGCGTATAGACCTGATGAACAACTCAAAAATTTTATGAATCCAAAAATACACTTTGGAAGTTGATAGACTTAAGTAATACACTCTCGTAAATAAGTATAAGAACTACCGGTGTATTTTACTCTAATATAAAAGTACCAATAACGAGAGCTAACAGCCAGCATCTCATCCACGCGACCACACCTAGCCCGCGGCCAGCCCATAGCTAGCAGTAGCCGGCTGTGGGTGGCACCAGTCCGCTGTAGGCGATGTCCACTTTGTCTACTTTTCGAGGTCCTGTGCATGGCCTCGTCTGGATGTCGGTAAGGAACTCATCGGTCTATGGATCGGTTCATGCTCATGCTCTTGGTGCTATTAGCCTCCCCTGGCTCCCTGTCAGCGTGGTTCGGATGCCCTCTTGGTTAATCAACATGCCATGACCATAAGCGGGAAGCTCTTTCTTCGGAAACCCGTTTTCTTTCGTGGTACCCCATTATCACTGCTTCCACAGAGCTATCGTAGCACTCTCACCGACTCTAATTGCCGGGCTGCTGTGCAGGAGAAAAATACATGGCATCACGTTCCTCGGTCTGCACAAGGCTAATATGATGACCAGGAAGTGGGTGTTCAAGCACAGATTATATATGTAGATGGATCTGTTCATGGCTACAAAGTGTGTTGGGCGTTTCGTGACTTCATACAACATCCTGAGTTGATCTTTACAAGACATTCAGTCCTGTTGTGAAGCCAGTCACCGTGTGCATTGTGTTCTTCTTGGCCCCCTCGGGCCGTTGGTCCATATTCATCTGCTTGATGTGGAGAACATTTTCCTTCATAGCACCCTAGTCAAGATTGTTTATTGCTCTTAGCTTGGGAAGCGCATTGCAGTACCTCATTTTCACAAGGTCCGACATTGCCTATATAGTTCATGTTCATCTGGTTTGTTTTCATATGCATGCTCCATGGTAACCCCATCTTACAGCTCTAAAACACATTCTTTAGTACATCCGTGGCACCTTGCATCTGGGATTGCTTCTTGTGTACTACTGTGATGCTGATTGGGTTGCCTGTCACGTGCAAGTCCACCTCGGACTATACTATATTTTTTGTTGACAACCTTATCTCTTAGTTTTCTAACCATTAGTATTTCTCGCTCCAGTGCCGAGGTTGAGCATATGTCTGCCGCCAACGCCATTGCTGAAACCTCTTGGTTGTGCCAATTTCTGACTGAGCTACATACTCCTCTATGTCAGGCAACATTAGTATGGTGTGGTGGTGTAATGTAACAATTAGCACTATCGATATGTCTTCGAACTTTGTTCAGCATCAATGCACCAAATATGTTGAGATTGACCTTTACTTTGTTTCCGAGTGTGTTGTTTTTGCTGGTGTCCATGTTCTCCACATGCCTTCTATGTCCAGTACACCGGCATCTGCAGCAAAGACCTGCCTTCTTCAGTCTTCACGAAGGTCAGTCCAGTCAAAATGTGTTGACCATCGATAATCAGACGATGGAGCAGCGTGTTAGAATGATACCTGTGCTATGTGTGCTCTGTACGTGGATAGGTCCAGGCGTGTGTGCCAAGGACTCCTGCCGGCTCTTTTGGATTTGTGTATCCTTAATTAGTTACAGAGACTAGCAAATATACCTATGTTGCTACGAATACTTCCTTCTTAAGGTAAATCACGTCTGCCCGCGCCTTTCCTCTTCAAGAATTTTCTCGATGGTTCTATTTTCATAAACTTCTCCTAGGATCTCCTGCATTGATATTGTATTTTCTTGTCCGTGTCATCTCAAATTTTAAATTTTTAACCTTTTTCAATTAGTATTTTAAAAATAAACTACCTGAACAAAATATTTGCGGATCTAATATTTTGATCGCGCCGGTCAAAAAGAAACTCTATTGCGTCATATACATTGGCGAAATAAAATATGCCATGTTGAACCGTGCGGGTCTGCCATCTCCTTACGTGTCTTTTTCAAGCAACGACTAGATGGGAAGAGCTGAATCCCGATCTGGCAGATGTTATGGATGTTAAACCGTGACATGTAATCAAATGGTAGCATATGTAGCATTGTGGGAATCAAACTTTTATTTTCTGAAGGTGTAAAGCAAAACATTCTCAAATAGGAACACCACTTTAGCGAGCGTATAAGAGCTGTTAAAAGCAGTTTTAGCCTAAACATTTAAACGGTTACCTACCGTGTAGCTATTTATTCGAACTAAACGGCCATTAAAATGGACTAAACGGTGATTACAGGATAAACAACTGATTAAACGGACACAGTAAGCCACTATAGCATGTACATAGCGTGTACACGGACTAAACGGCCGTGTACGCGAACAGTGGCTAAAAGTATACATTAGCTCTGTAGGGGGTTTACACCAACATATTTAGTATACGCTGCAAATGGTGCTGTTATTAAGTGTGTTAAGAGACAAGAGTTGAAGCGAATATATTCAATCTAAAACAAACATTGACATGCTTTGCAATTGTCAACGACCAATCCTGGAAAACTGATTTTAATAATTGTTTGGAGTGTATCCACATTCTTCATCTATTGATCAGAATAGTTACAGAATTGAACATGCTTTGGAGTGTTGATCAGAATACCAGATTTAGACATTATTCCAAATTTATAATTGACTACGCTATCATAAAAAAAGTTATATGCATTCATGCCATATTTCAAGAAAGACTTATAAATCATAACTGGAATTTTCATATTACAAAAATATCCCAGGAATATTTATGTACATATTCCAATTATTCAGTGCGCACTGCTTTTTCAGTAACAGCCCAAGGTATAGTATAGTTAAATCATCTAGCTGCTAGAAATAAGAACTGTTGCCATTAAAAAATACAGAATATATGGGTGTCCCTCGACAAAATCTGTCAAACTCAAATCTGAAATGCTCCTTTGCAAACCTGAGCTGACAAACCAAAGAGTAACAAATGCTGAATATGAAGACAAACGTAAGAATATGAGCCCAGGGGCCAAGTGTCAATATATGAGTTAAGTAAACAAAATCTGGCAAACTCAAATCCGAATTGCTCCTTTGCAAGCTCAGCTGACAAACCAAAGAGTAACAAATGCTGAATATGAATACCAAGGGGAGAAAAGAGCCCAGGGGCCAAAGCAACAAGGTGACAATATATGAGTTCTGTAAACAAGTTATGCAAGTGAGACCACAAATCCTAAATTTGGATCAAGTGTCATATCATGGATTATTCCATAGTTTATCACAATGCTGCAACCGCAGAAATTCACCACACACCTGCTTCAATTACCAAACAGCTTAACCTACAGTATTAACCGAGCACCTGCTCCATGCAGCATACAACAGCAACATGGTGTCACCAAATAAAGTTACATTATACATGCCAAAAGCCACAGTATAGCATGAAACTTATTAGACACCATAAATAGGTTTTGCATACCATAATTAGCCAACAATCTTTTACGAAGATTACCCACTTGGTTTTACATAACATAAACAGAGTGCACCCGCTAGCCCTAGGCAATTTAACTAAGTCAATCTTCTCTTGGCAAATTCCTTACGTAAAGCATTTGCAAGCCATTCCGCTCCCATGACAAAACCAACAGCACAGGATGCAGCAGTGAGCAGTGCAAGGCGGAAACCATTTGCAGCAGATGCCATCTTCTCGTTTCTTTTTGACTCATTGATGGCCTCCCTATCAAAAGGATGTGAATAATAATGCAAAAATGTTTGGATCATTTCATTTGAGTAAAAAAAATCGAATAAGTTGTAGCGCCTCCAATTACCTCATGGCTTCAGCTTTAATTCTAGCTATCTCATCATCAACAATAGTAGCTATCTTGCCATCTATGACAACTCCCTCTTTTTCTAAATTTGTGAACAGATGTTCAACCTCCTTCGTCTTCCTAGCAATTGCTTTAGATCCATTGCTCGATCCACCCTGCAAGGATTAATTAGAGAAATATAGTTGAGATGGTAACATATAAGCTAAAACAGAGCTATTAATGCATGTTAGTGTATGATAACATGAGAGCATGGCTACAATTGGTTAACAATAGTCCTTCAAAGAATCCATACTATTAAACTTTCAATAGTTTAACCATAATTGTCTAAAGCTATCAAGATTGACTATGCAGATTTCTCATACAGGAGGTGTTTTTTGAAATGTTTTAACAACATTACAGTTTATATTAGAACATATATTGGTATAGAAGCTATAAAGTATTGGTCAAAGTTATATTTCGACAACCGCAGAAAGTCACCAAGGAAAAATAAAATGAAAGGATGGAATACTGTTCTTTCCCCCAATTAAATCAAACGCTCATATATCATGGAATTAACTGTTCGTCATATCTGTGTACTCAATTTGGGGGCAGGGGCTCATGGCCCCTCCACCCACTACAAATCGCTTCAGTAAAATCTGACTGTCACCAATTCCTTTCAAGCAAAAGTAACAAATTCAGCACATATCTCCAAGATAGGCCTCCTCTACAATCCGGCACTTGTGCATGTTAAGAGGCAATATTCACCGTTATTGGGTCAAATTACAGAGCCCATCTATTAACAAGGGAACTAGGTACTTGCATCAAAACCCTAACTTTGTTATTGTCCGGGGGGAAAGTCATGGCGCATCATATAATCTGTTAGTATAAAAACCGTTTGATCGGCCCGTATCGGTGATAGACGACGGTTCTCATCAGAACTAGGTAGTCCGACAGCGAATTGCAGACATCGTAGGTGGATCGATCGAACGAGAGCGGAACTAGGTACCTGAGAGGTGGGAGGCGGAGAGTCCACCGCCTGCGAATCACAGGGGGCGCAGATCCTGCCGCGGAGTGCTGGAGGAAGAGACACGCTCCATGGCACCGGCACGCCTGAAGAATCCGGAGGAGGGATCGCCGGCTAGGGTTTGGGTACGGTTGCTTGCTTCCTCGATCTGGCGGCCTCGTCTAGTATCTTCCTTGCGAGGGAGACACCTCGGCCTCGTGCCTTTGTAGCTGCTGCTTTGCCTGTCCTCTCTAGGTGGACTCCGCCGAGTCCCACAACTCGAGTGACCATGGGCTACCCATCCGGCCTCTTGGGCCTGCGTGTTCGAAGGCCCACACCACAACGAAGCCCGAAATTCTACGTTGCATGAGCTGGAGACACGTCGGCTCCACGGCACTAATCCTATGTGGCATCTCCATTTACCATCCTTACTGGTGCTCTTCGAGTATTTACCATGAGAGAGAGGACCAGCTATACAAGGCTAATTTGGCACGTTCACATCGCCCAGCCATACATACTGACATACATATAACACTACAACAGCACTATATAGGTTTCAAGCGAAAGAGTAACAACTTGAAGCCTTTTTTTAGCTTATTTGACAGGTTTGATTGCAGAGATCTTTTTGACTTAGTAGCCAGCTGCTTCTTCCTTGGAGTTATTTTCTTCAGTGGCTCTGTTGCTGGCACAATTGGACTTCCATATTGGTGACCGCTAGTGTAGCCCCCAATGCTGGCGAAGCCTCTAATGCGAATTTCCTAACAAACAATAAGAAATGCATGAGACGTTGAGTTTAGCATGAAATTAAGGGTCAGTAGACGAGGGAAATATTGAGCACCTTCTAATTACATGTCCTGATGGTTAATCTTGAGCACCTCCTGTTGTAGATGCTGCAGTAGTTGCTTCTCTTGCTGCTGCAGCTTTGGTTCTTGCATTGGTGTAGTTGTTCCTTCTTTGGTAGTGGTGTCCTTAGCCTTCTTCCTTCCCACTTTTGCGTTAGTCTTCTTGGTCCTCTTCCTGTAAATCAGTTAGCACATGAAAGGATAAAGATAAACATTGCCATACAAATGCATAATAGATGAAGGGCTAGCTGGGATACCTTTTTTTGGTGCCAGTCAATGCACACCTCCAACACGGGTGAAGTGGTGGGAGCTTGTTGGATGCTCCCAATAGTCGCTCAAACCATGGTTCTCTTTCGCTTCAGTATGAAGCTACAAGCACACAGTTAAGTTTTGGCCATCAATTATCGACACAAGTAATGTTTAGCTAAAGACAAGTTCTAAGTGAAAATGGAAAACACCAGCGAAGTTCAATGCCCTGTGGCAAATTTCACCAAAAGATTATAATATATGATCATCAATGGTGGACACATCAGAAAAAGGGAGGATTGCTAACTAGAAGGTGGACCAAGTGTTGTCTGAGCCTAGGAAAGTGTTCACTGGTTGCTCATGATCCGATGCAAGCTAGTTCTCTGACTCCACTCTCTGCCTAAGCTTGGTTCTAGCTTTCTATTACCAAACAAGGCCTCTGCCCACATCAAGAAAATAAGAGTAGAATTCCAGTTCCAAAACTTCTTGCAATGAAAATTAAATTCCCAAATGAAAAGGTCTTAATTGGAATTTCAATCCCTTGGTTAAGAAATTTCTCAGGGTGAAGTTTAATTCCAGCTCCATTAGTTTTCCTAATCAATTCCTGTTCCCAAATTCAAAATTCCAAAACAGATGAATCCCCAAATTCAAAGTGCTTCCAATTTGAAATCCAACTAAACAGTGTTTGAATTTGCTTTGAAAATTTCAAAGTTGTAACTGTTAACTTCATGAGAGCAGTACATGCTAGCAAAGGCTTCCTGCAACAATTTTTGGCTAGGATTCTGTGCAGTGCGTTGCATCCTACCAAGTCCAACATTTAGAAAGGAAGAACATACACCCGGAATCAACTCAATCAATACAAAATGACAAAAGCGATCTTTCAGTTTTGCTCAAAGGATAAGATAATACAGAGCTGTGATATGCAGGTGAGCAAAGTACCTACTTAGTTACTGAATCAAGGCTGAAGTTTGAGAGAGGAATTTCGCCTGAATCTCCATGACTCGATTTCAGTGCAAAAGATGAGCATAAGGGCTACTCTGTTCTAAGCTTATGACTTGTCCGAAATGATAAAGTGGAGAAACGACACAAATAGAAACAGCTCCTGACACCCCAAACATTTCCTGTTGTCATCTTGCAGCAACCAAATTTGATCTCCCTTACTCCAGTAAGTCAGAAGCTGAAATTCTCAAAAACAAAAAATATGTCATTGTTCCACATAGGAATGACAACAGGCAGTGGCGGATCCAGAAACGGGCTTCGCCCGGGGCTAAATTATGCACGGCTACGAATCTAAATAGCCGTGCTATACTAGTACTAGCTATACACTAATAAATATAATAAAGTTTTAAAAAATACAAATAATAATATTGATTCAAAGTGCTCAAATAATATACTAAAACAATGCGAAGGACATTAAAAATATTATCAAATACTTCCGAAATTGCAATGCCGCAAAATTTTGACAAAGCAAACATAAAGAGTATGCCAGTATGGTATATGATACTTGATCTGGATGTGAAATTATTGCAAACCTTCATGACAACGCAGTCATCTAGGGGTCCAAACTAGGCCATGTACTCCCGTAATCCTTCAGTGTCAACATCCCAGGGGATACCAAGAACCTAAGTGCATTAATTGTGCGTTCTCATTATTCCTCAGGTTAGCATTCGCGAATAGAATCTTACAAAGGAAAGAAGTGGGGTGGTCACTTACCACAAGTTTTGTAGCCATTATAACACTGGCTACAGTGCAATATCAAAAAACCTTCGGATCCTTATTCCCCTGTGTCCAGGAAAACTCTCAGCAACGTACTGAAGGTTACCAAAATTAACAAGGATATTGCCTTGAAGTTATGGTGAAGAGATGCTTGAATTACTTAACACCTTATGTCGAGTTGGCAACCTACCTGGTGGGCTCTCGTCGCCGGCGAATGGCCCGGCGAAGCGAGTCGAAGGGCGTCGCCGCTCGCCAAGTCGCGCCGCCGGGAAAGGAAAGGGGAGCCTCGAGAGAGGAGGGAGGGAGGGAGGGAGGGGGGGAGAGCACGGGAGACAGAAAAAAGACGAGGAGGGGCGCGCGGGGGCCGGCCTGGGCGGCGGCGCGCGGGGGCCGGCCTGGGCGGCGGCGCGCGGGGGCCGGGGCGGCGGTGCGGGGGCCGGGGCGGCGGCGGCGCGCGGGACGGCGCGGCGGCGGCGCGCGGGACGGCGGTGCGGGGGCCGGGGCGGCTGGCGCGGTGGGCAGTTGCACGATTTGGGCCGGGAGGCTAAAATGGGCCCATTTCATTTTTATGTTATTTTTGTGAAGTAATTGGGCCTCGCCCCGGGCTGCAGCCCAGGCAGCCCGGGGCCCAAATCCGCCCCTGACAACAGGTACCATCATTGATCAGCAACATAACTGCACCAGCAAAAATACTGTAGTAACTGAGTATCATAGATCGCACTTCATAAACTGTGAAGACAAGTACAATCAAGTGCAAAACCCACAAATTAGCCAGGGAGCTCGAAGCGGAGGAAGTAAAGGAAGGAAGGGGGCCAAGTCCGGCTGCACGCAGGCGAGTATACCTCGGGGCCGGCGGCTCTCTGGACGACCACCCCGGTAAGGAGCATCACGGCCGCCCAGGCGAAGAACGCGGCGTAGTCGGAGAGCGCCATGGGAGCGGGAACCCTAGGGTCCAGAAGCTTCTGCGCTGGGGCGGCGGGGCGCGGGGCAGGAGGGTGGGGTGGGTTGGTGTGGTGGCAGAGAGCGTGGGGGTGGTGGCCCGTGGCCTTGTGGAAGACCGGAAGAGACGGGAAGGTGAGTGGGTGACCGGGTGATAGATAGGCTGATAGCTGGTTACCGGGTGGAAACAGTGGCGTGCACCTGCTCCAGATGGGGAATAAAATCTACCGCTTCCACCCACTAGATGTACACAGGGTTATACATGGGATGATATGTTTCTTGCCGGAATTTGCAGGAATGCTCACTGCCTACCTGGGTAAAAGACTTCTCTTCCCATGTTCTGTTACAACAGCTCCATAATTATCTTAGCTTTCCCACTGAACATTTGTCTAGGGAACTTTCCCATTGAGCATTCACCACTTAATATTTTTTAATTTTCATCTGTCAATTTATATCATGGAATAACAGTTCTATTCAGGAAGATATCTGTGAATGGGGTTCTCTAGGCACCTGGTCTCGATGCTGATCACGAATTGTGCATGTATTAGACCATACTGATTACGGAGTATGTCACATTGGATAGCATGATGAATAATTCTGTATTGTCTAGTCGACCATGGAATTCACGAATGGTATGAATAATATTCTGGTAGTATAGTGTAAGAACCGTCCAATTTGAAACTGTTTTAAGCAAACCGCCGGTCATTATCTTTAAGATGAGAGCTACCACGTGTTCGCTCAAGAGCGTGCCACGTGCCAACACACATCTAGAGACTTCAACAACCGACACGTCATTCACTTAAAACGATATCAAATCCGGTAATCCCGATACGTGCTTACCACATGCTCAAGAATAAGCACACGTACCGTCATACAATTTGCACATTACCATAAGATCCACGGAGAGCATATTTTACATAATACAAGGTTCAACATTAAGGTTTACAAGTTCATGATAAGGATAGACCAAACATGAAATTAAAGGTTCAAGCTCCACATTACAAGCCTTGGTCTCACGAATAATATTAGAAGAGATACCTTGTGTGTTGTGAGAATGAAGAAGCAAGCGGTGGATTGAACGTTGATGAAACTAAAGATACTCTATATTTTAACACCACAATTATATAAACATGAACATTTGTAACACATAGAATTTAATCATATACAAATTTACAGTTTCAAACACCACAGTTCAAATTCAAATTCATTTAGCTGGCTGCGGCCTTGAGTTTACTCTCCTCATTGCCAACTGAAGCATCTCTGCATCAGCCGAACCTGTACTCAGATTGGAACATAAACTTAATTAGCACTAGCTAGGATAAAGTAGCATTGCAATTCTATCTGCTAGTACCCGAAGGTACACCATCACCAGCACCGTTTTGATTCCACTTGCCGGTCGCGGAAGATTCGCCACGGCACTCGTGCATCTGGACAGGACAGGATCAACGGCCGATCAGATCGAGCACACGGCACGCGCCGCGCCACCATGGAGCCTTCCATTTCGCGGGCCGGCTCACGTGGGCCCCAGCGGCACAGACAGCTGGAGCCCGGTCACGTCCAGCGGGCCCCCGCCTCCGTGCTTTGCAAGCCAAGCAGTCGAACGGCACACACCACACGCCGCCCCGCCCGCCGCCGCCGTGCTCTGCTCCGCTGCCTGCCAGCCGGCCTACAAATATCCCCTCCCCCTTCTTCCCTTCCCCCCTGCAGCCACACGATTCAAATTGGAGTTCGAGCCAACCCAACCACCTCGCCACCGTCCTCCCAAGTCCCAGCCCAACCCCCAACCAGACATGGCGTCCGAGGCGGCGGAGTCGTCGCGCGCCCGCGAGGAAGCGGCGGAGCGGGAGGCGTCCGAGGCGGTGGCGCGCCAGCCGCAGCGCTCGTGGGTGGCGCTCGCGTCCATCCCCGTCGTCGTCTACGGCGCCAACGACGCGCGGGCCGAGGCGATCGCCCCCGGCGCCGCCGACCTCCTGCTCGACCTCCACGACCCGCCGCGCGCCTCCTACCTGGTCCTGCCCGAGCGCCTCGTCCCCGACCCGCGGTGGCGCGAGCCCAACAACTTCGCCTACATCATCGCCGCCGCCCGCGACCGCCTCCTCTTCATGGCCAGCCAGAGAGCCACCCAGGGCCGGGGCGTCCTCGACCCCGACTACTTCCTCTGCAACGTCAGCGACGGCACCGCGGCCCGCCTCCCCGCCGTGCCCGCCGACTTCCCCATCATGCTCTTCCCCCGCCGCACCATGGGCCTCATCGCCGACCCGCGCTGCCCCGGCCACTACATGATCGCGCAGCTCCACCCCGACGACGAGGCCGCCATGAAGCGCCACGACGCCCTCCTCTGCTACTCCACCGCCACCGGCCAGTGGTCCGTCAAGCAGCTCGCCTCCGCCCCCGACCACGAGCCCTGGGGTGCGCACGGCGTCATCGCCCACGGCGGCCTACTCTGGTGGGTCGACATCGCCTACGGCATGCTCTTCTGCGACCCGTTCGACGACCACCCGCGCCTGCGCCTCGTCCCGCTCCCGACCGGCTGCGAGATGCACGGCCTCGGCAACAACGTCCGCCCCACCATTCTCATGGACCAGCGCCGCCTCATCAGACCAAGCCAGGGCATGCTGCGCTACGTCGAGATCCAGGGCCTCTCCTACGACCACGCCGACGTCGACGACCCGATCAACCCCGCCGTCACGATGTGGACGCTCGTCGATCCGGAGGGCCCGCATCCCTGGAGGTTCGAGTGCGAGGCGTCCTTCGACGATATCTGGGCCCACGACAGCTACGTCGCCGCCGGTCTGCCGCAGGGGAAGGTGCCCAAGCTCGCCCTCGTCGACCCCAACAACCACGACGTCGTCTACTTCTTCCAGGACACGGCGCTCTTCGCCTTGGGCATGCGCGCGAGGCGGGTCCTTGCCTGCGAGGAATGCTTCGTGGACCGTGTTTTCCAGGATCCCCTATTCCAGTACTCCCGCTTCATCGATGCCTGGGAGCGGGAGCTGCCACCCACGGTTCGCGGCGACGGTCCTGCTTCATCAGACGGTACGTGTGCATCAGTTGTTCTAATTAACCGATCAATGCAACTTGCCTTGCCTCTGGTTTGTCAATCGATCGATTGCTGTTATAGCGTGCATGGCTCTGAGCCTCTGAATCTGAAAAACTGATGATGTCTGTGGCATGCCCATGTGATTCATTCATCTGCACTAATCTGAATCCTTCCCACTGTTAATCAGTCCACCCGTCATATTGTTATGATCGTACATGCATGCTCTGCTTTCCTCTGTGTGTGTGTGTGTGGTAATTGGCTTCATTGCTCACTGACCTGATCACAAAAGGGATCCTCAAGTCCTCATGCAATGTGTGTGCTGTTTCGGTTCATTGCCTTTGGCTTAACATTTTTGATAAAATTTTCAGTAAGTTGTAGATGTTAATTGGAAGCTGCAGATTTAAATCCCGAGCCAAATCATCATACTGCGATAGTATCACTCTGTTATCAGATATACTAATTGTAATTGCACAGCATGTATTGCATAGAGCTAGAGCCAGTCTGAAGATGACAAGTCAACAGCTAGCATATTGCAAGAATGTCTGAAGTTGCATTGCTACTGCTTTGCCATTGGTGTTTCTCCATTTTGCCCAGATTCGATTCGTACCTCTGATTTTAACATTGGGTCGGATTTTGAACATATTGCCCAGCATTATTGCCTTTTGTTTTCAGATAATGGAGTACTAGAAACGTTGCTAATTGCTTGCTGCCCTACCAGTTAGTTGATACTGTTGCTGGTTCTCTGAATGCAGGTGGAAGTGGGACGAAAGGGCCTGGACACGAGGAAGAATCGGACGCGGCGACAGGATCCGATGAGGAAATGGCATCTTTGCTGAGCCAATTGGAGGTCATTAGGTCAAGAGCCACCCGACCAGAAGCATTCGTTGACTGAGCTGCTGACCATGCTTGGGAAGGACATGGCACCACCAGCTGAACCATCTCTCGAGGCTGAGGCGGGTGACCAAGCTGATGAACCATAGATGCATAGCTTCCATAGGTGAGAGGCAATGCGGAGGGCTTTCAGATCTCGTATAGTTACGCGTTTCAGATGTGTAGAGTCTGCAGCTGACATCTCGTCTGAGTTGAGTAGTACATGAAAGCTGAGGAACCACCGGATCGATGGTACGAACAAGCTTGTGTAGCTCCAGTACTGCTTTCTCCGTCCGGCATGCGTTTTTGTCTGAGAGAACATTTTATCTTCTGCTGCTATTAATACAAATGGAGTCCAATTCTGGTTCTCTTTTGGTGAATCCTTGAGACGGTCCTATCTTGTCCTGCTGCTATATGGTTGTTACATTTACTGACTAACCTCGTAGTTACTGCAGTTTGGAAAGCAGTTATTCACTTGTTCTTGAAGAAATAATGATTTTCTGTTTCTTCTATTATCAAGACCATCTTTTTTCATAGATAAAATTAATTAAAATAGTGAGCACCACAGCTTTGTCTTGGTCAGCATAAATCATAGTTGCAAGAGAATGTGTTTGGTGCTCTCTTGTGCAAAAAGGAGAGAAAAAACAGAGGCCTTACAAAAGAAAGAAGCGGACTCGGACTTTGAAGGCGGTGTAACATGTAGAGCAGCTCATATTGTGTCTGCTGTATATATGAGTATATGACCAAACAATTCATCAACAGGTTCAGTTCGGTTGCCATTTCAAGTGGCTTTTACAGTATCTACAGCCAGGAGCATCAATTAGTTAGAATCTGCTGCCAGGTGCTTTGTTTCTGGTAGAGCAAATCAGCAGTGTGTACGATCAGCTCCAGCTTGTGCAATCGACGTGCCACACGGGCGGCGTCGCCTACGCTACCTACAATGAAGTGTCGCCCACCCACACGCCGCATCAACTGTTCACTTCAACCGTTCCCCATCCCCATCTCGTGCCGCGCTCGCTTTGACGCCGAGAATCTGAATTTACGTTCGCTCGCTGCCTATCCTTCATAGCGATCCATCTAACTAGCTGCCCTCCACAGCTCCACGTGCCTGAGCCCTACTAATATTCATTTTCGTTTTCCTTTCCGTGTGGCTCCGCCTCACGCGCCTGGCCCACAGGGACGAAGCCAGAAATTACAGCCACCGGGGTCCTCATCGTTTTTGGACGGGGTCATCAACACTAAAAACAATAAAAACAGTAATGAAGCTTTACATAGGATTATCAGAATTTTGTCGGGACCGGCGGACCCCAACAGCTAGCCGTAGCTCCGCCACTGGCTCGAGCTCCTCCTGATGCGTGCGGCCGTCGGAGGCAGCTCGGGCTTGGTGACTGTGCGTGGCCCAGCGTTTTTCATTCTTTTGAATTTTTTATATAACAAAGTTGGGCAACTTTGTTGAACAAATTAGTATAGCGTTGTCTTCAATTTTCTGGTTGTTAGTGTGACAATATTCTCATTTGAATTTGTGATAAAAAAATTATCTCACAAGAAATTATACGTATAAATTATGCATAAAAGTTGTTTGCAAAATTCTTTTAGCAATATTTTCGCTTAAAAGATGTATGAAAAAGTTTGTACGTCAAACTTGTATATATAAGTTTATAACTTTCTAAAAATAGAAAATAGTGGAAAATAAAACTTTCCGAAATAGGAAAATCTGAAGTTGTCAGATCGATCGCTGGGAGCCTTGCTGGCGCGCTCGCTAATTAGAAATTCCCCTTTGACGCTCCATCCCCGCATTCAGCATACACTAGGCTGAATCTTTGTACAGGCAACAGGCATGCAACCAAAAAACAACAGTGCCTGCAGACTGCAGTTGCTCTGATCCATCCACTCGGTCACTACCAGAAAATGACTGCACGGAAAGTGAGATAGCCCGTGCGTCCCTGACAATTTGACCACCAATAACCACTAAGCCACTAACCTTCAGGACAACATCCGGATCCATCAGCTGCAGCTATGCGCAATTGTCGCCGTTGCTCTAGCAGCTGACGATCGAACATGGCACCGCAGTACCACGTGCAGTAACACCGACTAAGAGGCTCAAAAACTTGGTCTTACATTACCACTGCAGCGATTGCGCTGCTTCCTGTTACTGTCAAGGCAAAGAGTTCCGAAGGGACTTCTCCCATCTTCGATTAGTCCTATATATCCTAGATTATGCAATAAACTAGCATTTGAATCGTATCATGCTATTGCAAAAACTTGGTCTTACATTTTATCTTCTAAAAGATCCATTCCAACATATAATGATATGTCAAAAATCAAAGCATTTAAAACTGTAGGGTCTGATTGGTTAGGTGTCAAAATGTGATCTATCAAAATATGGGCAAGTTTATAAATTTTGGCATTCGTTTGGTTGATTTCAAAAAAATAGCATGACTCAAATTGGCAACGTTCAGCACGCCCACATTTTAGCTGTTTATGCCAATCCTCTATTCTGGTACTTGTATTTTGGCATCAAACTAATTGATGGTCAAAATTTTGGCTATCATATCTTTGACACCAAGCCAATTGCTATTCTTGCCCACGTTTTGGCAAATAAATTTAGCATGCCTATGATTTGGTAGGAAATATTTTAGAACCTAACCAATCAGGCTCATAATGACAAATAATTATCTGAACTATAATTGTCAAATTGAATATCGGAACGTAACATGATTTTATATTCTGGCGGTCAAACAAGATTATTATCTAATCATTATTAGGCAGTGAGCAGACTATGGAGTAAAACTCGAATACAAATAGCATCACAAAGTGCGCAAATTAACTCCCATTTCCATAAATCGGGATTAGCAATCCAATAGATGCATCTTGCCAGCATATTGGACATCATATTTATTGTAGTTTGTATATGTGATATTTATAGACATTAATTAACTAGAAATACTATTGGAGATAGATGATCGCGGTAGACCAACCCACTCTGTTTCCTTCTTTTTTTTTTGGCGAACAAGCAAGCTGTCTTCCTCGAACTAAACTCTCCAACGTGTGCGAGCTCTTAGCCTTCGTACCACCGCACGGAGTACCTTCCGGTAACAACCTTAGCCAGGAGCCATCCAATCCGCATGCATGTTCGTCCATTCATAGGCCAGTGATGATGTTATCCGTGACGATGGCACATGTACTTGGTAGTCAAAAGGAACTTGGACGAATCCACGTACTCGTCTTCAGATGATCAAATCTTTGAACTAGATGAAATCTAAAGGACTCTGTTCCGGGTCTTTTGTTGTCAGCTTTGGGCCAACGAAAAGCTCCTTTAAGGAAGGATCCTTCAAAATTGATGTTGTTATTTATTCATTTATTTCCTATACAATTCCAATTTTACCTGCTGTACACAAAATGTCCAGTTAATTTCTCATTCTAAAAATTTTGTGTGGATTTTATATACACACACCACACTATTCAAAACCGGTGTAGTTACCTGCCACCCCATCTCGCTCTCCTTCCTCTCGACATCGAGATAATTTTTTGGTTTCCGGACCATACCTACTCCTTCGGTGCGGAGAACCTGTAACGAGCTCATTGAGGACGAGTGCTTCCTGAGAAAAAATGAGTACTCGCTCCGTACTAAAATAAAGTATAGAAGGATTCAAAATTTATATTCAATTATAAGGTATCCTAGGATATTTTAAAAACTAATTATTCCTACTCAGCCATAAAGTCAGCAAAATAACAATCAAACAAGATATTAAATAAGGGTACATACGTTATTTCCCCATCTTCTTAATCTGTCATAAAAATGTTAGGATACCCTATATTACAGGACAAAAGGAGTAAGTGGTGAGGCAGCATAGAACGACGACCACATCTATGGGGTGTAAGGGCAGTGATGGTAGGGATGGATCTTTATTCAAAAGTGTCCTAAGGTTCCTCCACCAAATTGTAATACGGAATCGTCTCCAAAGATTTCGGTCAGAGCTGGCATATGCCAAATATAAAATAACATCTCTTAGTATAAGTTTGTATGTGTAACGTCAGTCTCAGTGCATAGTTTTATGGTATAGTTACCAAGACTGAGAGTTAGATAACTGTGCCAGCTGAGTTTTATGGGGATGAGACTTCTATCTCGTCCTATGAAACTCCCTTCTTAAAATTGATGATGTGATATAGAATTTAATATTATAAAATTTTCTATGAAACCTCCATTAAAACCGGCTTAAGTAAATAAAAGAAAAGTCGTTGAATTGACATATTGAGAAGAAAGGTAGAAATAGAAAACAAAAGTGAAGCTAAGCCTGTCGACACATTTTTTACTCCACTAGCAGGTAATTCAGCCACTTGTTTTGACACAACCCAAGTAATGGTGTGTGGGACCCTGAAGCAGTGCATTCGAGCTATGAGATAGTTGCCACCAAAATTTCGTAATTTTATGGCCAATATAATATATGGAAAGAAGCCGGTGATTTGATATCAAGAAATGATAGGATCGATTAAGAAAGCTTTATTAGCAAGGGCTATAAAAAGAAATTAGAGTCCGTGTATCTTAATATTTTTTTTATTTAGATATTTTTTATTAGGCAAGTTTTGTTTATATATTTCTTGTTAGGCAAGTTTTGTGTCAGGCTAGGGTATAAATATAAACCCCGGCTATTGTAAAAGATATCTCTTGATCAATACAACACAATTTTCGGCGCATCGCCACCCTCTTTTCAGAGGTTTTCATCGCCGGCGAAACTTGGCACCTAACGCGGAGCTGCATCACTTCGATCTCCTTCGAAGGGGTAAGTCCTAAGTTCCGCTGGCCTTGGCAATTGTATCGACTACATTGGCGTTGTTCAAGGCTGCATTGTTTCGATCTCTTGGATTGCTCTGGTTCGGTTGGTATAATCGCCTACTAGTTATCGATTCCTATCAAGTCTTGTAAGGCTGCATTGTTTGACCTCTTGCTTGATATGATAGAATCACAGTTATCTTGACCTTGTTTAGATCTATCGGTTTATATCTTTTGAATCTGTTGCTTAGCTGCTAGTAGAAGATTGATTTCTTTATTGTAAGCATCGTATTAGTCCTTATTAGCTGATAGTTTCTTATCTGGGTCTTATTTGAGTGTTTACTGCACGTGTATCCATCGGTCTGTAGCCTTTAGTTTATCGCCCTGCTGCCAACATTGTCTCGGTTAGGTTCGATCCGATTGGTGGTATGGTAGATTAATTGCTATCAGTTTGGTGGTTCTTTTCTCGATAAGATGGATGTTCAGTAATCGCTCCATCCTCGTCGGATTGGTAGCCAATAACTTTTATCGAGAAACTAGCCGATAAGTTATTTTTACATTGGATTCATAGCCGATGTATGCTGTAATCATCGAGTCAGGATTTAATATTTGTATCAGTATCGGCCGTTGGTTGATATCATTATTTATCTGTCAGGACATACATCAGACATATAGCCGATTGTTTAAAATCATATCAGCATCAGCCGATATCGTTACATCAGCCTATCGGCCAATCTACTCTTTTTATCTACTTATGAGTTGCAGGACCAAACTGACTGTCACGTCTCGAACCTCAAGATTTAGGACTTGTACTGGAGCTAAGCGCAAGCGCAGTTCTCTCAGGCCAGAGTGTTGCGCGCGAGGAATCATGGTCGGCCGAGCGATTTTTGCGGCAACAGAGATGGAAAAGGTTCCGAGTGCTGCAAAGTGTTACTTTATACTAACCAGCAAAATTGTTTGGAAAAAGTTCAATTCACTCCCTTCAAGTATAGTCAAAGTCTGAATAAACCCCCTAAAGTATAATTTAGTACAATTTATTCTCTAAATTATACCATTTAGTTCATGTTACCCTATAATACAATTTGTCTTTTTTGTTTCTCCGTACACAAGTTGAATTTTAATTTCAAATTTTGCAGGATAGTAGTGGACATCACAATACATATTAAAAAATTGTATAATTTTTTCATCGTTATTTTTCATATAATTTTAACTCCAATGATTAATTTTATTATTAAATATTCTAATCTATCAAAATAATGATAAAAAATTATGATATATTTTTTCTAACTGTGCTATGATACATACTATCATCTTGTAAAATTTTAACTTAAAACTGCACCTATATATGGAGAAATAAAAAAGATAAATTATATTAGGGGTAATTTGAACTAAAGGGTATAAGGCAAAATGAACCAAACAATAGTTATGATTAAGGGGAATAATTTAGACTTTTTCAAATTGTTTTGCAGTCGTCACTGGACTTTACTAACTTCCATCTGCATCAATTAATTGCAGAGAGACCGACTAGAGAGTGGAGTCGAGCAGCCGCTCAATCAGCTCAGCTCTGCGCGATGGCATCGGCGAAGCACTTGCGGAACCGCCCCATGCCATCCAGCGGCAGAGGGACGTTTAACGCCCACCTCCATCCCGCCGGCGCCGCGCAGGCTCTCCGCCACCGCCAGAGCACCAGTCCTCAACACGGACACGATGTCCACCTTAGCCGGCCGGCCGAACCCCAGGTCCAGCTCGTAGACCCGGAACCTCGGCGAGCCGGCCACAGATAGCATGCTCATCGCGGCGGCGACCTCCATGACTCGGCCCGTCCACGCGTCCATGCTGCCCGCCCCGACGCCGCTCACCGCCTCGTCGATGCCTGCCGCGACCGCGGCGCACGCGCTGAGCAGGCCGCCCGCGCCGCGGGCCGCGAGCGCGTCCTTGGGACCCAGGGCGAGCGCGGGGCCGACGCAGTTTCCGAGGTACATGTCGGGGGGCGGAGGGTTCATCCGGGGGCGGTGGTCGACGGGGAAGAGCAGGCAGGTCCGATCGTCGCCCGTCGTCGGTGCCGGTGCTCGCCGTGGGTGTGGACGTCGTCGCAGCCACTCTGGCTCGCTGGTAGCACGACCAGACGAAGCCCAAGGTGGCGACCAGCGAGGTGCACGTGCACCGCGGCGGCGCGTCGCCACGACGCGCGGCCTCGGCGGCCACGGCGTCCTTGACGCGCTGGACGTCATACCTGGACAGAGCGAAGGTGGCGAGGAGCTGGTCGGCGGGCATCTCGACAAGCTCCATCTTATTGCTGGTCGACATGGCCCGGATGAAGGTGTCGTAAAGGCCCCTCGGGTCGGGGACGAGGCTCCGGTCTATGACAGGCGGCGGCGGCGCTACGACGCGTGTGCACGCGGTGGCGCCCCAGGTGTGAAGGAAGTGGGTGGAGGCGGAGCCGTCGATGGCGGCGTGGTGCACGGCGACGCCGATGGCGAGGCCACAGTGCGCGGGCAGGAGGAGCGTGGCCTGCAGCGCGAGCACGGCGCCGCCCGCCGGAAGCGCCGGCACGAGCGGGGCGATCCTGGCGACCTCCCGCGGGTCGTCGGTGGCGATGCCGTCGATACCGTCCGCGCCGCCGTCGTACTCGGCGACGGTGAAGGCGACGACGTCGCCGGGGCGGTAGTGGAGCTCGTAGCGGTCGGGCGTGCCGGGGGTGAGCCGGAGGAGGTCGGCGAGCGGGTAGAAGGCGCGGACGGCCAGGGACAGTGATTCCTTGAGGTTGGAGAGGATGGCGGGGACGTCGGCGTCCGGGGCGAGGCGGTAGAGGAAGAGGCGCTCCACGGGCGGGAAGGGGAGCCAGAGGATGTCGAAGAAGGTGAGCGGCAGGGAGCACTCCGGCGGAGATGGCGGTAACGGAGACGGAGGCACGAGGGCGGTGTCGAGGAACCGGAGGCGAGGAGGAGGAGGAGGAAGTGGCGAGGTGGAGGCTCCTGCACGCCGCTCCTCCTCCTGCGCCACGGCCATCGCCATGGCCGCCGCCAAGATGGACGGGCTTGCTTGTCTCGCCCGCCCACTCGATCACCTTAGCAGCTTCCTCTTGTCATGGCGTTCACCTTCTCGATGGATGGCTTGGCACCTTTGCTTGCGTCAGCAACCGAAACAACCTGCTTGATCCGGCACTGACTAGCTAGAAAAAGGAGCACACACCGTACGGTTGCTTCCACGTTTGTTGATCGAGATGGAACTGATTTCTCCTGTCCACGTCTTAGCATTAAATTATCTGAAAAACAAAATAGTAAGATCGGTGCAGAATAAACACCACAGTTTCACAACAGTACTACTTTGGACTAAATGGGATCTGGATGAGTCATCTGCATATCTGCACGGCAGTTGCAAGCCGAACCAAGCCGATAGGGACGAGGACAGATCAAGCAAGGGGACAGAGATAACAGCTCTTGGTATCATCTCATCTGCAGCGGCCAAGCGGAATCTCCTGTGGTGAGAATAAGTAGTTGTCAGTGGAATTTCATAATTGGCTATCAAAAGTTCCAGATCGACCACACATTTCTACAACATAACGTCAAGTGGTAAGGTAACAAGGATCAAAACCATGATTACACCCTCAAATGCAAAATGGTTGAAAGTTGGAACAATAGGCAAACCGCAAATAGAATCGGCTATGCAGGAGTTGCAAACCGCAAACAGTTGCGAGAGTGGCACATAAATACTTCTTCAGCGAATAATCTACTGGTTTGACAGGTCCTCCTGTATCAATAATGAGACAGCAAACAATCTAACCGTTCTCCATGCTAGAGATGTCTAGTGATCGAAACAGAACGTCCTTGCCGAAGAATTCAGTTATGCATTTCGTTACCATTTAGTGCATTTCTTATCGACTTGTCGTAGTTAACGACTTCAAGTTTAGATGTCTATAACCAAAGTAGATAGTGATGAAGGAAAACAAGAAATGTGAAAAGTATTTACACTGTCTCCGCTCAAGGTCATGACGGAAACCATTTGCCATAGAAACAGCTCTTTTCAACGTAGTGAAAATTAGTCACCTTGTTCATTGAATCTGTCTTATTATTAAGATTAAAAGTAGAAAGAAACATCTATGGGAGTATGGGACAGAGGAACCAACGTATATAGCCTTTGTAATGGTAACACAAGGACAGAAAATGCACGTTTGCATTGATTCATCATTTATTAGAGGACAAATAACCAAACCAAATTGAACTTGAATTTGACTAGGGTAACTAATTACAACAGAGAATTTCACACAAATTACTGATAAGCAAAGTGTTTATATCAAATACTAGTTCCATCTTAAGAAAAACAATAGAAAAAGAAAGCAGTTCATTTATTGTTGTAACACCCAGTTTAAAGTGAGAGCATAACATAAACAACCACTAACCAATCAGTTGAAATAACATTTTACTGGGACTACAAAGTGTGCCAAAATAACAACTGCTTACCAACTACCTAGCTAGTCACATTCAGTCTTACAAAACAATTGCAGAAATTGGACTAGATATAGGAAGATGTCATTCCATCAAAGTCAGCTGACTCTCATTTTAGTTTATTCGCCACAGGAAAGTGAGCCTTGGTCAACGAAACATCAAACTACTATGTTGCTATGTGATATAAATAGACTGAGACAGTCCAATAAATTAGTTTTTGGAAAGCTTTCAGTGGAACTCTGTATGAATGTTTTAAACCAGACTTAGTGCATGTAAATCTAAGTATGCTATTATGGAGAAATACATTAAGAGGTCGGAAGTGAAACCCACATGCGTGATGATTGTTAACCAAATTACTGATAAGTGATAATTAGCAGAGCGACGTGGGCAAATATCCCAAATAGATCCAAGTCACAGCGATGTTTTATTTTAAACAGAACATTCTATATCTGACAGCCAATATGTGAGTGGGGCACATATATTTTCTGTTATTTAGAAGAAAACTTAAAGAACAAGCCAATAACAAACACGACTGGAAATAAACTTTTGTTTACTGTTAAAAAGGTATTTTAAGAACATCAGTTCATGGATTCAAGGTCTAGTAGATCATATCTAAAGCTAAACCACGCTATTAAACTTTCACATCAGAAGTCTAGACTAAATCCAAATAAGAGGTTGGTCGAGTATTTTCATTTTATGTATGTTAGTCGTTTGGAAAACCGGTGTCAGCTATACGTTCAGCCATTCCCAGGATCTCTGTTATTGGAAGGTAGTGAGAATGTTAGATAGCAACAGAGGCTTGTGCTGCTGGTCTGTAAGCTGTTTTGCAAACAAAACTTGGTCGGAAACTCTGCTCTCACTAATTTTTTTCATTGAACTCGCTGTGAAGTCCAGATTCATATATATGGTTTACTTAGTAACAAGTTCATGTTGGGTCATTGTACCCTGTTCTGTTTATCGTAAATCAACTGGCTGCTTTTATGTTCAGTACAAGAAACAAAAACTCAAGTTACACCATGTCTAAACAATTACACATTAACTTTGTCCTTTAGCTCTTTGCTACTTGTTTACCTGCATGTGGTGATATGACACAACCACAAAGCTTTTTGGTCCAAGGCCTGAAGTTCCATGTAGAGTATATTCTGCCTAGTCAAAATGACGTGGTAGCATGTCAAATTAATTTCAATATTTGACCTTGTGAATTTATCCTGCGAAAATTGCTATTTCCACTCCAATTTGTTTAAAGTTGTCTTCACGTTGATATTGTCAAGTTCTTATAAATTAACATTAATTAAGATAGGATGAGAGTAGTCTATTCCGGTTGCTCCTTTTCCCCGGCCCCCTGGAGCATTTTCATGCATATCCTGACAAATATTTGAAATACAAGATGGCCTTAATACTTCGTGCAGATCATTGAAAAGTTGCCCAAATGCTGCTTCAAATATAATGGTGATATTTTTGCAGCAACATGTAGATTTTTGTAGATCTTGTCACCCAATATGGTGAAATTTGAGCTAAGGTTTCTCCTCCACTTGGAAGAAAACAGATATTGGACTTGCGTTGACAGTTTATGAAGCACGATCTATGATACTAAAATACTTGTTTTGCTGTTACAACTGATATCTTTATGATAAGAATGATGCCTACTGGCCAGCAACTCCGGGATGTAATACTGACATTCTTTTGAATTTCAGCTTCTGCGATGCATGGCTTACTGGTGTAAAGGGATCAAATTTGGTTGTCGCAAGGGTCAGGAGAAGCAAAATGACAAAGCCAAGACAAATAAAAAACGTCTACTGATGACAAGCCCAACAGAATAGCAAATAAATACTGGAACTTAAGATGAACCCATAATCTATGCTTATTTTGCTGCTTCTGCAGGGATTCTTCCTACTAGGTCTTTATTTTTAAATATGAACATCTATCAGTATCTTGGGTCTTACGTTATGACACCCTGCAGGCCTTTAGTGCCCTGTCTTGGTTTTCCCTTAATATTGGATCTCTCTTCATGATTTCTCCAGTGATGCTTTGCAAAACCTGCCTGTTTGAGCTAAGATTTCTCCTTCACTTTGAACAAACTAATGGACTTGGCCTTGACAGAGCACGATCTATGATAATCAACTAATTGTTTTGCTGTTACAATTGATATTTTCTGATAAGAATGGTGCCTAGTAAAATTTGAGCACCATCAAAACTAATGTTCCTGCATGTTTATCTTCTAATGGGTTTCATTTTGATCTGTATCTGGCATCTGGTCCCTTTCCAGTAGTGTCCCTTTACTGCATGTTGTGCACGTGGATAGAAATATTTCACCCTCAAAAGTACTGTTCCTTGTTTTATTTCTACAATTGAGTGGACAAGCAGAAATAATAGAGATGTCATGCATGTTCTGTCATCTCAGGAATGCAGAATCTGAACTTGGAAGTTGGAACAGAGGCATCGACTCAGAGAAAACGTGGAATGCGGTGAGATGTAAAATTGCAGGATCTAATTGTGATATTGTCTTCGTTCAGGAAACCAGAAGAGAAGCTTTTGACATGAGTTACATGAGGAAGTTCTGGTTGCTTCAGTTTGATTCTTTTGTGTATTTCCATTCAATGGAGATTCTGGTGGCAGCATTACAGGTTTGAAAAGCTCATGCTTTGCAGGACAGCAGATAGTGTTTCAGAATGCGTATGCACAATCCATGGAATTTCAGAGCGCATGCAGGAGTATCCATTCACTTTACATGTACAGGACAGGCTGGGGACTGGTCGCGAAAGTAACTGCCAAGTCACTGACGACGATCACAACAGGAGAACTCAGCTTAGCTTACACAACATTTGCAGATGCAACTCTAAAGTAATGGTCAGAATCGTTAAATGCAGAAGAACCCTGACTAAACCCTCATCCCAGTCGAGCTAGACTTCACGAAGCACCTCGCCGCCGCGCAGCGTGCCGGGTGCGCGTTGCGCTGCATTTGGCCCTTCTTCATCCCCGGCGGCGGCCGTGGTGGCTCGATCACCTGTATCGTGCGCCGCCGCTTCGCGTCCCCGGCCTCCTGGTACCGCTCGTGGAGCTTGCGCTTCGTGGCCTCCATCTTCTTCTCCTCCTCGGCGGCGCTGCCGACGACGGTGGGCGGCGTCTTCTTCGGCTGCGCTGGGACAACGGCTGGAGCTCCCATGTTCGCTGATGGCTTCGCGTTGCTGGTGCCGACGATTGGAGCCCCCTTCTTGGACTCCGCCGTGCTGATACGGCGGCAGCTGCTGGCGACGGTTGACTTCCTTGGACGAGGCGGCTCCTCCGGGATCTTCTTCGCCTTTCTGTTGTAGTCAGCCATCGGCGCTGTCTCGTCCCTGAGAGGCGGCGGCGGCGTAGTCGAGAGGCCGTCCAGCACGTCCATGGCGGCCCTGGCCCTCGCGAGCTCGGCCTTGACGCCCGCCCTCCACCCGCGCACGACGTCGCGCGCGAGCTCACGGACCCGCTCCGAGGGGTGGTCCTTCATCAGCGCGCCAACGGCACCGATCAGATCGCCGGATGCCAGCTCGATCTTCTCTGGAGGAACGGCGCGCAGCGTGGCGAGCGACCCCGCCATGGCCTCGTCCAGCAGCTCGCAGAAGCCCTCCACCTTCTCATCGTCGTCCGCGGCGTCGCAGAGCAGCTCGACGATCCGGGCCCTGGCGCTCCGGAACTCGTCGCGGGAGAGGACGCCGCCAGCGCCGGCGCCCTCGATGGCGGAGTCGATGAGCGGGAACGCCGCCAGGAAGGGCTTCGAGCGGCGGAGCGCCATGCCGCCGGCTAACGCGAGATCGAGGTGGTGTCTGGATGGATCTGATGGAAGAGACGGCGAGAAGGGAGCGAGATGGCGAGAAGGTGTCAGGGCGCTCCGATCCTCGGTGGATTTATGATGGCCGGCAGCTGTCGGAGCGCCGAGACCGAGACGCAGTCGAGGCGCGTAAGCTTGACGCGCGCGCCAGCTTTTTCTCCCGGCAAATTTCGTGTCGGTGAGGTGAATTTTTCTTTTTAGTCAGACGGGGAACCGTGCCATGTGGAATTGGAGTTTTAGAGAGAAAAAATTCTCAAGTAGAACTAGAGGAAATTCGGATTGGCAGAACCCCATCCCGTGTTCGTCGCCAATCCCACCCACTCCCCATTCCCCCCAGCTCAAGCACTTCCGCCTCCCCTGTTGTTTCACAGAGAGAGCTGAAGCAGAGAAGCTTCGAGAACCTAGGGTTTACCTGCTCGATCCCATATGGCCGTCGCCGACTCGGGGCCCCCCTCGCCGCGGCGTCGCTGGACCGCCGCCGCCGTCATGTGCCTGTGGCTCGCGGCCGCGGCCGCCACGGAAATTGGGCACTTCGCCTGCGGCGCCGGCGCTTGCTGCCGTGGTCGCCGCGGCGTCCAAGGTCAACGTTGCCGCCTTGCTCGCCTTCGTGTTCGTCAGCGGTCAGCCCTGCTGCTCATGATTCGCACGGGCGGCCCCTGCAACAGAAAGAGAAGAAGATACACCCAAGATCAGTGCCTTTTGGATCCAATTTTACATGTGCGGCGCTGCAATTTATTTATTTTCAGTTCCTACTGCTATGTACAAATGTGCTGCTCTGCGTGATTCCAGTTCGTGATGAGCATGCCGTTTGCAATTGACCAATTGAACATGCTGGTGCTCATTGCGTTCAACTGTTTGCGTTTTGTTCTGCATCAGGCCAGGCGCCTGCTCTGGCCGTCCTCCCGTCGAGTTCGGGTGGTCTGGGCCGTGTGTCTAGGCCGTGCTGGTCGTCTCGTGGACTCGCACCGCACACCAGCCCTAACCCTAGCCGCATCCGCAACCGCGACCGATCGGATCGGATCGCATCAGCCATGGGCTCGGTCACGGTGACAGAGGCGGAGGCTACTCCCCTCGTCGGAGTCGTGCTAGCGCGGGATGCCAAGGGCCCCAGCGCCGCCGCGTCCGTGGAGATGAAGGCCCTCACCGGCGGCTTCCTCCTCTCCCCGGCCTGGAAGGAGGAGGTCGACCGCCTTATTGGAGTTGTCCCCCCTCCGCCACCAGCAAAGCAGTCGTTGCTCTCGCGCCTCGCGCGGCTGTGGCGCCGGTGCTTCGTCCGGTTCGATCCCTACTCCATCCCCTTCGATCAGCTGCTGAGTAAGGAACATGGAGATGCTTGCACGGTAACCCCTCGTTCCATCCGTTTTTCTTTTTCCTGTTTTCGATTCCGATTTCCATTGCGCATATTACAATTCAATGCCGTTCTATTCTATTTATTCAGACATAGACGGCCGGGCTACTTCTAGCGATTAGCTATGGATTGCGAGCTTACCATGGATTGCCTGCACCACTACAACCTTAACCATCCGGTTCGTGATCTATCCTACCATAGATCCTACCCCGTATGTGCATAAAATGGATGAATGTGTGACAAACTGCAATTCTGAATCTGGTTTTATACCATAATAAAGTAGCAATATAGCAATAAAAAATAAAATGAATCTCTCTCTCACACACACAAAAAAAAACTAATCCATTTGTTAATTTCTTCAGTATTCCATATTTGACACAAGTAGTGGCAGATTATCCTAAAATAAAAATAATAAATACCAACATTTCAACGGCTACGCACGCGAAGTGTCAAATAATTTTTTGCCTAAACAGTGGGCCTTTGATTTTGGAAAATAGAAAAATGAGTCTACTATGTGCCTATGTCTCCTCTCCAAGTATATCGTGGTTAGTTAATTAGCTCCAGGCATGATTCGTGGTATGCATCCAAGCACAACACAGGTTCCATTTACCCCTACATTGGGTAGGGCGGTCGATGCATCCATACCAATTAGAGGTCTGCAGCCTGTCTCCTGATTAAGGTTGCAGCAGATATACTGATTATGGTAGCACTGTGTACTGATTATGGGCGCAGCTTGTGCACTGATTAGGTGCCAAAGCATCTAAATTGATCAAGGCCCTAACTTGTGTTAGGATCACAAGTATAATGATTAACTTGTGTACTGATTTGGATCACAAGTATAATGATTAACCTGTGTACTGATTAGGATCACACGTATACCGATTAGGGTTCAACACCAATTTTGATTAGTGGTCGATGCAACCCATCAATCTAGTGTTTGGTACTGTTTTTGCCCTGCTACACTTGCCAATTTCCTTACCTCGTGAATGATTGGATTGGTTTGAGTCAGGGCAATGAGTATGAGCCTGCTCCAGGCAAGGTGTACCGGAATCCCCATTTTCACAATGGCATTTGCTGGACTCATGGGAACTTCGTGGCTCGTAAGAAGCGCTCTGGTTGATTCTCATTCCTTCCTGCTCCAAGGACTCTTCTTCTTCTAGCTTGCTGATACAAATGATTTCGATGGCGTCGTCGCATGCAACCCCTTAGGTATGCTCTACTTCTTTCTTGATGCATATTCTCTCTTGTTTCTCTTAAATACAACACACACAACACACCTATCTCAGTATGTACTCGTTGGAAGAAGATCGTTACAATTGTGATATGATCTGTTTGCACTTTTTATATTAGTATATAAACAAACCAAATTAGTACTTTTGCGTTTACATTCTAATGCTTTCTGTATAAATTAATTTTTGCCTTCTGTTCCTTCTGTTTTCAGATGAACCAGTTACTGAATCCTACAGTGTCTTGGGTTTCCCTCTTGGGTTCTCTACTCGTCGTAGTGGCAAATGTATGAACCCCCTCTCCCCATCCTCTTCCTCCCTCTCTCAACACAGACCTTTCACTTTACTCATTTTTATATATTGCTTGCTTCCTGTGTTTCTGCAGTGGATTCTTTTTGCAAGACGTGCTACAGTCGCTTTGATGTTCCACATCCTGGCATACAGAAGATATTTGCGTGTGGACATAAGCATGTGAAGGAAGTCTGTGAAATGTGCTATCTTCGCTCCCGTGTGCTGCATCCGCACCCTGGAGGATTCGCGTTTGGCTATCACGATCCTTACCGCCCCTACCCTACTAAGCACTGATGTCATCGATCACTGTGGATGTGAAAACTGGCTTCTTAGCTTGCTACTTAAGATAGACTTGTCGGTATTGCTATATTTGGCTTGCTGGGTGCAATGACTGTGTCCGAATAACTTAACGTTATGATCCGGTTTCCATGTACTGAGTTAATTTGAAGCTATAAATTATCCAAGTTGCTATGTAACTTGGAAAACTGTTTATATATATATATATATATATATGTGTGTGTGTGTGTGTGGGCGCGCGCGCGTGCGCGTGTGTGTATTCTTTTGCTGGAGACGTGTGGAAAAATTTCAACCTTTTCTATGCCTGCACTTTTGTTTTATGTGATACTAGGAAATATGCCCGAGCGGATTCTCCATTTTGTTATGCCATTCCTGACCATGTCCTAAGATCATGAAATCTATACGACATGAATTGTGTCATGAAAATTTGATTGCTATCTATCACCCTCGTGTGATTGAGATGAGATTTTTTGTGGCGTCACCGCAGGCGCAGGATCGCTTTCTCGGCGGTTTTGGTTGGGCGGGCCGCAGGCACAGGACGGTCAAGCGTGTGGCGCGAGCTTGACAGGAACGGCGGTAGGCGCAGCGGCAGCGCAGCCGTGCGCCGTGGGTGCCACAAGTGATGCTCTCTCCCGCCACATCTTGTGTGGCTTGTGGCTGCGAGTTTTTCTAGCAGATAGCACGTGTGGTGGGACAAGCCTATACAAGCCGTGTGTGCGATAGGTGTTCCGGAAACCTGTTTCGTGAAAGTTACCCGTATCTTAGATGGTCACAGGTCTGGTTCCGGTCGTGTTTGTCTCCCTTTTCTCAAATTTTCAACAACTCATGCCTTCTGAATTCTAACATGATCGTGCTGACCAGTAAAATCTCAACAGAGCAAGGAAAACCCAGCTGAAACCAGTGGATGTCAAGGCAGTAAGTAAAACCATTCGTAAAACGAAAAGCGAGTCACAGTTGCAGAAGATTGTTCCTTTGGTCCTTGGTAACTTACAGTGATACTGATACGCGATAGGTTTTACTAGAATTCAAGAAAGGTAGAAGAACAATGTCACTGTTGTGGAAGATTTGGTTTGGTCAGTTTATTTGCTGGTGATAGCCTGACAGGACAAGTCGAAATGGATGAACAAAATAGCGGTCGCAAATTGCTCGGTAGCCTACAAAAAGTATATTAGCATCTGCTTACGCAGACAAATACAACTAAAGCACTACTCCCTCCGTCCCTTTTTATCTATCACTTGGGAAGCGTGATTGTGAGGGCAGCACGCTTCCCAAGCGACAGATAAAAAGGGATAGAGGGAGTAGGTATGAAGTCACTGACAGGATAGCTCTCGCTACAAAAGTACATGCATCCTGCAGTTCGAATCAACCAGATTATTCAGCAACTAACACCTACATCAAACTACCCCCTTCATTTCTTCCTGAGCTTCGTCTTCATCCTCTCAACCGCGGCCCTCAGCGTATCTTCATCCTTGCAGAAGGTGAACCCCACCAGCTTCTTCCCCTCCTCCAGGTCGAGATAAAACACGCTTGGTGGTATGACAACAACGCCGACTTCACGAATCAAATACTCACAGAACTCTGTCATTGTCGAAACCGAATGGTGTGTGATCGACCATGATGAACCCAGCAGGTTCCGCTTGATGGGTAAACGATAAACCCAGCAGCCTTAGGAATGAATGTGCTTGCCTTAGACCCCATGTCAGATGTGGTGATGTGATTGCCCAACCGATCGTCCATCCTGTTAGAGAGAATGTCTTCCCCAAAGAGTTCATGGTCACTGTCCTTTCATACATGCCGCTTTTATGCATGCCGCGAATAGAAGCCATCGATATGTGATCAGCCTCAAATGCCAACTTGTCATAGACCTCATCAGAAAACAGTAGTACATCATTTTCCTTGCAGAGGGTGGCAATAAATTCTAGTTCCTACCTTGTGAACATTTTTCCAGTAGGATTGTGTGGTGTGTTTATCATTATTGCTCTGGTGTTCTTGGAGACCACGGCCTTTAGCTCTTCAAGTGGTACTGCTAAATCCGGAGCACGGAGGGTAATGGCCTTTACATTGGCACCAGCCATTGATAGTGTAGCCTCATATGAATCATAGAATAGAGCAAACAATATCATCTCATCACCAGGGTTGATCAGACCCAATATTGTTGCAGCTATTGCTTCTGCACCCTGATGTAACAGTAACTTCTTTCTCAGGGTCGACTTGCAATCCACTGTCATTCAGAAACCTTTCAGCAATAGCCAAGTTCAGTTTAGGCACACCATATCCTCTGGCATACTGATTCTTCCCAGCATTGATAGCTTGAATAGCAGCCTCTTTCACAAAGTCTGGGCCATCAAAATTTGGAAAGCCCTGGCCAAGGTTTATCGCTCCGTGCTTGATGGCAAGCATGCTCATTTGTGGAAGATCGTTGTTTTGAACTTCTCCAACCTCTTTGCAACCTACAAGGGAGAAACCAAAATGGTTTTATTTTGCAAGCTCAAGGTTCTCTAGATGCAATAAAATGATGCATTATGGATAAAGTTCCAAAAGGACAGCTAGGTCATGTCAGCTCTCAGCTGGATTTTGACATATTGGATAACTGATAAGAGATAAAGGTTCTGCCAATGTTTGCTGTTTGTTTGGATAACTCAATGGAAAATGTTATTATGTTGCACACTCCTAAAAGATCAAATTTTATTTGTTTAGAGCTCAAGATACTGGTTCATTATTAACACAGGAGCAAAACCATACTACTAGATTCCTCCAGGCACAAGAAGGACAAGAGTATACATACTTTATACCTTATCGATATGAACGAATCATGGTTCAAGATGAAGTTGCACTAGTTCAAGATGAAGTTGCACTAAGTCAAACATATAAATCTTAGTCAGATGAGCCAAAATACTATAGTGCACTTTAACCCCAAACTAAAATAAACATAAGAGATCATTTTCAAGGTTAGAGACAAGGAGAACCACAGCCCACAACCTAAGGACTGATCACTTGATATTTTTTGCATTAGTAAATTACTTTCAATTAGCTCAGGACACTTCGACAGAGGATCGGACGCAAAGGTCAGTGCCTGATCAAACACAGCCACACTTAAGCTATCTCATTTCAACATGTTCTTCTTTCTTGTTGAGTGATTGTTTCAGATTTACAAACTACGCAGAATCTCAAGCAAGTCAAAGATATTTTTCAAGATGAGGTGAACCATGGTGATACATGTTGTCAAAAGACAATGTGCCAAATAAGCTCCACAGTGAAGCTGAAAACATTCAGCATGACTTAACTAGTCAGGTTATATTCGGACAGATGGCAGCATTAGTGTAAAAATCTCCAAACAGTCAGATAGTAGGTTTTTAGTCAAGGACCTTAGACAAAAGATCAACCGGGGTTAAATTTTGAATGTCTATGATTTGCATAATCCTGCCATTTCACACCCAACATATAGTCATATAGAGATAAGCTGGTTTTTTAACATGATGAAATAGGAAAGTAACATCCACTGCTCAAGATGACAACATTCTTTTTTACATTTATTGGCATACATAACTGAATTACACAACAGGAGTGTTGATAAAGGAATAATATACCAAAAGAAACAGAACTCCTACGAAATTCTACTACCAAATGGGCCGTACATAGTGAATGGGCATAACATTACACAACTGGGCATATCAAGTAAGAAAAGGCCAGCTCTTGATGTTCCAACCCGCTGGAACTCAACGTACTTGATGCTTTTGTCTGCTGTGGAGTATAGGATAGCTTTTGAGGCTTTGGACTCACAGGATCTCAGCTACATGGACTTACCTTCTCCAGATGAATGGAAAATGGTAGATCTTCTTTGCGAAATATTCAAGCCTTTCTATGATGCCACAAATGTGGTTTCAGGTTCACTCTACCCAACCAGCCACCAATATTTTCATGTTCTTTGGATGGTAAAAGAAAGGATAGAGAAGGAGGCTTCAAAAGAAGATCAATCCATCGCAACAATGGCCGTTAAAATGAAGGAAAAGTTTCAGACATATTGGGACTTATCATATCTGCAAATTTGTGTGCCTGTTGTTCTAGATCCTAGATTTAAGTTCAACTTCGTGGCCTTTCGCTTGGATGCTGGTTTTGGCAACAAAGGTCCCTCATACACTGCAAAAGTGAAGTCAACGGTGAATGATCTATTTTCTGCATATTCATCTCAGACACCTAATTCCAACAGCATCCGTCAGCCACAATCCAGTGCCGAGACTATTGATGAAGATAACCCCTGGGCAGACTGGGAACAACACCTTATGGCACAGAGAAGGAGTGCAGCAAAAAATGAGCTAGAAGTATATTTGCAAGATGATCTCTTTCCCCAGCAAAAGAATTTTGAAGATGATCTCTTTCCCCAGCAAAAGAATTTTGATATCCTGCAGTGGTGGATGATGCATTCCACTAAATATCCTACACTTTCACGTATGGCAAGGGATGTATTCGCAGCACCTGGAACAACTGTTGCTTCTGAGTCCACATTCTCTACTGGTGGGAGAGTGATTAGCGAGTATAGAAGTCGGCTGACAAGCAAGAATGTAGAAGCATTAATATGCCTGCAGGACTGGTTGAGAGCGGAAGGTACACATTTATGTTAATTGTACTTAATGATATGCTTGTTCAAGTAATTGTGTCATGCTAAAAGATGTTCATCGGTTCCTCTTATTTCAGGCTATACCAACTTCAAGATGGCAGAAGATATTGACAATGACGAGGATCAGTACTATGAAGGCATTGCATGAAGTAAAACTCTTTTCATGGTGAGCTTGTGACTACTCTTGTGTTGAACGCCTTGCTATATATATCAACACTATTTTCCAGAAGCAACTCGGTGAGAATCACCTCTGAATATTAATCAGCTTCTTGTGAGAATCACCTCTGAATATCTGGTTTCACATATGCATATTTGCATTGCATTTTGCAATCAGAGTTTGCCACTTCATTCATTGTTGTTCTGAAACAGAGCTCTCAATTCAGAATAAATATGTTTTGCCAATTAACATGTTTGGATTAGTTTGGTTACTTTACTGTACATCTATTTGTTTAGTGTTTTCATGTTGATATGATCTCTACTCCATATTTGAAGAAAGGATGTGGTTGAAGGAAGGAGGAAGAACGGCTGTTGTGATTTCTGTCTTGAGTTAGAATAAAGGATGTGCTCTCTACTCCAGATTTGAAGAAAGGATGTGCTCGAAGGAGGAGATTTGCAGTTCTACTCACATTTTTTTTTCTAATTAAAATTCCATGCGAGATAGTGAGTTGCTTAGAGAAGCTAATCATCATGTTCTTCACAAACAATGAAATATATCCTGAATTCATGTATGAATTAATTTGGAGAGAACTATACGAGGATTCTTAATGTTACTGTCCTTTTATCAATTGTTTTTCCAATATTTTATTTTTTCCTTTTTAGCAATATCAACTCTTTCTCCTGTTAAACAAAGGATGAATGAGCAGATTGCAAGCAGGCATTGGGTCAGCTGTGCTTTGCATGCGGGCCATGCGGGTCTCCTGATCCTGCCACCACGTCCACGAAGTACATATCAGCGGCATAGCTTAGAGCCTTAGATTAGTGGACAGCCGCAGACCCGCAAAATAAATTTAGCCTGCAATCCTAGTTGGGCAGGCTGCAGGCATAGGATGGTCAAGCGTGTGGCGTGAGCTTGATAGGAACGGCGGTAGGCGCAGCGGGAGCGCAGTCGTGCGCCGTGGGTGCCACAGGTGATGCTCTCTCTCGCCAGATCTTGTGTGGCTTGCGGATAGCACGTGTGGTAGGACAGCCGTTTGGAACAGGATGCACGGGAATGAGAACCGAGCTTTTAGATCTAACAGTGCTCCAAACATAGCGCCGTTGTGCTGGGCGATTGCTCCACATGAGCATTGGATCTACCCTGCTGGTGTAGTTTGTGTCTGCCAGGCGTGCAGCTGGTTTCACACATGGCGACTCTGTTGGCAGCCACAGGGTGCTGACCCATGCAAGGCACGGTCGGTTGGGATGTAGGAATGATCTGACCAAGGTTGTGTAATTCGGTCTCTATTTCATTCATTTCATTACATTGTATATGGAGTCTTAATGCGGTTCCGACCTTAGCAATCTGATGCCAAGATTCTATTTTAGGCAGGCCACACCGCATCTTTACTCACTTCAGCTGTTCAGCATATAGCCGGGAACACAATGTTGTTCTATTTCTGTTATTTCCTCCAAGTCGAGTGCATCAATCAATTCCTCGCCTTGTGCAATTAGGAAAATTCTCATCTTTTTACAACAAATTCCAAGAACATTTAACAAGTGCAAACAACTGAAAGAACCAAGAACAATGACCACTCTCCTTAGCAACAGCAACAAGAGTTAACTGTAGTTGATGGAAACCAATAATGAACATAATAGGCATAAGGATACTCATCCATATTTACTTTCTTTAGGCCGTTAGCATCACCTTTCACGTTGCCTACTCCATCATATCCTTTCCTAGGAGCCATTGAAAAGCTCAAATTGTACTTGATGGGTATTTTGTCAATTTGAGTGTCAAAGCACAGGTAGTGTATTCAACATGTGCAAGAGCCCAATAAATCTTATAACTGCCCTTCCTTTATTATCAGCATAATGTAAGCAAACAACTATCTGTTCATTCTGGTAAACATCACAGGACTAATCAGCCAAGATCTTCAATGACTAGTTTGTAGTCTTTGGGCAGAACATCTGATGAGCTCATGTCGTATACTTGTATGTGTCATCGATCTTATATTACAGCTTGGTGGATCATTAATTCTTTAGAACCTCACTGACCTCTTCAAAATTTCCCGCAAGACAATTTAAAAGCTCAAGGAAATTTTGTTTATTTAGTGAGTCTTCACCTTCACCATGCCCTTTAAATGCCTACTTTTCCGAACCATGCGTGTCATGGGATCATGCATATGGCCCTTTGGCCTCTTGCATGTTCTATAGCAGGTAGCCAAAAGTAGCAACCACTCTTTGGTAAAAACTTGACAAAATAGATATTCTGGTCCCTCAACTTCACTCTGAGGGTCAAATTCGTCCTTCAACTTTTAAAAAGACCAATTTAGTCCCCCCAACTTTCGTTTTTAGTCAAATTCATCCCTATACTAATGTGACGCTCCATAATACCATGAGAGTAATGTGAAAAGTACTCTTTACCCTTGGCTATTTCCTCCCTTCACAATTTGCATGTTTAGCAGTGATGTAGCAAGTTAATCAAACATGCGCATGCTGTTCTAATATGATTTAGACTAAATTAAATATGAAAGCGCACTTCAACAAATATGAGAGACAACAAGCCAGCAGACAGAACAGTGGATATGTTGTGTGCTATCATTGATTAATTACAGTGATACAACAATAGAAATTGAGTATGAGAAGAAGGAGCCAATGGTAAAAATAACTTTTCACATCAGTCTTATGTTAGTAGGGAGAGCCACATCAGCATGAGATGCCTATTTTGCCTAAAAACTTAGATGGTGTTGCATTATTGGTAGCATTGACTTTATCATGATATCTTGGTGGTCGGTGATTGTAGCTCCGAGACTTAAGTTTCATGAGGTGCTTCGCTCGCTCATAACTAGTTCGTAGTAGTTTCGTCATGTGATAACTAGTACTGGCATAAGAAATTGAAATTGGCAGTTTATATAAACATAGGGAAAAGTCCGTTTTACATCCTTAATCTATTGCAAAAGTCTAATTTTCAACCCACAACTAGAAACCAGACACTAAAAGCCATCCAACTAACGAAACCGGGCAAATTTGCTCCTTTGGGTGGTTTTAAAGATGGTTTTCCATTTTACGAAAATATAGAAAAATATTATTTAAACTTATAAATTTATAACTAATTCATTTTAAATTAAAAAAGCATGATTAAACTCTACTAAAAGTTACTTTGCTTCAATGTTATTTCTGTATGTGCACGCCGGATAAGTATATTTGCAGCTCATGCCATCGCTTTAGAGCTTACGATTACATCAAAATCTAGGACAAACTAGATAGTTAAGTGCTGGGAAAACAAGAGGAGAAATGTTAAATTGATTCATTTTCAGTATTACCACGGTGTTTGACCCAACATGACAGTAGGCCATAACGATCATGATCTCAATTCTAGTCTTAGTTTATATAGCTGTATCAGGAACATATTACCAAATGCCAAGAAATCGGCACTTTGGAATATTCAAGCACGATACTAACCTTTCCGCTTCTCAACAGAGCAAGCGAGAGCAAATTTCCAATGGCCTGCATAATTCAAATGTAGTACATGTCAAAAGCTGTTGAACTACTATATAAGACATGAGTCCTGAAAATAGTAGATGCTATAGTTGTGGTGTGAAGGAAAAAAAATACTTGAATCTCTCCAGGCATGTTTCGACTAATAATATCTCCTGTCATCAACTGAAAGCTGAGTACATCAACTGTTTTATGTTGATTTAAGGAGTACTCAGCTTTCACCCAGTATGTGCGCGTCTGCGTGTTTCTTAAAAAAAATAATAACACTAATAACAACAGGTCCTCCATGGATGAAATACATTTTCCTTAGTATCTTGATAGGAACAATGGAAATATCCTAACCCACATCCCTAATTAAAACACTTCCACACAAAGGAAACGAACTATCAACCCAAAAAACAGCTGCAAACCAAGAATTGAACTTTCACTACGAGAATTTATACTTTGCTCATATGTGAGAAACAAACTTTCATCAAACTATACAATACTGTTTTTCTCACTCTTGGTCGTGGCAACGCGCGTGGCAGCTCTTCACGGACTTGGGGTGATGTGGAGGCGCTCAAGAAGAAGATGAAAGACGAATAGGCCACGATAGCTTATTGATTGATGCTGGAAGGCCTAGTGGCCTGCCCTAGCTCCTGCTGACTGCAGCGGCAGGATATAGACTTCCTGATTGGTTTTGTTTAAAAAGCCATGGGCAATCGATTTCCTGTAAACGCGGAATCGGATGATTTTTTAGAGACTCGGGTTTTCAGTTTTTAGTTTGTTAGACCAAAAAACTGATTTTGGGAATTTATCCAGTTCCCCTGAGACCAGTGTGATTCCAGACACAAAGCTGAAAGAAAGGCCCATGCCGCAGGCGGCGCCGAGGAACATCGCGGTGGCGGCGCGTGGCTGGCTCGCTCTGATCTGTGTGGGCTTCTTGTGGCTCCTGAACTCGTGGCTTTTCGCCGCGGGGGTCGCCGTCCTGGTCATAGCGCGTGCCGCCTGCGGCGCCAGGTGCCCCGGCATCCTGGTCCTCGCGGCGATGTCGGTCGCCGTCGCTGCGCTCGCCCTCGCGCTCGCCAGCTCCGTCGCCATGCTGCTGCTGTGCCAGTGCGTGCTGGACCCCGGCGCCAGGGAGCACATGGTACGTCCAATCCTACTGCCTTTCGGATCAATCGTGGGCGCCAATCCGACAGGATCGTTCGCCGTTCGTGTTTTTTTTATTTTTTCTTTCCTCATACTGTTTTACTTGGTCCATGCGTGCCAGGCGGCGGCAACTCGGGAAGCTCTGGATGTCGGCAGCACCGTCGCCCAACTTGGGAGGCTGGCTGCTGCGGCTTTCCTCTCCATTGGGATTCTTGCCTTGGCCGTGAAGGTGTACCCACCTCTCAAGGGGTACGAAAGAATCTGTTCTGCAGCCTTGGACGCCGTGGCCTTGTGCGCGAGCGCTCTGTGCTGCTTTATCGTCATCCCCACTTTTGCAATCAGGATGTGGAGGCGCATTTGATGTTTGTATGCATGTATCCACCCTTCGCTCTAATAACTCTCATGTGTTCTGCTGGGGATTCTTTTGTACTTCAGAAAGTGAAGTTTCATTATTAAAGATTTCCCAATGACACCTTGAAAGTAGTTCAGCTATTTGTGTCTCAGCTAGCTTTTTTTTCTCCTAAAACTAGATCTAACTGCTGATTCTATCAAAGTTCCACTCGTGCAGTCTTGATTGGCGATGTCCTGCACCGAGCTACGCCATAACCATCCATTGCAAGCTGTCTTGCCGACGCACCATTTTTGTATCTTGCACCATCTTTCAACACGATCCCACACCTTAGTAGCCACTAACATGCAGCACTAGTCGTCACATACAACAATCGGCCACGAGACGTCTTCGTAAGTCACACCTTAGAGTGGTGTCCCAGGTCCATTTTGCTTAGTGGCGGTGTGGCCTAGTGAACTTGCTTTTTCTATCACTACATTTCTACCCTGTAAAGCTGGTATCCCCAGCAGAACCCGTTATCATGCTTTCAGGGGCGGATTCAGGATCCTAAAATAGAGGGTGCTCATTGTCCCCTTCTACCTTCCTCTCTTTTTCTTCTTCTTCATCTATGGCTGAAAATTGTTGTGGGTGGGGGAGGGGGGGGGGGGGGGGGGGGTCCATGGGGTGGGGGCTCCAGCCCCCATGCTGGATCCACCCCTGCATGCCTTTCAATATAAGTAGAGCCAAGATCTTGATCTTTGGTCTAAAAAGTCACACCTTGCATGGCCTCCATGACCCCGCCACCTACAAGAATCTATCTACTGCCGTCATCCGAGAGACATATACCCTAGCACACCTAGACTTTCATACATGATCATCATTTAAACCGTAGTAATAACTGAGCATCATTAGAACCTATGACGATGCCTATTGCACCGCACCAAGCGCACCAAGAAGGCTGCCGCACTAGATCTCTGCCATAGACGTTCTGCCTAATCACTGTGTACCTTGGCGCCGCCCACCTTGCCAATTTGCCATAGCCCATAGACGTTGAGCTGCCTCTAGATCCATTTTTGAGGAATTTCTCTGGGGCACCAGGTACAAACATGGTGGTGGAGGGGTGGTGGAGGAGGGAGACAATGTAAGTTTCAAAATGATGATTTTTCCATCTCAACTTCATGCTTCTATGTTCTAATAGAGAAAGGAAATATTAGTTCAATTCATTAATAAGTTTGTATATGGTGACAGGGAAGTTGTATGTGTTTCAGTACTTGGCTAATTGTAGATATAAATGTCGTTTGTCATGCTCTTCTCCTTCCATCTTTTGTACAAATGCATTAAGCCCCAATTCCAGGTTCTTGCCTTTACTCCTGCAAGGCTCTAGGGCATTCTCAAAACTGTACTGTGAATATGGCACTGCAAAACTTTCAATCAGACATGTTTTGCCCCATCTCTGTACTTTGCTTATGGCTTATGAATAACGAAATACTTACGGTTTCAAAAATTAAAAAATGCATATGAGCTCACATGTTCCGCAGTTTGAAATTCACGCTTTCTACATTTTTCCTCCGTCACCCTTATTTTCTAGGACTTGGGTAAGTGATATCATCGATATTGGTCATATGATTATTTTCCATATAAATGATACTTGCACAATAAATGGAGGAATAGTGCTTATCTGCCCTCTCAAAATGCTAACTAAAATATTCAATTGACTGCTCAACAATGAAAGTAGAGACTGAGGATGGCAAATCAAGGTTGCAATAGTTTTTAGAGGTTTGGAGCGTAACTATATGGACCTTTTAAAGGTCACTCTTATTTTGTTTATATGGGAAAAAGAAGAATACTTATTGAAATTGTTACAAATGAGCCCTTTGGGGAGCTCATCCATGACCATAAGAAACAATAGTTTTTGAAACAATGTATGCTAATGTATGTATGTAGTGAAGAATTTGTGGTATGTTGTATTAAATAATGACATGCTTTTAAATTGAATAAATTAGGGATTTGTTCTAATTTAATTTGCATGAATTATGGAGATGTGATTTAATTTACTTTTCAAGAATTAAAGGATGTGTTTCATAGATTTTGCAATAACTATAGCTGTGATTTAATTTATTCTAACTACTGTTTATTAGTATAACTAATGAACAATTTTTTTAGAAAAATTAAAACACTCACTGTTTGTTGGTAGATGCAACCGGGAGTGGAGCCTCTCTCTCCAGCAGTCCAGCACTCCAGCCTCCACTGCCTACCTTTCGCTTTCCGGGCCAGCTTACCAGTGCCCACTCCGGACCCTAACGCCATTTTCCGCCGCCGCCCCTCGTCGACCCGCGCACCGCCGCCTCCATCCATCGACGGAGCAGCTTCCATGCCGCGCCGCCGCTTCCTCGTCGATCCGCCCGCCGCCGCCGCCGCCCCTCGTTGACTAGAGGGTGCGGGTGCGGCCGCATCCTCGTCGGGCTCCCCCTCCCCGGTGCGGCGACGTAACCCCACAGGCCCGGCCCGTCCATCTTGTCCTCGAGCCGCCCCTGGGACCTCGGCCCCGCCCCCGACCACCTCTTCCGGCAGGCCTCCTCGCTGACCTTCTCCTTCATGCGTCGCGGCTGGCCTCCTCGTCGACATCCTCCTGCTCCACCTCCACGCGGCGCCCCAACCTCGCCCGCTCGTACCTGCTCTGCTCGCGGGCCCTCACCGGCGACTCCCCACGCCTCTCCACGAGCTTTCTCCGACCGTGAGGCGGTGAGGCCTCTTCCCGTCCTCCGTGACTGTCAGTGTGCGATTGTTCTTGTTGTATGATGCGCCTGTGCTTGATTTGGTCGAATTCTTTTGATGTTCCCTGGGAGGTATTGTGCCTAATCAATTCAGTTCTGCTCTGTTTTACGATGTTTTGCTTTCGACATGTGCCCCTAGATTGTTATTGTTGCCCAATTTCGCCATTATTTTGTTATGTCTGAGCCGTGGGATCATGTTCGAGGATATATGTATGGAGATGCTTCTTCCATTTGTTGTGACTTTATCCAAATTGATTATTGGCAAAGCTTCCTGGTTTGAAACTTTAAGCGCACAAGCCCACAGTTCTCTGGTTAGTTATAAGTTTGTAGCAAACTTAGTAACTCAAGAGAGCAAAAAACAAACAAATCCTACATCCAGATAAGAGTAACATGTTTTAGAGAAAGGACTGAAGTTTCTGGCTTTGCTTGAAGGCATGCAGGACTAGAGATTGAACCCCGGCCAGCTGGCTCCCATATCTCAAAACAATCACAAGGCCAGATGCCCTTTTGCAGAAATTAGTATATTGAATTGATATATATGAAAAATTGAAATTTCAGCATGACATGTTTATCTCTCACTAATCTCTAGAATGGGTATGCTGTTAAGAAAGACATTTTTATGTTGTGTGGTACAATGTAAAATGTTTAGCTAACTTAGTCTACATTTATGATTACTTTTTCCCTTCTATATGTTTATAACTAATGAAAATTTAGTTTTAGGGAGAGCTGCCCATGTCTTTCTTACTGTGGGTTCTTCTTTGATTTGATATAGTTCCTTCAGATTGTATATGTCGGAAGCTGGCAGCTAGTTCTGTTTTGAATTTCAAAATTGAGTTATTATCCAGTTTTATTATCCCTGCTGTGGTCCTGAAGTGTCTCAAACGAGGTGTTAGCATTGGGCCAAACATACTTACGAGCAACAAGGTTATTTGTTGCTATACCTCTATACAGCCATAAAGAAAAAAAACAAATCATGTAGCCATGTGTTGCATATACTCGTTCTCTTTTGTGCCCTTGAGTTACATCGCCAATGACGATAGTTTGCACCTGTTGAGGTAACAGGTTTGCAGTTGAAAGTGACAATATTTAGGTAATACGACGGAGTGCTTGCATTATCACCTCCAACTGCAAGCCTGTAGCATAACCTGGCTAAGCTGATTGACTTGAATATGCAAGTTCTGCATTTCAAATGGTTGATCATGTCTATATGTGCTTGTCTTTAAATTTGAAATTTAACTAGCATAATCTTGAATTCTGCAAACTTAACCATGAATATTGTATCAAATTAAAGGATGGCACCCCGTCGCTCAAGGGCCGAGCAGAATGAAGAAAGATTGCGTATAATGGAAGACCGCACAGGTCAACTACTAAAGAGATTGATATCCCAAGAAGTGAAACGACAAATGCAACTAACCGTGAGCCAGATGCATCAAGGTCCAAGTAATCCTATGATCACCAGCTCCTACAGGCAGCAGAGTAGCTGCGCTTCCGTGAGTCCCCCAGAAATGGACTGGGCCCATCATCCTGTGGACGACATCACGGCACAGCAACCATGCCAGCTATATGTCCAAGTTTGTAACATCTCCATCAAGGTGGCTTTAGGCATGGCTTATCCTGTGGAGCCAAGGCAGCTCTTCCATGACCGCAAGATACTGCCAGGCTACTCCAGGATCAGGTTGGATGAGGTATGTGCAAGACTTGATGACCTTGACCTGGTCTATAGGGGTAGCGAAACTTGGAGAGGCTGTCCACAAAGTCATTCTGTGGCGCAAGCGCTACATAATCTTCGGCGCAAACTGTAATAACAAGTCATCCTCAACACCGAGAAACCTTCCTCACTCGGGTAGAAGCAGAATACCAAATGCACCGCCAGCCCCACATGTAGAAAACTTGCAGGTTAGAAGAGAAAGTATCATCTCTTTTTGCATTTTATGCATCACCCTTGTCTCCCTGAGCTTCAGCTTTTACTGTACTGAAGGCAAACACTTGATTATTGAATTGGAGTGGGGCTGTCAATAAATTTAAGCACATGGTTTTAGCAAAAGCCATATATTAAATGATTTAAGCCATTGACTGTCCTGACTTACTTTGTATGTGCACTGATCTGGCCTTTTATGCTCCATTCAGTTTGCACTTACATTTTGTTAAAAATGTTGAGATGATTGCCAACTCTTTGTTATGTCATTTATGAAAAATATATTTTGTGCAGTATATATTGCTCACTGTATCTAGTTTACATGATGAAGTTACAATATATATTGTCTTCTGTTTGTAATTACATCCAGTTATGCTCAGTATTGCATAATACTTCTAGTTCTGTCCTATTCTACTCACTTTATCAAGCTGGTGTGGGATTATAACCAAGCTGTAAACTGTTTAGCATGATGAATTATTCGTAAACTGTTTAGCATGATGAGCAATACTTGACAATATGTAGGATTTAGACTAAAAGGCTGAAATATTTATTCTAATGTGCATGTCTAGTATATGGTGATCTGGCTCTTAACAAAAAACGTGTCTCTCACTCTAATTCATTTGCCTTCCATATGCCAACCCACCAGTGTATCATCACGTGCAAATTTATCTCTTATGTATTATATCAATTCTTGATGTAGAGCCCAAGGTCTAAAGAACTTGTTGTTGCGGCTCCTCATGACGCTCAGTGTGATGAAGATGATGCTTCTTCAGATAATCAAGATCATGATCACTTTGATGAGGATGAGAACGTGCTCGTCCATAGGCACACTGCAGCCCCATCAGTGCATACAATCAACATTACAACCACACAAAATGATGATGCCCCTCTCTCTGCACATGACACACTTGTAATCTTTTCATGGTCCTGCAAAGTTTCTACTTGATTTAATTGCTGTTCCATGCATCCGATTACTCGATTCTCAAAAATATATCATCTACTTCAGGTTGGAAAGGATGTGATATTATATGCCATGTTGAGATCGGATCTACCTGTGGCTAAGGGAACAGTTGTTTCAACTAATCCAAGCACCATGATAGGAGGTCAGTCTCTTGGCAGGCAATTTTGTGAAGTTGTTGTGAATCTTGTGCTGAAAAGGGATGCATTTCTACCTTGCCCTTATGCTGAGATAGAGACTATGGCTGATGCATATATGATGTCGTTTGCATGGCCTTACAAGAAAGTAACAAACTACACTTCACTTCGTTTCTTTTTTTTTTAATCTGTGATGATTGACCATAGTTTCTAATTACGATATTTGTGACAGCTCAAGATTAGCAGCACGGCGTCAAGATTGTCCCAGGGTACTGCAGGTATTTTATTCTGAATTTTATATTTATCAAACAGCCTACAATCAATGCTGCCATGCCATGTCATATATGCTTATTTGGTCCTTGTGTGCTACAGTGTTGCTTATTTTTGGGTCTAGCTGTTAAATTGTTCTGGAATGTGTGAAATATGGACTATAATAGAATACTAAAATTAGGCCTCATATCTTGACATATGAAACATGTTTTGGAATATATGGAAGTGTTATGGAATAGAACACTACTGTGCGGGGGAAAAAAAGAAAAGAATCAGCTCAACCACATCTAGACATGTTGTCTGTTGGATCTTGGAGCATGGCTTCCACCTTGATGTGAACTGTCTCTAACCTTTCAATGTGGACATGTGTTTTGCTTACACTTGCCCCACTCTGTTCTATCATTGCATTGCTAGGCAATTGACGACGTGCAAACTTGAAATTGTCATGCAATACTCATTTCTGGTTCAGGGCATATCTTTGTTTCTATGCATTTCAACTTTGATTTTCAGGAACTTCTAGGAGGTAGTAGGGAGAACTTGTTGACAGCAAGCTGATCAAAGTGCTGAATTGTTGATGGATGCCAGTTTTTGGACTGTTTTGGACACAGTGGAGGATATCTTTTGTACATCAAACCTAATGGTTGTGCGTCCAAACAACATATGACTATCTTGGTTGCTGTAGACTTGTAGTGAGCTTGACCTTTTATTCGTAGTTTGTGGCTTCCGCCGACATCTATGTTCAGCTGGCTAGCTAGGATATGTATAATATATTATCCAGCGCTTTTCATGTTCAAGGTGACATTCTAGACATGCCCCTACATGGATGACTCAATGTTGTGATGAATATCTGTACGTTTAATGTGCTTATGTTGTGATGAATGCCCGTTATTAGATATTGAATTTGAGGCCACAACAGGTAAATGAGATTTATTATATTTTATCCATTTAAATGTTCGGATCGACCATTTAGTTGGTCAAGCAACATGTACCTTCAGAATGTCGATCAACCCTCGAATGTCGGTCATGCGATATGTACCCTCACGGGCTAGCTGGTAAATTTGTGTTGGCCGGTAAATTTCTTAGAGCATCGAATGGTCGGTCCATAGAACCTTTTATTGATGCTATTTACACCGACTCTGAAGGTTCAGTCAGTGAACTTTTTATAGGCTGACAATAAGTCGCTAAAATGGCATTTACTGACCACCTACGAAGTTGTTATCTTGGGCCCACGGTGTCGTGAATCTAAAATACTTTTGGAGAAGTCAAATCTAAAAACTGGTTCATTAATGTTGATAAACAATAAACATTATACATCTTAGGAGGTCCCTGTCTAGCTTTGGGCTACGGTGCAGTGAATTCGAAATACTTTTGAGAGGTGAAATCTAAAACAATGGTTGATTAATGTCGATAAACATCTATACATCCCTGCAGACTCCTGGAAGACAAGAAGAAGAGAAGAGATGAGCAGGACCAGGTATTCACCCTCTGCGCTTTCTTTCCCTGTGCTTATGTATATTATATTGAGTCAGTATATTTGTAGTCAAAGTGGTTTTGAAATTTCTTTTGGATGAGGGAATTTTTATTAATTTCAAGTACTGTTACATCAAGATGATATAACCATACTTGAAAAATTCCCAGCCTCCGCCGAACGCACATAGCCTAAATTAATAGAAGACAAGCGAGCACACTCTAGTTACTATCAATCCGTAGACTAGACCACCACCCATATGCCTGCCTAAAAAAAACACCTTAGCCATTAGCGCCAATTGCTGAGATGCCGTTGCAACTAAACCTTGAGTAGTAGGTTTCTGAAGGATAGCCCATGTACGAAGCCATCGTGAAATTGTGAAGATAACCTGTAAAAAAGAAGTTTGTTTGTTTTCAAATATCAAAGCATTACAACACATCCACAAAGACCAACATGTAGAAGTTGCGCCGAGTCGAATTAAACGTTTAAGTTCGTTACTAAACTCCATTAGCCATTGTCCAAACATATTTGACACACTGCAAGGCTACGGAATACCAGAAGCCCCATATGTGACTGCCCAAACCATACGGGCTAGACGACATTCGAAAAACAAGTGTTGAATGGTCTCATCTTTGTGACAGAAGACACATTGCCTACTACCTTGCCAACTTTGCTTGATTAAGTTATCCTTCGCTAAGATTACCCCTCATCAAAGGTACCATAATAAGATTTTAACTCTTAAGGGAGCCTTTAATTTTCAAAGACATTTGTTAATATTTGGAACTTCATTATGAATCATGGCCAGATAGTGAGACTTCACCGAGAACACTTCGTTCTGATGTAAGTTCCAGTGGAATTCATCATCAATCTGGCTTAGTATAATATTACTAATTCATGGGAGTAGTTATTCCACGACACCAAATTGTTACCAATAAGATCCCTACGCCAAGAGATATTTGGTGGGTTGGAGCTTAGAACTTCTGCCACAGTATCATGTTTTCGTTGGGCTATATTATATAGTCTAGGATACTGGTCACGGAGAATTCTATTTCCTAACCACCTATCTTCCCATAATCTTATTTGTGATCCATTTTGAATAATAAATATCCCATACTGGACAAACTCTTGTCTAACCTTTATAAGGCTAGCCCAGAAATGAGAATCCCCACTTTTCCACTGAGCATGTGCTAGTGGTTTTGTTCCTAGATTTTTATTCCGTAGAATTTGTTGCCATGTTCCATCTGTTGTCAATAGACGGTACAACCATTTGCTAAGTAAGGTTGTATTTTTAATATCTAGATTGTGGATCCCTAGTCCCCCTTGTTCTTTGGGTTGACAAAGGATTCCCATTCGGCCAAACGGTATTTTCTTTTGTAGTCATCACATTGCCAAAAAAATTGGGATCTAAAGTAATCTAGTTTCTTGAGCACTCCCTTAGAAACTGCGAAGAAAGACATCATGTACAAGGGTAGGCTACTAAGTACTGAGTTAATTAAAGTCAGTCGTCCACCCGTTGACAGTTTTTTTCCCTTCCAACTACTCAGGCGCTTTTCAAATCGTTCTTCAACCTTTAACCAATCAGTATTCGATAGTTTCCTGAAATGGATCGAAGTACCCAAATACCTCATCGGAAAGGTGCCTAAATTACAATCAAAAAGCTCCTTATAGTGATCCTCGAATTCCTTGGCCTCTCCAAAGCAGAAGATTTCACTCTTATAAAAATTAATTTTTAGTCCTGACAAATACTCAAAGGCACAAAGCAATAGCTTCATGTTATGAGCCTTCTCCAGGTCATGTTCCATAAAAAGAATAGTATCATCAGCATATTGTAGAATGGATAAGCCACCATCTACTAAGTGAGGTACCACTCCACCTATCTGACCTTTTGCCTTAGCTCTATTGATTAGAATTGCCAGCATATCCGCAACAATGTTAAAGAGAATCGGTGATAAAGGATCACCTTGACAAAGTCCTTTTTTGGTTTGGAAGAAAGGACCTATTTCTCCATTAACATCTATTGCTACACTTCCACCTGATATGAAGGAAAACACCCAAGATATCCATTTAGGTGAAAAACCTTTCATCCTAAGTGTTTGTGATAAAAATGGTCATCGTACTTTATTGTAGGCTTTTTCAAAGTCAATCTTAAAAATGACCCCACTTAGATTTTTGCGATGTTACTCATGAACGGTTTCATGCAAGATGACAACTCCCTCAAGGATGTTTTGGCCTTTCATGAAGGCAGTTTGGGTTGGGCTAATGATATTGTCTGTGACTGAATTCACCCGAATAGTTGCAACCTTAAAAATTTTGAAGCTCACGTTGAGCAAACAAATTGTTCTGTATTGTTGTATTCGATTTGCATCTTGGACTTTTGGTATGAGTGTAATAACTCCAAATTGAGGCTAAAACGAGGGACATTACCTTTGTGTAGGTCATAGAACATCTCCATTCGGTCCCCTTTGATAATATCCCAAAATTTCTGATAAAATCCTGCAGGGAAACCATCCGGACCTGGTGCCTTATTATGTTCCATCTGAAAAACCGCCTCCTGAATCTCCTGTTCTATGAGCGGAGCCGTAAGAAGTTCGTTCTCAGTCGGACCTACCTGAGGTATATCGTATAATCTGTGTTCATACAGTGAGAGGTAGTTGTCTTCTGATGGACCAAATAATTCTTTGTAGAATTGGGTGATATAGCTTTTAAGATTGGATTGTCCCTCAATTTTTCCTTCTTCCTGGTCGAGGGAGAAGATACGTTTCTTCCTATGTCTGTCATTGGCAATCATTTGAAAGTATCTAGTATTACTATCCCCCAATAGGACATTTGTAACTTTGGCACGTTGGTAGTATTTAATTTCCTCTTCCGTAAAAGTTTGGCCAAGTTGTCACGTGCTTGTTCCAACTGTTCATGCTCAATATCCGTGAGCAAGCGTGTTTCTGCTGTTGTATCTAAGGCTATGATAGACTGAAGGGAATTTTTTTGTTCTTTATAGGTACCATGGGAGTGAGCAGCCCATCCTCGTAGATATCTACGTAATGCCCCCAATTTCCTATTCCATCTTGACTCAATTCTGTCCAGATAGTGGTTTGTTCCAGATTTCTGTGACATGGTCTCTAAAGTCCTCACGATTGAACCAGCTAAGTTCCATTTTGAACTGCTTAATGATTCCCGTGTAGGATGGTGTGCCAGTATCCAACAGGAGCGGCGTATGGTCCGAGACACCTCTGTCTAAGGCCTGCACCGTCGCTAGTGGATATTTGAACTCCCACTCCGTCGACATTAACACCCTGTCAAGTTTCTCATAGGTAGGTTGAGCTAGCGAATTAGCCCAAGTGAATTATTGGCCTGTTAATTCGATTTTCCTAAGATTGAAGCTATCAATAACAGCATTGAACAGGAAAGGCCATCTATTGTTGAATCTGGTATTATTTTTCTCCTTGCTATTTTGCATAATATTAAAATCTCCCCCTATGAGCGTAGGATGAGGATTATGTTGACAAGCACGAACGAGTTCAGCTAGAAAAGGAGATTTAAAGTCCTCCGCGCTGGACCGTATACCGCCATGACAATCCACTTAAAGTTATCACTTTTATTGCAGATATGAAATTTTATATAAAATTCTCCTTCCACAATTAGAGATACATCTAGGACTAAAGCGTTTACACCGAGCAGAATACTGCCGGACCTTCCCCTCGGAGGGAGACAATGCCAAGTAAAATCTGCACCTCCCGAGATGCAATTGAGATTTGATCTAGACATATCTTGTTTTCCGGTTTCCATGACCGCAACAAAATTGAGGTTGTTATCTTTTATAGCGTCTGAAATATAACGATACTTAGCCAAGTCTGAAAGACCTCTACTATTCCAAAAGAAGCCTTTCATGGAGTAACATGTTTTTTAATAGGTTAACCCTTTTTCGTTCTTTAGCTCTTTTAGAAGATGACTCCGACTTCCGACTGGATTCCCTAAGGTCACAAATTCTTGTGGCCAGGTCCGAGTCATTGAGGTCTACCTCCGTTATCTCTCGAACTAAGTGGGTAAGAAGAGAGCTGTCATCATTGGTTCCTTCACCTTCACTCAATATAAAAGGGTTGATATCTATATCATTGTCTACATGTTTCTTCTCTTGGACTTTTGGAGTAACTACTATCTTGTCTACTTCCATCTTTTTTAGTGCATTGAAAGACACATTTATTGTTTCACCACAATTACCCATAGAAAAACCTACACTGGTCAAGTTTGAGAAGCACTTTTCTTTGGACATCGAGCAAATAGTAAACGGTGAGGGCGATGAAGTATTTGGTGTTGAGGTGTAGGGAATTGGAGGCATGGATATCTCCCTCTTTGCCTTTCCTGATCCTTGAATGTCCAAGTTTCCCACTGCTGCCCGCTTCATCGCCTTGTTCATTACCTCCTCATCCGCTGCAGCTATGCCATCAGCTGTTGAGGTGAAATTAGATCGAACACTACGACGCTTGCCTTCCAAAAAAATTGAGCCAGTACAGGACGTACCTATATGAGAGCTTGGTGTTGCAACCAAGGTGTCCTTCCTGCGTGGACTACTCGTTGGTGACAATGACAGGGTCCTCGTCCTGCTCCCATCCTTCACCAGATCTGGTCCAGCAATGGGAGTGACAGGAGGAGAGGAGGTTAATGTCGTCCTTGTCGTGACCGATTGTTTGATCAACGACGATATGCACAAGTGCCCACATATGGATCCCTCCTTGTCCCGCATGACTGGGCTGTCCATGTCTCTGCCCGGTCTGTCTTCCTCCCTTTGATCCACCAAATGTTTACCTGAAAGACCAGAGTCAGTAAGAGTTGAAAAAATTTCAGAACATGCAGATTTAATCAACTTACTGTTCTTGCTTCCACGATTTGAAACTGGACTACATTGTCTCGGTTTGGTAACACAAATCGGAGGCAAGCTGGCTGATGCACTCATCATCACAAGTGGCTTCATCGGCGGGCATGGATGGTTGGATCCTAAAGGTGTCACCGCAATGCAAGTCTGCATAGGTGTCAGCCCAGAAACCTCCCTTCCATCTGCAGGACCTTGATTAGTAATGCTTGCAGCCGGCCCACTTTTCAATTTTTTTGCTGCTGATTCTGTGTCTTTCTCAGTAGATCCCCCCTTGTCATTACCATTATCATCCCGATCCATTGGGTCATGATCTACAGGAGGGGGCGTCGCTGGTGTAAAAGATGATTCCTCCAAAGTGAAGGTGATGTTATAGCCCTCTATGCCAAACACCATATCAGTTGTGAGTGGAAGTCGACGCTTGTCAAGCATTCCAACCCGCACTCAGATGCCTCCTTTTTTCCTGTAAGTAAGCATGTCCATCTCCAAGGTTACACCAATTACCGTGCCTAGCGCCCAAAAAGCCAAATAATGTCTCCAGGCGTGAGGCACTCCAGAAATATGTACCCACACCTCCTCCAGTTGATAAGTAGGTGTCACATCATTTGCACTCTGTCATGCCATAATAGTGAGGATTACTCCATGATTTTTCAGGTGGTAGCCAATGTCTGACATCCGTAGCAGCTCCTCCGATGATGGAAAGGCAACCAGAAAGGAATCCTCACCATGAGGTAGTTCTTCCCACTTCCAGTCCAAGCGAGTAAGTCTGGCCAACTTCGCTTGAATCACATCAGAGGAGGGTGCTCCACCTGTAACCTTAATCAAAGCGGTGGGTGCAGGGTCAGGAGTTTCAAGCTTGTAGTCAATATCTGAAATCCGAATAAAACCAAAGTCCTGTTTACCCGAACCAAGGAAAGTGGCTGTTGGTTTCTGCATCTTGAGGATGAGGCATTTAGAAGACAAATGAGAGTTCTTCTTATTGCAAACGATGAAATTAAGATCTGCCTTGCACTCTTTATTGGTGTGGCCTCTGGTTTTGCATCTGAAGCAATGAGGCCTTTTATTTTCTTGGCACCTGCTTGCCCTGGTTGAATTTGCTCAAGGCCAAGAGCTGCGCCCTGAAGTCCGGCTTCCGCTGCACTGCGTGCTCCATTGTTCACAGGTTGATATCTCTGCTGCTGAAAATGCCCACCACGTTGATCAGTACCTGTACCACCAATCCGGCCATAACCATGCCCTTCAGTTCTCCCTTGCACTTGATCAGTGCCTCTGCCCCTTGGGTGGTAGTCCCGTCCTTGCATGTGGCCGTCACCATGAGCCGGCCCATGAGCGTCGCTGCGGCCCCGGCCACCTCCAGAACCATCACCGCGGCCGCGACCTGGATGACGACCACGGCCACGTTCCCGTCCAGGCGGCAGCGCCCGGGGGTGTGGCGGCATTGGTCGCGGATGCGCTGGCCTCGACGCCACGGTCGCAAACGATGGTCCACCGGACTTCCACGGTATGGCTTGTCCGACGATGACGGTGTCAGCGACAGCGACAGCGTGGACTAGCGAATCTGCGGTGTCGGCGGCGTGGACTGGCGCGATATCGTGTACTGGCGATTCCGCAGCGGCGGCGGCGGCAGCGGCGTGGACGTTCGAGTGCTGGGTACGATCCCTAGCAAAGACCCTGGGTCCAGTCGGCAGAAGGGCCCACCAGGATCGCCCATACCCCCTGGCACGTTGGATCAGCTGGCTTCTGTTGAGTCGATCAGTAATCAATTCCGGCCGCCGCTCGAGTCGATTAGTGTTAATCACAATATTCTTTGAACTGTTCGTAGCATGGCACACGTCCGTCTGTTGCAAGGCTTTGTTCAAAATTTGAACTGGCCCAGGGGACGTTGGTTTGATCCAAGAGTCTCGGATCGCTTTGGGGAAAAAGGCTTCCAGCGTGATCACCGACGGTGGCCGGCGAGGGATCGGACCCTTCCATGGCCGGACGGCGATTCCACGTTGGAGCAGCGTTCTGCCCCGTGGCCGCGATTTGGATTGTTCTTTGTTCACAATATCCAGTTCTGGTGTTTTAATTTCTTTCGCCTGATCGGACTGTTCCTGATCCGGCAAGGAAACGTACTGGTTCCGATCCGGCACCGGCTCACAGTCTTCCCACCATCGCATGCTTTTCGGAAAGCCAATTTCACGCCAAAAAGATTCAGCAATTTCTTCCTCTGAACCCGATTTGATCGCCTTCGATAACAGGGCAGCTCTTGCCGATATCTTTCCCCAGCGATTTCGAGGGCCTCAACTGATGAGAAGCCGGCCATGAAAGCTTCATGGTAGGCCTCAACAGAAAGTTCATCAGCGTTCAGATTGAGCGTCGGATCAGCAAAACTGGTGTTTACCTTGACATGAAGTTCTTTTGAGGGGTCGTCTCTTCCAGTTTCTGGACGTGATCCAATTGATGCCTCCGTTCCTGACTCTGACTCGGCCGATCCGGCCACCGGCGTTGCATCTGCAGGCTCCCCTTCAGTACCTGCTGAAACTGAACCTGCAGGTAGATCACATACCTGTGCGCTGGCCACGCCTGCGATTCTGTGGATTACTCTTGCGTCAGGGGCGAGGGTGAGCCGTCGGCGGCGAAGATCGCCGTCGCGTCGCCCTGCGGGGCTCCTTTCTCCAACGGTCATTTTCCCATCGAGTGCTCTGTATCGAGTCTTTAGCAATTGACATTATATTGTAAGACAAATCAAGGGTAAAAATCTACTTTGGAAGACTTTTCCTCTGTTGAAATATATCTTAAATTTTGAAACTGAATTGTTGAACAAAAAGATAGCGCAAGGTCTCCCAACACTACTGATAAGAAAGTACATGTATACTAGTTCGGGCTGGCATACATAAATTTGAGATTTTTTTCTTTTCTGAGGCATAAATGTGAGATTTCTTTTTCTTTTTTGAGGCTGTAGATCTAAAGTGTTGGTCGATTAATGTCTATAAGTATCTCACTACACGAGTTAAAGGTACTACTGAGAGGTTGTTGTGAAGGGGCTGACGGTGACATAGCCCTTATATCATCTGTTGTTAGGAAATCTTGGTCTAAAAGTGATATAGCTGGTGCGAAAATCATCATTACACACGGTAAATAGAAGTGCTACCTAAAACACCATTAGCCATTGGAACAGAAAAATAATAAAGAAAGCTACCCGTCTCAGCCACTCCGATTCGAACTCTCCTCAAAACTGCAGATTCTAGTAGTGTCTCTATAACTACATTTTATGCAGTAAGCTAATTAACATTTGTGCTATTTTTAGCAGACAGAGCTTATAGAATAGGGGAAAGCTAGTGATGTGAAGATGGGCAAGGAGAACTACAAGCACCGACTCTTTTCTTATGATTATGGCTGATCCCAGCAGATCACAATCTATGGAAGGAAAAACAACATCATCTTGACACAGTTGCTGCTCCAAACTTATATTTGTCCGCTAATAATTCGTCGTTAACTCATTATGAATCTCCTGCTAGCATTAAATATTCCCATATATGCTACGAATTCTGGTAAACTTTTATGGTTCCTCTCTATGCTTTTGTAATAAGCCTGGAAGTCTGGAACACTAACCTTAGCAGGCAAAATGACTAATGGATCCTATTAAACAAGTAATCTAGCTCTATGAGATATCATCAAAACACAAACATTATGAAATTTAGCGCAAAGGGAGTTTTCATCTCTTATGCTACCGGGCACATGCGTGAAAATGATGAAATTGCCCATGTTCTAGATTGACCGAAATAAGGTTGAACCAAACCAAATCGCAATGACCTTCAAATCCTCTTGCAGCCAGTGATCCATGACATGCTCCGCTTCACCTAGGCCCCACCCACCACTGCTAGCGATGCAAGTGAGCTGATCCTTGTACTAACATAGAGGCCATTTTAAATGCATGGGCTGCCGTCCATCGCCCCTACTTAGCCCTAGCCCATCTCCTATACAACCCTGTTTTGCCCTAGGTTGGTCATGTCTGTCGTAGAGGTCACCCCTGCTTCGCCCAGGCCGGTGCCTGTCCTAGTGCCACAGCTCATCGACCATATTTTTTTAAAAAAAAAATAGCTCATCGACCTTATGTCAGGATGCATGTCGTGAGCACAGCGCAAGTAGAATCACATCTGAGATCATTGAAGAGTAAATTAAAATTCCAACCCTAGCCCAAGGAGATAGTTGTAAGGTTGAAATCAGATGCCGAATGCATGTGCTCAGTTATGCGCTATGGGCTGCTTTGGTGCTTGATTTCACCAAGTCACTGTTGATTTAGATGAAATAGCAAAGACTAAATTGAGCGTATATGTTGAATTATTAAGTCCATATGTATTGAAATGGCAGCAGGCAAGCAGCTATCATAGTACATATATATATATATATATATATATATTGAAATAATGTGTGCTAAAAGTGTACAATTATGCTCAGATGATTGGTGAAGCTATGTCGAGATCGCTGGTGCCCTCTTGAAATGCCAGGGCCATCTTGGTCCAAAACAACAACGTCTAGTCCAAAATCTGAAGTGCTAAATTTCATAACACTTTAATCTTCCGGGTGTATTTTCTGGAGCCAGGTTATTTTAATATCTCAATATACGATTTTTTGGTTGCCACAGAACTAACTTTTTCGTAATTTAAAATAGCACAGAACGTGTGCGCTGGGATCTCGGATAGATGTACGAAGGAACATCTTCCTCGAAGGCAAAATGTCGCGAATCTTTTTTTCCCAATATATCATGTTTTTTTTATTGTGCAATGTAAACATGTTGTGTACAATCTGTCAGGTGCTGGTAGCAAATCTTTTTTGCGATCATTGGGCAAGCTAGCTGGTCACAGTCTCACGGTCTGACCGCACTTGACCAAAGTCGCTGCTCTTGTTCCTCCTTCTTTCTTCCTAGTCGCCCCACGCCAGAAAGTCAGCATCCCCCACCAACTCCGCCTCCGCCCAGACTCGAAGCCTCGAGGGCTGAGGACCGACCTAGGGTTTCGCTTTCGCCCGCCCGCCCCCATGGCCGACGCCAACGCTGCGGTCCCGGCCATGCCGCCGCCGCCGCCGCGGCCCGGGTGGCGGAGCATCGCGGCGGCGGTGGTGCGGAGCCGCCGCGCCGTGGCCGCCACCGCGGGTGTCGCCGTCGTCTACCTGGTCCTGGGGATGGTGTGGTGCCTCTTCGCGAGCCTGGGCCTCCGCCGCATCGCGTGCGCCGCCTGCGGCGAGGGCTGCGCCCTGGTCGCCGGGGCGGACGAGGTCTCGCGCTTCGCCACGGGCTCCCTCGTGGTCCTCGCCATCGTCACCCTCGTCGTCGCGGTCGCCTCAATCTGCGTGGTGGCCTGCGACCCCGAGGCCGAGAAGGTAATAAACAGAAGAACACCAATAGCTGGTGTCTGTCGTCTGTGGAATCTGGGAGTGTTAATTTGCTGCATCTGAAATTCTGAATATACATCGTCGATCCCCTCCATTCTTGCTCGCCGTAATAAGCTGTTTACCTTTATTTGGCTGTGCACCACCAGGTCCCTGGTCTGGACGTTCTTGCACCAGCAGACCGGAAAGTGCTGGGTGTTTTCTTGCTTGGAATGTTCGGCTTCTTGGCTTCCTTCTTCCTCGCACTTGTAGGTTTTCTGCTGAAAGCGTACTCGCCCGCCAAGGGATCTCGTCTGGAGAGAAGTGGCTCAGTTATCATTGATGTTGCGGTGTCGAGCCTTTTGGCGCTGAATTGCTTCGTCGTCCTTCCCTCTCTGGCACTGTTTGTGTGGGGGAGGATGTTGGTGCTATGGCAGCACATCTGACAATTTGAGGTATGTATCCACCGTTTGCTGCGCGACCCTCCCCCTTTGCTTATGCACTGCTGCAGTTGATCTTTTGTACTTTTGTGCATTCTTAGACCATTGGTAGAAATGCTGGTTAAACAAGTCCTATGTCTTCAGACTTCAGTCACTTTTGTGACATGGTCTATGTTGAATGATTAGTCATCCAGTTCAGAGTTGCCACCAAATTTTTGAGATGTGGAGCAAGTGGCCATTGAATTCAGATGCTTTAATGCTTATCTAACCATATGGTCATTAATAAGTGCTCAAACATCTGTAGTTCAAAACTGGAACTCTGTGCTTGCACAGTTGGACTTTGCTCCCCTTCATCTTTGTGGCTAGGTGCAGCTACCGAGGCTGTAGTAAGACAATGAATTGGTAGTAGAAAATTGTTCATAAACACCTTGATCCTCTGAAAATTCTACTTCTGCTGGGAATATCTCCACTGAACCTAGGGATATATGCCTAAATTTGGAAATGCTCTTTGTACCTTGTACCTGCGTTAATGAACAAATTGAGATAAATTCAAATAGATGCTTAATTAAATTAACATTGTGCTCAAGCAATACTTACTTTTAGTACTGTAGCTAGCTAGTTATCCACTTGAATGCTGTTCCATTGCATTTTGTTGGAAGTTCATTTGAGCACATGTGTTGTAGTCTGGGATCCCTTTTCACGTTTTCTCCATCATTCATATTTCCTTCAAAAACTTGCTGCACTTATAACCATCAAAATATGTACTTCTGAGTAGCACATGAGATTTCTTCTTAATGTGCTTTGGTGCTTCCCTATTCAGCCATTACAGAACCAAAACACAGCTTTTCCAGTTTGCACCCATTCTTGTTTAGACATCTATAAATTGATTAGTGTCAATAAACATCTATACATTAATCTCTCCATGCGGCTAGCTTCTTACTAACTTTTCGGCCAACTAACAGGCAAAAGGGCTATAAGAGAATAAAGTGCCTCAAAGGTGGGCAAGGAGCTACGAGTGCTGAATCTGATGAGAATGTCAGAGCAGAGCAAAAAAGTTAATATATAAAGGGAAAAGAGATCACTGTTACACATTCCTGATGCTAAACTTATTTACCAACTTTACTCTGTCATCATACATTTGTGCTTGTATTGCCCCATGCAATGAATTCAGACAATTTGAAACGGTGTCTATGTTGCTTGAATAATGTGTACCCAGGAAAAGTGAGTGGAACATGGCTTAAATGAGCTTTCGCATCACTGTAATACGATATTCCAGAAGACGATGCATCTCTAGCTTGACACAATATCGTGCTCGAGATGTTATGATCTTGCCAACACAAAATCATAATTATAGGGAGCTTTTGCCTCATTCCTGCTAGCTTGTAGGATGGTTTTCAACATATATTTGCTTTCTTAAATATTATGTGTCCTTAAATGTTCTTTGATACTGTGCAATATTCGTGTTAGATCATGTCCAAGTTGATTGTGCAGTCGTGCTCAACTATTTGGGAAATCAGTTTGCACATGAAGTAGAGAACCTGTGCAGACAACTCCTAGCTACTTTCGCGTCCAATTGAAATAAAAGGAGCTTCTATTTGAATACCAATCTTGACTTTGGCAAGACGCAGGTCAACGTAATCATACATCAGCTATGTTGCATCTAAGGTGCTCATTTTGGCCACCGATCATCCAGAGTTTATAACAAATAAAATTGCTGATTTCTTAATATACAATAGCATATATTGACGTAGTGGCTTTTGTTGACCAATAATACATTGGTACATCGTATTCCATATGCAATCTGGAGTTTGACTGTGGCATTCTTATACTGAAGTAAAATAGAATTGAGACTGATCGGCTCTAGTGTCTAGACTGCTACAATTTTGTGCCTCCACAAAAACTTTCCCAACACATTTAGTAGACTACTACTAGAATTTAGATTCCATGTCCCTGCAATTAGCTGAACACTTGATCGGCTCAAGACTACTAGAATTTACATTCCGTGTGCCCACGACTCGAATCCTAATTTTGGCCAAGAGTTTTCATAAGTTACCGACAGCCCGTCGGTAAGGTTACGAGTGCCCGACTGTTTTTATATAGCCGATAGTTTAGCTAAAGACCTTCGGGTATTAACTAAATGGCCGACTGTTATTGCAGTACATGACTGTTTTCCTTAAAACCGTGGGCAACATTTGGAAGTGGCCGATCGTTCTAGATAATACCGACGGTGCAATATGTACCATGGGGATTAGATGTGGTTTGTATTTCTTAACTGCCGTTGCTGGTAGTTCCTGATATGTTGACCACACGCCCACACGTTGTGGATAAAGAATCCAAGGTCGTCATATCTCTTTAATCAGATCACCATCCTCCCAAGGTCTTCACTTCTTTTTCTCAACCGAAGACCCACATGGTCGTCCGAGCAGCCGTGCGATGTTGCAACGAGCCAACGACGATCCAAGGCACACGGATTCAGAGAAGCCATCACCATCGGCGAACGGCAGCTGCATCGTGCGCCAGCTAGCCCTCGTGCTTCGTCGATCCAGTGATAAGGTACCGGAACAGCTTCACTTGTTTGACCTAATCTGTCTTGAAAACTCATCACCTTGAATGTCTGTTATTATTTCTCAATGTATGTTTCCTTCCTCGGCAAATCCATTTAATCCCACGTTGATCCCTATCATTTTATTGCTTCGTTTGGATGCATCCAGCACCCTCGTGGGTTTACTAAATTTGCATTTTTTCTGATTCAGATTGCTCGTCGAGTACTAAACAATGATCAAGCTTTGGATGTGCAACGACACTGGCTAGCGGCTGAAGACTAGTAGACAACAACAGATTGATAGCTTTTCTACCTTTTCTTAGATTGAATATGTAGTGCGATCTCTTTTTACGTAATTATTATTTTTTAATCAATGCATCAATCTACCTGTGAAATATAAAGAAGTGTTATGATCGGCATCTTCTGTTTGTTCCTTTTTTATGTCACGCATAATAATATAATTTGGGATATTTGTGCATTGCAGGAAAGTGGTCAAAATTGAATTCAAATTAAATAATAACTGAAAGGAATAAGAACAGTTCAGATCTGAAAATGTAATAAATGGAAAACTAAAAAATATATTTAGAAAAAATAAAATGGCCGACAGGAGTCACGCTGGTCGGTAATTGTATGGCTGTCCATTTGTTTTGTATGCTATAGTCAAGAACAGGCCGAGAGTGAACCGTCAGGAACTCACCCTTGGTAATCCTATGGCCGACGGACCATCAGGGATTGGTCAAATGCCCGACCAACAATGCCCGAGGGGAGCTGGCCGACGGTTTACTGTTGGGTATTGTTATTTCTAAGTGTGGTAGGCAATGGCCAACAGTTTAGGAACGCTCGGCTAATGTTACGATTCTAGTAGTGGCCTATGATTAGCTGAAATGGTCTGCAGCTGATTGCGCTCACTAGTACAGAACACGTCAATAGTTCCGGTTGAAAAATCTATGTAGTTCTGGATTCCCAACCGGGACCGCGAATCCAGAACTAAAGGCCCTGGCTTTTAGTCTGGGTTCGCCAACCAGGACTAAAGCCAACCGGGTTCAGTGCTGAAACTGTTTTTCTGGCCGAACTTGCACTTAAACTGTTGTCCTCATGAGGTTTCTAGAGCGGCAATAGGGTGCATGCTGTGTGACACACTACTGTGATCTGGTGATGACCAAGAGGCTGTTACCTGTGAAGGAATCTCAGAGGCTTATGATTGGCCGCATGATCATGGATATGGGCTCCATGGCAATTGCTTGCTTCATCATCTTACCTAGTATGGCTATGAAGCTGACGATGAAGCCAGGCCGCAGAATTATCTTACCTAGTATGGCTACGAAGCTGTAGACGATGAAGCCAGGCCGCAGAGATGCTGCGGTTGGCAGCATCATATATGTGAGGATTCCATGCATCCATTCCATATCCTGAGTATACTTGTGTTTTGTGTGCCATATAATATTTTCTGTTGGGAGCATTATGTTTAATTTTGAACGTTGTAATGTAATCGTTGTTCCCAACTGAAAGATATGCTGTTTTTGGCACGTAGTAAAGTAATTGTTGTTCCCAAAACATGCTCGCAGCTGTTAGACATTAGCTTTCATGTGATCACTTGAGCAAATCTATGTGTTAAATGGCAATTGGTCCAAGAGATCATCAAATCAAATCATCTCTACTAAGAAACATATTTAACATTTGTCTTACCATGCTGGCTGAAAATTAAACTTTTAGTAATACCTCTGTTAAAGATCTGTTGCCATTGAGAATTTCTCTGTTGACCCCAATGTGAATTGCCAAGCCTCAAATTTTCGAAGGGCTGGCATTTGAGTGCTCTTTACATAGCTGCATCTGCATGTGGTGGTGCTATATGCCCGTACACCTCTGTATTTTGGTAGAAGTAACTTTCAGAACAGATTGTTTTACAGAGATTGTGTCATTGTACAGAGATTTCTCCCTACTGCTCTTATTTCTCTCGACAATTGCTTATTGCAATAATAGAAAATAGCAAATAACCATGATCTTACAATTTCTTATTTCTCCCTCCGTACTTTCATGACATGTTTCTTATATAAACGGCATGTGGTTAGTTGTAAACTCCGATATAACATGTTCATTTCGTTAGCTGTAAGTTCTAATTAAAATTACTTGGAGAAGCTATACTTTCAAAACGATAGAAAGTTCAGTTCCGTACGGCGCGGTATACCTAGCTTATTACTGAATATGGGTGCCATACTGATTTAGTTAGGTCTTCCCAGTTTGTTTTATATTGGGTGCATGTGTTGAAGACAAATTACTACTTGATGCTGCTGATCTAACCAAAACTTAGTCTGTTTCATTCATTAACAGATAAAAACAAGAAGTGAAGGTATGATCACGATGAGAGCTACAATACCTGGACCTGAATGTTGCTGAAGTCTGTGGGTGAAATTCATGGTGATTAAAGTCAGTTTTATCACTTTCCTCTTGTTTCACGTATTTATGTTAACTGACGTGCTACTAGCTTATTTGACAGTTGGTTCTGCAGCAGCATAGTAGTTATTATGTGGGATCATGTGGAACCTTTATTTTCTATGTTGTATAGATTGGGGTGAGCTTGGACTACTGATCATGTGCTTCAAGTTTTCTTACCACTTTCCTTTGATAATTCTCATTGTTGATCCAATCGTTTATTGGTATGCAATGGTTTTCCCCTCAATATATTAGCTTTGTGTCTGGGTGCCTATCTTTGCTGCTGAAAGCCTGGAACATGGACCTCAGCAAAATGACTGAGGAGCATAAATTTTGTGCTCCTTTTATTGCTGTATGCTAATAGGAGACCATCTAAAAAGTACTGATAGGAGACAATGCTTCATTGGATGTTAATTATATCGTACTGAAATTTTCTGATCTTTGCCTTCAGTTAACATGTACTACTACCTTGTGTGTACTTCACAACTGGCAACTTTGTAGTTTTCTTGCTTCATTCATTCTGAAGGATGTTCGGATATTCTGCATTCGGCCATTACAGGACCAAAACAAAGCTTACCAGCTTGCTTCCATTCCTGTTGGTGATTACTGATAGCAGTTCTCAGCCAAAGTGATAGCCGTTTGGATTAAAATACAGTCCTTATCGGTTCTTCTGTGTTATACGCGTAACCACTGCAGTTGCTTTTAGTGAAATGCATGGCCCACGTGTCCTGGGCACCGTGTAGCGCGTCCGGGCAGCCGGTGTTTGAGACCTTTTCTCGATCAGGCTAGAAAGAGTTTCTTCGATTCTTAGTGCAAAGCTGTAGGGGTGGTCTTTCCCACTGATCGAGTTTTTGTTTCTTCTCGGTCATCTGCCACTGCACCAGAAAAAGTTTATGCATAAAAAATGAGAGACATGTGAACTTTGATATTCCAGAAGATATATCTCCCTTGCTCAATATAGATGGCACTACGAGTGTTAAGATTTGTTATACGGAGCATATCCATAGGAAAAAACGTCTATGTTTTTAAGTCATACACGTGTCTTGTTTAGATAGAGGAAAATCCTCTCCAATCCATATGCATTAAGAGGCGATTGGTGGATAAATTAGTTTATTTTCCACTTTAATCATAAATATTGGAAGAGGTCGAGTTATCTGAACAAGCGCTCAAAGAAAAAGTGTTCTTTTTTAAAATATGCAATTCAACATAATCGTAGCAGTATCTTGTATAACGTTAAATTTCATATTGTTAGCAACTGAAAGGACAACAAGTGGTCAATATATACCTCATCTGGACATTTACATCCAATACTTGGTCAATATGTACCTCATCTTGATCTCTCTCTCTCCCTTTCTCTCTGTCACACACGCTCACCCTCTCCTTGTAGAACCAAATTAGTAACCATGACCATCTCTCACATACCTCTCCTTCTAGAACCAAGCTAGTAACCATGGCATGCTCGCCTCTACCTTGCTCAATCTCCTGCCTTCTCTGACAGCTCCCGCGTTAGATCCGCCGTTGCGCCTCTTCTACCACACTAACACGTCTCCGTCGAATGTCAGCTCTCCCCCGTTGAGCGACCTCTGCTACATCAGCTGGCGGTGCCCACATCGCGCCCCCTTTAAATCTTGATAACCTTAACCCGTAAAACCAAAATTCCTACCCCTAATAACTCGAAAAATCCTCAAATCCCCAAATACTCACCTCAAAAACTCAATCTTATACCAAGGTGGAGTAGAGGGCAGTTGATCTGGTCGGAACTAGAGATAAGAGAGAGGAAAAAACAGGCGTGTCATTAATTAATAAAGTATCAAATACAAGCAACTCTTGTGGACGGACAACTGGACATCTTCCATATATCTGCTTTCCTTGTGTATTCGGCGCATTCTTTGTCGCGAAGGAGCATCGAGGGTGCCCGTTGCGCTGTCTGCCGCGTGCTCTATCACAAGTCATTAGGTGGCCGCGGCTCTACCAAAAGTCTTCTGAAACTGATCCGGCATCCACTGTTCTGGCCCGCAACCCGAGCACCTGGCCCTATAACTGCTCGTCGTGTTCGTCGCTAGTCCCCATTCCGTTCGCAGTGCTCCACCGCTGCCATAGCCCCAAGCGCTCCGCCTCCACTTGGAGACGATCGACGACGCTGCCTGAAGCTTGGGTTCCGTGCCCCATGGACGCCGCCACCGTCATCGCCGCAGCGACGGCGCCGCGGCCGTCGCCGCCCTGGCGCCCCGACCTCGCCGCGCCGAAGGCGCTCATGCTCCTGTGCCTGGCCAGCCTGTGGGTCGGGTTCGCTGCCGCGGGCGCGGCCGCCGTGACCGTCGCGGCCTGCGGCCACGGCGAGGCGTCCCCGGTGTTCCGCGTGCTAGCCGAGACCACCGTCAGAGCCACGGTCTTGGCCCTGCTGCTAGCTCCGGTTTCCATGGTTCTGGTCCTGCGCGCCGCTGTCTGCGACGCGGGCTTCAGGGAGGACCTCATCAGGCACGGGCAGGTATGCCTCGCCGCCGGAGAGAATTAAGCTTAGTTTCATTAATTCGCGAATCAATTCCTTGTTCGGGCAGATAGCAGCTAGCAGCTAGATAGATTTCTCACAGGAAAAGAATTAGTTGGACTATTATGCTACAGAGATTTGCCTTCGAATAGCCTGTATCAGTACTAAACCCACACTTATCTGTCTTTATCCTCTTGTATGCTGACCCCATCAGCCATTTTTTTTCCGGAAAGAAGAGTTCCATGCTTCCACTTCTGCATCCCCAATAGTCCTTGTAAAACCAATTTGTAAGAAACATTCATCAACAGACGCCTTAGGGTATGCAATAATGCTAGAGAAACATCAAAGTTTCAAACATCTGTCAAAGAGGTACTAAAGTATGTTGCCCAGACATACATCACTACCAAAGCAGTGCTCATTTCCACTGATCACTTGATGAATACTCTCCACTTCTGATACCAGTTTCTTACTGACATTATTCCTCCAAAACAGAGAACTAGCGCTGTATTAGTTTTCATTCCTTCTTCCAAAATCCACCCCCTCAGCTTCATTCACAGTGAATGGCGTAGTGAGCCAATATATAATCATTGTCTTCATCATATACTTAACCAACTTGCTGTCAGATCTCATCATCCAGAAGAATCCCTGGCTGTTTTCAGAACAAAATAATTTCTGTATTAGCCACTTATATGTTCCTTAATCTCTTTGAAGTTAGTTAGAGTATATGTGTGCGAGCTTCTCATCTAAGCTGCATCCACAGTAAACCCCTTTTTCGTATGAATAAGTTGCCCAGATTCTCAATTTCATAGAAGAGATATGCCTTTCGCATCTGCACATACGCCACAGCAAGTTTTTTTATTTCGAAGCCATTCTCAGCTGTAGAAGTCCCCAGATTTCTATTTTGAAGCCATCACTAGGATCTAAAACTAAGGGATTATGCTGGATATATAGGTTATTAGAATCCGTAATCTATGTGCTTGTGTTAACTGAAACCTTTTTTGTGCTCATCAGGCTTCCAGAGCGTCAGCGCGGAGTATGCTGCGTGAAGCTATTGTGCGAGCGTTTATCGCGGCTCTTGCTTTTGCCCTGCTCAGGGTCATTGGTTCTCTGGTGCTGATGGGGCTATCACCTGCAAAAGGATCTCGGACGGGCAGGGTTTGTGAAATGCTCGTTGTTGTGGGGCAAGTGGGTTCCACATCAAGTACTTGCTTTATCATCTTACCCTTAATGGCAGTGAAGCTTTGGAGGATGAAGCCGGGTGCCATAGCTGGCAGCAATGTTTAAGGTCTTCATCCTTTACTTTGCCTGTACTTGTGTTTACGTAGTATATTACGTAGTATATAATTTACTTTTCTACTGTGAGCTTGCTGTTTAACTTTGTGATAATTCATGTCTACTAAGAAACAAATTGACCACTTATTAGCTTACAATTGCCATGATTTTGTGACTGGGCAGCTACTACAACATAGTTGTACTGTTTGCTGCAGGCTGAAAACTGTGAGTACCCCTGTAACCCTGTTCTGAAAATTGCTCTCATAGGGAATATCTCCATTGACCCTAATGGGAAGCCCAAAACTCTAAGGGCTGGGCGGCTGGCAATTGGGTGTTCTCTGCACTGCCACATCTCTTTTGCCATTGTATCCCCATTTTTATGTATATTGTATATCAACTTAATTGATGCCCTTTTGTTTTGTTAATAAATAAATATGGCAGTAAAACAGGCCCAACTTCAGCCCATAGCTAGTTGTCAACTGTATGTGGTTGTGCCATGCCAGTATATCGTTGCATTTTGGTAGAAGTAGCGTCGGAGATTGCCCCATCATTCTCAGATTTTTCACCCTTTTTTATTTTATTCTCAGTGGTAACTTACTATAAAGTCTGCAACCAGAGATTAGTAGATAAACTTGTCAATAGTTTCATATCATTGTTTCTTGTAAAAAGGTATGGCATGTGGTTTTTGGTTAACTCTCGAGTCACAGGTTCATCTCCTTATCGCTAAGTTCCTGTAAATTATTTAGAAAACCTACATTTGGAATGTTAAGAAGACGAGTTATGTGATACACACGAGCTGTTTTTATAGCTAATAAATATGGCTGGCACACAAGCGAAATCTGGTTCAGATTTGCCAAAGTATCTTTCATATTGAGTGCTTAACATTGATACTAAAGCACTACTATATGCTGCTGATCTAACCAAAACTTAGTCTGTTTCGTTGTCAGACAATGACAAGAAGAGAGGGCATTGAACTTGAAGATCACAAGGAGCTACACCACCTTGCCCTGACTCTGAATGTTGCTGAAGTTGGCGCCTAAACACAAGAGATTAAAGTCAATCTCACTGCTTTGTACATACTAGATTCTAGTTCCTCAGCTATGAATAATACTTGACTTCCCTATGCTACTTGGTCTCAGAGTCTGATGGTATGCTGTCAAAAAAAGGCAGATAAGCACTGCCAATACAATAAAGGTTGAAGAATATATTACATAAGTTTCCTAGTGCAGAAAGAGCTGCTTCATGGGTATGCTGTACATATGCGATGCTAGCATTCGGGTCCTGGGAATGGTGTGACGTGATGAGGCCAGTAGGCCACCGTGTGGAATTTACCCAATCAAAAACAAAAGCCATCCCATAAATATTTGCTAGCTGGTTTTGCGGCAGAGAAGTTGTTATCTTTGCCATTGTGGGCTTATGTTGCATCTTCATTCTCTCTGTTATCTCGGTTCGAGTGAGCTAGCTTGGACTGATTATGTGCGTTAGTGTATTTTTCCTTAGATAATTCTCAAAGCCCAATTGTTCAGTATTATGCACTATTTTTTTCCCTATATACATTACAGTGTTTTGAAGGATGATACAGTAGTAATCGCAAATTTGATGCTTCCTAGCTGCTCCATTTTCCTTAAGTCATGCATTATGGATTTATGGATCTACTTCTAGTATAAAATGTTCCCCTATTTAATCTAGGAATTTTGTCAGGAGACAATTCTTCCATGTAAGTTATATCATACTTAACGTTCTGATCTCGCTTTCGATTTACACCTGGTAAATTATCACGTGTGTACTTCTCCTTTGGTAACTCTTAACATTGCTCTTGCCTCATTCATGCTTTAGGGTTTCAAATGTTTCTGGTCTCTGGTCCGTTACAGGTCTTCAAATATTCTAAATTGATTGGGTGGTGAATTAGCACCATCCAGTATATATCTCGTATTCTCTTGTGTTATAAGGAATATGGCCAATTCAATTTTAGCTACTCCGGGAGGCCATAATTAAGTACCATGCCTCTATACAATGGAAGGAATATTATTCATGCAATACAAATACAAGAGTGAATACGATCACATGGTCTCATCACAAAATCCTGCATTGATGTGGCTCCAAATCCTGGCGGTTACAAATGGTATTTAATAACCAGCTAGTTTAGTTTTGATAGCCTGTTCCCACTATCATTAAGTATATCCGTAATTGCTAAAAACCTTTACTTGATGGTAGCTCGTCAGCAAAAGAATTCAGGGAGAGAATGAGAATAAAATCTGGTTTGGCAAATAGCTAATCGTCAAAACAAATTCATGACGGTCTCACTGAACTAGTGACAATTTCGATTATCACCTCCTCTACCAGTCAATGATCAATCCCTAGCACTACAAGAATCATAAGTATTACCGAGAGTTTTCATCATGTGGCTGAGGGGGATTGCTTTGTTTATTATTTTCTGGTGCAGTTGCCGACGGTGATCTAGTGTAGCCGAATGATTACCAAGAGTGAAAGTAATTCCCAGAGTAACAGTTCCCGATCAACAAAATCTGACGACATAGAATAAAAGTACTTGGTTTTATAATACGATAATTCTTTATACCAAAGACCACTGGTCCTGCTTTTATTGAAATCATAAGCTTCTGTTGTGGACTTGAGCTTACAATAACCAACATAGAGCATTCAACTATGTAACAGAATGGAGTTTCAACTGAAACCACCACTCCCCTAAACTTGCTAGAACTCCAAAGAACCAAATTCCTGCCTCATCCACCTCTTTTCGTCTCTAGCAGCTCTTGTATCAGATCCACTAGCATGTTTTACTCCACTAGGCCATGTACGATGGGATCGTCATCATATGGCCCGCGGAAGGGCCTCTTCATCAACCATCCTCCGCCACCTCGACTGGTGATGCCCTATTATCCAATCCAACAACCGTCTCAACTTGTGAGGTTGCAACTAACCTTCCTCTCCTGGCCCTACCTTTAAATCTTGATCTAAAAACCAAGCACCAAACCTACCTCAAAACCCCCAAATCCATCCTAAAATACTCGTAGAAAAAACCTGATCTACGTGAAGATGTAGTAGAGGGTGGTGAATCTTGTCAGAACCAGGAACGAAAGTAATAGGTGAGGGGAAGAAAATCCGGGTGTGATATATTAATTATAAAGTTTGATCATAAGTAGCTGTTATGGACAAAATCCATTAGCATATCTTCCACATTACTATTTTCCTTGTGTATAATGTCCATTTTCTGCCGTAGAGGAGAACCGAGACCAAGAGTACCCGTTGTGCTGTGTGCAAACCATTGGGTGGCTCTATCAGAATTCTCCCGAAACAGATCCGGGCACCTGCCCTTTTGCCCCTTTAATCCACCAATTTTAGCCCGTAATCCGAACACCTGGCCAATTTTGTCCTTCCCATTCCGTTTCCTACCTGCACCGCCGCCGCCGCAGCAGCAGCGACGGCCGCGCACCCGGCGCCCTGGCGCCCGACCTCGCCGCGGCGAAGGCGCTCGGGCTCCTGTGCCTGGCCAGCCTGTCGGTCGGATTCGCTGCCGTGGGAACGTCTTCCGTGGCAATCGCGGCCTGCGACTACGACGAGGCCTGCGCGGTGCGCCAGGTGCTGGATGCGACCGCCGTCAGAGCCTTGGTCTTCGCCGCGCTGCTAGCTCCCATCGCCCCGCTGCTGGTCGTGCGCGCCGCCGTGTGCGACGCGGGTTTCAGAGAGGAGCTCATCATCAGCGTCATCAGGCACCTGCAGGTATGTCGCGCCGCTAGAAGCTTTAGGCTCCTTAGAGAATTCCTGGATTGAGTGGATTATTGTGCTAGATAGGTTCCTTAGGAGAAGAATTAGTATATGAGCTCTAGCACCACATTATTCGAGAGATGAGAACAGTGCTGTGTCCGTGTCCATACACAGTTCCATTTTGCGGATGAACCGATGTTTAATTGTGGTCCTCAAAGAGTTGGCACATAACTACCTTGAATTTTCATTGCAAGCATAGAACTCCAGATCTCTTTCATCTTAGAAATTAATTAATTGCAATCATCAAACATACCATTTGTTTGAGAGTATTCCATGCTTGCACTTCTTCCTACCCAGAAGGCGTTGTAAAACTAACGTGAAGTGCACTTTGTAAGAAACATCCATCAACAGTGCCCTTAGGATCTGCATTAATGGTAAACAGCAGGAGAATTACTGTCCTGAAAGGTGTGTTGCCCATCCAAACATCACACTAAAACTATGTTTATTCTCCACTGATCACTTGATGAATACTCCCCTTTTGATACCAGTTTCTTACTAACATTATTCCTCCGAAACTGAGAACAAGCACCACATTAGTTTTCATTCCTTTTTCCACCCCCCATGGATTTCATCCACGGTGAATGGAGTATTCTTCGAATACTTAATCAACTTGCTGCAAGATCTCATCATCCAGAAGAATTCCCCTACATTCTTCAGAACTAAATAATTTCTTATAGTTGTCACTTATATGTTGCTGGATCTCTTTCAGGTTAGTTAGAGTATATGTGTTCGAGCTTCTCTTTCAATATGTATCTGTGTTTCCATTCATCTACAGGTAAACCCCTTTTTTTGTCACAATAAGTTGTCCAGATTCTCAATTTCATTGAAGAGAGATGCCATGCCCTTCACTTATTCACATCCGTCATAAAGTTTTTCCCCCAGCGAAGAGGGAAATGCCTGCCTTCCTAATATTAGCTTGCCAATTGAAAATTCTCAGCTGTAGAAGTCCCTGGATTTCTGTTTTGGAGCCATCACTCTTCTAATCATCTCATCAAAGTTGGGATCAGATAACCTAGCTTGTTCAGACCAAAAGATTGAGGATCTAATTTGTTTATCTTGACTTGAGTCTAAAACTAAATGACTATGATGGATAGATAGGCTATTAGAATCTGCAATCTATGTGCTCATGTTCACTGAAACTTGTCCTCATCATCAGGCTCCCAGAGTGCCAGTTAGGAGTTTTCTGCGTGAAGATGTTGTGCGGGCGTTTCTTGCGGCTCTTGCTTTCACCCTGCCCAGCATCATTGGTTGCACGGTGCTGGTGGTGCTGTCACCTGCAAAAGGATCTTGGACAGGGAGGATTGGTGCAATGCTCGCTATTGTGGGAGAAGTGGGTTCCACGGCAATTTCTTGCTTTATCATCTTTTTTCTACTGTGACCTTGCTGTTTAACTTGTGATCATTCATATCCACTAGGAGATAAATTGACCATTTAGCTTACAATGACCATGATCTTTGTAACTGGGCAGCTACTACAGCATAGCTATTTTCTGCAGAAGATGAAAATTGAGCAAGTACCACTGTTTAAAAATTAGCTGTCACTGAGAATATTTCCATTGAACCTTAATGGGCAGCCCCAGGTTTTAAAAGGGCTGGGTGGCTGGCCATTGGGTGTTCTTGCACAGCCACATGTCCTTGTTGCCCCTGTATCCCCTGTTTTTCTATATATTGTATATCAACTTAATTTATGACTTTTTATTTTGTTAATAAACAACATGGCAGTAAAACAGTCCCAACTTTAGCCCGTATCTAGATGCCTACTTGTCTGTGGTGGTGCTATGCCAGCATATCATCGCATTTTGGTAGAAGTGGCTGTCAGAACATAATTTGTTAGCAGTAGGAGATTGTCTCATCTTTCACAGATTTTACCCGTTTCTTTTATTTGTCTCACGGCAACTTTCAAGTATAAAACTATATAAATTAGTAGATGAACTTGAGAAATTAGTAGATAAACTTGTCGATAGTTTCATAACATTATTTGTTGTAAAAAGATACGGCATGTGGTTCGTGGTTAACTCTGGCATTATAGGTTCATGTTCTTGTCCCCAAGTTCCTGTAAATTATTTAGAAAACGTTAAGAAGTTGAGTTGTGATATATATACACGTTGTAAGTATAGCTAAATATTGGTGGCACACAAGCACAGTCTGATTCAAATTTGCCAAAATTGTTTCATATTGCGTGCTTAACATTGATGCCAAATTAAAGCACTATTATATGCTGCTGATCTAACCCAAAGCTTAATCTGTTTTATTATCAGATAGACAAGAAGAAAGGGCATTGAATTTGAAGATCGCAAGCAGTTACACCACCTGTCCCTCAATGCTGCTGAAGTTGGTGGCTAAACACAACTGACTAAAGTCAGTCTTACTGCTTTGTACAGCTTCTAGATTCTGATTCCTCAGCTATGAACCCCACTACAATGTTGTGGGTACAGAATGATACTCGATACTTGACTACTTCCTCTCACAGTTTGATGGTATACTGCTGTTTTTGTCTTTAGAAAAGAAGAAATAAAATAATAGGTTGCATAAGTTTCCTGGTACTGGAAGTGCTAGCTGCTTCATGGGTATGCTGTACGTATGATGCTGGAATTCGTATCCTCGGAATGGTGTGATGTGATGAAGCCGCGGTGTGGATTTTGCCCAATCGAAACAAAAGCTGTCCCATATATATTATCTCATGAATGATATGGACCCTCCTGGCGCTACCCCATGCCCAACACACACAACCCCACAAAAACAGCTGGTAGCCGAGGTGCATCACTGATCACGAATTTTTTAGCTCCCTCTTTCCTGATCTTAGTATCACTGACACCAAATTATTTTCCTCTTTCATGATCTGTATTTGCTTGTACGCCACTGGTTGTGCTGCAGTACACGTTATTGGGTGCATTTTCTGATCTGTGGTTTATAAATTAGTATTCTGAGTCGTTGTGGACAGTTATGTTTTATCTCGTCAATGCTTGTTACTGAGAACGGAAGTTTCTGAGTTGTCGGGAAGAAACTACTGCCAGTGACAATTAGATCAACCTGTTTCCCTTTCTCCCTCAGATCATGTCAGAGTATCAGGGTTTTCGATGAACCATGTATGACCACCAAGCTCTTGTGTTGCCTAGCTTTTTGCTTGATCCTTTCTTCCTGTGCTAGATCTGGAGATGAATGGAACCCTACAAGTTAAGTTAACGATGCCCTTTCTGTTTGTTCTTCCCTTTTTTTAGTTTTTACTGCTAGATGCAAAGAGTTATGCCTAGTCACTTCACTCCTGCTTGCGAAATCAATGTTATCATGGGTGTTGGTACAGTTAATTTTGCATCTTAGTAACTTAGATTTCCTTGAGGATTTATACAATCATGCATCTTGGTACTGCTTTTAAATTTATTACTTAACCTTCTTGTTTGCAGCATTACCTGATTAGGAATAATCATCATACACTAATTAGGAGTCAGTTTGCTTGTTGCAGTGCTTTGCAGACAACCTCTCCCTGCATGAACATTGAAGGCCGCAACGTCTATGTGGAGGAGCATTTTGAGTTGGTCCTATTCATAACTTGTCATAGATGTCTTAGGATAATCTTTTGAGTTGATTCTCTGTAACCCATGGTTTAATGTTGTTTGATAGTGTTGTTGCAACAACTAACGCTGCTTCTTGGCCTTGGTGCTAGGCGGAGTCTACGGTTGTCTGTATGAAGGTGCCCACGTGTGCACAAGGCTGCCGCCGCAGCTAGCTAGCCTAGGATGTGGATCGATCCATCCGATCCGTTGGAGCACCAGGTCAAAGCACGATATAACAAATGGATGGGTCGATGCTCCATATTATCTCGTGTGGGTTGATGGAGTTCGTCCGGTTCGCTCCCAACTCTAACTCTAAGCTATTGGGACTCATCGTTACATCTGGTTCCGACCTCACGAATCTATGGTTAGCTTGGATGGACAGAGTTTGGCCATCCCAGTTTGTCGTTGACTTCTCTTTTTGATGATTGTGGTCGGTCTAGTGTTTTCTGGGACTCTATTGCGTTATATTTTTTTTTCTTACCACTTTTGTATGTGTTGCTAATCACGAAACTTGACTGAATCTGCAATTCTGAATTTTGGGGGCAGCGAGTGGCCCATGGACAATTGCTGGCAGGTTGCGCGCGTACATGACTTTATATGGGCTTGTGTATGGCTTGCGGGCTTTATTATCGTGGGCTGAATTGGATAGATTGTATAGTCCAGCCCAACAAAGACATTCCGTTGAAACTATTGAACTTGTGTGTCCGATGCTAATTCTGAATTTCCCTTCACCTCACCTCACTGATTTCATGGAGTTAAACAATAATGGGTCATCTGCAAGCATGCAGGGCGTGATTTGAATGAGAGTCCAAAGTTTCCAAATTTGTAGTAAGAGCCGGTGGGCAAATAATTTGGAAAAAGGCTCACTTCCCAACCCTCAACTTTAGCCCAAGTTCGTCTTCCAACTTCAACCCATAAACCATCTGGTTTGCATGATCCACCTAAGAAAAGGTTCATTATATGGTCAGGTTTGATTATCCGTTTGGGATTGACCGTTGGATTTGTGCACTTTTGTAGCATTGGCTATATGACACTCATTGGAAGGCGTGCAAAAAAAAAACAATTATTGGAAGTAAAATATATCATTTGAAGGGCTAGTGAAAACATTCATAAAATCATTGGAACGAACCCGAAAGCGACACGTGTTAAATTCCCCTTCCGTGTTCGTCGCCATCCCATCCCACTTTCCCCTCGCCCCAGTTCCTGCCACTCACACAGCCCAGCCGCTCCCCGCCTCCACTGCGACCGAGAGGAGCATCGAGAGCCTAGGGTTCCCTCTCCTCCCCTCCTCCCCGCGCTCCCATGGCTGCCTCCGAGGTGGTGCTCGAGGTCCTCCCCCAGGCGCCGCCGCGGGTTCCGGCGGCGGCGCTGCTCCCGCACCTCGCCGTGCCCAAGGTGCTGCAGTACCTGTACCTCGCGAGCGCGTGGGTCGCCTGCGCGGGCGTGGCCGCCGGGACCGTCGCGCGCCGGGCCTTGGGCGACGACTCCCCGGTGACCTACGCGTTCCTCAAGGTCTCGATCGGAGCCCTCGTCTTCCCCGCGCTGCTCGTCCTCGTCGTCACCCTGCGGCTCCTGCGCGCCATGTGCGCGGCGGGGTTCGGGCTGTCGCTCCGCACCGTCGCCAGGGAGGTTCAGATCCATTCCAGGAAGGTATCGTGAAAAAAGGCGACGCTGTTCCTTTCCGCAGTTGATTCGAGCGGGTTTTACCACTAGTAGTCAGTCAGTAAACTGTAAACTGAAATTGATTGCCCCATTTAAGCTGAAATGGCTAGCTAGGCTCTAATTCCCTCTGTTTTTGGAATCAAATATGGTATGCACAAGCGCCCTTTAAAATTAACTTGTGTTGTTTCCTCAAAGGAGAAAAAAATCAATTGTCTGAAAACGTGTTCAGTCCAATTGCATCCGTCCAATTTCAAAGTGAATCATAGTATCGCCCAGATCCACTAGATATGCTCGTGTGAACAGTGAACTGAAATTGACTGCGTTTGATTGAACTTACTCCCAATTATCCTCGTTAGCTCTTTGAGGTGTCAGATGCAGGAGCTGCTTTGCCTTTAATTCCAATTAAGCTGTATTAGTTTCTCTAAAGAAAATTTAATTTGCGCACTATATTTATGTGAGTGCATTTGCATCTTTCCAATTTCACGCTGAAACATACATATCATATCCATATGATTGTGTTCACTGGAGGATACTGACCGGGTCTGCTTGCTCTTGCTGTCGACCGTCCTTGTCAGATGTTTGGAGCATTAACTTGGAAGGTGCTGCTGGACCCTGCTGCGCTTGTGTTGCTCGTGTCTTTCCTATTCTTCCTGCTGCTCGGAGCAGGGGTTCTGGTGCTTGGGGGGCTGTTACCAGTGCAGGAATCTCAGAGGGAAAGGATTGGTTCTGCACTCTTTGATACTGGGGTGTTGGGTGCCATGGGAATGTCTTGCTTTGTCATCATACCCAGTTTTGCACTAAAGCTCTGGAGGAGCAAATAGGGTGGCGACGCGGAAGCATTTCGATATCTGAGGTATCCCACAGTTGCCCTGGCTATCTTGTGTTTATGTGTCATATAACTTTATCTATAATGAGCATGCTGTTTTGTATGTATCTATGCCTTCTTCGCCTCTTTTTACTGTGAATCATGCTAGTAGGGTAGTTATTGAACAATAGATTTCATGTGAACATTAGCACAAAACCTGCTACAGACTGAAAATTGTTTGCAAGTACCTTTGCTGGAAAATATGTTATGCCATCGAGAATTTCTCCATTAAACCCTGTGTGAGGCCCTGTTTAATTTACTTATCTGCAATTCTGCATTCATGTTCACATCGCCTTTGTGTTTCCCGTTCTGTCTATTGGATTAATGCTTCTATGTTTGGGTCGGTAAAAGGAATCAAACTTGGTTTCACTTTGTAAAATACATTAACAGCCGTACGTTTTTGGTATATCATGTTGATGGCTTCTGTGTTTCATTAAAAAAAATGAAAAACTGTTTGATTATGCCAGCACATAAAAATGGTAGTAAACTGTTTGATTATGTTTGATAACTTACTGTATCAGTAGCTCTTATGCATAAGTAAACATGTTGAGAGTTCCTTACATTGATTGTTGTGAAAGGGACAAATGAATGTGCTTCGTGGCAACCTGTTGCATTAGAGGTTCATGCCTTAATTTTAAGTTATACAGGAATACAGCTAGAATGAAGGATAACAAGATAACTAGATAAGGCTTTCTGTATTGCTGAATATGGGGGTGCCACACCTGCAGAATTGTAGAATACTGAGTGCTTAATATCGCTGGCAATGTACTGTTTTGTGCTACAAATCTAACCACAGGTTGGCCTGTTTTATTCACAGGCGAGGACAAGTAGAGAAGGCACTGAAGCTCGACAAGTAGTTACAGCACAGACCCTGAAGTCTGCTGACGTCTGCGGTTGAAGCTAGCTGACTTTTCTGCTTAGGTTCTAATCGTCTCAATATAACTTTATTAAGTCGTTCTTGGTGCTTTGCTGTATATATGAATGTTGCTGGAACTCGTAACCTGAGGCTGAAGCGTGTGCAATGGGTTCACCCTGTCTGTAACATAAGTACTCCCTGTTTAGACATTTGTCTCGTGAAATGAATGTAACTGACTCACTGTTGCGACGCGGCGCTTGCTTCGTGGCCACTGGCTGGATCTGTGGCTGCTATTTTGAATACTGATATCTGTGAATGTGATTATACATATTAAACACCGTTGTGGATATGCCATAGTTTGGGCGAGCCTTGGCTGAGTTTGATCGTTCAGAGTCTTTGTATTACATTCCGTGTGATGGTTACTGTCAATGAACTGCTCACCAGTGGTTTCAGTGCTCTACTGATCAACTGATGTGCATGGCTTTTCTTGCCCTACCTATTAGGTTTGCATTGCATAACGGGAGGCCTCGGTTTGAAATTTTAGGGCAGCGCCTTGTTTTTTTTTTTTTGAGTCACTCGCCTTGGCTTTTTTTTTTGAGAAAAGGGTTGGATTTTATTATTATGGAACTTTTACAACCAGCCCCCTTACTGGACACTCCTGAATATAAGAAAAATTACACATGAACCCTTTGCAGAAGCATCCAGCGCCTGTCGCCGCCGTCGACCGTCGTTGCCGCAACCTGGCCCTTCTCCACCTCCCGCAATGAAGAAAGAAATCCAGAACGAAGCTTAAGGCCGAATCCCGAGTCGACGAAGAGTCTTCAAGTTTTAAAGCCATCAGTAGCACACCAAATGCATGCCGTTTAGACGTTGAACGCCCCGGCCAATCCTCATGTTCACCGGGATCAGACGCCGGTCGCTCCGCCGGCCAATCCTAGTCAACATGCAGCGAACCCTCAAGTTAAATAAAAAACCACCAGCTTGTACAAAGCAGGTGGGTAACCTCACAAGGCACCCGCAATCAACAGATGCAGCACCTTGAAGGGAGCAAAATATCCTTCGATTTCCAGTAGTCATGTCGTTGGCTCAAGGCCGACGGGGCAGCCAAGGGCGTGGGCGCAACCGGAGACAGGAAAACCACATAAGAAACGAGCAACAACGCACGAGAAAACAACAAGGAAAACCTCGTCGTTTCTAGATCCTCTATTGAAACACCACAGCCACACACCACGCGCTCAACAACCACCGTCAGACGCCAGTCACCTCCAACATCGAAGCCACCAGAGAAGGCATCCAACCCTAAAGCAGGGAAAAGTAACCTCCAATCCGCAGCGCCGAGGAAGCCGGCACTGGCGTCACCGCCATCGCCGCCGTCATCAACACCACCATGGAGGGACACAAACCTCGGATGACAACCCATGGATAAAACCGAGAGATCCCTAAAACTACGGAACGGCAGTAGTATATGTTGGAATATTTGGGCTAGGCCTATTTATTTAATAATAAATTGAGAATTAAAACACTCACGAGTTAATGCTATGGAGTAATAATGTGTGAGTAACGGTTTTTCACGAGTTAATCCTAGGGAATAATGATGTGTGATTAACGGTTTTTCCGTTAGTAATGGCTGTTAAATGGTGTTGATTGCGGGGAATGATGGTACAAATTGATGGCTATTAGAGTAGCCTGTGATAGACACACCTATATAATGAGTCAGCCCCTCTTATTCTAAATCTCTCTCACGCAATCAAGATATTCCTGCTAAGAAGATCTCTCACTTCTCCCTTTGTTCTTCTGTTGCTGTTGCATATTCATTCTCAATGCAACTCTCTGCGCGCACAGAAGCTTGCATCTGCGGGCCTCCGGAACCTCCTCATCTAAGTGATCCTGCTCAGGATAGACGGGCAATAAGGTTTTTGGGAGTGTACGAATACGCGACTGCTCGCTGTATGACTACTTCGAGCCTCAACACGTGAACGACTACTTTTTGCCCCAACCCAACTAGTACGACTACTTCCTACTGCAACGCGACTTGTTCGACTACTTCGGCTACAACACGACTACTTCAACTACTTCCTCTGCTAAAGAAGAAGGACGCTCGTGGGACTGCACTGCGTACATCTTCCCGCAACAACTAAGTTCGACTACTTCAAGCAAGACCAACCGAGTAGTATGTCTACTCCAGTTGGTGACGGCGCATCCAATGCCTCCAGCAAAAGACCCGCCTCAGTGTACTATTCGAATCTTCTCTGGTTCATATTTTGTATTATATTCTTTTTTAATAGAAGATTCAACTGGAACACGTGCACATATAATATGATCACAAGATTACTGGAATTTGCCATGATTAAAATGTTAATTCTTGAAATTAAAATATACCGTAAGACGTCTATATTTCTAACAATCGAAAAACCTTATTATGTTGATAGGCTTTCGGTAGCTAACTTTGCTGCGACAATCAGACCAAATGTATTTGATGGTTCCAACTACAAATATTGGCGTGAGTGGCTTATATTGTGGTTGACGGCGATGAACCTGATGCATGTAATAAAGGGGAAACCCGAACAGTTCACTCCAGAGGAAGGGAGTGCGTTCAATGCTTCCGGTAACCTTTTCCGAGACTACATCATAAGTATTTTTGCTGAAAACCTTGTGGATACATCTATCCGGCTCACGAATGGCAAGGAAATGTGGGATGCTCTTGAGGCTCAATATGGAATTTCTGATGTTGGCAACGACTTGTATGTCATGGAATAGTTTCTGTGGTAGAACAAGCCAATAAGATACATACACTGGCAAAAGATCTCATGAATTGTAGCAAAGAGTCTCCATATATGTTACCCGACAAGTTTGTGGCTGGAGGTATTATCTCTAAGTTGCCACTTTCTTGGAGGAATTTTTCTACTTCACTTAAACACAAACACAAGAGACAGGAGTTCACCATCGATGGACTCATTTGGACTCCTGATGTTGAATAGAAGGTGAGAGCAAAAGACATACTTGAAAAAGGTATTGCTGGGACTTCTAGCGTCAACTTGGTGCAGAAGAAGAATTTCAATGCGCCCCACAAGAATAAGAACAAGCCACAACAAAACCCGACAAAAACTAATCAAACGACCACTTTCAAGAAGAAAGTCTATATGTGTGCGAGAGTCCGGACCACTTTGCTACTAAGTGTCCGAATCGCAAGGGTGGCAAGAAGTCTGCTAACATGGTCATTAGCGAGGCTGGAGGAACATTGGAGTATGATAATCTATTACCTACAGTTTTTTCAGTATGTCAACCATCTGAATGGCGGGTCGATACAGAGCCTAATATTTATGTATGTGCTGATGTTTCCTTATTTTCTTATCGGGTCGGAGGGACTTCCTCCTTGTTGATGGGGAACGGATCGCATGCGCGTGTCCTTGGTGTTGGTACGGTCAATCTGAAGCTTACTTCGAGAAAGATCTTGCAGCTAGGAACGTGCAGCATGTCCCCACCATCAAGAAGAATTTAGTCAGCGGATCTCTAGTGTGTAGAGATGGTTTTAAATTAGTTTTTGAATCCAATAAATGTGTACTTTTAAAGTATGGGAATTTTATTGGTAAAGGCTATGATAGCTGAGACTTGTTCCGCCTTTCTTTATCTTATGAATGTAATAAATTTGTGAACCATGTGATGAATACATATGATGAGTCCTCTGTTTGGCATTCATGACTTTGTCATGTTAATTTTGGTTGTATGATGAGCCTAGCAAATTTGAGATTAATTCCAAAGTTCACTTTAGTCAAAAATTCTAAGTGCCATGTATGTGTTGAATCAAAACAACTGCGCAACCTCATTTGGCTGCGGAGGCAAGGGACTTGGCACCTCTAGATTTAATTCATTCTGATCTGTGTGAAATGAATGGAGTGTTGACAGAAGGTGGCACGAAGTATTTCATGACTTTGATAGATGATTCGACTAGATTTTACTATATTTATTTGTTGAAGTCTAAAGATAAAGCATAGCACTACTTTAAAGTCTATAAAGCTGAAGTAGAAAATCAACTCGAGAGAAAGATCAAACATGTATGGTCGGATCGTGGTGGAGAGTACTTTTCTAATATTTTCACTTCATTCTGTGAGGAACATGGAATAATTCATGAGAGGACACGTCCTTACTCGCCTCAGTCAAATGGGTTTGCCGAAAGAAAGAACCGCACGCTAACTGATTTGGTTAATGCTATGTTAGACACAACGGGACTTTTCAAGGAATGGTGGGATGAGGCTATTTTGACTGCATGTCATGTCCTGAATTGTGTTCCCTATTAAGAATAAAGAGATAACACCATTTGAAGAGCGGGAGAAGAAAATGTTAACACTTTCTTACTTACGTACTTGGGGTTGTTTGGCAAAGGTCAATGTGCCAATAACTAAGAAACGTAAGCTCGGACCTAAAATTGTGGATTGTGTCTTTCTAGGTTATGCTATTCATAGCGTGGGTTATAGATTTTTAGTAGTAAAATCTGGAGTACTTGACATGCTTGTTGGTACAATTATAGAGTCCAGAGATGCTACATTCTTTGAGGATATCTTCCCTATGAGAGAGGAAGCTAGCACGACTAGTTCTGAATTGTCTGTTAATAAGGAACCTGCTGTTTTAATAGAACACAATAAATATACACATGAGGAAAATCCTGAGGAGAATGACAATGAAGCTCTTAGAAGGAGCAAGAGACAGAGGACTACAAAATCCTTTGGTGATGATTTCATTGTGTACATCATGGATGATACTCCTAGAACCATTGAAGAGGCATATTCCTCTCCAGATGCTAACTACTGGAAGGAAGCAGTATGGAGTGAGATGGATTCTATTACGTCTAATGGTACTTGGGAAGTAGTCGAGAGTCCTTATGGGTGCAAACCTGTAGGATGTAAGTAGGTGTTCAAGAAAAAGCTTAGGCCTGATGGTACTATTGAAAAGTACATGGCAAGGCTTGTAGCTAAGGGCTATACTCAAAAGTAAGGAGAAGACTTTTTTGATACTTACTCACCCCGATTGACTACAATCCGAGTACTTCTTTCTTTGGCAGCCTCTCATGGTCTTCTCGTTCAACAGATGGGCGTTAAGACAACTTTCCTAAATGGAGCCTAGTCGGAATCCCCGGTTGGAACCTTGGTACGGACCCGGCCTCTGACCGTTCCCACAGTTGGGGATATGGGTCTTGGTCATCCCAACTGAGTTGTCAGTCGGGGTTGTGGGCCGAGACAGCCCAGATGAAGTTGTCGCCTGATACGAGAAGTGAGCCCAGTGGGGATCCCGGACCCCTGGACCCATCAGAGGCCCCTGAGCGGCTTCATGATTTGTTTAATCGTGAAGGCTATTTCTCGCTACGCTGTACCTTCGCCCAGGGTGAGGAATCGCTTCGCTCTGTGTCACCTGCAGAGAGACGCAGCATTCAAGGGATCCTCCCTTGTGATTGCGAGTCAACTGGGGTTCCCCCGGTCAATCCGCAAAATAAGTGCGCCGCAGCGGCACCAGCTGCGTATCTCCAGCGCGGAATATCTAGGGTTGCGTGATCTGTCACATCGGCTCGCTGCGGTGGTGCTCCCTTCTGCTCCTCTTGTGAAGGTTTCCCTTCTTTTGAGGCGGTGTCGTGCGTCACACGGTGAAACGGAGGCCTCTAGAGCCTCATTTTGATCTCGTCGCCAACCTGAGTTGTGAGCGATCCTTGCCCCGAATAATGGAGTTGCTTTTAGCTTGTGTGCGTCCGCCTGATGGAGCTGGTGGTTCCTTCAGCATCCGGTGCTAGAAGAATGCTTGCGAGCGGCAAGGGATAGCATGCGGGTGACGCCGTCCACCCGGGCTTTTCGCAAGCTCGGTCCTCCAAGCGTTCTGCTTGGGTGATCGGGCTAAGCTAGTGCGCATGCAAGGCACCATCTCCGTCGGGCAGGTGGCGCGGCTTCCCAAGGCGCCTTGGGCAATCAAGGGGGAGGCATCGACTCCCGGCGGAGGATGTGTCAGTGCTTCCACCGGTTGGGTATGGGTACACCTCGACCCTTCCTGGCACGGCGAATGCCCGCGGAACTGCCTGGGCCCCGAGTGGGTTTGGCTTCCCCGTGTGCCTCACCCTCAGCTCACATTGTCGGAAGGGCTCGTTCTTCCTAGGCGGCTGAGGCTGGGATAGAGCTCCTCGCTATCGTCAAAGGAGTTCGGCCAGCGGCGGTGGCGGATGGACCGCTCGCCGTTATCCCTTGCCAGGTTGTCCTCGTCGAAGGGGGTGCAAGAAGAAGGCTTGCGAGGAAGATGTTCCTACGAAGCATCCCGCACTTGTAGCAGCCCTCCTCGAGGTTCCAGCGTTACCATCCTTGCGGTGGTAACGGGTTTTTGTACTTTGTAACAGCCATGGGCCAACTGTACTTTGTAACACTCATTTGCCAGGAACAAAAGGCGTTTATTCTGGAGCGGTTTGTATTTGCTGCGCCCAACCGGGAGTCTGGTCGGGGGCTGGCATTTTGCCATTCTTCCCGAGTGGAGAACGTGGTACCCCGACCTGCAGCAGTCCTTGTTATGAAGGAGGGCGGTCGGTTCGGTGACGTTATGAGTGCACACGCATAGATGTGGCCCCGTCCGCATCACTTGCCTCGGTTGCTCGAGTGACGTGCTCGGTGAGCTCCTACCGAGTGTGCCCGGGTAAAAATTCTGGGCGTCCGAGTGGAATCCGGGTCCATCGTTCGTGACGGGGTCGGCATAGCTCGCAGGTGGCATTCCACTACTCCGTCACCCGCCTCCTGGCAGATGCCCGAGTCGTACGACCGACTCAGGTGGCCCGTTGGCCTCTCCTCGATGGAGATTCTGTGGGCATGGCTCGAGGTCTAGATCGGACGAGAAAGTTGAGATAACCCGGATCGCCGCCTGAGCAGACCGGGCAAGGGCCTCTGGGGCTCATCTACATTTTTTCCCCTGGCTATGTTCGACGCGAGGCGGCCTCGAGTCCTCCGTGGACCGGCCTTCGAACCTCGGTCAGTCGGATTCTCGAGTCGGGACCCGACGGCGTGCTTTTGGGTTTTTATGTGTTTCGAAAACCGAGCAATCAAACACTTATATCGAATGATGATGTGGCCTACTGAGGCTTACCCGGGGAGTTGGAGTACCGGTGTAGTTTTTATGGGGGTGCGTGTTGGGAGCGACCCTACCACATCACAGAAGATAATGGGGTGCCCGCTCCGCCATGATTTCCGAGATTGGTGGAGTGTAACCGTGCCTGCCGCCTTTTCCATCACAATTTAATTCGAACAGGAGGGGCGACAATTCGTACCTTTTCCTCTTCCCGTCAAGACCGAGGGGTTGTGTGCCGCGTGGTGCTAGGGTCCCATTATAAAACTCTACCATCCCAACCCAATGTTCTCACTGGTGAGCGCTTGTTTTTCCGTTTAGAAGAAGAGAAGAGGTCCTCCCGTCTTCCTTGCCCTTTAGCGAGATGGTGGGAGAGAAGCGCCCGGCGGATGAGGGCTCCAGCGCTTCGCCTCGAGGGCTGCAGCCCCTCCGGGAGGGTCTACGCCATCAGGGGTAAGCGTTGCTCATCCTGTCGTTATGCTCCTTGGTTGCGGCTGGTGATGTTTTGGCTCTATGTTCGTGCAGGGCTATCTCCACGGGTCCTCAAGACTTCATCGCTGCGCGCGGAGCGATTGGGGGACCCTCTGTGGCCGCGGCGCCGGCGTCGCCGGGGTCGTCCTCCTCATCCGAGTCCAACGCGAGCCAGCGCAGGGAGATACGGGACCTCGTTCGTGAGGCGTCCGAGGCTAGGGGTCGGTATTCGGATACGACGTAGGAGGTGGGCAGGCTGGAGGCTGATGTCACCGTCGTGCAGGCCGTCCTCCGCGCTTCGAAGGAGGAGACGGCTTCGGCCTTGGACAGGGCCGCGGATGCCCACGCCCGGGCAGCAGGTTCGTTCCTTATAGTGAGGGTGTCCATTTTGTTGTTATTTATGAAGTGGTTGTAGCGTCCCTAACCCTCCGCATTTTAGGTTTGGAGTAGGAGGCAGCTGCTTCTCGTCTTGAGGCAGATGAGCTGCGCCGCCGCCTGAATGACCTGGAAGATCGCCACGAAGCTCTCGCCCGCGGGGCGCTAGATGCGGTGAGGGTGGTGAGGCCGGAGGGGCACCTGTTGCCCGACCGTCTCCGGTCCCTGCCATGCCAAGTTAGGGACAGGTGGCGTTAGGTGTTTGCTGGGGGGGCGTCAACGCGTTGGCCTCGGCGCGAGTTCGGTCCAGCTGGGATCTGGCTCTGCTGGAGCCCGGGTTCCCTGCGGCGACCGGCCCCTAGGAGCGGAGGGCGCTCGTGAACGTGTTCGCCGAAGCCGCTGCCATCATCGCCACGGAGGTCGACATTGACGACATCCTCACGAGAGGCGCCGACCCGGGCCAGGAAGGTGCCTAGGCGGCTCTTGCGGTTGAAGTAGCAGCGGTTGTGTTGACCTTGGCTATTTTTATGTATATGCTTGGAACAGTGTGTGCAGGGGACTTGAAGTACCCCCGAGTGGATGACTAAAATTAATCATTTTTTAGTTTGATGATGTTTAAGGGGCTCATCCCGCCTGCTGTTAAATGTTGTTCGAGTGCGTGGCCTAGGGGGACATACAAGGGAAGTCGGAGCGTCGCCGCACTTTTCACGCCCACACCATGGTCGTGGTGGGCCCTCGCACCGCGCGCCGTGGCCTGTTGGTTGGGCTTTTGCAAGTTGCCTCTCCTTAAAGATGGAGGACCGGGGGTCATCGTCTTCCCAATCTTTCCGCTTGTCTTGTTCAAATCGTCACCGCCGGCCTACTTCTCCCCTGTTTTTCGAATCGCGATTGCCCCTCCCCTTCTCCACTCCCGTCATGCCTGAGGAGGAAGAAGGTGAGAGAGAGGAAGAGAGAGAAGAGAGAAGTCATTCCGCCTCCTCTTTCCCAATCGCGATGTCGTACTGGAGGCCGTCAACCGCGGAGGAGTCATAGCTGGAGGATATCACGGCGAAAGGATTGCTACCGCCGAAGGCAGTGGCTCACTGGAGGGCTCCCCCAGTGGAGCACGAGGAGCCGCATCCCGATCCCAGTGAGATCGTGAGCTTTCTCACGTTCCACGAGCGCGGCCTCGAGCACCCGGCGCACCCGTTCATGCTCGGCCTGCTGAACGAATGGGGGGGGGTGCTGCAGCACCTCAATCCGAATGGGGTGCTGCACATCGCAAGCTTCGTCACGCTCTGCGAGGCATTCCTCGGGATAGATCCGCATGTGAATCTATTCCGAGCCTTCTTCCACGGGCGAGGTCTGAAAGTGAAGGGGGACCCTCTACCCGTGCCGGTCGAGGGCTTCGGCCTACAAAAGAGGTCTCGCTCGTCAGGGGATTACCCAGCGTTCATGAAAAATGGTTCTACATCATGAACCCGGTGGAGGCGCCATTCCCGGCGTTCATGGGGGCGCGTCTAGTGGAGTAGAACAGCAGGACATGGGGCCCCCGGCCTTGGAGATGGGGCGCGTAGCATTTCTCGAGGGGTGCTGCGGAAGCGCATCACGGAGGAGGGGCTCAACGAGGTGTGGCTCTTCAGCACCATCCGCGCCCGCCGTGTCGTTCCTCTGGCCGTGAAGACGACCGGTATATGGGAGTACACCGGCCCCGCGAATCCCGACCGAGTGTTGCCGTAGGAGATGCCCGACGACGAGTTGTGGTCTTGGGTGGAGTTGGTCCTCAAGGTAGGGAATCAGCAAACCATTGGCAGTCCGGACGCCTTCGACAAGGGGCACCCGCCGAATTTGGTGAGTTTTTTCCCCTCCCCTTCTTCTTGTTGGTTCTCTTGCGCCCGATTGGCTGCCAACTTCCTCTCGATTTTCTAGGGACTCGGTCGTTCTCAATCCCACCTGCATTTGCCTATGGGGGCAGCGGGCGTGGCTAAGCAAGCCGCTCTAGTGGAGGCTTCCCTGTCCAGAAAAAAGAAGAAAGCCGAGAAGGCCAAGAGGAGGCAGAAGAAGGAGATGGAGATTGCGCGTCGGGTCCGGTTGGGAGAGGATCGCGACGTCATCCAAGAAGAATATGAGCCGGAGCCCTCGACTGACTGTGATGACAGCAATTGTTCTGAGAGGAAGAGTCGGAGTCGGGGGACGCCGACTCGTTTGTGGTAAAGCCTTGCGGCATCACGAGGTCGGAGATCCCAGAGGGTTCCGGGACGTCCGCCAACGCTCCGGTGGCGAGAAAGCGCGTCGTGGAGGACGACGCAGCACCGACAGAGGAGGTGAAGCAGGCCCGAGTGGAAAACATTCGGGGACGCCGCACATACCGTCTCCCTTGTAGCGCCGCAAGGATGAGTCGGGGCAGCGCACCGGTCCGGAAGCGCTCCCGACGATGACGAACGTGACTGACCCACCCCGCGACCTGCTTGTGCCACGCGATTGGGGATAGTTTGCGGTCCCCACCGGGCGTCCGAAGGTTCGGGAAGCCTGGTACCTCCTCCGATTGGACAGGCGTCGAGGTAGGAGGACCGCTTTTGTGGTTTCAGCTCTTTTTTCAGGATGTTTTTTGTTTACTCCGCTTTTCTTTTCAACCACTTGACGATGATCACCCTTGGGGCCGATATCGAGCATGTGTTGTGACACCCTAGGTTTCTAAAAGAATAAATAAAGGTCCAAACCAGGAAAAATAGCCCCAAAAGAGCAAGAAAAGTAGGAAACAACCTATCAAATATACATTCAGCCAAATAAATATGTGTATATGTATGTATGCATAAAACAATTGAACTCGTACAACAAACTTCTGTAACTTTCAAAATTGATCACATTTGAACCTATAATTTTAATGGCACCTTTGTCATAACAAAAGCAACAAAAGTCTAGTTGAACTCAAAGGCTAAAATTGCAAAAACTCACATGAAATTTCGTGTCATTTAAATACTTGTTTTTGGAATTTCAAAATAACTTTTAAATTGTAGCTTAAATAAACTTTGGGCTAAAACAAAGGTTGTATATTTTCAAGTTCCCTACAACTTTCGTGTTTAGAGTTTTTCAAGTTCCTATTTGAAATTTTAGGAAAATTCAATTTGAATCCTGGCGCTTTCTCTCTTCCTCCCTCTGCCTTCTCTCCCCTCCCCTGTTCGGCTCCAGCCGGCAGTGGCGGCCGCCACGCGGCAGGGCATCCCTGTGCCGGCGGGGCCGTGCCAAGCCGCGAACCCCAACGGGCCCGACCAGCCATCGACCGAGCCTGCTACATGCAATTTGCCCCTCCCTGTATCCCGCTCCGGCCAGCCTGCGCACGCCACGCGGCCGATGATTGTCCCAGCTGCTCCCCCGGTTTTGCCCTGGTTTCGCTTCCCCAACGGCTCGAGCCTAGGCCACCATCCCTCCCCTCGCGCTATAAAAGCCCCACCAGATGCCCCTGAGCTTGACGCCCCAACCCCCAACTCCGGCGAGTCACCACTCCGCCCGACGAGCCCTTCCCTTCGCCTTTTCCTGCCCAGTTGCCCAGTTCGTTTCCCCTCCCCTCGCGTTGCCTATAAAAGGGGCAGTTGAGCCCCCTTTCCTGCACGCACATCCGAAATAGCCGTCGTGCCGCTGGCAAGCTTGAGTCCATAGTGGAGCTCCCACCCACGACCTCTCTCCACCCAAAATGATCCTCCAGCGAGCTTCCCCACCTCCCACTGGAGCTTCCAAACCCGGCCACGCCACCCTTGCCCCGATGGAACAGTGCCAGTGCCGCCACCATCTACCGCCGCCTACTGTCCTCCGTGGAGGACCCTGCTCTGGCCGTCCCCGAGCCCCACCAACGCCACAAATCGGTGTGCCCCAATCCCTCTCTATTTCCCCCACCTTCCTCCTTGCCGCCGACTGGTTTACTCGCCGGAATTTGACCGGCAGTAGCCGTTCCCCTGTACCAAGGACCCATCTGCGTCGATTTCAATCTTCTAAGAAGTTTTCTATAAATCTCAGGGACCCATCTGTGAACCTGGAATAAGAACTTGAAAACCAATCTACTAACTTTAAAGATGCAGAACAACTCACAGGAAAATCCTAAAAATACAAGCTATGATGTTCTGGAATACTTAAGAGTAGATCTACAACTTTGTAACAGGACTTTGGATCTGTTTCAACATATTTTTAGATGTGAATTTAAATCAAGTTTAAATGGCTTTTATTTGTTCCAAGATATTCAAGAAAGAACTGCTCACGAAACTTGGATGGTAGCTTCAGAACTAGGTGTGGACTCTCTCATAAAATTTTCATGCTCTAAATCCAAGCACAACCAGTGGTTCCGAGTGCTTTTGTATAAGCTAGATCCCTTTTACAAACTAAAAGGTTAACTTCTGTTTCTTGCACAAGAAAAATCTACAAAAATGTGAAGTAAACTACTCATTCGAGTAGGTTGGTTAGTAAGGAGTTGAGCACCAGTTTCTTGCATGGTTGTTCTGTGCAAGTAGATCTTACTCATAGCAATAGCTGTTTAATAAGATTTTTCAGGAGTAATCGGTTGAATAAAAAAATGAATGAAGCTTTTGCAAGTAAGGTTATATATAAGTAACAAACTCTACACAAAAATCCCAACTCAGGAGCTACCTTTACGAGTAGTTCTGCAACCCAGAAACTACCCCTGCGAGTAGTTTCGGTTAACCAATTCCCCCTGTTAAAAATAACCGAACAACATGCACAACCACACGCTCGCTTAATGAAGTTAGTTAATACAAATATCGATAAATGACTGCCCGAGAAAAAGAAAATGAAGTACTCGGCAACTTAACTTAAGTTTTGACTACTTTATAATACAATCGTGTACCAGTAAAACCACTCATACTTATGCATTCATATAGATTCGACTACTCTCGCCAACGGGATCTACAATCTGGTGCCCGAGTCCGAGAGTGAGCAACACGAAGCTCAGGTGAATCAAACAGCAGGAGCTGAAGACCCGGACCAACGTTCGGAGGAAGCCCCGACTAGTTTTACACAAGAAGGCAAGCCCCGGTGCATGATCACAGTTTTTAAATTATGCAACTATTGTTTTATTTTGCCTGTGCATTTAAAGTTCATAGGAGTTGATTGGAACCCTAGCTGCATGATCCTAGGTAAGTTTGTAATGACTACTAGAACAGGAAGTTCGAGTAGATGTTGTGCTAATAGGTATGGTAAAAGTCGTGTAGTTTCTTGCTACTCGTGAGAACTATAGGAGTTGATTGATTTACCGCATACTGCAACTATAAGGTTAGCAGGCGGGGCTGTGGTAAGTACTCATGGTTGAGGCCCCGTCTGAGTAGTGAAAAATGCTAAGGTCGCAGTGTGTGGTAGTGGTGGTTAAACTTTAGAAAGTACTAACCACATGCCGAGAATATGGTAATCGGTAAGCTTAAGTACTCGATTGAACCGGTGCATGGACAGGTTTCACCGTCTAGACGTTGTCCCATAGGCTAATGGTGAGTGCAAGAGGGGTCATGTTCCGGCATCGTCCGTGGTTCATGGACCTTTTGTACTCGAGGCCGGTGGCCCTGATCCATAAAATGGGGATAAAGGGGAAAAGTTGCACAATGTGACTCTTGGAGTAACCACGTGACGTGTGTTTAGGTTCCCCTTGCAAGGTCAAGAAATTCGATTCAAATCGTCCATTTCTCGCGGTGATTGAGACTGCTTAATACTTCTGCCACATAGAGTAACAAGAGGAACTATGCTTATGATGAAACTTGTTGGATGATTAATTGTTTTCCACCATGTTTGATTAGAATTAGATGCTCATCTGGATTGGTTAAATGAACTAGAATATTGAAAGATAAAACATGAAATTAAGGACCTACTCTTTGTTGCTTTTCAGCAAAAAGGAAAACCCTAGAACCTTAAAGCCTTGCATGATTAGTAGTCGGTATCTTTATACCACTAGTCGGGTAAGCCTTCCTGAGTATTACTATACTCAGCCTTACTTGTGGCAATATTTTCAAGTATGTCTGTTGAAGATATGGTAGCTGGTTTGGCTTGGCCGAGTGCTTTGCCGACTGGTTGGACGGGGGAATGGGATCCTTCCCCGACTAGAAATGACTCTGCCGATGCTAGCTGATCGTGTCTTTCCTTCCGCTGTAGTAAAACTCTGAATAAAGTTTTTATGTTGAACTTAAAAGTACTCGAGTGGTATTTTCGACATGTAATAATTCATGTCTGACTTGTGCTTTTAAAATCTGCGGAATGTTGTACTCTCTGGACTTGCCTTCAGGCGAGTTCTGTGTATGCTTAGTTTCGATCGAAATATTGAGTGGTTGCATCGGGATCTACCCGACAGACTGTCGGATTAATCCGTTTGAAGTGCATGGTGGCCAGTTCATCTACAAGGGTGATGGTTAGTGCATTTGAGCCGGGTTAATTTAGGCGGTTCGGCCACATGTGCCATGGAGACCCAGCTTGGCGCGGTTCGCTCCAACCCGAGGACGGGGTCAAGAACTAGTTTCCACGGTCAGGCCACCGGTGATGGAGACGATCCCCTTACAGTCCGGTGTGGAGGTGACCGTGGCAGCGCCTCCCCCGTCGAGTGTGAGGAAGGAGAATGAGATCGCGGCCCTCGAGTGCCCAGGTGGAGGAGCATACGGTTCGGCCGCGTGGTCCGAGTTGGAAGAAGATGAAGGGGCTACGCCGTCGTCCGCAAACGTGGTCACTGAGACCGGGGGTGAGGAGGCTTAGGGTCAGGCAGACAAGCGTCTCGCCCAAGCAAGCAGTCCCCCGGCGCAGCAGGTAGTGCTGGGGGAAAGTTATGAGCGGGCAATGGTCCCCGTCTCCAGTCCGTCCAGCTCAACGAGCGGGTCGGTCTAAGAGTGGGTGTGGCCCGACCCTAGCAAACCGGGTGAGGCTCGATTTGTCCTACACGACGAGCGGGAGGTGAAACTTTAGGATCTTCTCGAGCAAAGCGGGCAGTCGGCCTGTGATGAGCTCACCGCCGTAGAGTAGGGGCTCGAGGAAGCCCTTCGTGGAGTCAAGATCGCTCGGCGGACCGTGTCCGGCGAACTGCTGAGTCTTGCTCGGGCAAGTCTTAATGGCCCCTTCCTAGTTTTTGGTGGGTAGCCTGACTTGGCATTTTTGACTTCTTGTTCTGAAGAACTTGGAGAGGATTTCGTTGAATAAATCCCGGTTCCTTTAGGAGGAGCACGCATGGCTTGGGCAGGAGGCGGTGGCGCAGCGACGGGTCGTGGAGCTGACCCACGAATTAGAGGCTGCTCGGGCGTCGGTGCTCCACGAGCATGGCCGCGCGACTGCTGCTGAGAAGAAGCTTGCCACGTCCCGGTCAGCTCTAGGCACGTAACAGGCGGCGCTGGGAGCGGAGCGGGTGGCCTGAGCCTTAGCTGAAGGGCAGGCTCAGTCTAAGGGGTGGCATATCACCGAGTTGGAGGTGACGCTGTCCCAGAGGGAAGAGGGGCTCAAGATTTTGGAGGCAGCCACGACCGGTGAGTGGTTCTCCCCATCCCTTCGGTTCTGTTTTGCGTTCTATGGCCTCTGACCTTTGCTTTGTTCATGTTTAGAACTGGGAACGAGGAACGGTCTCCTGAAGAGCGCGTTGCAGAGGTCGAAAGATGCTTGCCGTGCCGCCGAATCCGAGCTAGCCAGTGCTAGAGAAATGATGGCACGGAACACGCAGGCGCTGGCATATTCTTTAGAGAGGAACAAGGTCCTCAAAGAAGACCTCAGCCAGCTACGAGGCGCGGCGCGATCGGTGGTCACAGAGGTGCTTGTGCCTCGTCTGGGGTCGAGCGTGCTCATCGCCGACCTCTCGTAGATCCCGGGTGCAGTGGCGGGGCTCATCACCGACAGAGTCTTCCACGGCGCCTCGAGGGTGTTGACGTTGGTGGCGTCGAACTACCCGACCCTAGACTTTGGGGTACTCGGGAGGGGCTACGCCGCCTGATGGTCCACCGACCTCCTCTGTGAACTCGGACAGAGCTTCGAGCCGGTCGCGATGGCGATAGCAGAGACGACCACCGTGGAATGCGTGAAGGAGGCTCGACATGTGGAGAGGGAAGCGACTCAGGGCGGAGGCAGCGTCCAATCTACAGAGGCCAGGTCGAGCGCTGCCTCAGTTGAGCCGGCTCTCGATCATGGAAATCCTCCAGTCGACGCAGCAACGTGGCTCCTCTCGTTCACATCATCGGCCAACGCGGACGAGGTGCCATAGTAGAAAGTTTTGTGATTAGCTTTTGTTTTTAGAAACTTGGTGCGTGAGGCTTAAAGGAGCCCTCGAGTGAACATCCTTAAGTGTTTGCAGTTCCTTTAGCTAATGTTTGTTTTAACGATGTTTGGGAAAAGCGTGTCCCGACGGTATCCCTTTGTTTCCTAGAATGATTTTTTTCCTTCGCACTTTCCCTTTCGAACCTGCTCGATAACCGTAGGCTGCAGCATGTAGCCTGGGGCTGGCCCGAGTGGCGTCAGCTGCTTGTTCGCCGTAGGTTGTGACGAAGGCTTGGTAGGTTAGGTGACCCAATAGAAATCACTTAGATAGCGCTGGAGGAATGGGTCGCCCTTTCGTTCGGGCGAAAAGAGGTTGCCTTTCTGCACGTGAGTTTTAGAAGGAAAGAAGGGGTAATGGTGCGCATGGCGGTCTACCCCCATTGGGCCCCCGAACGACCCGAGCCGAGAGTGCTCGGGCCGGGGCGCTGTAGAAGTTGTCGTTCGAACAAAAGCGTATGAAAGGACTGAATTTAGGGGAAGAAGCGACGTAACTACTCAATGTTCCAAGTGTCGGTGAGGATGTTGCTGTTGCTGTTCTTCAGTCGGTAGGTTCCTGGCCGGACCACCTACGCGATCGTGTGCGGTCCTTCCTAGGGCGGAGTGAGCTTGTGCTTGTCCTTGGTCAACTGCGCTCTCCTCAACACCAAGTCACGGACTTTGAGGGTTCTTCCCTAGATCTTCCTCTCGTGGGACCTGTGAAGGGTCTGCTGGTAGCTTGGCAAGCGGACCAGGGCCGTCTCCCGGGCCTCATCCAACAAGTAGACCGCGTTCTGGTGAGCCTCCGTGGCTTGGTCGGGGTCAAAGGCCTTAACTCTTAGGGCGCCATGGTCTAAGTCGGAGGGTAGCACGGCTTCCGCCCCGTAAGTTAGGAAGAATGAGGTGAATCCTGTGGACCGATTGAGAGTTGTCCTCAGGCTCCAGAGGACGGTTGGGAGCTCCTAGACCCACCGGCCAGCAAACTTGTTGAGCTGGTCGAAGATGCAAGGCCTGAGTCCCTGGAGGACCATGCCATTTGCCCTTTCAACCTGCCAATTAGTGCAAAGGTGTTTGACTGACGCCCAGTCAATCTTGAACCCGTACCCGTCAGCGAAATCCAAGAACTTCTTTCCCGTGAAGTTAGTCCCATTGTCCGTGATGGTGGTTTTGGGCACACAAAACCGGTAGACGATGTCAAGAAAAAACTTGACAACTTCTTAGGAGCTAGGCTTGATGATCAGTTTTGCCTCAATCCATTTGGTGAACTTGTCCACCGCGACAAGCAGGCGGGTGAAGCCGCCAGAAGCCTTCTTGAGAGGCCCGGCCATGTTGAGACCCAGACCGCGAACGGCCATGTGAGGGGGATGGTCTGAAGCGCCTGCGCTAGCAGGTGGATCTACCGGGCATAGAATTGGCACTCCTTGCACGTGCGGACGACTTATTCTGTGTCGCGCAGTGCAATCGGCCAGTAAATACCCTGGCGAAAGGCCTTACCGACTAGTGACCGCGGGGCTGCATGGTGCAAACAGATGCTAGCGTGGATCTTCAAGAGGAGTTTTTTTTTTACCTTGTTGGGTCGGGATGCATTTCATGAGCATCCCTACTAGCGATGGGCTCCGCTTGTATAGCTCGCCATCTATGGTGACAAATGTCTTGGCGCGTCGGACAATCCTTCGCGCCTCAGTTTTGTCGGGTGGGAGGACCTCGTCGAAGAGGTAGGCCAAAAGAGGTGCCCTCCAGTCGGGGTCGGTTACTGCTGCGTCGGCCGCAGAAGTCGCGACCTCCATTGCAAGGTAGTTGGGGCCCCCAAGTGCTTGGTCGGGGGATCGTCTGTTCGGGAGACCCAAATGGGGCTCCCGGGTAGCGAATGGGATGGCCGTGAAGGCGGATCCAGCTTAATGCAGATCGAAGGTGTGTGGAGGTCATTGACAAAGTCCCCACTAGGGGCGGGGTCCCGCTGGGCTGCCATCTTAGCAAGTGCATCAGCATCATTGTTGTCCATCCGCGGGACATGATGCAACTCGATTCCTTGAAACTTGTCCTCCAGTTTGCGCACCTCCAGGTAGTACGCATTCATGAGGGAGCTCTTACAGTTGGATTCCTTCATGACTTGGTCCACTACCAGCTTAGAGTCACCGTAGGCGTAGAGCCGAGTGGCCCCGAGCTCGATAGCAATGCGGAGGCCACTGATCAGGCCTATATATTCGGTGACGTTGTTCGTAGCTGGGAAGTGGAGGCGGATGGCATAGCGGAGCCTGCTCCCCTCAGGCGAGATTAGCACCAGTCGGCCCCCGCGCCGGGTCCCATGACTGACCCATCGAAATACAGGGTCCAGTACTCATGAGTGATGTTCGGAGTCGGGGTTTGGACCTCGGTCCACTCGGCGACAAAGTTAGCCAGAGCCTGCGACTTGATGGCGGTGCGGGAGGTGTACTTGATATCGTAGCCCATGAGCTCGAGCACCCATTCGGAGATGCCTCCCGTAGCGTCGCGGCTGTGGGCGACCTCGCCTAGTGGTAACAAGGTGACGACGGTGACCTTGTGATCGGTGAAATAGTGTTGCAGCTTCTTAGTTGCCATGAGCACAGCGTATAAGAGCTTCTGCACCTGCGTGTAGCGAGCTTTGGTCTCGGTGAGTACTTCGCTTATGAAGTACTCCGGTCGTTGGACCTTTAGCACATGGCCTGGCTCCTCCGTTTCGACCTCAAGAGCGGCGCTGACCATGTGGGTGGTTGCTACAAGGTAGAGTAGGAGGGGATCTCGTCGCTCGGGAGCGACGAGGACTGGAGCCGAGGGTAGTAATGCCTTGAGGTTGTCCAAAGCCTGTTGGGCCTCTTCTGTCCAGACGAACGTGTCCGACTTCTTGAGGAGTTTGTACAGGGGCATTCCCCGCTTGCCTAGTCGGGAGATGAACCGACTCAGGGCGGAGAAACAGCCGGTGAGCCGGTATAATCGATGCTGGCCTTGATGCACTCCAAGTGATGGCCGTGATCTTTTCGGGGTTGGCCTCAATGCTGCGCTCGGAAGCTATGTACCTGAGTAGCTTCCCCTTTAGAACCCCGAAAGTGCATTTTTTGGGATTCAATTCGACGCTAAACCTTTGGAGGTTAGCGAACGTGGCGTCTAGCATGGAAATCAGTTCTTTCGCGCGAGGTGCTTTCACCCCTATGTCGTCCACGTAGACGGCGACTGTGGGCTTCGGTTGCTCGAGCTGATCGGGCTACCGTGGCGGGTCGATCTGATCAGCAAAACACTTCTGCATGCAACACTGGAAGGTGGCGCCAGCGTTTTTCAGGCCGAACGGCATGGTGAGGTAGCTGTACGTGCCGAAAGGGGTGATGACAAAGGTCGCGAGCTGGTCAGACTCTTTCATCGCAATTTGGTGATAGCCCGAGTAGGCATCCAAAAAAGAGAGGATTTCGCATCCTGATGTGGAATCGACTATTTGGTCTATACGCGGCAAAGGAAAAGGATCCTTAGGACATGCCTTGTTAAGGCTAGTATAGTCAACACACATTCTCCATTTCCCCTTGTTCTTTTTTACAAGGACGGGATTGGCAAGCCAGTCAGAGTGGCACACTTCCTTGAAGAAACCAGCTGCCAAGAGCTTGGCGATCTCCTCGCCTATGGCCCGGCGCCTCTCGTCATCGAAGCGGCGCAGGCATTGGTGCACGGGTTTGGAACCCGGCTTGATGCGAAGCTCCTGCTCGGCGACCTCCCTCGGAATTCATGGCATGTCAGAGGGCTTCCATGCGAACGCATCACGATTGGCACATGGGAAGTCAACGAGCATGCTTTCCTATTTGGCCGGAAGCTGGGCCCCGATCCACACGGTCTTGGTCGGGTTGTTGGGGTCGACACCGATCGCCTTGGTGTCCTCGGTCGGGCGAAAAGCGCTGGACGAACTCGACTCGTTGGAGTCGGGGGCATCCTCCGCCACCGTCCGGTGAGGCTTCTGGAGCTTGGCGGAGTTGGCGATGGCAGTGGCGAGCTCGAAGTGCTCGCGATCACAGGCGTACGCCTGCTCGAAAGAGCCGCTGATCGTGACGCCGTTCGAGCCCGGCACCTTCAGCTTGAGGTAGGTGTAGTTGGGCACCGCCATGAATTTAGCGTAGCACAGATGACCGAGGATGGCGTGCTACGATCCCTCAAAATCCACCACTTCAAAGATCAAGGTCTCGGTGCGAAAGTTGTTACGATCGTCGAACGTGATCGGTAGCTCTATATTCCCCAAGGGGTATGCCCTAATGCCTGGGATCATCCCAAGGAAAGGGAAGATGGAAGTGCGAAGGTTGGACCGCGAGACGCCCATGCAATCGAAGGTCTCATCATATAGGATGTTGAGGCTGCTACCCCCATCCAACAGCACCTTGGTCAGGCGCTTGTTGCCGATGATGGGGTCGACAAGGAGAGGGTAGCTCCCTGGTCGGGGAACTTTGGGAGGGTGGTCACCCCGATCAAAGGTGATCGGAGTGCTGGACCAGCGGAGAACTTGGGAACAGAGCCCTTGGCGGAGCATACCTCCCGGAGGCGGACCTTGTGTTGGTGCTTGGTAAAGTCATCCTCAGGACCTCCAAAGATCATGAGGCAGCCGTCCGGGCCGTGGAAGATGTTCTCGTCCTTGGGAGGCGCTCCCTACTCCTTGGGCGCCACCTTGTCACGATCCCCGCCCGTGCGCCTCTTGGGCTGACCCAGCATCCGCTTGAGGAGCCTGCAATCCTTGAGCTTGTGCTTGATGGGGTAGCCATGGTTGGTGCACGACTTCTCCAGGAGCTGCTCGAAATGGTTGTTGTTGCCTTGTTGCTTGCTCGCTCGGTTGGCCGCTACGACCGTATTGGGGTTGGGGCGACATCGGTCCCTCCTCGTCTTCTTCTCCTGCGCTGCAGAGGGACCCTCATCCTACTCCGCCCGCTTAGCCTTTCCCATGGTTCGGCCATCGGTGAAGACCGCCCCGATTGCCTCCTCGCCGGAGACGTGGTTCGTGGCGATGTGCAGGAGCTCGCGAGTGGTGCGCGGATTTCAACAACTGAGCTTGTGAACGAGGGACTTGCAGGTGGTTCCGGTGAGGAACGCGTCGACGACGTCAGGTAGAGAATTGCACTGCCTGGAGAACCTGCGGATGTAGTCCCGCAGGGAATCGCCAGGCTCCTGCTTGCAACTCTTGAGGTACCAGGAGTTTCAAGGACACACGTACGTCCCCTGGAAGTTCCCGACGGAGACATGCTTGAGCTCCGCCCAACTACAAATGCTGTTGGGCGGTAGGAATTCGAGCCGTGCTCGAACCTGCTCCCCGACACAGATGGGGAGCTACTGGATGATAAAGTAGTCATCATACGCCCCTCCGGCTCGGCAGGCGAGTCAGAAATCTTCCAGCCATACAGCTTGGTTCGTCTCCCCGATGTACTTGGTGATGTTGGTGGGTGGTCCGAAGCGCTGCGCAAATGGTGTTTTCTGGATGCGGCGTCTGAAGGCCCGGGCCATCCGGACTAGGGCTCCAGTCGCCGTCCCGGTCGCACGGTCGGCCACCTCGTTTGGGGGGCGCCTCCTTGTGCTCCCCCTCGAGCTGGTGAACCTTGGCCACGTCCACGGCGGCCCGGTCAACATCGGCACGGCGGCGGGCCAGTTGCTGTGAGTGGATGACGCTGCGTGCGTCATAGTTGGGCCCGAGCCGGCCGTGCACCGGGGGGTGCTGTGCGACGAGCGCCGCTTCGGGGCGCGGTGCAGTCCCGGTGTCACGACCCGGCCGGGCTGGAATCCCTAGCCGCTGGTGGACTAAGGGGTTTGGCTATTGTGAGCCTGCCCCTCCGGCTGGGCAGGAGGCCGCGTGCAGGTGGCGTGATGCGGAGCATTCCGCCTGCTGCACGGCGGCACGCTCCACCAGCGTCTGGATGTTGCGATGGAGCTCCTGCTATTGAGGGTCTACAGGTTCGGGCAAGTTACGTAGAAGCATCGAGGTGGCGGCGATGTTCTACCCGGCCCGCGCAAAATGGGGGAGCCGTTAGCATCCGCGACAATGGCCTGTTGGACTTGACAGGCGCGCGCCCGCGCACCGCTTGCCATATCACGAGCATTAGGCTCGGAGTTGCGTCGGGGGTGCATCGACACGGGCGGCGGCTGGTGCTCCCGCTGCTGGCGTAGGTCCTCGTCGTGCGCCTGGGCATTAGCCAAGGCCTGCGCGCGCTGGCCTGACGGGGTGTGCGTGTCCCCGGTTTTTGCCGGTACCGGTTGTGGACCCTGCACATCCGCCATGGCACATTCCCGTAGCGCGGGACAGCCGAGGGACGACACATCCCCGACGCTTGAGCCCTTAGTAAGGAGGTCATCGTCGGAGAGGAGATCGTGGAACGAGGCGGGGCCATACCCCGTCATGCCCACGAGCTTGGTCGCGAGCAAAGATAGCGGCATGGTTCTCGGAAGCTCCCTGACGTGTACGTCTACGGTGTTCGTGAGGCCGAATAAGAAATGGCCGCGCGGTGAGCGTGGCGGGGACAGCGGGGTCCCCCCAGAAAGTTGGCGGAAGAAGTGGTGCAGTGAGAATAGTACAAGGTCCACATCGCTCGCATAGAAGTCGGCACTAAGCATGAGCTCGATGCCGGAGATGGAGGCCATCTGATCGCCGGGACGGTGGACGCACGATGTCCTCCCCACGGATGGCCCCAAACTGTCGGTTCCGAAAATGGCCGGCAGCTAAACCTACTCGAAGTGTGTATCGCGCATCATGATCGGATGTGGCCTAGCACACAATGACTCAAGATCTATATTGGTTCAGGCAATCGTGCCCTACGTCCGGTGGGGGGGTCAGTCGGATGTATTACTTGAGCCCAGGTGCTTGTGAGAGTTGGGGAGTTACAAGCTTTCGAGCGCAAGCTATGAGATTCGAGAGTCTATGGTTTAGATCTATCGAGAAATCGGATCTGATGAGTTGTCTGCCTTTGCTAGGCAGATGACCCTCCCTTTTATAGTCCAAGGGGGGCTCCTTTACAGGGGAGCTAAGGGTGTGAGGATAGAAAGAAGGGACTCCTGACCCCGCCGGTCGGGTCGTCGGCTTCGTCAGTCGAGTCTTCCCATCCCGTCAGTCGGAGTCTTCTGCTGACCACCGTCCAAGTCCTGCGTCATGGGGCAAGCGTCTTGTCTTCTCCATGCGCGTCATGCTCCGTCGGTCAATGGGCGTGGAGGCGTCGATAGGTACGGTACGGCTATCACGCCCCATTCCTAGCACCTTGCCCGGCCACTCCGTCGTGACAGGGGGCGTTCCAGCCGTATCATGATGATGTTTCGCCCCGTCCTTTCGCGAGGACGGGCAGGTAGAATAGTGGCGCCCTGCTACCATAGCAGAGGGGATTGTAACCCCCGTGGATGGAGTGGTTGGCCGTGTACGACAGGTTGACCCCGAGACTCATTCTTATCCCTTGTACCTACTCCAGGGGCCGCGGATAAGCCGAGCCTGGCCTCCCGACCAGCCTGCCGGTAGGGAAGGCGGGCACGCGTAAGGCGGAGCCTAGTCGGAGTCCCCAGTCAGAACCTTGGTACGGACTCGGCCTCTGACCGTTCCCAGTCGGGGATATGGGCCTTGGTCATCCTGACCGATTCGTCAGTCGGGGTTGTGGGCTGAGTCGGTCCAGATGAAGTTGTCGCCTTATGCCGGAAGTGAGCCTGCTAGGAACCTGGGTCCCTTGACCTGTCACCATTCGACATAGGTTATATATTGATAGACGGGGGAGTCTAGAGTATTTGCTCAGACTAAGATAACCGTTGTCAAAAAGTTAGACTATTTCATTCTCCATAAGTGTGGGCAGCCAGATTTGCAAACGAATTAACAGCTTATTCTGAGGGTCCGTTTGGATTCTCGGATTAAACTTTAGTCTCCGTTACGTCAGATATTTGGATATCAATTAGGAGTATTAAATATAGGTTCATTACAAAACTAATTGTATAAATGGAGGCTAATTCACGAGACTAATCTATTAAATCTAATTAATCCATGATTTGGTAATGTTATGCTACAGTAAATATGTGCTAACGATGGATTAATTAGGCTTAATACATTCATCTCGTAAATTAGTCTCTATTTATATAATTAGTTTATAGTTAGTTCATATTTAGTTATTTAATTTGGCATTCAAATATCGGACGCGATCCGTCGTACACCCACCGATGGAATGCAAAGACGGTGCTCATGAGCGCGACAGCTGCTCGATCTGCTCTTCTTATCATTGCGCTCTCGCCTGGTTTCTGCTGATATTTGAGCTTTGACCTGAATGAGAATGATTGATGCGATTTCTGAAGCTGAAGGTTACAGCTCTTTACCCTATCCTGTATGGGCAGGCCAGGAATGAACGCCAAAAAGTTGTCAGGGATTAAGGATGGGCTCACTCGTCTTGGCTACTGCTGTAGCAGTACTGGGCTCTGGCCGTCTGCCCAATCATTTCATCCCCGAGGCTTGCCAAAATGCCAATAGTACAGTAGGTTGCGACATGGGACGCATTTTGTTGTTGGGTGCAAATCTCTGGTACTTTCTCCGGGTACGATTTTGTTTGTGTTTGCCACGGGTTAGCTGGGCTCAGGCAAAACTGTTCCGGGTCGCTAGGCAGCTTCGTCAGGTTGTGAACCAAATTGCCAGCAGCAGCAGATGACAAACACTTCGCGACGCTAAAGGAGCTGATGGCACTAGTAGCACGGGAGTGTTTTGGGGCTCCTCAAGGCCTTGGTCTCCCCAGACGAAGAACGGAGGCACGGAGCCCAAAAGGGATGAGATATGGCGCACTCCAAATACTAGTAGCAAACATATGTGTTTGATTGTGAGACGAGGTGAATGGAATGAACCTGTGAGGAACTGTTTAAATTATTTCGACTAAACCGGGTTATCGTTCATTGATCAATTCAAGCTTAAGCGAAATAATCTCGGTAGTCCCCGATATACGCCTCGAGCATCATCAAGGAACAACTCGCATACCGTTTGTACATCATAGCAATCATCACAAGGATACATATGAGAGCAAAATTTTAAACTTCTAATTACAAGTAGTCTTGACCATCTTAAAAAATTCATAAATTCTAACTATAACATATACAACTAATCTTGAAGGTTTTCACCAATTAAAAAGGTTCTCTCACAATTAAGATGTATCCTAGTTATAGGTGGATATCCTATTATGTTTTTATTAGATTGAGAGCTAAAACGCAGCGGAAAGAAAAAGAATATTAAGTAGCAATAATGATGTCATTGGCTATAAGACAACACTTGCATAAGCTTGGAGCAACTTCCACTATACATCCATATTGCCGGCTCCGGCGGAATGAACGTGGTCGTCATGTCATAGAAGAAAACATGCAAAACAACTTAACGACAACACCGTAAGTACATTTCGTACTTGCAGGACTTATCCACAATACTATACATTTGGTGGATGCATTAGGCTAGCCAAATTTTAACATTAATCTATAAAAATGTGAGCATAATTTATCAAGTGAATAAGCAAAAGACATGGCATCTGCATTTCTATATCAAGCACCACACAATTGCATAAGTAAAATGATCATGTAATCATGAGCTCAATCTTCCATAAGCCAACTCTACATTAAAGTCAAAGTATAAGAGCGTGCTCTTTGACCAAGAACGCGGCTATTGCAATAGATTAATACCTTGTAGGGATATACAACTTTTCGCACATGACACGAGACCATAGGCCATACGACCCGTCGGTCCGTAAGCAATGATTCACGTGTCAACCTTTCGCATACCCATCCCCGACGCTGAACGAACGGCCGTGATGGACAGGTGTAACGGAACCGCCGGCTACACCTCATCACAAACCGCGCCGAATCCGCTCAGTGAAAGGTGTGCGTATGTACTTAGCTTACCATTCCAATTAAGCATGTGGTTTGTACGAAATAGTGCTCATGTATCAAAGATGACGTGTCAATCCTTAACCAACTCAAGCAAGCCTATGCCAGTTGGATTCCACTCCCAACATGGCCCTACCACACTTGCTCAAGTCTCGATCCATCATTCACGCCATGCTCATATTTTAATCTTTCTCGTCTACTCAAGCATATTTAGGCAAACACCCTAGCTCGAGAGTGATGGTGAACTTGCCATCTCTCGACTTCTACCGTAAGCTAAGCATGGCAAAGAAAATTATTTCAAGACGTCTAAATATACATACTTTACCTTGTACAAGTTATTCTAGAGCTACAAAGGAAAACATGCCAAATGGATTCTACACATATCACATGAACTAGGTAGGGTTAAGCCCATGCACAAGCAATACTTCATAATAGCAATTTAAGAATTCAAAGTTGAGGTTTGAGATACATAGGTGCCTGCCTTGGTACTCCGCAACCGTGACATTTCGGCACATCAACCTCTAAGAAAGTAGACAATGCATGAATTAGAAAGGATGCTATGCATATGAGATGCAATGACTCATGAGAGGTAAAGGTTAATATGATTCAAGATCATAAAGTAAGCAATCAAAAGAGGGGAATTAGGGTACACAAACATTACATAGGGTGAAGATGCCAAAACAATTATTCATACATTTTCACACACTCTACAAGACAAGTTGTAACATGAGGATGCCACCATGATTAGTTGTGCTATTATTATTTGTCATATAAATCAAGAATAAGAAACTCATAACAACACATGAAACATCAACCATGGGAGTTAGTTCACGATTGTTATCAACATAGAGTACTAGAGCATGCTTATACAATTTGATACGCTACCATATTCAATTTTAGACAATTCAAGAAGTAATGGGTAGCTGCTAGCAACATCACATTTAAGTCAAGGTAATAACTTCATTCTACAAAAAACCAACTTGCTAAGTTTGTCATATTTTATTAAGACAAGCATCATTATTATAAGTTATTTCATGGAGGTTCCTAACCATAAAAGAATATCACATTTATCTATAATTAACAAAGACAAGTTGATAGATCACATGAGCACAATTGGTTCACTAGGCATTTTCAAGTGAACTAGTTTTAGAACAAATATGTCTAAATTTGTATCCTTGTACAACTATCTCATAAAATTTAACACTTAACAACAACATAGCTGTTGGCGCTAAAAATCGGCCAGACAGGAATCGGCCGATGGTCTTCAGCGTCGGACACACGACCCGGGAGAATCTGCTTAGCTCCTGTTCGGGTTATCGCCCTGGTACGGTTCGCGCGGTGTGCCAGTCAATCTGACCTGTTGATTGACAAGGAAATAAAGTATTAAATTCCAGGCGCTCCGATCGGCTGGAGTTCCGATCTGTCCTGAAGAGCGCGTCGGCAAATCGGCCGATTTGCTGTGAAGATGATCGGCTATGGATCAGCCGATAATCGTGTAGTAATTGTAAAGAAGACTGCTGGAGCGATCTAAACAATTACTACAGAGGCAACACTTGAAACAGATCTAATCGGCTGTAAGATGATAAATCGAAGAAGAACGATGACGAAGCCGATTACTCTGATCTCAAGCTGAATAACTGGTGATAATACTAGAACAACAGGTAAAGCTTGCAATTCTAGTAAATATCGATAACTGGTGAATAAATCCAAACGAAACCGCAGCGATGCGCCCGTAGTTAAAGCTCGGATATTACTCGATAAGCGGAACCTACCAATTGGCCGGAGATCAAGTTGATGCAGCCCTGCCAATCCGTACGAACTCGTGACAGAAGAAAAGGTATTGGCGAAGTCGCCGACTTGAAAGTAAATTGCTGAAAAAGTAGAAGTATTGTTGTTGATTGATGTGTTGTATATCTTGCAAAGCCCTGACGACTCCTATTTATATCCTAAAACTAGGACTCCTGGTCGATTACGACTTGTTACAACCTTATTTAAAAACAGGAAAACTACTATATCTATAATATCTTTTAAAAAGGAAACAGACTCCCGCAGAACCTTCCGTCGCCGTCTCCTAATCCAATCAGGACCTTTTCAATTGCTTCCTGACCGACTTAGCGTCGCTCTGTTGACCAACTTTTGACTGGGACCCTCCGAAGTAGTCCCATCCTGTTGGCGCAAGCTGCATCACCAATCGGCCGATTTCCAACTGTTACCTCAATCGGTCGATTCCTTACTGTAGCCTTCAGATCTGTCGCATCGGCCAATCTTCTCCTCCTGACGCCGATTCAACACGTGTCAAAATCTGGTGTCAACACATGCCCCCCCGTTTCGGAGTAAAACATAACTTTTACTTTGAAACTCTTTTCTTTAATCTTTCCTCCGAAACGAGCGTAGTAAAAATCTCCTTTTGTTTAAAGCTCTTGTGAACTCTTCCCCTTCGATATATGCATTTCCCGGAGCACATCGGCCGATTCTATACGCCCTTTCCCAGGTGAGCGACCATTTACCGAATTTGGGATCCTTAGACCCTATCGGCAGCACCAACTCCCATACCAAATCTCCTCGGGAGAATTGTTTAACCTTGACCTTCTTATCATACCACCTGGCCAACCTTTTTCTTGACATTAGCTGCCGATTCTTGATTTTCAACCTCCTTGCTGTTATTTTGCTTGGGGCGCCAGACCTGACACTTGACGTTTCTCTTTTCCAGCGCCTGCCTCTGCTCTTCTTCTTGTTGCTCCCATCGGCGCAGGCGTTGGATCCTCCATTTCTGCGATTTGGATAGTCCACCAGGGCACCACCTCGGTTTATTGGTTTGGCAGATGATTTGGCGTGCTCCCAATCTGATTCCCTTCCTAGGGGGTTTTCATCTGACAAAGCCGACCATGTACGCTGATTCTACTCCTCAGTCGATCCTGTTGGTCGATCCTGCCTTTCGACCGATCATACCGGTCAGCTTTGCCCTCCAACCGAACATGCACTAAAAGGCGCCGACCCTCTTGTTCGCCCCAGGTTCTGCTGATCGGCTCTGATCCTCTATCTTTGGAGCGCGATCTTTTGAGCGGGCGATCGCCGCAACTTGACCCGCTGCACTCAGGGCAATTATCGGCTGATGGCAATCTGAGGTTATTTTCCCAGCAATGAATAAAAAAGGACATCGCCAATGATCTTTGTGTCGGCGTATCATCTCATCGTGGTGTCTCGTCCATTCCTGTTGTCGCCGATATTTGCTGAGTAAGAATTGGGAAGTGATGGGTCTACGCGATCGCTCTGATCCTTCGCCTTCATCTTCCATCCGTCTTTTCCCTTTAACATTGTCCACCGTGACCTGCTTTCTGGGATCCACGGCGGCGCTCCTTCTCGCCGATTCTGACGTCAGCACCTTGGTTTGAAGTGAATTTTTCCCCGTGTCAACCATGTTGGCCGGGAAAGGATGCTGATCTATCTTCATCGGTTTTGCCGGTTTAGCCGGGGTTTCGAACTTGAGCCTTCCCTGCTCGATGGCCGATTGTATCTGTTGACGAAAGATTTTGCATTCATTCGTATCATGAGACGTGGCGTTGTGCCACTTGCAGTACTTCATCTTCTTGAGCTGATCGGCCGAAGGGATGGTATGATACTGAGATAGCTTGATCTGCCCTTCCTGGAGTAATAAGTCGAAAATCTTATCGGCCTTTGATGTGTCAAAGCCGAATGTCTCTGGTTCTTTCTTTCCAAAAGGGCACGATATTGGCTTCTTCCCTTTGACCCATTCTACTAGGCCGATTTCTCCTCCTTCCTCAGATTCAGACCCTTCCAAATTCCTCTGCTGATCAAACAGGCGTACCTCCTGACCGGCCAACCGGTGAACGATCTGACTTAAGCTTTCAAATTCTTGTGAGGCGTACCTCTCCTTGATATGCGGCAGGAGGCTTTGGAAAGCGATATCGGCCAACTGGGCATCGGTCAGAGCCAGAGTATAGCATTTGTTTCTGATTTCTCTGAACCTCTGTATGTATCCAGTTACTGGTTCGTCGCTCCTCTGCCTGGGCTAGTCAAATCCGAGAGCTTCATCTCATGTACTCCTGCATAGAAGTACTTATGGAATTGCTTTTCCAGATCGGCCCAAGTAACAATGGAATTGGGTGGTAAAGTGGTGAACCACTGGAAGGCCGATCCAGATAGAGACGACGAGAACAGACGCACCCTCAGAGCATCTTGTGCGGCGGCTTCCCCGCACTGGATGATGAATCTGTTAATGTGCTCCACGGTAGAGGTGTCGTCCAGCCCCAAAAATTTGGTAAAGTCAGGAACCTTGTACCGGTGGGGAAACGGCAGCAAGTCATAGGCCGATGGGTATGGCATCTTGTATGCGTAAGTCTGCACTTTCGGCTTCAACCCAAACTGGTCCTGAATTACCTCTGCTATTCTTGCCGTCCAGTCCACCTGCTGTTGATGAACGACCGTTCGAGGTGCCGGCATATGTTGAAGGATCGGTGGTGGTACGGCTGGGAGATGAATCGAAGCATGCGGCGAATTTTGCTGAGCAGCTGACAGTTGATGGTGAAGTGAATCCGCCGCCCCGTCGTACGTCATCATCGGTGCCGCGCTTCTGAGTGCCTCTGCAGCGCCTGCCCCCCTGCCGATCTCTGATGAGACTGGATGATACTGAGGGACCGTCGGCCGGACAACCGATTGGAACGGCGCCTGGATTGGATAGCTTCCATGCCCGGTCGATGGATCGGGGAAAGCCATCGTTGCCGATGCCCCCCAGGGTACTGAGCTTGAGGGCAGCGATTGCACACAAGCAATCTGGATGGGTTGAAGCGGTGCTTGTGATGGGAAACATGGTGCACCACTATATCTTGGAGACACTGGAGGCAACGGAGTGTTGTATCCCTCGCGTTGCGTCAACATCAGCCCGGGAGCCGATTGGGACGTGCCTGGTAAGCTTCTGGCTGGAAGCGTAATCGGCGGGGCATACGCTGGCCCCTGATAGCCTTGAACCGCTCTACTGGCCAGAGAGCTGATGACGGCGTTGTACACCGTGTTGGTCATCACAGAGGACTGATCGATGAACGCCTGGTAGACGGACTGTTGAATCATATCGGACACCTTGCCCGAGTCCTCAGCAATGGTGATGTGGCGAGGAACTGGGATAGGAGCTTTCTTGACAGTTTCGCCGCTTCTGGTACGGCCGAACGACTGCAGATACATCTTCTTGTATTCTTCCAGATGTTTGGCTAATTCTTCCCTCTGGTTGTCCTTGAGATCCGCTTCTGTGACCTCGATGATGTTGCTGTTGGAAATTTCTGCGTTCTTCAACATATCAGATCTTGAAGTTGTCCCACCAGGCGTGCCAAAAGTGTGTTGGCTCTAAAAATCGGCCAGACAGGAATCGGCCGATGGTCTTCAGCGTCGGACACACGACCCGGGAGAATCTGCTTAGCTCCTGTTCGGGTTATCGCCCTGGTACGGTTCGCGCGGCGTGCCAGTCAATCTGACCTGTTGATTGACAAGGAAATAAAGTATTAAATTCCAGGCGCTCCGATCGGCTGGAGTTTCGATCTGTCCTGAAGAGCGCATCGGCGAATCGGCCGATTTGCTGTGAAGATGATCGGCTATGGATCAGCCGATAATCGTGTAGTAATTGTAAAGAAGACTGCTAGAGCGATCTAAACAATTACTACAGAGGCAACACTTGAAACAGATCTAATCGGCTGTAAGATGATAAATCGAAGAATAACGATGACGAAGCCGATTACTCTAATCTCAAGCTGAATAACTGGTGATAATACTAGAACAACAGGTAAAGCTTGCAATTCTAGTAAATATCGATAACTGGTGAATAAATCCAAACGAAACCACAGCGATGCGCCCGTAGTTAAAGCTCGGATATTACTCGATAAGCGGAACCTACCAATTGGCCGGAGATCAAGTTGATGCAGCCCTGCCAATCCGTACGAACTCGTGAAAGAAGAAAAGGTATTGGGGAAGTCGCCGACTTGAAAGTAAATTGCTGAAAAAGTAGAAGTATTGTTGTTGATTGATGTGTTGTATATCTTGCAAAGCCCTGACGACTCCTATTTATATCCTAAAACTAGGACTCCTGGTCGATTACGACTTGTTACAACCTTATTTAAAAACAGGAAAACTACTATATCTATAATATCTTTTAAAAAGGAAACGGACTCCCGCAGAATCTTCCGCCGCCGTCTCCTAATCCAATCAGGACCTTTTCAATTGCTTCCTGACCGACTTAGTGTCGCTCTGTTGACCAACTTTTAACCGGGACCCTCCGAAGTAGTCCCATCCTGTTGGCGCAAGCTGCATCACCAATCGGCCGATTTCCAACTGTTACCTCAATCCGCCGATTCCTTACTGTAGCCTTCAGATCTGCCGCATCGGCCAATGTTCTCCTCCTGACGCCAATTCAACACGTGTCAAAATCTGGCGTCAACAATTGCATGACCATAGGTAACTAACAAGATTGTTTCATAATTTTAGGAGCATCATAAAAATAATTGGCCATGCATTCAACTAGGTAGCAACCTCTTAATCAATAAATTAGAAACTATATGAATGTATAACTCTTTCAAGTGTGTTATCAATATTAGACAGTAGATAAAGGTTCAATAAAGTAAACAAAATTGGATTCATAATTTTAGAGGCACATTTATATTTATTGTACAATTCACTAATTAACTAGGTTTAAACAAACATAGATTGAATTGTACTAATCTAGAAACAATTCATACAAAACAACATGTCTAATGGATTGTATATTCCATAAGAAAGCTAGCATAATTGGTTTCATAATTTTTGGACTAACGGAGAATTAATTATCCAATTAACATGATAGACACACATTTAATAAACTGAAAGATAATATACTTATTTTGGGAGAAAATATATTTTTAGCAGGTAGAGAACATCAAGAAAAATCCAATAAAATTTGTTTCACATCAATCAGAGCTATATTTAATTTTATACAAGATGATACATGCTTAAGAAACTAGCCTGCCTACTGGGCTACTACTACAGTAGAGCGGACCGTCCGGTCCAAATAGGCGGACCGTTCACCGTACAAGTTCGGGATGAGCTCCAAAAATGACCCGGTTCTATATGGAGTTCGGAAGTGAACTGCGGACCGTAGGAAATTCTAGGGACGTATTTTTATGCAGAAGCTCGGTGTTGGGGCCACGACTCCCAAACTGTCCAGCCGTAGGTCGCGGACCGTCCGCTCGTCGGCCGAGGCTCTCCGGCGAGGTCATCAGTGGCAGCTCCGGCAACGGGTTCGAGTGTGGTTTGTTCCTATAGGTTCCTAAGGACATGGGGAACTCATATTGGGTAGTAGATTTGACATGCATGGAGTCTCTAAAACTCTAGATCATCAATGGTGAAAGGCCATAAATAGGTTAGGGAGCTTGATTGAGAGCAAAAGAAGAAAGTGGAACGGCGAGGAGAGCTCACCGGCGGTGAGTAGAGCACGAGCAAGGGGCCACTTATTGGTCTTGAGCAGCTCAGTGTAGATCGGATCGAGTTCATCCTTGAGGGTTTGGGGAAGATGAAGGAAAAGCTTGGGAATGGCCTTCTCCTAGGTCTCCAGCGAGGAAGGAATGGTCGAGGTGGTGGAGGAGCTCGTCGGCGTCATCCTCCGCTGATCCTCCGACGAACTTTGATGAGGAGGTGGTGGATTTGGTGAGATGATGTGAGTTCTTCCTTCATGGCTTGGTTGGGAAGAGAGCAAGGGGAGGGGGAGGAGTCTTTTATGTGAGGATGAGCAGCAGGAAGGGGAGGAGGCATGGGTGAGGTGGGTTGGGTGGGGTCTGGCGGAGGGCGTGTGGCACAACTTCTCTGCGCAGGCGACACGCAGACGAGCGGACAGTCCGAGGAAGAAATTCACGTAACATGGATGGTTCTGTACAGAAACTTCTTTCTTTGCTCCAATCTCCAAAATTAATCTTCCAAGCTTCCGAAAATTCCACCAATTTTTATGTTGATACAAGAAATCAAGAGTGACCTAGTTTGCTTGGAATTGGTAGAAAAGCTCTATAGTAAAAATGCATGTTGCTTCACAAAGCATGAGTTCCAATTGAGTCGATAATTCAAAATTAAATTCAAATGCATTCAAATGAAGCACAATTTTTTTGTAAACGCAAACAAAAATGCTCATGATGCAATGCTTAACAGATTATTTACATTTGGATCGTTACAGATCCAATCTTATTTTGGTTAAAATGGATAGGTTCATTCTAGTTTCATTTTGTTTCGAGGGATTGAGAGTGCGGGTGGATTATGTCAGTTTTAACACCGTCAGTGGGATCCATATGTCATCCATTATCCATGGCTTCACGTGTTCTCTCTTTTTCCTTCCCTCTCTGGAGTTCCCCTTGCCCGCGCCGTCCTTCCCGGCGGAGGTCGAGCCCCCGAGCTGCACCACTCTTCGCTGCTGAGGTCGAGTGCTGCTTTTGTCCGTCCACTCGTTCTAGAAGGATGGGTGCGTCTTCTGGTATCTAGAGACAATATATAAATGGATCCATCCTTCATGTTCCCACAACAAACAACGTGGCATCAGTCCATCCCGTCCCGTCAACCAAACGCATGCTATCACTTTGATCATGTTAAGCTGGTAAGGGTCGAAGTTGGTTGGAGCTGGCGCAAACCCGGTTGGCCTAGGAGGAAGCCATGCATGCGTAAATAGGTATTATTAGGAAGTGTCATTAGAAAATTTGGAGGAAATGTAATAAGAGGTTGCCTGGTTCTCATGAAAAGTTCCCTTTGTCTCACTCTCTCATCTAATTCTTGTATTTTATTTTCCGTGCACTATTTATACGTGCAGTTTTCTGTGTATTTCTTTGTTCCATGGTGTTTGACGATACCATGACATTCAAGTTCTATAAATTTTACTATTTCTATGTTTTAGGAATAGTACGTTTCAAAGAGAGTCTTCAAGTTGGTGACGCAGCTCGGTGTGGCTTGATACTTGATAGTGGTTTGAGCCAGGGGCAAAAGAGTAAAAACAACATATTTTGGATCTAAGAAATGAAAATATAGAGTGTGAGACAGAGGATAGGGCGGAAGCTATTCATCGCGCGCGTGGGTGGGATCCGGGCTGTCGCAGAAGGGCGTCGTCGCTCCTGTTCATCTTCCCCGTTGAGGTTAGCGACGGCCGGAGTTCTAGGTGGGGTGTTGCCAGGGTGATCCAGTGGCCATCGACGACCTTAGAAATGGGGGGTTTAGGAAAGCCTGGCGGCGGAGACGGGTTGTGAGGGCGGCGCGGTGAGGCGGCGGGGATGCCGCCGGCCGCCGAAGGTTAGGGGATATCCGGTGGGCCAAGACTAGGATGGAGGAGCTCGAGGGTTCGACATCACCGGAATAGCGTGGGGTGGGTGGCAGAGGCGGACCGGCGCCGGCGACACCGCCGGGACGGTGGCCGGAGGGTGGGGCGAGAGCGTTGGATGAGTTCCAATCGCAGCTGCGATGAATAGACCATCAATAGTGCCTGTGTATAACGTGATGAAAATAGAGATAGCTGTATAACATTATACAAATTAGTCTTTTGATACTTTTTGGATCCAAATCCAGTGGTGCGGTGTGAAATTTTCCGGGAAATAGCTGGCTGGATTCGACGCGACACGAGGTTTGGGCGCTCGCCGGCCGAGAAGGATCCCAATCTTTTTCCCCGGCTCCTCCGCTTTCGTGCCTGAAAAGCTGCGCCTCTTCTTAAATTAGCATTAGGTACGTTGCATGTTGCTCTCTAAGAAAACATTACTGTACGTACGACACGGTCGCAACTGATTAGATTAGCCGTAGATGATGCTCTGCTCAGCTCTTCATTTGCTAAGATAGCAGTAGTAGCATGCCATTCTTCTGGGGAATGCTGGCGTGGTCAAACAACACCGTAACTACTAGTTGGAAAAAAATTGTTATTCAAGCAGTACTGTTGATTTCACCACTGTCATTATCGGTGACCTACACATACATGAACGTTGTTATAGTCTGCCAAAATTTCCTATCTTTTTTTCTTCTTTTTATATCGTGTGGTGTGATCGTGTCTGTGTTGACGTCCTGCAAAAGTGTAGTAGCTGCTTCTTTTTTTCCAGCAACATTGTGCTGTGAGTTGTGACAGTATTTGTGTTTGTCATACTAGACAGACAAGTTAGACGTGAATTGTTCTACGAACTGAGACCAAACACGCTCCGCCCTTGCCTTGAACTTGAATGCTCGCACTACTGTCCTATCAACCTTGGTCGTTAGGAGATGTAAATGAAATGATAGTGGCACGGACACGGCACGCACAAGAGCCGCTGCCTGCGCCACTGACCCTGCGACTGCAAGCGCGAGACCTGACCTGACCTGAGCAGAGCAGCTGACCTGCTCGTGTCCTTTTCTTACAACACTGTTGCTGATTCCTCCGCGGCCACACTGTGTGCCTGCCTCCACGTATCCATGATCCACATCCACCCGACCACCCGTGCTCCTCCATGGCGGCAGGCATGCTGTGTGCACAGGGCCTGGCCTTGCATTGCACGTTCCCACGCAGGTCGGGTCTTCGTCTCGCGGTGTTTGATTTTCGAGGACTAAATTTAACTCCATCGTATTAAAAAATTTGTTATTTAAAAATATTAAATAAAATTTAATTATAAAACTAATAGTAGAACTTCTAGGCTAATTTATGGACGAATCTAATGAGGTATATTAATCTATAATTAGCGGATGGTTATGGTAGTATTATTATTGCAAATTATGAATTAATTATACTTATTAAATTCGTCTCGCGAATTAGCACTCATATGTGCAAAAAGTTTTTTAGGCAAATTTATTTAATACTCCTAAATGATAATATTCTACGGCGCTAAAATTTAACCTCTGTGAACCAAACGGGACCTTACTAGTATACGAGGAAGTAGCCATGCATCCAGTATATCATACATTCATACTAGTATACTACTATAGCTGGAATAACTGAGATACCATGGGTAGCAATGGCAGCCAACCGCAGGTCCGCAGCACCGGCACCGAAGGCAACGCGCAATCCCAGGACGTGGGGCAACGCCGCAACGGTTCTTCTTTATCGAGCGCAGGGAGGAGGCACACGCAGCAGCGGCCGAGCGGCACGTCCTCGCACGCCCGGTTTTTCCACACTCTGCAGAACAAGCAACCATGGCACAAGTCCACACTCCACCACCACCACAGCATCTCTCTCTCTCTCTCTCATCCATCCTCCATCTGCGCAGAAAGCCAGAAAGCAGAGCGGCAGCCAAGCCAAAGCGGAGAAGCTTTGTACAGCAGGAAAAGCTCCCTGCGAGAAGAGAGGGGTGGGGGACTTTTCCAATTTTTTCTCACCTGCTGACCTGCACAATCTCTTCACAGTTCACACCGACTGCTCTCTCCTCTCCCTCCTCTCTCTGCTGACTGCTGTAGTGCCATCGCCTTTCCGGTGCAAAAGATTTCCCCCTCGGGAAGAGCTGCGTGCATTTTCCCCCGCGGAAAAAGCCCAACCCCAATCCCATGGCTTATGGAAAGCGGCAGCAGCGAGGAAAGCGCGCGAAAGCCATGGCGACAGGGTGGCCGCTGCTCCTTTGCGCGTAGGACTGCAGATTCCTTGGAGCTACTACTCGCCCGCTACCAGCAAGCAAAGAAACCAGGCAGCATCCTCCGGCATTCCTCTGCCCGCGCCTTTTCTTTACCGCCTGTTGCTGCTTTCTTCTTTGGGGGCTTGGGTCTTGGCCTCCTCCCCACGCAAGGAACCGCCCGTCTTCTTCCTCTCCGGCGTGTCCTGGACGGCTTGTTTCTTGGCCGCCTTCGCATGCTCTGTTTGTCGTTCTGCTCTTGAGTGAAGTAGTAGCAGCAGAGCGGAGCGGAGCAGAGTGAATCAGTGAGGTGAAGGGCTCGCTTTCTTGGCACGAGACAGGGGAAGAGGAGGATGGCCGGAGGAGGGGCGGCGCCGCTGCCAAAGCAGGAGGAGCTGCAGCCGCAGCCGGTGAAGGACCAGCTGCCCAGCGTGTCCTACTGCATCACCAGCCCACCACCCTGGCGTACGTCCCTCTCATCACCCACCTACCTGGGCTTTTGAGTTCAATATTGGAGACTTGTCATGTTTGTTCTGTTCTCTGTACTTTGGCATCTATGTACTTGTTATGTGGATCTTCCCGTTTGATGGTGATGTTTTCCCCACTGTGCGTTTTGTCACATGGTGTTGGAGTTGGGCACTGGGGCTGGTCCTGATTTCTGCAACCCACTTTGATTTGGGAGTGCCTGCCACCTAGTAATAATCTAGCCATTGGTGAATCTTGAATATGCAGCTGAGGCCGTCATACTTGGATTCCAACACTACATTGTGATGCTGGGCACATCTGTCATCATACCAAGTGCTCTTGTTCCCCAGATGGGTGGAGGAAATGTGAGTCCCTCGATCACCTGAAAGTACTACCCCCATGTCCTGAATCTGAGATTTGATAGCTAAGTTTGTGATGACGGTATATGCATGTCAAAACACTGAACTCTCTGATGTGGTATTACCTTTCTGTCTTCTGTCAGGAGGAGAAGGCTCGGGTGATTCAGACGCTGCTGTTCGTCGCCGGCATCAACACCTTGTGCCAGTCATTCTTCGGGACTCGTCTCCCAGCAGTAATGGGTGGATCCTACACAGTCGTCGCACCGACCATTTCCATCATCATGGCCAGCCGCTATAGCAATGAAACAGACCCTCATGAGGTAGCTCCATTGTTGCTTGGTGTACAAGATCGCCATTGTCATATGCTCCGTTTGTTTTTCTTGTAAAGTTCACAAGTCTTTATCACTGCTATTTAGAAATTCTTGCGGACTATGCGAGGAACCCAAGGCGCTCTGATCATTGCGTCGACAATTCAGATCATACTTGGTTTTAGCGGCCTCTGGCGCAATGTTGTTAGGTAGGGATCAATGGTTCCTATTGGTAAATTCTGCTAGTGCATTCTATGATTGTATAATAATATCATATTGGAGAATTTCAATTTGTGGCTTGATGAATCTGCACTCCTTTCACAGGTTGCTAAGCCCATTGTCTGCTGTTCCTCTGATCTCGCTTGCTGGATTTGGGCTTTATGAGCTTGGTTTTCCAGGGGTAAGCATCAGGGCCTATTTGGATCCGGGTGACTAAACTTTAGTCCTGTCACATCGGATGTTTGGACACCAATTAGGAGTATTAAATATAGGCTAATTACAAAACCAATTGCATAAATTGAGGCTAATTCACGAGATGAATCTATTAAGCCTAATTAATCCATCATTAGCACATGTTTATTGTAGCACAATATGATCAAATCATGGACTAATTAGGTTTAATGGATTCATCTCGTGAATTAGCCTCCATCTATGCAATTAGTTTTGTAATTAGTCTATGTTTAGTACTCCTCATTAGTGTCCAAACATCCGATGTGACAGTGACTAAAGTTTAGTTAGGGTGATCCAAACAGGCCCTTAGTGTAGAGCTAATCTGTTGTGGTTGTCGCTTGATTTTTTTCTTTTCATATTCCCAGCTCCTTATATCACTGGAACACTGACTCTAGGATTCATTTGGTTTCAGGTTGCAAAGTGTGTGGAAATTGGGCTCCCAGAAATCATTCTAATGCTCATATTTTCTCAGGTTTGTGTCATTCATTCTGCCTTTCTATACACTTAATAGCCACTATAGCAGAAGCCATGTACTAATGCATTTGTTCTACATGGGCAGTATTTACCTCATGCTATTCATGTGGCAAAGCCTGTGTTCGACCGGTTTTCTGTAATCTTCACCATTGCTATTGTATGGCTGTATGCATACATTCTTACTGTCAGTGGTGCATACAAGAATGCCCGGACAAAAACACAAATGCACTGCCGTGTTGACCGCTCTGGACTTATAAGTGGAGCACCTTGGTAAGCAATCTATCACAATTGCATCACCTTTTGTGGAGACTCTTGTTTTGGTAAGAGTTCATTTCAGAAGTGCTGAAAAAACATTGTAGGATTAATGTTCCATACCCTTTCCAATGGGGAGCTCCAACATTTGATGCTGGTGAATGTTTTGCGATGATGATGGCATCATTTGTCGCTCTTATAGAGGTTAGTCTTTGCAGCTTTACCCAAAAGTGCAAAAACATAAGTGGGTGATGATTAACCTTCTAATAGGCATTGTGCTACTCTTTCAGTCAACTGGGACCTTCATTGCTGTGTCAAGATACGCAAGCGCAACTATGATACCTCCCTCTGTTCTTGGTCGTGGCATTGGTTGGCAGGTAACTGAGTTGATTGTCGTATACCGAAGCTTCATTTTCTTCTTGCTAGTTTTCTGTGGTCAAAATTGTATTTCATCATCTGTAGGGCATTGGTACTTTACTGGGTGCATTTTTTGGGACAGCTAATGGAACTGCAGTGTCAGTGTAAGTGTGATGCTACTATCTAGTGCAACCAGCACTTGTTGCTTGGAGTAACTGCCTTTCTCTAATAATCCATTTTGATATTTGCAGAGAAAATGCAGGTTTACTTGCCTTGACACATGTCGGCAGCCGGAGAGTAGTCCAAATATCTGCAGGATTCATGATTTTCTTCTCTATTCTTGGTAATGCACAATGTTGTTTCTTACATTATGCATCTAGGTTCTCCATTGAGTGTACTTTTAGTTTCGAACATAAGCAGACACAAATAAAGGACACTCGGCAGACTGTTACTGAATTTGATAGCAGCACTCTGTTACTGCATTCGAGGATTGTAATTGTAACTTTTGTAATCTGACTTTTGACATATAAATTCCTTAGTGTTTTGCATGGTTCAGGTGCTGTTGATTATCTTCTTTTGATAGGCTAATCGTGCTCCTTTGTTTAACCAGGAAAATTCGGAGCGATTTTTGCATCCATCCCACTGCCGATATTTGCTGCCTTGTACTGCATATTCTTCGCATATATTGGTACATCCTGATCTCTGTATCCTTCAGCAGGACTTTTATCTTCTTATTATCTCCAGGACATGTTAAACACCAAACTTTTCAATTCATCTATTCATATGCTTTCCAGGCGCTTGTGGTCTCAGCTTCCTTCAGTTCTGCAACCTGAACAGCTTCAGGACCAAGTTCATCATGGGGTTCTCCTTCTTCATGGGCTTGTCAGTCCCCCAGTACTTCAACGAGTACACATCTGTTGCCGGCTATGGCCCGGTGCACACCGGCGCCCGATGGGTATGTGAAACAAACCCTGCAGCTCACCGTGCCATCCTTGAATTGCCATTGTGCAGCTGAACCTCCTCTGCACATGTGTGACTGATGCGGCTTTGCTCACCATTGTTGCTTTCTCGTTTTGGCAGTTCAACGACATGATCAACGTGCCCTTCTCATCCAAGGCGTTCGTGGCGGTGCTGGTGGCCTTCTTCCTGGACAACACGATCCAGCGGCGCGACACCTCAGTGCGGAGGGACAGGGGCTACCACTGGTGGGACAAGTTCCGGAGCTTCAAGACGGACAGCCGCAGCGAGGAGTTCTACTCCCTGCCCTTCAACCTGAACAAGTTCTTCCCGTCCGTGTGATCCTGATCCTGCTGTTTCGGTGGCGGATAGGTTCATCGTTGTTCCTCACCACAGCTCGGACCGGACCGGAGAAGAAACCATCAGTAAGTCCGGCGCAGATGATGCTGTGCTGGAACTGGACTGATGGCAGTGTACATTCAGGGATGAACTGGTGGAACAATTCCATGAGAGCTTTTGGGTTTTTGGCATGTCTCAATGTTTGGTTGGTTCAAATGATAGTTGTGCTGATAGTTGAGCCGTTAGGCCCTTTTGCGTTTGCCGAGAAGAATATTAGTTGTCTTGTATTTGATAGTAAGTGTAGTAATCAGTATAGCCTTTGTTATTAGTAACTGTACCCTCCTTGCATTGGTCACGAGAGCACGGCATTTTGGATGAGATTCTGTGCAACTTTTAAACCCTTTGCTAACATTATAACTCAAAGGTAAATTTGCTAAGAAACCTACAAAGTATTTGTTTGAACCTTTTCGTGATATATTTAGAAAAAATAATGCGATTTTACAATGGTATTGTAAAAGAAGATTCTAGCGGTCTGTCATCCGGACACATTTTAACACAACGAAATCTCTCGGGCTGGCCCGCGTCGTTCGGCCTCCGCCGTTTAATCGTGGGAATATCACTAATGAGCCCAACGAGCCCCACACCGCGCTCGCGGGCCCATTTACTGCACGGCCCGGAATGCACACGCGCAGCGCACGGTTGGTCGTTGGATGCAGCCCACACAGGCCGCAGCGCGAGCGGTGGCCGGCTCAGCAAGTCCGTACCTGATCCACGGTGCAAACGTGCACACTGCACAACAACCTTTTTTTTTTTTGCGAGTCACACTGCACAACATCGAGCACGCTGAATTGACAGCAGTAACGGACTAAGGGCATAGTATATTTCGTTTTTGACGGTAACATGGTAGTATTTTGGTTGACTAATTGACTAAATTGTTTTTGACTAACATGGTAGTATGCAAGGTTTCTGTTCTTCCACTTGGTCGACTTAAAGCTCGACCAAATGACCTAATCCGGACATGAGATCGATAAAATTCGAACGAAAAATACAAAAAGAAGTGACCTGAAACTACCCACTGTATCATCCTACACTGTTTTTTTTTATTTAGTGGAAGATGTAGGCTTTTGGTTCGCCTGCTCGGTCGCTGGGAAACAAACATTTGGGGGGCGGCATGTTGCACGGACACGATCACACGAGCTGTTACGGCGAGCAGAGCTTTGACACGTACGGATTCCAACCATCACGCGACCATTAAACAAGCAGTGTGGCCGTCCGCTCCCTCAAGAAGAAACAATGTCTGGGACGGACGGATCAGATTTGATATAGGTTTAGGCACCTTCGGGGCAGCTCCAGGAACACGTGGATACGCAGGCGTGCCCTGACAGGGGTCCCCTCCCTCATTCCATTCTCCCTTCCGTTACAACAAGCCACCCGATTCCTACGAGCACAGTAAGCACGTTCCGTTTCCAGCGCGGCACATGAGTTTGAATCGACCAAGACGCAGCCTACCAAAAGAGAAAGGGTTGGAGCAGGTAGCCCCGGCATCCCCTGAGCAATGGTCTACTGCTCCACCCATCCAGTCTGCAGGTGCAGAGAAGGGTCGCCTACAAAGTGGCAACTCTGTTGAAAACCCAAGTAAACTAATCGATCTCTTAATCAGATAAGCTACGAGTTGGCCGGTCCGAGATCCTTGCTTGCTGGGAACACTTTCAGCTCGTGCTCGCCGGATCCCGGCCGTCCCTCCGGCCCCAATCCACTGCCATGCCGCCCTGTCTCCGTCCTGCCCCCCTCTCGGCGGGGCACGCCACGAGGCCGTGGACGCCCGGCCGGGATCCGTGTCCTCGCATGGGACGAGCCGGAGGGACCGACCGAGCACGACGAAGATTCTCCCGGCTGCTGGCTGCTCGCGGCCATGCAGGCTGCTGCGCCGTCTTCAGAGCTCGGAGTAGTTCAGACTCCAGAGTTCAGAGCATTTTTAATCGGCGGATCGGATCGTTCCGCGCAAGGCGGCCGGTCAGCGCGCCCGGTTTGTTTATCGCCGGATGGTCGCCGGATGGGTCCGATGCCAGTGTGAAACTGAAACATCCCTGCAGAGCATGGACATGGACTGTCTGCAAGCCATGGCCAAACCTGCTGTTTGAATGGAAGGTGCCCTTGCCGGGCCGGCGGCCGGTGTGCGTCAGGGGCGATGCAGTCTCTGGTCTGCTGCTCGTGCGTCCGTGATGGCATCCATGCTATGCTAGGCTTGTTCAGATCGAGTTCCTGCCATCAGGTTTGTCACATTGCGGCCTGTTGTTTAGATCCATGCTTTTTCTCGACCCTGTGCTTGGTTGAGGTTTTCCTCTTCAGAAACAAATCCAAAACAGTCAAAGTTGTTACTTCACCTCTCTCCTCTTTTTTTTTCCAATTTTTGCGGAAGTTTATCATCAACAGATCCAAAATTATCAAAGCAAGTGGAGCTTTCATCTCCGAAATTTGTGAAAAGACTAATCTAGTAAGATCAGCTCAATGATCTAGCGTGGCTACTCCGTGGTCGATTGGAGCCCTGTCACTGTCACGAAAACCGTGACAACGATCCAGTTTGCTTTCACTAAAGGAGGCCAACAAATCGCGATAAGCTCCAATCATTCCCAACATCTTTTTAACAAACAGAATTCGTCTCCTAGCTATCGCGTCAGGATGTGATTGATTGTTCTCACCTTTCTGATCAATCGACGTCGCTTTATTAGGAGAGCCAACGCATGGCTCGTAACCCCTCCGATGTCTATCTGCCCTACAATGAGCGAGAATCCTGCAACTGGAAACCCTGTCGTCAACTGCAAATGTTCCTGGGATCTGCGTCAACAAGTACGTGGTCACGAGGAGGAGACGGTGACAGGCCCAAGGGATTTGTGGCCAGCACGCAAAATTCTCCTCCGTTTCCATCTTGCATCCCTTCCAAGTGTGCAAGTAGACGTGCCCAAGCAACTGAGACTTTGAGAGTGAATGAAAGAGTGTGTGTGATAGCGGCAACGGCAGAATGTGTTGGGAGGGCGCTAATTGTGAAGAGGAAATGGCATCACACTACTAACCACAAGGCAACTACTAGTTTGATGATTGCTAATAGCATATATGCTTCGCTTTCTTTCTTTTTCCATGCCACGTGTGGTGAGACAATTTGCTAGTGTGTAGTCAATTTTAGATTTAATTAGAGAACGTATTTATATCAGGTTATGGCTTCAAATCTTTAAAAGAAGCTTTTATCACAAAAAACATGAAGGTGAGACACCCAACCTGTTGTTGGCGGCAACGGACTCTGGTCTTTGCCAAGAATCTGAATCTCCCACATTTTCCTGCAACCTGTTGTTTTCCGAGTCATTTTGGTTGGCTATCCAGTCCGATAAAAAATCTGAAATTTCTCGTTGAGACTGGGTGTAGTTTCTTCAATCTTCAACATTGAACTAGCTCGTACGAGTGCCGAATTCATTTTCGCATGCAAATAATTAAGGTTTCCCCTTCCTATGGTTTTTGAGGAAACAACAGGGATTCATTTTCTGAATCTCCCACGCTTCCCTGCAGCGAGTGGGAGCACCTAGCATTATATTCCAGTCCTATCACTCTATTCCCATATCTTGCATAGGCATTTAAAGCACACTTTCATGATTCGCTAATCACCACTGCAGTTGATGGCGATTTTTGTCCCCTCACAAATTCAAACAATTTCCGCGAGGAAATTGCGCCATGTGTCGAAGAATGGCCTATACTCCAACAGTTAAGAAGTGACTAAAATGACCAGCATTGAATCCATATAATTCCGGATTAAATTAACCTTACGCATCTCAAAGCAGACCACCGTCAAAGAGTGACGGCCCTCCCACGTGAAAACACGAGGATAATTAACGACCAACGATGCAGCAGGATCTGCGCGCCACTCTCCAATCCATATGTACTTTTACTCCAGCCTGCAGTAACTTGGACTAGATTAAAAACAGTGATCACAGAGGTTACCGGACTGCACGCCATCACCATAAACTAATTACAGCGCAAAGCCTCAGTGTGGCAGGGGCAGCGATCCTGCCGCGTTGCATCGGTCACAGCGATGCAAAGACCGGCGGCGATGCACTGCCCGGATTTGATCCGATCCGGCTGCGTGGGAACCCATGCACGGCAACGAACACAGACACTGGTGGAGGCGGCGACTTGATCCCCAGGGACACGCCTTGACAGAGATACACTAGTCTATTCGATCGAGCTCATTTTGGCAGTGGTGCCCGATGCACGCGATCGTCGTTGCAAACCGTCGCCAATTTTTTAAGTTTCTCGGGAGACTTTACGATAAGATTAGCGCATTGGGGGTCTGGGGAGGCGCTCAATATACAGCCAGGGCTTGTTTGAAATTTTGAATCCGCCTCGCTAATCACTAGCTGGTTAGCTAGTAATTTTTTTTTAAGACAGCTGGTTACCTAGAATTAGCTGAGTTGGATTGGTTAATTAGATAGTATTATTTAGCAAGTTAGAAGGATTTTATTAGCTGCGCATTAGTTACCTAATAATTAGTCGGTGGATCCAAATATACCTTTATATGTTTACAAAGCTAGTCACATGTCGAGATACATAATGGAGTGTGGGTTGAACAGTAGGACATGCAAGATTATTTTTATTTTTTATTTGGGAATGGGAAGGATAACATAATCCTCTTTTGCGGCAACGTTTCTCATGGCTTCTTCTCCTTTTGGTTCCACGAGAATTTCTGTCGATGTCAAGGGAATTTGTCCGACGAGCACCATGAAAAGTGTGCGTATATATACATAGCTATCGGATGCCGTTACTTCACGTGCTCAATGACAGTGTTGCCCTAAAAAGTTGATTTTGAAATTATCGATGGGAATTAACATTGGAGGAAGCTTCATCACGTGAAAACGCATAGAAGATGGAATCATATATATCCTATAGAAAAGGATCATCAATTGCAAGTGCGTGCAGATGCATCGGAAAAAATACCGGTCAGCAACGCCGGCTTGTTGTGGAGGCAGATATTCACGCTCTTGATGAATAACGTGGGAATATATGTTTTTAAAAAAAAGAAAGGAAGGAAGGCCCTTGAATCCTTGATTCCATAAAGTTTAGGGTACGTTTGGATGTAAATATTGAAGACCTTGGCATTGAATTGAGTTCAATACCAAATCCGGCTGGTATTGGAAATGAGTTACATTACTAAAGTGATTGTTTGGATGTAAATGAATCTGTGAGATGGAATTCAACACGCTCCAGCCCATCCGTCATGTTATCCATACCCTCCTTGCGACGTGGGAAGCAGCGGGCGGGCGGCCGTCGGAGGAGCGGCGCAGCCGGCCGTCAGCAGGGCAGCGCGGCGCTGGGAGCAGCGGGCGGGCGGCCTGACGCAGCGCCCAAGCCCGCGCGTTGGGTGGCGGCGTGCGCTCGACCGGCAGACCGGGAGCAGCGCTTGACCGTTGCACCGGGACCGGCGGGCCCCCCGAGCGGGAGCAGCCTGCTAGACTGGGAACGACGCGAGGTCTGAGCGGGAGTGGCGCTCTGCAGGAGCGGTGCAGTGGTAGGAGAGCAGAGCGGAGAGGAGGGAGTGGCGTGGGGAGCAGAGCGGCGGCGGAGGAAGCGGCGCAGTGACTAAGGCGCACGGGAAAGAAAGAGGGGTGCGGTGAATGCAAGCGAATACAGAGGGGTTGGGGTTAGAATCGTGGGAAGGGGTGGAAGAGCATGCTGAATACCGTTTGGTATGGAAGCAGATTTTCAATGTCAATTCTGAGAACATCCAAACATCTGATATTAGCTGCACTCAGCACTCAGTACTAATTTCAAATTCTAGCCTTCAATATCTACATCCAAACGCTACCTTAGATGTTTCTTAAGTGTCTGCAGAGTGCTCATTCTTTGTTCTCTGCTTTGCTGATTGGTATGAAGCCACGTGTTCATCCACATCACGTTTGTAACTGTACTAGCTATCTACTGTAGTTTGAGCATGTCACTGCAACAAGGCTTCTGTGCTAAATAGATGATATTAAACTAGTAATTTGATAAACTCCACCGATGGCTATGCATTGAAAACTTATGTGGTAGTGCTAGTGCTAGTGCAGGCCCAAAAGTGCACTTGTTGACCGCCCAACCTTACTTGAAAACACCAAAGAAACCCGCATGTCCTTGCTTGGACCAGCGCATAAACCACTCCTGCTGATATAAACTACTATTCCCTCCACTCAAAAATGATGTACATCATTTGGCCACTGCATTTTGAACATATTTATTCAGTTCCAATAAATTCTTGAAGTTATAAATGTATTATTTATGAATAATCTTTACAATTACATGCTAAATAGTTTCGAAAACTATTGATAGTCGGAGTTCCAAAAGATTGACGGAACTTTCCAATAATAAAAACTCATGTCACCGGAGGGAGTACTGCGAATTACAGTATGCGGAGAGAAACCAGTCCCTTCAACAACATTAAACTACCAAGCATGAGGCGAGAAAGCATGTAGCTTTCCAGCTTCACTAACATTAGATAGATCACCTCTTTTTTCTCGAATATTCATGGCTAATCATCCGGGCGCCGTTCAAAAAACTCGCGGATTCGTAGCTAAATTTAGTCAAACCAGAAAGAACCCATGGATCAAGGACGATGATGGTTGTGACAATGATGATACCACTGTGTCCTAAGCAAAAAATTCCCTTTTGGGTCGTCATGGGTTAGGGCCTTTTATCATCACTGACGGCATGCTTAGCCCCCATGCTAGTTGGTGACATTATGAACCGCCACATGGCTCGTGAATCCCTAGGTGTGCAAGCAAGTGATGACATGAGCCCGAGCTTCTGGAATCGTGGGCACCGGCGCACGGATTGGACGGCTCAGATCGCCCATCACATCCATCAACTCGCAGATCAACCTTCCAGTGGTTGACCGGAAAGGTTAGTTTTGTCCGAATCAGTTCAGTACGGCACTCCTATCTGCACTGCACGAAGGCACTGATCTATGCGCTGAACTCAATTTATTGGTCTGCCCCTCCCATACAGTCACGTGCGTCTGTACAGTCTATGTACTGTACCCGTGTATATAGTTTGTGTTTAGATGCGTCTGGACTAAAGTTTAGCCAACCACATCGGATATTTTGACATGAGTTAGAAGTATTAAATAAAAATTAATTATAAAATTAATTGTATAAATGAAGACTAATCCACGATACGAATCTATTAAACCATGTTAATACATCATTAGCATATATTTACTGTAGCACAATATAATTAAATCATAGACTAATTAGGTTTAACAGATTGATCTTATGAATTAGCCTCCATTTATGCAATTAATTTCATAATTAATTTATATTTAATATTTTTAATTGGTGACCACGGGCAAGCTATAGGCGCGTACCAGAGGTCGACACGTGCCGTTGTGCCCTGGGTACGCTGACGCTGCCACATCATCACGCCAGACACCAGTCTGACAGGCACGTCTCGACACCTCGCCGCTGCAAATGGAATCTCGCTAGCTTGTCCAGATTGCCGTCCTGACAAGCACGGCAAATGCAATTTGAAGCAAACATTCCTTTTTCCATGAAAAAAGCAGCACAAAGCACAAGAAATGGAAAAGTAGTATCTTTCATCGATTATCTCGATTTGATGAGGAAGCTGGGGAGAAAAGAGGAAGCGGAGGAATCTCAACTGGACATCTGTTAATTTCCACACACGAGGGAATTAGTAATATACTAATGTAAGCAGGTCTTGCATAAAAAAAATAGAGAATCTGAATTTAAATATAAAATTGGAAATTCTCGTGACAAACCGAAGAAAAAAAAACGACGAGAGGTAGAGTAAAAGGAGACAAAATCATGTTACATTGATTTGAGTTTCACTTTTCAGAATTCAAAATCAGAACAAATCCTGTGGTTCCACTTTTCAACTCTGGGAAAGCCGCCTTATGTATGCCTTGCACAAATCATTTACAAATTTACTAATTTTCCTATATCCTTTAGAGCTAGTTTCATGGCAAAACTTATAACACCTTCTTTCAACTTTTTATAGCAGTTTCTCTCCAACAGGACGACAAATCACATCTTAGAAGTCCAAGTTGCATGGTGCTATATCATCCGGTTGTTTCCCTAGCTACTATCCTTGATGTCAAATAGGAAGACAACGAAATTCAACACGCCTAGCCTCTAACTCCGCATGTCGTTGCTATCTTTGTATGGTTGCACTCCTGATGAACCTTTTTCTTGCATTCTATGACGAATCGATATCTCATGCACGCGCACAACCGCTGAACCGACATCTCTTGCAGGCATAAGGACACCCCTTTCGTGAAAACTTCAGCTGGTGGACATGAATCATATCCTCCTGAAAAATACGTGAACTAAATACTAACATCATATTTTGCAACCTACGCACGATATCTGTTGCAGGCGCAAGCGCTTTGACCTAGTGCAGAGGCATAGAGCCATCCTCCTAAGAATACTTATCGGTGGACATAAATCATACCCCGGGAATGTGCGACCAACATGATCTCTTACGACTTATTACTCCGTTCTAAATTGTAGGTCGTTTTGACAAATCTAGATGTATAGATTTTGCTATGCATCTAGATATATATTGTGTCTACATACATAGTAAAATTTGTGCATCTAGATTTATCAAAACAAGCTACAATTTGGAACGGAGGGAGTATATATGAATGATCGAATTCCCCACATATTTTTTGCTTTTTGAAAATTCTGTGATGAATTGGTATCTCTTGTATGTACAACCGCCTTAACCTCACGCCGAGACGTGGTGATATCTAATTTTTTTTTTGGAAAACTCTATTAATTGATGCACATGAATATCTTGAAAACACTTGGATTAAATACGAACATGATATCACGGCAGCCGTCTAAAACTACCAGTCTACCACCACACCCACAATTCTACATATGGTGCGCGTGCGACGGTGTCATTCATGCCTGCCGGGGTGAAAAAGGACAAAACGGGAAGCGTACCAACTGTAGGCAGCCATTGTTACATCCCGGCCTGCCATTTTGCACCCTCCAGTCCAGAGTAGGCTCCGGCTGTACTCCATATCCTAAACAAGCCCTAACACGCTGACCGATTCCTCTAATCACCTCGCAACGTGCCAAGGATTACGTGCAAATGCTGGATTAATCTATCGCTAATCGCTCCATCCCTCCCCCCACCACCTCCCCTGTCGCCGTCGCTGCCGCCGCCCACGCGCGCGCCCATATAAGCCGATCGCGCCCCCAGGCCCCGTCGTCGCCAGAGAGCCCGAATCCCCCGAGCCCGAGCTCAAGCGGCGCAATCGCAATTCGCAGCAGGTGCAGCTCGCTCGAGCAGGCGGCAGCGTGGGGGCGGCGGCGGGGCGGGGATGGGCAACTGCCAGGCGGCGGAGGCGGCGGCCGTGGTGATCCAGCACCCCGGCGGCAAGGTGGAGCGGCTGCACGGGCCGGCCACGGCGGGCGAGGTCATGCGCAGCAACCCCGGGCACTACGTCGCGCTCGTCGTCCTCCGCGTCTCCGGCGTCGGCGCCAAGACCGAGTCCGGTTGCGGCGGCGGAGGAGCCAGGATCACCAAGGTGAAGCTCCTCAAGCCCAAGGACGCGCTGCTGCTGGGCCAGGTCTACCGCCTCGTCACCTCGCAAGGTGCGTGCCTGATTGCTCTGCTGCTGGGTCCAATTCCTTCGTGTTTCTCTCTCGGAGATCGACGAGCTAGTATACGATACGATCCGTTCCCCCCACTGATGCTGTCGCGCGCACAGAGGTGGCGAAGGCGATCCAGGCCCGGCGGCAGGACAAGACGCGGCGGTGCGGGGAGGCGCCGGACGACCGGCGGCGTCAGCGGCCGTCACCGCAGCCGGGGCACGCCGCCGCCGACCAGGTGAGTGACTGCTCGTCCACTGTCCTGCCTTCGGGTTCAGAGATGTGATTCCAGACTCTGAATCGCTGACTCGCCGCGTTGTTTGTTCAGGAACGAAAGCGGGCGGAGAAGGCGGACCGGCAGCACCGCGGCGGCGGGCCCGGCGGAGGCGGCGCGAGGGGGCGGCACTGGCGGCCGTCGCTGCAGAGCATCTCCGAGTCGGCGAGCTGACGCCACCGCGGCTGCTCCGCTTCCGCGGCGAGTAGCAGCTGTAGTAGCAGTATAGAAAAGTCTAGAATTGTAGATGCGGTGTACATTGGGCGAGAGACTGAGAGGAGCGGCGAGAGAGATGGCAGCAGGAGCTGCATGCTCCCCGTGTAGTTGTCTTCAGATCACAGTGATGGAACAGTGAAGAAGAGGTAGCCTTGAAAATTTCCCCCGAATCTCCCTGAAATCGACCTCTCAGCCGTGAAATTGGTGCGTTCAAGTGGTACCATGTCGTGGCGTCAGGCGAGTCGTCACAGTTTGCCGCGTTCCGGCGTTCGCGGTGTCTGCAGGCTGCTGCCACGGCTCAGGCACCAGGCCATGAGAGAGAAGGGAGGCCCTCGACCTCCACGGCCCCACCCGCAGATTCAGAGAGAGAGGGGGGGGGGGGGGGGGGGGGGGGGGAAGAGAGAAGGCGATTGCTTCTTGCTCGAGTGGAGAGATCCGGATCCAGGCGCACCACCGCGCCTCGCCTCGCTGACAGAGCGGTGTCGACGGCGGAAGGCGATGGACGCATCGGCATCACGCCGGCGATTTTTTCAAGCAACGTCCTCTGCTCTGCTCTCTGTTCTGCAGCGCGATGCGTCGTCTCGTCACATGGCAGCAGGCAGCAGGCGATCACTGAATCTGAATTGCCGTTATCGATCTCATTGGTGCTGCTCTGCGTCTGCTCTGCCTGCAAAGTTGCAATGATGGGCTGGTGAGGATATCTCATGGCGCCATGGCCTCAGCACTCAGCACTCAGCAGCTCGGTCGTGCGTGACGAGCGAGCAATGATGGGTGCGCCAAAAGGGCAGTGGCCGCGCGCGCCATCGCCAATTCGCCATGGCCATGGCCTGGTGCGTGTGTTCGCGTGATGCAAGAGGCCGAGGGAAGGGGGCGCCAAAGGGCAGCGCTGGAATGGGCACAATCATGGCCCCCGGAAAGCCTCCCTCGCCCGGCTTTCTCCGGCCTGGCCAGGCCAGCAAAGATCCGGCTGGTGCAGCAGCAGCTGCAGCAATCGGGGAAAAGGTGTGGGATATCTGGGGCTGGTACGGGGAGATCACGGAAAGCAGAGCAGGGGCACAGCACTGAGGTAAAAAACCACCGCTACGGCCAAGATCCAAATCCTCTCAGCTTCCTCTCGCTTTTCTGGTCTTCACAGCTGAAGTGAAAAAGAACTCTATTTCCTACTACCCATCCCATTTCTTCAGAAACCCCGTTTCATCTAGCAACAGCTCGGTGGAACTTGAACATCTCTTCGCAGCAACACTGTTTCGTCTGCAAGCGGTGTGATGGGTTGATGGCAATATGGCATGATATTGCAGATGCAGGGCGCGCCGGTACTGAACAATGGTCACGTTCATCAGTCTCGTCCAACCAGAAGCGGCCATGTGGCGGGTGCACGGCCGCCACCGGCGCCATCGGTTTTGACTAGGTGCGCACCGTGCACATACCCTGCTGCCTGCTGCCGCTCGTGCACACAACATGCCTGTTGTTTAAGGGTGTGATTTAGTTACTTCATCTATTTCTAGCCTAGGAGTTATGTAGGACCTGCCCAAGCTAAACTTATCTAGTATTTTGTGGATTTGTTTGGTTGTCCGTATATTTTGTATTTATTTGGATACCTGCATTGCTTCTTAGGCTACACTGTTGTAGCTAGGCTGGTGCTAAAACTTAGCCTATTCAGACTACCAAACATCCAAGCATGCACTATGCAAGAGCCTACCAATCACAACCTAAGTAGCTACCCACGGCATTCTTCAGAAAGTGCAGGATATACTATATATATAAAAATAATAATGATAATAATGGCTCCTTGGTCACGCACTAATAGTAAGCTCCATACATTCCACCTAGCACTCCAGCTCCCAACTGCTCCATACAAACAACTCGATCGCAGTCCGGCGAAGGGCGGCACAAGACGTGTGTATGTTGAAATAGTCTGTTTCTTTATAAATATACGAGTTTTGCCAATGGGCACACCATATATTTTGTTGGGAAAGTGCTCTAAGCTTTGAGAGAAAGTGCCCCATACGTGATGTTGGGAAAGTGCTCTAATCCTATGTTGAAATAATCACTTTGTCTGACTAAACTTTAAACTTTAGTCGGTTTGCTTTAGTAAGTGGGAAGCAAACAAGGCCTCAGCCGGGCGGTAAATGGACAGCCCGCTTCACTCTCTCCTCTTCTCACATAAGATTTTAATGACAAATATGGCATGGATCATGTTACAGCCTGCTGAGTAGGATTTACTATACTTGCTCCGAGTCGATGGCGCATGTGAAAGAGTACGCGAGCAAACCAGAGGTGAGCGGAATGGACCACATGAGCCCGCGTGTGCTCCGTTAGAGCCTGCTGGCTCTGGAGCAACGCAAACCATTTTTGCGTGTTGTGGCCAGGAAGAAATCCAAACGCGTGAAGAAGGTGAGAAAGCTGCATCTCATGCCCATGGCGTGGCACGCCAACCTAACCAATCGCGCCGATGCAGAATTGCAAACCTTTTGTCCTGGAGACCTGGACTACTGAGGCAATGGACGTAGTCCCGTCTCGCCCACCCAGTATAGCGGCCAATTGGCAGCGGTCTGACCTGGCGTGCAGCACCGTGCTCGTACGCTGCCGCCGCTCCTGCACGCAGCATGTTTGTTGATTGAGCTGCGATATATATTAGTTATATTATATACACAAATGCTCCTTGGTCAGCTGATACACTGCACGCAGCGTCACGTCCTCCAGCTCCCAACTGCTCCAGACAAACAACTCGCAGTCCGGCCGGCGCAGCTCAGCGTCACGGTCGGGGAAAAGGAGTTCACTTGCTTGTGTACCGCGCTTGCCTGGCTTAATGATGCCAAAGTCCCAGACAGTGCGTTGACAGGACACACGTCGACTTAAACTAACCAAACAGTATAGTTGTATCTACCTGAGAGAGAGGTGACCTGCCACAGTGAAAAATACTAAAACCCCACTTGTCAGTTGTCACGCACAGAGCATGAGGTTTTGGACATCGACACGCTTCTACAGTTGATCAGCGAACCCATCTAACAACATCGCAGTACGAGGGGAAAAAAATACTTTCAAGATATCACACGCTAATGATCCCGATAGAATCATCACGAAGATCATGTTAATCGAGCTGCCTTTTATTGCGGTAAAGCTACCATTTGTTTTTTTTTTATTGCTGCAAAGCTGCACTCGGACCCGATCAACTTCTACACATCCTTCTCAGATTTTGTTCGTCGCTGTCATGATGTTAGGAGGAGATGTCGACGTGCATGCATAAAGGTGGAGCTTATGGTGACGACATGTGGCATTAAGAAGGGCGCTTCACAAGCCTTTCTGGATCTGTGGATCGGAGGCTTGATGATTGCCATGGACATGACCATATGAATTGACTTCGGGACAAGACGGCAATTTGCTGAGTCATGGCAGCGATGATTGTCATGAAGGAAGTGTTGTTGCAGGCGACACAAATAAAAAAAAATGGAGAGATAGGATTAGTGTTACCAGTAGTACCAGACTGTTAATAAGCTTGTCCAGTATCATCGATCGATTTGATCGATGGCTGTCTGGTGACTGCTCCATTAGAGCTGGGACCATTTTCCTGTTCCTTGTTCCTTGGGCTGCATATCTGGGCTTACAGGACACGGTGGTGGCAGCTCCGGCCCATAAGTTCAAATGGCCACATTATGGCCCATCTAGATGGGCCTTCAAAAGGCTTAAAATCGAACCGTTAGAAATCGGGATGGAGCTCCCGTGGGCCGTGGGCCTTGCTGCCGCCTACATCTACTCCACTCGTCTAAAAAAACAAATCTACTCCACTCCCTTCTGCTAGTGCGCTGCGCACTGCAAGAACGAGAGGAGAACGCGCGGCCAGATTCCGGAGCAAGAACCTCACCGTCCATCGACGAAACCCCGAGGTACGCCGCCGCCGGCACCGATTCGCGACCTCTTCGTTCCTCCTAGATCCCAATCAACATCTGCCTCCTACGCATATCTATCTGTTCCTCGCCGTCACAGGTTCGCTGCACGCCAAGTGCTCGTGCGAATACCCCAATGGTGCAAGTGAGCTGCGAACCCCCAGTTCGATCAATCGTTCGTTGATCTTTTTTGCTCCTCAGGTGCTTCTGACCGATGGCGACGCTCCACATCAAGCCGCTGCACGGCGCCGACGGCTACCTCCGGTGGAAGGAGTCCGTGCTCCTGCGCCTCCACACCGTCGGCGTCGCCCACGTGCTCTCGGACGACCCGCCGGCCGCTGGCGCCCAAGAAGCAAGAAGTGGGCGCGCGACGACGCGCTGTGCCGGGGCCGCATCCTCGCGGCGCTCTCGGACCACCTGCTCCCGGTCTACGTCCGGCACGGCACCGGCAGGGCTGTGGCGGGCCGTGGCGCGCACCTACAAGCCGGACTCTTTCTCCTGGCAGCTGAAGTTCGAGGAGCTCGAGTTCCGCGACGAGGAGACCCTCCTGGAGCGGGTCGCGCGCGCGGAGGCCCTTGCCATCGCTGCATCCATGTTTCTCGAGACCCACGACGCCTTGGTGGCTTGCAAGGTGTGCGCGAAGCTCCCGGACGTGGCTGAGGACGCCATCATGCATGGTGACGAGACGACCATGGATGGGGTCTGGAGGTCTGCCCAGGCCATGGAGAGGGTTCGCAACTGTAGGCAGGCAAGGGTGGTTAGGCAGGAAAGGGAGGACATGATCAGCAGCTGGAGCTGCGGCATGTCGGGGCACGTTGCGAAGAAGTGCAGGTGATCAATGCGTGGTGATGGCACCAACAATCAGAGAGCAATTGGGGGCTGTTACCTAAGTTGAGAGACACCAAGTGGCTTTACCCAATCCACCTCCCACATCAACAGTGCACTCAATTTTTAATGATGGGATATTGGAACGCCAACGCTGTCGTATTGGTAAATACCGAGCCATCAACTGGGGTACATGAAATTTCCATAAACTATGTTGATTCTGGACAATCATTCGATCGTAAGACTACAATTATCGACATATACTTTACCTCATCAGTTGCAGATACCATCCAAAATCCAAAATCCATGGTAAAGTGCAAGAAGCGCTCGGACTGGAACAAATGGAAGGAAGCAATTGAAGCATAGCCTTCCTCAATAAAAGAGAGGTATTCTTATCAGTGATACCTACACCTCCAAAAATCTTCCCTGTGGGTTTCAAATGGGTTTTCATCCAGAAGCGGAATGAGAACAATGAGGTGGTGAGATATAAGGCGGGGCTTGTAGCACAAGGGTTCACGCAAAGACCCGACATTAATTTAAATGAAACATATTCTCCAGTCATGAGTGGAATTACGTTCCGATATTTGATATCTCTAGCAATTCAAAAGCGTCTATCTATGCAGTTGATGGATGTCGTGACAGCATATTTATATGGATCACTAGATTCAGACATATATATGAAGGTGTCTGATGGGATCCCTATACTGAATGAAAGCGCAAATGTCAATGTGTATTGTGTAAAGCTCAAAAGATCACTCTATGGTCTTAAACAGTCGCAAAGAATGTCGTACAACCGGCTGAGTGAGTACCTTCTGCAGAAGGGTTACTCCAATAATGATGATTGCCCGTGCGTCTTCATCGAAAGATCCTCCACAGGATTTTACATTATATCAGTGTATGTAGATGATTTGAATATCATTGGCAACACATAGATGTTTATGAAGCCCGCAATCATGTTAAGACGGAGTTTGAGATGAAGGATTTGGGTAAAACCAGATTTTACTTAGGTTTGCAAATCGAGCACCTTCACTCAGGAATTTTAATGCATCAATCTGTTTATGTCCAGAAATTATTGGCGAAATTCAATATGGACAAAGCATGTCCAAATAAGAACCCTTGGTTGATTGATCTCTCGATAAATAAAAGGATATTTTCCGACTACGAGAGGAAGAAGAAGAGATATTAGGACCGGAATATCCCTATCTCAGTCTCATCGGGGCACTCATGTACCTTGCAAATAGTACCAGGCCTGACATTGCATTTGCAGTGAATCTGTTGGCAATACATAGTGCTGCCCCAACTGAGCATCATTGGACCGGGGGAAAACAAATCCTTAGGTACCTGAATGGCACTAAGGATCTTGGCTTATTCTTTCAGAAAACTGATAATCCTAGCTTGGTTGGATACACTAATGCTGGCTATATGTCTGATCCCCACAATGTCAGATTACAGACAGGTTTTGTATTCCTTCATGGAGAAACTGCCATATTATGGAAATCATCTAAACAAACATTAGTGGTTACCTCCACAAATCATTCTGAAATCATCGTATTATTTGAGGCGTCACGTGAATGCATGTGGCTCCGCAGAATGATAAACCATATTGAGCAACCATGTGGTATCGGTTACTCAAAATCACCTACCATTATGTATCAAGATAATGCTGCTTGTATTACACAGATGCAAACAAGCTACATCAAGAGCAATATCACCAAATATATTACTTCTAAGTTATTTTATCCCCATGAGCTTAAGAAAAGTGGAGAAATAAATATCTTACAGACAAAGTCTTATGATAATCTGGCAGATCTCTTCACCAAATCTCTACCTACTTCCTCGTTCGAGAGATGTGTTAAGGGAATTGGTATGAGACAGCTCAGAGACTTGCAAGCTCAAGGGGGAAACTCTCTGAATGATGGACCTTGTTAGACGCTTCACATTGTACTCTTTTCTTTTATGAGTTTTATCATCAGGTTTTCTCATACAAAGTTTTTAATGACAATGATCGATGCAAGCATATGCCTTATCTCATGTTTTCCCAATAGGGGTTTTTCTAGAGATAAAATAAGGCATGGATTACTCCTTAAATCTTGCAGGTTCATGATAGAGTAATCACCAGAAAAATTATTCCTATTTTTTCCATAGGATTTTTCAAATGAACTAAACGAACATGTTGATCTCAAGAAGGACTCAATAAAAAAGGGGAGTGTTACAAAAGGTCTTTATTTTATCTCGTCAATGCATCCGTCATGGGTTTAAGGCCATGGTAAAAACCATGGTTAAAGCCATCAATCAACCTTATTGCAAGACCATGAATCAACCTTATTGCAAGGACATGAATTAGCTCATTAGCCTAGTTGCTGCCTTTAGAATGAGAATTGATGTATTACACTAATGCCTAGAATTAACTAGGTTTGTAATCTCCCTATATAGAAGAGACCTTGAGATCAATAAGAATATGCTAATTCACTATTCACATCTTTCATTGGAAGCTCTTTCTGTCTCTACATTTTCAATTTTTAACACATGGCACGCTAAGCTGGACGAGATCGTGAGGAGGTGGAGAGGAGAGCCCGGCTCGACATGCGGAGGTACTTCTCGCTATCATAGGCTGCGTCGTCTCCATGGAAGCTGTCCGCTACTTCAACCCCCTCGACAGCTGCCATCCAGTGGTGGAAGTGGAGCAGCAAGAACCTGCAAGAGCACAATCAGAATCACCTAGCGTCACTCGGTCGATCAAGTAGGCAGGGTTGGGTAATGTAGAGAAATCATGAGAAGAATCTGTAACACTAGCCTGCTTCATTTATTTAGACTTTTGTATGCACACAACCTTTACTCTTCTATAGATGTATCCACCAACGAGAATTTGGTGATTGGTTATCAAATAATTCCATAAACTCAGTAAAACAGAAACATGAACACGGCTTCTTGTATTTGTTGCAACGAATGGATTCTCAGTCATCAGGTAAACTCTCCATCCACTGGCATTACATTGCTTATTACATGACAGCTTATACAAAATTAAAAAGAGAAGAAAATTTTACAACAGGCACACCACTTCTTCCGCAATCACAAAACGTGGCGCATGAAGCTTGCCATTGCATAAAACTGCCACTTCACTGTTTTCATCCGAGAAATACAGCGTTGCAAAAGGCAGCTGTTGCAGATCATGACAGCCCTCGTTCCACTGTCCACTTAGAAGTGGCTCTCTCAAACTTCTTTACCTTATAAGCACCAAAAGGATTTGGTTGCTAGGTTTTGTCAGGTCACACGAAAGGTCAGGCACTGCACTGTACTAGCATGGCCACCAATCGCTGACATTGTGAGGTTAGTCAGATACCATCCGGTCCTGCTGATTACATTGTTATTTTCCATTCAGTAGACAGGACTGCGATCTCGTTTTCCGGTCAATCTTCGGATCCTTGGAGATGGTGATGACACTTTACCATAGCCACTAGATCTCATCTCTGTCAGGCAAATTAAGAAATGGGGCAAAAAAGACAAAAGGCATCATTGTATGCAATAAGCAAAATACCTCATTCTTCAGCGATTGTAGATTACCGAAACTTTTTATTTACCTCTCTCTCTTTTAAGTTCCTGGTCTAACTCTTCCTTCCACTTCTTCTGTACTCCCGAAAAGCTAAGGCTGTAAAAAATAGTATTCCAACTGTTAGGTACCATTGGAAACATCATAATGAATGAGCTAACTAAGTGTCAGATTGACTAAATTCAACAAATGATAGCTCAAGATCATGTTGTTTATTGGGAGTTGAAGAGGGAGGACGATCAAAATACTCTTAACTAAATTAGTCCTAGGGAGAAGCATTTTTGCAATTAAATTTAACTGCTGTGCTACATCAATATTTTCTGCAGAAATATGGGATGCCACGGTAGTTACTATTTTTTCTCGAACACAGTAGTTACTATTCCTTATATATATCTCACACAATGCAAATATGCTGGCTTAATCATAGGACTAATCAATCCCTAATTATATTGAATGGCAGGAGTAAGTATGCAAGAGAATTTAATATTTGCACTGGCACACAAACCTTGGATTGTCTTGAGTATCATCATGGACCTTATCCTCAAGTTTATTGAGTCGAGGAGAAGCTATTTCTCTCAAGACACGACTGTTCTCCACACTGCTTCTTGAGGAGCGCCTAGTGCAACTCTTTGGACTGACATTATTCAGATTAACACAAATTGGCTCTATTGATGCACCTCCCACCATCTTAATTGCTCGAGGGGGTAACATGGGATTGGTCATGTTGCTTGCTCGGCAGACATCACTAAATCCTTGAGAAATTCCAGCGTTCACTGTGTTGTAGATAAAGGTGTCTGTAGTTTCTTCAGATCCATGGCCTGTCAAGATCCAAAACAATTTTTTTCAATTGAATTTCTGTTTATTAGAAATAAATGGGCTGAATTTGCAATGTCTCAAACATAACAAGCACCTTCTCATCCAGAAATTCCTTTATTTTTCATTCTGTAAATTCATCATCCTCTTCACAGCTTCCTTCACAAGGGAAGGTAAAATCATTTTGAGACATCTGACTTTCTGCAAGTTTGGCTAATCCAGCAAACTCCCTTGAATGACTAACTTGTTCTGGGCTTATGTCAAGTTTTCTTTCCCATTCATCAGATGGTTCGCACATAGGATTGAAACTCTGGAATTGACAGAAACGTCACATAACTGTAAGAACAATACTAAGGTAATTCAAAATACAAATTTCTGGGTGTGTATAAGCTAAATTTAATGGTGAAAGTAGATAAAAGTGAAGCCTTGGATGAAATTTTTAGAATAGCAAGAGTAAAGCGCAAATTCTCTTACTCATCCCATTGGGATGTGACACGTGTCATCATCATTGCAGTGCAGATCCCATAATGGTCTGGGTCTGGTGTCTGATGACTTGTAAGAATTCAAGTTGTGTAGCTTGCCTGGACGACTCAAGTCCCTATTTAGAAGTCAAAGAACTTGCTTAAAACAAAACTGAAAGCAGACAGCCTACCAGGTTCAAGAACAAATTTACACCAGAGGTCACTTACGAGTCATCAGTTGGAATTACATATGTAGTAGGCTCATTGCTGGTGGTTTCCTGTCAGTATTTATTTGTTTATATTGCCATGTTAGGTCAAATAAGAGAGAAGAAGGGCGAATCAAATTAGTTCTGACAATCAAACCTTGGGTGCAGCATGATTAAGCTGACAAAAATCCTCCATACCTCCTGTAACAAATGGGTGCTGCAAAAACATTTTTAAGGTGTTACTCTCCTCAAAGTATAATATGGTATAATTACAGCTACTGAAATCTCATGCAAGAAATCTAATGTACAAATACCTGCAATAAGTCTGATGCAACCGATCTCATTTCTGGTTCCCTGAAATAAGAAACAAGCTTGTCAAGGCGCTTGAAACTGGAGTCATTTACTAGTTATTATTTGCAAGTGTGTGAAAAGTGTACTGAATTGTCTGGGTGATAAATTTAAAGAAAAATTCTTGAAGATCCATGTACCAATAGATGTTGATTGGACAACAAATAAATTGCCTCACAAACAACAAATAATGTGCTTGTTCTCATTCTAGAACTTATTTTGTCGTCCGTCCATCATTCCTATTTTGTGTTTATACATGTGTATACTTACTAAAAAATAGCAAAAGGTCATCACATGCTTCATTGAATTTGTACCCATCTTTAATCTTAGCGACCAATGAACAAAAATAATTGAGTCTTGTGAAATGTAGGCTTGGCAAATGAGGTAGAGACACTTTAGAAAGATGGAAACATGTCGTTCCTCGAAATCCTATTACATCAAGTGAAAAAGAACACCTTCCGCATCTAACACTTCAAAGTATGTAACAAAAAAAATAATTGCAACACACAGATTTTAGAAGGTATTTGCATGTGCATCAAACACATGCTTGTACACAGTTTTTTTCTTTAAAAAAGACATGTTTGTGCAGAACCCCACAATCTGAACTCTGAAGAGGGGACATCACAAAGAGCAATCCAATGTGCTAATAAAGTTGTGCCATATCCCATAGTCAGATAATTGCTACCTTTGGCAAACTACAATACGCAACATTAATCATTTTTAGTTTGATGTAAAACAAACATGCCAACAATCTACTAATGTTCTTTTCAGATGATCATTCTAGAGACTGGAAGTGAAGTTTTGTTAACATTGTGCAAATGAAAGTCTAGTATTCTGCAGCTTCTGTTTAAAAGTTAGTTTTGTGATAGTGTAGAGTTTTACAAAGGTGTTATAGCATAATTTCAATCGGTAATCAAATTTGGAAACTTTTGTCTGCTTGGACACAAAACCCAGGTATTGAGTGTTATCATGGTAATTCTATCTTTATCTATAATTGCAAACATGACTAATAGTACTCATGTCCAGTTAGATAACATCAATAAATTATAGAATTAACACTGAAACAATAGACTCCTTATGTTTCTTTATAAGTTGGCGAAAGAAATTTCCTGAGTATAGCAAGTTTTTCATTAGACTACATGTCAAGGCTAATTGAATTTTATATTTATTATCAGCCATGCAGCAATATTGTCATTTATCAAGGGGTATAAAGCACCAAGATGTACTTTTGTAAGCATTTTAACAGAAAATCCTTGGCTTCTGGAGAGAGATGCTCTGGTATAGGTGGGTGTGATTTCGTCGTCCCAACATAATAAAGAAGAGAAACCTGAAAAGACTTAGGACCGTTAAGAATAATCGATGCATATAAATTCCAGAAGAAAACAGATGATGCAGTTTACCTCTTGATATTCGTGACTCCAAGGGGCTTTGCCTGTCGCCATTTCAATAACAGTGCACCCAACACTCCATATATCAGCAGAACTGCAAGGATGGACACTAAGTATCAATTGAAAAGATAAAAAAAGTTGGAAGTGCAGCAAAAAGTGGCCCAAGATCTTGTTCTGAATTTGCCATAACTATCAGCATGCTTGGAATTAATTAGAAGGAGAGACATCTACATAAAACTGTGAGCTACGTGTGCCCATGCAGGTCCTTGAGCAGCAATTTAAAACAGAAAAACTTGGAGAGCATAAATGTGTACTTAAATGTTTACATTATGTAAACAACAATTTCTAGAAAGGAAGTGTAGCTCAATGACGAATTAAAAAAATTGGTAAATAGTAGTATGTCAGTAAGAAACAGTGCTCCTGGTTGTTGTCATTTGTCTAATACCTTCCGGCATTTATTATAAAACTTGCAATATCATGAACACAATACAATTCTTTTAGACAGAAACAAGTTGCACTCATATTCTTCTTCATTCTTAAAGAAGTAACCACAGAGGTGCAATTTTTCTTTCTCAACTATACAATGCTGAATACCAAAAAAAAAATCACGGTTTACCAATTGTGACCACTTCCAACAATGACCTCTGGTGCCATCCAGTATGGTGTGCCTTCCATCGTCTTTGCAGCAGTTGCAGTTGCCTAACAGAAGACAAGCATGTAAATACAGTGGTTCAAGAAGGAAATAATCACATGAAAGATGTATAGACAATAAAAGGTCACAAGGAGTGTTGCGTTGAAATGATGAATAGAACTCCAAGAAGGAAAGTGTTTCTTTTTTTCCCATTTTTAGCTAGCTCATATGGTTCTGTGGTGAGTTCTGCTATAATTTATTTACTTCTAGTTGAGCATAAAAATGGATAAAAAGGGCATTCAAGTTTAAAATCTAGAAAATAAATTAAAAGGCATATGTAATACTTAAAATCTAACACATGATCAACTTGACATCAACTAGGTTTAGCAATGGAATACAAGCCAGTATAAAATAATGTAAAGGCATATGCGGACAACAGATATTGGCTATAACTAGTATATATACTTACCAACTTTTCTACTTGTTTAGATGCCCCAAAATCTGCTAATTTAATACATCCTTTGTTATCAACAAGTATGTTTGCTCCCTGAAATATGACAGTCACAAGAACACCGTTTTACAACCATATCATCAAATGCATTTAAGCATAAAGTTCAATTGCTGGAGAAATACTCATGCCTTTATATCCCTATGTATGATTCCATTCCGATGCAAATACTCCAAGCCATACAAAAGCTGTTTAGTATACTTTCTGATGACCTGATCAACAAATAAACAGCATGAAAACTACGCTTAATTGATGAACTAGAAGTAAAAAGAGCAACCAGAACATGCAATACTGACAGCCTCAGGGAATGATCCAAGCCTCCCAAGTAGTGACTGTATCGAGCCTCCAGGAACAAATTCTAACAAAATATTTAGTGTATTATCCTCCCGTACTGTGCCAATATATCTCTGATCAAGCAACATCAAACATATCAAATACCACTGTTAAAAGGAAGCCTAACCATGTTAAAATTGATAGTGAACTTACAACAATATTAGGATGTGAGAAGTTCTTAAGCATCTTCACTTCGTCCTCAAGTTCCCTTACATGTGCCTAGTCAATAAGTTTTCACATAAACATAATTTTAGGTCCACTAAAAGCACGAATTTGAGAATTGGGCAAACGATAAAGATAAGCGAGCTTGCAGATCAAAGGTACTAACTTGGGCCTTCTCCCTCGTCGCGTTGCTGCTTCCGATCAGAACCTGCAACCAAAAACCAACAAGAGATCCATTAAGTCGCCAGAAAACCTCCACAGATAGAAAGCCTGGCATCGTGGTGCAAGCTTCCCGACCTGCTTGACAGCCAGGAGCTCGCCGGAGTCGAGGTCCATGCCAAGGTAGACCTGCCCGAACGCGCCGCTCCCGATGAGGTCGCCCTTCCGCCACCGGATCGGCGGGTTCTCCTCTCCTCCGCCAATTCCTTCCTCCCGTACCCCGCCGCATCCCTCGGAGGCCGAGGCCGCGGCAACGGGAGCGGGCGGCGACACCGATGGCGGAGGCAGGAGGCGGCGCGTGGGCGAGGGGCTCTTGGTCGCCATCCCGAGCAGCCCCATCCCCCGCGACCTGCGGAGGCGGTTGCTGATCCGCTCCCTGAACCCTCCACCACCCGCGGCGGTGGAGGAAGAGGAGGGGGAAGCGGCGGGCTCGTCGAGCGCGGAAAGAGATGGAGCGGCGCACGGAGTCGAACAGCTCGTGGAACCCGCCTCCGCCGGCATAAGTCTCGCCGCATGGTGTGTCCGTCGGCGGCGAGGAACGGGAGGAGTTCGGGAATTGGATCGAGTGGGGAATTTGGGGGGATTTGGTGATTTCCCTTGGCTTCGTATCTGTGCGGCGTGGCTCGGCGATTTTCAAAATCTTGGGGTTGGGCCGTTAGGGAGGTGGCGTTGGACGGAAATGACCCCGCCGACTCGACCGTTGGGACGGGACGGACGGGAATTTGGGCTTTCGGGTTACAGTGGGCCAACGAAGGCTCAGCCCAAAGCGAACGCGTTCTTTTTACCTCCTCAGATTTAGGATCAATTCGTGTTTCCTTTCTAGACAATAAAACCATCCGTATGTACTTCTTAAACTCGCGATACCGAATACATAATCTCCATGGATGGTTTCTCTCAGCAATTTTGCTTTTCTTCTTTTATGTTTATTTTATCTGAATATTTAAAAAATTATAGTAAATCAAAAAAGTTATAAAATGGAAATCCAATTTTATTGGACTCCACATGAGTAACATATAATATGATATAATTTAGTAAATAAATTTTGTTATACTTTTAGATATATTTTTTTAATTAATTCATAGCTACAGTTTTTGTGGTCCAATCATGGTGAAATTTTTGTGGTGGGCTAATAATTATATGCTTGAGTTGTAGTAAAAATTCATGCTCATTGGATCATGTATGCTTGAAAAACTGAAGAATATCTAATATAGCTTGGAATTTAGTTACTTAAGCGTAAATGATCAAATGAGCATGAAAAAATTTAGTACAGCTCAAGCATATAATGATTAGCCCACCATAAAATTTCACCATAATTGGACAATGGTAATTGTAGCTATGAATTAATTATAGAAAAATATATATATATGTAAAAGTACAATAAATTTTTTTTACTAAATTATATTATATCATATCATATGTTCATTGCATAGATCTACTCATGTGGAGTCCAACAAAATTAAATTTTCTATTTTATAATTCTTTTTATTTACTATAATTTTTTAAAGATTCAACCAAAATAAACATAAAAGAAAAGGAGCAAAACCACTTAGAGAAACTAGCTAGGGAAATTATGTGTTCGGTATCGTGAGTTCAAGGAGTCTAGACGGACAGTTTTATTATCTAGGGAGAAAACGCGGATTCGTCCCAAATTCAGAAAGGTAAAAAGAACTTTTTCCAAATGGAAAAAACCCCTGCAAAGGAAAGGTGCTGCTGGACCGACCCAGGAAGGAAAAATCATTCAATGATTATTCATGGGCCAACTCGGCCCATTATGTCGTGGGCTCTGAGCCTTCTCCCCTGGCTGTGAAGTTTCCAGCTTTTCTTATTTTTACATTTTTTAATTCGGGTTTTAGCAGAAATAAATGCTCATTTAAAAATTTTACAAATCCATACCTCTCCCTCCCATTCAACCTGCGGAAACTGGATCTACCACCAATTCATACGGCTATAGCCGATTCAATTGGCTATAGCTAATTCAATTGGCTAAATTTACCTATAGACTATAGTGGGCCCGTAAATGAGCTGCCACCAGTTCACTTGGCGATATGTTGTCATGTGGGTCCCACCACCTCGCAAACCAATTAAAAGGCGGTATATTTTTGTTTATGCAGTGTATTTTGAAAACAAATGCATAACTTTTGCATATGACCTTGGATGAGGACAAAGATCCGTATGAAACTTGTAGAGCTCGATGGTATCTACAAATTTATAGTTCAACACCTTTTTATTTGAAGCCATCTTCATACCAAAATAATTGACACAAAGTTTAGATCGACAAATACAAATCTAATTATTTCTTTACCGAGATGGCTCTAAATGATAAAATGGTGAGCTAAAAGTTAAAAGTTGTAGATCCTGTCAAGCTCTACAATTTTTATATAAATTTTATCTCCATCAAAGATCATATGCAAAAATTATAATCTTTTATAAATACCTTGCAAAAAATATGCAATACAACCTTTTGATTGGGCTGTAAGGTGCTTGGGATCCACCCTGACAACCTTTCACCAATTGGTGGTAGGTTTGTTTCTCAGGGAATCTCGCCACGTCAATCGGCGGGAGAGATATAGATTTGAATCTGTTTATCGGACATTTATTTTTGCTAAAAATGAAATTAAAAAATAAAAAAATAAAAAAATCTTTCCCCCTTACGGCCATCAAGGGCATCAAGTAAATGCTTTGCTTCGTTAGAAAAAAAATCAAATTGCTAATCAGGTTTAGTTCATAAAATATTAATAGAATTAGAGGAGAAATGTCAGTTAAACCGGTAATTGTGCTGGAACCATTTTTCTGCCCACTACAGGATAGGAAGCTTCCTGTCTGCCACCACGGTTTCGCGTGGATATTGCATAGTACATGTATAAACAACAGGGGAGTTCCAAAACTCAAGCTTCTTTTGTGTAAAAGAAAAATGGTCTCGAATGAACACCTCCAGGTTGGGCCAGACATAGTGGTCATGGCAGTGGCAGCTGTTCTTCCTTTACAGGTATCCTGTTCCAAACAGGGTGGCTTCTTCCCCCAGTTGCAGCAAGAAAAGTTCAGTCGTTGATGCTCACTAATTTTAGCACTACTTTCTGGCACGCGATGCTTAGCTTCCCAGACACCTGAGACTTTAATCGAACTGATAAAGACTTGGGTTACCATTAACCTTGCATATCACTTGCCCACCAGCTATCTTCAGGGCCACCTGACCAATGGCAAATGACTGAATTTTTTTCAGTCAGGCTGCTCACTAACTGAAGAAGCCAAGCGAGCTGCAACAGCAGCTGTTTCTTGGATCCCAAACAAAGCAATGCCGCCACAGCGGGTCCAGCCGTCGCCCCAGGGTTTCTCGATAAGCAAAGTTCAGGGTTGGAGTGCGTTCAGCAGACAAAGAAAGCTGTACAAGCATTACAGTTTGAATGTTCGATGATGAACCCTCGTCCGGATATTCAATCACCAACCTTCGATCCCTTGACCTCCCACCAACCTAAAAAGGCTTTGACATTATTAAGAAGACAGCAGTATCATCTTAAACAATGGCTTATGCTTTGACATTACTCACTGTAAACTTTTGACATTGCTCCCTGCAAACACACAAACATTTTGGGCAACCACAGGCTCCAAACTGCAGTTTTGACGGTTATTTCCTGTCACAATGTATTTGTCAAATCCAATGGATTCATGATATCCTTAAGAGTATCTCCCAAGATAAATGTTAGTATGCGATTGTTATGATCCTGGACTGAATATTTAGAAAATTATTGGCCGTCAAAGTTTCAAAAGTTGAAACTAAAACGTGTCCAAGGCATCAAGTATTTTCCTTTTAGTGGAGGAGCAAATTTCTACGATCATCTGGTTACAAATACAAGCCATCCCTCTAGGCTGCCAGTCATTTGTGGGAAAGTTGATCACCAAACTCACCATGTAAACCTTCATACTGTATATGTGTAACATTTGCAATTAGCAAACACAATACTCCTTACATTTGCAAATAAGGCACTACGTAAATATTGTGATTGACAACAAAAAAGGAGCATGCAAGAACTTGCAAGCAATAACCTATGTACAGTTTGGCTGTCGTAACAAGAACAAAATAGCAGTACAGTACAGTATATAGCGGTACACTACAGAGTACAAAGCGCACACAAACTGCACTACATACCATCTGCACAACTGTCTCTAGTTTCATCTCCAACTCACTGCACCATTCATCCAAAATGACAGACCAAGAAGAAGAAAGCACTGAAAGATTTTCAACGCGATGAACAAAGCATGTCTCACAGCATCATGTAGCAGATGAACGGCAATTAATCGATGTACACGGATCGCCACTGATGAGAGCTTGTCGGCGTCGCGGCTGGCGGAGCGCTCCAGCTAGCCACGCGCCGGCGCTGAGGCTGCTTGCCGCCGCCATGATTGCCCTCGTTGTTCCTGGAGTTCGAGATCTGGTCGTCATCGCTGTTGTCGGCCAGGCCCAGCATTGTGCGCAGCGCCGTCTGCGCCATCTCCTTGTGAACGCCGGGGCTCGCCTGCTCGGCGATGAGCATCAGCGGCCGGTCTGCGCCCGCCGCCCTGGCGAGCCCCCGGAACCGCGGGCTGCCCCTGCTCATGGCGTACAATGCCGCGACACACCATTCCTGCAGCTCCGAGTTGCGGGATCCGTCGTCTGACAGGATGCCGGACGCCGTCGCCACGGACGCGACGGAGAGCAGGCTCATGGACGCGCCCGGGGCGCGCGCGAGCTTGGACTGGTTCACGGCGGCGAGGGAGAGGTGGTACAGCGCCATCCCGGCGTCGCGGCGCGCTCGCGGGGCGTGGTCGCGGCCCGCGAGGAGCGGCGGCACGGCCCCGAGCACGCCGATGGCCGCGTGGTTGCCCTCGTGGAGCGCGAGGCCGAAGAGCGCGCCGGCCGCGTGCTCGCGCGCCTCCGGCGGCGCGGCGGCGGAGGCGATGGCGTCGACGAGCGCCGGCACGGCGCCCGCGCGCACGACGGGCACCCTGTTCTCCGCTCCAGCGAGAGGTTCGCCAGCGCCGCGGCGGCGTCGGCGCGCGCCGGGGCGGTGTGGCGCGAGGAGAGCAGCACCCGCCGAAGCGCCGCGAGGAGGCGCGGCACGCAGAGCGCGCGCCGCCTCTCCGCGCCCTCCCGCGTGGCGCGCCGCAGCGCAGCCATCGCCGCCTCCACCTCCCTCTCGTCCCCCGCCTCCACCGCCTTCGCCACCGCCTCCTCCTCGGCGTCAGCGACACGCGCCGGCTCCTCTTCTTTCTCTTTCTCTTTCTCTTTCGGCGCCGCCTTCCCGCCGCGCACCCCCTCCACATCGGCCGCGGCCATCTCCCTCGACGACCTACCTGACGTCGACGACGACGACGTCGACGCAGCGGACGCCCCCTCTGACGAGCACGACAGGTTGGACGCCGACTTCGCTGGCGCCCGCGCCGCCGGCACCGCGCGGAGCACGGCCTCCCTCGCCTCCTCGGCAGGAGGAGCCACGGGCGCCGCGCGGCCGGTGCGCGCGCACCACGTCCGGACGGCCGCCCGGAGCGCGTCGTTGGGTATGGCGACGGCAACACCACCGCCCGGCGTGCTCCCTTCGGCCGCCACCACTCCGTCCGGTGCGAGCGAGAGCCCCAGCTCGGCGCAGGCCCGGACGCACGCGCGCTCGTACGTCCGGCCCGACGGCAGGATGACCGGGTCCGTCATGGGCGCGCCCAGGATCGGGCACAGGAACTCCGCCGGCACCTCCTCTTGCGCCTCCTTCCTCACCGGGGACGGAGGGACAGGGACGTCGGGCGGCCTGTTCTTCGCCTTGGACGCCGCCGCCGCCGGCGGCAGGGACAGGGACCGGAAGGGCAGCAGCTTCCAGCGCCGCGCGCGCTCGGCACCCATCTGGCCGCGTCGCCGGCGCCGGAGCTTTTGAGCAGCAAAGCAGCGGCCGCCTTTAGGTGGCGCAGAGCCAATAATGGCGGCTGCTTTTGGCTCGGGGCTCGGCAACTTTGGCCGGCTGGCTCGCTCGCTCGCTGGGGAGTGGAGAGTGGAGGGGCTTTTCCTGGGCGGTTAAATATTGCGAGGGAGAGGCGGTGGCTTAGCCGTGAAGCGACGAGCGGTTAGTTCGTTAGGCTGCCCGGCGCGGGCGGAAGGCTGCGGCGGAGGGGGGCTGCCGTGGCTGCGGTGGGACACCGGAGCAATGGAGCGTTGCGGATGGACGGACGCAGCCGCGTCGCCTCGCGCGGGAGGAAAGCCGGCGCCGGTCGTTTACGGCGTCTTTTTGTCGGGGGTGGAGGGTCCGGCTAAGCTTCCATGGCCTCAAATTTCATGGAGTTTCATCATCTTTAACTAGGCGTTAGATGTAGATCCAACAACTCTATATCTTGAGAGTTAATAAAAACAGTGAGATACCAGCAATGGTACTGGATTAGTGTCGTGGCGACTAATGACACGTAGCAGTTCTAAATTTCGAATAGCGAAATTAAAGAAAGTTATTCTTATTTAAGTTCAATTTTCACCCTCCAACTAACACAAAGTTGGTTTTTAATCTTTAACTACAAATCGGATATGAAACATCATCCAATAGTTAAAAACGGACAAATTTAATCCCTTGAGTGGTTTCAAATATAGTTTTTCTCTTTTTTTTGAAATTTAGAAAATTTTGGTTTGATCTAGAAATTCAAAAGTAATTATTTTAAAATAAAAGGAATATGAAACTGGTACAAAAAATCTTCTAAAAGTGTAACCTATTTATTTTGTGCTCTAGTTGAAGTTATTTGTATTTTATTTATTAAAAATAGTATGTGTGACTACAAGGAAAAAAATAGATTCAAATAATTGATGCATTCTTCAAATAGAACCTAACTTTTTCAAAAAAACATAACTCTTCATCCCTTCGATGAACCCCTCCCTCCTCCCTCACACATTCTTATTGCCACTTAAACTCCCCCTTATCACCTGAGCTTGAGCTATCAACACAACGAATAGCGACCTAACACGAGCGAGATCGGTTACTAAGTTCTGACTCGCTATATTTTTCGATGCACTATCTTGTGACATTGTTGTGGGTTTGTCAGTAGTAGCCAATAAGCTTAGAAAAAGTTAGCGTGTTCGCTTATCTGGTTAATCTGGCGTGATGTGCGCCTCGCGTCCGGTTCAGAGCTGCTCGTTACCTGGCAAATCTGGTGCTTAGCTACGGTTCTTGCAGATACGATGCAGGCTGCCTGATTGTCCATCACTCTGTCAAGAGTGTGACGCCGCATGCGAGACGAGAGCACCCTACCTGTGTGTGCTGTGTGAGATCTTGTCCTACATACTCTACTCCCGGCCATCAAATGTTCTGGAAACTGCAAACGGCTGACGGCGTCCTGGCAAAATTGGCATGTACTAAACTGAGCTCGGCTGAGCTGAGCCCTGCAGGCTCATGTCCGTGAGCATGCAGCTGCAACTGTTTAACACTACCGCATCACAGCTCCATGGTTCAGATGCTCTATTTCTCAACAGTATATAGGATGGCACGCGCATAAGCTTGGTGCTTCTCCTCCGATTTTCACCTGTCAAAAGCGAGAGGCGCACATGTCTGCTGCTGGCCCCTTTCTTCCGTACTACCGGTACTTGCAGGGGTTTTGTGAGAGTACAAGGAAAGAGGTAGTCTAATATTTCGAACTGAATCTGATGAACGCAAAGTGGTGGCTACCTGCTGGGTGCACTAAGATCCGGTATAGTATAAACTCTTCAGATCACAGCTCGCAGTGTTCAGAGCCTGCCATGATCCTGGCCAGATATACAAATCATTCCACTAGCAGGCAAGTGCGTGCGCTTTAACTTGAACGTGGTAAACATAATCTTTCTCCCGAGCACGATGATTTCAAGCGTTGTGGGGGGCTTTGGAGATCCCATCCCGGGACGAAAAGGCGGTGGGAAAAGCGACCATCAGGCAAAAGCGGCAAGCTTTGCCAGATGCCCCGGTCCAGACAGCAGGATCCATCCGTGCCCAGCGACGTGCTTGGATGGAAAGCTTCGGTTCAGAGCATGGTGCGCGAGGTCAATAAGAAATTGTTAGGAAGCAACAGATCAGATGATGAGAGCTCTGTGCACAACAGATCAGATGAGATCATCGCTTCCAAGGAAGGTGGAGCCTTTCCTCACGTTCATCTCTCCATCTCTCACCTAAAATTAAAAGGGAAACTAATCTGAAGAGTTAAGCTGAAGCCGGAGCAGAAACCTCAACTGGGGCTGACGCGGGTACAGGGGCCGGCGCAGCAGATCGAGCCGAGGCGGGTACAGAAAGCGCAGGGAACTTGGACACATCCTCGACGTCCAGCGCCGGCGCAGAATTGCTGCGCTCCGGGTACTTATCATTGGCAGCCTGCCTCTGCCGCTGCGGGTAGTAGCCACCATTGCCGGCGCGCTCCTGTTGGTATCTACCAACATTGCCACCCTGCTGCTGGAAGCCTCCATTGCCTTGGTACCCGCCGTTGCCCCTGCCGTAGCCGTAGCCATCGTTGCCCATGTTGTACTCGTTGCGGCGGCTGGAGTAGTCGCCCCTCGGAGCGTCGTCGCCTCGGCCATTGTAGACCCTTGACGCACCATTGCCATTTTGGATGGCAGCTTCGTTCTTGGTGCTGTTGTCACGGCTGCCACCCTGAAAAGGGCCATTGAAGCGACCACGAACAGAAGAGCCATCTTCGTGGTCATAAGAGACACGCTTTGGCGGCCTGAACCCAAGGTTTTGGCAGGGGACAGTAACCTGAAAACAGATGATAAAGATTAGATTATATACGACACATCAAGTTGGCACTGAACTACAATATTTTAAGAAAATCCTTATACCTTCTTAGGTTTAGCATCCTTTGCAGTGGTCTCCTTTCCATCTGCCTCAACTGTTTCTTCCTTCTTGCTAGCATCCTTAACCTTGGGCTGAGCCTTTTCTGCCTTCATGATATCCTCATGATCCAGCTTCTTTTTTGCCAACATCTGCAGACCTTTAAATTCTTCAGCAGTGACCTTCCTCACCTCAGTTTTCAAGGCCTCTGAGAACTTCTTCGTCTCCCCACGCATCCTCTCATACTCAGCAAGGGTCTGATGAAATTATGAAGGTCAGGAAACACACGGCAAGCAACAATTGAACGAAATTGCATGATCAGCGAGGCATTACCTTTTTCTCTTCTTCCAGTGGTTGCTTTTCAATCTGTTTCTTCGAACCATCTACCTCAAAATCTTGCTTCTTTGCCTTCTCCGTCTCACTGCCGCTGCTTTTCTTAGCATTTTTCTTCTTCCTCTTCTCAGAGCCATTGAGTCTCTCCTTTCGGAAAATTGTCCTTTCTCCGGTGCCGGCACCTTGTCCATTGTGAGGACCATCTTTGGTAGCACCCCTGCCAATAAAGCATAACATTGATAAGTTTCAAACAAAAAACTCACATCTATGTAAGGAGATATCTGGAGAATTTGTACAGCAGAATATTAGAACTTACCCAGCAGACTTGTCTGATTCCGAAGCAGGCACGGCATCGCCATTATCAGCATTGGCCTCCTTTTGATCTGTCGCGCTAGCACACACTACATTCTCTTCAGGCCTTTCCTCAGCCTCTGTTCCAGCATCAGAGGATGCCTTCACCTTGCGCGCATACACCTTCTTCATCCTGGGCTGGCCTTGACGGTTCCCCTGCCTCTCACCATTGTTGTAGTTGCCCTGAACTCTCTCAACCTGCCTCTCATTATGTCCATATGAGTAGTGCTCACCACCATCACACATCTGGTCGTTGTCCCCACAGTTGCCACCATCATTATTGTTGTAGATATTGCCATTAACACCTTCATAATTGCTGCCAGAATCTGCATTGGTAAAATCGGAATTGTTGAGTTTCTTCCTCTCATCCTCCTCCAAAGGAATGTTATGCTCCTCATAGAAAGCTTTTCTTTGAGGCACTAATATGGCTTCCTCGATCCTCAGTTTCCTCTGCTCCTGCCTCAGTCTCCTTTGCTCCTCGAACAACTCCTTGATACGGTCTTCATTCCCTTGCTTCTCCTTCAACTTTGCTTCCTCCTCCCTCAGTTTTATTAGAACCTCCCTCAACCTTTTCAGCTCTTGCTGACACTTTCTGACACCTGGCATCCAACAAGAACATGGCGGGGTGAGACGGGAACCAAATCACACATGAAAACTAATAACTTGATAAACACAGAGATTATAATTACCAAAACATAACAAAGTCGATCTACCAATCAGTAATAGTGGCATAAAAGGTAACTGAATATGACAATTGACATAAATGGAAAGAATACATCACGCGAATACAATAGCATATAAGACTAGAATTAACTGAACAAGATCGGTATAAGAAATCATATCATATAATTATAACTAGCTAGTAATTTATAAAGATTCGGACCACCACATGACATGACAACACGCATAGATTGACAAACGGATCGAACATATAAGAGATTGAACAATGATTGTAAAAATGGATCTACACTAATCTCTATCCACATGACAAACAACCCAACGCGAGCAATCGTCTAATCTAATCTAATCTAGATAAGACTAGTAGAAAGCACGTGCCCACACACGTGTTTAAAGTCTCTTGTTTTGGAAAACAAATCTAAATCACCACCAAACTAAAATCCAATAGACAAAAAATTTAGAAACCGTCCATAATGACATAAGAACTTAAGTACGTACTGCAATCCACTTTAATGATTACAACAGTTATTTTGGTATGCAATAATATAATGCTAATTTCACCAAAGGAACATAAATAACTTTGTGCTCTTACTTATGTTCATGTGCTTTACTGGTGGTTACATTCTCCCTTTATATTTCAGCTTTAGGTACCAAATGTTAACAGCATTTAGTTGTTTACAGAAAAAATAATAGAAAATTACTTACTTTGGGGCAGATGCCTGCTATACACTGATATGGTAACAGAATTATAATTAAAAATTTGCATTCATCTACAAATAAGAAAATAATGTACATCCGGTTTCATAACATTTTTTTTTTCCATACTGAACACTTCATCACATTTTTTTTGTTTACAGCCGTGGAAACTGACAAAATTTTATCAGATCATGACAAGGTTTACAGATAGTTTCAAAACCAAGTTAAAGAGAATATGACTGAAGATGCTTTGGTCTTCTAACATTAATTTCTTTTCTTTTGTACTCTATGAGCATGGAAAAATCAGAGTTTAGATAAGACTTGTCATATTGACATATGTGCTATCCGGAAAACATGCTATATCTGAAATTGCCATGCTTACATGCCATGCAAGGTGATTGAAAGAAATTGAGCATACTGCAGAAAACAGCAGAACAGAAAATGAAAACAGCAGAACAGAAAACTAAGTAGGTTGGTGCATTCATTTTTCTATATACAAGATCGCAACAGATCATATAAATGACTCTATGACACTGTACCATACAACTAACTAATTTGCAATAGTAAGAAAACTAATCACACTAATGAACTCAATTGTTTGAGTGTATTTTTTGCACCATTAGGTCACCCACATCTGAAATTAAATTCGTCTATGCATGATCGATGGCTCAATTTGCAGGGGGGAAAACTTGCACGTGTGACGTGTTTACACTTGTCAATCGGCAACATTGAGTCATCTCTGAATCAACCAATTTGGCTGGCCACGAAACTCATTAGTAGTACTAATTTTCTAGCATGTTAAGCTCACTTAAATATCTCAAAATTTCATCTACCAGCGAACAAGCAAGTCACCACGAGCGATCGTTTAATCTAATGTAATCTAGATAAGATTAAGAGGACAAGACGACGGGGAGGGGGATCGATGCATACCATTATCGTGCTGCATCTTGGTGAAGTAGGAGTATCTGGGCTTCCCGTGGGCGGCCGTCTCGACGGGGTCGGCGGCGTCGGCGAGGTTGGCAGCGGCAGCCTCGGTCTTCTTCTTGCCGACGACGACGGAGATCGCGGCCTCCCCGGACTCGCCGTCCGCGAGCTCCAGCAGGTCGAAGTTGCAGGTGACCATTGCGGCGGCGGCGGCGGCGGCGCAAGTAGCTAAACCCTCGTGGCGAGCCCTGGTCAGACTCGAGAAGGCGGCGCTGCGGGCTCTCGATTGGACGATCCGATCGTTGGGCTGGTTGGTTGGTGGAGGGGTGGCGTGGTGGGCGATGCGTTTTAAAGGGCCAGGAACCGGGACGCCCCTGTTGGATCGGCGTCCGGCGCGGAGGGGCATCGCCAAAAGAAAACGTTGCCCAGGACCTTGTCAGAGTTCGTGTCGAGATCGGCGACATCGCGTTGCGATAACACGGTTCCCTGCTTAATTAGAGTCGTGTCTGTATTACGTATACCAACTATACACGCAGATGTCGCCCACCGACTATAAACCAAACCAGTTACCAGGCTGCAGCCTGATCGACACGCTCGACATCGTAAACGTCGCTGCTGCTGCGACCTCGAGATACGCGGATCGACGACCGGCGGCGAGATGGCGGGAGGCGGCGGTATCAAGGCGAGCGCCCAACATGTGGGCTTTCCTCGCCGACAACGATCCTGGCCACAGCGAGGCGGCGGCCGTCGAGCAGAGACTTGACGACGGGAAGGCCAGGGGCAAGGGGCCCGCCGCCGGGGACAAGCGGCAGGCCGTGGCCAGCGGCGAGCCGGAGAGCAGCGGGGTCGGCGGCGACGCTGCGAAGCACGATCGCGAGTACAAGCAGGCGCGGATGGAGCGCAACAAGAAGCAGAAGAAGCCGCCGCCGGCGGCCAACGGCGAGGCGAGCACCTCCCTGACCGCCGGGGAGCGCCAGAGCCAGACGACGAAGGGGCCGGCGCCGACGATGATAAGCACAAACGGGGAGGCCGAGGATGGCGACGGCGGCTACAGCTCGGGCCAGTCCGACAGCGACGAGGAGGACGAGGGCGGAGCTGCGGCGGCGGGTGGCAGCAGTTGCCGGAAGCTGCTCCGCGGGCTGTTCCATGCGGCCGTTGTGATGGTCCTCGCCGCCGTCTTTGTCAATGTCGCTGCGGCGCCTGCTGGCACCGCCGGCCCTCCAACCTGACCGCCGATGCTGTCAGTGCATCTCGACTTAGTCCACATGGTTAGTTTCTTTAGATGTCTTAATACACATGTTCGATTGCAAAAAAGGTTAGCAATCCTGCGTTTTGAAAAAAATCCTGCATTTATTTATTAAATGCAACAGCCTTGTTTCAGGCAGATGGACGCATCGTTCTCTCTATATCCTCTCAATTTCATGTTGCAGTTGCTGTCTGCACTCACACGCACGAATCCTCCATATCTCACTTGAACAGCGATTTGATCTCTGTTTGGTATTTTGCTGTCACTTTGTCCGTCTTATTTTCATGGTGGGTGTCATCAGTGCATTGTCAATCTGAACAGAAAATAATGTCAAGCTTGCAAGAAAGATAACTTCTTGAGTAAAATACGAGTGAAAACTTACTGTAAACGGTTCGTCGACAATCATGATAGGGCCGAAGCGGAAAGAGCAATGTGCGGTCCTGAAATTTATTGGCAAAATAATTCAATGCCTCCTCTGATTTAACTGTGATAAGCGCCAAATAGCCACATCATACATCAAATTACTATAATGAAATTGTCAGTGCACACAAAGAATGACATCGTCCCAAAAAACCCATGTATGGCTGTAACTATCTCCCGATCAAACCAACAGAATTGCATGTACCACATTTTTAGTTCTGTTCACCGATGTTTTAAGATTCCCAGCAGTAAGAAGAGGGCAGCAGAATGAGAGAAACAACAACAGATCAGGCAACTCTTACCAGGTTCTCAGCTCATCATATAGCATATTCATGACCTTATCTTTCGCTACTTCGCCATTCTCATCAACGAGGGACTTCCTTTTTGCTTCTGCCAGAACTTCATCATTGTTGGGAACAATTATGGTACCGAGACACCGTTGATCCTATGCAGAGAACAAACGAAGGAATTTCATAACTACGAAGGTTAATAATCTGTTTACCATAGCAGTATCCAAATATAATCTTGTCACAACAAAAGTATGAGAGATAATTTTTGATAAATACAAGTACAATGCAAGAGACAGTGAGAGCACCAAGAGGCAGTTCTGGGAAGACCTAGATAGCATGGATAATACCGTTCCTAGCAGCGAGAAACTCTTCATAGGAGGAGATCTCAACGGCCATGTGGATGCAACTAATGTAGGATTCGAGCGAGTGCACGGAGGCTTTAGGTATGGTTGCAAGAGTCAAGAGGGGGAGGATATTTTGAACTTCGCGTTGGCCTACGACTTGTTGATAAAGAATACCGTTTTTAGGAAGAGAGAATCCCATCTTGTAACCTTTCATAGTGGACAACACTCGAGCCAGATCGACTTTATCCTTGCTAGGAGGGAGGATAGACGGGATTGCTTAGATTGCAAGGTAATACCCGGGGAGTGTGTTGTCCCTCAACACAAGCTTGTGGTGGCGGACTTTCGTTTTCGGGTACGTGTCCATCGAGATAAACGCACCAAGATTGCGAGAACGAAGTGGTGGAAGCTCAGAGGGGAAGAGGCGCAAACGTTCAAGGAGAGAATGCTAGGTGAGGGGCCCTGGGAGGAAGGAGAAGATGCAGAAGACATGTGGCTAAAGATGGCAACATGTGTTCGGAAGGTGGCCTCAGAGGTGTTTGGCGTGAGTAGGGGAGGCAAACAGGAAGGGAAAGACAACTGGTGGTGGAATGACGAGGTGCAAAGGGTTATTAAGGAGAAGAAGAAGTGTTTCAAGCGTCTCCACCTTAATAAGAGTGCAGCCAACATCGAGAGCTATAATTTAGCGAAGAGGGTTGTAAAGCGAGCTGTGAGCGTAGCAAAGGGTAAAGCGTATGATGACCTGTATCAGCGGCTAGCCACGAAGGAAGGGGAGAAAGACGTCTATAGGATGGTTAGGATCTGCGAGCGGAAGACAAGAGATATCAACCAAATCAAATGCATCAAGGATGGAACAGATCGACTTCTAATGAAGGATGAGGAGATCAAGGACAGATGGCGAGAGTATTTTGATAAGTTGTTTAATGGGGAGAATGAGGGCCCTACCCTTGAGTTAGATGACTCTTTTGATGACACCAACAGACACTTTGTGAGGAGAATTCAGGAGGCTGAGATCGGGGAGGCGTTGAAAAGGATGAGGGGGGTAAAGCGATGGGCCCTGATGGTATCCCCATTGAGGTGTGAAAATGCCTAGGTGCCAAAGCGATAGTATGGTTAAGTAAGCTTTTTAACCTTATTTTTCAGTCCAGCAGAATGCCTGAAGAATGGAGAAGTATATTAGTACCAATCTTCAAGAACAAAGGAGATGTTCAAAGTTGTACTAATTACCGTGGGATTAAACTGATGAGCCATACGATGAAGCTTTGGGAGAGGGTTATCGAGCACCGTCTGTAACAAGTGTGACCCAAAACCAGTTTGGGTTCATGCCTGGAAGGTCGACCATGGAGGCGATTTTCTTAATCCGACAATTGATGGAGAGATATAGAGAGCAGAAGAAGGACTTGCATATGGTCTTTATTGACCTTAAGAAGGCATATGATAAAATACCGAGAAATGTCATGTGGTGGGCCTTGGAGAAGCACAAAGTCCCAACTAAGTACATTACCCTCATCAAGGATATGTATAAGAATGCGATGATGTTTGTCCGGACATGTGATGGTGACACCACTAACTTTCCTATTAACATAGGCCTACATCCGGGGTCAGCATTGAGTTCTTAGTTATTTGCCTTGGTGATGGATGAGGTCACAAGGGACATATAAGATGATATCCCTTGGTGTATGCTCTTTGCTGATGATGTGGTGCTGGTTGACGAGAGTAGGGAAATGATTAATAGGAAGTTAGAGTTGTGGAGACGCACGTTAGAGTCGAAAGGGTTCAGACTCAGTAGGACCAAGACCGAGTACATGATGTGCGATTTCAGCGCGACTAGGCATGAGGATGGAGATGTTAGCCTCAATGGGCAAGTGGTGGCCCAGAAGGATACTTTTCGGTATTTAGGTTCGATGCTTCAAAAGGATGGCGACATTGATGAAGATGTTAGATATAGAATCTCAGCTGTCTGGTTAAAGTGGCGTCAAGCTTCTGGCGTCCTATGTGACAGAAGGGTGCCACAAAAGTTAAAAGGTAAGTTCTATAGGACAGCGATTCGTCCGGCGATGTTATACGATGTTGAATGTTGGCCTACAAAAAGACGACATGTCCAACAACTGAGTGTAGTACAGATGCGGATGTTGCGGTGGTTTTGCGGGCACACACGAAGGGATAGAGTCCGGAACGAAGTTATTCGGGATAGAGTCGGGGTGGCACCAATTGAGGAGAAACTTATCCAACATCGATTGAGATGGTTTGGACATGTCCAACGGAGATCCCTTAAGGCGCCGGTGCGTAGTGGGGTTCTAAAGCAGGCCGAAAATGTAAAGAGAGGTAGAGGTAGACCTAAACTAACTTGGGACGAGTCGGTGAAGAGAGACCTTAACGAGTGGAATATCTCCAAAGAGGTAGCTTTGGATAGGAGCGCTTGGAGACTCGCCATCCACGTACCTGAAGATCCGTGATCTTTGTTTTTTTTATGTGTTTCATCTCTAGCCTACCCCAACTTGCTTGGGACAAAAAAGACTATGTTGTTGTTGTTGTACAAGTACAATGCAATAGCAGTAACATTGCACAGTTTCTGATAATGACATTCCCTAGTTGTATCACAAACTGTTTTTCGTATGTCAAACATTAATATTTTTTAATATACTGATGGGCACGTTTTTGAAAGTGCGTCCAGATAGATTATAAAACATAGGATAAAAAAAGAGAGGATGGAGAAGTAGAAAAACAAACCTGTACAAAGTTTCATAGACCAGCGGTATAATATAGTGAGGTTGGTAACACTGCAAATCTTCCTATCAAAGAAAATAGAAGAAGATGTCAAACTGCCCTAAGGAACTTCAGCATCTTTTGCAGCAGATAGACAATAAAACTAGTAAACAACAACACAGATAGAAGTGCAGAATGGAATTCTGCAGACTGCTGCATGCCAATACAAGATCTGACTCATTTTGCAGCTTTTAGTAAGCTGATGAAGAATATTATAGCATTAGTCATGCATCTGAGCACACAAATATAGTATAAGACCGCATGAATTTCTTGATAACAATAATAATAGGTGATTTATATGGAAGCTAACTATAGTAATCGTCCTTAATAACATTATAAAGTGCTTAATGCAAAGACCAAATATAGCTAGGTAATTTATGTTGGAGTATGCAAAAACTATACCTTCAGGTACTTGACGGCAGTGTAGACTTGCTGGATTCCGTAAGTGAAGATGAAGTACTCACAAGCACGCTCATAAGCATGCCATGGTGGAAGCATGCTTAGGAACCTATCACCAGGTTCTGCTGGTACAATGTCCCACAAATTCTTTATCTGTGGAACATATCAGCATTGAAATAGGTCTAATATAATATAAAAGGTGGACTATTTTTCTTTTTTTTTCGACCGTGCCTGAGCACGTTTTTCATTAAGAGGGAGAAGGTGGACTATTTGACCCCCCCCCCCCCCCCCCCCCTATTGCTAAGGATGATGTAGCTCATCCAGTTCTTATGTAGAGGGAGTGAGGGAGAACGCCAAACTTGCACCCAGAGTTGCATGTCCCCTGAAAACATGAAGTAGAAACAATGGAAGAACTCAGTAAGGCATTTTAAAACGAATGGTCATTTATAGAGCTTCTTTCCATTTATAACTGCTACAAGCGAATTTGAGGGTTGAAGTCTTGTAAAACCATCTGGGTTGACGTAGATAAGGACCAGAACTTCATTTAATGACATGTCAGACTGGAATTCCTACGGCTCTAACCCTATATGATATCAACTACGTAAAAGTCCAATTTGGTTTAATTTGAAATTTATTTTAAAAAACAATTCAGTAAAACTCACCTTTCTGAATGAGTGTATATTTGAAATAATTCTTCATCGAGAGATCTTGTTCATCTAACAACATTGATTGCACCAGTAGCCATGATTCCTGTATATCATATGTTGTTAGTAAAAATCATCAATGATGAATGAAGCTGCTCATGTATTGGACAGTAGTTAAATGAAACCATCTAGATAACTGACTAAAAATGGTAAACACATAATTAAGCAGATAAATTCATAAAAATGTAGATAGCATTGTGTTTTACGGCCTTAGAGCACATCTTTATCTATTTGAAAAATCAAGCCCATGCTGATAGTTGTGGACTAGTATCTGTAAACTTAGATGTCATAGCTACCACATTGCTATGTGGGAGCTTCAACCATGGCATGTTTGCTACTTTGCTTTGGAAGAAATAGAATTCACATAAACTCCAAATGCAACTACAGTAATGCTAACCTTCTAGCGCTCCAGCAGCAAATATCAGAAAGGATAAATAACCACAAAACTATCACCAGGAAAGAAACAATAAAAGGGAACGTCAGCATTGGGATCACAATGCGTATCTCAAAACAATGAAGGTATGTTACCTTGATCTGCAACTAACCACCAACATGAGTTGTCAGCTAAAAGAGCTAGCTTTTTCATCTGGAGCAATGCCAATGGCCCTTAGACCTTGAGAAAAATCCAATATTTCTTGTTCAAGCTGATAAGAACATAAATTAGCAATTAGATACCATAAATCTGCGGCCATTAAATCTCTGAAATAAATGCGATCGTGTATTCTAAATGTGATAGGGAAGATGAATAAATTGTAGGTGATGAGAACGTGTGACTCAAATAGAGCAGTATTCATTATTGTTCATGTTTGTGTGCATCTAAACTGAAATCATGCAGATGCTTGTTCTAAATATTCATAATGGCTTTTTTTATCTTTTCCTTTAAAGGTGATTATTCAGCAATGGAAGAACGAAAACATTTATCAATGCCCATATCCGTTGATTTCTCATTTTAATCCTAGATTATCAAGCATCAATGATTCATATTGGAGCCAGAGATGTACGTGTGTATATGTCCATTCTGTCGGCGGTTCATGATAAGGATCTATTACAGCTATGAGGTCAGGATATTTTTCTGCCGCTGTCCTCCAGATATCTGGAACTGCCTTCCATTCATGCACGTTCAAGTCACTTCCGCCAGGTAATAGAACACTCTCAAGTAGAGGAGAGCAGTTTCTACGAAGTGGATGTTCAAGCTACAAAGTTGAAGTGGAATAATGCAACTTTCAGGCAAAACATCTTATATTTTGAGTAAGAACTCAATAATGCCCATGCAGTAATCCATCAAATATACCACTCATGCTTCACAGCATAACTATTTTGCAGCAGAATACTTGAGACTCCCACAGTTTCACAATTTCACGCATGTACCAACAATTTCGCGATTCCATGTAGAACAGTGGGAACAGATCCACAATCCAGATCAGCTTCCCACAGGGCTAAACAGGAATCTACAGATCAAAAGGGTCCAAATAACAAAATCAAGACTCCTCCCACAAAGCTAAAAGAGAATCTACACATCAAAGGGACCCAGCTAACCAAGGATCAGGATGGTAGGAACGGCTGTACCACCTCATCTGCCCCCCTTAATTGACATGGTTTATACTGCGGTACTGCCTAGATCGATCACACTCGCACAGCCAATTTGGATAATGAACTCAACACCTAATTAAAGGTGGGCCGAAAGTAAGTGGCTCCTCCATAACCAAAGCGCCTATTGCTGAGGCACAAAAGGGGTGGTACCACTGCCAGGTAGGGATCGCCCCCACCGGGGAGACTGAACCTCGGGCGCCCGGCATTTATAGCAACAAAGCGGCGCCGTTCGGATCGCGGATCGCCGCAGCCTCCCCGGCCGGCTCACCGGAATCGGAGAAATTCCGGCGAAATGGTAACGAGCACGGGCGTTTTGGCCCGCCTCAACGCGGAGCACGACGACGGAGTAGGAACAAGGGGATGGAATCACCGCGAAACAAACAGGGTGGAGAGCAAGGACTAACCGCGGAGTCGGCGGACGGGGGCGGCGGAGAGGCGGCCGACGCGTACCGGGGCAGGCCGCCGCGCGGCGGGGGAGCAGCGCTGCGGGGCGCCGAGGGGGGCTGAGGAGCGGAGAGGGCGAGCGGCGCGGGAAGCAGAACCCGGCCATCTGGCCGGACATAAAAAAGCAGAGACCAGCGGAGCCACTCTGGACTGGAGAGTGATGTGTGTGTGTCTGCTGCGTGACGCACGCCAACGAGCGCTCCGGCTCCGCTGTGCAGCGGCTAATCGCGGGAAGTAGTTGCTATATCTAGCTACAGCTTCTGCGATGATTGATTCAAAATTTTGTTTGTCCTGAAATACAATCAAAGTTTATTGAACATCTAATGGAAAGAAGTCATGTATATTTCTCGGTAAACAAACAGGTATTGGACAATCCGTGACCATATGGGAGCAGGTCGAAAATTTCGGCTCAAGCCCAGCCTACATATTGGTTGGGTTTGGTCGGTCGGGTGTTTTTCAAGCGGGTTGAGTTGGGTTAGCCGAATTAGACAGCCCGTGATCAAATCTACCGTCCGCACATGCCGCAGCCGCTCTTTAAGCTTCGCCTTCCGCTAACCACTTCAACGAGCCTCCTTTGTCGCCAACACTTCCCAGGCTTCCTCCGCCACCATGGCTGTGGCACTACCGCCACCTACCGTCCTGTCCAGGCACCACTACCACCACCGGTCCGGCGGCCTATCCTGACATTGCTTGAATCCCGCAAATATAGATCCCTGCCCCAACCTGAAAAGGAAAAATCCGGTTTACATCTTCCGAACTATCGCAAAAAATCCGATTTACGATCTTTAATTACAAAATCGGATATCATAGACCATCCAACTGTTGAAACCGGATAAATTTGGCTCTTAGAGTGGTTTTGAAGGTGGCTTTGTATTTTTTTAAAAAATAGAAAAAATCTAATTAGATCTAAAAAATTAAAACTAATTCATTTTAAATCAGAAAAATTATGAAACTAGTACCAAAATTTTTCTAAAAATGTAATCTATCTATTATAGCTCTACTTGAATCTTATTTATTTAAAAATATTAGGCACAACTAAAAATAACTAAATACTATGAATATGAAAAAATTAGATACGAATAACTGACAAGTATAGTGCCAATAGATAGGTTACATTTTTAGATAACTTTTGATATCCATTTCGTACTTTTTTATTTCTTATGAATTTTTAATTTAAATCTGAATATTTTTAATTTTTATAAAATGGAAAATCAGCTTCGAAACCACCCAAAAGGCCAAATTCGTCCGGTTTCGACGGTTGGATGGCCTATTGATGATTCAAAATTTAGTAAGATTCTTACAGGATTCGATCAAGAAAAGAAATCAATCAACCAATGGAAGTTTATCCAAAAGAGACCGAGTTAAAGAAGTAATCATGAAGACTACGATATGGTAATTTAAATTTATCTATTAATTAGACAGAGTCAGTTGTTTTTCCTTTTATCTTTAGGAAAGTTTATGTCGTGTCCAATAAGAACTAGTCTCCACCTATGGGTATAGATATGTACACCCAGGGTCATTGTAATTTATCTCTCGATTAATACAACGCAACTTTCGGCGCATCACCACTCTTTTTTAGGTTTTTACGACCGGTGGAACTTGGCACTTGACGCGGGGCTGCATCGCTTGGATCCCCGGCGAAAGGGTAAGTCCTAAATTCCGCCAGCCCTAGCAATTGTATCGACCATATTGATGTTGTCCAAGGCTGCATCGTTTCGATCTCTTGGATTACTCTGGTTCCGTTGGTATAGTCATCTGCCAGTTATCAATTTTTATCAAGTCTTGCAAGGCTGCATCGTTCGACCTCTTGCTAGATATGATAGAACCACACTTAACCTTGTTTAGATGTATCAGCTTATATCTTTTGAATATGTTGTTCGGTGAAAGATTAATTTATTTAATGAAAATATCAGATTAGCTCATATTAACATATTATCTATTAAATGTTTATTGTACTTTTATCCTATAGTGACTAAATCCACAGGCTCGTAGCTTTTAATTTATTGTCCTGCTGTTAATGCTGTCTTAATTTGATCTGATTGATAGTGATGATAGATTAATTGCTATTAGCTTGATGATTTTCTTTACGATAACTGTTCAGTAATTATTCAGCAATTGTTTAATCATCATCGGCCCACTGGCCGATAGCTTATGCTTCATAATCATCCTCTAGGTTGATTCGGCTCCTATAAGGGAAGACCTGTTCATGCTCATCAAGATGCTGGAATCAGCCTCTAGTCAATAACTTATTTATTATGTTTTATTTTGCTGCATTGCTACTGCTACCAGCACAAGGATCGTATCGCCTGATTGGCCGATCGCCTCAGACTTTAAAAGGATTATTTTACCTTGTCAGTTGCATGATCAAATTGAGTGGCACGCCGCGAACCTCAAGATTCAGATCTGCTCTGGAGCTAAGCAGATCTCCCAACCTAGAGTGTTGCGCGCGAGGAATCATCATTCGATTGATTTTTTCGCCAACACCTATATTATCCGATTTTGTAATTGAAGGTTGAAAATTGGATTTTTATAATAGTTTAAGAGTGTAAACTAAATTTTTTCCGACGTAAAACCTTGAAATCCTAATTTTATTTCCAAATCATAACTAATTGGAATTTTGTTGGAGTTGGATTCGTTGTCGGAGAATAGGAGGAGATCACCGGATTATTCGTCGAAAAAATGAGGAAGCTGATTTGTTACTTCTCTAATTTTTTTTTACCTTTTTGGCCTCCGACCTCCTCTCCTCTTCCTCGTATCTGACGAATGGGTGGCTCTCGCGGCAAGCTAAAATCGAGAGCCGATTTTGGATTTTGGATTTTCTTTTTACTTTTTTTTCTTGATCGAGCTTCGAGCCTTCCAGGCTCTAGCTTTTGTTGAAGTTCATGATCTCCCTAAACTGTCCTTCTCCCTGTTCTTCCCACTCCGTCCTCCAACTGCGAACACTCCCCCTGTTCACTTCCCTTCCGCTCTCTATTTCTCTTCTGCTAGGGTTTCTCCCCATCCAAATCCTCGCTCCACGGCCATGGCGAAGACGAAGCAGGGCAAGAAGGACGTGGATTTGTACACCATCCGCGGCACCAACAAGGTCGTCAGAGGTAATTTCCCCCACCCCTTGCTCCGGTCGCTGCCGTGCGTGCGTGTGTATCCTTGTTTTCCGGCGAGGAATCTGATGCCGCTGCAATGTCCGTGCCGGGAAGTGGGCGACTGCGTGCTTATGCGGCCGTCGGACTCGGACAATCAGCCGTACGTGGCGCGGGTGGAGAAGATGGAGGCCGACGGGCGCGGCAGCGTGCGGGTGCGGGTGCGCTGGTACTACCGCCCTGAGGAGTCCAAGGGCGGCCGCCGGCAGTTCCACGGCGCCAAGGAGCTATTCCTCTCCGACCATTTCGACCTGCAGAGCGCCCACACCATCGAGGGCAAGTGTGTTGTCCACTCTTTCAAGAACTACACCAAGCTCGACAATGTGGGCCCCGAGGACTTCTTCTGCCGATTTGAGTACAAGGCGGCCACCGGCTCATTCACCCCTGATCGCGTCGCAGTGTACAGAGCTCAATGAAGCCTTCTTTTATTGTTCTTTTCCTGTTGGTGCATTTTGAGCTTTCTTGCCAGCTAATTTTGATTTGTGATTTTCTGTTTTAAGGTATTGCAAGTGTGAGATGCCTTACAACCCCGATGATCTCATGGTACAATGTGACGCATGCAAGGACTGGTACACTTGTCTCAGGGATTTGCAATTTAACATTTTACTGATGATTACCTGTGTTTTGTCCACTTAGTGCTTGTAGAGTGCAGAAATTTCAAATTGATTTTGCAGGAAAGCACATTAATACTAGTGCGTGGCATAATAACCACACTCTTACTGTTTTTGGAATCGGAGATCCATGGCTTTGCTGCTTAGTTGTAAAATTAAAATGGATAATGATCACAGATGTTTGTTATTGTATCATTCTTAGATCTTTACACAGCAAATATGACTTGATTTCAATAGCCAAGGACTATAGGAAATGTGTCTATTGCTCTACATTGTCTCAAATTGGACACATTGTAGGAATTGAACTTTCGCTTTATACATGAAGGATAGCACCATTGCATATAAAATGAATTGTCTTATATGTCATCCTATATACAAAGTGATGCAAGAGGATTCAGGATTTCATGCAGGGGATTTAGATTTTTGTAGCTGTACTGCTGTATCAAGAGAACTGCTAGAGCATATAGCTAAGATTGTTTGGTCCTGACAGCTTCTTCATTTGTGCATGCCATAATATGTTTCTATGTTCACAATATCCATGTCCATTTTGTTTGGAAACTTTGTTACACCAAGGACAATGTGCAATTTCTCAAGAGCCTCAAAGTTTAGGTACCATCAACTTGCATAAAACTAATTGAGATATTATGTGAATCATATTTGCTTAGAAGTGAGATATTATGTGAATCATATTTGCTTAGAAGTGCAAAATGGAGGTGCATGCTTTTGACGTGGTATGCAATCATGTAATTTGCCATGTCACCTGCACCTTTCAAAATAAAATTTGAAATAGTAATTAGATTTCCTCCATATATTGATGCGCAGCTCTCCTGCGCGTTTGAGAAAAAAAAATTAGATTTCCTCCCATTGGATGTTTTATGGTGTCAGGACTCAGGGTCCATGCAAATAAATATAAAGATACCAATTTGGGAATGTACAGAAATTTTGTTTTCCCTGTTCCCTTTTATGCTGTTATTGATCTTCCATACACACATATTATTGGGGTCCCGCCTTATTCAAATTCTATACTATACAGGTTCCATCCATCTTGCATGGGCATGACCATTGAACAGGCGAAGAAGCTAGACCACTTTGTTTGTTCAGACTGTGTGAAGGAAAATGGATCAAAGAGACTTTCAAACGCATATGCTACGTCCCCAAATTCGGAGCCTAAGGTAAGCTAACTCCTTGTCCTTTATATATTGTATGCCTGATTTTTGTTTTTCTTTTCTAGATAATTAATTGCTGGACTCTTTAAGTTATATGTTCCTTTTTCTTGGCATAACATTTATGGAATTGTTTTTTAGCTCATGACATTCTTTGCCAGCTATTTCTTGAGTTAGCAAATTCTCAGAAGCCAGAAGGCATTTTCTGATCTCCCATGGAATCTGAGTTTGCACTATGCTTAGATTGAAACCATGGGTTTTAGTGCCTTTGATTGGTATCTCAAGGGGCTTTTCAGTTTTGTGCTATTGTTCTAAAGCTCATACTTCTTTGGTGGAGCTTTTGCTTTCTGCCTAAATATCAATTTCAGTTATAGTTACTAGAGTAAAATGCATGGCCGGTTCTTAAACTTGTTTGGTTGTGTCATTTAGGTCCCTATACTCCTAAATTGCAGATTTGACTCCCTAAACTTAGCCTCGAGTGTCATTTAGGTCCCTTTACTCTCAAAATGCAAATCTAAATCCCTAAACTTAGCTTCGGGTGTCATCTAGGTCTGTATACTACTAAAATACAGTTACATCCCCACTAATAAAACATAATAGGATCAAATATTGTGCTTTCAAGCACGTCATTACTTTCACTGCCTTCTTTTCTAATTGGTTTTGTTGCCCCTTCATTTGGTAATTCATGGTGTTCATAAAGCCCCTGATTCTATTTCTAGATTGGCATGTGCAGCTACAAGTTATTTAAGTTTGAATAATCTTCCAAGAATAAAGTACGGTTTTCATGCACACCTAACAAGCTAAGATATTGCCTCCAAAATAAAACATCATCAAGTTAAGCTTCGTGGATTCATACTCATCGATATTCTTTTATACATGTTAAGCTAAAATTTACTTTATTTGACTATAATGAAATTATATCTATACAAATAAGTTTTATCCATTTAATTGGGATTTCACTGCATTTTGATAATACAGGGATCTAGGTGACACCCGAAGCTAAGTTTAGGGATTTAGATTTGTATTTTGAGAGTAAAGGGATCTAAATGACACCCGAGGCTAAGTTTAGGGAGTCAAATCTGCAATTTCGGAGTATAGGGACATAAATGACACAACCAAACAAGTTTAAGGACCGACCATGCACTTTACTCTAGTTACTATCTTATCCTTATTTCAAATCCTTCATGGAAATGAGCTTTATTCAATTTGCAGAAGCTGTATTGGGCTGCCTTTGCTTGTGCCTCACAATTATTGATGTATCTAAAAACTATTCAACTTAACTCCAGAATATCTACCGATTCTTCATGCATATTTTGTTTACCTTATCTCCATGGATAGCTGACATGGGTGTGGTTGATTCTCGGGAAAATTGGATATGTACCACTAAAAGATCCTATCTTTTGCTATGTACCATCAAAAGAATCATCTCTAGCTATGTAGCATCAAAAGATCACGTTTCTTTGAAATTTACCACTTCCATTAGTTTTTCTAACATCCGTGACGACGATGGCTGGCGCACGCGGATGGTAGAGCAGGAACAGTGTGGCCGTGGCGCACGGCGGCGCCCTGGAGGAGGCATAGGAGGGCCACGACGCAGGACGCCGCGGAGAGGAGCGGTGGCCGGAGCGTGCGGCCGCGCAGCTCCAGCGCAGATCTGGCCATGGCGGCCGGGCTGGGCGCATGAATCTTGCGGGGGTTCTTGGTGGTGGTGGGGAAACTGCTCCCTGCTCCTCCCTTCGATTTGCTGCATGCCGCACCAAATCCACCGGAGCCACCAAGCTGCTGCTCAATTCAATCCTCTCGAGCACGCATAGAAAAGCAGCAGTAGCACGCCAACTTCATTTACGAATTTTTTGCTACAGACAATATCTAATTTGTGCCACGTTTGATTGATGCAATTCGATTGCTTGTTGATTGCCGGTCATACGTTCGATTCATGCTTAAGGACGCGAGAAATGCCACCTTGTTTGATGCCGCGGGTAGAGGAGCGGCGGCCGGCGCGGGCAGGCCCCAGGAGGCCGGGTGGCGGCCGGCAGCGAGCTCCGTCACGCCCCTGCTGGCCGGCGAGCTCCGCCATGGCCAGTCAGGCGAGCTCCGCCGCACCCTGCAGGTGGGCGAGCTCCGCCGCGGCCAGGTGAGCTCTGCCGCGCTGCTCACCTCCGGCGTGCTCTGAACGTCGCTTGGCTTAGAAGGCAGTCAGATGTAGAAAATCTAACGGAAGTGGTAAATGTCAAAGAAACGTGATCTTTCGATTCTACATAGCTATAGATGATTCTTTTGATGGTACATAGCAAAAGATAGGATCTTTTAGTGGTACACATCCAATTTTCCCTTGATTCTCAGATTGGCACAAGTCTTGATCTTTACATGTTTCGAGTGCTTCCTTTAAGATGTAGTATGCATGTTTTGTGCAGTATAAGGAAAAAGTGACTCTGGATTAATGCAGCAATATGAACCTATCTTATTACAGTACTATCTTTTTGGTAACCACTATGCATACTGCTGTGGTCTTTATCTCTGCATCTTAATAGCAATTCAACCACACAAACATTAAATCCTCTACTATGTTTTTCCTAATGCATGCTTGTTCTTTTTTGGCTCATAAATTGTAGGCTGAATCAAAAAGGCAGAGGAGGTAACAGCTCGGAGCGCCAGCATCCATCGCCGAGGAGACGTGCTGCTTCTGCGGTGAACCAGCCCTTGTCATTGCGAGAGCGGAGGTGTACAGTGCAGTAGAGCAAGTGTTTGCGGAACCTTAGGCTCCGTTGTCTCTTGGGCTGTCAGGCATTATGTCCTGTTATCGGGGAACGGTTTTGTTCATTTCAGTCGGTGTGGCATGCCGTTGTATGGTGTGGCATGCTGTTGTTGTTTGGGGAACAGGGGGTGCTGTTGTTGTTAGGGGAACAGGGGGTACGGCCTCGGTGTTGGCTTGTCGGATTAGCAGCTGCCTGTGCATTGTGTTAACTGAACTGCTGTCGACAGTTACCTCTGTGGCTGATGATTCCAGTCATGTGTAAGTTGCCTCTGGGCTCTGTTGTTGCAGAGCCCAAACAAACACGAACAATGTTGCCTGTTAACTGCTATTGCTGCGGTTCTGTACCCCGCTTTCCTTTCTCCGTACTCGAGCCAATCTGCCATTTGTTACGGCAGATGATTACAGGCGGCGTCTGGAGATCACCAGCTTCTATATTGTTGCTGATCTGTTTGATGATCCTGCGGGTGATCGTGACTGCAACCAGTTGTCTTTCTCTCCGCGGATTGAAGTGGCCCTCGCCGCGGACCACTGGCGCCGAGGACGACCACGTCGCCGGAATGGGGGAGCCATCCGAGCCCAGCGGTTCCCAGCCGTTTGTTTTGCCTCTCCAAATCGACGCGAGTGGCGGGCGCGCGAGCCAAGCACATCCCTTCCTTCCCTCCCAGTTCCCGCACCCCTCCAGCTAGCTTAGCTACTCATGCCGCCGGCTGCTCTTCGCCTGGTCGCCGCCGCGGCCGGCGCCGCTCCGCCGCGAGCTCGCGGCGGCCGCACCGGGGCGCGGCGCGGCGGTGGGGTGCTCCTGCGCGCCAGAGCGGCGGCTGGGGAGGCCGCGCCGCCGCCTTCCAGGACCCAGGTGAGCCGCGGGGCCGAAATGCGGTACGGTCGTCCAGATTAATGCGTTGATGTCGGTTGATACGAACAGAAATGTCGCGCAAATTGATGGGAATGTTGCCGGTAAAAAGTTAAAACATCAATGTACAACCCATCACTCTGATGGGAACAATTTTGAGGCTAATGTAGCACATTAATCTATTGAGGTTCCTCATGTGAGTTTATGTTATGAAGGATTGACAATGCTAAGCGGTGTAGGTGATAATGGAGAAGATCTCTAGTGGTGAAGAAGTTGGGGGTGCTGGAGGGGCATACTCATACAGTGCACTGAAAAGATTGGATCAAATATGGTCTAGTATATGTGAACCACAAGTAGGTATGTCTCGGATAATCTAAACATTATGCAGGGAAGGTCATCTGGATTTATTGTTTCTGATATTAGCTCTACTAAGTTTGGCAATCATGATCGATACTTGGATTCATATCTTTTACACGTGAGTTTTGGTTGCTTCATCTGTTATTCACCGCATACAGCCGCAGGAAACTCCAATTTGGCTCATCATGTGGAAAGCTCTCCAAACCTATGAAAATCAGTTTGCTCAATAGGAAGCTTTTACAGGCTTTGCCAAACACCACTTCCTGCTAGAAATCTTTTGTCCAAACAAGCATGGAATTGAAATGTGCCATACATATTTCGTTTGTTCGATGAACCGCTTGAGGATAGTCAGACAAGCATGATTGGTAGTGCTGATAGTCAGCAGTTAACTTCTGAAAGACTAACTGTATGACTTTCCAGTTTAACAATGGACTTGCAACTGTATTTAGTAAAAAAGTTAAACAATTGTAACTGAAAGTTTGAACATCTCTTTAACTACATACTGATGGAAATGCATGCATGCAGATTCCAAAGTCCCTGAAGTTGTTACTCGGGTTCAAGGGCCGTTGGCTGATTCTAATCTTGGTGCTGGTTCAGAGATATTTGATGTAATAGTGTGCGGTGGCACATTAGGTATATTTGTAGCTACTGCCCTCAGTTCTAAAGGCCTTCGGGTTGGAATTATCGAAAGAAACATAATCAAAGGGGTAATTCAACCCTATATGGCTATTCCTGAGTTGTCCCAAGAACATTTTACTGAATCATGAAACGTATCCCTATATCTGAAAAACAGAGGGAACAAGAGTGGAATATTTCAAGAAAGGAGCTTATGGAAATTGTGGAGATTGGCATCCTTTCAGAAGCAGAGCTTGAACAAATTATTTCAAGTGATTTCAATCCTGTAAGACCTTTCAGATCACAAATTGACATCAAATACTATTTTTGTTTAATCATGCCTTGTTGTCTATCAATTCACCTTTTCCTTTTTTCTTTGCTGTGCAGAATAGATGCGGATTTGAGGATAAAGGTGAAATTTGGGTGGAGAACATTCTTAATCTTGGTATTTCGTAAGTTTATCTGCTGGTGCCACATATAAATCAGCTTTCATTAGTTTGTATTGTGCCAGTTTCAAGATCTTGGGAAAATGCATGCTGCCCACGTGATTTTGATGTTTACGAAATATGCAAGACGAGAGTATAAATATATGATCGAACAAATATGTTCTATGTTTGTACTTATGGCATAGTCTGAAAAGGATAAATATGTAGTATCTGAAGTGGCAATGAGTAACAAAAGACTAACATGTATCTTGTTATTGTTACATAGGTCTTCAACTTCTGTTTGCAAGTTCAATTCCTTCTTCCTTCTGTTTGGTTTATATTTTAAGTCAATTAATATCTAAAACATATGTATGCGGCAATTAGGAATACCATATAAAACTATTTCTTGATTAAAAGTCATCTTCAGGATAATGAATTATTAGCAAAACAGAAAAACAGAACTTCGGTATATGGTATAGTAACAAGACTAGTAGTGATACCCACATATAGTCTAGTGCCCTATGTAATTTCTTGCAGCAAGAGAAAGCTCTTAACATAAATAAAGAAATAATCTTAGCTGATCTATCAGTTTATTTTACATTTTCAGGCCTGCTAAACTTGTTGAAACCATGAAAGAACGCTTCATTTCTTCAGGAGGAGCAATATTTGAGGGGAAGAGTCTATCAAGCATTTATATCTATGATGATCGTGCAGTAAGCAAATTTTATTTTGTCTACTTAGCCATAATAAAACTACTTCAATGGAGATTCTAAATTTTATAAGTACTTTTGGCATAGGATTTTTTTTTGTAATAGATTGACCTGCATTATCCTTATCTGATTCTGGATGTATAATTGTCTTGTCTTGACTAATATAAGCAAAAGACACTCGACCACGGGACGGCTTCACTAATATAGTAAACACATATTTTGATCAAGAAATCATTCCATTTATTATGTATACTTTTAAATGTTTTTTTTTCAAAATCACTTACTTTAGAGTTTAGACCAGTAGATCTATCGTTGTGCTAGTTTGGCATTAGATAGTTGGTATTTCCAAGCAAGGAGGTATTAACATTCCACTGTTTTCCAACAGGTTCTAAAACTGAGTGATGGTGATTCCTTGCCTTGCAGACTTGTTGTTGATGCTATGGGTAATTTTTCTCCAATCGTGCGGCAGGTATTTCCACATATCTATGTATCCAAAGTCACGTCATAACTTAACACAGGCCTGATAATGTAGGGTGCTGGCTCGGCCCCCGTGTCGCCCTAGGGGCGACCCGGGCGCCGCCGCCTCCCTCTCCCCAGCGCTCCCTCACTCCTCCCCTCCGACTCGCCGCCGCCGGAGCTCGCCGGTGGAAGTCCACTCGGCCGCGATGAGGGCGGCGGCGGGCGCCCCTTCCCTTCCTTTGAGGATCTCCCCTTTCTCCTTTCCCTCCTTTTCTTCCCGCCGGGCTTGCTGCACTAGTCGCCGGTCGCTGGCCGCTGGCGTCCTTTTCGCCAGCTGTGCGCAGATCCGGCACTGGTGGGTGCGGATCCGGGGCCGTCTGGCCCGTGGGGGCAAGCCCCTTGCGGTTCCGCTTGGGGCATGCCGGCTGAAGCATGAACCAGCCCGACCTCCATCGTCGGCCGTTCGAGATGGTCGGGTGCTTGTTCCGCTGCTGGATTTTGACGCGCGGCCGTGGCCCTGCGCCATTCCCGGCGGCGAGCTGTTGGTGCCCTTCGTCGCTGCTTCCTTCGGCTTCCCGGTGCTGCGCGCGATGCCCCCATTGTGGAGCCTGCGGGCGCCGGGGGATGGCGGCCGCGGCGGCTGGTGTCTTGCGTCGCTGCCGGCCTACGCCACTGCGGTCGGTCCGGCGGCCGCCGCCGCCGTTTCCAGCCTCCCGGGGCCCTGATCTGCCATTTGGGGAGGGTGCGCGTCCGTGGCCCCGCGCCATTCCCGGCGGCGTGCCGTTGCTGCCCTTGGTCGTTGCTTCCTGCGGGCTCTGGGTGCTCCGCGCGACGCCCCCGCTGCGGGGCCTGCGCGAGCGCCGGGGGATGGCGGCCGCGGCGGCATGTGGCTTGCGTCGCCACCGGCCTGCCATTCCTGTCGGTGGCATTCTTGGCTGCTCCGTGCTCTGCAATGTTTTGGCCGGAGTGGTTCGTGATGGTACTGGGCCTTGCCTTGCCTCGCCAGAGCTCTTGCAGTGGACGACATGGTGGCAGCTTGGTGTGTCCCCGGTGGCAGCGGGGAACACTTCTTTGTCTCTGCTCTTCCCGATTTGTATATGGCGTGTTGGGCCTTGACCGAGCAGCGAAAGCGTTGCGCCCGGTGCGCGGGGAGGAATTCCACCTCCGCTCAGTCCGCCTGTGCCTGGTGCTCGTGCCTTCATTGGCCGATGTGCAGCGAAAGCATCGCGCTCGGTGCGCGGGGAGGTGTTTCACCTTCGCACGTCACCGCTCCAGCCGAGTTCTTGGAATCTCCTGCTTCTTCTCTGTTCGTACTCTTTTTTGACCTGCTTGATGTTGGTCGGTGGCCATTGCCATGGTTCGACGAGTGTTCTTCTTCGGCACCTCTACTACGTCGATCGTCTTCTTGTTGGTGGCATCGTCGAATCAAATGCCGGGTGTTGTATCTATCCACCTCTTCGGTTGTCCCCCTTTAAGGTTTCCTCCCCTTCTTGACGTTGGATAGCAGTACGTGGAGCCTGGATGTACTGCAAGTGGTGCTGCCCTCAACTTCAAGGGAGATGGTTGTGTCCGATGAGCTTCGTTGGTGCGCCTTCCATTACCCTTAGTCCCCACTCCATTGGGCGTTCCCTCAGATGGAGGGCACCAGTGGTGCGGCGTAGCTACGAGGGGTGGTGCGAATGCGTAATGGCGGGGTTACATCCGGCGAGCATGTTGCTCGGTGGCGACTCTATTCGGTTCGGTGGTCGGCCCTTGGCCCGTATCATGTCTTGTCTTTCAAATTGTACGAGTTGTGTTTCTTTGTTGTTCTTCTTTGTGTTGAGTTGTACCTCTCTGCTTTGTAATTTGTGGTTCGCCACACTTTTAATGACAAGTTCAGGCTGGCATCTTGCCCGCCGTAGTTCACGTCAAAAAAAAAAGTAGGGTGCTAATAGTTGATAACTTATTACTACTAATGAGGCTTCCAACTTGTTTGATTTAGGAGTAGGTAGTGGCAACTGTCCCTCAATGCTGCTTTAGTTTCTTGTATGGTGCCACTTAGTACAATAATGGTAGTTTCTGAAGATTATATTCCTGTCATACAAGTTAGCATGTGCTTACACCTATAGGGACATACAGTGGTGATATTTCACTCTAATACATTCTTGTGCCATGTTGTATCCTTTCAGTGATGCACCCTGAACAGCTGCTGAGCTTGAACAGTATGATAAGTTCATTAGTATCCCAGGGTTCAGGGGCGGAGCTAGAAACTCCCTCCAACCCGGGCTAAACCAATAGGCAAGAGACTGACTAAAATTGTACCTAATACTACTGTTTTGTGCCTAAATGCCATAGTAATTTACATGGGATGAGCAAAGCCGGCCCGTGCTGCAGCACGCCCAGCACGGGCCCTGGCTCCGCCCCTGCCAGGGTTGGCTAACCATATCTTAGGCTTTAATGAACAAACCGAGTTCCATGTTCACAATATAGAAGTAGTTTTGAGCAAAGTTTTACTACATCAAAAATAAAAATGACATGCATGGAAACAGAACTTGGTTTTTGTAACGGGCAGAAGTTAGGGATATAGTTTGTAAAGTGTTTCAAATTTCCATAGATCTGAAGCTGTCATCTTCATAACATCTACTCCCTCCGTCCCAAATTATTAGTCGTTTTGGCTTTTCTAAATTCATAGACTTTGCTATGCACCTAGACATAATAGATATGTAGATGCATAGCAAAACTATGAATCTAGAAAAGCTAAAACGACTAATAATTTGGGATGGAGGGAGTAGATTTTGGGATCATTGAACACTGTGCCTGTATCTAACATTATTTTATTAGTCGCATATTCATCTTACTGCTGCAGTCATTTCCTGATTCCACTCTACAAATTAGTTATGACTCTTCTGTCCTTGTGCAAGATCCGGTCTGGTAGAAAACCAGATGGAATGTGCCTTGTTGTTGGTGCTTGTGCTCGTGGATTTGAAAAAAATACAACAAGTGATATTATTTTCAGTAGCTCATCAGTAAATAGAGCTGGAAATTCAGGAGTACAACTCTTCTGGGAGGTAATTGTTCCTTTCCCAATCATCCTTTTTAATGTAAAATCATAGCAATGAACTGGGATATCTAAACTTTGACATCATGTTCTCCACATTATTGTACTTTGTTCCACAAATGCAGCATTTTTTATAAAGAAAAAAACGTGCTTTTGACACAGTTACCATCTATTCTTTGTTTTACTCTCAGTCACCATCCTCTTTTCGCAATATCAGCTATCTTGTGAAATAGTTAAAAAAAATGCTGTTTCATGAACTGCTAAAAATTAATCCAGATGGGATTCAAAACCTTTTGATGTTAATATTCCTTGTCTCATTTGATCTGAGCGTTTCTATAGGCGTTTCCTGCTGGTTCTGGTCCCAATGATCGTACTACGTACATGTTCACTTACGTTGATCCAAAATTTGAGGGCCCTAAGCTAGAAGAACTTTTGGAAGTGTTTTGGAATCTTATGCCTGCTTACCAGGTGAATGATGTTCTGTCATATACTTGCAGATTGTAAAGCTAACAGGATTCTTTGTCATTGGCAACATTTTGTTTTAAATTGGTTTATATCCATACTTTTTGAGCAAATAAGTTTATGTCCATACCTTGGTATCTATGTATAGTCAAGTATCATTTATACAATTTGCTTTATACTTAAACAATCATTAGTCAATCAAGGAACATGATTCTTCTAATAGCATAGTCAATTATTATGTACATTCATGGTGCAAGACATATCCTGATATATAAATGTACATAGCGAAAAATATGTTGCACTATTAGACATATTATCAATTTCTGGTACATGGATGAAAGGTACAACATACGAGGACAGGCGGTTGTGATCTTTCTATGTTGATTGGTCCACCTTCCTTTTCTCTTAGGAGTCCAATATGACATTGTTAAGGATCCTTCTTGTTTATTGTTCTGCTGATTTTCCAAATTAATGGACATGGTTGGCTTTGATTTACAACAAAAATGATCTGATGTCTCCATGGAAGTTTATCTATTCGATAGGCTTACGCCAATTTATCAACTGCATAGTTGTATATGGTCTAACAATAGCATATGTAAGCTGAAATGTTGAAAACAGTTACACTTCAAAATGTAATAAACCAGTTTGTCAGCAATTTGGCATGCATTGCTGTATACTATGATCTTGCTAATTTACGTGTGTTTGTAAATCATCTTATTTATTTATGTTTTGTTTTTGTAGGATGTAGTTCTTGAAAATCTGGATATAAAGAGAGTTATATTTGGAATTTTCCCAACTTATCGGGATAGGTATATCCTATGTCCTTCCTCTTCTGTCATGCCAATTTATGGCATATTGTATTCACGTCATGGGTGTTCCTTGGCTGAATGTGTGAGAAGTTTTATATGAAGACAACAAATGCTCGTTTGGACTTGAGAACTGTGCATTTTGTGAATACATATCTAGCATAAACATGCGAGTGATAAGTCCCAACATTTAGCTTTGTTGATCATTTTCTGGACAGTATCTGCAGAGTTTCATATGTCCTTCTCTTCTGATTATGCCATTATTGGCACTTTCATGTTTAGGTTTATGTGCTAAGTCTGACACAATCAATTCCACCATTTCAGCCCCTTACCAGCTGCATTTGACCGTATCTTACAGGTATGTGATTTCTGTTATCAGAAGCACTATTGGCCCTGCATCTGTTCTTAACCCTTGATGCCCTTGCTCTTCAGGTTGGTGATGCTAGTGGAATACAGTCACCTGTTTCATTTGGAGGTTTTGGAAGCTTGACGAGGCATCTTGGTCGTTTGTCAAATGGTTGTTTGTTGAATTTTACTCGTCTTTAATGCATTATTTTTTATCATGAAAAATATATGTTTGCTCTAACATTAATGAAAAACAGAGTCAAATTCATTCATAGAGTAAACTGAATAGAACTATACTTACATGGTAAATCATCAGAAACCTACGCCTTTCTTAACTCATTTCATGAAACTACACAGACTTAGCCCATAGTATCACAAAACTACACTTGTTAAGATGCTAGTAATTTGGATGTTAAACCGCAGTATTACTTCATTGCTATGAATTTCGCACGCCTTTACTTTTGCTGTGGTATCCTATCCATTTGGTTTCACATTCTTTTTCTTTTTATTCTTTGGAGCTAAAGGTATATATGAAGCAGTTGAAGGAGATTTCCTGGATGCACATAGTTTGCGGCTTCTGAACCCTTACATGGTTAGTGTACTCCATATCGCTTTCATTATAATATGACGTAGAACCTAATTAGGTTTTCGGTATTGCAGCCAAATTTAAGTGCATCATGGCTGTTCCAACGAGCGATGTCAGTAAGGCCGCATGTCAATGTGTCACCAACCTTTATTAATGAGCTTCTCTTTGCTAATTTTCAGTCAATGCAGGTAACTTGGGTTACTTGAAAGATAAGCTAGTGTCAATTGTTTTATTTATCTTATAAATTTTGATTCTTTTTTCAATATCAGAAGCTTGGGGATTCTGTACTCCGGCCATTTCTCCAGGTTGTTACTTGCACATTGTACTAAAACCCAGGAATTTACATTTTTATATCCATATACAAAATACTGTTGAAACTGTGCATTCGCAGGATGTGATACAATTTGGACCTCTGGTGAAAACTTTGGGTCTAGTAATGCTCACTCGGCCGCAAATTCTCCCTTCAATATTTAAGCAGGTAAAACTTGTGGAAAAATAGCACATTCTCCCATGCTTCTCATTGGGGTTCATAAAAGCTGCGATGCCTTGGAAAATCCTTGCATTAAGGTTTGGCAAATTAGTGTTTAGTAGCACATTGATTCTGCTTTCTTCCAGGTTGGACTTGGAGTCATCCTTGAGTGGTCAGGCCATTTTCTGATGCTTGGTTACTACACTTTCCTTTCTACCTTCATCGACCCAGTCATGAGGTACAATGGATGGCATCTGTCTCTAGTATCAAAATCCACACTTCTGTACCGTCTAACAGTCTGGCATGCTTGCTATTTTCGCAACATTTTGAAGGTCTTGGGTCGAATCCTTGCCTCCAAGGGACAAATATCAATGGAAACGGTATCTTGAAGCATGGAGATATGGAGCTGGTTTAGATTATCGTCAAGGGGAATAAACAGCTTCATTTTAAAGAACTCAGGTCTCCCTTAGAAAAACGAGAAACATGTATAGATAGATCTCCATGTGACATGTGTACACAGTTAGAGGAAAACATTTTGAGAACAGCACAGATAGAATCACTGATTGATTAAGTCTGTTTCACTTGTATCCTACCACTTAGCTGAACTGCTGAAGTGAATATGTATTGTCCATATCATTTTTCCGGTAATGCTGAATCGAGCTCAGGGTGGTTTGATGTGTGTAAGTGTGTTGAACAATGTATCAACTATGCAAGCTGAAAGTAAATGCCTCGTATTTTGCATGTGGAACAACAATTAAACTTACACTTTATCAAATAAACAAGCCATACAGGGAGATTCTGCGATTTGTTTCACCGCCAGATAGCCACTCCTGTAATAACGAACAGGTGGTCCAAAATGATCTCTTTTCCCCCTCCATGAAATGATCTATTTAGATAGCCAATAACAAAACATGTCGATGCAACAATAAAACGAGTCGCAACAAGTGTTATTCTGCATTTCGGACAATATACATTATCAGGTCTATAGAAGGAGCAGTATCAGTTGTAAGATTCACCAATATTCACAGTAACAGATTAGGAAGAGGTTGCGCTTTGGTGCAAGGCCACAACAGAGTATGCAATTCCTGAATTACAAGATGCATATTTGTATTAAAAAGAATCTTTACATGATACATTTGAAGCAGATGGTTCCTGTGTGGAGTGCCTTAAAAAAACTTTTCTATGTCAAAACCTATCACACTATCAACAACTGTTGCTATCTTTTAACACACTCGATCTGGACAGTCAGATCCTGAACCCCAGCTTCATGAAATATTCGTGAAGCTCTATTTCTTATGGAAGACTTGTCAGCTTCTGCAGATACATGTAGATGAAAAGTGCCTACGATGTCAGTATTTGTTAAGTTCCATACATGAACATTATCAACTCCAAGGACACCCTCAATCTTCATAACATCATCCAAAGCTGCAGTCAAATCCTTTTCATGACTCCTCGGGACTCTCTGCAACAGAATTTCAGCAGAATTCCTTAACAATGGAAGAACAGAAGATATGATCATTACTGAAATGAATACTGAGCATATAGGGTCGGCTATAAGCCATCCCTTGTACTTGATCAGTAAGGTTGATATTACGACACCAACGCTTCCCATTGTGTCAGCAAGGACATGCAAGAAGATTCCTTCCATGTTGTGGTCAATGTGATGCCGGTGTCCTGACTTCTTAGGGTTTCCAGATTCTGATGAGCTCAGTAATTCTTTTGAAGAGTGACCTTCTGTGCCGTGAGAATGCATATTGCTAAGAGGAATCTCAAGAAGCTGTTGCCCAATACTAATACTGCTGCAACTTTGATGAGCACGATCTCCACTGTGATGGCAATGTTCTGAATGGTCATGGTGATGATGCTCATGGCCATGGCTATGGCTATGCTTATCCTTGCAGGTGTTATCCATGAGATTGTTACGAATGCCCTCACAATTACTATTACCGCAGTGATCATGGTTATGCCTCTCACCTCCATGGTGACCAGAACATGCCTTCGCATGATTAACAGTGTGATAATCATGATCATGATGTTGGTGATCTTCATGGCCATGATGATGTGAATGAGAATGTGAATGGGAGTGAGAACAGGTACCGCCATGAGCATGATGGTGCTCCTCGTGAAAGAAAACCAATCCAATGATGTTTACGACAAGTCCACCAATTGAAACTGCCAAAAGACTACTAGTTGATATTTCCCGAGGCTCAAGAATCCTCTCAAATGACTCCAGCACGATCAACGCACCAACAAGAACCAAGAACACTGCATTAACATACCCTGACAGTACCTCAAACCTGCCCCTTCCAAAGTTGTACATCCCATTCGCAGGCAATCTTGCAATGTAGGATGCATAGAGACCAATTGCCAGTGCAGCACAATCAAACAACATATGGCAAGCATCAGAAATCAGCCCAAGACTATCACTCATGAACCCACTGCCAAATTCCACAAACATGTAAGCTGTATTTATCAAGAGAAATGCAGCAATCTTCCTTGACTTGCGCTCACTCAGGATATGCCTGACTGGACCCATGACTGCCTCATAAACTGACTCTGACACATCTTCGCTCCCAAGCTCCACATATCCTGCAGGAGCCAGCTCCCTGCTGGCGATCCACAAGAGGAACCCACAGATCAAGAAACGTGGTAAAGACAGCTTCGGGTAGTACACCAGCTCAAGAACAAGAGTGCACAAGAACGTCATTGCAAAATCCACACTTGGCCTACCACTGCTGCCATCATGCTCCTGCCGTCGGCCCAAAGCCATCCCAAAGAAGGACGCGTTAAGCAGCACCCACCAGAGCGGGCCGATCGGCACTTGTCCATCAAGACGGTCGCTGGCGTCGCTGCCACTGAAAAAGGAGAGACCCACAAGGGCCGGCACCGAGAGGACGGCAGCGGCGAGTGCAAAGGCCGCCGCTCGGGCGCGCCGACTGCGTGTGGCATGCCGCGTGGTGGCCGAGTGTTCCGCCGAGGAAAGGAAGCCAGAGGCGAATGGGATCGCGAGGGTCACGGAAGAGGAACGGGGTATGCAAACCAGAGATAAGGCCGCGACGGCGACGGAGAGGGCGCGGCGGCGGGAGGGGCGGCGGAGGGCGCAGGCGAACATGGCGCCAGCGGACTCCGCGAGGACGAGGAGGCCGGGGGAGGGGAGGACGCGGAGGGCGACGAGCCGGAGGAGGAGGGAGAGCGCGAGGAGGAGGGCCGGGCGGAGGAGGGCGGGGAGCCCCGGGAACGGGTGGTGGGCCTTGCGGGAGACGGCGGCGAAGTGGAGGAGGAGGAGCGCGGCGGCGGCGAGCAGCGCGAGGAGCGGGGGCAGCGCGAGCACGTGGCCCAGGGAGGGGAGCGCGCGCGCGGCGGGCGCGAGGAGGAAGAGCGCGTGCAGCACGAGCAATCGAAGGAGCGCGGCGGCGTACGGGGACGAGGGGGAAGCGGATGAGGCGGAGGGGAGGCCGCGGGCTTTGGACGGGGTGGGGAGCGGCGTGGAGGGGAAGCGGAAGGACGGGTGCGCGGAGAGCCGCGGCGGCACGGACAGCCGGAGGTGCGGCGCGTGGCGGCCGGACATGGCCGGCGGCGGCGGATCGAGGGCGGAGGTCGGGGGTAGGGGGGCCGGTGTGGACCGGAAGAGGCGAGGCGTGGACTGTGGACTAGTTGTCACTACTGGCCTCGCGGTCGGTAGTTGGTTTGGAAGCGATGGGCCGTGATTTCCTAAAAAAATGATGGACCTCGTGGCCCAAATCCAGGGCTGAAACCAAGTGGACCGGGTCGAACCTTTCCTGGATCTATCTCACCAGATGCTTGTGTGGAATTAAAAAAAAAGGTTTATTTGAACAAGGCAGAAAACACTTTCCAACTTTCAATACCGTTTATTTTAGCTGACGTGGCAGTGGTTATTGCCACGCAAGCTAGTTTTTCATTTGAGGTGGTTGTCCAATGAGCAAATAAAAAATAATAAAAAGCCCATGACGCCATGATTTTTCACATACTGCTATGAATTATTTCCTTTAGTTTCACTAATGTAATTTTTTTTCATTTTCATTTAGTAAGTATTTAAATAGATGGATAAACAACAAATAATATATCACACTATTATATATTTTTTAACCCCTTTCTGAACCTATTGCATTTTTTTATGAAACCCCAACTTAACTTTGTTTGAATGTTTTCCTTGTCATGTGGAGTATAAAAAATTCTTTCCAAATACATTTTTAAATAAACATCAGCACAAAAACAACTTTTGTATGGCTCCAAAAAGTAAAATAGACGCCCCCCTATCTTAGCTATCCGCTCCCCTCAAACAGAAAAACCAGCAGTTCGTATTGCCCCTTCAGCATTTTAAATACATATGTATTCTCCTTTTAAAAATATATATCCGATTGAACAATTGATGCATATGTATTCTCCTCTTAAAAATGGAACTTACTATCTCAAATGAAAAAGAATTCAGCCAATGATAAACCGCATATCCTCTCAAAATAGAATCTTAATCAACTAAAAAGAGCATGTTAATCCACTAAAAATATGTTAATTAAATATTCTCATGCTGAGATAAAAAGGGGGGATATGAAGACCATTTCTCTGCACCAGAAAAATACTGTGTAAACCATGGTTGTCCCGTGCCACATATTAGAAATAAACCAAAATCGACATAAAACCAGGATAAAAAAATTTATTTCCAGAGGGCAAAAGTCCAATACATACTGGGCGCATGGAAGCCGTTTTATTTATACACAGATGCGTCTTAATATACAGTATTTACATCCGGAACACACCATATTTTGTGTCTTCCGGAACTGGCTTGGCTGCCGCAGAGAGGCAGAGGCTCAGAATCCGCCTGGTATCAGCAGGGTCGATGACACCATCGTCCCATAGCCTAGCAGTGGCATAGTATGGGCTCCCTTCTCTGTCGTAAGCCTCCGTGACCTTTGCTTTGAAGGCTTCTTCGTCATCCTTGGTCCACTATATGCATGAACAAACAAGAATTGGTCATGTAAAACAGTCATTTTGAAATTCAAGCTGTTAGGTGTTTAATGCTCTCCAAATCAAGGAATGAATGCAATATACCTCCACTCCTTGTCTCTTTTTGTTGTTCTTTTCTATTTGAGCGAGTACACCGGCTGCCTGAAAAGGTTTGAAGGAAGAAACAATAGTAACTATTAACTGATATTGCTTTGGTCTGTTTTGAGCATTCCACCAAATGAAAACATCTTGCCAGGTGGCTTAATATTTGCATGAAGTTACATGCATTGCAATACCAGGAAAATATTGAACAAGATTGTAACAGCTTCAAACAGATCAGAAAACCACGATCTTTGGCCAGAAACTCCAGGAAAAAACTACAGCTTTTAGCATTCATGGCACAAATCTAAAGAACTCACTGAAATATCACACTTTGCATCACATAAGCATGGCATTCCATATTTTCTTTTTCTTCACAGACAACAAAAAGCTGGACAGTTTTATAAGTAGGATTCCAGCAATGCTAGAGAGTTTGAGACTCCAAACAAACTCTAAGATGCTAGGTGTTGATGCACCTTATCCCATTTCGTAGGCCTATGAATGGATTACGCATCTTTAAAGGCTAATACTAATGGCGCCAAATAGCAAATGCCGCCATCTTCAATGCAAAAAAATAGGCCTTTTTTATGGCACACAATACTACCACTTGGTAGTATGTAGTATAGAAAAGATCCAACCGTCCATTGGAAGGGGTAAGATTGTCATTAATAACTTAATATAAATTAAGGATAATTTTTATAATTTTTTTAATTTTATCTATTGCAACTATTTTTGGCATATTGCAACACTTTTAGGCTGTTGCATCAGGGGTGAAACCTTGTAGTGAAATGATTTTTCCCATATTACCCTTATACTACCTATACTACCTAGATAAACTACCTCATACTAATAATCAATGTGTTAGTGGTATAGAAAAATCTCGACCGTCCGATGTTTACATACGAGTCCTTTTTAGACAGTAGTATATGGTCGTATTGTGCGCCGTAAAAACCCTAAAAAAATATTGGCAATGTCAATTATTACATTATAGACATTTGTCATTCTTACCAGGTATTGGTAATATGGATACTTGTAAATTAGTAAACACAATCTAGTTGCGGCAATAACTAGTGTGAGGGCTCTTACCTGGACGCCACCCATAACAGATATCCTAGCAGTTGGCCAAAGAAACAAAAAGCTTGGGCTATAAGCACGGCCACACATTCCATAGTTCCCAGCACCAAAACTTCCACCGACAATTATTGTAATTTTAGGAACCTGTGTAGACATATTCGCTTTACATATTATTGGCAGGTTCCATTGGTGCAAGGTTTGTTGTAAGACATCAAAGAGTCTAGAAAGGACCTTGGCGCAGGAAACTGCCATGACCATCTTTGCTCCAGCTTTCGCAATTCCACTAGCTTCAGACTTCGACCCGACCTACAGCAGATAAACTAATAATTAACATGCATGTCAAAGGGGTTGAACATCTCATACTTCATAAAAATAACTAACTTGCATGTTTAGTTTTAGCATCCGAACCATACTGTACAAATCCTACAGACTATTACTGTGCCATATGTAATTCATGTATAGCCTGGTTTCACACTCCATTAGTCAAAACTATACTATGAACATAGTAGAGGTGGTGAATTTCACATTAGCATTTCCATGCGTAACCAATAATTATATTCAGATACTGATTTGACTTGTGTATAAATAGAACATTGATACAAATAATAAGTTTATCTACTATGTGTGCAGTGAGTTATGGTAAGTTTGTCTACTATCTATATAGTGGGTTGTGAAGTGAAAGAGCTCGAGGAAGTAATTTGAAAAGTAAATAATACACCATACCATGAACCCAGTAATATTTTGAAGGAATATCAAAGGAATATGGCGCTGAGTGCACAATTCAATGAAGTGGGAACCCTTTAGTGCTGACTCCGTAAACAAAATGCCATTATTTCCAATAATTCCAACTGGCTGCCCGCATATCCTTGCAAAACCAGTCACCAGTGTCTGCATAAATTTAAAGCAAAACAAATTGAGTTGCACAATACACAGGATAAAGAATGCAAATGATAGTTAAGTTCAACTAAGAAAAAGAAACCCTTACTGTTCCATACAATTTTTTGAACTCATCAAATTCACTTCCATCAACAATACGGGCTATTACTGAACGGATGTCAAAGGACTGCTTCAGATCAGCTGGTGCAATTGAGCGAAGTTCCTCTACATCGTACAATGGTTCTTGGTAATCACAAGCAGAACTTTGAATATTTGTCCCTTTAGCAGCTAAGTGCAGGTTCTTCACAATGTTTCGCCCCATTTCAAGCCCATGAAGTTCATCTACATCAATTAACAATGTGAGATTTGTCTCAGACAAACATCATCTTGAATTTACTTAAAACAAAATAATACATAAGATGAGCACCTATGGCAAAACAAAGAGATTGAAAATGCATGATGACGTAAGGAAGAGGAAAAATAAGGAAGTTAAAAGGAAAATGGTAATCACAACAGGTCCAGTTGGCCAATACAAGAGTCTACGCACTAGTTTCATGACCAAACAAATCATGAAGCAAGCAAAAAGATAGAAGAAAAGAGGAAATCACTATGCAGTATATAGACATATTCCAAGACACTTTCCAGAAAACAAACAGCACTGTCCATACAATCTCTGTGGACGTCATTTAATAAGGTATTTGTTAATAGAATAAGAATAACAACACAAAGAAGTATTAACAGGAAAGTGACACAACTAAGAAAAAAAGGACAAAGCATTGCATTTTAGAACTTTACTACAAGTATAAAGAAGATACGAATGTTAATGAATGTCAGCATACCACCCTAACTAACAACAACAAAGTTTTTTAGTCCCAAGCAAGTTGGGGTAGGCTAGGGTTGAAACTCAACATGAGCGACCAACAAAAGGGGAAATGAAAGAGAAAAAGAAAATAAATACATATAAGGCGTCAATAATAGTAATATTGATAGGGGATCTAAAGCTTGTTCATGGTGATGCAGTAATCAAGTCACTTCAAAATTTAATTCCATCCTACCCCATTAATTATATGATACAGTAACTGCTGTTAAAGTTTACCTTGTGCAAAATGATCCGAGACTCCGGATACCTTACAATGTACTGATGCTCCACCAAGGTCCTCAGCAGATATCTCCTCTCCTGTAGCAGCCTAACAAATTTGCCCCTTTATACTTTTAGACATTGGCCAAGATCTCATCATGCACAAAATTAAGTGAATAAATAATATGGTTGACAGAGAATACTGACCTTTACAAGTGGCGGGCCAGCTAAAAATATAGTTCCATTTCCCTTAACTATTACACTCTCATCTGCCATCGCAGGAATATAAGCCCCGCCAGCGGTGCAAGAACCTAAAACTAAGGCAATCTGAGGGATACCATCTGAAGACATCTTAGCCTGATTGTAGAATATTCGACCAAAATTATCACGGTCAGGGAAAACTTCAGCCTGCCTGGGGAGATTAGCACCTCCACTGTCAACGAGATATATGCAAGGCAATTTACATTCAGAAGCAATTTCCTGTGCTCGCAGATGCTTTTTGACAGTAAGAGGATAGTATGTGCCCCCTTTTGTGGTTGGGTCATTGGCCACAAACATACATAATCGTCCATGAACAGGTCCTATGCCAGTTATTATACCCGCTGATGGTAATGCTTCTTCATAAACATCTGAGCCTGCAAGCTGTATTGTAAAACAAAGAAAGTAAAACAGAGGCTTTTTTTAAGAGCACCACAGGGTGAAAATTTAATTGCAGTTTTGAAACTGGTATATTTCCCTTAAGATGTTAGATCGCTACACACATGCCAAGGAACTGAGAATGCATGATCAAGGAGCGTTATCCCAAGAGTGAATGTATTTTTGTAGCTCATCTGAGCAGTATGAGCATAATAGGTCTACTTGATTACAGACCATTACAACACAGAATTTTTCTCAATTCTACAGGAATTGAACTATTGGCTGTAAGACTCCTGTGCACCAATTACCAAACAACCTAAGGGATTGCCTGCGGCCCTATGATTATGCTATGCCCATATCAATTAGCAATTTGTGCATGAACAGCTGTCTTTGAGGCTGAAGTGATTTTGTCTGTGAACATAAGTTAGGACTAGCACCATACACATGTCTTACATCTTATTGTGTTGTCCAAGCCACAATTTCAGGAACTAATGGCAATCTTCAGGGGTTTTCACAGGAGGAGGGGTTGGAAGTGGCACAATTCTACTTTTTGGAGTAACAAATAGTGAGGGATATACAATGGAGCATCGTTATTTGTTGCTGTTGATTATTTTTTGTTTACACACACAAATGAATACCAGGTCAGCAGTACCAAGTTAACGAATTCATAATTCAATCAGTAGTCTTCTTAGCTGACAAAGGATCATATAGATTGTAAGCAACACTATTAAGAACTCCCTACTCTCCCGATCCCCAAATTGATTTGCAGCATTACTGACTACCGATTCTACTTTTTGGAGTAACAGATATAGACATACAATGGAGCATCGTTCAATTCTTATTTGTTGCCCAGAATTGTATTTGATTGCTCAGAACAATTAAACAAATGAATACCAGTCCACCAGTCCCAAGATAACAAATTGGATCAGTACTGTTCTTAACCGACAGAGGAGGATCATATAAATTGTAGCAACACCGTTAAGCTTCCCAACCCTCCCGAGGCCCAGATTTGTAGCATCACTAAGGCGAGAGCATACAGGCATGGAGTTCACTCGACAATGCGGGCGGCCTGATCAAACGCAAGGGGAAGCGACGGACCTGCGAGAGCTCGAGGAAGGACGCGCCGGGGTCGAGCAGGCGGTCGATGCGGTCCCGCGGGAGCAGCTTCCCCCGCGACGCGTTCCGCCTCACCGCCTCCGGGCCACCCCCGCGCAGCACCTGCACAAGGGGAAGGGGGCGCGCGCTCCCCCCGCTCTTCAATCAGGAGACAGGAGGGGCCGGCGAAGCGAGGGGGAGGGGAAGTGGGGGACGCGGCGGCACCTGGGAGACGCGGGCGCGCAGGTCGGCGAGCAGCCCGGCGACGGCGGCGGCATTGCGCGCGTAGGCGTCGGAGCCCCGGTCGAGCGTGTCCGGGAGCACGGAGGCGGAGGCGGGCGCCACGCCCCCGTGGGCCGCCGCCGCCGCTGACGAACTGTACGCAGCCGCCGGGGCCGGGGCCGGGGCGGCGCGCGGAAGTAGGGGCAGCAGCCGCTGCCGCCGCCCCGCGGCGAGCCGGGCGAGCATGTCTCCGCTGTCTCGGAGATGGGTTCGCGGCTTCGTGGGAGGGAGGATCGATCGATGTCGCAGTGTTCCGTTCCGCTCGCTCGCGCTGCTGCCGCTGGGCGGCTGGCTGGAGTGCGTTTCAGTTTCGGCTCCGGTGCTGCTCGTGCGTGCGTTTCGCTGCGCTGCTCGTGCACGCAATTCGGGGCCCGGGCCGGATAATGGTCCGACTACTCTGACTAGACGTCGCGCTGGGAGACGTCGCCGGCGTGGCGGATAGCACCCCAGGATAAGCAGCAGTGCCGTGTTCGCAGTGGCGAGCATGTGAGCGGGGGCAGAGCGCGATGGGAACAAACGTGCTCTGCTGCTAGACTGCTACTGTAGAGCTACACATATCGATCTTAGAAGAAAAAAAAAGTGCTAAAGACCGACAGTAAGCTAGAGGCCGGGTCTTAAGAAATAAAAAATAACCAGTTCTGCAGTTGTTGCAGGCCCAGCGAGCACAATGAACAGATTTTCAGGCGCATTTGAGAGGGAATCTGAGATTTCTTTTATTCCGAGGTGAGATCCACCTTAAGACCCCGGGCAATATACGTAACAACGAACCTCATTAATAGACGGAACTAGGTGTGGTAAAAGATTTTAAAATTTAGTCTAGATAAAAGACTCTTATTTTCTTCTTCATTTTCTTCTCTTTTTCTTTCTTCCCCTTTTCTTCATTCTTTCTTCCTAAAAATAAAAAAGAAACTTTTAGAAAGTTATCCATTAATCATGGGAGGGAGGTAGAGGGGCTTGAGCTCCTCTAACCTTCTTAGATCTGTTCCTGCTTGCCTTAGCATCATCTAATTGCTCATAGCCACCGACACTGTCAAACCGTAACTACCTAGACTTTAATCTTAACGTTATCGGGCTATTGCCGGAGTTGAGGATGATGGCCAGAGATTAAAACACGGCACCTATTGGACTCCTACAAATTCGAGTGCTCGGTTGTAAGGAAACACTTGGGTGTTGGTTGATTTTATGTTTTCGAGAAGGTAAGATAAGTCCCTCAGGTTTAATATAATAGAGATTCATATGAAGGGGGTGTTTGGTTCTACGGATTAAACTTTAGTTCCCATCACATTCAATGTTTGGTTACTAATTAGAGGTATTAAATATAGACTAACATAGACTAATTATAAAACTATTTGCATGGATGGAGGCTAATTTGCGAGATAAATCTATTAAGCCTAATTAATCCATCATTAGCATATGTTTACTGTAGCACCACGTTATCAAATTATGGACTAATTAGCTTTAATAGATTCATCTTGCAAATTTATCCTCCATCTGTGCAATTAGTTTTGTAATTAGTCTATATTCAATACTTCTAATTAGCAATCAAACATTCAATGTGACAAGGACTAAAGTTCAGTTCCAGGAACCAAACACCTTAAAAATGGAGTTTTATTTTATGTAGTAGACGTGATGGAGCTATAAAGAGCAATAATGTGACATCGGGAGGTCGTTGTGTGCTCGAGGAGCTGGGAGTTCAACACAGATCAGAGAGAGCATTGCAAATGCTAGAAACTAAAGCTTACCCTAAAGTGCTCACTTTTGCTGCATAGATAGCCTAGAAATTAGAGTGCTAGATAGTGATGCAGTTCACCTAGTGGCGTAAGTTAACAACATTTTTCTATTCAAAAGAATAAGATATACAAGAGACTGAAAGAGAGGGAGGTCAAGGTGATGTCGGGGAACTTCAATAAGCACAATTGACTCACTCAGCAAGCCTTCATGCTTAAAGTTTTTTAATCCAAATACTAATAGGTCAACATGCTAAACTTTAGCCCTAATCCATCCAAACAGGAGTGTTAATAGAATATGTTAAACTTTAGCTAAGATTTAAAATTTTTTAGTGTGAATATAAGTACTAATATATCCTAAAATTTAGCACTTAACTTTAGATCCTTCGACAGACCCGAACTCCAGTCTAGTAATGAATTCCTGGACACTACAAAACACAAATCCAGACTATGGCTATCTCGCAACCTCATGTTTCCAAGCAAGGCTCGAAAATAAGATCCGGAGCCATATAGTTTGTGTGACTGCTGAGTTTTGTGCCATGGCCCATGGGCTTTCGGAACGCACCCCTTTTTGTTGTCTTGTTGAGGGGCCATTATAAAAGAATGGATTCTGATCTGATCTGCCCTTGTTGCCATCCAAGGCCACAAAGGAAGTTTGGAAGCATATCAGTGGACTTCAGCAAGGCACCACTTGTTGAGAGGCCCATAACAAGATAGACATCACGACATCGCTCCAGGATGACTGATAAGAGCAGGAGATCATACATTTAATTTGTTTATTATTATGCTTTATTTTCTTGTGTGCACCAGTCAGTCTTTCCCGGAGAATCTCAGCACATGAGTCTCCGACTTAGCCAAATGGGCAAGTACGATCATCGCAAAACAAAATAACCAACGTGCCGTTGCACTGAACTATGTATAACCATGATCAGATTTATATGAAATATATCAAGATTCATAGCACAAAATTAGTACAATTAACCATGAAATATATTTCCATGACTTTTTTTTGATGAAACAAGAGGATTATCCCCTACTGGATATATATTAAAAAGATAAAAAGTATTTATACAAGAGTTTGTAGCCAAGCTTTCATAACTTGAACAAATTTTGGTTTTACCCTATATATGAGTGACCAAAGAGAGATGGAACTTGAAACTTTCTTTTACATTCTGGATAGATTGCACCTCCGACTCGAAGATGAGAGCATTACGAGCCCCAAATGCTCCAGAGCATTCTAATCTCCATGAAGAAATGAACTTGCAGACTCGCTTTGAAAAGTTCCAATAACTGAAGAAAGGAGCCGTATGAAGAATGACTTAGTTTGTACCGTAGATGCAAACATTTTTTCCCCTATAAACTTAGTCATAAAGTGATGCTTCATGTTGAACGCCCCCCCCCCCCCCCCCCCCCCCCCCCCCCCCCGCTCCTTGTTCTTGTTTATTTACAGTTTTTACTTGATCTGCATTCCCAAAATTCCAGCATTTCATGTACCGTGCTGTACTTGAGATTTGGGCTCACGTGGCCGTATCATTGGGCGCCGTTCGTCTTTTGAGAAAAGAAATGCAAGATGGACGAAAGGTACCAGAATGAGTGAATGACGACAAGTACAACTCCATACAAAATCGGACAGAATCGTGAGAGTTGGTATTTCCTTTTCGTGCATGAAATATTCCACCGATCACGTGTCATGCGCAAAACAAAATCCCCGCTTGTTGCTTTCAGTGATAGCAAGTGCGGTCCACGTCGGGTATGTATGCGTGCCACCAGGGTCACCACAAACAATACTGCATGCATTAAACAAAATAAGAAAAATAGTAAATTTTTTTGGATCTGTCGAAGGTACCTCAAAATTAGTACCTGGCTAAATTTATTGATTTGAGTCGTTGATCGTGGTGCAACGTTTCTAGGTCTTTTTTTTTTCTGGGCGAAGAATCATGGTCCATCTTCAGGTGGGGAATGGTATAATTTTCAATACAAGTGCCGCTGAATTTTCATAAGTTCGGTATATATACTATCCTGTCTGTTCTAAATTATAAGTCGTTTTGAGATTTATATGTACGTAACTTTCGCTATATATTTAGGTATAATTATATATATATATATATCTAGGTGCATAGCAAAAACTATACACCTAGAAATACCAAAACGATCTAATTTGTAACAGAGGGAATAATTTTAAAGTAAATAGTTTTATTTAAAAATGTATATACATCTATTAAGCATACGAGACGATGATCCATGCTGCCATCAAACTTGATGATTTGCTTTGCCAGGCTAGTAGACCAGCTTTCACGATCCCTCACACAAAGCAAATATCATCTTCCATGATTTTCCCCAGCCACAATTATGTCGTCAATTATGTGATGTACCCGCACGACGAACGAAACGGACGTCCCAGCAGAACCGGCACGGGCCGATCGGAACCGCCACCGCCCTCCGCAACAAGAGGAGTAGAGGACAACCCTTTCCACCTGCACCGGCACTGCAGCAGCAGCGAGCCTATCCCACCAACCCGAAGTCCCAGTCCCCGGTCTCCCCTTCACACGCGACCCGCGCGCGCACGCCCTCCAGCAATCCACGCCGATGGCCTCGCCGGCGATGGTCCCGCTGCGGCAGCTCTTCGTCGACGGCGAGTGGCGCGCGCCCGCGCAGGGCCGGCGCATCCCCGTCATCAACCCCGCCACGGAGGCCCACATCGGTGAGCACCCGCTGCTTCCCCCGCAATCGCCCGCCCTCGTTTTTTTCACCCCCCTTCTCGGTTGTTTGTTCCCTCCCTGATGTGCTGGGTTTGCGCGCGCGCGCAGGCGAGATCCCGGCGGGCACGGCGGAGGACGTGGAGGCCGCGGTGGCCGCCGCGCGGGCGGCGCTCAAGAGGAACCGCGGCCGCGACTGGGCGCGCGCGCCGGGGGCCGTCCGGGCCAAGTACCTCCGCGCCATCGCCGCCAAGGTACGTACGCTGCTAGCCCTTCTGCGCGCCTGCGGGGTCGTCCGTGCGGTGCTGGTTTTGAGATTTGACCGAATCCGGTCGAGTGCGCTGCCTCTGCTTCCAAGCGTTGCTGCCTAAGTTGGGACTTGCTGTTCGGGGGCGCCGATGCGGTGACGGATTTTGTGGAATTCTTCTGTCGTAATTTGAAGTGGATCGAGAGTGTCACAACAGTTGCATATGGTTAGTGGCTGTGCTGTCACTTGCGGTAGCTATTTTTATGATTCGGTGACTGGACCTGTACCCTCGCAACAGTCGGAGTGAACTTCTCAGTACTTTTACTATAACTGTCTGTCGTCCTTCTCCTTAGCTTCCTGATGGTGCATTCACTGACCGACCTTAGGTGCCTGAATGTTGGTTTCCATACACTTGTTACTGTTATATGTACAGAGGCGCAGGAAGTGCAAATTAGTTTTCAATGCCAAACCTGTCTAACTAGGGTGAATCCTTATGTTTCGTTTTCTGGCATGAATGTTATTTTGCTTTCTATCAAAACAGAGTGTATCGGACTTTATTCTGAGCTCCAAAGTCCAAACGCCTTGAAAGATCTTTCTCTTTGAACTTCAATAGGGTAGTCCTTTACTGGTTGAGTCATCATTTTTTGTTGAAACATATGACATGTATCACGTTTTCCATGCGTCTTCTTATTCAGATAATTGAGAGGAAAGCTGAGCTGGCTAAGCTAGAGGTACTTGATTGTGGGAAGCCTTATGACGAAGCAGCATGGGACATGGTATATGACGCACCTTATAGAAGTGTGCATTTTTTCCAGCTTGAAGTTCTGATCTGTTTGATGTTCCTTTTATCAGGATGATGTTGCTGGGTGCTTTGAGTACTTTGCGGATCAGGCAGAAGCCTTGGACAAAAGGCAAAATTCCCCAGTTTCTCTTCCAATGGAGACTTGTAAATGCCATCTTCGGAAAGAGCCTATTGGAGTTGTTGCGCTTATCAGCCCTTGGTATTTCATTTCAACCCCATCTCGTTGGTTTTTTATTTTATGATCAAAACACTCAGGCTAGTATATCGGAGTTGTTGTATTCAGTAATGCAGCTTCATTTTTCACAATACCTCAAAGTTGTATAGCGGAAAAGCTGCATATTCAAATCTAAGCACACACACAGTCTGTTAAAGCTAGTTTAGATAATTTTCCTCATCATTGGCCTGGAATATTTCCAGTCACCCATATTTTTTACATCCTGTCCAGTGTTGAATCTCATGTATCCAAATTACTGTCAAATTTATTTATCGCTTGCGTGAACGTTTGGCCAATTTCACTAATTATTCTTGCTATGTTGATACAATCATACAACAGCGTGCTTTGTCCTAGTAGAAGTGTCACTTCTGCTTCTTAAGTTCACTATTCTGCTGTTGTCCTTGTTCACGTATTTGTTGGTTGGGTGATTTCACTTTGTCGTGTCTATATTGAAGATGCTGTTGACTCAGTAATTGATTTACTTATATTCTTATTATGTTCTTGTGTTACTTATTTTGATACTAAAGTATTATACTTTGTACTTTGGATTTGTGTTGCAGGAACTATCCTCTCCTGATGGCTACATGGAAGGTAGCTCCTGCTCTTGCTGCTGGTTGTACAGCTGTGCTGAAGCCATCTGAATTGGCATCTGTGTAAGTATTAGCATGTTATGTCATGTTCATGCTATTAGCAATGGCATTTGAAGTATATACTTTTTAAAATTATCAGGACTTGCTTAGAGCTCGCTGATGTCTGTAAAGAAGTCGGTCTTCCTTCTGGTGTCTTGAACATTGTGACTGGATTAGGTCCTGATGCTGGTGCTCCTTTGGCAGCACACCCAGATGTTGACAAGGTATAGCTGTTCTCATACTATGATATAGTCATGTGTGAGCATGCCACATCAATGAAAAAGACCTTCCTCATAGCATGGGATCATTATGTATTTAGGTCTCTTTTACTGGGAGTTTCGAAACTGGTAAGAAGATTATGGCGGCTGCAGCTCCTATGGTCAAGGTTTGATCCAAATGTCTGAATTTATATTTCATTTAGTAATATGCTGTGTTGTGCTTCTTTTCTCTCTCTCTTTTAGTTTATAAATTATTAGGAGTATGATTTGAATACCCTTTTGAATTTCATTTTGAGATGAAGTTCTATCACATTCCTTAATAATGCATTTTTCTTGACAGCCTGTTACACTGGAACTTGGTGGAAAAAGTCCTATAGTAGTATTTGATGATGTTGACATTGAAACAGGTACAGTTTGTTCTGAGGCTTACTAATTTCCAAAAATGGTGTTGGTGTGTGGGGATTGCTGCTATTTGCAAAAGAACTTACTGATAAGAATGCTAGCCCTTCATTGGTGTATGGACTTTCCACAGAATACTCAGCTGAGCAGGGTGCTAGAACAGGAGCTACTTTGACATTGAAAATTGATTGTTATATTAGCAGCAGACGACCCGTACAATTGGGGTGGGGTGGGGGGGGGGGGGGGGGGGGGGGCGTAAAAGCACATATGCTTGCTTTGGTTTTGACTGGGGCACTGGGCTTTGTATTGGTTGCGTGCTGCCGAGTGCTGGCTCAAAATTTAGTGCTGGGGCATGCAAGTTGAATAAGAAGATGAAATGAAAAGTAGTTGATGCAATATGTATATGTGACATGATTTCATCTTTCATTGTTGATCCCAAGAAAGTAAGGATGGAACTTATGTGGAGAATGTAAGCTTTGGTTAATGGATTCTGACACTTTGTTGATTGTGAATTCTGCTATATTTCTATCATTGATCCTTCCTTTTAAACGTAAACAGCTGTTGAATGGACTCTGTTTGGGTGCTTTTGGACCAATGGTCAAATTTGCAGTGCAACATCTCGTCTTCTTATCCATGTAAGTGTCAAATGTCATTGCTGGTATTGTCACTTGGAATACTTCACAGACTTATTATCTATCGACCATAATATATTTCATAGAGTGGCATTGCTTTAACTTTTTCTCACCCTGTCGTTAATTTCTGATTTGAGAAGATTGTATGATGTCCGCATCACTCCACACTCCACAGAATAATAGCAGTCTACCATGTGCTTTACACCTGCTTTGAACAAAATATGCATGTCCCATCGGTTAGATCTAGGTTTGGGCTCGTATATTTGATGCGACCTGTGTGTGTTTTGGTTTAGTGCATACTTACGAAGGATATTAACTGTCACAATGATTTTATTGTATTTTTAATCAACGATGGCAACTTACAACTCTATATTACTCATTTACTTTTTCAAATCAAATCGCACTTATGGCACCAGTTAAGTTATTCTTGTCATCACTATCATAGTAATCAAGTTCTGGGTCCAACGAAATTGTTGCAGACAAAAATTGCCAAAGAGTTTAAGGAGAGGATGGTTGCATGGGCCAAAAATATTAAGGTTTCAGATCCACTTGAAGAGGGTTGCAGGCTTGGACCGGTTGTTAGCAAAGCACAGGTACAACGTGTTAACTTTGTCTAAATTCAAACAAGTTACCATTTGACAACTAAGTTTTGTGGCTTGACAGTTTGGTACTTCTGGATTAGTGTCTGTACATTCTTGTTCTTGCTAGTTTCTACAGGATGTAGCTTCTTCCCGTTTTGAGAAGAACAGTGTTCAAATGCACTTACTGACATGATCTTCTCTAGGTTTACTTTGTTATAACATCTTCTTTTACAGTAAGAACTATAGCATGGATTAATAGTTAATGTTTATGGTCCTATATATGTCACTGTACTAGAAGAAAATGGACATCCTAATCACCACCGTCTTTGCAACCATATGCATAGTTGCAAATTACCTCGTTGCTTTATAGTTGTTCTTACTTGTGTTTTTGCATTGTCAGTATGAGAAGATTAAAAAGTTCATATCAAATGCTAAAAGCGAAGGTGCTACTATTCTGACCGGGGGTGTTAGACCAGCGGTAAGGCTCGGTGCATTTGAGAAGGGGTTCTATCTTGAACCCACAATTGAGATAGAACTAATGTTTTTATGTTTTTAACAGCATCTTGAGAAGGGGTTCTATCTTGAGCCCACAATCATTACTGATGTTAGCACAACAATGGAAATTTGGAGGGAGGAAGTCTTTGGTCCAGTCCTGTGTGTTAAAGAATTTAGCACTGAAGATGAAGCCATTGAACTGGCCAATGATACACAGTGAGCTACTTGCTTTTAGCACTGTTTCAATGTCTTCTGCAGGCTTACAGCTCGTGCGTTGTGTAGCTTATGAACTTATTTCACTATTCCTTTTTGACAGTTATGGCTTGGCCGGTGCTGTAATTTCTCGTGATCGTGAACGCTGCCAGAGAATATCCGAGGTATGCACAAGTGACGGTGTTTACAGTATCTGGCTGGTGACTTAATGACCGTATCATACTGATATTCAGAGTTCTCATTTTTTACTTATGCTCTACCTCTCTCCACATTAGTTGAAAGTTGATATTCTTGATTCCATGGCACACAAATTGACTTTTGAGTTTCAACATAGAATCCGTGCAAAGTGCTCCCATAACAGATTTGCAGTATTTCTACAACACATCTCTAATGAAAACTTGCCCAACAGGAGATCGACGCTGGATGTATCTGGGTAAACTGCTCGCAACCCTGCTTCTACCAGGCTCCCTGGGGCGGGAACAAGCGCAGTGGCTTTGGTCGCGAGCTTGGAGAAGGGTGGGTAACACGGAATGACAGCATTTCTGTGGACATCAAACAGCTGATGTAATGAGATCTGACTGACACCTGGCCTTCTTTTTTTCATTACAGGGGCATTGATAACTACCTGAACATCAAGCAAGTCACGGAGTACATCTCTGATGAGCCGTGGGGATGGTACCAGCCCCCCGCCAAGATGTAAGCTGGCACGAGAACTTTGTCTGTTTCACTAGAATAAAATCGATTCCATACAAAATGAACCTGTGTATCAAATGGATAATGACATTGTGAAGCGCTGCATCGGCGTAATAAATCGAAAGTGGGAGTTGAGTTCTGTTGTACGCTTGTACTTGGGACGCTACATGTGCATAGGTTATATGTGAGACGTTAAATTTGGCGTCGCAGCATGCCTTTTGGATGTGCCAACATGGTGTCTACGACCGTACATGGCAAGAAATCTTGTAAGAAAAATCTGTGCCTCTTGAAGAGCACTTTTTCGTGAGTAATGTATACCTGATCTTGCATAATCTTACGTGAACTCAATGAAAACCTGGATGTACAAAGGTGGACAATCTAGGGGACACGCTTAGACCTGTGTTCTCCGACGAACAGCTTACCTCCTCCAGGAGCTCGCCGGTGTCGGCGATCTCGGGGAACACGTGGAAGCTGTGGATGGCGTCCGGATACTCGACCACCTTCACCGGCTTCCCCTTCCCGCGCAGCGCCTCCACGTACCTCGCCTGCCAGTCCTTGAGCAGGTCGAACCCGCTGATCATCACCATCACCGGCGGGAACGACTCCGCCACCTCGGCGTCCTCGGCGCACACGTGCGCCGCCGCGTGGTCCCGGGTGGCGCCCTCCGGCAAGAACTCTCTCCAGTAGTAATCCGCCGCCGCAATCGACAGAGAGCGGCACGCCTTGTCGAGCGCCACCTCCGCCCCCGTCCGCTCCTCCCCGCCGAAGAACGGCTGTACCAGGATGACGCCGGCGACGCGGAGGCTTACGGAAGGCGAAGACGTCGTCGGCGTCTACGCCGCCCAGCGCTGGGCCACGTGGTGGGCGATGTTGCCGCCCGCGCTGTCGCCGGCGAGGAAGCAGCTGGAGAGGTCGGCGGCGGGGACGGCGCTGCTGGCGCCGAGGTAGCGGAGCGCGGCGACGCCGTCGTCGTAGGCGGCGGGGAAGCGTTGCCGAGGGGCGAGGCGGTAGTCCACGGACACGACGACGGCGCCGAGCTCGCGGCAGAGCCTCCGGCAGAGGGCGTCGTTGGGGCGCGACGCCGCGGAGAGCTCCACGAACCCGCCGCCGTGGAAGTAGACGACGACGGGGAGCGGGGCATCGTTTGCCGCCGCCTCCGGCACCGAGGGGGCGACGCGCGCCCAGAGGCCGTGGGAGGCGTCGATGGTGACGTCGGCGGAGGATACGCCCGAGGCGTCCGGGCGGGGACTGGCGGCAGCCGGCCGGTCGACGAGCGAGAAGAGGCGCCGCCGGATGCTGCCGTCCCGGCGTTGCAGAGCCGCGAGAGCCGAGAGCGGCCAGCTTGGCGCGCACCGTCCACGGCACAGCCGGCGACCGGCGGCCCGCTGGTGCTGGGAGGGCCACCCATTTTCTGACTAGCTTGCTTGCTTGGACTACCTTATTCAATGCCCATTCGCACGCACAATCACCATCAGTAGGTAGAAAATGTTCTTCTACCTCGTGCTCTACCTACGTCCGGAAGGTAGGGATGGGCACGATTAATCGAGATCGAGGAAGCAAGCCGAAAGCATCGAGATCAAACGCGAACTGATCGAATAATTATTTGTTAGTTATAATTTCAATCTCAGGTTTCTAACAATGGAGTTAATCTAGATTAATTTGGTTTTAGGTGCAGGTAAATGAAATAACCGAGCAAGCTGAACAAGAATACCTTCCTTGTACGGCTTACCATACCAGCATAAAACATTCCAAACTGCCCTCCCCGACCCTAACACTCACCCCCTTCTCCCTTGCCTCTCTGCCTCTCTCCACATCTCTCCACATCTTCCCCACGCTGCCGTCCTCTCTCTCTCACACACACCATCCGCGGCTCGCAGGCACAGCCGCCCTCCGGTGGGAATAATCGAGGTTGCGCGCGACTGCCGAACGCATAGCAGAAGGCCCACCAGTAGCCCACTGTCGCTCCGGTGACCTCGTGCCGTCGTCGCCGCTCATCGCGCCGCCGGGATTAGGGTTCAGGGTTGCCGGGAGGGAGGAGAGGAGCGGCACGGTCCGACCAGTAGCGCAAGGGGGGAGAGGAGCAGCGAGGCCGCCGCGAGTGCTTGGGAGCGCGAGGGAGTAGATGAGTGGCGCGGCCGCGACGGAGCAGAGAAGGGGGAGGGCACGAGAGCGCGCGAGTTCGCGCGGGAGGAGGGGGATGGCGAGCGCGAAGCCTCGGCATAGATGGCGAGCCCGGCCGTGAGGATGCCGAGCTGGAAAGCGAGCGGATGAAGATGGTGAGTCCGTTGGGAAGCGATTTTAGCGCTGTTTTTTTTTTACCGATTCTCTCATTTGGAGAGTCCGTTGGAGTTGGTCTTAGGAGTTGTGGGTGGAGTGGCAACATGGTAAAAAAAAAGAGGTGCAAGAGGCAATCACGTCAATGAGTGGCGACGCTCAAATTAGGATGAAAATATTTAACTTGATAATTGAAAAGATAAAAGCATAAGACAACAGGATATACCAATAAAATGTTCAGATCACCCAACCAAGAAAGGCATATGAGATCGAGACCAAGTTTCCATGATCTCGTCTAATTCTCATCTTCCCATGGGAAACCGTTCCATCAATCCCAGTGGGGGATGCAACGCAACCCTCGTGCACCGGGCCGTGGCAGTTGGTTGGCGGCCCGCCATGCCAATGCAACCGTTACGTTCCAACTCAAAGCCGCCACCACCTCGTGATCGTGCAAGTGCAGCAGGCCACGGGTCTCCGGACCCTTTCCAGCTCGCCCGGCCGCCGCCCGCTCCCTTGAAATAGCGCCCAGCCCGACGCCGGTTTGGCCGCACCCGGGACCTCCTCTGCCGCCCGCCTGGCCTGAGCACGCTGACGCACGCCGGCCGGGTCGCCTCTGGCGGTGGCGGCGGTCCTTAAAAAAAAAACGCGAGCTCGTTCGGCGCGGCGCGGCGAGAGCCGAAGCATTCGTATTTCGTCTCGACGCGGCCGCCCGACCTCACGGGCCGCGAGCCACACACACACACGGCGCAACCGGCCAAGGCAAGCGAACAGAGCTCACGGGCGCAGAACCGCGAGAGCAAGCCAACGCGCCGCGCGCGCGCGCACCCGGCAGCGCCGATGGCGGCCGTGCAGCCGCGGCGGGGGGCCCTCCTCCTGTTCGCGCTGCTGCTCTACCTGTGCATGGGCCCCGGGGCGGCCGCAGCGGCGCCGTTCCGGGCGAGGGACGTGCTGCCGCTGCTGCCGCGGCGGCTGGCGTGGCAGCTCATGGGCGCCACGGCCCACAGCGCCGTCGACCTGCTCCCGTCCTTCGTCGGCGCCGTCGCGCCTGGCGGGGCCCCGGCAGCCTGGCGCGGCGCGTGCTTCGCGGAGAACGAGGCCGTCCTCAGCCTCACCCCCGGCGCCGGCCGCAACGGGACCGGCGGGGGACTCGGCGGCAACACCAGCTCCAGCCTCGGCGGCGCCGTCCTCCGACTCAAGGTTAGGTGCCCCCTCACACTGCTTCGAGCCCGCAAGCTCGCTACTAGTAGCAGCTACTTCAATTTCAACTCGAGGCTGTAGCGATTTGGTTCCTTGGATTCAACCAAAATGCAGGTTCTGAATTCCATATATTTTAGCTGAATTTTGCTTCCTCATCAGCAAACACATTGCCTAGCCTAGCTAACTGCATGATCCGAGTGAATTTTGATTGGGACTGAAGAGAGACAAAAGAATTTTTTTGGAAAACTGAATTGATTACTGCAAGAAGACAAAGGAACACACATGTTTGGAACACGGATAGAATGCTCACCGATTATTGCGCATTATTGGTACCCGGTCGGTGGCAAACAATAGAAATGCCATATTGCCAGTGTGCATGTCCTTATCACTCTGTCCTGTAGTGCACAAATGTGACAAAGGCATGGTTCCTAGATTCAGCTCTCAGTTTTTCTTTGGACCAGCCGTTGAACATCGGCACTTGGTAATCTATTTTCACATGTTTTCGAAGGCTATTTGTCAGTACTATTACAAGTAAAAATGATAGTCTTTGTACAAAAGTCGCCATACTTTATGATGAGTGTTATCTCACCAAATTTTTCTTTGTGGAAAAATATAGACTGCTTCGCCTGAGAGCTGGACATGCATGGATCTGTATGTGTTTGCAACTCCATACAGGATAGCCTGGGATTACTATATGAGATCAAATGAAAACCACACCTTTGAGATTAAGGCGTGGGAGGAGGCAGCAGAACTGGAATATGTATGTTTCTTCTGAAGGTTGACTTCTCTGTCTTTTACATCACTGTTCGGCATTTCCCAGGAATCCTAATACTCGATATTCTGCCCAGGTAAAGCAGCATGGCTTTGCCGTCTTTCTCATGCCATCTGGGATGCTTGGAACACTGCTATCCTTGATCGATGTCGTACCTCTGTTTTCAAACACTGGTTGGGGTCAGGATGCCAACTTGGCATTCCTGAAGAAGCATATGGGAACTTCATTTCAGAAGCGTTCTCAGCCCTGGTCTGCAAATATAAGAAAAGAAGATGTACATTCGGGTGACTTTTTGGCCCTTTCAAAAATCCGAGGACGATGGGGTGGATTTCAGACATTGGAGAAATGGGTAACTGGCGCATTTGCTGGGCACACTGCAGTTTTCTTGAAAGATAAGAATGGCACCCTCTGGGTTGCAGAATCAGGCTATGAGAACAAAAAGGTACATCTCTAGTATTTTCAGTTCAATGGATAACGTAATAAATCAGACCTATATGATTTGATAACAACCACAATAATAAAATTCAAAAAGTTGATTGAACCTTAGCTATGTGATCCTGATGAAACTTTTGTGAAGTCTCCTGTTTTATCCATATGGTGAAATGATATTAGACAAGCAGTAACATTTTCAACTTTTCTCTTTTCCTCACTTTTTGGATATTTAGCTTTTGCATAAGCATAACCATACACTCTGCTGATTGATGTGGATAGCAATTTTTTCCACACATTTCCTCTAGAAGGCAATAACTGATTTGACTTATGAAAGGGCCCCATTAATCCATTATACACCTTCTCTTTTATCTCACCAAGTTAGGTGTAGAATCCAATCTAAAATTTTATTGCCAAACTTGATTACATCTGTGCTTATCCAAAACAAGGTGGATGGTAGATATACACTTTCGAGGTAGAGTTTGGTTACAATTATGTTTGAATTAATCTTGGGCTCATCACAAAGAACTATATCAGAGAAAGGAACTTCAGATCATTTGTGTATGTGATGGAAAATTAAACTTGCAAGAACTTAGTAGTACATGAGTTTTCATGATCCTACGATTTATAGGCACTTTTAACATATTATTAATGTCAATTTTCAACGATATCGGGCAATATTGACAGGGTGATGAAATCATTAGTATGACTCCATGGGATGAATGGTGGGGAATGGCACTTAAAGACGATTCAAATCCTCAGATAGCACTTCTTCCGTTGCATCCTGATGTACGAGCCAGATTCAATGAAAGTGCTGCGTGGGATTTTGCCCGAAGCATGTACGGAAAACCCTACGGATATCATAATATGATATTTAGTTGGATTGATACAATGTCAGACAATTATCCACCTCCTCTTGATGCTAACCTGGTATTGCTCTGTCTTGGGTAAAACTTGGTAATAAGTGTTTCACTTTCTTCTATTCTATGCAACTTGGCTTTTGCAGCATGGGTCTTCCTGTAGCCGTATCAGTTATCTTCATTCATGCTGGCTTTTTGCATTCTCATGTTCTAAGTGACATACATACATATCTAAGCTGCACGTTCAATATACTAATCACCCTGAAGTAGAATAAGAAGTCCTCTTAGGCGTTAGAAATCGTACTTAATTATTACTGTCAAAGTCGATATTAAGCATTCAAACTCGGCATGAAACTTACAAGACATTTTGGGACCCTGTAGATTCCTAAGCATTCATTTATTTTTAAACGAACCTAAGTATTCATTTAGATTGAAAGCTTCCTAGGAATCGCCAGGAGCATTTTCTCTTGCCATCATCTAATTATGTGTATGAGACTGAACAGAGATAGATATAATACATGGTTTGCTGAATAAGCTTGGAGTGTATGAGACTGAACAGAGCTAATGTAGTACATGGTTTGTTTGAAAAATCTTGGAGTGATAGAAAATATATAACTGAATAGTATGGCTATTGGTGTCCCAAGCAAGTACAGTGCTCAGATTCTGTAATTTACAGATGTAGAAATCCTAAACTTGTTGAAGCCTTGAGGTACTAGATTAGTAGATTCTAGCATAGACTGAACTTTCACATAGTGACCCTTTTAGTTAGATATTTTTTATGTGTATATTTACCATTTTTTCCTTATGCATATCCCTGCTCAGCGCAGTGTATTCCCTTGTTTGTATTTATTGATTTACTGTAGCTCTGCTCTGTTGGGTTCATTATATTCTATTTCCAGGTAATGGCTATTATGTCAATGTGGACCAGATTGCAACCACATTATGCTTCTAACATGTGGAACGAAGCCCTTAATAAACGCCTTGGGACTGAGGTATATAATCATTATTGTAACATGTGACTGATGGGGTTGTTCAGTTTGTTTCTTATGCATAGTGATGTCTGCGGAGTCCAGTTCTGTGTTATGTCTCAGTAGTAGGTCCTTGGTAAACATTCTTCTTCTGCAGCTAGCGTATTGCACACACGCAGTGCTGGCGTGTTCATTTTACTGTAATATTCTGCCCTGAATCAAGGGTCTGTCCTGGCCAGTTGACTGTATTCTTTGAAGAAAGATCTCTTTTCTTTGGAACTGGGAGCTAGTAGTTTACTTCAGTTTTCTTTCATTATTTGTTTTTTTATTATATATAGGGAAGAGCATGACTTGTCATTTCTACAACGCAAGTTTTCAACTGGACCCAGTTTCACTTAACTGACAAACTTATATCTAATATATGCGTCGATGCAGAAATTGGACCTTCACGGGATCATCACTGAGACCGAAAGACGCGGCTTGTCTTTCAACCAGCTGCTCACCATACCTGAGCGAGACGATTGGGAGTACAGCGACGGCAAATCCACGACGTGCGTCGCCTTCATCCTTTCGATGTACAAGGCGGCCGGCGTGTTCGCTCCTTTCACGGAGTCGATCCAGGTGACAGAATTCACTGTAAGTAGTGCTTCTTCCGGCCCTCTCGCTGCAACAAAGAAGTGATCTTTTTTGCTGGAGCTGCTGAAGAGTGTGATCATACTGCACTGTTTCGATCACTCATCTGGGTACTGTGTGTCCTGCCGCGGCTTGAAAGATCCGGGACGCGTACATGCTGAAGATCTTCGAGGACAACCAGACGCGGCTGCCGGGGTGGTGCAACGCGGCGGCGGACGACGGGCTGCCCTTCTGCCAGATCCTGGGGGAGTACAAGATGGGCCTGCCGGAGTACAACACGATCGAGCCCTACGCCAACATGAACGAGAACTGCCCGTCGGCGCCGCCCACCTACAGCCGGCCGGCGCGCTGCTGACCGCGCGCCGTCGTCGGTAGGGGCCGTGCGTGGCCGCCGCGTAATAACCGTGTGCAAGTGTAAATAGACCACGCACGCACGATGCGCGTGTTTACAGTGCCGTGGTCTCGCCGATCTATACATGTCAGGAGGTGTCATGACAACAGCTTCTTCGTTCCTTTCTCACGTGTAGCGGTGTAGTAGGGGTAGTCGCCTGTTGTTGAGGCGCTAGTTCAGTCGTGTTCTTGGCCCGTTCGCCGCTGTAAAGTAATTTATCTGCACGTGCACATTCATGTGGATCACTGGAAAAATAATACTGTCGATTACTGAAGAACTTCATTTTCCGAACACAGGCTTTGCGTGCTTGTTGGACTAGTATAATGGGTTTTCAGACGAGCGCACAAAAGATGGACAAACTAGCGGGGCCGTCTATTCATCGTACGTGCGACTAGCCGTTGTATCATCACACATGTCCGCTGGAGATAATAATGTTCCAGAATAAAATAAAATATTCTAAAATAAGATAAAAATATTTTGAAATATTGTTATCTCCAGCCTTTTATGTTGTTTTGGAACATTATTATCTTCAATGGACATGTGTGATGATACGGCGGCTAGTCGCATAGACATTCCACAAACTAGCTGTTGACGTCGGATTTTGACACGTCTTGAATCGGCGTCAGGAGAAGAAGATTGGCCGATGCGGCAGATCTGGGAACTACAGTAAGGAATCGGCCGATCGGGGTAACAGTTGAAAATCGGCCGATTGGTGGCGCCGCCTATGCCAACAGGATAGGATTATTCCAGAAGATCCTAGTCAAAAGCTGGTCAACGCGGCATACAAAGTCGGCCGGAAAGCAATTGAAGAGGTCCTGATTGGATTAGGAAGCGGCGGCGGAAGATTCTGTGGGAGTCCGTTTCCTTTTTAAAGTTATTATAGATATAGTAGTTTTCCTGTTTTAAATAAGGTTGTAACAAGTCGTAATCGACCAGGAGTCCTAGTTTCAGGGTATAAATAGGAGTCGCTAGGGTTTTGCAAAAAACAACCAACATCAATCAACAAAATACTTCTACTTTTTACCAGTACTTTACCTTTCAAGTCGGCGACTTCGCCAATATTTTCTTCTTTCACGAGTTCGTACGGATTGACAGGGCTGCATCAACCTGATCTCCGGCCAATCGGTAGGTTCCGATTATCGAGTAATATCCGAGCTTTAACTACGGGCGCATCGCTGTGGTTTCGTTTGGATTTATTCACAAGTTATCGATATTTACTAGAATCGCAAGTTTTACCTGTTATTCTAGTATTATCACCAGTTATCCAGCTTGAGATCAGGGTAATCGGCTTCGTCATTATTCTCCTTCGATTCATCACCATATAGCCGATTAGATCTGTTTCAAGTGTTGCTTCTATAGTAATTGTTTAGATTGCTCCAGCAGTTTTTACAATTACTATACGATCATCGGCTGACTCATAGCCGATCATCTCTACAGCAAATCGGCCGATTTACCGCCGACGCGCTTCTCAAGACAGATCGGAAATCCAGCCGATCGACGTGCCTGGAATTTAATACTCTATTTCCTTGTCAATCAACAGGTCAGATTGACTGGCACGCCGCGCGAACCGCACCAGGGCGATAACCCGAACAGGAGCTAAGCAGATTCTCCCGGGTCGTGTGTCCGACGCTGAAGACCCATCGGCCGATTCCTACCCGGCCGATTTTAGCGCCAACACACTTTTGGCACGCCCGGTGGGACCATCCAAGACCTGATATGTCGAACAACGCAGAAATCTCTGACAGCAACATCATTGGGGTTACAGAAGCTGATCTCAAGGACGACCAGAGGGAGGAATTGGCCAAACATCTAGAAGATTACAAGAAGATATACCTCCAGTCGTTCAGTCGTACCAGAAGCGGGGAAGCAGTTAGGAAGGCCCCTATTCCAGCACCTCGCCACATCACCATTGCTGAAGACTCGGGCAAGATGTCGGAGATGATTCAACAGTCCGTGTATCAAGCATTCATTGATCAATCCTCGGTGATGAGCAACACGGTGTACAACGCCGTCGTCAACTCTCTGGCTAGCGGAGCCGTTCAAGGTTATCAGGGACCGGCATATGCCCCTCCAACCACCCTGCCGGCCAGAAGCTTACCGTACACATCCCAATCGGCTTCTCAGCCGATATTGACGCAGCGCGAGGGGTACAACTCTCCACCACTTCCGGCGTCTCCAAGATACAACAGTGCACCATGTCTCCCGTCGCGAGCGCCGCTTCAACCCGTCCAGATGGCTTCGGTGCAAACACCGCCTACCAGCTCAGTACCTTGGGGGGCATCAGCCACGACGTATTTACCCGAGCCAGCGAACGGGCATAGCACTTATCCGTTCCAGGTGCCATACCAATCGGCCGTCCGGCCGGTGGTCTCCCAGTACCAGCCGATTTTACCAGAAATCGGCAGGGGGGCATCAGCCATGACGCATTTTTCCGAGCCAGCGAACGGGCATGGCACTTATCCGTTTCAGGTGCCGTACCAATCGGCCGCCCGGCCGACGGTCTCCCAGTACCAGCCGATTTTACCAGAAGTCAGCAGGGGGTCAAGCACTGTGGAGGCATTCAGAGCCGCGGCGCTAGCAGCAACGTACGAAGCGGGTGCGGACGCGTTTCGCCAGCAGTTATCGGCCGTTCAGCAAACTTCGCCGATTCATCACCTGGCTGAACCAGCCCTTCAACACGTGCCCGCACTGCGAACAACTGTTCATCAGCAGCAGGTGGATTGGACGGCAAGAATAGCAGAAGTAATTCAAGATCAGTTTGGGCTGAAGCCGAAAGTTCAAACTTATACTTACAAGACGCCGTATCCATCGGCCTATGACTCGTTGCCGTTCCCACACCGCTACAAGGTTCCTGATTTCACCAAGTTCTCAGGGACGGATGACACATCCACTGTGGAACACATCAACAGATTCATCATCCAGTGCGGTGAAGCTGCCACGCAAGACGCTCTGAGGGTACGGTTATTTTCATCATCTCTAGCCGGATCGGCCTTCCAGTGGTTCACCACTTTACCGTCAAATTCTATCGTCACGTGGGCCGATCTGGAGAAACAATTCCACAAGTACTTCTATGCGGGAGTACATGAGATGAAGCTTTCGGATCTAACCAGCCTCAGGCAGAGGAACGATGAGCCGGTGACAGGGTATATACAGAGATTCAGAGAGATCAAAAACAAGTGCTACAGCCTGGCCCTGACCGATGCACAGTTGGCCGACATCGCTTTCCAGGGCCTCTTACCGCAAATCAGAGAAAGATATGCCGCCCAAGAGTTTGAGAGCCTGAGTCAAATCATCCACCGATTGTGAGGGCAAGAGATCCGACCGTTTGAACAGCGGAGGAGCTTTCAGAAGAAGGTGGCGTATTTGGAGGGATCTGAATCCGACGTAGAGGAAGAAATCGGCCTGGCGGAATGGGTAAAAGGGAAAAAACCAATATCCTGCCCCTTTGGCAAGAAGGAGCCAGAGACATTCGGCTTTGACACGTCAAAAGCCGATAAAATTTTTGATCTACTGCTTCAGGAGGGACAGATCAAGCTGTCGCAACATCACACCATCCCTACGGCCGATCAGCTGAAGAAGATGAAGTACTGCAAGTGGCACAACGCTACTTCTCATGACACCAACGAATGTAAAGTCTTTCGTCAGCAGATACAATCGGCCATTGAACAAGGGCGGCTCAAGTTTGAGACTCCAACCAAATCGGCAATGCCGATGAAGATAGATCAGCATCCCTTCCCGGCCAACACGGTCAACGCTGAAGAAGAATCAAGTCAAACCAAGGTGCTGACATCAGAATCGGCGAGAAGAGGTGGCGTCGTCGATCCCAAGAGGCAGATCACGACGGAAGAAATCAGAAGGAATAGGCGAGGACCAGAATGACCACACAGGCCTGTCACCTCCCGATTTCTACTCAGTAAATATCGGCGGCAGCAAGAACAAGCACAACACCAAGAAGAGATAATACGCCGGCATGAAAATCACTGGCAGTGCCCGTTCTTCATCCACTGCTGGGAAAACGATATCAGGTTGCCATCTGCCAATAACTGTCCGGAGTGTAACGGACCAAACCGCGACGATCGCCCGAGGCCACACTCTAGGAACAGAAGATCAGAGCCGATCAACAGAAATCAGCGCGAAGAACGGCGCGTTTCGGTGCATAATCGGCTGGGGGGCAGAGTTGACCAGTGCAACAGGTCAGAGGGCAAGATCGGCCAGCAAGATGGACTGGGGGGCAGGATCAGCACGCACGATCGGCTGGAAGAGATGGCCGATGATAGGGTGTCAGACGAAGACCCCCTAGGAAAGGAACCAAAGTGGGAACACGCCAGATCATCGGCCAAACCAGTGAATCCCAGGTGGTGTCCTGACGGCCTATCCAGATCCCAAAAGCGGAGAATCCAACGCCTACGCCAGTTAGAACATCAAGAAGGAGAACAAAGACATGTGCCAGAAAGAAGGAATGTGAAATCTCGAATTTGGCGCCCAAAGAAAAATGATCAGGAAGCAAACAGCCAAGAATCGGCGGCCGAAATCGATATGGTTTTCATACTGCCGATGGAGTTCATGGCGCCAAACGATCGGGACAAAGTGACAAATACAGAGGAAGAGCAAATGGCACAACTGGTATTAGAGCCGATGACGGCTATGTTTGAGAAGCCAGAGGAAGAAAAACGACAGCACCTCAAAGCGTTGTTTCTCAAGGGCTATGTCAACGGAAGACCCGTCACCAGACTACTAGTAGATGGAGGCGCGGCAGTCAACATCATGCCGTATGCCATGTTCCGCAAGCTGGGCAAGGGTGATGACGACCTCACCAAGACGGACATGATGCTGAAGGATTTCGAAGGCAACGTGTCGCCTGCCCGCGGGGCATTCTGCGTCGACCTCACCATCGGCAGTAAGACCCTCCCCACTACTTTCTTCGTCATTAATGGCAAAGGGTCCTATAATATGCTGCTCGGTCGCGACTGGATACATGCAAACTGCTGTGTCCCATCTACCATGCATCAATGCCTTGTGCAATGGGTCGGCGACAGTACAGAGATAGTAGCTGCCGATTCTGTTTACAGCGTTGCAGCGGCCGACACACAACAGTGGAGCTGCGAACACGTCAAATGTATATCTGGCAGGACTTGGGACACGGACTTCCTGAAAGTGTCCGATTTCGGTCTACAGCCGATCCAAGCAGTCGGCTTTGAGGATTCAGCTCGTTCGAAAGAATGAGAAGCTGAGGCATGGGTTCACGTCGGCCAATTCATTAGAAATGGGAGATTTAAGAGATAGCATCAGATCAAGGCCGACGTACGTTGGTACCGATGGGGATTCTGAGCACAAAAAGAAAATGTGTCGAGTTAACATGACCGATTTCTCATCGGTTTTCTGGCTACACATCCGGTGAAAGAGATATTGGGATTCATTGCTAGGTGGAAAGCACAGATTACAGGAAGCAGTTCAAAATCAAATCGGCGCGGTGGCATTAAGGGACAACAATGTTTAACATATTACAGCCCAAGGAAAGTGTCTATGGCTACGATCGCTCGTCGTCTGATTTGATCGGCCGATTCTAATATCCTCTGATCACTTTCGGCCGATCCTGACACTTCTGACACGCGGCGACGGAGTCTTATTGCTTCACGGGCCAGATGTTGTCTTTTTTGCTTCAGCTCGCTGATCATGGTTGGGAGTTCTTGGAGCTTTTTCTCTTCAGCGGCTATCTCTTTGGTTATCTGTTCCATCTCCTTGGCTAGTTCTGCTCTCCTCCGTTTCAGCCGATCTATTGTGCCAACAATGTTCGGACGGCAGTTCTCGAGGAAGTTGATTTTGTGATGTACTTCCTGGGCCTGGTGTTTGTACGAGTCAACCTCCTCCTGAGTTTTGGCCATCTGAGCGTGATCGGCCATACGTCGCAGCGCCCGCGAGACCGGAATCCGCATGCCCTCTATATAGGCAGCGTACCCCAAGTCTTCCGACACTTCTTCCGGAATGTGATCTACGACCTCATTGAAAAGTTGTCGGATCGGCGATGCATCCTTCACCAGTCGGCCGATGTCACCTTGGAGGAGAGTACGGATGCTCTCGAGCTTAGAGCGGACATCGTCGGAGGCAGAACTCGGTGGAACCACATGTGAGGCAGTTTCTTCTTCGTCGTCCAAGGAGACATCGAAAGAAAAGATACTATTGTTAGGAGAATCTTGCTCCTGTAAAGGAAAGAAGCAAAGGGTAAGCAGGTAGTGAGAGGAAATCGGCCGATTCTGATGGTAAAATTGTTACCTCTTTGAAACGAATCTCTCTTGCCTGCGCCGGTGGAAGTATTTCCCTTGTTTCAGGGATTGGTGCACTGGGTTCACCAGAAGAAGAAGATTCGATCATTATTGGTGCTCCGCTTGGGCCAGCTTCCTGAGAAAGATATAAATGCTCGTGAAGGTACTATGGAAAATAAGATAAGATGGTAATGGGAATTTGACATGCCTCTGCGGGTTCTCCGGCCGATTCTAGCTGTGGAGTTACAATCGGCGTACCCGAGTCAACCTGCATCAGAATTGGTTAAGTTTCCTGAATATTGAGGATGCAGAGTAAGAGATCATTTACCTCAGCAACAGGAGCTGCTTGAGACGTGGCCGACAGCCGTGGAGATTGTGGTGGGACAACTCGTGCCGCCTGGTAGAGGGATGAAATTGATGTCAGCAGAAGGTTTTTGGGGAATACATGAGATAAATAAAGTTACCTGGACAGCTTCTACTAAGAGCGATGCTGCAGCAGCCCCGGCTTCGGCGGCGACTTGGGGATCGGCCGTCTCGACCACTGATGGAGGTGAAGGGTCTGGGGTCTCGGCGCGCATCACTCCCATCTGATCAGCCGATCCAACACGGGGAGTCTCGGCCGATGCTGCTGCCATCTGGCTAGCCGATCTGATACGAGAGACTCCAGCCGATGCTATTGTTGTCTGGCCGGCCGATTCAATGCGAGCCCGCATCCGACGGCTGGATATCTTTGGTGTTGGTCTCTTGGGCGCTCGTTTTGATCGGCCGGTGGAGATATCTCTGATAGATGGAGCATGGAAGCCGATGAGTGGCTGCACTGTGTATCGATGATGGCTATCAATCGGCCGGCCGCTTCGGCTCCGTGTTGGGGGAGCATGGCTTTCAGACTGAAGAGGTAAACATAAGTTAACAGCAAGATGATAGTGCAACATTGAAATCGGCTAAAAAGAAAAGGACATACCGCAGCATTTGAGTCGATGTTTTCTGGGTCCAGAATGTTGCAGTAAATTGATGGGGATTTACAGAAAAGATGCTGCTTCCATTCTGCCCACCATAATTTGTACTGTTGGGTGGCGAAAGAGGCAACTGACCAGCCGTTCAAGTCAATGGTGCTGGAGTCAGGTACTAAATCGCACAATCGGCTGTAGTCGAGACTAGAGGTTAATCCGTCTCTGAATTTTGCTTGGCCGGCGAAATAGACTCGGATCGGCAATTGGCCGAAACCTAGTTGCCTTGCTGCGGCTGACGGGCAGTAGAACTCATAAGTGGGTGAGTCCTTCCCCGAGAAGAAGTTAGCCGGCAGAATTCCCGGCTTAATCAGGACATCCATCAACTCTCTGTCAAATGTGTGGGTGGAGAAGTCGAAGCATATAGGCAATTCAAAAATCGGCTCCGCGGTTTGATATGGATACCAGGTGATCATCTCCTCGCTAAGTCCATTATAGAAGCATCTGAAATATTCGGCTACCCGGGTAGCGGTGAACTGGCAGCCAGGAAAGGCCGATGCCGCCTCTCCGACAGATCTGCAGCGGCGACGGACCGATGGGTTCTCCTCTGACTCAATGTTGGGAAAGGTCTTTGTCTCTATCCTCTGCTGAGAGACCTTGCTCATGTGTAGATTGAGCCAGAGGGTGATAAACCACCAAGGACCACCTGGATTCCCTATCGGCTCTCCTTTCGACAGCTTGGCGCCGATTTGATGCATCATATGATATGCCGATTCCAGCAAATGTTTGCCGAGGGGAACGGCCGATCCTTGTGCGAGAGATTCTGCCAAAGCTTGAGTGTTGGAAGAGGGGCTGACCGCTCTGCCACAGAAGAGATGTTTCTCCAGCCACATCATCAGGAAGGCGGTGTGCTCTCTCTGTGAGACTGTCCCTGTCTTCATGTTCTTACTGATGTATCCTTTCCACCCGCCGATTCCTTTGGTATCTAGCCTATGGGATGGCTTGAACATGTAGTTGAAAGGGGTATCGGCGGAGGAAACATGTAGGCCGGTCAGCAGCAAGACATCGGCCAAGGTCGGGGTCATGGGTCCGTGTCCAAAAAGAAATGCGTTGAGCGCATCGGACCAGAAGTAAGAGGCTGCCATAACCAAAGGTTCGTTCTTTTCCATCTGAGACAGGGACAAATCTATGCACTGACCGATTTTAAGTTCTTCCCATTGGACTTTCCAAGACCCGGCTACCCTCTGGTACCACTCTCTCCACCCGGGTGTTTCGTTCGGCCAGGATCTGAATGCGCCTACCCAGTGATCTAAATCCATAGGTGACTGCTTGAAGGGGATTCTGTGAGTTTCTAAGCTAATTAGATCCGTTGGATCAGGACTCCCCATATGGCCTAGGCAGATGAGGTCAGGAGACTCTGAGAGGGGAATGGTGATCCTGTGCCTAAGGGCCTAAAAAAAGAAAGGAAAAAAGGGAAGGAACTAAGAAAGGGACCGGAAAATACTGAAGCAGCAAGGCGAAAAGGAAAAGATTTTTCGGACATTTACCTCTGGGATGGAAGCCATCGTCGCTGATGACGCTGCTGGAGAAGCCGCCGATTGGGCCGCCGCCGCCAAAGGAGCAGCCGATGGAGCCTCTGTAGATGGGGTGGTCGCTGACGGAGACGCCATTGGGGTCGGAGCAAGCTGCGGACGAGGTCGCTGGAGAAGGGGAAGCGCTTGGAAATCGAAAGAACTTGGGGGAAGATGAACAGTAATGCGGCAGAAAAGGATGCTGGATTCGTGGAGGAGAAAAGGTGGAGAAAACCAGTACTTAAGATAAGGGGGTAAGGGCAAAGATGGTATTCTTACCGCACCGTCTACACGAGTTCCAGGGGAGCGGTCGTTTCGCGTGCTCGGATCGAGGAAATTGCAATCATTGTGCCGCGGAACGGAAGGAGACTTTTACTGCACCCGTTTCGGAAAAAAGGATTAAAGAGGGAGTTTCGAAGAAAAGTTATATTTTACTCCGAAACTGGGGGGCATGTGTTGACGCCGGATTTTGACATGTCTTGAATCGGCGTCAGGAGAAGAAGATTGGTCGATGCGGCAGATCTGGGAACTACAGTAAGGAATCGGCCGATCGGGGTAACAGTTGAAAATCGGCCGATTGGTGGCGCCGCCTATGCCAACAAGATAGGATTATTCCAGAAGATCCTAGTCAAAAGCTGGTCAACGCGGCATGCTAAGTCGGCCGGAAAGCAATTGAAGAGGTCCTGATTGGATTAGGAAGCGGCGGCGGAAGATTCTGCGGGAGTCCGTTTCCTTTTTAAAGTTATTATAGATATAGTAGTTTTCCTGTTTTAAATAAGGTTGTAATAAGTCGTAATCGACCAGGAGTCCTAGTTTCAGGGTATAAATAGGAGTCGCTAGGGTTTTGCAAAAAACAACCAACATCAATCAATAAAATACTTCTACTTTTTACCAGTACTTTACCTTTCAAGTCGGCGACTTCGCCAATATTTTCTTCTTTCACGAGTTCGTACGGATTGGCAGGGCTGCATCAACCTGATCTCCGGCCAATTGGTAGGTTCCGATTATCGAGTAATATCCGAGCTTTAACTACGGACGCATCGCTGTGGTTTCGTTTGGATTTATTCACAAGTTATCGATATTTACTAGAATCGCAAGTTTTACCTGTTATTCTAGTATTATCACCAGTTATCCAGCTTGAGATCAGGGTAATCGGCTTCGTCATTATTCTCCTTCGATTCATCGCCATATAGCCGATTAGATCTGTTTCAAGTGTTGCTTCTATAGTAATTGTTTAGATTGCTCCAGCAGTTTTTACAATTACTATACGATCATCGGCTGACTCATAGCCGATCATCTCTATAGCAAATCGACCGATTTACCGCCGACGCGCTTCTCAGGACAGATCGGAAATCCAGCCGATCGACGCGCCTGGAATTTAATACTCTATTTCCTTGTCAATCAACAGGTCAGATTGACTGGCACGCCGCGCGAACCGCACCAGGGCGATAACCCGAACAGGAGCTAAGCAGATTCTCCCGGGTCGTGTGTCCGACGCTGAAGACCCATCGGCCGATTCCTACCCGGCCGATTTTAGCGCCAACACACTTTTGGCACGCCCGGTGGGACCATCCAAGACCTGATATGTCGAACAACGCAGAAATCTCTGACAGCAACATCATTGGGGTTACAGAAGCTGATCTCAAGGACGACCAGAGGGAGGAATTGGCCAAACATCTAGAAGATTACAAGAAGATATACCTCCAGTCGTTCAGTCGTACCAGAAGCGGGGAAGCAGTTAGGAAGGCCCCTATTCCAGCACCTCGCCACATCACCATTGCTGAAGACTCAGGCAAGATGTCGGAGATGATTCAACAGTCCGTGTATCAAGCATTCATTGATCAATTCTCGGTGATGAGCAACACGGTGTACAACGCCATCGTCAACTCTCTGGCTAGCGGAACCGTTCAAAGTTATCAGGGACCGGCATATGCCCCTCCAACCACCCTGCCGGCCAACACTAGCCATGTGCAACAAAAATGCCTTATTATTCAACTGCACTGTTGGTTCGAGTGCTCGGGGAAAATACGCCAAAACGTTTTGACCTAAACTCTCAAGTGATTTCAACCGTTAGTTGGCTCGTGAATTGAACTTTTCGAATCGTAGCTGCAAAGTCCTCGGCGCTCCTGCAGAGGAGCAGGGACGACCACGTTCCACGAAGGACCGACTGCGAGCCCGAACTCGCTGCTTCGGCATGCGGTTGGGCTCTCCATTGGACGGGTGAGAGAGACGTGCGCGCGGAGCCGCAGGCCCAGCGCGTCACTACACGTGTCCCGCCCCCACGTCTCCACTCCCCAGGGCCCATCACGCTCCCGACCGGTCGACGCAGCGAAACCCACCCCACCATTTTTGAAACCCACCGTACGGTGCCACCTCCAATAACCGCCTCGATCCCTGGCGGCGCGATCGACAACGACGCGCGCCGACCGCCGGCCGCTCACCATCGTCATCAGCTGGGAATCGCCCCGCCGTCCTCCCCCGCCCACCATATATGGAGGCGATGGAGGAGCTCGCGGAGCTCGCCGACGCGACGCTGCAGGGCGCCGCGCTGCTCGCGGACGACGACCCCTCCGCCGACCGCCCGCCGACCCGCCGGGGATCGTCCTTCCTCACCGCCGTGGCGATCGGAAACGTCGTAAGGATACCCTCCGTCTCTCTGTCCCTCTCCCCCCGCCGGTGCGGTGCGGTCGCTGCTCGGTCCTTGCGCTTGTGGTGTCTGATCGATGGCCGCGTGTTTGCTTGGTTCGTGCAGGGCGCGGGCAAATCGGCGGTGCTCAACGGCTTGATCGGCCATCCCGTGCTCGTCAGTACAGTTTGCCCCCCACCTTTTTGTTCAGTTTTTTCCCCTCCTGCATTCCATATATCTCCCTCGGCGCTTTCTCCAAATTTTCGTTCCATTGCCGTTGAGATGCGTCCGAAATCATTGGATTACTGTCAGTCTGTGGCCTCTAGGATCCTACTAATTTTATTTAATTTACTGATTTTGTTCCATCACTGTTACGTTTAATACGGCAGCGCAGATTCAGGATTTACCGCTTCCTTTAACTGCAGGATTTGTAAATGTTTATCTAGGTGCTTCTGTCGCCTCCCCTGACGATTTGTGCAAATGGTGGTTGTGTGTGCAGCCTACCGGGGAGAATGGCGCGACAAGGGCGCCGATCTGCGTCGAGCTGCAGCGGGAGACATCACTCAGCAGCAAGGCCATCGTTCTGCAGATCGAGGGCAAGTCACAGCAGGTCTCCGCGAGTGAGTTCTCTCTTTTTGCTTTTTACTCTGCGTGGCTAGGAGATTCTTAAGACACTGAGAACTCAGGTGACCATAGATCCGTGTGCTGTGCATTCATGTGTTTGTCAGTGGTCATGTTTGAATGTCTACTGTGCAGGTTCCCTCAGGCACTCGTTGCAGGACAGGTTGAGTAAGGCTGGTAGCTCTGGCAAGGGGCGATCGGATGAGATCAATATGAAACTGTGCACCAGCACAGGTGGGTTTGTTACTCTGTAACTTCTTGTTTTTTTTTCCCTATGTGGTCCGCGTTGATGACTGAGTGAATGCCAGTCAGAATACACGCTCTTCTTTCATTTTCATTTCCTTTTGAGATTCTCTCTTCTTTTCTCTCTTCATTTTCTCCCTTCAATGGATAGGAGGGAAGTGGTTTTGGTTTTTGCTACTTTTAGTTAGAGATGCAGCTGCAACTATGTCGATTGTACACCACGAATAGGCTCAACTTACATGTTTTAAATTTGATATACTAGCGCTACTTTGATTCCATTGTGCTTCTCAACTGATTAACAGTAAGGTCTTTCGTTGATTTTGAATGAGAGTAACAGTGCATTTTGTAGGTCTCTGTTAGTCTGTAGTTGCATCCATCTCGACTGCAACCCTTGCCGTACCATACCTCAGTCTCTGTGCTTTGAATTCTGATTCATATCAAAAGCATGCGCCGTTTCAGATAAAAAGCTATGCTTTGTCAACAATATTCTCTAAGTTTTCATAAGATATATACCTGGGTGCATGTCTTCAAAAACCAATGCCCTTCAAATTTAAGATTACAGTAACCATCTTTATTGTGATTTCACATTGCAAGTCTGCATAAATACTTTTGTTTCAGCCCCTGCATTAAAATTAATCGACTTACCTGGCATCGATCAACGGAGCATGGATGAATCAACGGTGAGTATTAACGAAGTCCTCTATTGATTGTTTGTTTATCTATTTGGGCAACTAGTAGATTACCTATGCAATGATGCAGCTAGGTTTCAAAATACCAATACATTTACATATTGTCCAATGTCCAGAACAGTTTGTCAAAACTTAAAAACTAACGAAATGTCTGCTCTCCGTTTCTTCATATGTGGCCTGCAACTTGCAATCATGTCTCCAGATTGGTAACTATGCAGCACGCAATGATGCAATTTTGCTAGTTATCGTTCCTGCTCTACAAGCACCTGATGTGGCATCTTCTCGAGTTCTAAGGATTGCTAGGGAATTGGATTCAGAAGGTGTGTATGATATACTGCACAAAATCTGGACTCCTGTTTTATTACATTTCTTGACATATCATTCAAGTTATTTACTTGTAATGTTGGATGGAAGCATATATTAATGTGTTCGTTTACTAGGTACTAGAACCATTGGTGTCTTAAGCAAAATTGATCAGGCTGCTGGAGAACAGAAAGCCCTGGGTGCTGTTCAGGCCTTGCTTGTAAATCAAGGTCCTAGAACTGCAGCAGACATTCAGTGGGTAGCTACAATTGGACATTGTGTTCCTACGGCCTCTGTTCAGTCTGAAGTAGGTTCTGAAACCTCACCAGAAGCTTCTTGGCAAGCAGAAGTTAAAAGCCTTATATCTATACTTGGCGGAGCTCCCCAAAGTAAGCTTGGTCGAGTAGCTTTAGTTGATTCACTTGCTAAGCAGATAAAGACACGGATGAATGTTAGGCTGCCAAATCTCTTGAATGGGTAAAGCCTTATCTTGCTCTGTTAGGTCAAACTTTTGTATTGGTATGCTAGATTGTATGATAATTTCCTCTTTTATATAACTGTAGTCTTCAAGGGAAGTCTCAAATTGTCCAAGAGGAATTAGCAAAAATTGGAGAACAGATGGCCCAAGGTTCTGAAGGAACCAAGGCAATTGCTTTAGGACTTTGCCGAGAATTTGAGGATAAGTTTCTTGAACATATTGCTGGGGGTGAGGTTAGTGAGTATAAATGTACACCCTCTTGGCCTACATCTCTTAGATTTATTCATGATCTTAAGTTTTATTTTTGTCAAAAGTAAAGGTATTAGAAACTTCGAACATCAGTTTACTTTTGCAGTATTTTTGTCATCAACTCATCAAAAACCCGCCAGTATGAACCATCCTTGTTTTGCCACAATTATATATAATTAAACTCCTTTTTAGAAATCTTCATTGTTGCCTGTTTGATATTTCTAGTTTCTAATAGACTGAGGTTCTTAGTGAACAAAGAATGAGTGCAGTACCACAAACTCAATTTTGTAAAGTTTGTTACTGTGATCAATGTTTTATATAAAGGTATTCTATCTAAAACTTTTAAACTCGCTTTCAGGAAAAAATTTCTAAACTCAACTTAGTGTAATTTTTATTCTCTGAAATGTGTCCGTTTCATTGCTGGCTGAAATTTTACTGTTTATATGCAGGGTGCGGGTTGGAAAGTTGTTGCAAGTTTTGAGGGAAAATTTCCAACTAGGATCAAACAACTACCCCTGGACAAGCATTTTGATATGAAAAATGTCAAAAGGGTAATTTAGTTGTACTTGAACAGAAATCAAATGCACAACTACTTGAACTTGTTCAATTTATGGTTACAAAAATCATTTTCTCCTTGTGTCAGATTGTTCTGGAGGCTGATGGTTATCAGCCATACCTGATATCACCTGAAAAAGGTTTACGGTCTCTCATAAAAGGGCTTCTAGAGTTGGCAAAGGAACCATCAATACTTCTTGTGGATGAGGTAATATTTGGGTTCTTTAGCCTTCTTCTGCCATGACCTAGTTAACAGTGCACCCTGGTAAAAACTTTTTAGCTCATCACTTCAACATTTTCTCTACATGTACCTTGCAACCTTTTAAGTGTCAATTTTAGTCATATTGCACTCCCAGTTTTGAAAAGTTTGAGCTGTATGCTTTGTGTACATATGTTCTGTTAAGATCAAAAGATACTTATGTAATGCATATTAATTCAGATCAAAGCAGGGAACCATAAACCATAAACTATTGCTATTCATTCTGCGTATCTGCTCATGTCAATTTCTGCCCTTCCGTTTCCACAAGCATACTCACAAGTCTAGTCTTACCACTACTCAAATTTCCAATATTTCCATGTATGTGGTGTTTTGTCTTTTCAACTCATTAGCTGATCATAAACCTCGCCCTTTCCTGTTTAAATGCAGTTGTAACCACTTTTGTCAAAAAATTATATTCAGTATTCTCACTACATTGCCACCAACTAAATACTTGTCTTTGAAATTATTGCTACCAGGTTCACCGTGTATTGCTAGACATAGTATCGTCTGCAGCAAATGCAACTCCAGGACTTGGTAGATATCCTTCATTTAAGCGGGAGGTATAATTCTTAAGCATGGTAAAGAGCCAACGTTTAATTAGTTTAGTTAGTAACCCTTTTTATTTTGTTTGTCCCCTCAAGGTAATTGCAATTGCATCTGCTGCATTAGATGGTTTCAAGAATGAGGCACGAAAGATGGTCGTTGCACTAGTTGATATGGAGCGGGCATTTGTACCTCCCCAGCATTTTATCCGCTTAGTGCAGAGGAGGTTAGCTGGTCTTTTGTTTCGTAGAAACCTTGTTAGTTTTCTCCATGTTATAATGATCTTCGAGTGGCACTTCCATTAGCTATTCCTTTCAAACTTAGTACATATCCATTGTTATGTTTCAATTTTTCATTTTCTAATATGTTCTATGTTCTTATTGATGTGATTCTGAATTTGTAATAGTTCAGAGAAAGAGTACTTAAACCTTGCGTATGCATATTGAACTGACAACTTGTATCGTTGTAAATTCATGAGTATTAAGTTCACTTTTGTTGGTTGTGAGAATAACTGAAGCCATATTTTGTTGATATGAGAAATCATGTCAGTATGATGTCCACTCATGCATGGTCTCGTCCAATTTCATTCGCACTGATAAACAACTTATTGCTCGTTTGCATCCATTGTGTATATTCTTAATAACTCGGTATACAGGTTATAATTTTCCTGTCTAATTGTCGAATTATAAAATCTAGAATGGAAAGGCAACGTCAAGAGGATGAGCTAAAGAGTCGCTCTACAAGGAAGGGCCAAGATTCAGACCAAAAGAGAGTATGCTACTCTGTATTGTATGTTGTGCCTAGTTTAATGTTTTCCTAATTTTCTGTGTATGGTTATATTTTTGAATGGTTATTTTTTGTCTTTTGTCGTGTAATATTCAAATACATCACGTCATTTCATCAGTAATTGTGAATTTGGTTTCTTTCACTGTCAGGATACAAGCCCACTGAAAATTTCAAATCAAAGCGATATGAAACAGTCATCAAATATACAAGTTCTAGGTCCTGCAGGAGAAATTATTGCTGGTATGGACCTACTATAATTGTACTTAATCTTATTAGGTATATACAGATAAATAGTATAACAGGTGAAAAGAGCTGTCCATAAACAGAGTTATTTTGTGTTTTAAAAGTTTTTCATTGTATCAATTACATATTGAATATCCGAGAAAAAATTACATATTGAGTAAATGTTTCTCTCGGAAAGGTTTCTTGTTCAAAAAACGTGCAAAAGCAAACGACTGGAGCAAGCGGTGGTTTGTTCTAAATGAGAAAAGTGGAAAGGTTGGTTGCATTGGCATTAAACTACTCATCTTTTCTTTTTCACCATTTGATAATGGTTCTATAATTTATGACCAGCTTGGATACACCAAAAAACAAGAGGAGAGACATTTTCGGGGTGTCATAAATTTGGAGGTAATAATTTTTTCAGTGATTCTTCTAATTGCCATTTGGTCATTTAGATTTATGTGTTGATGCAATATGTTTTCAATTTAAGGCATTGGGTGCATAAGAGTACTACCTTTGGTTACTATGATAGCATTTAGCTAATACTGCATCTCTATGCATGAATCCCGTAATAGATTAGTTTGCTGTTAGACAGTTAGATTAGTCATAAACGGTTGCTTCTCTCGTGTGTGTTCACCCGGCAAGTGTGGGCAGTGGTCTTTCAATACCTGAACCTGGTCGTTGCCGGGCCTGCCATCCCGATGACCAGCTTCTCTGCTTGGTGGTGCAGTCTGTCAAGTCAGTACCTAAGGATCTTAAAAAGGGCCTAAACTCTCTCATCATCTTGGTCACGTGGGAGATCTGGAAGTATAGAAACTCATGTGTGTTCGAGGGAGCGAGGCCAAGTGTGCAGGTGCTCCTGCAGCAGGTGTCTAGTGAATGCGTGTTGTGGTGTTCGGCAGGAGCCACCAAGCTCAAGGAACTCCTGGCTAGGTCGTCCCAACAGGCTGTTTGAGTCCTAGTTTTTCTTTTCGGGTTGTGGTCTCGTTTGGTTTGTGTTATAAGTAACAAATTAGTGTGTATGTTGTACTGAGTGCCGGGGCCTTTTCTAAGCTCCGGCACTCACCCCCTTTCTTCTTCCTTAAATGAAATGACGCGCAGTCCTCCTGTGTAGTTCTAGAAAAAAAGAAAAGGTTGCTTTTTGAGTAGATGAACATATGTCGGTTAGTTACAGTTCTTGGTAAAGCAACCAGGTTAGCTATTATTTATTTGTTTGAAGAAATATTTTTTCTTTTCTCTTTGTCAAACTTGAAGTCCAAAATACTGATGCAACCATATTGGGATATAATCCAAAATTTAAATATGGGATGAACTTGCTGGATCCAAATGGGTTGTCAACAAGAGGACGTGGTCAGATTGACTGCTTAACTTTCACTGGTTTTCGAAACCCTATTGCTCCTAGTGCCACCTTATCATCATTTGTGGTGCGTCATCTATCCGTTGCATTATAGTTTTCTTTGCAATTTGCAGGATTGTAATCTTGAGGAGATTTTAGATGATGATGATCCTCCAAGAAGTTCTAAAGATGCTAAAAAGGCAAATATGCTAGATACTGGAAAGGATTCTAGTCCTATGTTCAAGATTACTCACAAGATTGCTTATAAAAATGTTTTGAAAGGTACATTTACATCTATTTTTTAACTATAACATGTTTTAAAATCTTGTTTCTAAATTCATAACATGTTTGATGTTTAATCACCGTGGCAGCTCACAATGCCGTTATACTGAAGGCTGAAAGTATGAGTGATAAAACTGAATGGGTCACCAAGATTCAAAGCATTGTTGATCCGAAAGGGCTTTCTGCAAAGAGACCAAACCCTTCAGAAGGTGGTGCGCCAATGAAGCAAAGCCATTCAGATGGTTCTCTAGTACGTTGCGAGACCTTACATGTTTGTTTCTGTCAAAAGTATTTATACATATGACTCTGCTTAGACGTTCTACTTGTTGCTGCTAGTTTACTTTCTTCCCATTTGAGAATGGCTTGTCACCAGGATTTTTGGAACCCTTCCTCTACATTAAAAAGGGATGAATTTATGTTCCATTCGCACTTCATTCTTGTTACTAATTTTCCATACTTGCACATACTATATACTTCCAGGATACGATGCATAAGAAACCTGTGAACCCTGAAGAAGAGCTTAGATGGATATCTCAGGAAGTCCGTGGATATGTGGAAGCAGTCCTCAACAGTCTTGCAGCAAATGTCCCCAAGTTAAGACCACAATCTTTTCAGCCTTTCATGGACTCCCTTTTGCGTCCTGCAATGTCTTACTAATCCAGTTGAGCAGGCTGTGGTTCTTTGCCAAGTTGAGAAAGCGAAGGAAGATATGCTTAATCATTTGTATACGTCCATAAGGTTGGTTCAGTCAAAACATTTTTGTAGGTGTTTCATATTCAATATGTTACTTCAATGAGATAAAAAAATATTATTTGCTCTTTGTATAGTATTTTTGTCTAATTTGAGCATCATGTAGTGAAACATACTCCTTCGTTCTTTTTCATTATGCAAGCTGTTAATACCATTTTTCTTAATAAGGTTGGGACTTGACGAGGTCTTGATTCAGGTTTCACCGTTTCAGCCATTTATAGGCTAGTTTCTGAGGTCCTGTTCATTGTATATCTGCTTGGGTTAAACTTATATGGTCCTGCTACTGCATATGGATGTCTGTTATGATCGAGATCTGCTAATACTAGTCAATTTGTTAGAACTACTTAAGCACATGAACATGACTAGGCAACATAATAGCTTTATTTGGATTTTGTTCTATATATGATTGCTGGATGATAATGCAAATGCTTTGTCTGTGTTATTTGTCAGAGTTCCGCATGGTCAATATTTACAGAAATTGTCCACTTTATGAAAAACATGCTAAGACACTATCACAAAAAAAAACAGATTGCAGAGATTGCAGACAATTACAGCCTTTAACGTTTGAAATATGCTTTTACAAGCCAAACTAACTAACCCACGTCTCTCATCTGTGGTTAGCACGCAAGGCACAGCCAAGATTGAAGAGTTAATCCAGGAGGACTATAATGTGAAGCGCAAGCGTGAAAAATTCCAGTTGCAGTCATCCCTTCTTTCCAAGGTCACTCGCCTGCTCAGCTTACATGGTAGTCGGTCAGCGAATGCTAGTTGGTCAAACGATTCTGCTGGATCAGGTAAGTTAATTCCTTAACGAATTAATGTTTATTTGTTTACTACTCAACGTGAGCTGCATGAAAATTGCTTCTAGAAATGTCACTCTGGAATTGATTCCCTCGATACATCGCCAGCAGTGGCGTAGGGGGTTTGGGGCTGGGGTTGGAAACCAGCGCTGCTCACTGTGCCAACTGCCAAGCTCAGTCTTGAGCGTCCTGGCAGCTGTGTAAGATCGCATGACCAGGAGCAACGTGGCGAAAGTGCCACAGCCTCATGTTGGGAGCGGGAACGGCCGGCAAGACCGAGCAATGGCGACAATGGCTCTGGCTGCACTGGTGATTGGGGAGAGGGGGATGAATCGATTTAGGGTTTGGGGTGGCTGGGGAACTTATCCACTCGTTGGTTGGCCTGTAAACACGAGTTTGGGGCGCTGAATTTCAGAACACCGAAATTTTTAGCCGGCAGCCCAAATAATCTAACGCCCTACCAATAAAACATAAATATCAGGTTTATCTGAAATCTATCAGCGATAATATGTGACCTTCCTTTTTATATAAAGAAAAATCCAGTTTACACCATCGAACCATTTTTGAAACCACCCAAAAAGCGAAATTTATCCGGTTTCGACAGTTAGATGCCCTCATTATTCGACTTTATAGTTGAAGGTTGAAAATTAGACTTTTGTGATAATTTGAAGGTGTAAATGAAACTTTTCCCTTTTATATATATGGTGTACTCTAGCAAAAATCAATAGTGTACTGCAAATTTTTATAAGTTTCTTGCATGCACTTAATTGCCAATCCTTTCTACAGAGAGTAGCCCAAGGGACAGTGGACACTCTGGTGATGAATGGAAGTCCGCATTCGAAGCTGGATTCACAACTCCATCAGCTGGAGCAACCAGCCGCCGTATGCCGAGTCGAGGGCCGCCACCGCCACCAAATGGTGGCTGATCAGGGAATCCAAGGAGCACGTCTGTTTGCTGCCTGAGCAGCTGATCTGAGTTTTCAGAGGAACACGGTAACGACCAGTGAAGGTCCAAGATTGACTGGATTACTGAAACAAGGCGTGTCCATAGGTTTGTGAATAACAAACCATCGTTAATATGGGTTTGTGTCTTTCCCACTTACATTAATGCTGTAGGATCGATCCAGCGTCTCTCTGTAATCTTTGGTTGGTTTCTGTAATAGTATTTTTCTAAAAAAAAGGATATATGAAATTGTCCATGTCTTAGTTTTGTAGTTAATTCCCTTAGTGCCACAAAAATTCTTACATATTCCTCCAGTGCCAAAAAAAAATTTAGAAGTTCCTTCAATGCCATAGAAAGTTTATTCCATCCCTTCAATACCACTCCGTTGTTATTTCCATCAATTTGCTGTTAACTGAGATGCGAAAAGATAATTTTACCCCTGGATCCATCTGTCAGTGCCCAACTCTTGATTTCTTTCTCTCTTCCCCCTCTTTTTCTCGCGTCGATGACCGCCCTGAGTCCTGCCATCCCTGTAGATGCGGCCGTGCACCGGAGTCCTCGCGTTGCCGGACGCCGTCCGGCCGTCCCTGCGCCGCGTGCTGGCCGCCGGACCTTGCCGTCCTCGTGTTTTTTCCCATGCTGTCATCAGTCAATTATACCTGTTAATCTTGTGAATCTAAACCAGGTGGTTTAGCATTAAAAGGACCATAGAACTTCGTACTCGCCACTCCACCAAATTGAGCATGTACCAGGGAGTACACATCTGCCTAAGACCAGTACAGGTAGATCAGGTGCTAGGTTTACGGTGCTACCATGCTACCAAACAAGGTAGTACATAAACAAATACATGAAATTTTTTAAAAAATATGAATAGATAGAAGAAATGACTTATGTGCATGTAAATTTAAAGAAAACACAAAAAGAGAAATCAACACATAAATAGTTGCAGCAACTATCACATGCTGATGCCGCAAGCATTCATGTGCCGATCTCATTTTCAATTTTTCTTATACAAGTTTGCTTTTCAAGCTCAAATTTACATATACATAGATACTTGCATCCTTTACCTATATACATTATTGTAATTTTTCATGCGCTTATTTAGGTACTACATGTTTGGTAGCACAATAGCACCTTAACCCATGGTAGCACGATAGCACCTTAACCCATGGTAGCACGTTATCCGCTCCCTCGCACACATGAATAATATTTATTAATTCAATCACTCCTCAGCAAAAATTATATATATTCTTTAGACTATCGGCATGTGTAAATTTAGTTTAAAGCAAGTGTTTCACCACTCAGAATTCAAGAATAGATATTGATGCATATCAAACGACACTACTGGAAAAAGCTTAATCAACACCGGTTGGTAAGCCCCTTCAGCACCGATTCTTGAACCGGTACTACGAGACCGAGACTGAAAGTCTCGATCTTCGTCACCGGGTATTCTACCTGATGCTGAAGGACCTCTTTGGTACCGGTTGGATACCAAGGGGCCACGTTGACGCAAGCTGGCGACCCCTTTTGGTACCGGTTGGCCTTTCCAACCGGTACCAAAGGGTTTTCCCTTTTCCCAAATCCTATTTTATTTCAATTATTTATTACTATTTATTCTTGCAGAATTGCTACGCGTACTCGAGCTATACACTACTATACTACTATATGTTCATTAGTTGCATTCGAGTTAAAATAATGTATGAAAATAACTTAATCTTACTGCCAATCATATAATTAAGTTATTTATACATAATAATATTTACAATTATACAAATGTCACGATTACAAGTACTAAACCCTTCACGACGTCGATGCAGATACTTTATTAATATGGTCATTGTGGTAGAACTCGTCTTTAGGATCCAGGATCTCCTTTATAATGAATCCTATGAGCTACTCCGACACGTTCGTGATCCTATCCACATGGAGAACTTCCTCCTTGATTCGTATCATCTATCATTTTGAAAAAATAAAGCTCGATATGAATTCATTGTGTTAGCATAATTAGAAAGGTATTTACGAATGGTTTTTACGTACTCTTATGTCCTCCGTCGTAGCCTTCCCGAAATGTGTTAGAGTGTGCATGAATTCACATACATAGTGCTCACACCAACTATTTTCGTCTTCTTGTCTCGAACACTATAGGAGGAATAAATTAGTTACAATATTTGTGTATGCGTATACAGAACACCAAATGAGATATGCAAAATGGTAACGACCCCACATACCGGAAAGTCCATTCCAACGGTCAATTTATCCTGCCATTGACCGCGGCCTATGTGCTTTTTCACAATTTTTATGTTTGATGCTTAATTGATCTAAAAATGAAAAGGATTTTATTGTGGAAATTAAACTTACCTGTTCAATGGATCTATAACGTGTTGGATTTTCTCCTTCTTTTTTCCTCTTCGAGCTGAACACTGTAAGTTTGCTAGACTCCATACAAATTATGAGCAAAATCCAATGAAAACTGCACATATAGATGTACAAGCATATATACATGTATTGGACTTAACATTTATTTAGGAAAAAGAAAGAGTTACGAGTCGATCAAGACTTACTCAAAGTTGTAGGGTAAGAGTGTATAGGGTTTGTAATGTTGCTTATCTAGGCATCGAACATGTTAACACACGTTTTTTGATGTTTCGTCCGTAAATTTTCCTCGTTGATAACCATGGGATTTATGAAGCCCACCTGATGCTGCCATCCTTATGTTCAGCATCTTTGAAGCTCCATACTACACAATACAATATAAAAATAGATAGTACGCAAAGAATACGACACTGGTTAATGAAATGTATTAATCTAGAGATAGTCCATACTTATAGGACCCAGCAGGCGATGAGAGAGATGTCAAGGGAATCTCGACGGTATATTGCATGCATATCTTCGGAGTTCACCCAGAAGTCATCCTTCCCAATGAAGAAATCGTGGTCGCGATACTTAACTCCAAACATGTATATCTTGTCTTCTTCCTTCGACTTTTACAGGTACCATCTATGGAATCTGTGCATCTGCGTGCCTAGACTAATCTCCTCATCATCAGTGACAAAAGGTTTTCCATACTCGTATGGAACACGAACAACTTCAGCTAATGGGAGATCATCCGTTTGCCCGGCTACCTGCGTATAGGTAAATCCCGTTTCTTGCATAAATTCTGTCGCGTGTTTCTCTTTATCCATCTGCACCTGGAGGGGCTCAAGGATTTTTTGTTCTGTGCCTAGCTGAGAAACGGTCTTCCCACTTTTCTTCTGTTTCTGATGGGCCTTTATCTGCGTGCGGTCGAAGTCTGAGGGTAGTTTTACCTGTCTCTTAGCGGTGTCACTCAAGCAATCGTTGAACTTTGATGCCAGTAGTGCATCTATTGGCACCATCTTCTCTGGTGATCGAGGTTTGAAATGATCTTTCACCGTTTGGCGCTTATGCTCCATCAGTTTCTTGTCGGTCAGCTCGTAAGCTAATTTCTTCTTAGGGCCTATTTTCTTTTTTTGATAATCTTTCGCTTCTTGGGGCCCGGGGTTCCAGTCGGTGGGAGGGACAAGGTCTATTTTTTTTCCTTTGCCCGGTGCTGGAGGAGTCGGAGTACTCCTGGCCCTTGGCGGAGACGATGGTGAGGGAGGCCATGGTGGCGGAGACGAAGGACCATCAAAGTTGCCGTCATCATCATTATCCGCGCCTTGCGGAGAGAGAGGAAATGCAACCGTGGAGTCCCTCTCCCAACATCTTTTCTTCGTTCCCTCCAACAAAATCAAGCTCGAGCTTTTCATTTTGTCCACCGGCTTTGACGATTTGCTCCACGGTGACATCGGAGTACCAGGGGGTACCGGCCTACCAGGAATCACCGGTAAGGCCAACCCGTAAGCTACCAGAGCGGTGATATTTTTTGCTTTCACATGTAGCTCACATGTTGTCTGGATGGTGACATCATCCACTGGGTATCTTTGGGTGTCGACCGCTAGCACATTCTTTGGGGGCTCATCATCATTAGGTGCCGCCGTGGATGCGCAGCTGCTACGTCACTAAGAGGCCGGGCTAATGACAATATCCGGCTGCGCCTCGATGCCCGACTGCTGGCTAAGAGCATGCGCCACTGCCTGTTGGACCCTTTCGTCCATCTGAGCTTCTAGCTATTCCACTTGCCTGGCCATGTCATAGAGTTTGTCTTCCTGTTCTGCCTTGCTTCTGCAATGAGTCTTGTGTGTGCTATCTCCGGCCCAAGCAACTTTCCACGGAACCACGCCGATGCCGCGAACTCGTCCAGGGTGTTCGGGGTTCTTTAAGGCCCTTGTTAGCTCATCGTTCTCCCTTCGAGGCACGAGTGTCCCTTCTTTAGCCTCTTGTATTGCCGTGACCGAATCTCGGGCCACTGCTTCCATTGCCAGGGGCGCGGCACAACCAAAGAACCATCCTCTTGATTAAGTGTGACACCATTAGCGAACAACCACTGCTCGATCTTTCTGACCAGTCCCAAGTCATTGGCCGGATACCTCTATCCATGAGGTCCTGCTCCATCTTTTGCCATTCCTGAATCGCCTTCTGTTGTTGTCAAGATTGGTGGATCAAGACTTAGACTAGTAAATTTCTTTTATGCGCGTACGGCTCCAGATGGTTGCACGGGTGACACGGGATTTAGACTGGTTCGGGCAAGAAGAAGCCCTACGTCCAGTATGGGGAGCTGCTCGTGTTGCCCACGCGGGTTCTGTAGTAGGGGTTACAGAAGGGCGAGAGAGGGAACCGGTCCCAAGTGTCTTGGGTGTGCACTGAAGCTCTAATGGTGGGAGTGTGTTCTTCTCGCCGGGGAAGAAGAAGCACGAGCGAGCGAGTGTGAGTGTGAGCGTGTCAGAGTCTAAATTTCTTCCCCCCGCCTCTCGGCCCCCGGCCTTTCCTTTATAGTACAAGGGGGGCGACCGGGTTACAGGTGAGACGGGCGGAGGGGGAGAGAGAGAGAGAGAGAGAGAGAGAGAGAGAGAGAGAGAGAGAGAGAGAAAACGCAGAGTCCAAGGGGAAGATTCGAGCCCCCTGGACGCCACGGCCGGCTTAAGCTTTCGGCTTCGTCAGACGGCTTCCTCCGATCTTGTCGCTGATCTCCTCGGGGGCCGGTGCCGGCGGGCGTGCGTGATGATGGTGTTGGTCGTGGCCTCCGTCCCATCGCGGCAGACGGCTGCCCCGGTTATCCTGCTGCTGACGGCCTGCGCGGCGCGGGCGTCCCGTCCCTGTCGCCGGATTTGCGGGGCGCGAGGACGGGTAGGTGGGTGCCAAGACGGTCAGGCGTGCGCGAGGACAGTCAGGCGTGCTCCTGTGCCAGGCGATGCAGGTCATGAGTGCCTGGTGGCGAATCAGGGAAAATCGTGCCACGGTGGCGTGCGCCGCGCGGTCTCGTGTGGGCGGTTGGGACCGGTCACGTTGAGGGCGCGGGCGCCTTTCTGCGCGCCAGAGCTGCGGCGCATTTATGGCAAGACCGGCAGGGGACCCACGAGACCCGCACTCGTATCTTCCGGCCTGCGCCCGAGGCTGACACTCGCCTAGCGGGCCCGGGTGAGTCCGACCCTCTACACCCCGGGTCGGGCGAGGCGGTCCCTTGTGGTGAGGGGTCGGGCGAGGCGGAGCTCGGCCACCGGGGGGTCGGGAGCATCCGACCCTGAAGGACTTGGTCGGGCGAAGCGGAGCGCTTCCCTCCCATGTTGGGCTGACGGCGGTCGCTGTCACCGCAGGTGGGCCCGGGCCTCCATGATCGTCGCCGTGATAGTCATAAGGACATCGTTCACATTTCCCCCTGACAGTAGCCCCCGAGCCTGTGGTGGAGCGGGGACGCTCCTCCAGAGGCTGTTATCGTCGTTCCTCGGGAATTTTTGGTCGTCGTGCGAGCTGCAGTTGACCAGGGACGGGAAGCACTGTGAATGTCTTGACATGAGGGGATTCTTGCCGTTCCGGAGGATGCCCTCCATCTGGAGGCCTTAGGTTGTGACCATCCGTGTGGTCGCTAGTTGCGAAGCTAGCCCCCGCGCGTTGCAGGTGACCGGTCGGGAGGCCAGATCGACTTTTAAATGTTACCCCTCAAGCGTCCGTTCGCTGGGACGGAGGGGGTGAGCCATGCCACACTATCCTCGTTAACCGTGGTGCTCGTTGAGCTGCAAACGGGTCGATTTGAGTGGGGTCCCGGTCCCCGTTCGGGGGGGGGGGGGGGGTCCGGCTTGGGCCAAGCTGGTGGCGTACCCCAGATTCCGGCCGGCCAGTTCATATAGTTTCCGAGTCCGTTCGATTGGACCCGGTGGCTCGTTGCCTTTCGTCGGAGAAAAACCATGAATTTTGATGCCGGTCGGACTCGAATGTGAGGTCGGGACACCCTAGGCAGTCATGTGCCCGGGTGATGGCCGCTAGCGGACCCGTCCCTTCTCACCCCTCGCTCGGGGTCATCCTGGGGCGGCTGTCGAACCCGCGGTGGGCCAGCCTTCGAACCCCTGGATCGTAACGGGCCGTAGGGGCGTTTTCAGCCCCGTATCCCTTCTTTCCTTTCTGTTGATCCTCGGGCCGGGTGCGGAGGAGATCGTGTGCGCGTACTTCTCGGGAGGCGAAGTGGCGGTAGGAGCCGACCCGCGAAACGAGGGGGGAGTGGATGTTTCCTGTAGGGTCGTGCGCACGACTTCCGAAAAAAAAGGGGGGACGGGCGTGACGAGGCGTACCTAGCGCCGTATTAACTGCGATGGGCGCGTCTGTTCCGCTTCCCACGCGTCCTCCTATAAGACGGGGGGCCGCCTCGCCGGTTCCGCCCGCATCCCGCTCCAAATCTTTTCGCCTTCCCTTGCGCCTTTTGGTTTCTTGCGCGAGCCGTTCGTCTTCTTCCTCCTAGCGCTCCAGCCCTTCTCGCTTCCCGCCGTGAAGCTTCCCTTCCTCTCGCAATGGCCACTTGGGAGCGCTCCAGCTTTGGCACCTCGCGCGCCGACGGCCTCGTGAGGAAGGGACTCCTCTGCAAGAGGACTGAGAGGGGCGAGTGGCGGTTCCCCGGAGCGGAAGAGGTGCCGAGTCCGCCCACCGGCTACGTCGTGTCGTTCGCCCACTTCCACGAGAGGGGGTTCGCGACACCGCCGAGCCTCTTCTTCCGCGGGTTGCTGCACCACTAGGGGCTCGAGCTGCAGCACCTCAATCCCAACGGGATCCAACACATCGCGGCGTTCGTCGCGCTGTGTGAGGGATTCCTGGGCATCGAGCCCAACTTCTCGCTGTGGAAGTATTTGTTCACGGTCAGCCTGTACCAGAAGATCGAGAAGAGAGGCGGACAGCAGCGAACGATCCCGGTGTCGATTGGGTGCGCCGGGATCCACCTTCGCCACACCCGCGCCAAGGAGTATATGGCGATGAAGACCGCGGCGTCCCACAAGGGGTGGCATCAGCAGTGGTTCTATGTAAAGAACTACTCTGAGTCTCCCTTGCCGGAGTTCACCGGCCGCGTCATCGAGGCGGCGCCGGAGGTGTGGGCGTACGGCCCGGTGGAGAAGGAGAAGAAACGGATCTCCGGCCTGCTCCAAGCCATCGAGTACCTGAAAGGGGAGGGACTCACCGGTGCCGGAGTTATCGGGGCGTACCACTCTCGGAGGGTGGCGCCGCTGATGCTCCGGATCCGCTCGCTCGCCGAGATGGCTCCTGGCGCACCGATCAAGGGCACCGTCCTTGCAACGGGCGCGCTCCCCGCCTCCGAGATTTGGCAGTGTCATGGGGAAATGTGAACGATCTCCTAATGACCATCACGGCGACGATCATGGAGGCCCGGGCCCACCTGCGGTGACAGCGACCGCCGTCAGCCCAACATGGGAGGGAAGCGCTCCGCTTCGCCCGACCAAGTCCTTCAGGGTCGGATGCTCCCGACCCCCCGGCGGCCGAGCTCCGCCTCGCCCGACCCCTTGCCACAAGGGACCGCCTCGCCCGACCCGGGGTGTAGAAGGTCGGACTCACCCGGGCCCGCTAGGCGAGTGTCAGCCTCGGGCGCAGGCCGGAAGATACGAGCGCGGGTCTCGTGGGCCCCCCGCCAGCCTTGCCATAAATGCGCCGCAGATCTGGCGCGCAGAAAGGCGCCCGCGCCCTCGACGTGACCGGTCACAACCGCCCACATGAGACCGCGCGGCGCACGCCACCGTGGCACGATTTTCCCTGATTTGCCACCAGGCACTCATGACCTGCATCGCCTGGCACAAGAGCACGCCTTACCGTCCTCGCGCACGCCTAACCGTCTTCGCACCCACCTACCCGTCCTCGCGCCCCGCAAATCCGGCGACAGGGACGGGACGCCCGCGCCGCGCAGGCTGTCAGCAGCAGGATAACCAGGGCAGCCGTCTGCCGCGACGGGACGGAGACTACGACCAACGCCATCATCACGCACGCCCGCCGGCGCCGGTCCCCGAGGAGATCAGCGACAAGATCGGAGGAAGCCGTCTGACGAAGCCGAAAGCTGAAGCCGGCCATGGCGTCCAGGGGGCTCGAATCTTCCCCTTGGACTCTGCGTTCTCTCTCTCTCTCTCTCTCTCTCTCTCTCCCTTCGCCCGTCTCACCTGTAACCCGGTCGCCCCCCTTGTACTATAAAGGAAAGGCCGGTGGCCGAGAGGCGGGGGGAAGAAATTTAGACTCTGACACGCTCACACTCACACTCGCTCGCTCGTGCTTCTTCTTCCCCGGCGAGAAGAACACACTCCCACCATTAGAGCTTCAGTGCACACCCAAGAGACTTGGGACCGGTTCCCTCTCTCGCCCTTCTGTAACCCCTACTACAGAACCTGCGTGGGCAACACGAGCAGCTCCCCATACTGGACGTAGGGCTTCTTCTTGCCCGAACCAGTCTAAATCCCGTGTCACCCGCGCAACCATCTGGAGCCGTACGCGCATAAAAGAAATTTACTAGTCTAAGTCTTGATCCACCAATCTTGACAATGACACCTTCCTATATCCACCCTCCCCGAGGCGGTGGTTGTATTTTTTGGTGGACGCATTGATCTTGTTCTTATCAGATAGCTGATTTGCTTCCTCGGACAACTTGTATTGTTTGAACTCCTCCAGTAAGGTTTAACCTAAGGGAGTTTGTCCCGGTCCGGTTCCTTGTCCTTCTTGATGAAATTTCCTAACAATTTCTTCTTTAATGTTGAAAATGCTTGGACCATCTTCTTCAGGGCACATTTCTTCACAAGCTCTTCATCTACTCCTTCAGGAAGAGTGAACATGCCCTTGAGTTCTCTCCATAACATTTCCTTTTGGTTTGGAGGCACGGCGTGACAAAGTTCTTCTGGATTTTTCATTTTCCAAAGACTTGTGGTGATCGAAACTGCTCTCGAACAATGACCTCACACTGGGTGATAAACTTTGTAGTAGCCTCAGGAGGAGCACATGGACAGCCCTCTGCGTCCACTTGTGTGACAACCTGTCTTCCCTCCATATTTTTGGTCACTCCTCGTGTCCCTTTAGAATGGCTCTTCTTCGATCCAGAGGACGACTAAAAAGAGAAGATATATTAATCACAAAACTAATACCAATAAACAACATTAATCAAGTTTTTGTAAGCATGCATAAGATATGTACCCCGACAGTATTCGTTTTGTTCATGAACAGACGTTTCAAATGTGGTATTATAGGAAAATACTACATCACCTTGACATGCACTCTCTTCTTGGTACGTACCCCCTCAATGTTGTTGGGATCATCTTTAGGGATCTTATACCGACATGCTTTTCATACCGGACATGCATCAAAATTTTCATACTCCTCACCACGATAGAGGATGCAATCATTAGGATATGATCTTTTGTGCTTCCAATCCTAGAGGACAAACAACCTTTCTTGCCTCGTACGTTGTTTCGGGCAATGCGTTATCCTCAGGGAGTATTTTTTTTAGGAGTTTCAGCAACTCCTCGAATTCCTTGTCAAATAAACCATTTGATGCCTTCCATTGCAACAATTTCAATGTGGTACCCAACTTTTTGTGCCCTTATTTGCAATCTAGGTACAACAATGTTCTATAGTCCTCAAACATACGCTTCAAATCCCTAGATTCCTTTTCAGATTCGGCATGGACAACGAAAAAGACCGCCATGCTTGAGTTTCTTGGTCGCATCGATGAATTCGTGCACGCCATTAATAAACATCATTGTACGCCGGTGGGCGTTGTACATCCATTGCTGATTCATTTGAAAAACATAAAGAGTAAATCTACTAATTGCGATAATTGAATATACAAGTCAATAGAATTATTTTGACACTCTTGAGTTTGTTTAGACTTTCCGAGAACCTTGACTATTCAAGAATAAGGGATTAATTCGAAATGAGTTTTCACATTCACAATTAGTCCTTTATCCTTGAATAGTAAGGGTTCACAACTTTGCAAGGGGTTGATTACATACATCATTAGTGTTAAAATAATAAACTAAATTATTTGTTAACTAGAACTAAAAAATTAAGTAACACATGTAAAAAATAATAATAAACTAAATCAATTGCTAAGTACATCTAAATAAATAATTGAATGCAAAAGTAAATTGAATTATTTTCACACTCTTCATTTTTTTTTTCAAATTGCATCTCCACAAATAGACTTTTAGAGATGGTTGATTGTTTCTGAAAAAATATCCGTGTTTTTTCCAATATAGCCTTGGGAACATTAAAATCTTTCAGGCTCATGCTAAAACCCTCGAGAACTAAAGATTCCATCAACACTGTATATGTTGTAGCCATTGTTGACAGAATTTTCACTTCTCGAGGGTTTTACTGTAAGCTTAAAAGATTTTAATGTTCCCAAAGCTATATTGGAAGAAATACAAAAAAATTTCAGAAACATACCATATATACATCATTAGAGTGTCAATATATATATATATATATATATATATATATATATACATATATATATATATACATCATTAGAGTGTCAAAATTGCTAACCTTTTTGACTAAGAATTGCAAAAATTCTCCTCCCCTCCCCTCACTTGGCTGCCATGAAATGTGCTAAGTTCATGGCAGCTCGGGGAGGGGAGGGAGGCTGTTATATATATGCATCGGTATTTGTACCGGATCTGCTTCAGCATGGTTTGAAGATCTTTTACCTATGCATGGGAATAAATATTTAAACTCATTGCCATTTCAACCTTACATGCATGAACCCAAGATCAACTGCCTTTCTCAGTATCTCTATGCTCAATAATAAGTTAGCTTGAGTTATTATCTTTTACATTAGGATAACCTTACTGTCATTGTTATGAGTTAGCTTGAGTTATTATCCTAATAAGTTAGCTTGAGCTATTATCTTTTACAGATTCTTATCTCTTCGAGATGAGCATTTTAGTTACCTGTTACAACAAATAAAACTCTTGTAACTCCAACCTGATTTGCCTTGTGTGTTCAATATTATTGTTTTTTCCTATGACAGATAAATGTTCTTATGCATACCGCCAAGGTTCCCCCTCTAACGAGCACCAAGAAAATGCAGTTGTTAAGCTCAAAAGAAAACACAGAGCTCAGGATAGGAAGGAACTAGTAAACGGTGATGGTGATGATGATACACAAGATAAGCCATCACCTAAATATACGGAGGATGATGAGGGCGCTCTTTGTTGGGACATATTTAGAAGAGAAGATGTCCCAAAATTAAAAGAATATCTCATACAGCACTCAAAGGAGTTTCGCCATACCCATTGCTCCGAAGTAAAAAGGATCAGTGTTGCTCTGTTTATTGAGAGCTATGCCCTGTAAAGCCATACATTAAATTATGTGTACCCCATTCGGAAAACTCATTTTTGTCCATATTAATCTACAAAACATAAATAAAAGAATTGCATCGCGTCATTAGACATGTAACAATTAAAATACAAAAATATGCAAGAATGATCGATGCTAACCTCACACAAATCAAGGCAATCAATGCTTTCAAATTCCTAAATTCTGAACGCCTGTTATCACCATTTTTGTGCAGACTACATGTAGGGTGGCGCCTAACTAAACTCAACATTTCCTTGAGCGCACATCCGGAGCAACCACATGTTGTCCTCTTAGCCAGTGTTCTGAAAGTGCTTCACATCATCCGGTTACTACTGGTGTAATAGAAGTAGAGTGGATATTACACATATAGTAAATGTTAAGTGTGCGTGTGGCTACATTTCACAAACACTAATAAATCAAGTGTGTGCACACAAACTTGCAAGAGCAACTCCAAGAGCCTAGGTAAACCGATTTGGCTGGGTAAATTTGGAAAAACACGAGTGAAAACCCCATCCAACAGCCTCTCCTCCTTCCTCTCCTCTGTATCTTGCTCGGCATTTCTCCCCTCCGCTAGCCTTTTTTGCGAGCGCTCTCCCCTCGCCATCTCCCTCCTACCCCGCGCGCTCCAATTCCCGCGCCAATTTCTGGTCCCGCGTGCCTTCCCCTGCCGCACTCGCGCTGCTCCCACCCCCTCACGCTGGCGCCGCTCGTCTCGCCATGTATAGGCCGCCGCACTCGCGCCGTCGCGCCGCTCCCGCCCCCTCGCGTCGGCGCCGCTCCCGCGCCGTGCTGCACTCGCACTGGCGCCGCTCGTCTCAACAACGGCTGGGGAAACCGTTCGCATCCCCGTCCTGCTAGCATTGCTCCTCGCGTCGGCGGCCGCGCTCGCCGCCGCGCAGCTGTGGGTGGGCCTGCGCAGCTGGTGGGGCTCGATCCGTGCATCCCCAACATCTGGTCCATGGCGCAGTGCGTGGGGGACCTGTCGCCGGCGCTGTGCCGGAAGTCCCTGGATGACCTAGTGGCTGGCTGGTGGAAGGAGTTCCCGCTGAAACAGGGACGGGCGAGGCTCGCCGGTTCGCGCTCCAACCTGAGGTCCGAGCTGGTGGGACATGTTCTACACCGGCAGCCCGATGGTGAAGCTCCAGATGAACGGCGACGCGGCCGTTCTGGCGCCGTCTACGGATGATGCGCCGGCCACTGCAGGAGGCCACCGTCCAGGCGTGATGTCGCGGCGGCGTCCAGGCGCCAGGCGATGTTGCGGCAGCGTCGGACGGAACGAGGGGAAAAAAAGCCCGATCGCCAGGAAAAGATCCGGCGTGGACCTTATAGTCAATATTTGAAGAGTATGTTGGTTTACCCTACTGTTTAGGAAGTTTTTTATTTTTTAGAGTCCTCCTAAAACTTTAAATTTAGCTAGGATTATATCTAGACTCTTGGAGTTGCTCTAAGATATAGATGAAATGATGAAATGATGGTTTAGAAGATAAAACAAATCTGTACAATGGGATAATTCAAGCTAACACATTGAGCCTTTTTTGTGTGTTGCTAAAACCATTTATTTGGCCATCTCACTTACAACTTTCTATATATAACAGTAAAACTTTGTGACTGGATCCCCTCTGTCTGGCTCTTATGCTAACTCTGATTACGCCATCAAGAATGAACGTAGATATATTGAGGAAGCCAGATCTGATATCAGTTCATGTGATCTAGATAATGTCATGTTTCGAAGGTTATATTTTGTTTACGCAATGAAGTCGCAGAAAAAGAAAATTATGGTAGACCGGACACGCGGCCGGAGAAAGGGGAAGCCCATGTAAAAAAAATACATCTTTCTCAAAGCAAACATCCAAATAAAAATCCGATTGCACAATTGTATATCGAGATCTTTGTAGACTAGAACTGAGTATGTTTATTTGGATGGTTTAATAGGTGGAACAATTTGATCGTGAATTTGGAATAAACGTTCCAGCTTTTTTGAAAAACTATTCCACCTTAAAAGAATGTTCTAGAAAATTTTATCCGAACATAATGAAGTGTGGTATAGTTTAAAAAATCTCATCACAAATAACAGAAAGGAATAATTAATAATAATTTGGATAGTTGGTTTGTGAACTATAGATTGTTTTACTAAAATTGTGTTTGCACGGCACATCAACCGAACGGTTGAAAAAGCAAAATCCTAACCATAACTCGATTGTTTTTTACGTGGTCATCGGTCGATTTTTTTTATGGCTGATACCTTTGTGAGTTTGTAACTAATTTTTCTAATTATATAACACAACTCACAACACGCACACACTCACTCCTATGAACGCACTTACGCAAATCTTACCTTTATACGTATTTTTAAAGATTAGCTGGCAAATCCTCGAGATTGATGAAGTCACCACAGACGTCTCGCTGTTGACAGGAACATCGTCTATCACTGAAAGCATAGCGCTGTTAAATTCTAGAAAATTTGCTTCTAGGGAAAGTAGAACCCAGAACTTGTGGGGTGCTACCGAGTAACCGGTGGTTATGGTTATGTTATTATTGCTTGGGCTTTGGTCCGGTCATTTTGAAACTTATTTCTTCGTTTTGTTTTAGTGGGCCCAATATTAGTGTCATTGTTTATGGGTGTACCACAGTGTGTATGATTACATTCGGTCCATTGGCAATTTCAGCCTGTTATTGTGCTATCGCCTTCGTCTGGGGCTCTGGAGTGTTCCACCGGTTAGAAGACTAGACTATACCCATCACGCTCCTAGCTAGAAGCGAAGCTCGATCGATAAGAGACATGTTGGTGAATACGGTTCTTCGGTGTGCACGGGTCGATAGGACAGGGACGACGTAGGTTTTTTCATTCGTCAATAATAATACAATAATAATACAGTGTTTGTTCCAAGTAAATTAGAGTAGGCTAGAGAAAAAATAAAGATGACAGGTACGTGGATGACGAATCTCCAAACGCTCTTATCCAAAGCTAATTTTTTGGAGATATTCTACTCCTTAAGATCTCTCTCCACCGACTCGTCCCAAATCAGTTTAGATCTACCTCTACCTCTTTTTATATTTTCAGCTTGCTTTAGAACCCCACTAACCGGCGTCTTAGGGGATCTCCATTGGACATATCCAAACCATCTTAATCAATATTGGGTAAGTTTCTCCTCAATCGGAGATACGGATATTGCGGTGGTTTTGCAGGCACATAAATTCCGGATGCGCACTTCTGGCTAGCCTGTCCCGAATTCCCTTCTTCCTTCCGATCCCCACTACCCTGCTGAGTTCCTCACACCTAAACCCTAAACCTTGAAGGCACCCGGTGGCGCCGCATCCATCGAGGCGATTTCGAGTTAGCAATCCTCTCCATTGCCGGTAAATCAGCCTTTCCGCAACCTAGTTGTACGCATTTTGTGGTAGCATCGATACCGTATCGTGTTCTTCGTCTCGAAATCGCATCTTTCCCCTTTGCTGTACTGCACGCCCTTTTGTTTCATCTAGGAATGCACAAGAAAAATATATCCGAAAAATAGGCACTCCCCCCCTTTGAGTCCCGGATCGTGTTATGCTTAGGCTTGAATCATGAATATCCTCTCTTTGCGAGGTAGATTATGTGCTCAAGCAAAATATCGGTATCCCTACCATTTCGTGGATTGAAATTTTGTTCTGTGGTGATAAGCTGGCCAGGAATTTCTTAGTGCCCGTCGGCCTGACAAGATATTTAGTATATGTTAGCGTGTTCCAGAAAAAAGGCATTATTTTGGGCTATGCAAAACAGATCTGATCTGTTACATACTGGGGTGCTGGGCAGCGGGGGAACTACTCTGAACTAGAACCCCTAATTTGATGAGTAAGATTTACAATGTCAAATATGAGATAGAACCAAATTTCAGTTCATTATGTGTAAAAACCAGCTAGGCAAGGAGTAAATTTTTCATACTGATGTAAAACAGTGACATTTGAAGTCTTGGGACAGTTGCATTTCCCTCCTGTGAATCATTGCTCCTTGTATTAATCATGGAATCCTTGCCTTGCAGGTCTGTGAGGTAAAGAAGCCAATCTGGGGCTGCTATGAAGTCAGATGAATCGATACGTCTCAACTACAGAGAATTTGAACGCAGGAAGTATGGGAAGTTTGTTCAGTTTTTCAACAACCTGTTGCTCCTCCGAGCTAGAGTAGACTTGCATATTTTCCAGCTGCATTTTGATAGCCACCATCTGATAAACTGCAATGATGTGAGGACGTGGATTGGCTATGCAGTGAAGAATAATGTTAAAGTGCTAGATGTGAACCTGCATCGGTACGATAAGACTGTTTTACCTCGTTGCATTTTCACCTGCCGCTCGCTCGAGGAGTTAAATCTGAAGATGGGAAACGCTCCTTATAAAGATTATGGAACATGAGGGACTTATGCTACCTGACATCATCAGGCTTCCTTCCCTCAAAAAGTTGACTCTCTGTGATGTGGAGGTGGATACATTATCTCTTTAGCAAATCGTTGCTCGGAGCCCTGGCCTAGAGGACTTGGATTTGATAAACTGTGCACAGCATCTTGAGCTTGTGGACTCAAAAGTGTTAAAAAGGCTAACTGTTGATGGCTTCCTAGGTCGAGACAAAGGACTCACAATTGCTTGCCCTTGTCTCATTCACTTCAAGTGCACACACTTGCCGCTGGAAGAAATTTCTTGGCGAGAGCGACCATCTCTAAAGAGTGCACACATAGTTGCTAGAAGCACTTTTGATGGTCAACCTGATTTTACTGGGATCTTTTTGCATGCCAAAAGACTTGGATTATTTGGTTCTGATATGAAGGTATTCTTGACTAAAGACAAGTACATCTGTTTTATTGTTGCCATCAATATTCTGAATGACAGTTTGGTGGATTTTTTAGCCTGCTACTATACTTGCCATGTAGAGTTTTGTACATTTCTCATATTTCATGGTTGGCGTTGCTTATATTCAATTAAAAATATGGGTGAAAAAAGAAACAAACTAGTTTGGCACTTCTACTTAAAAAAACTTCCGCTTATACAAAAAGGGAGAACGAGGATGAGTATTGTTTTGATTAATTGACTACCCCTTTTCTGGACCAACTAATTTACTGCCTCAGAAACCATGAAGACTGATCTGTGAGTTCCTTTTTGTTGATATGTTTGGCGATAAGTTTACCATCGCAAGCATATTGGATGTCCACAAATCAAGTTACTCCATCACATGCATTACTTGATTTACTACATAATTAGTCTGAAAATTGATGCGTTAAGTATGTCCGTGTTGCTTCCCAAAGTGCAATCATGTATTTTATCCTGGCTTTGAGGTGAATTTGAAATCAGGAATCATTATTATCCTTTAATAAGGTTTGTCAAAGTTACGCAGGTTAGTATTTATTAAGATAAATTAATGGGATCTTTTCACCTATTTTTGCGGCTCATATGGATTTGAATGCAAAAATCTAATACCAGCGAGTGCAACGTGTTGTTCTGTTAAGTTAATTTTCCTTTCCTTTCTCAAAGATGTTCCATTAAATTTAAATAGTTCTGACATTGAATATTGTTTTAGGAAAGAAACCCAACTGGAGTTTATTAATATTTTGCTATACACATTTTTAAGTATTCCTGAATGCACTCCCTGAATAGTGCTACATGCCACAACATTTTGGGTGATAATGTAAGTAAAAACGGACCAGCCGTGTATGATGAGTTGAAGGTCGACATTTTAATAACTTAAGGCTTCATGTGATTTTTTTTATGGTTGATGTGGACATTTTAATAACTTTTGTGCTTAAGCAGAAAAATAACGAGGTCAAAATGATTTTGTTTGATGAGTTGAAGGTGCAACTATCGAACAAATACTGGCAATATCGCTTCATGCAAGAAACATGATCAGCCATTATGGATGTTGATGGTTATCAATGGAAATTTCGATGTTTGCCAAGAGAATCATATAACTTACTGGAATGAAAAATCTTGATTGTAAAATGTGCTATGGATATAACAAAACCCGTTTATAATGAAAATATTAAGTCGAAGATCAGATATTGCTTCTTGTAACTTGTGGGATGTCTGCAACATCCCAGTCCTGTGTATTTGTACACTGGGAGATAAAACGTGAATCTGTTCATGATTTCAGTAGGGCGAAACTTTTGATCTGATGGAATTTTGTATTTGCAAATGGTCAGATGTGGTAAAAATGCTAAATATTTGTTAGAAACCATGATATGATGTGGAGTGGTGTCAGTTGATGTGTGGCTGTTATGTTTCTCAACTTACTTGTTTCCTAGTATTATACTTGACAAAATCCTGTTTTTGGCTGTATCCAAGTTATGATTGACCCCACCCTCTTAAAATGCAAGGTTATGCTGGAAAAGGAACTGGCCACATGCTCTGTATCCGAGAGTCTTGTAACTCTCGCAATTGGTGAATGGTGCTTAACTGATAACTTGTACGTTGTACTTAACTTCCTCCAGCTTTCACCGAGATTAGAGAAACTTACATTAAAGCATAGAAAGGTATACTGCATCCCAAATTATTGCTCTTTTTTTTGGGAAAGAAAAGTTAATAAATAATTATCTTTTTTTTCCTTTATTTCTTGTACTGCCTGCAGCTTAACAGAGCAACAGAAGGTGCTGAAACAGAACCAATATCAATCATTGGAATGACCTTCCAATGCCCACTCCTTGAAACAGTAATGATACAATGTTCCAAGGATGATGTTGAAATTCAGAAGACAGTGGATGCTTTGGTAGCGACTGGCATCAGCTTGGAGAAGATACATGTCACTTTCTATGAAGACATCCAAAAGAACCTAGCTGAGAGGAAGCGGGCGAGACAGGAAAGGAAGACGAGACGAAGCATCCTAGAGAAGAAATCGAAGAAAAAACAAGATTGGGTTGATGATAGTCATGCAATAAGTGACAACGATGACGATGGCGATATGATGGAGGAAACCTTAGGCTATGAATATGACCCCAACGATTTCTAGAGCTCAGCAGGGTGTGTTACTGTTTCTAAAGATCAGCATGAACCCTGCATCCTGGACTTTCCAGGGCTATGCTCTGAGACTTAGGGTTGCTGACTTAATTCTAGGGTAGTGTATTAGTGAAACCTAAAGTTGCTGACTTAAAGTTAAGAGTCGTCTGTTATGTGCTTGCTGGGACCCGGAATAATCAGTGTCTCTGCATGACATGATTATTCGCACTGTTCCATTTTGAGCGTGGGTGCATACTGATCTGCAGATGTATCTTGAACCAGTCTCGGTCTCTGACTCAGTAATTGTTGGTTGTGTTCTCAGTGATATCTTGAGCCTTCGTTCCTGTAGTGGTTATTCGCGCTGTTCCATTTTGAGTGGCTGCATACTGCTCTGCAGATGCATCTTGAATCGTTCGTCCTCTGACTCTGACTGTTGGTTATGTGCTCAGTGATATCTTGAACCTTCATTCCTCGCTGGCCTACCAGTTCAGAGACATGCTTAAGGGTTCATCATGCTTAAGGGTGCGACGGATGAACGCTGGAACTGTTTGATTGAAGGGTTAAATAATGATAGTATTAGGTCGCTCTTGCGGTGCTGACTCGATCTCTAGTAGGCCACATAATATGTCAGTGATCCTGCCAATTCATCTATTCCTGCTGAATGCCAAAAATTCATGCTGTAATATGGTTGCGCGCGTTTTGCTAGAGAATGACGAGTCATGATGAAAACCCATTCATATTATATTTTGTACCTTTTCTTTTTTTTTCTTCAGTTGTTCCACACCCTTGTCAATTGGATCTGTTTTAATAACTTTTCACTGACAGCAACATCAAGTTCTATGCATTTTTTCGTTAATGAATATTCCAATAAGGACCCGCTCGCACTGTTTGTTGTGTACTACATGGTGACTGACCATCTTAAGGAGCCAATTCTCTGTATGCCACTGAAATTTGATCCGTTTCCTTGTGTGCCACTAAAATTCTACACTCCCCTTAATGCCATTGACGTCAATACTGTAGCCAAATGTCACTGTTTCGTCTGTAGTTGCCGTCAAAGTAAGGTTGAAATGATATTGTTGCCCCTCCTTACACTGACGAGATTGGCCCACACACAGGCACTCTAATTCCCCCACCGAGGTAAAAAGGCCCCTCCAGATCGATCCCCTTTTGCCTCTCTTTGGCCTTCTCCCATCCAAATCGAGCACATCTTGAAACCCTAGCGTGGAGGCAGCCCACGGCGGCGGCGGCGGGTCAACGCAGGTGTCAGGGCACCTCCAGTGCTGGTTCGAATTATTCTGACCGCACGAGTCGAATAGAACTAATGTTCGGTCCTAGCTATGTCGACGTCGTTTTTGTGGGACCCACCTGCGTGAGAAAAATCGCTCATTCACCCACACGCCTCCCCCAGCTGAATTAAAAAATGCAGCCGCAGCAGCTCACGAGTCGACTCGTCTGCACGCGTCGTTTTTTACTCTGACAGCAACAATTTGGTTGCCACTGTGTTGACGATTCGATTCGACTGCCCCTCGATTCGTTTTTCGCACACACTGGTGGTGCCCTCAGGAAACAATCCTTCTGAATCTTCAGTGTCTTCAGCCTCGACTTCAGTCATAACGCTTCACTGACTCGCCTACAACCGTCGATCTGCCATCCTACGGCTCAAGACCAGTGTTGTTCCTTTTCTTTGATGTAACAGTGCTTTGCTAATGAAACTGCCCTCACAGTCTGTAATAAGACCACTGCCTGGTCACGTGCGGGGGACATCTTGATTCAGAACTCAAACCCTAAGCTTAGGTTCAGTAGCTGTAGGCGCCGCCACACCGACGGCGAGTGTATCAGGTCGTTCGTCAACTCAGGACTGTTCCTTTGAATTGCTTGATCTTGAGTTCGATTTATCCTTATTCTCGGTAGAATTAGAGTAGGAATCCTTTTAGCTTTAGTTATTCCTCACAATTGGTAATCAGAGCCATCCTTCCTTGGCCGAAATTTTTCTCTTGTGCCAAGATCCAGATCCCGTTCTTTGATCTCTGTCCGAAATGGCGTGGTGGATGGTTGGCTGTGGCTCACCCGCGTAAAATCCCTCCCTCCCACCCGAGATCAAAGAAATCACCCCCTTTTCCCCCAAAATCTGGCGATCAATCTGGCGCAGCTAGGGTTGCAAGGCAATTGTTGTTGCGTAAAATTCCGTGTGCTGCAAAGGATCTGATCTGCGGTGGCGAAGGAGGTAAGTTACTCTTTGGCAAGGGTTGCAGGACACGTTCCTGTGTAAAATTCCGGAGCCAAATCCGTAACTTGGCTGCGGTAGATTGTTCTTGCAGATCCTTCAAGGGGCGAGCTTGTCTCAAACCGTATCTGCAGGTAGGAGAAGATGGCCAATCCGACTGATGGGGAAGTTGAGGAGTATGCCACAGCTGATGAAGTCGACGGCATCAGGCGAACTCTCGACACCTTTATGAAGAAGCAAGATGAACGTAATGATTCTATGGAGGGTACACTGAACAAGATTCTGGGAACTATGGAGAAATTGTCAACTAAAGCTGGTATTCCTATTGTTGAAGACATGGGCTCCGCTGCTAAGGGTAAGAAGATCAACAACCAGGATGACATTAAATCAGTTCACATCATGCCAAGCATATGCATCACACAAACAAGTCCACACATTTTGAACATCATCAGACTGGAGTTAGACACTTTTATACTCCTCCTGCATCTGTTCAAGTACAAGTCATGTCAGGTAGTGCTCCTGGCTGGTCAACCAGAGCTTATGACACTGGAGAACAGGAATATTGGGATGTTGCCCTTGGGATGAAAATGAGTTAGAAGCATTTTATGAAATGGCCAATTTTGAGCAACCTGAACATCAAGAGCCCCATGGTATGGACAACAACAAGCAGCCCATTAATACACAGCCCACCCATCACAGTAGAATGCATCATTCTATACAAACTGAGAACCCCCAGTTTTTCAAACCAAACTATAATCAGTTGCTCATCAACTTCAGAACCAGCACAAGGCTGTGGCTAGGGGCCCCAAATTATCATTTCCTGAGTTTGATGGTACTGATCCTGATGGATGGATTAGGAAAGCTGAGAAATTCTATGAAATGGTATCTGTACCTAATGACAACAGAGTGAAGATAGCTGTGATGTATATGAAAGGAAGGGCAGAATATTGGTGGAGGGGTTCTGGCTGTAATTCTTCTACTTTACCCTGGCATCACTTCTGCAGGATGATAGGAGACAGATTCAATGAGATATCTACCTATGAAGTTGTAGGACAATTTCATACTCTCAGACAGACTGGATCTGTTACTGAATATATTGACAAGTTTGAAGAGTACATGGGATTGGTTAAGAGAAACAATCCATCACTACAAGAGGAGTATTTCATTTATAGTTTTGTCTCTGGGCTGAAAGAATACATTCAACATCATTTGCAATGCCATAAGCCAAACACACTGACTCAAGCATTCTGGTTTGCTAAAAGGTTGGAACAGGCAAATCCTCAGCCAAGGAAGTTTTCAGTGTTCAACCCTGTGCAAAATTCATCTAAACCTTGGATAAAAGAGCCTAAACCAGCTGACATTAAAGAGCAGAACAGCAGTACCATAGCTGACTTGAGAGCAGCTGGGAAATATTTCAAATGCAGAGAACCTTGGGTTCCTGGTCATACAAGAGTTTGCAAAGGCAAACAAACATTTTCAATGATTTTAGTAGAAAATGCTGAAGGTAAAGAAGAGGTGGCAGTAATTGATGACTCTACACAATCTGAAGATGGTGAATTTTTTGATGCTCAACCTGTTCCAGTGGTCCAGGTTTCTATGCATGCTTTGTGTGGAGCTACTCCCTCAGCCACAACATTCACACTAAAGTTACAATTTGGAAATCATATTGCCACAGCTCTGGTAGATAGTGGCAGTGGTATCTCTTTTGTGAATGCTAAATTTGCTGTCAAACACAAGCTCAAATTGTCTCCTGCTCCTCAAATGCAAATAGCTTCTGCAAATGGTACAGTGATGTTATCTGAAACAGCATGTTTGTCTTGTCCTTATAGCATTCAAGGACATCAGTTCAGCTCTGACGTCAGATTGTTGGAGGTACAGGGATATGATGTCATACTGGGAACTGATTGGATTTTGACTCATAGCCCTGTGGGCTTAAATCTGAAATCTAGGGAATTTTCTATAACTCATTATGGTCAGAGCATGGTTACATTTGTGGATGAATCAGTCCCTGACAGGAATATGCTTATTGGACCAAAGAAATTGTGTCAGCTTCTAAAGAAAAAAGCTCTATCAACCGTGATTGTTCTGAATAAAAATGAACATATCAGTGACAGCAAAGAAAGTGCACAAATTCCAATGGAAATACAGAAGGTCTTGGAGGAATTTCAGGATATTTTTCAGGAACCAAATGAACTACCACCTAAAAGGCAGGTTGACCATGCAATTGCCTTGATAGATGAAACAAAAGTGGTGAATCAAAGACCATATAGACTACCATTTCATCAGAAAAATGCACTGGAAGAGTTAATCAAGCACATGCTCCTGACACAGATGATTAGGCCAAGCATAAGTCCATTTTCATCACCGGTCATTCTAGTGAAAAAGAAAGATGGTACTTGGAGACTTTGTGTGGATTATAGACAATTGAACACAAACACCATAAAAAACAAATATCCCATCCCCATTATTGAAGATCTGCTAGATGAATTATTTGGAGCAGTAATTTTCTCCAAAAATAGATTTGAGGTCAGGTTACCATCAAATCAGGATGAAGGAATCTGATATTTCAAAAACAGCCTTTACAACACATCTTGGCCATTTTGAGTATGCAGTTCTTCCATTTGGATTAACCAATGCACCAGCCACTTTTCAATCACTCATGAATTCAGTGTTGGCTCAATTTTTGAGAAAGTTTGCACTAGTATTTTTTGATGACATTCTGATCTATAGTTCGACCTTGAATGATCATATTGAGCATTTAAAATCAGTTTTGACAGTGATGAGGGAGCACAAATTATATGCCAAATTGTCCAAGTGTTCGTTTGCCCAAGAGGAAATTGAGTATCTGGGTCATATAATATCTAAACATGGAGTTTCTACTGACCCTCAGAAACTAAACATTATCAAAGATTGGCCTCAACCCACAAATGTAACTCAACTAAGAGCATTTTTGGGTCTCACTGGTTATTATGGAAGATTTATAAAAGGGTATGAAATCATTTGTAGACCCTTGTATGATGCTCTGAAGAAAGATGCCTTTCAATGGACAACTCGGCAAGAACATGCATTTCAAACCTTGAAACAAGCCATGATATCCCCTCCAGTTTTGGCACTGCCTGATTTTACTCAGCACTTTATTCTTGAAGCTGATGCTAGTGGGTCTGGTATTGGTGCTGTCCTCATGCAGAAAGGACAACCAATTGTATTTTTCAGTAAAACACTAGGACCTAAAGCTACAGCATTATCTACTTATGACAAGGAAGCTATAGCAATTCTTGAAGCCTTAAAGAAGTGGAAACATTATTTTGCCAGCATTTCACTTGTCATCAGAACAGATCAGCAAAGCCTAAAATATATTCAAGATCAGAGACTAGTAGAGGGTATACAACACAAACTGATGATCAAATTATTGGGCTACAAATATACAGTGGAGTACAAAAAGAGGAAGAAAAACAAAGCTGCAGATGCATTATCCAGAGCTTCTCATGCAGAACCTCGTGCCACCAAGCGGGCCTTGTGCTTCATGATGGCGCCAGCTTCGTCCCTCTTCAGCTTGAACACCCACTTAAGGGTGATCGCGCGGTGACCGCGAGGAAGGTCAGCAAGCTCCCAAGTGCGGTTCTTCTCAACCGCGTCCATCTCCAACTGCATCGCGGCACGCCATGCCGCGTGTCTCTCGGCTTCTGCGAAGGACCGAGGCTCGCCGTCGTCGCACGCAAGGTGCAACTGCGCCTCCAGGTCATGAGGCACCAGTCCTGGCACCGGCTGGTCGCCGAGAAGGTCTTCCATTGTGCGGTACCGCAACGGCTCGCCGTCGTGGTACGCGTCGATGCGCTCCTCGTCGTGGGAGAGAGGAGTGGCAAACTCCACTAGGATATGCTCGGCACGGGCTGGTGTTGGAGTAGGCGTGCCCGGAGGGGTAGCTGGTGGTGCTGGAGGCCGTGGGGCGCCGGCTGTGGTGGAATCGGCGAAGAGCTCATCGCAGTCGAAGTAGTGGCTCGAGAGCGTGCCGCTGCCGAAGTAGCGGGTGCCGAAGTCGGTGGAGACTCAGGGACTGGGGTAGGCACGCTCGGTGAGGAGGAGCTGCCTACTCCCCCAGCTCCCTCGAAGTGGACGTACTCGACAGTGAAGTCTTCGTACGTCGGTGTCGAGCCGTCGTCCACCGTCTTGTCCCATGCCCATCCTCGCCCTTCGTCGAACACTACGTCGCGCGCCGTGCGCACACGCTGTGTCTCTGGGTCGAGAATGCAGTAGGCCTTCGAGCCCTCTGCGTAGCCGATGAACACCCCTGGAGTGCTCCTGTCGTCGAGCTTGCCGATGTGGCCAAGCTCCTTGGCGAACGCGAGGCAGCCGAAGACCCGCAGGTGGGAGACCGCCGGCTTGCGCCCATGCCAAGCCTCGTACGGTGTCCTGCCATCGAGGGCCTTGGTGGGCGAGCGGTTGAGGATGTAGACAGCTGTCACCACCGCCTCTCCCCAGAAGACAGTCGGCATCCCCCTCTGTTTGAGGAGGGCCCGAACCATCCCCACAACCGTCTGGTTGCGCCGCTCGATGACGCCGTTCTGCTGCGGGCTGTACGGCGCGGAGTAGTGGCGCTGAATGCCCTCATCAGCGCAGTACGACGCGAATTCAGCCGCCATGAATTCGCCGCCGTTGTCAGTGCACAACACGCGTAGCTTGCGGCCTCACTCCGCCTCCGCAGCAGCCTGCACGCACCTGATGGCGTCCGCAGCCTCTCCCTTGCTGCCGAGGACCATCACCCACATGTAGCGGAAGAGGTCGTCGACGAGCAGCAGGAAGTAACGTCGTCCTCCCGGTGTGGCCGGTGTCACCGGGCCGCACAAGTCCCCGTGCACGAGCTCGAGCCACTCCTTGGCTCGGAAGCTCGTCTGCTGGGGAAAGGGGAGCCGCCTCTGCTTCATCATCACACAGACGTCGCAGAACTGCTCCACGTGGTCGAGGCATGGCAGGCCTCGCACCATCTCCGTGGCACTGAGCCGCTTCAGGGCCTCGAAGTGAAGGTGCCCGAAGCGCTCGTGCCACTGCCACGCTTCGTCATCCCGGCGAGCGGCGAGGCAGAGAGGTTGTGCCACCTGCAGCTTAAGGATGTAGAGTCGATTCGCGCCTCTGGTTACCTTGGCAAGAAGGCGACGATGGCGATCCCAAATCCTCATGACTCTGTCCTCGATCGTTACACACGAACCGTTCGCATCCAGCTGTCCCAAGCTGATGATAGAGTTCCTCAACGCGGGGATGTAGTAGACTCCGGTGAGCAGCCTGTGCTCACCAGACCCGGTGGTGAAGATGATGGAGCTGACACCCTTGATCTCTACGCCGGAGGCGTGCCCAAACTTGACGGAGCCTCGGATGCTAGAGTCAAGCTCGGAGAAGAACTCCTGCCGACCGGTCATGTGATGGGTGGCACCGGTGTCGAGGCACCACCCATCAATCTTGTCGTTATTGGAGGCGTCGCCGAGAAAGGCGTGTGCCCTCGACTCGTCAAGGTGGAGGAGAGCTGCTGCGGCCGATGCCGCTGGAGGTAGCTCGATGCTTGCGTGTGCCAGAAGGAGAGCCGACTCCTCCTCCTCCACCTGTGCCACGTGGGCCTGGCCGCGTCGTGGCTGTCAACAGTTTCTGGCCCAATGACCAACCCGGCCGCAGTTACGGCAGGTGTCGTCTCGTGCCGGCTTGCGTGCGCCGGCGGCGTCGCACTGGGTGCCTCCATGAGCGCCACCCTCGGTACGTCCTCGCCCCCCGGCCTGGGCGCCTCCGCGCGGCTTGCGCGGCTTGCCGCACTTGCGGCCGCCTGTCGAGGAAGAGGACTCCCCCTTCCTCCCGCCACCTTGGGATGCCTCCCACTGATCTCGAGTGAGATGGAGTTTCCCGCCAATGGTGATAGGTCCCGAGAGAGGTTGTGGCTCATCGCTGTCGACGACCTTGAGGCGACCTATCACCTCCTCGATCGTCATCGTAGAGAGGTCCAGCAGAGACTCGATCGAGCGAGCGATCTGCCTGTACTTCTCGGGGACGCAGCGAAAGAGCTTCTCGATAGCTCTCTCCTCGTCGTAGGTGTCATCGCCGTACTGCACCATCTTCTGCAGCAGAGTATTGAGATAGAGAGCAAAGTCATCAATGTCCTCACCTGGTTTGAAGGCCAGGTTCTCCCACTCCTTGCGAAGTGCCTGCAGTGTGGACTTGCGGGCGCGGTCGCTGCCGATGCGTGCCGCAGCGATGGCGTCCCAGGCATCCTTGGCGGTCCGCTTCTTGGAAAGCGTGAATTGCATCTCGGTCGGGACTGCAGCGATGAGAGCATCCAGCGCCCGTTGATCTTCATCGAAGTCGACATTGCCGTACTGGACTGCCTCCCACATGTGCCGCACCTGGAGCCTCACCCTCATGACCGCGGCCCACTCGACGTAGTTGGTCTTGGTGAGGGTAGACCACCCACCACCGGGCCAAGGTCCCTGACCACCGCCTGGATGCCATGGTAGCCATGGCGCCGGTCTGGGGAGGGAGAGCCGCGCCGCCTGTGAGGGTCGCGCTCTTCGTCGACCCGGCCGCCGTCGCCGGGAGCACCGCCGTCGTGCGCGCCCCCGCCTGGGGCTCCGCCGGCGCGTCCGCGCCTGTCTGGGCTGCCACCACCGCGCCCGCCCCCGCCTGGAGTGTCGCCGGCGCGTCCGCGCCCATCTGGGCCGTCGCCACCACCCCCGTGGGGGTGCGCAGCTGCCCACAGCCTCGCCCGCTCGCGAGCTGTTTCCCTTGCCAGCCCGAGGTCCATGTCGGTGCCGCCGTCGGCGGAGGCAGAGCTACCGGAGCTGCTGCCGCGCTGAACCTCGAGCTCCGCTGCCACCGCCGCCGCCGCATCTGCCGCTGCCGCTGCATCCACCTCCACCCTTGCTGATGCCAGCTCCGCCGCTGCCAGCCTTGCCGCCCTTGCCGCCGTCGCTGCAGTTGCTGCCGCCGCTCGCTCGCGCTCCTCTGCTGCGGCGACCTCGGCCTCCTGCCGGTGCCGCGCGCTCGAGGCGACCGAGCGCTAAGACTGCCCTTTGGAAATGGCATGCTAATGGGGGGCTGCCGCGTGGGGAGGAGGTTGCCTCAGACGTGCTGCTGCTGCTGCTTGTCTGTGCAGGGGAGGAGAGGTGAGCAGGAACAGCAGGTGTTGTTGCTGCTGGCTGAGAGCGAAAGGAGACGTGGGAGGGAGAGGAACATGAGATGTTCAGGCTGCAGGAAAGAACGGCTCTGATACCAGTTGTTAGAATCAAAACTCTTACTCTCATCGAGAGGATGACACTAGGAGTTGGGGCAATTTTCTGGTTTACTTCTCACACAATGCCATGCCAACCCGAGGGGTTGGGGTTACATATTTATAACTGGCCAAGACAGCCAAGCATATGCCAAGATGCTAGTCTAAGATGCTAGTCTAAAAGCTAGTGATGCTTAGTCTAAGATGCTGTCCTAAAAGCTAGTCTAAGATGTTGTCCTAGATGCTGTCCTAAAAGCTAGTCTAAGATGCTAAATGTTGTCCTGATAGATGCTGTCCTGGTTGGGGCAGCAAGACCACCATGCTGAGGACCACAAAAACCAACAGTACAAAGACTTATCCCATCATTCTTCTCTCAGTATACACAGATCCCTAAAACTTCACTCCAAATTCTATGGGCCCTTAAGAATTCTAGAGAAGGTGGGAAAGGTTGCTTATAAACTCTTGCTGCCAACATCCTGTCAACTACATCCAGTTTTCCATGTGAGCCAATTGAAGAAGCACATAGGACCACAGGCCATTCCAACTCCAGAATTACCACTCATTGATGACAAAGGCAATATCAAAGTGGTTCCCTTGGAGATTTTGGAACGCAGACTGATACCCAGAAACAACGAACCTGTTGTGCAGTGGCTCATCCAGTGGACAAACTTGCCATCTTCAGAGGCAACATAGGAAGATGCTGATTTCATCCGCAAGGTGTTTCCATCTTTTCATCCTGAGGGCAAGGATGTTAAGGGGAGGGCTCTGCCAGGAAACAATCCTTCTGAATCTTCAGAGTCTTCAGCTTCGACTTCAGTCATAATGCTTCACCGACTCGCCTACAACCGTCGATCTGCCATCCTACGGCTCAAGACCAGTGTTGTTCCTTTTCTTTGATGTAACAGTGCTTTGCTAATGAAACTGCCCTCACAGTCTGTAATAAGACCACCGCCTGGTCACGTGCGGGGGACATCTTGATTCAGAACTTGCTTAGGTTTAGTAGCTGTAGGCGCCGCCACACCGACGGCGAGTGTATCAGGTCGTTCGTCAACTCAGGTTCTGATCGGTTAATGCAGTTAGTGTTCCTTCGAATTGCTTGATCTTGAGTTCGATTTATCCTTATTCTCGGTAGAATTAGAGTAGGAATCCTTTTAGCTTTAGTTGTTCCTCACAACAGGTTTTGGCGTGGGACTGGGCATTGGCCTGCCCTGCGCGCAGGCTGCGAGAGCGTAGGGGAATTGGCTCATCTTAAAAAGTTGGCATATCTAGTCCTGGGAACCGCACAGACACGACATTGGGCACTGGCCGCCTAAACCCTACCTGAAGCTGCGCCGTGTTGCCGGCTTCCATCGAGGCGATTTCGTGCGATCAATCCTCCGCATTGCCGGTAAATCCACCTTCCTGCAACCTTATTGTACGCATTTTGTGGTAGCATCCCTAGCATATTGTGTTTTGCCCTTAAAATTGCAACTTCCCCTTTGCGCCGTCGTGTTTCATGTTTATCTTGGAAAATGCTGCACTTCGGAAAAGGTGCATTCCTCTCGCCCCCCCTCCCCCTCCTTTAACATTCACTTTATGGGCCTACTAGTTTTGAACAACGGATATCATCTCTCTGCCTGGTTATTAGAAAGATATTTTTATACTGTATCTGTTTCAAAAGCCCCCATCTTTTCAAGTTTTGGATCTGTGATAAGCTTGCTGAAATCTCATAGTGATAGGCTAGATTTCGTAGTATCTTAGAGCCTTCCAAAAGGAGGGCAATATGTTGCGATGGGCAAAGCGCATCCGCTCTTCCAGTTACTTGGGCGCCGGGAAATGCTCTGAACTAGAAACCCCCAATTTGGTGATAATAATGCTACAATAATATGAGGTAGTACCAAAGTCCAGTCCTTTATGTAAAGGACCAGCTTGATGTAAAGATAACATGGAACTTTTGGAACTATTCTTATTTCCCCTGTGAATCGTTGCTGCATGTATTAATTGTGGAATGCTTGCATGGCAGGTTTGTGGGGATAGGAATCCAAGCTAGGGGGGCTGCTATGGAGTCGGATGGATCCATACGTATCGACTACAGTGAATATGAACACTGGAATTATGAAAAGTTTGCTTGTTTCGTCAACAACATGTTGCTCCGCCGTGATACCTACTTGCATACATTCAAGCTGCGCTTTAAGGGCTACCATCCTATAAACTTCAAGGATGTGAGGACGTGGATTGGCTATGCAGTGAAGCATAATGTTAAGGTCCTAGATGTGGACCTGGGTCGATATGATAAGACTCTTTTACCTCGTTGCATTTTCACTTGTCCCTCACTTCAGGAGCTAAATTTGAGTATGGGAGAAGCGCCTTATGATGATCTTGAACATGAGGGACTTCTGCTGCCGGACATTATCAAGCTTCCATCTCTTAAAAGGTTGACTCTCTGTGATGTTGAAGTGAGTTTGTTAGATCTTGAGCATATGATTCCTCGGAGCCCTGTCCTAGAAGACATGCATTTGGTAAACTGCGCACAACATCTTGAGCTTGTAGAATCAAACGTGCTAAAGAGGCTAACTATTGATGGTTTCTTTGGTCGAGGGAAAGGACTCACTGTTGCTGCTCCTCTCCTCATTCACTTTGAGTGCAATGGCTGGCCACTGGAAGAAATTTCTTGGCAAAAGCGACCATCTCTAGAGAGTGCGCACATAGATACTTGGTGTTCTGGACGCACTTTTGATGGACAATCTGATTTTACAGGGATGGTTTTGCATGCCAGGAGACTTGTGTTGTGTGGTTCCGATATAAAGGTATGCTTGACTAAGGACAAGTTACTCTATTTCATTGTTGCTATGAATATTCTAAATGGAAATTGGGTGTTTTTTGTATGCTACTATACTTGGTATGTAAAGCTTTTGCACAATTCTCATATTTGGTGGCTTCTCTTGTGTTCAATTAAAAACATGAACAGTATCATGTTTCACGAAAAAAAAGGAAAGCACATTAATTCGACACTTCAATTAAAACCAGCAGTTCAGCTTCAACAAAAAGGGGGAAAGGTAAACTACTAGCCTACTTAAGAGAACCAGTACCAAACTAGTCACATTCATAGCAATGAGCAAGAGAGATGATATGCTTTGATTATTTGACTACCCTTTCATTACACTGCTTGAATTTACTGCCTCAGAAACCATGAAGGTTGATCTGTGGAGTCACATTTTCCTCAATATTTTGACAAAACAAACTCTTTTATTTGGTGGTGAGTTGTAGGTGAGGTGTCGCCGAGATCAGGAACTCGAAGGTGCAAGGAACACAAAGTTTAGACAGGTTTGGGCCGCCGAGAGCGTAATACCCTACGTCCTGTGTGGTGGTTTGTATTGCGTTAGGTGTTGATCCTTTGGAGGGGGTCCTGCCCGCCCTTATATAGTCTGGGAGGACAGGGTTACATGGTAATTCTAGCCAGATACGAGCTTAGATCCTTCTGTTCCGACTAGTTCTACTTCTGTACGAGTAGTTACAACTGATGTAGGGTGTGGGCCATATCCCATCCGTTATCCTAGAAAATGTTCGCCATGTGCGCAGTCCCGTGGCCCCGGGTCTGACAGCGGTCGAAGGGCGTGGTGGCGGCGGGCATGGAGGCCGGCGGCGGCGTGGAGTGCGCGGCAGTCGAGAGACAACGACGATGTCAGGGATAGATCCCCAGGTACCCGCAAGGAAGGTACCCGCAGGGAAAACGAAGTCAGACTCCTACTAGGATTCCTATGTGATCCTACTAGGACTCTACCCTGTAATCCTACTAGAACTCCTACCTTGTAACCGACTAGTAACCCGCCCCCTGGGATATATAAAGGAGGTCAGGAATACCTAGATCGGCAGAGCAGCCAATAGGCAACTCAACACCCAAGCGTAGGGAGCAATATACAATACCTCAAACAGGACGTAGGGTATTACGCTACTCTGACGGCCTAAACCTGTCTAAATATGTGTCTTGTGTCCTCACTTTTACCTTCAAGTTCCAGATCCGACGATCCCTCACCAAATAATCTCCTATATTAGGGTATCCCTAGGTAGGTTGGCGGTAAAAACACCAAAAGTTGGCGCCCACCGTGGAGCAAATCGACGAGAACGCTCATCTTCATTGAGCGAGAACGCTCATCTTCATTGAGCGAGCTTGAAGGACCTCATCTTCAAACTACTTCGACTTCACGAGAACGCTCGGCGACCCGTTGACAACTACTTCGACTTCGCGAGGACGCTCGGCGAACCGCCACCGACTGCTTCGATTACTCGTTTCGACTAGAAAACTAGTGGGAATGAGTCTCACACAGTCAATAACTAGTCGGAATCGATTCCGACTAGTCGGGCTTCATCAACAACCGTCGCGGCTTTATCGATGATCGCCAGGGCTTCATCGACAACCGCCCACGAATCAAGCTAAGTCACTTATACTTTTTCCGACTTGTTCTTCATAGGATTGGCTACTATTTTGGGTACGCCTCTCGACGGGAATTACCCTCGGGGCTACATCATGATTGGTTGTTTCTAGGGTTTGCTGACTAACAGGCTACACGCTCAGTACATCAAGTTCGTAGGGCATCGCCCACGCGCTTGGTACACTTAGTTTTGTCGAGCTCACAGCGGCTACACCCTACGGACATGCGCGCTGCAACAGGCACTCTCGTCGACTACTTTATGCCAACGAGTATTCTCTTTGTCGCAATGCCAACTTCTTATTTCTTCATGTTGTTTTCTCTTAATGGTCGCTAATCTTCTCGGGTAGCACATGCCTTAATCCGTGAAACCTCGGCTCTTCTGTCACGCCTAACGCCTAACGCCTCTACATGTACACGGGACAAAGATCTCATACACGCTATGAGCAACATCTAAACCAGGACCAGGTGCTTAAACGTAACAAGCAGGCTACTTGGGAGATTTACATGGCCTAAACAAGAGCTCGACATAGCAAATTTATTTTTACATCGAATAAATTTCGATATATTCAATACCAAATATTATGCTACATAATGTTTGCATTGTCTTTTTTCAGACGACAACTCTCCAGGCTCCCAGGCTCCCAGGCTGGACATCAATAACTACTCGACATGGCTTCTACAGCTCGCCTAGCTCGTAAGCTCGGGGGCTGGATGCAGCGAAACTACTCGGATGCTGACTTATGTGAAGACTGAAGGCGAAAAAGGTAACCCTAGGTTACTGCATGGTTAAAATACCAGCGGCGGTCTAAGGGTCCTTTGTGATAAGATCTATTTTGAGTGGTGTTTTAACCATCAATTCAGATTCTATAAAATTCTACAACGCATGCCATGTTCTTTTGGATCCTTTTTCCAAATTTGGGATTTGGATTCAAGAATCGGGGCTGCAGGATACGTGTCATCAGCGACTTATTTTTCAAATCTATTTGGAAGACAAAGGAAACAAGATTCAAGACTAATTGGACCCTCAGCCTGATTCTTCGATTCAATCTAAGGCTCGGGAGCTACTCCATATGGAGTGCGATTTTCATCGCACCCCATATAGAAGATAATTTTTGAAGACTTGAAATCTACTCGAGCAGGAGCACCTCGCAGCCTCAAAACAGCCAGGAAAGTACTCGGGAAGATACATTCTAGGCGAAGTTTAGAAGAACTCAAAGATGACTCCAGAAGTACTCAGAAGCCAGCACTACTCGGCTACAAAGAGCTCGGAGGCTTGTCAGGGACAGATCCCCAAGTACCCGCAGGGAAAATGAAGTCGGACTCCTACTAGGATTCCTCTGTGATCCTACTAGGACTCTACCCTGTAATCCTACTAGGTTTCCTACCTTGTAACCAACTAGTAAATCGCCCCCTAGGATATGTAAAGGAGGGCAGGGATACCTAGATCGGCAGAGCAGCCAACAGACAACTCAACATCCAAGCGCAGGGCGCAATATACAATACCTCAAACATGACGTAGGGTATTACTCTACTCTGGCGGCCTGAACCTGTCTAAATATGTGTCTTGTGTCCTTGCTTTTACCTTCAAGTTCCAGATCCGGTGATCCCTCACCGAATAATCTCCTATCTTAGGGCATCTCTAGGTAGCCTAGCGGCAAAACACCGACAGACAAGGCCGTGCGCGATGGCATGAGGGGACGCAGCGGCACGAAGGCCGGGCCCGGGCGGCGCGGTGGCCTGGGAGGTTGGGCTGCGGCAGGGCCGGCGGGACAGGGACATGGTCAGGCCGCGGCGGCGCTGGCCGGGATGGGGATGAGGCGGGGCGTTGCGCGGCGCCGGGCCAGACGACAACGTGGGGACGGCGGCGCGGCGGTGGAGCGACGGCGTGGAGGCGCGATGGGGCGGGAGAGGTGGACCCACGGTGTTGAGGCACGGCGGGCGGGAGGCGGAGCCGTGGCCGTCGACGGGGATGAGGGTGAAACTGATCGAGATCGACGACGCTAAGTGTTGGGGCTTATATAGGCTGGCACATTTAGTACCGGGCCGTAGCTTTGCCCGGTACTAAACTGGCAGGAAATTTTGGTGGAGGCAGTTTAGTACCGGGCAAAGCCTAGGCCCGGTACTAAACAGCCAAAATCTTATTTCGATCATATTTTCTTTTATAGGTGTTTTAAATATTTTTTATGTCTAATAAATTAACTAAAGGCATAAAAAATGCAAATATATAACATTTTGACCTTGCAAAATTACATCACTTGGTCACATGAAATATAGTTCTATGCAATTAATTCAACATATTGAGTCTAAATTTTCTTTTATAAGTGTTTTAAATGTGTTTTCTGTGTAATAAATTAAATATAGGCATAAAAATGCAAATATATAACATTTTGACCTTGCAAAATTATAGTATTTTACTTTACATCACTTGGTCACATGAAATATCGTTCTATGCAGTTAATTCAACATATTGAGTCCAAATTGTCCACATTGTCCAAATAGTATCGTTATTCGAGAGATACCACAACATACATTAAATAATTCACCAAACAGAACGTAATGGTTACACAAAATTACTCATCATTATTTACTGGAACATTGATAATCTTCCTTTTGATGAACGTCCTTGGTTGTGATCGCGGTGTAAGTAAGGAGCATCCTCTTTGGATAACAGGATGCTGGGGTCAACATCGACTGAGAATGGAGGAAGGTCATCAAACTGATCAAAGTCTTCTTACTCGTCTGAAATGTCCTCAACTCCATTGATTTTTCTTTTTTCTGGAAGGACTATGTGGTGTTTTGGACATGTCCTTCTTAGGTTTGCTTGGCATGTCCTTCTTAGGTTTGCTTGACATGTCCTTCATATAGAACACCTGTGTCACATCCTTGGCTATATCCAATCTTTTTGAAGTCCACTATTGTCATCCCATACCGGTCTATCATCACGCCTCCTCCAGCTCGATTCACCCATTGGAAGCGAGACAAAGGAATCTTCAAAGTTCCATAGTCTAGTTCTCATATCTCCTCTATGACACCATAGTAGCTGTCCTTTTTTCCATCATTGCCTATTGCATCTATACGCACACCACTATTTTGGTTCATCTTGGGCTCTCGTGTAAAATGTGTACCTATTTATCTCGTACCATTGGTATTGCATGATTGTGATCGATGGTCCCCTAGCCAGCCATTGAAGTTGTTCATCAATCGTGTCGTCACCCATGAATTTTCGTCTGAGCCAAACAACAAAGGTATCTATGTGATGATGTGTAATCCATGCCTCAGACTTGCCCAGATTTTCAGACTGCACAATATCCATGCGGATTTCATTGTCATGGATGTTCATATTAGATTCTTTCCCTAGTGTGCCCTTTCCCTTTGGTCTCCCCTCATGGCGTGACATGGGGACCCCGATCAGACTAAGATCATCAATAAAGTCAACACAAAACTCAATGACCACCTCTGTTCCATAGCCCTTAGCGATGTATCCTTCTGGGCGAGAACGATTGCGAACGTACTTCTTTAGGATTGCCATGAACCTCTCGAAAGGGAACATATTGTGTAGGAATACAGGGCCCAGAATGGTTATCTCTTTCACAATTTGAACCAGGAGATGTGTCATAATATTAAAGAATGAAGGTGGAAACAACATCTCGAACCTGACAAGACATTGGATGACGTTATTCTGTAGCTTTATTAGATTGTTTGGATCAATTGCCTTCTGTGAAGTTTCATTGAGGAAGGCACATAGCTTCACGATTGCTAATCTTACATTCTCCAAGAGAATACGCCTCAATGCAACCGGAAGAAATTGTGTCATCAAGACATGGTAGTCATGGATTTAAGGTTTGTGAATTTCCCCTCTTTCATATTTATTCTTCCCTGTATATTTGAGGAATACCTGGACGGGACCTTCATACTATTCAAGCAATCAAACATGCTTTCCTTCTCCTCTTTGCTGAGAGTGTAGCTAGCAGGACGCAAGTAGTGTTGTCCATTGTCTCTCTTTTCAGGATGTAGGTCTTCTCATTGTTTCATTTCTTTCAGGTCACGTCTTGCTTCCATTGTATCTTTTTCCTGCCCATACGTACCAAGGAAACCTAGCAGGTTCACACAAAGATTTTTTGTCAGGTGCATCACATCAATTGCATTCCAGACCTCCAAGACTTCCCAATAAGGTAACTCCCACAATATAGACTTCTTCTTCCACATTAGTGCATGTCCGTTTTCGTCATTTGGAACTTGTTGGCTGCCACGGCCCTTTTCAAACACTACATGCACATCCTTTATCATCGAGAAAATATGCTTTCCATCACGAAACATAGGCCTAGCACGAGTTTCTGGTTCCCCTTTAAAATGTTTCCCTTTCGCTCTTAAGGGGTGATTGAGGGGAAGAAATCAACGATGGCCCATATACATGACCTTCTGACAATTTTTCAAATAAAAGTTGTCGGCTTCATCTAGTGTTATCCTAAATGCTAAATGGTAAACAGTAGGTCAACTGCCGTTTAGCCCATCATTCGGGCAAAACGGGTGTTTAAACGGGCAAAATGGCCGTTTAAACGGTCAAAACAATCAATTAAACGGAAACGGTGTACCACTGTGTAGCGTTTAAACGGTGTATAAACGGGCTAAACGACCATTTAGGCGAACAATGGTTTCATCTAGACAGTGGGTGCATGCCTGGTATCCCTTGTTCAACTGTCCTGACAGGTTGCTAAGTGCAGGCCAGTCATTAATGGTTACGAAAAGCAATGCTCGTAGGTAAAAAGTCTCATGTTTGTACTCATCCCACACACGTACACCTTCTTTCTTCCACAGTAGTAAAAGTTCATCAACCAACGGTCTTAGGTACATGTCAATGTTGTTGCCAAGTTGTTTTGGGCCTTGGATAAGCACCGGCATCATGATGTACTTCCGCTTCATGCATAGCCAAAAAGGAAGGTTGAACATACATAGAGTCACAGGCCATGTACTGTGACTGCTTGCCCACTCGCCGAATGGATTCATTCCGTCCGTACTTAAACCAAACCTTATGTTTCTTGCATCCTTATCAAAATTTGGGAATTCTCTGTCAACGTTTCTCCACTTGGACCCATCTGCGGGGTGTCTCAGCATCCGATCTTGCTTACGCTCTTCTTTGCGCCACCACATCAATTTAGCGTGTGCCTTATTTCTGAACAAGCGCTTCAAACGTGGTATTACAGGGAATTTTTTCTTCGCTGGCTCCCTGTTGACATCACCAGTATCATTTTGCATCTTATACCGCTTTGCGCCGCAAACAGAACAAGCATCCAGTTTCTCATATTCATCGCCGTGATAGAGGATATAGTCATTAGGACATGCGTGAATCTTCTGTACTTCCAATCCAAGAGGGAAAATAACCTTTTTTGCTTCGTATGTTGTCGAGGGCAGTTTGTTACCCTCGGGAAGCATGTTCTTTATGATTCCCAGTAGCTCCTCAAATCCCTCATCGGTAACACCATTTGCTGCCTTTCACTGCAGCAATTCCAGTGTGCTACCCAACTTTTTTGCCCCCGTTTGCAATCTGGATACAATATTTTTTTGTGATCCTCCAACATCTTCTCAAACTTCTTTGACTCCTTCAAAGCTTCACTGTCTTTCTGTGCATCTAGCAACACCTGACCTACATTTTCTTCAGCCTCGTCCATTGGTTCATCATCAAAGGCACCCGCTTCTTATAAGTGAGCCAAGTCTGGAATGTTATTATTATCATCTTCTTCATCGTCTTCCATCAGAACTCTAGATTCACCGTGCTTGGTCCAAAATGTATAGTTATGCATGAAACCTTCCAGATTCACCGTGTTTGGTCCAAAAAGTATAGTTATTCATGAAACCCCTTTCAATAAGGTGAACGTGTAGAGTGCTTCTTCTAGAGAATTCCTTATTATTTCTGCAAAGATAGCCGGTACTAACGGCCGCAGACGAATGCTCCGTTTTCTGGCAGTGAGATTTGTTATCTCTTCTAGATGAGCATTTTAGTTACCTGATTTTTCTTGTGTGTTCTATAATGTTGTTTTTTCTATGACAGATAAATGTTCTTATGCATACCGCCAAGGTTCCCCCCTCTAACGAGCACCAAGAAAATGCAGTTGTTAAGCTCAAAAGAAAACACAGAGCTCAGGATAGGAAGGAACTGGTAATCGGTGATGGTGATGATGATACAGAAGATAAGCCATCACCTAAATATACCGAGGATGAAGAGGGTGCTCTTTGGGACATATTAGAAGAGAAGATGTCCCAAAATTAAAAGAATATCTCATACAGCACTCAAAGGAGTTTCGCCATACCCATTGCTCCCAAGTAAAAAGGGTCAGTGTTTCTCTGTTTAGTGAGAGCTATGCACTGCAAAGCTATACATGATAGTTCTTTCTTTCATTTTCTGACATTACATTCATGATCTAGGTTTATAACTCAATGCATGATGAAACATTTTATCTGACAAGAGAGCACATAAGGAAGCTCAAAGAGGAATATGGTGAGTTGTATCAGCTGTAAGTTAATGCATGCATCCTTGACAATACGTCACTTCATTTGAAAATTCATATTGTACCAAGGAGTAGAGCCTTGAACCATAGTACAGAAGCTTGGCGAAGCTGTTTCCATACCTGCCGGTTGTCCTCATCAAGTGCGCAATGAAATAATTAACCTGAGTTAAATAATTTGAGACTTCTAAGTCAGATTTAACTTCCTTTTTACTGTTGTGTTATTTGGTGGGGCGCGCACGCTTTTATGGAGAGGGGTGTGGTGTTGTCTACTTGTAACCCTTCCTCCATAGCCTCGTCTTATCATGCCAGGTTAGGTGTTTTTAGTTCTTTCTAGAAAAGCTTGCTTTGCACAGGAAGCTTGCATTACCGGCAAGATTTTCCTTGCCAGCGCACGATAAGCTAGCTCTACTGTCCGAGGTTGCTCGTGCATCTTTGCTTCTAGCTCATTGCCCCATATTCATATTCTAGCGCTAGCAGCTATCAACGCAATAAAGCACCGGTGACGACTTGAGTAAACACGTACGCTCTCATATGGAGGAATAGAGGAAACATTGGTGATCAATGCTGGTTCCTATCCATCATCTCTCTCGGCCACGGGAGGTGGAGTTAGATTTTTGCTGCCATTGGGTCATCTCAATTTATAAAAGCGGAATTCACGGACAAGGCACCAACACCAAGCTCTGCCAATTCCAACAAGGGGAAGCACTATATGAATAGTGCTAAAATGGGTTCACTACTACAGAAATATTTTTACCACCGCTATTTTCACTGCCGGTTTTGCAAAGATCTGTGGTAAAATATTTTCACCGTCGGTTCCAAATGAAGCCGGTGGTGAAAATAGTTATCACTGTCGGTCCGTGACCGAGACCGGTGGTGAAAATGAAAATGGTTATCACACCGGCCCGTGGCTGGGACCGACGGTGATAACTATTTTTCACTGCCGGCTCGAGCTATGGTCTAACTATGAAAATGCTACCTCAGCACAACTTATATAATTTTTCATTTTGTACGTATAGTACTTCACAGTACTTAGATTACCATGTCTACCAGCCTCCGCCGGCGCCGTCCACGGCTGCACCCGCCACAGCAGCAGCAGCCGCCGGCCGCAGCCGCCGCCAAAGCATCCGCCGTCCTCGGTCAGACCATCGAGTGGCTGCTCCGCCAGGCCGAGCCCTCCATCCTCGCCGCCATGGGTCTAGCACCACCCCGGCCGTCGTCGTCTCCTCCTCCACGCCGTCCACGTCCTCCTCCTCCCACTACTACCAGCAGACCATCCTCGGCAAGACCCCGCGCGGGGAATGCGACGCCGTCAGCACCGCGGTGGCCGCGTCCATGTTCGTAGATAGCTCAATTATGTTTCCTAGCTCAATCATATATATTTTGTTAATCCGTGTGGCTTTTAATATGCTGCTCTTTGTAGTTTCTTTTTCAAAACAGAACATTAGCAGACTATTATTTTTCACGATTTTGCATTGGTAGCTTCTGGTTTAAATTAAACTTGGTTGCCCCATTGATTTCTATCTCTCTTAAATAGTGTTTGCACAAAGGAACAGTTAGTACCATGTGTTCATTCACTTTTTCTTCCTTTTCCAAATGCGATTTTTTTTTTCAGATAGAGCCCATCGTTTGCGGAAACCTTCCTCCTGGGTTTGATTCAAGTACAGGTCGCAACGTGTAAGTGTTGGGAAAGTTTCTTTGCCTTAGGACAGTTGTACAGCTAAAAATTGATTTATGAGCCATTGCTACAACACAATATGTACTCTTACCTGAAAGAAAGAAATGCACAATGTTTTTTATGAACTATTGCTGTTTTTTGTTGAATTATACTTCGGGAAAATTTTCTTGTGGTTATATCACTTCTTTCAACATATAGGCAATGCACCACTTGTAATGCTTGATGCAAATTTGCTACTGGTAGATACAATGTAGACATCGCTTCTGAAAATCATATCAAATCACTGAAATGCAGTTTAATTGTGAAAATTGTGCTGGAATAATTGACCCTCGATAAAGGGTTATCACCGCCGGCCCGTGTTACAGACCGGCGGTGATAACCCCATTTTCACCTTCAGTCCGTGTTACGAACCGGCGGTGATAACCCCATTTTCACTACCGGCCCGTATTACGGACTGGCGGTAATAATCTATTTTCACCGCCGGTTCAAAAATCGGTGGTGAAAATGGGTATTTTCACCACCGATATTTCACCACCGGCGCCGGTGAAAATGGGTTTAGGACGGGCGGTGAAAATCAATCTGCAGTAGGGTTACCTCTATGATGGAGATCTTTTTGTCTGTGATGGTAAAACAACCTTGGCAAGCTCAGTGGTGCAAATCGGAGTTTGGTCGCAGGATTCTACAACTTGTTGTGGAAGAGATGACCGTGGCAACCTAACTGCCATTCAAAAACAGCGTGGATGTCATCCACTTGGTATTTGGTGCAGCTGCACCAAGAAGCTTAGGGAGTTGGCACTTGTAATGAATCCATTTGATAAGGAGGAAGACTAGAAAGCAAAAAGGTAGCTGCTTAAGCTAGCTGCATACCAAAACACCACGTTTTTCCTTGACTACCACTAGGGCTTGACACTTTTACCCCCAAAACCGGTGCTCAACCGAACAAAACTTTTGGTTTGTTCGGTGTATTGGTTCAGTGTCGGTTCAGGTTTTTGGAAAGATCAGTGATCGATTAATTGTTCAGTTGTGACTGAGAAAAAAAACTGAAAAACCAATCCTCCCGAAATCCTGGCCTTCCTTCTTCCCATTGGCTGAAGGCCCATGCTGGCTATTTATGCACACCGTGCAAAAGGCCTAGCAATCTTGGGCCCAAGTACATGTATGCCCATCATCACGTGACCCTTAACCTTTCTCCCAATTGTTGCACACATTCTCATCCCCCCCCCCTCTCTCTCTCTCTCAATCTTTGGATTCTCTACCTTCGTTGTCCCTACCAGACACTACTACAAAAACGGTTTCTAGAGACGGGTAAAAATATATTTTTAGGGACACGTGCAGTACCCGCCCCTAGTTCTCGCAGCTACAAATGTTGTTTGCAGGGACGGGTAACGCGACCGCCCCTGGAAACCTATTTCTAGGGGCGGGTGAGGGGGTGACCCGCCGCTAGAAATCCATTTTCAGGGGCGGGTCACCCCCTCACCCGCCCCTGAAAACCGATTTAAAAAACAAAATTAAATGCAAAAGAGCACTGCGGTCCGCGGCGTTCCAGCTATACGAGTATGGCACCCACGGGTCGACGAGCGCGGGGCTCGCCCCAGCGGCGGCGTCACGGGCTGGGTCCCAGCGGATGAGGATGCCGGCACGGAGCTCAGGGAATCGGAAGGCGGATGCAGGGACGAAGCGCGCCCCTGGGCGGAGTTGCAGAGGACGCCGAGCAGGGGCAGTGCGTGGTGGAGCTCCCGGAACCCCAAGCTCCCCCTCCCCCGCCTCGCTGCAGCGTTTCCCCGAAGACCTCGTGCGCGATGGCCAACGGTGGCGCGGCCACTGAGGTGGAGGCCGTCCGCGCAGAGGCTGCGGAGATTATGCTCGCCGACCACAACAGTGACATGGACGCGTCACTCGCCTGCGCCCACGACCTCGTGCTCGTGCACCCGGGCTCGGTGGTCGTGTATCGCCTCCTGGGTGAGCTCCAGTACGCCGCCGCCATGCGCGCGGCCCACGGCGAGGGCAACTCGGAGGACCACCTTTCTGCGACGGCACCGCACCTCTACGTCGCCCTGGAAGTGCTCACCGCGGCGCGCCGCCTTGCCCCAGACTGCATCGACGTCAGCCCTCCCTTCTCTTCCCCCACCGCCCTCCCTTCTCTTCCCGTGCAGCGGTGGAGCGGGGAGCGGGGCTGCGGCTCGGCGGTGGGCCGGGACGGCGGTGTGGCACGCAGGTGGAGGCCGGCAGCGACGCCGCTCGTGGCGGCTCGAGGTGGCCGGTGGCTGGGCATAGATCTGCGCGGCTTGCGGGGCCGCGGCGGCCGGCGGAGCAGCGAGCGTGCTGGCAGTGTGGCTCGAGGCGGTCGGCGCGGCCAGCAGGCGCAGCATGTAGGCCGGCGGGGGAAGAGAAGGGAGGGCGGCGGGGGAGAGAAGGGAGGGGTGACGCAGCGAGAGAGGAGGGGATTGACAGAGGATGGGACGGGATAAGAGGGAGAGGGAAGGACTAGGGATAGAGAAGGAACCGGGTGATGTAGTGGCTGCGGCGGCACGCGATTGGCGGAGGTTGAGAGGGCGCGGATCAATGATGTCGATGCCGCTCGATCGAGGAGCCCGCGATCTCACGGGGCTGATTTTTAGGGGCGGGTGGTGGTGTCACCCGCCCCTAGAAATTATTTCTAGGGGTGGGTGACGCCACCATCCGCCGTTGAAAATGTTTTTCTATTTTATTCTAACAATTCATTTAAATTTTTAAATATTGAAGAATAAATTAAAAAAAGTGAAACTTCTACACTATAGTTATTGTGAACTATAGATAAAAAAATATGTTAAATATATTTCAGTGTATATAAAGGGTTAAGATTGTGGGAAACTTGAAAATATAACTCGAGTTGTATGAGATACTATATAGTCATAGCCACATGTAGGGCACAACTAGTAAATGATCATGTGATCCTAAATGGTCTTAAATGAATAATTTATAAAATATAGAGTTTTAGATCTTACCATTACAACTTTGATATGGAACTAATCTATATATGAGGTTGTTTGAAAACAAATCAAAACTAAGTAGATTTTGATCCTAGAGAACTTCTAATAATTTTTTGGACTACTAAATGACCTTAAATGAAAAAGTTATCAACTACAAAATTGTAGATATCGTCAAGCTATACAATTTTGGTATAATGTTTGTCTTCATCCGATATTATATGAAAAAGTTATGAATTTTTTTACGTGACACCATTTGTAGGGCAAGTCATGCCATCACCCGCCCCTAGAAATGCATTTTCAAGGGCGGGTCGGATGCTATAAGGGCGGGTTGGATGTTATAGTAGCCCTGCTTCTTTTGTAGCAACGAGTTACATTTTAACCTGCCCCTGGAAAAAAAGAGGCGTTGCTACAAATCATTTTTGTAGTAGTTAGATCCAGCTGTATAAGCACATGGGGCATAAGAGCGTGGTGAGCGGGCATGCAGGAGCATGGATTCGTGGCGGCGGTGCGATGCTCAGACTCAGCAACAGCGACCAGGGCAATGGTGACGGTAGCGCTGCAGGGGCACGGCCTTGCGGAACGAGCAAACGGCGTGGTGCGTGGGCGAATGGCGCAGGCAAGTGAACCATGGTCAGAAGGAAAGAAGCACTAGAACCTACAGTTATGCTACACGTGCATGTCCACGTCCATCATGCCGTGCATATTCCATGTGTGCTTGACACACCTGCGATGCTAGGAGTCGACCAATGCACCAACGATACCAGGAACCTGCATTCACCATGACATACAAGGAAATCAAATTAATTATGATTTGTAATCTTCTGTATTTGGTTTTATATTCCACAAGTTGTAACGTTTCATAAGTTTATCAAACATTACCTCTTGTACATCTATTTCCATGATCAAAGAGACTGTTATATTAATGTATTGAGGTGTCCCATCTTCATAGCATCGAATAAGGTTATAATGACAAATGATAACACATTAATGGTACCACCATGAAACCATAGTTATGGGTCCATGTCCTCCAACATGCTTGATTTGATCATGGTTCTGGACACAAAAGCATCAAGGGCCACTTCTAGAACGGCAAAGAGAGAGGAGCTCTTTATCTTGAGGCCATGTTCAAGAACATTGTCCAAGGCAATCTCTCTACCAATTAGTGCGGTAAGATGAACAATTCCGTATATGCTTTAGCTTATATCGATAATAAGCTTGTCAGTGAATGTTCTCTTGTAATAAATCAAAACCGTGGTTCGGACAAGAAACTCACCGATGTGTGAAAAACTCTTCAACATGTGTCCTCTACTTGTGGACCAAAACATGGAGATGTTCCTATAATTTGCTAATGCTTGTTTGGCTACAGTGCTTTAGGGGAGCTCTTCCAAAACCATGGTGTTCACCTTGTTTAGCTCTACACTAAAACCTTACAACAATGCCAACACATATTTCAATTCAGTTGCACTCCCTCAACTAGCTCCTACGACTTCTCTAACTACCATGGCAATTATGAAAGTTGTAGCTATTATGATAGAGGTAATGGAGCCCATGGTAGAAATAAGTAGTTCGGTGGCAAAAAAGCAAACTTGATAATGGCGGTCACCAACCATCCATCTATCATGGCAATTCTTCCTCAACTCATAGACCTTCCAATTCTTTGTTTTGAATAGCTAATGGTCCAGGACAGAGTAGTACCCAAGCTAGTCGTAGCCGAGTTCGCAAGCCTTCATCATGTATGTACGACAGTCGCAAGTATCGATGCCATTACTATCAGCACTAACACAACACAACCTTTTCCATGATTTCTTACTTCCAAGATCAATGTACTCTCTTCAATGATCTCAACATCACAATCTCCATGTCACAACCATCAAAGATAAGTTTATGCACACCCTCCTTAATTCAAATAATGTAGTTGTTGATAATGATACTTCCAACTCCATTGCCTCTATCGATCACATCACTCTTGATTCATCCTCCACTCCTCTTATCTTAATAGTTAATAGTGCAAAATGAACTCCTTTCTATTTCACCCCTCCATTTCCAATCCAGCAAGCTCACCCCTACATAAAAACTGATCCGACATGAATAAGGCAACGTTGCTAGATCCTAACATGAGCCGAAAATTATAAGCTCCGATCCCGAAGTATTCTTAATTGGCATGTATACGTCCATGGCTAGCTATTTGTGCCTGTTGTCGTTACCAGCCGATATGGATATTTATGAATATTATCCTTTTCATGCAACTAGATAAAAAAAAACAAAGCAGATATGGGAGTACGAGAGCCGCCATGGATATGTGGTGTTCTGTTGTAGTGAATGTTTCCATTACTCATAATACCAAGAAGAATATTTTTTCTATTAGCGAATTCATAGCCATTGTTCTTTTGGACTTGATCCCTTGAGTCTCTCCATGACGTATCCATACACCAAGAACATGATCATTTGTGTAGTAGTCACGACAACATATGTTTGTGGTGGCTACACTCTCCCTGTGCCCCGATTGCCATCACATCAATAGATTCGAGTTTTTTTATCAAAGGATGTGTTAGACCATGTTGTCATGATTATACTCTCCGTAATATTCTAATATCAACTGCTAAAACTTGGTAATTTTAATTATTTTGTAACATTTACCTTTGTGTTACTTGTGATTTTAAGTGTGTGTGTGCGCGCGCGCGCGCGTGTGATACAATACTATTAAACCTTTTTTTCTTGCGACTTAATCAAGCTTAATGAAAAAATATTCAAAGGATAATTACTAATAACCAATTGCTTACATGATGCAGGCGAAGAAAATGATCATTTATGCTGTTGATCATGCTGTCAGGACGTTGAAAGACCGTCTGCAACCTATCTTCTCCCCTAACCAATAAGCAATGCATTCCTGATTAGAAGAAAAACAATGTAAAACTACAAGGGAAAAATAGTGTATATTATATTCTAGTGGAGTGACTCACACCCAAGTGCTCGGGGCATACCTTGAAGAACTTAGATTCCAGCAATGGAGCCAGCCATGCCAGCGGGACACGCTCCTTATCGGGACTGGTCATCTCCTTCAAGCTATTGCTTCAATGTCATCTCAAATATAAGTATTGAGCTACAGACTACCAGCGAGATTGTGTGATACTAGCTCAATTGTTCATGTCACTGCCTTGAACCATGGAGTTCATGTGTTTATGTGTGATACTAAGGGCATTTTTGTTTGAGCTGCAGTTTTTTGAGCTTTTTTGAAAAGTTGTTACTGGCTTTTTACTTCTGAAAAGCCAATAATAGCTTTTAGACGATGCTTTTAACTTTCTGAACTCAAAAAGCTACAAAAAATTTAGAAAACTGAGCTTTTCAGCTTTCCATATAAACCGAGCTTTTCTGAGATTTTGGCTTTCCGAAAGCTGCGCGAGAAGTAAGCTATTTGTTTGAGCTTCTCGCTTTTCATGCTGAAAAGCTGCCTAGAAGCTCAAACAGACAGACCCTAAGTGTTTTGCTCAACTACTCATGTGTTTGTGTGTGATTTGCATATTGTTATATGTGACTAAATTTTAATACCTGCCATCATCTTGGCACTAATGTGTTACTTAAAAATATTGAGAATTACTGATGGAACTCTACATACTGAATCTGCTCTGCATGAGGTGTAACTCAGGTAATCGGGATTATCTGATACCTGGATAAAAAATTTTGGATATGGTTTCTCTCTTTTCAGGTGAACCTCGGGTAGCAGTTTTGAGAACCCGGACTTTAATTCACCCTACCCGAATGTCCAGTCCTGTGTTTGTGTGGTACAATAGAACTATAACATTTTTTTTCTTCCCCTTATTTGTGCTGTAGGTGACGAAAATGATTGTTTACACAGTTTATCATGTTGTCAAGATGCTGAAAGACCATCTGCAGCCTATTTTCTCCCCGCAACAACTCCAGTGTGTGTGCAAAATACGAACTGTGAGCTAGTCCAACCGAATCATCAACCAAATCGTTGTTGTGAGAACAAAAGGCGACGCTTGCACACGAGCCGAATCATGGGCTGCTGCAGCTGGCCACATGGCCGTTACTCCCACCGTACCCACACACTCCAAATATAATAATCCCGTCCAGGTGATTGAGTGATATTTTTTATGTACGTGGACTCCACATACGATGTTAACACAGCAAGAACCGAACACTAGTTTTCTCCAACTTATGTGCTCAAAATCTAAGTTACACGGATACGGATACGCGTATCAGTATCGAGGCCGATACGGATACACGGATATGGTATTTTCCTAAAAAACCTCTGATACGTGGATCCGTTTCAGAATTTTTTAAAATAAAAAAAACAATGCATAGCAAAGTTCACAACAATAACAAATGGATCAAAAGAATCTTCTTCCACATCCCACATTCTTGTCTCTTCTAGTCTCCTGTCTTGTATGCTCCTTTTTTCTTGACATATGTCTCATCAGATTCGAGTGCACAAACACCAAATCGTCATGTTCAATGAGTCTAGCCATTTGAATTTTATATCAATCGTGGCTGCAGATCTTACACTACCAGTAGCACTTGCGCGAGCACCAACACCAGCAGTTGCACTAGCACTGCTCTATATAGCAATCTACAGAAGAAAGCAAGAAGCCAATCTACAGAAACGTGGATCCGGGAGGAGGAAATTAGAGAGGAAAAGAAACCGAAGAAATCAATCCAGAGGACGACAAGAATGGAAAACTCACCGGAGATTGCAGCCGGTGCTCGTCCTTGCCGGCGGCCGGTGGTTCGTCGCCGGCGCTGGCGAGCGGCGGCGCTCTGCGGTCGGGCACCTGGTCGGGCGGTGCCTGCGTGCGTGTCCTAGTGCGAGCGTGTTGTACGTCGGGGGCTAGGTCAGGGGCATGGGATAGGAGGCTGGAGTGCTATGTGGGCTGGGCCGCGTCCAAAATATGCACAGATACGTGTCCGGCCCACGTATCGAATTACTCGTGATTTATTTTTTTCCGATACTCCGCTGACACGTATCTGCGCCATATCCACGGCGTATCAGTGTCGGACGCGTATCGATACGCGATACGTTACCTTCCAGCCGTATCCGGGTAACAGAGCTCAAAACAAGCCGAACCAGAACGAGGTGCTCTGAACAATGCGATACCATTTGGAAGAAACGCGATGCAAAACTAGGAGGAACAATACATTCCATCTTCTATATGATTAGTAAATTAAACGGGTATTCGCTTGTGGGGACTGAAATACCTTGCTTCATCATATCATCCGTTGATCCCACAAGAAGTCGTCCTGCGTGCTCTCGTTCATCATCCCCAAACTGTATCCTGAAAACCATGATCCATCTGGCTGGGCAGCACGCCATGCCTCTCCCTCAGCCAGTCGCTTGATTCCATACATGCGCGCGCACGAGACCACCTATCAAAATCATCGACAAGGACAGGAGAATTCGGATCCTTTGCCGGTTTCTCTGTTGGAGAAGGGCTTCACCAGGAATCCAGGGCACCGAACAGTGCGCGCCCACGACGCGTTCCGTGCTCGCCGCGCACGTCGCACACGAGCCGCAGCTCCGCAGCGCTCTCGCCGATAGACCAGGGATTAGCTAGGCCTTATCCAAACCTCTGTTGTACATGTATAAGTATGAGCTCAAGAGATCAATACAAACATGGTTGATCTAATCTCTTCTTTCTACATGGTATCAGTTAACCCCTGATCCTAATCTTCCGCACCCTCTCGCTGCTGCCCTCCTCTGCCGCTCCTTCGTCGCCATGGCTTCCTCGGTGCACTCCTCCTCCTCCTCCAGCTCTGGTAACGAACCGGCGCCGCCTGCTCCAGCCTCTCTGCTTCAAACCGTCAACATCCGCTCCCACGTCCCGGTCGTCCTCAACTTGGACAAGTCCAACTACAGCCAATGGCGATGCTTCTTCGACTACGCCCTCGGCAAGTTCGGTCTCGAGGCTCACGTCACCGCACCGCTGCCGATGGCCCAACGCGACGCGGAGTGGCGCATGATTGACCACTGTGTGGTCAATTGGATCCACACCATGACCGCCAAGAACGTCTTCGATGTTGTCTACAAACCGCGCGCCTCCGCCTACACTGTCTAGACCGACATCGAGGGCATCTTCCGCGACAACGAGCTGCAGCGCGCGATCTACTTCGAGGCTGAGTTCCGCACCATCTACCAAGGCGACATCAGCATGACCCAGTACACCTCCCGCCTCAAGCAGCTTGCCGACAACCTCCACGACGTCAGCCAGCTGGTGTCCGAGCCGAGCCAAGTGCTCAATCTCCTCTCCGGCCTCAACCCGAAGTATCGCCACGTCAAGCCCGTCATCACCTCCAAGTTCCCACCGCACACCTTCATGAGCGCTGGCTCTTACCTCCTCCTCGAGGAGCTCCAGCTGCAACATGAAAACAAGGTGGAGGCCGGCCACGCCCTCTATGCCGGTCACGGGAACCAGTCCGGCTCCAGCGACAGCAGCTCCAACCAGCGCTACAAAGGCAAGAACAAGAAGCGCAGCAAAAACGGCGGCGGCGGCACCTCTTCCTCCGCGGCAGCGGCGGCGGCGCCACCCAACCGCACGCCCCCTCCACGTGGCCAGCGGGCGTCAACCCCTGGACAGGCCTCGTTCAGGCCTGGCAGGTGCCCTTCCGGCCTCCTGGCGCCGGAGTTCTGGGCCCTCGTCCTCCATTTCAAGCCCAACAAGCTATGACGGCCAGCACCTGCCCCAGCTTCCCGCGCCGCCGGAGCATTCAAATTCCGGCGTCTGGGATCACAGCACGCTCTACAGTGCCCTTCATACCGCCGGCATCGCCACTACACCGCCGAGCGCCGCCGATTGGTACCTCGACACCGGAGCCACCACGCACATGTCGAAAAGCTTTGGTATACTCACCAATCCTCGCCCCCTCCCCTTCTCTACTTGCATCACTATTGGAAATGGCGCACAACTGCCTGTCACGCATACAGCCGCCGCCGAAATTCCTACATTGTCTTCTCCCCTTCATCTCAGTAACGTCCTTATTTCACCACCTCTGATAAAAAATCTCATTTATGTTAAGAAACTTACTCGTGATAATAATATTTCCATTGAGTTTGACCTGCATGGTTTCTCCATCAAGGACCTTCCAACACAAATGGTGAAGCTCCGATGTGATTCTCCAGGAGATCTCTATCCTCTGCGGCTGCCACTTCACCACGCTCTCACAGCTTCGTCCTTGGTGTCCGTGGAGTTGTGGCACCAGCGCCTAGGGCATCCCGGCTCCAGTTCCTTGTCTCAGGTCTTAAACTCATTTGATTTTCAGTGTAATAAGTCAGCCCCACATGTATGCCACTCTTGCAAAGTCGGCAAACATGTGAGACTCCCTTTTTACCCTTCCACAACCCAATCCTTTTTCTCTTTCCAACTTATACACACCGATGTTTGGACGTCTCCGATTTACAGCAATTCATGATACAAATATTATGTTGATTTTCTTGATGATTATACACATCATGTTTGGACATTCCCAATTCGCCAAAAATCTGAGGTGTTCCCCATTATCCGTTCCTTTCTCACCTACACTCGCAAACAATTCAACATCCCTGTTCTCGTGATTCAAACGGACAACGGCAAGGAATTTGACTCTTATGCCTTGCGCAACATGCTCACGGATCAAGTCAAGGCTCCGTCCTCCGTCTATCGTGTCTGCATACGTCGCAACAAAATGGGAAGGCCGAGCGCGTTCTTCGGACGCTTAACGATTGTGTACGCACCATGCTCATTCACAGTGCAGCTCCCTTGTCGTTATGGGCCGAGGCGCTCCAAACGGCAACCTACCTGCTGAACAAGCGGCCATGCAGATCCACGGGCATGACGACGCCGCACCAGCTCCTCCTGGGTACGCCACCGAACTATGACGACCTACGCGTCTTCGGCTGCTTGTGCTACCCCAACGTCGCCTCGACTTCACCGCACAAGCTCAGCCCGAGGTCCCTGGCTTGCGACTTCATCGGCTACCCACCTGACCATCGCGGCTACACGTGCTACGACATCCACTCCCGTCGCGTGTTCATGTCGCGCCACGTCGTCTTCGTCGAGCACCAGTTCCCCTTCCGCGACGCCGCAAGGCCTCCTCGCTCTTCAGCTCGGCGTCCACCCGACAGCGACGACACCATGGTCGTCCACATGCCGCATGACGTCGCACCGCCAGCAGCACACCCGGCGCCTGCCACGACCACCACAACGACAACTGCCGACCACCCCTCGCCTACAGCAACATCGCCGGTCCACGAGCCGCCCTCAGCCGATGTCCATGCCCCGACTTCGCCTACCGCGCCAAGCAACGCAATTGATCCGCAACCAGCTCCTGCGCCAGAAGCACCACCGTGACACCACATGCTGACTCGAGCGCGTGCAGGGATTAGCAAGCCCAACCCCAAGTACGCCCTCACCGGCACGACGTTGTCGCTCTCGCCAACACCATTATCAGTACATGCCGCGCTCAAGGACCCAAACTGGCGCCTCGCCATGGAGCAGGAGTTCACCGCGCTCCAGGCCAACCGCACATGGACGTTGGTCCCTCGGCCAACTGGCGCTCGGCTGATCACAGGCAAATGGGTCTTCAAGACGAAGCTGAACTCCGACGGCTCTCTCGAGGTGGGTGGTTCACGGGTTCAACCAACGGCCCGGCGTCGACTTTGGCGAAACCTTCTCGCTGATCGTCAAGCCCGCGACCATCAGAACCGTCCTGACGTTGATAGCCTCCAAGCAATGGCCTACGCACCAGCTCGACATGTCCAACGCGTTCCTCCACGGCAACCTTCAAGAACGTGTCCTGTGCCAACAGCCCACGGGCTTTAAGGACCCCGACCGGCCGAACGACGTCGGCCTCCTATCGAGATCCCTCTACGGACTACGTCAAGCACCCCCCGCCTGGTTCACACGCTTCGTCGAGCACGTCACCAGCATTGGCTTTGTGCAGTCCCTTGCCGACTCGTCGCTCTTCGTTCTTCGCCACGCCGGAGGCATGGCGTACCTCTTACACTACGTCGACGACATGATCTTATGGGCTTCAACACCGGACCTGCTCCAACACATCATCGCACGCCTCAAATCGACGTCCGCCATCAAGGACATGGGTCCTGTGCAGTACTTCCTCGGCATCGAGGTAAAACGGACAGCTGAAGGCTTCTTCCTCTCTCAAGCCAAGTACACCGACGACGTCCTCGAGCACGCACGCATGGCCAACTGCAAGCCGGTGAGCACACCGGCCGACACCAAGCCAAAGGTCTCCGACAGCGACGGCAAGCTTCTCCAAGATCCAACCTGGTACCGCAGCATGGCCGGCACGTTACAGTACCTAATGCTAACTCGGCCGGACATCGCCTATGCCGTGCAGCAAGTATGCTTGCACATGCACGCTCCACGGGATGCTGAAACGGATCCTACCTACATCAAGGGCACGACTACATATGGGCTACAGCTGCACGCCGCCAAGACGCCCACTCTCACGGCCTACGGCGACACCGATTGGGCAGGCTGCCCGGACACTCGTCGTTCGACATCAGGCTTCTGCGTCTTCGTTGGTGACTCCCTGATCTCGTGGTCCTCCAAATGACAAACCACGGTGTCCAGGTTGAGCGCCGAGGCCGAGTACAGAGGCGTCGCGAACGTGGTGGCCGAGTGCACGTGGCTTCGGCAACTCCTTGGCGAGCTTCACTGCCATCTGCCCAAGGCCACAATCGCCTACTATGACAACGTCTCCAGCGTCTACATGTCGAGGAACCCGGTTCATCACAAGCGCACAAAGCACGTTGAGCTTGACATCCACTTTGTACGTGAGAAGGTCGCGCTCGGTGAGCTTCGTGTTCTGTAGATTCTGAGTGTCCAGCAGTTCGCCGACGTCTTCACCAAAGAGCTACCTACGATCATGTTCAACGACTTCCGTACCAGCCTCTGCGTCAGCGAGCCGACGGCCGAGACTGCCGGGGGTGTTGGAGAACGGCTTGACCAGGAATCCAGGGCACCGAATGGTGCGCGCCCAAGACGCGTTCCGCGCTCGCCGCGCACGTCGCACACGAGCCGCGGCTCTGCAGCGCTCTCGCCGTAGATCAGGGATTAGCTAGGCCTTATCCAAACCTATGTTGTACATGTATAAGTATGAGCTCAAGAGATCAATACAAGCACGGTTGATCTAATCTCTTTCTACATTCTCATTGTTTCTTTCCTCATGAAAACTGAACAATCGAGCCTCCAACTTAAGGCCCTGTTTGGCATAGCTCCACTCCACAACTCCAGCGACTCTAGCAAAAAAAAATAGCCAAACACTCCAACTCCAAAACTCCATGGAGCTGCCAACTCCATGGAGCTGTAGTGCAAATGGGGGTGGAGTTTTGGAGCACCTCTTTTGCTGCTCCAAAATCCCCACTTTTGAACCTCCTCGTGGAGTTCGTGGGTAATTACCCACCACTGCCATCGATTACACAAAAAATGGTTCGTTTTCTTTTATTTCTCCCCTCCCGAACGAGTCTCTCCTGTACGCCGCCGCAACAGGGTCGTCGTCTCCTCTTCCCGCGGCCCGCACGGCTTCGGCGAGCTCGACGTCGCCTTCCTCTCCGCCTACGCGCGGGCCTCCGCCGCTGCCGCGCTCAGGCCATCGCGCCGTCGCCGCTGCCTGCACCTTTCCTCCTCCGCGCCCCGCCTCGCCTCCATGTTTCTTCTTCCTCGAGATAGACCAAACCAGGCCGATCAAGGTAGCTTCATCAGCCAAATACGCTCGATCCCCTCCACCATCTCCAAATCCCCGCGACCCAAGGCATCTCCACCTTCCCAGCTCCTCGCTCGACCTCTTCTTCCCCGGCACCTCGGCCCCGTGGGCTGGGAATTTCACATCTTGCGGCCGCCATTGCCGCCGGCCCTTTGAGCTTTGGCTTTGCCGTGAGAGAGAGAGAGGAGGAGGAGGAGGAGGAGGAGGAGGAGGAGGAGCTCCGCCGGCCATGGAGTTGCTCGATGCGCCGGCGGAGGGAGCGGCGCGGCCCCGCAGACCCACGCGCCGGCGGAGCGAGCGGTGTGGCCCCGCAGCCCCGGCGCCGGGAGAGGGGGAGGCCGGCCGCCGCGAGCAGGGGAGCCGCCGTGGAGGGGGCACGCGCGGCCCCCCAGCTTGCTGGGGAGGGAGTAGGGGACAGGGTGGCGCGGCCCGGCAGCTCGCCGGCGGGAGGAGCAGCGGCGTGGAGGGAGGGAGGGAGAGACCGGCGGAATGAGGGGAAAAGTAAAGGGGAGAAGGAAAGAGAGAGAAAAAGGAAAGAAAAAGAAAAGGGAAAGGAAGAGAAAAAAAGAATTGAGGAAAAAAAAGAAATATGTTGTTAAAATGAGATGGTAGTTGGATATACTTGAATAAAATATGTGGTAGTTTGTATAGAGAAGGGATATAGAGGATGGACAAGTGCGGAGTGCCGATAGCCTGTCCGCACTCGTCATACTTTAAATTCATCCCTCCCGACGAACGAGTCTCAACATGCCTCCGATGGATCAACTTCGGAATCAAGCTTTGTGACTATGGACACCTTTCATGATTGTATGGCTACATCCATCGCTCTAGCATGGAATTAGTGCAATGATTATTGTAACGATCTTATTTTGGAACTATGAACATATTTTGAAATTTTGGAACATGTAATTTTGAACTTCACTGCATGTACATTCATTTCATATTTGTGATAAGTAGTTCAGGTCGAACCAGGGGTAAGAAAGGCAATCTACCCTCAAACTCCTCTTTTCTGGAGCGGGAGACACCCTTCCAGCCAAACACCCTCATCAGATAGCTCCAACTCCACCCAGAGCTGGCTCCACTTGGAGTTCTGGAGTGGAGCAGCTCCACCCGAAGTTGAAGTCATGCCAAACAGGGCCTAAAAAAGTGCAAAATATCTCCAGCTCTGAAATACCCAGAATGCCCTTGCCAGTTAATATCTCGGCACGCACGCGCGTTTATCCCTTCGGCGCGACCGCGACGTGTGGCGCAGAGCCGCAGACCGGCCGGTCGCCGATAAACATCTCCGGCGCCCTTTTCGCCTTTATTTCGAGCCTATCTGTGCATCCCGGCTGGTTCACGTTGCTTCGTTGGGTTTGCGCTTTTTTGGTCATGGAGTGCAGTGTCGTGCTTCCGCTCCAGGGCGCCGGAGTCGTCGGTACCCGTCCGCGCGGCGGCGGCCCCGTGCAGGCGTTCTGGAGGGCTGATCGGCGGCGGCGGCTCGCGAGTGCCGTGGCGCCGGCGAGGTGCAGCAAGATGTATGTCCCCGGTAAGCATTGGCCTTAGTCTCCATACCTGCCTGTTTCTCTGCTCCGATCCTTTGCTGGTCGGTGCCTGGGCTTAGCTAGGTGCTGCAAGTGACTGCACCGCCCTGTGCAAGCCGAGATAAAAATCCTGTTCGAGACATGGGAAGAACGACAAGAACTTCTCAAGAAACAATTTTTCTCACAGCAGTAATACATGAATGTTTTAAAACGAGGGGACGGCGCCAGGGGCCTGGTTTAAGCGAATGGTTTGATTTGCTCATTTTGGACGTGGGTTTACGGCCTGCATATCACTGTGATTGGCAATGGTTATTCAGGCTTTGGAGAAGGTTCGCCGGAGAGGAAGGCGGCCACTAACCTCCAGCACTTCTTCAACTACGTCGCCGTCCGGGTTGTGCTCTCACAGCTTGAGGTTGCCTTCTTGCCATTATGCTTTTTGTTGTCTGTTCCTTTTTATTCAAGGCATCTCTCGTTAATCCGACCAATATTTTTTTTCTGAGATTTGTATATTAGTGATTGTAATACAATTAAGTTATACTGTATGGAAAATCTAGTAGTTCAGCAATGCGAGGTTTAAACATATTGCTATCAACAGACAAATGAACTGCAGGGTAAGCTTTATCAAATATCTTAAGTTCAGCAAACAAGAAAGAAAATTATTGCTGCATTTAAAAACAATAACAACCATACAATATTTCAGTCGTTAATCTGTAATCCTTTTATTTACTTGGTACGTTCCCACCTCATTCTGAACCATCGCTCCACTTCTTGATCTGTATATACACACTAGACTCTTGGGTGTCAATATCTGAATCGTTCTGATCTTTTCCTAGGGATACTTGATGTTGTGGTGGTGATCTAACAGCTGCTCATTTCTTTTACCTCCTTTTCCTTTGATTAAAAAATTGATAAAGAATTACAATCGGGAAGCATATTATGAGCTGAAGGAGTTCGTCAGCCGCACCTCTCTGAATGACGCTGAAATTTTCTGCAAAAAGCTGATACGCGAGTCTCCAAGGCTGAAGGGACTAGGTAAGCCTGCTTTATTAGCTGCACGCCGCAGTTTCGCTTCATTCAACTACGAAATTCAGAACTAATTGTTTATCTCTTGTTTCGCCATGGAAACAAACAGCTATGAGGATTCTGGAGGTGAGCATGGAGAACATTCAGAACTGTCATGTTCTAAACTTAGAACTTTTTTCTTCACTATTTTTCAATGGGTTTAAGATCGACTGATGCAATTGCAGGTCCGATCTGCTTATGTTAAGAGTGATTTCGAGTGGGACAACCTGAAGAAGTTATCATTCAAGGTTGACTTAATCTTCAGTATCATATTCTGTTACTGTTAGACTTCCAATTAATTGGTTAACAAATTATGCACTTTTTAATGGTGCCTCAGTATAACTGTACTACCTGTAGTATCCTTTTTTTTTCCTCCAAATTAAATTAGTTGCTTCAAAAGCTATATTCAGTCCTCCCTAAGAAAAATATAGATCACATTCTTGAGAATATCAGAAAAGTAGCACAGTTTCCTCTTGTTGATAACCTTGTTTCTTCCACTGTCTGCAGATGGTTGATGATGCTAATACGAAGCTCATGAGGGACTATGTCTTGGAGGTCAGCCACATCGAAGACTAAAACTATAACATCAAATGATTTTTCTTGAGCCTTGCTATGGTATTCTGTATATAGGAGGCTTTGCATGTATAGTTGTATATAAGTGTGCGTAAGTTATGGAGCACTTGCTCATGAAACTTCACTGTACAGATACTAGGCATAGCGGATCAGCGAGTGGCATGTACGTATGGTTAACATTACTCGAATAAAAGTCCGCGCACATGCACCATGTTACATTGTCACTATCTCAATCATCCACACTGTTGCTATTTGACACCATGAGGCAGCCGAATATTTCACTAACATAACAAAAAAAAACAGTAACAGAGGAGGGAGAGACATCTGCCGTAGCCCCTCATCGTTGGGGGAGGAGGGAGATGTGAGGGAAGGGAGATTTTCTTGCTACAGAAGGAGAAAGAGGGGGAGGGAGGGAGGGAGGGAGGGAGTGATGGGGTGGGGTGGGGTAGTAACTTTTTTCTTCAAAGGAGGGAGAATAGGATAATAATTTACATTGGGTCAGATTGGTTCCCTTCCCAATCGAGCTTGCGCACCAGCCAAGCAAACCACGGTTGGCTAGGCCCAGTGCGTCTGCGCGTGCAGGACGAGCATGTTTAGCTGCACTCGAGCCAGTGATTGTATATCAGGCTACAACAGGCAAATTCTGCTGCACCCGAGCCAGGCCGCGTAAAAACGCCGGATTTTCGTCGGCATTCCGCGAGCCTGGCTCGAAGGTTGATCCGGGCATCAATCACGAGCACCTTGCATCTAGCGGGCCTGGTCAGACCGGATGCACCCAACCAATCATGCCTATGGTGGCTACCAAAGTATCCGAGCGATAAAGAATGCCAACTCTAACCAACTTTTTCATAAAAAACCTCATTTTCTCTGACAAATTTACATCATAAACACTAGAGACTATAACAAAATCTACATGCAGCTTCCGATGCCGGCCTTTGCAAGCTGAAAAGGGTCATCCCCGTTCCAAAACTCTAACCTGCAGCTTTCTACATGAACAAAACAATAGCTAGATTACACGACCAAACAAAAAAGTTAAATCATTTCCTCTCCTGCGCCCCCTCACTGTGCAGATGCGCGAAGACGCCGACCATGGGCGCGGTGTTGTACGTGCACGCCTCCGTCTGCATGTAGTTGCTCCGCCGGTCGCTGAACCGGTCCCGGTGGTCCGGCCCGCCGACGACCACGTTCGGGTTCGACGCCGGCCGTACCCGGCCATGTAGCTCACCCCGGCCGGGTTCGCGCCGAGGACGTAGTCCGCCTGCGCCCGCGCCAGCGCCAGCAGCTCGCCGGCGCCCACCGGCCCGTCGGGGCACTGGAGCACGGCGGGTTCGGCCGCCGCCGCTCCTCCGGAGGCGGTCAGGTAGCGGGAGTAGACGGTGAGGAGGAAAGCCGCGTTGGTCACGTACTGCATGTTGTTCCACTGCCGGACGTAGAGCATGCCGCCGGCGGTGCGGTTGACGTTGCCGGCGGCGCCGTTCTTGCCGAGGCACGCGCAGAGGTAGTGCTCCGCCTTGGAGCTGTACTGCTCCAGCGTCGGCCGGTGCTCCGGCCGGTGCCTCCCTTCCAGTAGCAGCTGGAAATGCAGGACGCGGTGCACGTTAGAACGTGGTCAGGTTTATCTCCTACGTGCACGGCACACGGCCGTAGATTCCTTGTCTGACTGCGTTGAACGTACATCGTCTGATCAAAAAGTTTTTGCCTGCTACTACGTGCGATTCTTATTAGTTGCTTGCCACGTTCATTATCAACCCAATTAGTATCTGCTGGGATAAGATCTTTGTCTTCACGTTATAATTAAGCTAGCTAATGATAGAGATGCCTGTGATCATGACGGTACCTTGGCGGCGAGGATCTGGAGTCCGGCGTACTTGACGTCCCAGCTGAACTCGGTGATGGCCCAGCTGGTACCGCCGAACTCGTCGGCCATGGCGACGGCGTAGTCGAGGTACTCGGCCCTCCCCGTGGCGCGGTGCAGCCACAACGCCGCCCACAGCATCTCGTCGCCGTACCCGCTCACCGACGCGTAGTAGCGCCACACCTCGCTGACGCTGCTGTCGTACTTGCCCCTGTACTTGTCCCCGAACTCGAACAGCTGCATATATACGCACACGTCATCATCGTGATGATTCATTCGATGTTCATTTCACAATGGCGGCGCCGTGAGATGTGCAAGCAGGCAACCTGCTCGGCGTGGTGGAGGAGGAGGTGGGAGTAGTGCGGGTTGGAGTGGCGGAAGACGATGGAGGCGGCGGCCATGGCGGCGGCGGCCTCGCCGACCAGGTCGGACCCGGGGTTCTCGCGGTCGACCTTGTAGGCCTACCGCGACGTCGTCATGTCCTCGGGCCGCTGCCAGCAGTAGTGGTCGGTGTCGCCGTCGCCGACCTCGGCCCAGAGCACGTCGGGCTCGGTGTGCGCCTTCACGAAGTAGTCGGTGCCCCACTTGATGGCCTCCAGCACGTGGCGCCACTCGCCGGCGGCCGCGACCTCGGCCCCGAACTCGATGCGCTCCACGACAGCATGGTGACCGTGAACGCCATCGGCAGGCCGAACTTGACGTTGTCGCCGGCGTCGTAGTACCCGCCCACCAGGTCCACCCCCTGCTGCAGCCCGTCGGCGAGGCCCGAGTGGCCGCGCCACCGCACGCGCTGGTTGTAGGGGAGGTGCCCCGACCGCTGCGCCTCGAAGTAGAGGAGGCTGCTGTGGAGCACCCTCTTGTAGTCGAACGACGACCCCGCGCCATGGCCGCCGCTGCCGCCGGCTGCCGCGAGCTGGAACAGCATGAGCACGGCGCAGAGCGACGCGAGCGTCTTGATGCCGCCGCCTCTCGCCATTGTCGCGGACGCTCAGATAGTTTCCGTGCTCCGGTTTGTCTGGTCGATCTGCTCCTCTGTTCTGTGCATCTCGATCGTCGTCTCTCGTGCTCCTTTTATGCTGCATGCGCGCCGTCAGCTCCCGATCATGTGCTCTCTCCTCGTTGACTATCGTGGTCAGAGCTCTGATCTCATCTCTAAGTGAGAGAGTGATTTGGTAGTTAAGAGTCTCACAAATACGGAATTTGGTAGTTAACCCTGTGCCTGTCTTAATGACAGGTGCTTATGACTGACCGTTGGATCCAACATCGGGATCTAGGGCAAAGCATGCAGTGGTGGGGCCTCAGTGTCAGTGGGTAGTGATGCATGCATCCATCAGCATGACTGTCAGGTTGTTGTCCCTGTTTTCCAGTGTAGATGGAGGGAAGACCAATGAGAAGTTTGAGAATAAACTGCCAGCAGTGCTTGGTAGGTGGTAGGGTTGACTTGCATTAGCAGACCATGTGTGGGTGCCTTGCACATTCTTTAGTTCAGGTAGAATATGTTTGGGTCAAATAGGTTATGCATATGGGTGGTTCATGAACCTAGAGCTAGCTGGAGAGTTGAGGTCCATCCATTGATCAACACCTGGCCTGTTTAGGGGTTTTACTTTGCAAACCCCTTTCCCTTTTCTTTCAATCTCCACTTTCCAAAATTTATTTTCTTTTATTCTTAAAAAGCCTCACTTTTGCAGAACTGAAACTCAGCGCGCATAGCTTGCCCTACTCCGAAACTAAAAATGACACACACTTTAGTCGTTTGTATACTAAACCGGCCTGCCATCCTTTGGTAATTACGACTCCAAGGGTGAAAAAAGCTCCTTAAATTAAACTTGCAAGAGATTGTCATTAGGTCTATGAACTTTTGATACTGGACTATGCATTAATTTTAATGGAACTCTGTTTTTTTTGCGGAAAATATACTGAGAAATTTAAAGACCGTTTGCAATCATACTGATATGGCATCAAACATTATTTTCCCTTTTGGCATAACTCGTGTTTCACACATGTAAGAATAGTTATGTTCTGACCTCTCAGTTTCTATTTCAATAGATCACCTAGAATTTCAGCAATGCTACTAAAGTATCTGTTCCTGCTAGGAATATGCACTGAATCCAACAGGCAACACAGATTGATCCGAACGGTGTACTGTTCCCTAGATGCAAGCAGAGGATACCAAAGCAACAATTGACAAAACCGGTAGTTGGCTGGGTTGCTGCGCCTTCGTCGCCATTAGCATATTAATATAACAAAAAAAAGGTAATTAACAAAAACGGTCAGCACATGTGTTGCCGGCTGCCGCATAGATGTACATACGAGGACTAGCTAGGGACGAAGTGGGGGAGCATAACCATCGCAGATATGTCTATATTATCATTGACCAAAGTGCAATGTATATAATTAGTTTCATAGATGAGTTTGCTTTCCAACATGGAATCTTAGCTGGATTATTTGTCAGAGATCTGTGCAAATAAACTTTTCCACCAGAATGTGCTTAAATAATATAGTCACTTGCCCGTAAGGAAAATAATATTGTCGCTGGAAGATTATTTCATTCTAATTGATGAATCAAACTTGAAATAATCATCAGGGTAATAATTTCTCTGGAGCCATGTTAGTTCTCGTGAGATGAATTATGTCCAGTTTTTTAGTCATAATGGTTTAATTAGAAAATGTGAAGTAGTATGCATACATCATATGTTAGTTTGTTGTTTTAGTTTAACATGATTGAAAATTTGTCTTTTTACTTGAATGGTATGTTGATTTGTAAAGTCGTTTTTTTCTAAAGAATAAATTATGAAGCAATGTTACTACTGGATTGGTAGCATTGCAAGTATAGAATTGCAATAGATTAGAATTTGTTTTTAGGATAAGTTTTCAGATTAATATACCTGAATCTGAAAATCTGAAAACAAAAAAAGATTAATTAATATACCTGAAAACACCATATGTCTTTCTTTTCTTGTCCTCCGTGTATATTCCTCAGATCCTACACAAGATTTAAATTAGCAGATTAATATGAATATAGTAAAAGTTAGGATTTGTAGTAATTACATAAGTTTATGCTAACGATCTGCTAATTGTTTTCACTATGCAATATGGCCTAGGCATTCTTATTTTCTCAATCCATTAGTTGTGCCAGTAAATTAATTAATATTTCCTAGATCACAGCGTATCTCAATCATCACTTGCAAATTACAGAAAAGAATTTTCCATTTTGTTCCCTACCATATTTTGCACCTTACCAACTTCGCAAGTCAGCTCATAGAATGGTGGAGTCCAATGTTGGTGCAACAGAGAAACTTCGTTCACTGTAGTCTCTGTAGATAAGTACCATGGCACCAGATTAATCAACTAGTTTGATCCAGATTGGCAGCCGGTTAAGAAGAAGTACTTTAGTGTTCAGACGAGGCACAGGATCCATGAAACTTTTGTTAAGCATGTTGCAAGGAATCTAGACATGTTGCTTATGAAAACTTTAACAGGGTAAGGAATATTTGATCGTGCGTGTTCATTTAAATATTTGTGAAGTCAAATATAATTCTGAGCACGGCCACGACCCAAATTTATTTCTTTGATCTACTCTTGTGTTGTGTTGTGCTGACCAGTTGAGCTAAATGTTCCAACTAATCTTCATGTTATATATAGTTCAGGCTCTTGTTATACTTCGATTAGCTACGAAATTCTCTGTCTATTAGGGGCATGGTGATGTCATCCGACTTGCTAGTGTAAATGTGTAAAATATATATGCATTGCATGTACTTTTGGAGCCTTGCTACCCGTCATCAGCTTATTTTTTCAGTTTCATTGTCGGTGAGAGAAGTCAGAGTCTGGGAGTTGATTTTTTCTTCATAAGTTGGACAGATGCTAAGTATATAGTTATCATGTTTTTCAACTACCTTAGTACAGTCACGCTGTCTGGAATTAAGAAGTTTGGTAGTATTAATGAAATGTGGTTGAACACCGACCCAGCTAGCTATGCCAACTATGCATTTTGTAACGTTTCAAACGATAAACTATGCAAGCGCGTATATTTTTATTATCGTGTTATCGATATCATATATATACAAACTAAAGCAGAAAAAAATGTACCGACAAAACCGAGACCGCTAACCAACTCATTTTAATGATTAATTAGTTCACGAGTGATCGCGTAACACGTTTGTCTAGGATTGGAGAAACTAGATTAGTAATATGTTGTCTCTCTCTGTGTGTTTATATATATATATATATAATCTATTCTACACGCGTTTGTAGCTACTTCTACATGTGTATATCATGATGTAGGGCGTATCTGACCAACGAAAGGTATGTACGAGGTGTATGTGATCATACTAGACCATCTGTGATGGTATATACTTTAAGTATGTGATCACATATGGAGTACATGGACATACTCATTTTTATATACTAGTACTAATATATAATCATGATATATTTAAAAGATAGGGATGCTTTTGAAATTTTTCATACATATCCTTTTGAAGTATCTTAGAATTAATATATGAACATATATATATATAGGAAAAATTCATTCTACACGCACTTGTAGTTACTTCCACATGTGTATCTCATGACGTAGGACGTATCTGACCCAACGAAGAGCATGTACATGAAGTACGTGATCATACTAGAATATCTATGATGGTATATACGTTGGATATGTAACCATACATACAATATGTGGACATACTAATTTTTTATATATTAGTACTACGATATAATTATAATGTATTTAAAAAATAGGGGTGTTTTTAAAAATTTTTATATATATCCTTTTAAAGTATCTTAGAATTAGTATATGAACATACTTAAAGTGATAATGAGTATGCGGACATACGCACGGTGATATACTGATGGTGAGAGTAACTATACGCCAGCGGGAATCCGGATCGGGATCAGCGTCACGTACCTGCGCGCGGCCGGGGCAGGGCTCTCGTGCCAACGACGCGCATGCGGCGGGTGGCGCTGCCGTGGAGCGTGGCGTGGCCGCCGTTCCCGGCGGCAGCGGGCGCGAGCTCGTGCGCCCGCGCCGTATCCGTGTGCGCGCCGAGAACGAGGGCAGCCGGTTTTGGAGGAGGCTGGCCACTGCAGGCGGGGTGTCCGTGCGCGCTGGACTAATAGATGGCGGGAGCTGAATCGGAATGGACGACTATACAACTTCTTGAAATTTTTTCCTTGTGTAACTAGTGTTTGAGATTCGTTCTGTAGTAGTAGATGAATAAGCAAGTAACTAATGTACTATATAATATTGAGGTGTAAAATAATAATGTCTTAGAAATAACTGAAATAATTCTGAGATTAAACCTTGCATGAACAACCATGCTTGGGCGATGCATTTGCTCCTGGAACCCTATTTTAAGTAACCCCCCGGGTCCAAACTCTTTTCGGTACTGGGCCGAATTCATTCTTTTCTCGATCCTGGCCCGTGTGGCTCTCTATCTACTAATTCGTTCATTTCTCCGAAATTCCAGACAGGCCGAATTCGGCCCAGCATCCTTTCTCTTCGAGGCCGCCATCACCCGGCCTGTTTTGCATTTCCAGGGCCACCAAACCCAAGGTCGTCGGTCTCTCCCAGTCGTTTCTCTGCACCGTACCCGGGTGCGCGCGCTGCGTCGCCCGCCATGGCCGCCGCCGCCGGCGACCCGTTGGCCCCATCCTCCGGTGAGCCTCCCCTTCTCCTTCCGTTCTGCTCGTTTCTGGTCGCGTGGCGGATGCGAATTCTGTTCCCGTGCGGCGACGGTTCCTATTTGTTTGGGAAATGCTGCTACATTTTTTTTAAGGTTCATTTTCGTCTGTACTGTACGTGGGTTGGGGGGTGGGGGGGCGGGCATGGACACGCGGTCTTCGTGGGATTGGGGTGTTGATGCTGCATTTCGCACTGTTCGGCAAGGGCTTCGTTGAGGGTGCGGATTTAGGGTTTTGTCGGGATTCGATTGGGGGAGAAATCGGGGGTGTCCGTGTACGTTTGTTCGCACGTGAGGCCGCCATTGGCAAATGCTTCGGTCTATTGTCTTCGCATGGTCTCCATGTGGAGGGAAGTCTTATTAAGACCTTAGTCAACTCTCTGTATGTGCTCTTCTGAATTTAGTAGGGTCCATTATTCTTGTGTTGATTTGGCAAAAGGTGAAATGCCGAAGATCAGAGTGATACGCTTCGGAAGGAAAATGGATTTTGGATTGAGGGCGTGTCCTTTCAGAGAGCACTATTTGTCCAGTCAACTTTCTTTACCCGCAAAAAAGAAGTTCCTCGCTGCTGTTTTTGCTTTGAGGATACCTGCCTCTGTTTTGTTTGCTGAAACAGTGCTCTATGATGTCTAAGGACGGATGTCTGGTTGATATGAAATAGGTGAAGTAGAGATGATAACCGTTTTGATTTATGCTCTCACTGTACTTTGCTCAGTATTTTTTTTTGAATAAGATTTGCTCGATATTTAGTTAGCATAGATGTCAATGATCTTTACCCCCCCCCCCCCCCCCCCCACACACACACACACTGTACAGAATGAATGGTTGCCTTGTACTTAGGGCATTTTGCTGAAAGCTTCAGATTACAGGGGGGCTTGTAGGTTTCTTTTATCTTGTTTTGCTTTTCTTTTTTTGGTTGCTCCCCTGAATTACTTGCTAACATGAGGAGATGCTTTTGTTATTATTACTATGTACTCTTTAGCAGTTCCGGATATTTTGTTCTTTGTCTATTGGTTTGGTAATGGTTATTATTACTGTGTATGATTTAGTGGATGCCCCTTTGTCAATGTTATGGCTTTAATGTCAAGATGTGCACGAATTATGTTGGGATACAACATGCTATATATGGGCTCAGTAACAAAAGTGTAGCAGTTCATAGACTAATGTCAATTTTATATTATAATCATGAGATTCAAATGTGTACATCTGCACAGAAGAGAATAGTATTGGAGAAACCAATCGACCTTAATGTTTTCTTCATTTCAGGTATCACGGAGAAGAACAAATTCTTATGTTGGATATTTGAAGGAAGCTGATGAGATAGCTGTGGTAGTGTTAAACTGTCTGAAGATTTCATGGTTGCAGATATTGATATTCATCCTAGACATGCTAAGCAAATGAGACCGCATCAGTTGGAAGGATTCAACTTTTTGGTTAAGAATTTAACCGGAGACAAGCCTGGACGTTGCATTCTCGCCCATGCCCCAGGTTCTGGGAAAACATTTATGCTTAGTTTCATTCAGAGCTTCCTAGCAAGGTATCCATCTGCAGGGCCCCTTGTTGTGCTGCCCAAAGGGATATTAGGTACATGGAAAAAAGAAATTCATTGCTGGCGAGTGCAGGATATACCATTGTACGATTTCTACTCTGTTAAGGCAGAAAAAAGAGTAGACCTATTGTAAGTCCTCAAATCATGGGAAAGCAAGATGAGTATACCTGTTTCTTGGTTACAAACAGTTTTCCACAATCGTCTCTGATGATGGGGGCACCAATGCAGCAGCTGCATTTAGGGACAGGCTGCTTAAGGTCCCCAACCTTCTGATGTGCTTCACTACTATAAGGGCGATATCTTAGATAAACTACCTGGCTTAATAGATTTCAGCATTCATGAAACTCACTCCCATGCAGAAACAGATTATTCAGAAGAAGATGGGAGCATGTGACAAGTTCAAAAAGAAGTGCAGTGATACTTCATTGTATGTCCATCCTTGTCTGTCAGAAATTTCAGAAGCGAATGCTGAGTATAGGGCTAACACCTTGACAAATATGTCAGTTGATTGTATGATTGATCCCATCAATGTGAGAGACGGGGTGAAGGCCAGGTTTTTCATGAATATACTGTCACTTGCTATTTCTGCAGGAGAGAAATTACTTGCTTTTAGCCCACATATACTTCCGATGAAATGTTTGGAAAGTCTGCTGGTTAAGGCGAAAGGCTGGGGAAAGAGATTTTCACGATCTCTGGTGATGCTAGTCAAGAAGACAGAGAATTGATAGTGGACCAATTTAACAACTCTGCATATGCAAAAGTGATGTTCCGTTCTATTTAGGGCATCTCTCTTATCAGCGCATCGAGAGTTGTCATTTTAGATGTTCACATGAACCCATCTGTCATCTATCAAGTGATCGGGAGTGAGCAGTGTAGTACAGAGGACTTCAAGCTTGGCCAAGTTGATATTGATGACTCCGGGGATGAATTATTGGATACTAAAGAAACGCGCCAGGATATAAAGGCGCTGTCTTGAAGGTGAACCCTTCCTCTCAATGTCTCGATATTGTTTTGCATCCTAGTAGTCTCATCTAGAATTTGTCTCTGTTGGTAGATAACAATCTGTAGCCACCGGACACCATGTCAATATTGTAATGCTGATCTTCCGAGCTGATCTTTGATCTGAAGTAAGCAGATTTTTCATTTTCGTATAAGAATCACGCTTTACATTACATCATGAAAACAATGCTCCCTGTTCTGTTCCACTTTTTAAGCGCCATGTTTGCTTCAACTGGCACTGTTTTCTCTGCAGGGTGTTACAGTGGCTCCATTGTGGTGACAGACCTGAGTTTGCTCTAAGCTAGGAATTTTCCACTATCAAGTCCTTTTCGAACTATGTTTATGGAATGGCTCCTTTGTAGTATGTGCCAACTTCGGACAGCGACCCGCTGATCCTCTTGACGCTTGGGTCAAGTTTCTGAGGATTAACAACCATCATTTTCCCTCCTAGATTTCCGCAGGGCAACAATAAACAAACTGAATAAATCCTTTCGTAGATCGTCTGTGCGCGCTTAGTTTGTTTCGTTCTTGAGCGTTGGGGGTTATTCAGCTGTTTTGTTTTTAGGTGTTGGAGCTACACAGTGCCCCTTTTTTTGGTGCTCAATGCAATGCGGATCTTGTTTATAAACCTCTTACTATGAATAATCGAAGATCTCTGTTTTTTAGAATACATATGGAAGATTTTTTTTATTTTCGTTTCCTTTTTCTGGAACACGTAAAAGAGATCTGTGAGTGTTAGATAGGCACCGTTAGATAGTGGTATACAGATCTGTCTTTTTCTATGCCATGCAGGAAAAAATAAAGCAGGGGAAAGGGAAAGGCTGGGGAAAGATGCGGTGCAGTGCATGCAGGTGACTAGGTGAGGTCACGCTCTTCTTTGTCGGCATGATTAGTACGTACTCGTCGTGTGTTGGCTGACGACCGGTTCCACCATCCCTCCTCCATCGCCCGCCACGGCGCCACCGCCTTCAGCTCCTGCTCAAACAACCACCACTTGTGAATTCTGGCTTGTGAGGGCTGAAGCAGTGAGGATCGCATGCTTGGATTCAATGACTGATTTTTAGTCTGGGTCTTGCATATTTAGATGTCAAATAGAAGAATTAAACATGAGCTAACTATAAAATGAATTGTATAAACCAATGCTAATTCACGAGACGAATCTATTAAACCTAATTAATCTATTATTGGCATAGATTTATTGTAGCACAATATGATCAAATCATGAACTAATTAGATTTAATGAATTCGTTTCGTGAATTAGCCTCCATTTATGCAATTGGTTTTATAATTAGACTATATTTAATATTTTTAATTGGTGTCCAAACATCCAATGTGATGGGGACGTCTATTCATCGCACGTGTCATTAGCCGCTGTATCATCGCACATGTCTGCTGAAGATAAAAATATTCTAGAATAAAATAAAATATTTTAAAACAAGATTAAATTATTCTGGAACATTGTTATATTTTAGAATATTTTATTTTATTCCGTAACGCTGTTATGTCCAGTGGATTAGTCGCGCGTGATGGATATACGAATAGGTAGGCTGCATGGGCACCAACACCAAGCTTGCCAAAGTGGTAGACAGGCACTCTGAAGCACGATTGGGGTGATACCGGACTCTGACCGAGTTTACTCTGAACCCAGAAGACCTCACCTCACGTGCTATCTTCCATACGACAAACACTCGCAAGCATTGGTAGCAGGCCATTTTCTTCGTACAAACCAAAGGCAGCATGCCACTCCAGCTTTTTTCCACATTAGATCCGAAGCAATTAATCTATTAATAAATAGGATCCATCCAACTGCTGCTGCAATGAGTCCACAGCAACAAACAACACCTCACACAGCACAGGGCACAGCCTGCTAGGATCGCTGTACTTTCCAGCCCATTGCCACGGGAGTCCTGCACATTTCACCACGAGCATCCTATTTGCAGCGCCAAGGCAAATTCACAGGCCAATAGAGAACACTGTGGCTCTGGAAACGATGAAATGTGCAAATTCTGATGCATAGGAATAGGAGAAGCAGATCTTTCCCAAAAAAAAAGGAGAAGCAGCAAGACGAAATAGACAATCATCAACAGAGATCAGAAACTGAAGAAATGAACTAATAAGGTATGTATTGTTGTTCCGTATCAGTTGAATTGAATTCAGATTCACAAAAAAGAAGAACAGAACTAAACAGGGCAGTGAGCGAACCTACTGTTCGCCACACGCCAGCACCGGGCAACCAACAAAGCTGACTAAAATTAACCGAAGGATCCAGTGAAACCACCGCCTCCTGATCATCCTCATCAGCCTCGCACTTCGCAATAATAATCTATGAAGGCCGCTCCCCTTAGCAGCTCCTCCCGACTGGCCGGCCCTCCTTTATGTACAACTCGAGTGTAGGGTTGGGTTTATTTCCACGAGCGCGAACTCTTCGTCAGCAAAATTTTTCATCCGTCCCTGGATAAGCAGGCGTCCGGACAGGCGTCGTCGTCGTCCGACGGCGGCGGAAGGTTGAGGTCCAGGTCGAACGCGAGGCCCTTAGTGATGGATGCGCGTGTTTCGCTCTGCGTACTCGGTCCCTGCACGAAACCAAGCAAAGCGGATTTCAGTTAGGAGAAGGAAACATACACTCAACCGATTGGAATTCATGAATAGCAGATTTTGAAAAGGAAACATCGCTAGATTTTAACGGCAAATCAATGGCATGGAGGATTTAAAAGAACAATGAGTTTGTTGGCTTCATCCGACAATGAGAAATCCAACAGATATTGCATGGCTGAGCAGCGATAACTTCATCTCTAATTTGGTAGAGGAGCACTTTCAGGGAAAAAAAAGTATTTTGGCAGTGCTAGATGCTCAAAAAGATGTCTAACAGCAAGCAAACTATTGCCAAAACAGCAATCAGCTTGAGCTGGCATTCCATCAAACACCTAAAGTTTAGCGGCACAGGGCAACAAACAGAGCCAAATCACCACCGAGCAAGCAATCACATCAGCAACACGAGGGGGCAAAGAGCAAGGCGTCAGGCAGACACTGCCGACCAGGTCATGGCCGCCCGACCAGGGACGCCATGGCGACGATGTGCACGGTGGGCGCGTAGCTGCAGCGTTGGCGCAAGGGAGACCTCCAGCTCCTGCCGCGCCGACGTGCGGGAGGGTCGGGAACGGCGCGTGGCAGCGGGGAGAAGGGGAAGGTGAGCAGCCAGAAATTAAACGCACACGGAGGACAGGAATTGGCTCTTACCGTCGGGATTGGCTCCTCGTCGTCGGCCGCCAGCACCCGCGCCCGCTTCGCCGGCGAGCTGCAGCCGTCGTCGTCGTCGGCGCACGACGCGCCGCCGCCACCAGATCCGCGCGCGCCGGGCGCCCTCCGCTTCGCATGCGGCCGCGCCGCGTCGTCCGCGCTCGACGACGCGCCGGATCCGCCGGCGCCGTAGTCCAGCGGCGTGTCGGGGCTCGACGCCTTCATGGGCTCCTTTGCCGCGTGCGCCGCCGCCTTCCCGTCCGCGTGGCGCGCCGCGCGGCCGGCGGAGCTCGTGGACGGCGAGCCGGATCCGGCCGCAGCCTCCGCCGGCCGCCGCGCCGGCGCCGCGTAGTCCCTTTCCTCCCCGGCGGATCCCGCGGCGGCGGCGGCGAGGTCCAGCTCCCGCAGCGCCTTCCTCCAGGGAGCCGCCGACCCGCGCCTCCCACGGCTCCGCGGCCGGCGCCTCGCCCACCCCGCCGGCACCTCCAGCGCCGGCGCGGGCGAGGAGGAGGCCTCGCCCGCCGGCGCCGGGAGCCACTCCGGCCGCTCCCGCAGCTTCCGGAACCGGAGGCTGACGAGAATCTGCGCGGCGCGGACCGCCACCGGATCCCGCTCCGCTTCCACCGCCGCCGCCGCCGCCATGCGATTCCGAACCCCGCCCGCCGAACACAAAAACCGGCCGCCAAGCGCCGCCCCGGCGTCCTCTCCCTCTCTCTGTTCCTTGGAGAGGTGGAGATGCGTCGGTCTCCAGATGAGAGAGATGAGGCTGCTTTCTTGGACAGGGCGCGACTAGGCGAGAGAGACGGGATCAGGAAAGGGAGGGCCGCCGCGGGGGGTGGGGGTGGGTGGTGGCGCTTATAAAGGGAGGTGGGGGTCGGAAGAGGCGAGAAGAGAAGGAAACGAATTCGGTGACCGGGGGAGTCGAGTCGGACTCGCCCGGACACCAGACTTGCTGCGTGGACACAGCCCTCCTTCCCCCCCGGAAAATTGAAAGCCCCCTTCCTTCACGCGGCGGGTGGTTGCGTTGCGACGCGCGCTGCCTTGCCCGCCACGCCTCCATGGCCGCCGCCGGCCCCGTCCTCCGGTGAGCATCTCCTCCTCTCTCCTCAACCCCGTCCCCCTCTCCTTCTCTTCCGCTTCTGATCATTAGGCAGATATATACGGAGTCCCGTGCGGATACGGCTCCTACTTGATTTTTTTTTATTATTATTGTTTTCGGTTCATTTTTCCCGTTTTGTTCGTGGGGGAACGCGAGATCTTCGCTGGCTTGGGGTGAGGATTCAGTGGGGTGGTGATTGGGGCACTGCTGGTGTTCTTCGATTGGGGGAGAAATTCGTTCCAGTTTGGGGAATTCCGTATGTTCATTGCCTTCGTATGGCCTCCATGATTTTCATTCTAGACTTGTAAACACAGCGGCGAGGAGAGCAGAAACACAAGTGTTATTCCTTTAACTTCCTACGGGGAAAAAGCGGAGAAGATCAGACCCCAGCCTGCATGTCAGTGAAGATGCTACCACTCTTCGTTTCAAAAAAAAAAAAGATGCTACCACTGCCGCTAGACAAAGAAAAAAAAAACTCTGTGAACCTTCCAGCCCATTGCTTAGCTGATGCCGTTGGTACGAGAGTCCTGCACATTTCACCAGAAGCATCCTATTTGCACCAGGGCAAATTCAAATTCCAAGAGAGAACCTGCGGCTCTGAAAGAATGGAAAGTGCCAATCCTGCTGTCTAGCAGGAGGCTGCTGAGACAGCAAGTGAAGCCATCAACAGCGAGGTAAGAAACAAACTAGAAAGGTAGTACGCGTTACTGTTCCTGCACCGTATGAGTTGATTGATTCCGCACCAAGTCGATTGAATTCAGATTCACCAAAAAGGAAGAGCAGAAGTAAACAGGGCGTGATGGCGCTGGGCCCATGACAGGCGACCCCACTGGCAGCGTCGGTTAGCACTTAGCAGCGGGATCACGGTGACGAGGACAGCACGTGACCCCGTCGCGCAGCGCGACGAGCGATTCGAAAGGCAGAATGAGCAACGGGAAAGCGGTTCCGTCGCGGAATAATAATAATTAAAAAAAATGAATATAAACAGGATGACACGGCCAGACACATCACGTGAAGCCACCAAATGCAAAAAAGAAAAAGGGGAAAAAATCGCGGAAAGGAGTTAGTGAAACTACTGAATCAGCTAGAACCCCGCGGCTGAAGGATACTAATAATTAGCGTGCATCAAGCGGGCACGTAAGTAACATAATCATCGGCGCTCACCTAACGCAAACACCTCGCAGGATTTACTAATGAAATTAATTAATTGATGAAGGGCGCGGGGTGGTGGTGCCGCGGCTAGGAGGAAAGCGGTCGCGGCCCTGCACGTGGGCCGCGTGCCGCCACCGGACCTCTGTGTCTGCGACGGGCGCGGGCCACAGCACGAGCAGAGGCCGCCCTATCGCGACCACGCTGGTGGCCGCCGCTTCCCGCGCTCTTTCCTCGCGGGTGGGCCCCGCCGGCCCAGAGTCCCAAGCTGACACGCAAAGCCGGCTCCACTTACGCCCAGGGTACTCGGCAAAAATAAAGTTTTTTTTCCTACAATTTTTACAAGGAGACCTACCCACGTACGCGAGAATTTTCGTGAACCCCATGACAGGTGGGCCCGCGCGCTTCCTACGGCAAACGTCGCGGACCGAGTCCAAGGCGGGCCCGCGTCGGACCGCGGAAGCGGATCTCGGGGGATGGGAGCGAGGCTAGCTAGGCTCGGCTGGCTTGCGAAGCAAGTCAAAACTGGGTAAGCGAGACGAGAGAATTTCAACGGCGCTTGTCCTTTCGCTGCTGACTCTAGTACTCCAACGCAGTAGCGGACGCAGAGTGTACATACGAATCGAACAATCATCAAATATAAAAGATAAAGGTTCATGAAAAAAGAAAGTTAAAGTTACGTGATAGAGTGAAAATGGTTCCTTAATCTATTATCCATACAATATTTTGAAACTTGACTCATAAAAAGGTTACAAATTAACTCTGGCTAGGTGCCTTTTGGAAACGGGAAATGATGTCTTCATCAGCAACACTTAGGAAAAATTTCTTCTCAATAAATAAAACCAAGTAATCATTTGAGTATTGATCCCCATGTTGTTTCTTAGCTTGTTCTTCACAAAATTCAAAGCTGAAAATGCCCTTTCAACACTTTCAAAAGCTTGTACACATATGAGTGTATGGCATGTTTATCTATTTTAACAGGTAAGACTGAAAGCTCGGCAATATTCTTCACTTTCCTAAATCTTTCATCACCACGCACATCAATAATGAATTTACCAAGTTGATAGGATAGACGTCTCAACTCGGTGATTGAGAAATCTTTGGGATAAAGTTTAGCAAGTTTCATCAAATTCTCCTTGTTGAATGCAGCAAATGAATCCTTGGGATTGAATGAGGATATATCCACAAGCAGATCAGTGCTTGCCTCATCAAACATATCATTCAGCTCCTTAAGTTGCCTATCAATGATGCCTAAAAACATGTCAACTTTGAAACGATGATAATTTTTGAGTTTGACATACTTCCTCTTTGACCTTCCAGCTGACTTGTATATGTCATCCATTTTGGGAACATCTATTTTGTGCTTCAAAAAAAGAAGTGACATCAGCAAGAAAGCTCTCCCATCCATCATCCTCCCGCAATAACTCAAGCTGAGTCTTTGTTAAAGATATGAGAGAAATAGCATTAACAATGTCCTGATCTCTCTTTTGCAAAGCACAATTAAGACCATCTGTGTAGCCAAATATGGTGTCCAACAAATATGCAAGGAACACAAATTCAAACGACTCAAGTGAACACAACGCCATTTCAGCCTTTCCTGATTCTTTGTATTCAGGATCATCTCCAATTTCTTGCAGCACCTTTCAGATAGGGTGATACATGAGAATAATATGTTGTATCGTTTTGTAGCGAGATCCCCATCGAGTATCACCTGGCCTACCAAACCCATTTCTTGATTCAAACCACGGCCACTTTCAATTTCACCCAACTCTAATGCTTCAATAACATGCTCCGCATGAGCAACTCGAAGCATTTGCAACCTCTTGCAAGAATTCCCGATGGCTGCCAACAACATCCCAAGTTGCTCAAAGAAACATTTGCAATCTTGATTCTACTTTCCACAGTTTGCAGTAATGGTGTGGACGCACTGGCTGTAGATGATTTGGGTTTATTTGCTGCTCTAGTCCACAACTATTTCAAATCCATAACTTTCAATCTTTTTGGTGCCTACAATTAAACAAATATGCCACATCAAACTACCGAACCAACTGAATGGCTGAATACACCAAGTCACAGATGCAATTTCCACAAACCTTTGGTGGTGCAGCCTCTGAACTTCCTGTGGCCGTGGTTGATGCAACCTGCTCGACGCCTGCGCCATCCATTGGCTTGGCATCCTCTGCATTTGTGCCTGTCGTGGCCGGTGATGCTTCCGGCGCTTCCGCGGATTCCGCACCCGCCGTCGCCGCCGTGCACTCCGTCATGGTCACCGGCTGTGCAGCAACAGCAGGCATGGCCCCGCGGCTGCCGCTGACGCCGATGCGCCCTCCGTTCCATGGCTCCGTCAGATCCGCTGCGGTGCTGCCAACCTTAGCCTAGCAGCGGCGCAGCAGCAGAAACCGGATGGGGAGAGATCCATCGAGGAGAGGAACAGGCGCCGACTCCGAAGTCGCTCCGTCGCAATGTCGCGGAGCCGGGAAGGGGATTGACATCGTGAGGCTGAGATAGCAGGCCGGCCCACAGGCCTATTTCTCTAATTGGGACTCAAATAAATATGATCTGACCCAGTTATGTGTACATCTATATGTATATACATATTTGCTAAAAATTTTTTGTCCAAATTATTGGGATCTGTACACCCATGCACCTGTACTGTTCCGCCCCTGCTCCAGGGTGATACCGTTGGGCGCGTTATCTTACACTGCGCAAGAAATCTGATCGTGCATGTGTGTCTTCGGAAGGAAGGCATTCATGCTCAATGTGCAAGTACAACAAAACATGCAACGGTGCCTCCCAAGTATCATCTACTACTACTTAAGGGCAAGTATTATTGTTTGCATTGCCACGTTGGCCCCATGGCTATGCCAGCAGAGGCACGGCGGCTGCCCCCATAAAGAAACGGCATAACCACCATGCTGCCGCCGTCGCGGCACGGCCGTCCCCGAAGCCCTGCCCCGACATGCCGCGCCGCTGCCGTCGCGGCTCGGTTGTCCCCGACGCGCCGCCCCGCCCAGCAGCTGTTAGATTAATTGGGGCCAAGGGTCTAATTAGACACGGTAAATAAATTCTAAGACCCATGAGTAACTGAAAATTGATTTACTGATTTCACGAGTAGTAACCGACCTTTTAATAATTACGAGTTACTATCTTTTATAGCATTAACTTGAGCGTTCAAGGGACGTCTCTAGTATCTTTATAGGAGCCTATTCTCTTATCTTCAGTGATGTATTACACAAAACCTCTTCCACTATTGCGTTGCCCTTTTGTTGTCCCCGTTCCGGCTTCATGAGTGCACAGGCATGCACTCAACCCGGAAAAGCAGACCTCCGAAGCTGCGTTCTTCCCTAAGACTCTGTACCCGAGGAGTAGAAGAGCGATCAAGTTTTTGGGGAGCGCATCAGCGCGACTGCTCATTTCGACTACGCCTACGACTACTTCGACTACGCCTCCGACTGCTTCGACTATGCCTACGACTGCTTCGACTACGCCTCCGAGTGCTTTGACTACTTCCTGGTGACTGGCACAACTGCACTGCGATAACCTGCACAACATCAGCTCTAGATCGACTACATCAAATAGGTTCGACTAGCAATGTCGAGTAACGGCGCATCCGGTGCCTTCAGCATTGGTCCCGCCTCCGGGTACATCCTAAATTGCTTGTTTATATTTGTTGTTTTCGTTGCAAGCACAATATGCCATGCTCCTATCATGATCATGATTTATCTTGAGTTTCGGATTAAAATGAACCGTAATTTGGCTCTAATTCCAACAATTCAAAAACTTGATAGGCCTTTTACGATTTCTGGTTTTGTTGCACACCTTTAACCAAATGTTTTTGATGGAACAAATTACAAGAGATGGGTTCGCAAGCTTGAGTTGTGGCTCATATCGATGAGCATATGATTCATCACTGAAGGGCCTCCTGCTGGGCCGCGCACTCTCGAGGAGGACAGTGCGTACTAGATGGCTGATAACTTGTTCAGAGGGGCTGTGATTAGTGTTCTTGGAGAGAACTTGGTTGATGCTTACATGCATATTCCCTATGGTTGTGGGATGCATTCGAAGAGAAGTTTGGTGTCTCCGATGCGGGCAGTGAGCTGTACGTCATGGAGCAGTTCTATGACTACATGATGGTGGATGATCGTCCTGTTATCGAACAAGCTCATGAGTTATAGGCGCTGGATAAATTTGTGGCTGGTGGGATTATTGCCAAACTCACTCCTTCCTACGGGAACTTTGCTACTTCTCTGAAGCACAATAGACAAAAGTTCACTGTAGCCGGTCTTACAAAGGACACACATGCTCGTGGAATGAGGGAGGTTCTAGAGCCCATGTGGTGCAGAAAAAGAATTTCCAATCCCACAAGAACAAAGGCAAAGGGAAGGTTGAGTCCAAGCACAGGGCTGCTCAGACTACCAACTTTAACAAGAAGAAGAACGCGGGAAAATGCTTTGTGTGCGGTGGTTCTGATCATTGGGCTTGGGACTGCAAGGATCGCAAAGATAAGCATCAGCAAGGGCAGAAAAAATCTGCTAATGTTACTATCGGTGATACTGAGAAGGGAACATCAGTGTATGGTAACATGCTACCGTTCTTTCAGTATGTCATTTACCAAATTGGTGGATTGACACCAGGGCCAATATACATGTGTGTGCTGATATTTCCTTGTTTTTTTCTTACCAAGACACAGGGACTGGATCCGTGTTGACGGGGAATAGTTCGAATGCTGTTGTTCGTGATGTTGGTTCGGTCGATCTGAAGTTTACTTCGAAAAAGACCGTGCGGCTGAAGAACGTGCAGCGTTTCCCCTCAATAAATAAAAATCTTGTTAGCGGATCTCTCCTTTGTAAGGATGGTTTTAAGTTGGTATTCGAGTCGAACAAATGTGTTGTTTCGAAATTTGGATCCTTTGTTGGTAAAGGATATGACAATGATGGTTTGTTTCGCTTGTCATTATCAAACTCTTATAATAAAGTTGTGAATCATGTGTGTAATGACGAGGCATCTAATATTTGGCATTCACGGCTTTGTCATGTGAATTTTGATTGCATGTTGCGGCTTGCCAGTTTAAGTTTAATTCCGAAATTTACTTTGGTCAAAAGTTCTAAATGTCAAGTATTTGTTCAATCTAAGCAACCGTGCAAGCCTCACAGGGCTGCAAAGGCGAGGAATTTGGCACCTTTAGAACTCGTCCATTCTGATTTGTGTGAAATGAATGGTGTGTTGACTAAAGTCGGGAAAAAATATTCCATGACTTTGATAGATGATGCAACTAGATATTGCTATGTGTATTTGCTTAAATCAAAAAATGAGGCGTTTAATTTTTTCAAGGTCTATAAAGCCGAGGTTGAAAATCAACTGGAGAGAAAAATAAAACATGTTAGATCGGACCAAGGTGGAGAGTATTTTTCAAATGAGTTCAATTTGTTTCGTGAGAAGCATGGAATTATTCGTGAGAGAACTCCACCTTATTCCCCTAAGTCAAATGGAGTAGCTGAAAGGAAAAACCGCACTCTAACAGAGATGGTCAACGCCATGTTAGAAACATATGGACTTCCTTGGGAATGGTAGGGTGAGGCCATGTTGACACCTTGTCATACTCTTAACAGAGTTCCTATGAAAAATAAAGAGAAGACACCATTGGAGGAATAGAAAAATAAAAGATTAACACTCTCATACTTGCGCACCTGCACCTGAGGTTGCTTAGCGAAGGTTAATGTTCCAATTGCTAAGAACCGCAAGCTCGGATCCAAAATAGTTGATTGTGTTTTTCTAGGCTATGCTTTTCATAGTGTCGGATATAGATTGTTGATAATTAAATCTGGTGTACCTGACATGCATGTTGGTACAATCATGGAGTCCAAAGATGTTATATTCTTTGAAAATATTTTTCCAATGAAAGAAACACATAGCAGTTCTAGTCATGAATTTGTCAAGATCCCTGAAAATAATGATGAAATAGTATGCATTGAACCACCGCTTGAGGAAAACAATGAGAAGGATGATAATGAAGTGACTCGAAAGAGCAAGAGATAAAGGACTGCAAAGTCTTTGGCGATGACTTCATTGTGTACCTTGTAGATGACACTTCAAGAACCATTGCTGAGGCTTATGAATCATCTGATGCTGACTATTGGAAGGAAGCAATCAGAAATGAGATGGATTCCATAATGTCTAACGGGACTTGGGAGGTGGTCGATCATCCATATGGGTGCAAACCTGTAGGATGCAAGTGGGTTTTCAAGAAGAAGCTTAGGCCAGATGGTACTATTAAAAAGTACAAGGTAAGGCTTGTAGCTAAGGGTTATACCCAAAAAGAAGGCGAAGATTTCTTTAACATTTATTCACCTGTTGCTAGACTGACCACCATTCATGTACTACTTTCCTTGGCTGCCTCACACGAACTTCTCATTCACCAGATGGACGTTAAGACGGCTTTCCTTAATGGAGAATTAGACGAGGAAATCTATATAGATCAGCCTGATGGGTTTGTAGTAGAAGGTTAGGAAGGAAAAGTATGTAAGTTGTTAAAATATTTGTATGGTCTGAAGTAAGCGCCTAAGCAATGGTATGAGAAATTTGACAAGACTCTCACATCGGCAGGCTTTATTGTGAATGAAGCCGATAAGTGTGTACTATCACTTTGGTGGGGAACAAGGAGTGATCATATGCTTGTACGTCGATGACATACTGATCTTTGGGACTAACCTCAATGTGATTTAGGAGGTCAGGAGCTTTTTGTCTCAACGTTTTGAGATGAAAGAAATCGGAGTGGTTGATGTAATTCTGAATATTAAGTTGCTGAGAGAAGGAAATGGTGGGGGTCACACTTGTGCAGTCCCACTATATGGAAAAGATATTGAATCGCTTTGGATATAGTGACTGCAAATCTACTCCCACGCTTTACGATCCTAGTGTGATGTTGTGAAACAATCGAAGAATCACAAGAGATCAATTGAGATATTTTCAAATTATTGGCACGCTAATATATTTAGCTAGCGCCATGAGACCTGACATTTCGTTTGCTGTGAGCAAACTTAGTAGGTTTGTCTCAAATCCTGGAGATGAATATTGGAAGGCTCTCGAGAGAGTGATGCGCTATCTGAAGGGTACTACGAGCTATGAAATTCACTATGCTGGGTATCTTAAGGTACTAGAGGGTTATAGTGATTCAAACTGGATATCTGATGCTGATAAAATAAAAGCCACGAGTGGATATGTGTTCACACTCGGAGGTGGTGCTGTTTCCTGAAATTCTTGCAAGCAGACCATCTTAACGAGGTCAACAACGGAAGCAGAACTCATAGCATTGGATACTACTACAGTTGAAGCTGAGTGGCTTCGTGAGTTGTTGACGGATTTACCGGTGGTTGAGAAACCATTATCAGCTATCCTAATGAATTGTGATAATCAAGCAGTGTTTGCCAAGATGAACAGTTCAAAGGATAACATGAAGTCATCTAGGCATGTGAAAAGACGGTTGAAGTCTGTCAGAAAAATGAGGAACTCCGGAGTAATAGCATTGTACTATGTTCAGACGGCTAAAAATCTGGCAGATCCATTTACTAAAGATCTTTCACAGAATGTGATTGACGAGGCATCAAGGGAGATGGGATTGAGACCCACTTATGTCATAGTGGTAACCTGTCCTATTTGATCGGAGATCCCGTGAATTAGGACGGCAAAACAAACTGTTGATTAACTAAGAAGGAGGGTAATTTTGTACAAACCCACTCCATTAAAGATGCACCCTCTTCTTTTCTGCATCTCAGGTTGGTTAATATCTTAATGTGATCCAAGTGGCTTAGTGAAGCAGATGTTGTCCTGCAGAGCATCTTTTGAGGAACACACCTATATGAGTTCGACTGCTAGTCACAGTCTATGAGATCGGGGAATTTCTAGAGCCTCATGAAAGATCCAAGAGTACGACTTATATGCTCCAACCAGAGGGGAAGTAATTTGCAGCCCGGTATTGGTTGAGGATATAAGTGAAACTTGTCCGCACAAGACTGTCAATTCAAGGCATAGTCCATTGTTCAGTTCTGGCCAAGTGTAGCTTATGTTCTAGGTGGATGTTCAACCCTAACCAGATCTTCATCGAAATGCCATTATATTAAACAGTAGTGGAACTGAACATGTGCCTTGGAATTTGGTAGGGATTGTTAGATTAATTGGGGCCAACGACCCAATTAGACACGGTCAATAAATTTCAAGGTCTATGGGTAAGTGATAATTGATTTGCTGGTTTCAAAACGAGTAGTAATTGATCTTTTAATAGCTGCGAGTTACTATATTTTATAACATTAACTTGAGCGTTCAAGGTACGTCTCCAGTGCCTATAAAAGAGAAGCCTGTTCTCTTATCTTCAGTGATATATTACACAAAACCTCTTCCACTATCGCACTGCCCTTTTGTTGTCCCCGTTCCGGCTTCCTAAGTGTAGAGGCAACTAAAAAAAGTAGACCTTCAAAGCTGCGTTCTTCCCTAAGACTCTGCATCCGAGGAGTAGAAAAGTGATCAAGTTTTTGGGGAGCGCATCAGCGCGAATGCTCGTTTCGATTACGCCTCCGACTGCTTCACTATGCCTCCAACTGCTTCGACTACACTTTGGGACTGCTTCGACTATTTTCTGGTGACTGGCGCAACTGCAGTGCAGTAACCCGTACGGCATCGACTCTAGATCCACTAGATCAAACATCCGGTGCCTTCGATACAGGGTACATCACATAATATGCTATGCTTCTGTCGTGATTATGATTTATCTTGAGTTTTGGATTAAAATGAACCGTAATTTGGCTCTAATTCCAACAGCAGCGGCATCGCTTGCCGGCTCCGTCCCCTCCCGCTCGTCGTGGTCGATGCTCGACGCCGTAGCCGGATCTCCTCCAGTCTCCCCCGCCCATCGCCGTCGACACCGCGGCCGGAACTCAGTACGCGGACGGCTCCGGCCTCCCCCTCGTCCTTGCCCCTCAAATCCACCGCCGGAACGCCCCCCACCACCCTCGACCTCGCGGCGCAAGCCCAGCCTCCGGCCGAGCTTCTCGGCCGCCCACGGTGAGCACCCCCTCCGCCGCCTCCCCTGCCCTCTAGCGCCATGGATAGGCTTCGCGCGAGCTCGCGCAGCTCAAGCGCCACGTGGCCTTCCCTTCCCCGCCCCCGCGCAGGGCAACGGCAGGCACGCCGCCGTCGCGGCCATGGCCGCGCCACCCCGCACGCCGCCGGCCTCCTACGGTCGGCCAATCGCCGCGCCGACCCACAAAACGGGTTCGCCTTTCCGCACCGGAGCTTTCCGTGCCGACCCCGCCCTTCCCCGCCCCGCGCGCGGGGGAACGGCATGCGCGCCGCCGCCACGGCCATGGCCACGCCGCTCCGCATGCCGCCAAACATCTGCCGCTGCTGACCCCCACTCGACGGTGATCTGATGGTGGCGCCGCCGCCGCTGATGCTCTCCCCGGAACCGAGGAGAGCCGCGCTCGGCGCCGCGGCCCTCTCCGCGCCGCGACGGGGTGCTAGGGTTCGCGCGGCGGCCACGGGAGGTACGGCTCTTCTTCGCTTGCTCTGGGTGGCCAAAATCATCCTGTGTTCGCTCGCCGTGGTCGTGTTCGTAGGGGCTAATTTTGGGTCGGGTGATGGGTGCTGCCGCATCGCGTTGTTGGGTTGAAGCTAAACAGGAGGTTTTGGTGCAATTTTGAGGGTGTGAAGGTGGCGAGTGGTGAATTGGTGATCGGCCTAATGTAGATGCAACTGGGTCAGCTTCACCGCAGAATCTCACTGCTATTGAAGCGTGCAAACTGTGCATTTCTTGCATTTTCACCGATGTGCTTCGATTGTTTGATTTCATAGTGTGGACCATGTTGATCTCATTCTGTTGCCTTATAATTGTCCTAAAATATGATATATCACCTGGAGACACTAGAAGGATGAAAGTTTCAGGGTGCCGTTATGGACATATTAGTCGTTGTCACTCGCTGTTACTGCTTCTTATGGCTGTAGTGACGAGTCATTAATTTATTCTGTGGCAATTATAAGTGTTTGCTGTAGCGATCAGTATAGTCTGATGTGGTTAACATAAGTTTTCTGTGATCAGTTTAAAACACTTTAAGTGTTTGCTGTGGTAAACTTATGTCTTCTGCGGGCAATTATAAATGGGGGTTCTAAACCGCAAAACGATTTCTAACTATGACCATAACTAGAGAGTATATATGCCACACTTGTTAATTAGTATTTACTAGGTCTACCATATTGTTCTGTCTTGGTGTTTTTAGTCCATAAAACAGATATGACGCAATAGAAGGTAGATCTGGAGCTCAAGCAGGGTTGTGATGAAGAGTTTACGGCATAGAAAATTTTATTACATGAACATTTTCTTGCTTGCATGTGTTATTGTTTTATGCCCAAATTATCTCATTTATTTATAGTCAACAGGATCTGAACTTTTCTCTGTGTTTGTACATTTGCCTCTTGGTTTCAGGAGAATTTTCATACCCATCGCTTGCTGATGTCGTCTAATATGAATTCAAGATCCTCGGTGTGCCCTCCATGCAATTATGTGGTCAAATGGCTTTGGCTGACACAAGAATTGCTTATCAACCTGATGTTGACAAGCATGCTGGAGCTCTGGTATGGAAGCTTTCAGAGTATTTGTACTGGAGGAGTCCTCCACCCTTGTGCAAACAAATGTTTTCTGTTCACCTGCAGGCCTATGAACTGGTCCAAGGGAACCTTGTAAGTTTTTCTTTCACTTCAATGATCTGTCATTAGTTGTAACACTAGCTCAATGTTGAAATGTTCTTGTGCTATCAAGAATTCGAGATAAATCATATTCAACTCTTAATTTCAGGTACAGTGGAATTCATTTATGGACAAATCAATACCTGATCCACCAACAGTTGTTCTTTATGGCATCCTTGGGAGCAGGAAAAACTGGGGTAAATGGACAGTGCTCAATATGTGCCTGTAATTTGCCATCATGTATTGGCGCATTTCACATTTCGTTATGAGTTTGCACTTGAGCAACAAACCTTGATACCTTTATGTTTTGCTTGTGAACCATGTTACTAACAAACTATTTTGTCTGTGAAGGTTATTTTGCACAGAGGTTGGCTCAGGAATTCCCAATGTGGCAGGTCATTATATCTATCATTCTGATTATGGTCTGAAATTCTGAATTGCTCAACAATGCAGGAACTAACAAGGATGAATATTTGTTCTCTGATGCCTTTGGTCGAAAAATGAATATTTGTTCTCTTCATGCAGTTTCTCTTGGTTGATTTGCGCTGCCATGGCGACTCAGCGTCAATTAAGAAGCACGGACCACACACTGTTGCCTCAACTGCTCTTGATGCTCTAAAGCTGGTTTGTAGCTTCTTGCAGTTTATGCCTTGCCCGCACCCCCCCCCCCCCCCCCCCCCCGGTTTTTTCTAATGTCTTCAACCTTCATTTTTGGTCAATAGAACAAGATGTGTACCTTGTTTGAAAATAAACTCCATATATGTCCAATGTGCTTGCGCAATATCTGTAAATTCATTTTTATTGCAAATCTAGCTTTATGTATTCGGGGATAATTTATTTGCGTACTTTGGATTTTGGAATATGTTCTTGGAGCATGAATGTTGTTTAAGACAAGGTGTAAGCCTCAATTACCATATGTCGTCAGATATTTTATATGATGAAAATTAATCTTTCTAGATATAATTTGTTTCGTCCGTAGCCACACAGGGATACGGACCTAGTCATGTATGTACACTTATACATCACAGTAAACGTAGTAAAATTGATATATGTACATATATAATCCACGAACGATAAACGCAGTCTTTGGTACATAACAGTCAAGTAACAATGATTTTTTTTTAGGGCAAATTTTTTTCTGCGGGTACTGAGGGCAAGTTATTAACAATGATTATTGACTCATCACACACGGACACACAAACACAATCAGGTAGCAGCACACAAGAAGGAAGCACAGCACCTGCAGCGCAGCAGCAGCAGCAAGACTGCAAGATGTACAGAGGTGTCCACCCACTACTCGTTACTCGATCTGCTCATGCAGTCAAGCGAAATGCGGAGTCATCACAGGCCCACAAAACCCTGAAATTATAGCAATTTTAGCAAAATCTCTACTTTAGCCCCTGCTCAAAAAGTAGGAACTGAGAGCGAAAGAATCTACTCTAACAGGATCCCTACTTGAATCCCTAAAGTATAGGAGGATCCTAAATCCACCCCTTCTCCCACAGGTGGCTAGGAAGGCCCCTACTTTTTTTTTCTTCTTCTACCGTTTCTCTCCCTCGCCTCGCGCGTTCGCGAAGCTGCCGCACCAGCCCCCGAGCTCGAGCACCCCGCTACCTCCCGAGCTGCGGCACCAGCACCGCCGCCGCCCCCTGAACTGTGGCACCCGTGCCGCCGCCGTCCCCGAGCTTGGGCACCCCGCCGCGCCCCCGAGCTGCGGCACCCCCTTCACCGCCGCCGCCCCCAAGCTCCAGCACCCTCTCCCCTGTGCCCCCACCCCGGAGTTGCAACACCTCGTCGCCACCCTCGAGCTCGAGCTCCTTCGCCAAATTGAGAAGAGGCGCAGAGCTCGTACTCCGAGCATTGTTTGAGCTGGGTCATGGAGCCACCGGCCGGCGTCAACCGGCTATGGCCTGGAGATCCACCAGAGAGAGACGCGAGGTAGAGAGAGGAGAGATGCATTGGGAGAGAGAGACGCTGATGCATTGATGTCTTGGGTGAGGGAGAGATGCGTCAAAGGAGAGAGGGGAGAGAGAGGGAGAGACGTCAGGGAGAGAGATGCGTCATGGAGAGAGAGAAGAGAGACGCATCAGGGAGAGAGATGCTCGGGAGAAAAAAAATAAAAAAAATCCTGACCGGTGGGTCCCAATTGTCATAAGAGAGTAGGGGCTGAGATAATAGCTGTTGTTGGAGCTGAGCACTAAAATCACAGTAAGAGCCTCTACTTACAAAAATAAACATTAAAATAAAAACTATTGCTGGAGATGCTCTCACGGAAATGACCGTGAAATGACCTCGCGGTCTTGCATGTTGGCCTTCAAGGCCCTGCTCGTGCAGCAACGGGCCGAGCCCGCTCGCATCCTGTCTGAATTCGGCCTCTCTGACGATTGCGGGTGTTGAGTGTAATAGCATCTCCGAACGTGCGGCTGACATCACCGTTGTCTTGGCGGAGATATGATTACTAGATTAGCCATCGAACTATTTGGCAGTTTCCGCTAAATTGGTGGATTAAAAATTCAGTTTTGTTTGTAGCTCTGAAGCTTAACACCGAAGAAGAGTTGAATAATTTATGCTCTGAATCTCTGAATTCAAGCATGCTCTCACAAGTCGAAGAATTCTTCTCTGAACTCTGAACTCAAGTGGATTACTAGATTAGCCATCGAACTATTTGGCAGTTTCCGCTAAATTAGTGGATTGAAAATTCAGTTTGTTTGTAGCCCTGAAGCTGAACTCTGAAGACAAGTTGGGTAATTTATGCTCTGACTCTCTGAATTCAAGTATGCTCTCACGAGTTGAAGAATTGTTCTCTGAACTCCGAACTCTAGTGCAAGCTTTTCTTCTACTTCCTTCTTTTGTTTGAGACCCTTCCGTAGAAGATTGTATGCCTTTGTTACGGGAACCACGTGCTGCTGATGGATTCGGCTATTCTGGATGTTGATGTCGGGGTGCTCGCCGTCTGTTCTTGACGCACGGCCAGCACGCGGCCAAGTTTGCACACACCCACCCCAACACTTTGGGAGCGTGAAATTTCGCATGGCGACAGGTACTGATTTCATACTTTGAGAAAAATTAAATGGAGAGGTTTGTTCCCAACAATTGATTCTCGGCATTTGCGCGACGAGCAGAATTTAAGACCTGTTTGGTAGAGCTAAAATTGAATGCTAAATTTTAGTACATATTAGCACTCACACATATGCTAAAGTTTTTAATTTTGGTTAAAGTTTAGTCCATCCCATTAGCACTCCCGTTTGGATGAGCTAGTGCTAACGTTTAGTACTTTCACCCTATCATCGAAAGTGCTAAACTTTAGCACTAGTCCATCCAAATAGAAGTGTTAATAGGGTGTGCTAAACTTTAGTCAAGACTCAAAGAGCATTTTTATGGCATACGGTATACAGTACAGAGAAGATCTAATCTTTCATTAGCAAGGGTAATTTAGTAATTAATATCAAGTTATAATTAGAAGGGCATTTTTTTCGTGCGGCACCCTACCCTCCTCCGAGCGCCCTTTTCTTTGCGTCGGGATGCCGCCGGCCGGCCTCCTCCGCATGCATCTGATCAGCGATTGGCCCGTCTTCTCCTCCGCATGCAATCTGCTACTGGTCCATCGCCCAGGCCGCCTCCTCCCTGTGCTCGTCGGAGTCGCGGACGGCGGCGCGCTGCCGTCGAAATCGCGGGAGGATAAAAAGAAATAGGAATATTAATTTTTCCCATATTACCCTTATACTTAGTTATACTACTTTATACCACTAATCAATGTTTCAGTAGTATAGAATAAATCTCGACCGTACGATGTTTACGTACGAGTCATTTTCAGATAGCAGTATATGGTAGTATTGTGCGCTGTAAAAGTTCTCGACTCAAAAATTCAAAAATTTTAGTATAGATAAGTGCTAATATGTGCTAAAGTTTAACATTCAACTTTAACTCCTCAGGTCCAGTGGCTAGCGATGATGATGATGAGGGTAGATGACTACCGCCATCTCCGTTCCATCGATGAGTCACCAGAGTCAGTCGGATCTCCATCAAGCACGCCAAGCTCCTTCTCCCTCCGATCCGCCGGCGCTCTACCAATTAAAACCAAGCACACCAGCAGCCTGATGGCGGGCGCTGGATGCCGTCGTTGCAATCAAGCAAGAAGCTCGTGGCTCGCGTCCCAGCACGGTGGCTCCACGCAGGACGCGGCGGCGTCGCCCGTCTGCCAACACCAAGAGACGTTGCTTGGTTTCTTGGCTGCTGATGGGGCCTCCTCCAAGACGCGTGTCCGCAGCGCCTCGGTCTCGTCGACGGTCTCAGTGACCGGCCGGCGGCTGGCATGCATGGCGGTGCTCCGGCGGCGTTGCCGTGGTGGGGGCTCGATCTCCCCATGCCTAGTGCTTGATTGCGTCACTGTCCAGTTCCATGCCACGTAACGTACTAGCTACAATGTGCTGGTTGCTTGTGAAGCTCCTACTTCGATCTGAACGGAAACGTCTGGATGGAACAACCGAATCCCAGCCGGGTGGCCATGCCGGTCCTAAAGCTTCGAAGCTTTCCATCAAGCTTAGGGCTAGTGGTGCCATTGACCTAACATCAGTAGACCCTGTACTGCAACAATTGGAACACCGTCAATTGCATGCCCACGAGACCCTAATAGAAAAGGCAGCCCTACTGTGCGAGCGAAAAGATGCCTCACAAGTCACACTGTATCAGTATGAGATCACATACTGCAACCACTGATGGGTGCCCTAATAAGCTAGTGCTTGGCAATTGGCATGTAAGCCTGCCATTGGACCGCCATCTACGCGCTGGGCTCCACGGCACGTGTGTCGTCCATCCGGTATGTCAGTGGAGTCCGATGATTGTCGTCCCCGACCCTCCACCTCACGTACGGTCAGTGGTGGTCTCGTCGAGCAGCTTGTGCCTGACGGTTGCTGCAGGCACTATCTCAGCAGGGCCAAACACGTGTCACCTCGAGATCAATCATCGCTGCCAATTCATCTCCGATAGATTGACATGGACATGGACAGAGCAACCATGGCATGAGCATGACATCGTGGTCACTGGTCGTACAATGTGCGTGGCCTAGAAGTTGAGCCCACGCTTGATGGAACAGTGACAGTTACCTTGCTGCATCTCGGGCATGTAGCTAGTGGGCTGTTTTAATTCTTGGAGATTTTATTTAGCAGTAAAATTCTCGATGGCCAACGCTCGGTGGACCAAGAAACCATGGGATCTGTTCATCGGGTCGGGAAGAAGAGAAAGGTTAATGCCTCACAGCATCTCATCTCTCATGCCTCACAGCATCTGTTCCATCGGTCACACTAGAACAGGTTTTGGAAACCAGCACACTCCTAACTTGTACATCGAGCAAAAGGGTTTTGGAAAGTTTGAGAGTTGGAATAGACGTAATGGCCAACTTGCAGAGTTGCAGTGTGGTACCACATTACCAGCAACTACTGTAGTTTGCTTCGAAAGCTTCTCGATCGATCTGAATGGAAGCGTCTAGAACCCGGTCCCGGCCCAAATCTCTCAGCTGTTCCTAAACCTAGCTAACACCAATGGGTGCGTAGGGCCCTGCACTGCACGAAACCGTCGAGTGCACACTCATGAAACCCTAGAAATAAAGTAGCAGGCCCGGCGAATCGGGGAGGTGCCTCAACCCAAATAGAAGCTAGATAGCTACTGGCTGCTGTATCCACGAGCGCGCGATCGATACGTGGCGTGGCGTCGACGCCGATCGATGATTGCGCGGTCCCCTCTCCATGGACCATGGGAGAGCGAGCGAGGAAGGCACGCCATGCGCTTCTGAGGTGATGGCTGCAGCAGCAGCCCAACCGGGGTCCTGGGCTCACACGTGCCCTCCCGGCCTCTCCTTTCGTCGTACAGGCCGAATCATCTCAGGGACGATGGACCAACACGATGCGATCGATCTGACGTTGCACCGGTCCCTGGTGCGTACAATGCATCAAACGTGGCCACGAAACGAACATGGTGTACTGTGACACCACGGCGCCACCGGCCGGTCAGTTGCACTTTACTGATGAAACATACGTTCAGAACATGCAGCTTCACTTATGACTTGAACGAGTCTGATCGACTGTCTGCACAGGACAGGAGATGTGTTTTACACAAGATTCAGCGGCGTTAAAGTTTGATCAAAACCATGCATGCTTATACACGGGTTCCATCATGAATGAGATGCGTCGACAGTATGTGCTCCATATTTCTCACTGTAGTTGTAGCAAAGCCTGCTACGATTTTTTTTGGGAGCCCTGTGCTTCTTTAGGTGGATCTTTTGCTCAATCAGCATGTTTAGTCTTTTTTATTTGAAATATTATATTTCCATAGAAATTGCTAGTTCAAGTAGCAACCTGTAGGCATGTCGATGTCGTAAACAAAACCAACCTGTATTCTTATCATTACAGTGCTCAACAATGTATCATAATACATATAAGTTGGGGTAGGCCATACACGCCCATAGATACAAAAAAAATGATCCAACTCCTGATTAACATTACGATGCTCAACTGCACTACAAATAGGGGTGGTAAAGGGTCTTAAATTTTAGCTTAGATAATTTAATCTTATACAATTTTGAGCTTAAAAATATATAACAGCCAAGTTAGATTGCGAAGAGAGCACTAGATCATGATCCATTACCACCCCCAACTACAAATCCAACATGGAGCGCACATTCTCGCTCCTTCATACACGCCATGGATGCCTTCGAAATTTTGTTCATTGGCCACACTGCTGGCATTTTTCCAATGCCCATTCACTGATGAAACCAAATATGCTGTCAGTTTCTTTGTAGGACCTTACAGAATTATCAAGTTAACAATATGTCAAAACATGATTAGTTTGCAGGTCGGCCAGGTCCTAAAATACATCGCAAGTGATGACAGATTAGTTAGAGCTAGCCTGCTGCAGAAACATGTCAGCCAGCATGTGAACGCATGTTGCTATTCAATCATGCCTACTTGCACGGGCACGGCCCCATATGCTGAAACCTGAGGCCATGAATTGCTGCGCCTGAAAATATCTAGCAGCAGCTTCGTAACCACCAACAGTTTGATGCGTGGCTGATGTTCTGTTGACATTGCTGATGCCGTAGGGCAGTTAGTATTCAGGGCAGTGCTTGTCTCTTATCTTCTGATTGATCTGTATATCTGAACACCCAAGACATCCAACAAGGTCAAGGCCAAGGCCAAGGCTAAGAAACGTCGTCATGGTTTCTGGATACATTTTAAAATGCATTGTCTGATGAGGGTTCACAAGTACCTAACGCCAATTGGAGCATTTAAAATCTGAAATATCCAACATTAACTTATGTCGAGAATACTTCACAATATTATCATTGTATATCCTTTTTGTAGGTCTGATTAAACTTGAGCAGAGAAAGTGTGTCTTTAAATTAAATCATGGTAACTGGCGTAACATTAAGAAAAAAATCATCGATTTAATCCGTAAAAGGTTGCATCCCATTGGTAAATGCATGAACCGAGTGGACAATGATCCTCGGATTCCATATCTTCAGCAGGGGAAAAGAACAGGAGATTTACATGAATTTTCCACCTGCAGATACAAAAAAAGGCGAAAACAAGAGCCTTTCATCCTCAGGTAAATCATCGAGGGCCTATTTTGAAAGGGAATGCGGAAACCAAGCTGTTGCGAAATTTCTCTGTTGTGAACGCACTCTAAAATTTACAGCATCTCGTTTGTTAATTGTTTCAGAGGACAGAAGCCTGCAGGTAAGTTAACCATGCTTGCTTTCCACCACCTCACACACAGCTTGGAACACCGCCCTCACCGGCCGGTGATCGGAGAGGCGGTAGCCACCGCACCGCTCGTACCGGATCTGCCTCATCCCCTTCCCGCGCCAAAGGATCCGGTCGCACCTGCAAACAAATTGGCAGAAGCAAACAGCGTCAGAACGAAATCATCTGACTTGCAAGATCGATCGATTCAATTGGGCGTGTCAGACCATGCCGGCGGGCGGTGCCGCTGCTTGTCGCGGCCGGCGATGGCGCCGCCGTCAGCGCACCAGCAGAACTGATCGGAGTTGCGGTGGTACTTGTAGGTCGGGGCGAAGGTGACGTGGCCCTCGCGCCAGCCGTCGAACTGCCGGCCCGCGGAGAGCTCGAGCAGCAGCTCGTCGCTCTCCAGCAGCATGCTCCATTTCCTGGCCCTCACCAGCTGCCGCGCCTCGGCGTCGTCCATGGCGATCCGGTAGTTGAGGTCGCCGAGCAGCACCACGCGGCTGCGAGTACACAGGAAAGGATTCGATCAGCGAGCTGTTGCCTGTTGTTTGTTGCCACTGGGAGGAGGTTCAGTGGTTCAGAGCTCTGGCAACCTACTCATGGTCAAGAATCTTCTTGGGCATTTCACCCGGTGCCCGCGCGCCGCCGGAGTAGAGGAAGCTCGTCCTCGAGAGGATGTCCGCCGCGTCGGCGTTCCGGCGTTGCGCGTCGCCATCCTCGCCGCCGGAGGCCAGGTGGCAGCAGACGAAGCAGAAGCTCGTGTCGTGCAGCAAGAACCGGACCGACACCGCGCCCTGCGTAGGAGCGTACGCACGCCGTCAGGCGAGTGGCCTTGCTTCCTCTTCCTCCTCCGGTTTACCGTGCCCGTGCGTGGCGACTCCGCCGCTTACCTTGTTGCCGAGCCGGCCGAGGACGCCGGCGCCGACGGCGGAGACGCCGGGGTGGCGGACGTGCCGGCGGAGTCCGCTCCTCGCCCAGACGGAGACGAAGATGCCGACCATCTGCTTGCTCACAACGCACCTGAACACGCCCTGTCCGTGATCCATCGCTGCTCCTCGTGTCGCGTCTTCTCCATCCTGCACGCTCCTCCTGCTGTTCATTGCGTCCTCGATGAGCCGCTGCCACTTCATGGCTGCCGATCTCTGCTTGGGGCCGAGCACGCTCCTCGCGTTCAGTGGCACGATCTCTTGGAACCTGCACCGTGCAGATCAGCGTCACGAATCTTCACTGCAGCAACTTGACGACGATACTACTACGAGATCTCATGATGGATCAGCAGAATCAATAGCGAACTACCCGAGAACGTAGATGTCGTGGGAGCCGGCCTTGGTGTCCAGCCAATCCTCCAGGTCAAGATCATCCGGCGGCGCCTCGCCGCCGACGTTCCACGTGCCGACGAACACCCTGCACCAACAGGTCGTGCTAAGATTCGTACACCATCGCATTTGGATTGACAAGCTAGCAAGCTCAATTCGACGCGAGGTGCTGCAATGGCCGCTCACCTGTAGTTGACGACGGTCTCGCTGTGCCCCTCTTGCATGCTGCTCTTCCCCAAGCCTACGAACTCGGAGACGAATCGATGACCCGGCACCCTGCTCGCCGCCGATCTTGGCCAGATCATCTGGAACAGGGGAACGGCGATGAGTTCACGTCACTGGGACAAGTCAGCACAGGTTGGTGGCTCTTTCAGTGGGGAGTAGCAGGGAGCCTTGAAGGACTAATGGGAGGGCATGAGGGTGCAGGGAAGGTTCAGGTTCAGGTTCAGGTATGCAGAAGTCTTGCTTGCGTAGAAGATATATAGGTGAGGCAAGTTGGAGCTGGGACAGGGAGAGATCAGGCACAATAAGAATGGGCAGTGGGGCACTAGATTAGATATGATTGTGGCAAGAGCAGGAGGTGCATGTTGAGCATCCACACATTTGGTAAGGAGCTGTCAAAGTCTCCGTGCCGGCAGGTTTAGTTAAGGAACCAAGACCTAACAAAATCTTCATTTTTTTTCATTTCCCAACAAAATTTGACTCTTTTATGACAGGGTGATAATCTCACACGTTAGATTTTGTTCAATTAGGTGTGTGCACTACAGCTTGACACGTCTCCATGACACAAAATTATGCCCATAGCTTGCTTGGACCGATTGTATGTGTGCGTCCATGACCTTCAACATATTTTAAGAACATGGCCATCCAAATTGTCTATTTGATGAGTGGTGTAGTTTTACTAAGATAGTATGGACATTTTCCCCCTTTTTATTCCAACTGGTGTCATAAGATCTAGTTATTTTAGTGTGCACACTTACCAAGATTTATACCACAAATATATGCCTTTTTCAATCTCAATGTTAGATTTCCTATTGTACACGTGCCAATTATCTTACTTCATATTTTACATGCAATATATAAAAGGCATTATATAGTTTTGTAAACTTGATTTTTTTGCAACTATATATGCATGGCTTTAAAATTTGTCTAAACCATTTGTTTATTACTTCTATATTCCTTGAAAGTGTGGCATGATGCACATGTGCTCCAAAACTGAACCCAATTATGCATATTATTAAATCATGTAAAATATGGAGCCTACAGAGTCATAAAGTACCTCTTTCCCAGATAACCACAATACTTCATCCTCTTCCTGGCATTGCCTGTTGTCATCCCCAACTCCGCACCTTCTTGTTTTTCACCAATTAATACGATAATTTCTAGAACTTAGAGTGAATGGGGTGGCTTCTTTCTTAACCTTGATTCAATTTTTTCATTATTTTTTTTAAAATTTTAGCTACCAGTTAGCTATATTTTACATGGTCTCTTAGTATTCCTTTTCCCAATGCATATGGAGTCAAATTTATTATTTATTTTAAAATTAATTCATAATAAATTGTACTTAACCTAGATTCCTTATTTAGGTACTTCATTTTTCACGATCATATGAAAATGGAAATGCAAATTTTTATTTATTTTAATTCGCAACTTTGCTAAGAAGGTAATATCTAGAACTTGAGAGCAAATGAGGTGGCTTATTTTAACCTTGATCTAATTTTTTTTCATGAGTTAATTTTGAATTTAGGTTGTAATTAACTGTATTTTATATAGATCTTTATTATTTAAGTATTTCATTTTCCAATGCATATGGAAGTCAAAGTAGTATCTTTATTATTATTAACCCCAATTTTTCCTATTTCTTAATTGTATTTAACTGGACCCTTTATTTATATATTTTACATCCAAGTTGAGAGTTCATTTCGAATTCAAACTCCTAGTTTTCTCTTATTTAAATTCGAAATCTAGTTAATTATCAAATGTGTTCGCACGAGAGGACCCTCAAAGTTGAGCGGCCGGGGAGGACAATTGCCGGGGAGGATGAGATACCAAAGCTACAGTTGAGCAACTTGGACATACCAAAATATTTACTGCTGTCTGTTTGGCATGCTAGCTACCTAATGTTGTGCCAATGCAACCAACAAACCTGCAACTTGTATGCTTAGCTTGAATTTTGCCAGAACTTGGTTGACTCGTGTGCACGCCCACAGAAACTGAAGATCTATTAATCAAGCAAATGTCTTAGCTTGCTAGCGCTGACAGTTTTATGTTTTCCATGACTACAAATATTTTTCCTTTCCATGTTCTGCTTCAGAAACATATATAATTGGCACTACTTCAGTCAATAGTAGCTCATGCTCATCTAGTGATCTTTCGACTTTTTTAGGCGAAATAGGAAATTTGGTCCCTCAACTTTATCCCAAGAGTCAAATTCGTCCCTTAATTTTTAAATTAGCCAATATAGTCCCTCAACTTTTGTTTTGAGGTTAAACTCGTCCTTGTACTGATATTACACTCTATAATAACATGAGATAAATGCAAAGAATCTTTTTTACCCTTGTTTTTTTCCCTCCTCAATTTCCACTGTTTTGTGTTACAATTTCGCTCAACTTTCAATAACATTTTATATGGTGGTACGTAGTTATGCAATAAGCAGCTTTAATTTTACTCTCCATACGTCCGCAATATAATACGATGCATGGGTAAATAAAATTCTATATTCCAAATTAAACACTTTTAATGTTCAGCTCTTAAATAAATTTAAAAATGAATTTAGAACGGAATGACCTAAAGGTTTACGAGGATTTTTTGCATAAATATCATATTATTATGGAGTAATATTAGCATAAGGATGGGTTTGATCAAAAAATGAAAGTTGAGGGATTATATTGGTTAATATGAAAGTTGAAAAATGAACTTGACCCTTTGCTCAAAGTTGAGGACCAGAACGCCTATTTTACTTTTTTTTTTTTACCTTTGTTTCAGCGAGGCTCTGTGTCCTTGCTTGCGCCTGTGTGGGCGATTGACCAAGGCAGGTTCATCGCCTCTCCTTTCGTCTCCCCCTGCCACGCACTAGGTTTCTGGAGCTAGCCCAGCGGACAGCGGTGGCATGCAGCAGTGGGTCTCTGGCTGGGTGGGGCGGTGGTTGTTGCTCAAAGCTCACCTTAGATCCTGTCTGATATACATCGTACCTCCACTGCCATTGGGTCGCAAAGTTCACTTCCATCGGAATGCATGGAAGCGTCTAGAACCGAGACCCGACAGGGTGATCATGCCGGCCGGCGGCCCCAACCTCGATCTACTAGCTCCGAATTGTTCCTTCAAGCCGCACCATCGTTCTGCTAACCTACCCTAAGGGGACCGACCCTTCAGCCGCGTGTAACCCTGCCATTGGCTGTGCCGTCGATCGTCTCCACCTCTCCTAGGACCATGGGTGTTGGGTGGTAGTGGTAGGGTAGCTAGGCATCAGGCAGCACCGATCTTGTGCACGACGCGTGTGCTGCGCACCGGATCTCAGCAGGGATTCGTCGCACGTGGCCTCCCGGGGTCGCTGCTGATTCAGCTCGAGCTGATGAAAGCTACCGGGCAACCATGGATGATGACATGGATCATCGGAGCCCCGGAGGTCGCCGTCCATGTCCGTACGACGCGCCCGCGGTGGTGGAGCTCGAAGCCGATCGAGGCCACCGCTACTGCACAAAGGGTTATCACTACCGGTTGAAAAAACGCATCACCGCCGGTTTCCATACCTGTTGGATTAAAGTCGACGTTAAGATATCACCGCCGTCTCTCCAACCGGCGGTGATACTCTTTCAAAAAATAAAAAAAATGAAACATGCCCGCTCGCTGCGCCCTTTGCTACACGCTGCCGCCCTGCATCCATGCTGCTGCCCTGCAGCCGTGCTCGCCGCGGATCCGCGCGGCCACCCCCAGCTCCGTGCCGCTGCCCTGCTGGCCCGCTCCCCGCACCGCGCCGCTGCCCCACTGCCGCGCCGCCCCGTGTGGGACGGGCGGCAGGGGAGGGTGGTGGTGGTGGGGGGGGGGGGGGGTGGCTGCAGAGGGAGGGGAGGGGAAGGCCCGCGAGGAGAGAGGAGGGGAAGGCCGGCGGGGGAGAGAGGATAAGGGCGACAGGTAGACGACGGGAGGTGATGAGCAGCATGGGAGAGGGAGAAGGAGATGTGCGAATGAGAAGGAGAGGGCGGCGGAGGAAGGGGTGTACGGGGAGAGAGATAGGATAAGATGTGAGAGGAGTGATATGAAAGAGAATGGAGGGGGCATCACCGCCAGCTGGTAACTCGACCCGGCGGTGATAATAGGCATCACCGTCGGGTCATATTACGAACCGGCGGTGATAATCGTCAAGCCTATCACCGTCGGATCGTATTATGAACCGGCGGTGATGCTTACCGTCACTGTCGGTTCCAAATGGAACCGGCGGTGATAGACTATCAGCTAGGGTGTTTGCAATGACCCTATCTGTAGTAGTGCCATGATCTATGTGTTGATGGTAGGAATAGCTAATTGCTTGGGCAGTTGCTTCCAATGCGAAAGATGGCGTCGCCGTATGCGCAACGCGTTTCGAAGAAGATTCCGGCCGCTAAATTCTGAATGCGAATCTGCATGGTGGAGGAACCTCAGCTAGCTCCTGGCCAGCTCAAAATTCAGGAGCCAAGTAGGACCACCACGTTGGCTTTGGCTATTTGTCCGGTAAATGTTTTAGGCCAATCTTTTTCTCTTTGTTTTTGCTTTGCATGTTCACAAGAGAATTACATAGCTCAGCATACAAATACACAACTGAATTGAATTTGCAGTTTTCAGTTCCTTTAATTATAAGTCTGTTAGAAGATGATTCCAATAGCCCTGCTCACTCTCTGACTTAGATTCTGCAATATTTCTTATTTAGGGAACGGCATAAAATTAGCGATGTCGTCGAAGAAACGATATGCGAGTCCTAAACTGCATCACGGAATTAATCCATGATAGAAGTAGCTAATAAGCTGCTTCAGGTAAAATAGTCAACAAACATGAACGCATGGTGAGTGCAACCTGACATGCCTATTTGGCCTTGGCCCCATGCTAAAACCAGAGGCTGAGAGTATATGCAATTATTGCAAAATATCTCTCAGCTTCATAACCACTCTCAATCTCATATGTGGCTGATGTTTTTTGTGGGCAGAGCTGATGTACTCGTAGGAGATGGAGTCAATTTAGAAACAGTATTCGTGTCTTTATCTTACAATTGATCTTTCATTCGGAACCAAAACATAACCCTAGACCAATAAGGTTGATCATGAAGCGTCACTAATTACGAATGAGGGTGGTATTTTGAAGTGTATTTTCATGTGAGAGTTTGTTTTAGGACCTTTGTTTATGAGAGTTGGTAAATAGCTAATGCTGAAAATTGAAATAGCTCTGCTGCTGACTTATTATGATATAACTAGTACATACACTACTAGAATTGCAACAATTGCCAAGGGTTTTTGAACCGTTGGCCATCTATCTATACAGTCGGAAAAACAATTAGCCGAGGGTACACCGCCTGCCATCTCTCGTTGGTCTACTACCGGAAACAGCAAATTTGCCGAGTGCTTTCCTTCGGGCACTCGGCAAACAGCCTATTTGCCGAGTGTATTCAACGGGGCACTCGGCAAACATATTACACTCGGCAATAAGGTCGTTTGCCGAGTGCCATAAATACGACACTCGGCAAACCGCTCATAGACACTCGGCAAAGGTCCGACACTCGGTAAATAAACGGCGCGTGCATCACACGTGCACCGTCCGTCACCGGACTGGGCTGGCCGTTAGTCCTTTGCCGAGTGTTGTACGCCGACACTCGGCAAAGAGACCGTTCGCCGAGTGCCGCTCTAAGACACTCGGCAAACATATTACTTCGCCGAGTGCCTCACCCTAGACACTCGGCGAACAAAAAAAAATTTCGTCCCTTGGCCTCCACACTTTTTCTACTCCCCACGTACGAGATTTTGTAATCCATAATAAAAGTTGATACATTTTGTGGTCTGTTTGCTATTTTTAATGAAATGATTGCATTAATAGGAATTTTTTTATTCATATCAGATTTTAACTGCAGGTACATGTAATGATGGATTATAATCAGTGGAAAAATTATATCCATATTATGGAGTCCAGATTGAGGTCTCAACTAGGAAATGAAAAGAAATTTTGAACATTGTTTTTAAAAAACACGACCACGAACGTGTGGTTGAATGGTTGTTAAATTCTAAAAAAAGCAAACGAAATCTGAAAATCACAAGATTTGTCAAGATGTCATGATATTATGTATGGAGGCTGTGGTAAAAAATTGAGAAGGTTTCGGCCAATTTCTGACATATGATGCTTAGAAGCCGACTCATCTCCTGGAAGGATTCATAGATGTTAGAGAGGACACAATAAGATTTGGAGTCCAAGTGACACTTGAGTTAAGATTTGGCTTCAAATCTTTTTGTATAGGCAACATACAACACAGATTGGTTCGTGTCAAAATTTGGAAATTTTTCGGTTGCGTTTACTATTTTTTATTGATTAAATGCAATTATAGATTTTTAGTAGATATAAATGCAATTTGCGCTATAACTGCATGAAATAATAGAACATTATCAGTAGAAAAATAATTTAACCATTATTGAGTGATGTTGACACGATTTTGCCCAAGTATATTAGAAAAAGTTCTGTAAAACGAAATATTAGTGTATTTTGCCGAGTGTACAAAAAAAACACTCGGCAAAAGTACCTTTTGCCGAGTGTTTTCCGCAGACACTCGGCAAAGAAGGTACACAGGCCCACTGACAGTATTCTCCTCCTCATTTAAAAAAAGAAAAACGTGGCATTGCCGAGTGCCTTGGATCTGGCACTCGGCAAAGAAGGAAGATTTGCCGAGTGCCAGATCACGGGCACTCGGCAAAGAACCGGACCTGAATATTTACTTTGCCGAGTGCCAGATCGCGGGCACTCGGCAATGAACCGGACTTACGTTTTCAGCCGAACCGCCGCGCACGGCCCGGCCTCTATCCCAAATAGATCGCCCCGCCGCCCCGCCCCGCCGCCCCGGCGCCCCGCATTGCCGCCCCGCCGCACTCGGCAAACCGTGTAACTTCACCGAGTGCCGTATATAAATACACTCGGCAAAGATTTTCTTTTTGCCGAGTGTCGGCCGTCTGACACTCGGCAAAGCAGACGTTACCGTCATAGACCGTTATCGCCTTTGTGCCGAGTGTTATATTTTGCCGAGTGTATTGTGGCACTCGGCAAAGGATTTGCCGAATGCCCGACGATCGACACTCGGCAAACCCTCTGTTTGCTGAGTAGGGTTTACCGAGTGTAACCCTCGGCAAACCCTTTACCGAGTGTATTTGGACCTTCGCCGAGTGCCTGGAGCACTCGGCAAAGTTACTGATTCCGGTAGTGGCCATTCGTGGTCGGGCATTCGACCAATAGCCGAGCGGATGTCGGCCACTAAATTCCCAACGGTGGAAGACCAACAGTCCACTCTCAGCCATTTGATGTCCACGCTAACAGGAAATAGGAAAAAATATATTTTTCATCCTTGAAGTATTAAAAAATATAGCATTCATCCCTCATATTTCGTTGGATGCAAATCAACCCCTTAACTAACTAAATCGGTGCATTTATCCTCCCCGCCTCAGTTTAACAATGGTTCAGTGCTATCAAATGGTGGTTTATGCCATGCAATCATTTAACTAATCATTGCTTAGCAATGTAATATGCTGAGTTGAAGACATAAAGCCCAAAAAAATCAGTAAATCCTCTAAATTAGGTACCCATAAAATTTTATCCGAAGAATTAACAGAACTAATTCACATCAAACTATATTATAGCGATTAACTTAACATTAGATGTGGCTAGACAATGATTAGTAAGATAATTACATTACCTAAACCAATATTATATGACACAAACCAATGTTAAATTAAGGTGGGATGATAAATACACTAGTTTAGTTAGTTAAAGGATTAATTTGCACCAAATGAAATATAAAGGATAAATATTACACTTTTATAATACTTGAGGGATGAAAATACACTTTCTCCTAGGAAATATGAACAGCCATTCCATTCTCCGACGGTTTTGATACTGTAGGTCATATGTTTTAACTTTTTAAATAGAATAATTCCTTTAGTATACTTATTTTGTTTATTTTTGTATTTGGGCAATATTTAAGTGTAACTCTACGTAAATGAACTCTCACAGCTATATTGATTGCATTGGACACATCAAGATAGAGAAATATTAACATAATACATATAGTGCTTAAACATAGAGAAATATTAATATAATACATATAGCTCTGGAATATGCTTCTCTGCTGCAATGTTCTCTGATATATAACAAGTACACGGTTCCTCATGTTCTGAGGGATGAAAATCAGTACATGGTTCGAACATACATATTTCTCACATACTATACAAAATCTACAGAAAAAAAACTTCATGCCAATCCATCTTTTTGGGTGCTCCTTTCAGGAAGTGTTGAATGCTTCGTACCTTGAGATAAGACTAATCTGGATTCAGAAAATATTAAGATTAAACAATGACAAGCTGATTTCAGGGAGCTGTAATAGGAAATAATTAAAGAGAACGGCGGAAGATAACTAAAGGAAGAGAATATTGAATAAACTTGGTAATACCTTTCCAGCAATGTAGATGTTTGGCCGAATCTAGTATCATGTTATCAAAAGAAAATTACTCTGAAAAGACAAACAAAAAGATGACTAATTTAGACTTTAGATTAGAAGAGAATGCATTTTGAAGCCGTTTCTGACCTTGAAGCCACGATGTGTACTATGCCCTTGCCCCTTCTGTGCATGTCGTCTCTTGGAGGAGATGGCCAACACTGCAAACAGGAAAACGAAAGTAGATTACACGGTTGGGAACTACCAAACCGTCGGCCAACATTGTTTTTCCAAGGGGCCGTCGGCAAGTCATACAAACGCTCGGCTTAGGTTAGGATTCTAGTAGTGATAATAGTAATTCAGTTAGTGCAAATATCTTACATTCACTTGCAATTGACCACTTCAAGGGATTTCTTATAATAGTGGTTTTTTCAAGTTCTTCAGCACATTTACATGGTTTTTAAGCTCAGGGGATCTAAGCACTCATCAATGGTTGAAAAGATCTTTGCGAGCAAACTCTTTAGCAACGTCCTTCAAAGGTATTATCTCTATTCTTGAAATATGATAGTATGACACCATTGACTTCTTTTTGTTCATTTGACTTTTCATCTTTTCTATAAGTATTTATGCAAACACATAAATATACAAGTCCAACCTAAAGTGCATCGGATGATATACCTTGTGGTACTTATGTTACTTTATTTAACTAATTGAGTAAGTAAATATTGTTGGTCAAAATTTGAGTAAAAGGTAAATGATGTCATGTATTGATGAACAAGGGAGTAAAAAGTATCTTGTAATAAATCTAGGAGCTTCCCTCCCCTCCCATCCAAATTCTGCATTATCCAATTCTGTTTAGCACAGAGTACAGGTAGGTTGAAAGGAAAAGAAAGAAGTCCATTTCACTAAGGAACAATCCACTGCACCTTGCATGTTGAACCCCCTAAACAAAAAAATAGCTCAATTTACTGTTTCAAACAATCTTAATTGGTCCAACATTGTTCACAATAAGATTTATCTTTTTTTCTCTGCATACAAGTTGAATGTTAACTTCAAATTTTGCGGATGACAGAGTATGTCTCAAGTTATGTTAAAAAATAAAATAATAACTTTTCATTAATATTTCCATAGGTTTCGCCAGTATGAAAATGATGATGAAAAAGTCTTAAAATATTTTTCTAACATATGATACATGTCCTGTATCAGCCTACAATATTTGAACTTGAAATTCAATTTTGTACATGGAAGAATAAAAAATATAAATCTCATTAGAGTGTAGATTGGAGAAATTGTGAAATACTATGAGTAAGTAATTTTTTCAGAACAGTACAATGGACTTTCTCCAAAAGAAACTTGTGCAAGATGATCACCATAACTATATTTCTTTGAATTATATATTCTTCTCTCCTGGGCTGTTTGAGCTGTTTCATGTGAAAACTTATGAAATTATCTCTGAAATTTCTGTTATCAATCCAACACACCCTTAAATTTACAATGTCGCGTTGCCTCGTGTGTTAGCTAACCATTTCAGAGCACAGAATATCTGCGTGCTTAACCATCTTACTATCTACACCTTCCGCAACCTCGCACACGGCGTGGAACACCGCCCTCACCGGCCGGTGGTCGGAGAGCCGGTAGCCGCGGCAGCTCTCGTACCGGGTCTGCCGCATCCCCTTCCCGCGCCAAAGGATACGGTCGCACCTGCAAACGACAACAGCAACAGCGTTGTCACAACAAAACAACCTTCACTCCCATGGCCGATTAGCTTCAGGAATCGATGCTTGTTTCCGTCATCAGACCATGCCGGCGCGCGGTGCTGCTTCTGATGGCCGGCGATGGCGCTGTCGTCGTCGATGCGCCAGTAGAATCGGTCGGAGTTGGGTTTGTACTTGTAGGTCGGGGCGAAGGTGACAAGGCCCTCGCGCCAGCCGTCGAACCGCCGGCCCCTGGAGAGCTCCAGCAGCAGCTCGTCGTTCTCCAGCAGCATGCCCCACTTCCTGGCCCTCACCAGCTGCCGCGCCTCGGCGCCGTCTATGGCGACCCGGTAGTTGAGGTCGTCGAGCAGCACCATGCGGCTGTCAGAAGTCGGAACACAGGGGCAAAAAAAAACAGAGAGACTTGCCCAAATTCCTTTAGGGGGGCTGTTCTTAATTAGATTCCTGCTGCCTTTCTAGGATGGACAAAATTCGCACGATGGACCTACTCGTGGTCAAAGATCTTCCTGGGCAGCTGCAGCTCCTCCTGTGTCAGCCCGTCGCGGCGGCCGGAGAAGCTCGTCCTGGAGACGATGCCTGCCGCGTCGGAGTTCCGGCGTAGCGCGTCGCCGTCCTCGCCGCCGGAGGCCAGGTGGCAGCAGACGAAGCAGAAACTCGTGCCGTGCAGCAAGAACCGGACCGACACGGCCCCCTGCGTAGCGCACCTACGGCGTCAGGCGAGTGTTGCTTCTTCAGTTCTTCTTCTTCTTCCCGTGTCTGGCGTTCGTGAGATTCTGGTAGGTTCTTACCTTGTTGCCGAGCCGGCCGAGGACGCCGGCGCCGATGCGGGAGGCGCCGGTGTGGCGGACGTGGCGGCGGAGGCCGCTCCTCGCCCAGACCGAGACGAGGATGCCAACCATCTGCTCGCTCATGACGCACCTGAACTCCTCGTCGTCTTGGCGCCATTGCCGCTGTGGTGCCATGGTTTCGTGTCTTCTTCTTCTGTTGTTCAGCGCGTCACCGATGAGCGCGTCCCACCTCGTAGCTGCCGATCTCTGCTTGGGGCCAAGCACGTTCCTCGCGTTTAGCGGCACGATCTCTTGGAACCTGCAGTACGCGAACGGCACAAATCTTATCTTAAAACAACTTGATGGAAATGATGCTGATCAGAAGACAGACCAGCAGTGTTAAACTGTTAGTTAAGAACAACCTACCCAAGAACATAGATGCCGTAGTAATCCCTCGCCGTGTCCAACAAATCCTTCAGGTCCAGATCATCCGGCGGCGCAATGCCGCCGACGTTCCATGTACTGGCAAACACCCTGCATCATCACATCATGGTGTAAGTAAAAACAAGAAAAAATAAAAATAAAAAACTTGCATACTGTCACACCCTGAAATTGTTGGATTTTAGGATGTGATTAGAAAAAAAATAAAGCAATAATTTTCTCATAATTATAAAAAAATCAACATTTATTTTCTTTACGGAGAATTTAGTATAGAAAAAATAAATGATTGTCTTCCTGAATTAAATAAAATGGTTCTATGTATGTTGCATTCATGTCGTTGCATTGGTTTTTGTTTGTTTGCGTGTTTAAGTTTGCAAAATAAAAATACCCCAAAACTACTCTAAAATCTTTTTCTCTCTCTTCCCTATCTCCTTTGGCCCATCCCATCTTTCTCTCTCGTTCCCCTCTCCCAGTCCGGCCCAGATCCCCTCCCTCTCCTTTCTTTTCTCTCCTCGCGCAGTCCACCACGCCCAACTCGCTCAGCCGGCCCAACCCACCACCCTCTCTCCCTCTCCCTCCCTCTCTCACTGCCACCGTGGCCCCACATGTCGGCACCACCCCCTTCCTCCCACTCCCACCTTCCTTCTTGCGTCGCCGGCGCCTTCCTTTCTCCCCCCTCCTCGCCGCGAATCCTGCTTGCGCCCGCGCCTCCTCTCCTTCCTTTCCTGCGATGCCTGCCTGCCATAATGGCCGCGGCACGCGCCCCCGGACGACCAGCCCCCATTTCGCCCGCGGCAATCACGATCGCCATCAACGGCCGCCGCGTGAACCGCCGCCTTCCCCCCCTGCCGCTCCGCTCCCTCTCTTCCCATATAAAGCCGAGCCCGAGCTCCTACGCCCCTCTCTTCCCCCAGTCCACCCCACGCCCGAGCCCCGCTACACTGCCGCCTCCATTTCTCCGAGCCGTGCTCGCTGTCGCCGCCGCACCGTCGACCCACCGTTCCGCCACCTCTTCGTCAACCCCGACCCTCGTCGGAGCTCCACCTTGGACCAAGCATCATCGTCGGCTTCTTCTTCCCCTCCGCACCATCGCTCCACGCTGGCACTCCCTCTCCGGAGTGAACGCCGCTACCCCGAGCCGCACCTCGTCGTCGACCCACCGCTCCGCCACGTCCTCTCCGCCTACAACCCTCACCGGAGTTCCGCGAGGTGGTGAGCACCACGCCGCCCCCGTTTTTCCCCTCCCTCTCACTTTGTTGGCCCCATGATTGCTCGCCGGAGCTCTAGCTCCGCCCGCCGCCGTGGCCGCCAGTCTCCGGCCGCCGCACGGCCGTCCCGTGGCCCCCACTACCTTCGCTGTGCCGCCCTCTCCATCCCCGGCTAGAACCCGTCCCAAACCGAGCCCCGGAGCGCCATTTCAGCCAACTACGGTGAGGCGCCGCCGTCTCCACTCGCCGCCGGCGCCCAGCGCCATTTGCCAAGCCGACCCGAGCCGCCCCAACCATCACCCTGCCGTCCGATCCAGATCCAAGGGCCTAGATCGGATCTGAACCGAGCCTTAGCCGCCAAGCCGCGCCTGAGCGGAGCCTTAGACCCGCCGCCGTCGGATCGTGATCCAACGAATCAGATCCGCCCGACCGAGCCCAACCCTAGCCGCCTCTGGAACCTTTGCAGAAAAGCCCCTAGGTTCTCCATTAATCAACCCGCGGTCCAGATCTGTTGAAAAGTAATTAGATTTAAGTCCTTTCTTTTCTGTTTAGGCCCCTGACCTTTCTAGAATTAGTAACCACCGTCCAGGACCTCCAGTTTTACACCCAGGGCCCTCTATCTAGGGTTTACTTATGTTTTAGCCTCTGGTTTCTTCTGATCTAACCCCTGAAAGTTCAAACCTCTCGCAGTTAGGTCCCTGGATCACTATTTTAGCCATATCTTCATCGTTCCAACTCCGCTTTTCGTGTTTCTTGCGCTCTTGTAACCGTAGCAGCGAGCCTTATCCTTTAGCACGCTCTTTTAAAAGCTTTTGTTTTGTGATTGGTGTATTGTTCTTAGCTGTACTTGTTTGTTGTTTTGTATGTTTGTGCTCGATGTTTACTTCGAGTAGAATGATCGCTGTTGAAGCTTGAAGATCAAGTTTTTCAAGTGAGCAAGAACTGAAGAACAGTAAGAGTAACTTTCGTTGGAGAAAGGCAAGTGACCGTAACCATCCTTCTATCTATGCTTATTTACAAGAATACCATGTATTAATTGGAACGTGGAGAACCACCCAGGAAAACAGTACAACCACGAGGACCATATGGCTCTAGTCTTGGCTAAATAATTAAAGACTCTAGATTGAAGCAGTCTTACCGAAAGGGCAAGGAGGGGGTCGGTGATTGGGGTATAGCCCGGTCCTTTTGGGGTAGCAGCCTTTGCTAAGGTGCTGACCATTAGGGAGGGTTATGGTTCACGCCGCTACCAAAACTCTACCGGACTACTTCTTATTAGGGAATCTTTGTAAAGGCCTCGTAGCGTCCCTATGCAATCACACCTCGGAAGTGTGGTATTGTGCCTAGCTAGCACAGCATGGTTGGGTCCAAAGTTCTTTTGAACTTTTACGCGACTTGTGGTGAAAGTGTACAACCTCTGCAGAGTGTCTAAAACTAATATATCAGCCGTGCTCACGGTCAAGAGCGGTCTGTACCCTCACATGATTAATAAACTTAAAAATAGATTTAAATCGTTACTCTGGTTATTTCTTGTGGCCTTGCTGAGTACCAATCATAAGTGTACTCACCCTTGCTAACCGCTGCTCAGAAGAAGAAGGTGTGAAGGCTACTGAAGATGATGAAGAGTTTTAGGTGTACGCAGCCCCCAGTCGTTTGCCTGTGAAGTTTGGAGCCTTCGTTTCCATGTTAAGCGTATATCTCTGGTAGTATTGTAAGTCCTTATTTAGATTTCTTTACGTGATACTGCTGCTGTTATTCACTGATGATATCACTATATGTATGAAACTTGATCCTGACATACATATAGTTATGCATTCGGTTTTGTCCTTAAACCGGGTGTGACACATACCGATTGCAGTTGGAGTTGCAAGGGATGCTCACTCACTTGTACTTGACGGTCCCGTTCTGCCCCTCTTGCGGTTGCTTCTCCACACCAGTAAGCTCGGAGACGAATCCATGGCTGAGCTGCTTCCGTGCCTCCAATCTTGACCAGATCATCTGGAACTGGAACAAAGCTAGGACGGTTTCATGCTACTGATGCACATATCCAGAAATGAACACAAGTACAGAGATGGAAGAGTGCTGACTTGTGCTGACTTTGGGCTCACCCCCATCATGCAGCACTAACAAGGAAACGAGTGTCTGACAGTTTGCCAATTGGCAGTATGGAGCACTGAAGAATGGAGGGCATGAGCAGGGAAGGTTCAGCTCAGGTCTGCAGAACCCTTGCAGAGTTATATGTACAGGTGCTACATGATGGTGACCAGACGGGAAGATACATGTTGATCGAGCATCCAGCCACACATTTGGTCAGGAGCTAGCTTTTAGTTTCCCAATAAAAACATACATACAACTAATAAATCATGTCAAAGGTACGGGAAACTGAGGTCTGAAGGTTAATGCAGTTCAGAATGTTCTGACTGGGATGTCATACTTCCACGCGTAACATGTTTCAGGGTTTGGCCAGGGAAGGGGTTCTATTCAGAGTGCTACCTTATGCTGTGCCAATGCAACCAAAGTTGTTCTTTTTTTTCCCCTACTATGACCAAAAAAAAAATGCAAAAGTCAGTAATAGCTGGGTATGTAGCTCAAATGCTCAATTGGTCGAGCGTTGATTGAACGCTGGTTTACGGTTCGATCCTTGACACCTCAAATAAAGCATCTTTTTATTTATTTTCCATGGAAAAACAATTAATAAATAATATTTCCGGCAAAACTAAACAAAACTTGACGACGTAGCTCAATTGATAGAGCATTTCCTTGCATCTCCTATAAAAACTTTTTTATTATTTCCATGGCAAAACAATTAATAAATAATGTATAGGGCGAAATAAGACAACACTTGGGGATGTAGCTCAATTGGTAGAGCGTTAATCAAAGCATGATAAAGGTACGGGGTTCAATTCCTCACATCTCCAAAAAATATTTTTTATTTATTTCCACGACAAAACAAGAACAAAAATTATATACAGCAAAACTATAAAACTTGGGGATGTAGCTCAATTGGTAGAGTGTTGATTAAAGCATGATAAAGGTACGGGGTTCGATTCCTTGCATCTCCAATGAAAGTTTTTTATTTTTACGACAAAACAATTAGTAAAATATATGGCAAAATTTAACAAAACTTGGGGATGGAGTTCAATTGGCACAGCATTTATCTTCTAAAAGGGAACAACCGAACAAATCTATGAATTTTATCTACAATTTTAAAAAGGAATCGGTCATTTTCTGATAACCAAGCTAAGGCTCACATCAATCACAATACCAGAAAATATGAGCAATCTCTTAGAAAATGCACATGCTTATAATCTCAAACTAGCAAAATCTCTTAGAAAATGCCCATCCTTATCTCAAACTAGACGCTAACGGCCAGTAGTTCCAAACTAGATACTGGCGGGCAGCAGTTGCAAGAGCTGATATATTTCCTGTTCCTGATCTTACTTTGATAAATTTTCCCCTTCCCGAACAGATTAGTCTTACTTTCAAGTGCTGAAGACTATAATGAGGAGCAGTAGGGCTTAAGGAGTACAGAGCTCATCATAACAGCACGCAAGATTGGGCAGAAGAATCACCTGAGAACGTTGACTGACAACCGAAGTGTTGGTTGCCCTGGTTCTACATGTCCAAATCAAACCTGAAACTACAGGTCGATGCTGCTGATCGTGTGGTGGTAATCTCCTGCACGTTGTTTCTCCTCCTGCGCGTGAAATCTGGAGGGAGCAGACGTCAGATTGGAAGCATCGAGAATGGCATCCATCAGCCTTGAACAGCTTCTTTTTGGAGCTCCAGATCAGCATTGAGCAACTGGAATCTGACAGTCGTCACGGAAGCCGCAAATTCTATTCAGCGACCTAACTGACGATGGTGAGATTCGGGGTCCATGGGAATTATGAATGCCGAAATTGTTGAAGAGACCAATGAGGCCATTGACTTCGAAGCTGATGAACCCGTGAAACAAAAATGAACAAAAAAAAGTAGATAGCGCCCATGTTTTCAGTCCTAGTGAGTTGATGTTGCTTGCTTGTATTTTAGTAAGTTGCTTCCAGGCCTGCAAGCTCGGAGACGAATGCATGACGGAGCTGCTTCCGTGCCTCCAATCTTGACCAGACCATCTGAAACTGGAACTGGAACAGAGCCGGGACAATTTCATGCTACTGATGCATATACCCATTGAATGAACAGAAGTACAGAGATGGGAGAGTGGCAGAGTACTGACTTGCTCAGACTTTGGACTCTCCCCCCATAATGCATGCGCCCTAATAACATGGAAGCGAGTGTCTGACAGTTTGACAATTGGCAGTATGGAGCACTGAAGAATGGAGGGCATGATCAGGGAAAGTTCAGTTCAGGTTTGCAGAACTCTTGCAGAGTTATATACAGGTGAGGCAATCAGGTGCTACACATGATGGTGACCAGTGGTGGAGATACATGTCGAGCATCCATCCACACATTTGATCAGGAACTAGCTTCTAGTTTTAAAATCATACGACTAATAAATACTCCCACCGTTTTTATTTACATATCGTATTTGTTTTAATATCGTATTTGTTTTAAGTTAAAGTTAGCTAACTTTGACCAAGTCTATAGAAAAATATAGCAACAACTATACTATCCAACATATGCACTGTCAATATATACTTCATGGTGGATTTAATGAAACAAATTTGGTATTATAAATATTATTATTATTTTTTCTATAAATTTGACTAAAGTTGGCCAAGTTTGATTTAGTATAAATCTAATACGATATGTAAATAAAAATAGAGAGAGCAATGTTAAAGGTACGGGAAACTGAAGTTTGAAGGCATGCAATTCAGAATGGTCTGACTAGGATGTCACACTTTCACACGTAACATGTTTCAGGGTTTGGCCAGGGAAGGGGTTTCTGTAAGAAGTGCTACCTTATGCTGTGCCAACGCAATCAAAGTTCTCTTCTTTTCCCCTACCATGACAAAAAGAAAATATAAAACACAATAAGAGGTTCAGGGTTTGATCCCCGACATCTCAAATAAATCATCTTTTCATTTATTTTCTATGGGAAACAATTAATAAATAATATTCCCTCCGTTCTGTTCTCAAACGTAGGTCGTAAACTTAGATTGGATTCGAAAAGGCTTTTAGCATCTTAGATTGGATTGCATTCTTTACCGGCAAATGCGTACATGTTTAGCCCCAATAGTCCGTTTTTTGGACATAAACTAAGTGAAATGTAGAGATACAATTATAGAACTAACTTTTAGTTGTCCTCGACCATGTATACTTCACTCGAGTCTAAGATCACTATTGCATGTACGTGCATCGATTTCATATCTCAAATTGAAAGGAATTGGTACTCATAGTCTAAAAGGGGAGGGGGTGAATTAGGCAAACTAAAAATCTTAACCTATAACTTAAACTAAATTGCACAAAATATAATCTAGAACATGCTATCTAGATGTGCAACTACGGTTCATATAGTGTGAAACCCTCATCCCAATAGCCAATCCTAGCTTGGAACTACTCTAAGGAAGTAAAGGTACACAAGTTGCAAGTATGAAATGCGGAAACGTAAAGAAGGGGATGGGAGGAAGCAAACTCTTGGCGCAAGAATTTATCCCGTGGTATCTGTAGACACTAATCCACCTCTAGTCCACGTTGTTGAAGCACTTATAAAGAGTATTGCTTCCCGGTCACTAAGTCTCTTCCGGGACTCCCATTGACTAGCCATAAAGGCTCGGCCACTAAGGCTCATGCCAAGTCCCCCGATCATCTTGATACCGCCTTCACTACAGAGCTTCCAACGAAGGAAGAATCTCCTCGTCTCCCGCATAAAGCTGTCGTCGCTACTCCACACCAAGCCGGAGGGTCGAAGACTTGTCGCCGAGCCACAAAGACTCAAGGGGCCGGCACACCAAGATTACAACGGTGGTTCACTCTAGAACCATGCACAAGACAGCAACACCTTGCTCTCTCATTCTCTCTAGAGCTTAGCCTAGCACTAACACTCTCATAGCATGTGCTAAAGCCTATGGATATGATCAATAAGCACTTGGGTGGCTTGGATAACTTCTTCAGAGTCTAGTTGCTTCTCACGAACTCAGCAGCCTCAAATGACCCGGGGTGATGCCTTATATAGGCTAGAGATCCACTCATAGCCGTATCACGCTTTTTCCCTGAAAAGCTTAAAGCGTAGGTTAATTCTATCACATACGTCGGTTTAACTGGTCACTCTGAAGTTACGTGCTAGCCGTTGATCTCCTTTCTGCCACGTCATTTTTTGCTTACGTCATTACACCAACATCTTCAACCGACGCACTGTCGGTTCAACCGGTGTTGATGAATTTTACTGAAGCAGCCATCTCCAATTCCAAAAACTGTTCTGCAACATTGAAGTACCAATGCACCGGCACCTTCTTTTTGACCGTCCGTTTAACTGGTGCTAAAAGCACTTTTGCCCAAACCCTTCTGGAGCTTCTGTGCACATCACCTGAGCAAATCTGACATTGCACCGACGTTTAATGTCCATAGCGTCGGTTTAACTAGTGGTACTAAGTTTTCTTGCACTTGATCACCGTTACAATTTCCAATGCACCAGACAATTCAAATTCCATGCCTTCGGTTTAACCGGTCGGATGATTTCTGCTGACACTTGTCCAAAATATCGCTGCGGTTATTTGGACACCCCAAATATATTCTCTGATTTTTCACTATAATTTGAACACTTTGACAACGATTTGAACACCTTGACTATAGATTGAACTTCATCCATGGGACCTAGAAATCCTGCAAATATAATCTTATAAACTTGTTAGTCCCATTGACTATGTTCTCACACAATCATCAAAATCACAATAATAGTCTAATGGAGCCATGTTTCTTCACAAATGCCCGTCTCATGGTTGTTCTTGGTGATGGAATATTACGAACTTTAATCACCAGCACTTACTCAGGTGATCTCCTCTCAAGATATGCATTACAGTTAAATCTTGGTGTAACGTCTCCAAATTTCAGCTGATGGGCAACATGTTTTGATTTATTCTTTTCCTGATCAGGAGCCTGGTGCGTTCTTGGTGTAAATGCATAACTTCCTCAGGATGCTGCTCTAGAGAAGCAAATACTCACCAGGGTTGTGAATGTACACATCATGTGTTTCTTAAGATGGTGTGTTTGAAAAGATCGATAAATACTCAAAGTGTGCTTACACATTTTAGAAAATGGACCACACGTGTTTGCATAATCTTAACTATTCCTCTATCCATCAATGTAAGGTGTATTTTGTTAGGCGAAAAAAAAAGCCTTCTAAAGTAGAGATTGACTCTCGGTTTCTCTTGCAACGGTTTGGCAATCCCTGCAAAATTACTTTCATCTAAAGCCAATCTGTGACATACATAGAATTTGACAAGTGTCCATGACTTTTCCTCGGTCAAAATATAGAGGGAGTACCCAACTCCTGTTGCCTTCAGTTTTTGGGCCATCAAATAAAATTAGATACACATTATCAGAACTCAGTACTACTAAAACTGCTGAAAATTGCTGCATCATGCATGTATGCGTATAATCCCTATTAACATAGCTAAGTTTTGCTGCGTCAGGCAGCTTAGTACGGTCAAGTTTGCCCCGTGAAGTGAAAATGTTACGTCAGACATTGTGCAGCACCCTGTATGCATATAACTCCCAGTAAAATGACTTTGCTGTGGTTTTTCAAAAAATAAAGAAAAAGAGTTTGCTGTGTACTACCATGCTTATTTTCCCCATTAGCATAGCTGAGTCACAATGTGCTTGATGGCTGGAATGCTGGATTTACGCGTTAACTGCCAAGGTATGTTGGCCAAGCAGATTTCCAAGTACCAATCTGTGGAGCTCCCTAATCTGTGTCACAAGTCCAAACCACTGTCTGGATATCAGTGCAGAGGCTGTGGGTCCACAACAGCAGAGAGAACAGAAGTTGCCCATCTCTTGCAATTTTTATTAACCTGCCTGCCTGCCAAGTCAGACACATTCGCAAAACAAGCGAATGCAGGCAATGATGGCCGATGCGAAATCAGCTGGAGGAAAAAAACTGAGATCCTGAAAAAAAAACAGAATCAAAACGACAAACAACACTAGAAGAAATTGAAAGACAGGAGGATAATAATAGTACTATTATACCACCGACGATTAACGTAAGCAGTTCGATAATCCACGGCACCACAGCATCTAGCCACATGCATTGCAGGCTAGGAAAAGTAACACCACACAAAATAAACCGACAACTCGAGGTTCAGAGACTGGTAACCCGAATAGCTAAGCTAACTCAATTCAAACGTAAAAAAACACCGCGCAGCGCTTAGTCGACCTCCTCCATCTTGCTCTCGCCAGCGTCATCCTCCAGCGGGGGCATGCCTGTGTCAGCCTCCAGGGTCTCGTCCTCATCGATGCTCAGGCCCAGCTTGAGCATGCGGTGGATGCGGCTGCCGAAGGTGTTGGGGTCGTCGAGGCTGAAGCCAGAGGTGAGGAGTGCGGTCTCGAACAGCAGCATGACAAGGTCCTTGACAGACTTGTCATTCTTGTCAGCCTCAGCACGCTTGCGGAGCTCCTCCATGATGGTATTCTCAGGGTTGATCTCCATGGTCTTCTTGGAGGACATGTATCCGGCCATGCTGGAGTCCCTCAGCGCCTGGGCCTTCATGATCCTCTCCATGTTGGCGGTCCAGCCATACTCACCAGTGACGAGACAGCAGGGGGAATCCACCACACGGTCAGAGACAATAACCTTCTCGACCTTGTCACCCAGCACCTCCTTGATAACCTTGCAGAGGCCCTCAAACTTCTCCTTGAGCTCCTCCTTCCTCCTCTTCTCATCCTCGCTCTCATCAAGCTTCAGGCCCTCCTTGGTGGCAGAGACAAGCTTCTTGCCCTCAAACTCCTTCAGCTGACCAATGGCATACTCATCAATGGCATCCACCATGTACAGGACTTCATAGCCCTTCTTCTTCAGCTTCTCAAGGAAGGGGGAGTTCTCCACAGCCTTCTTGCTCTCGCCGGTGATGTAATAGATGTCACTCTGGCCCTCCTTCATCCTGGTCACGTAGTCCTTGAGGCTGGTCAGCTCATCACCACTCTTGGTGGAGTGGTACCTCAGGAGCTCAGCAATCTTGTTCCTGTTCTGGGAGTCCTCGTGGATGCCAAGCTTGAGGTTCTTGGAGAATGCCTCATAGAACTTGTTGTAATCCTCTTTGTTCTCAGCAATCTCAAAGAAGAGCTCAACGCACTTCTTGACCAGGTTCTTGCGGATGACCTTGAGGATCTTGTTCTGCTGGAGGGTCTCACGGGAGATGTTGAGGGGAAGGTCCTCAGAGTCAACAATGCCCTTGACAAAGCTCAGCCACTCTGGGATCAGCTCCTCACAGTTGTCCATGATGAAGACACGGCGGACATAGAGCTTGATGTTGTTCTGCTTCTTCCTAGTGTCAAAGAGGTCGAAGGGGGCCCTCTTGGGTACAAAGAGGACAGCCTTGAACTCAAGCTGACCCTCAACAGAGAAGTGCTTCACAGCAAGATGCTCCTCCCAGTCATTGGTCAAGCTCTTGTAGAAAGCAGCATACTCTTCCTTGGTAATCTCCTCAGGCTTCCTCATCCAAATAGGCTTCTGCTTGTTGACCAATTGCCACTCGTGAGAAACCTCCTTGATCTTTTTCTTTTTCTTCTCCTTCTCTTCCTTCTCCTCATCAACATCCTCAACCTTGCCCTCCTCATCCTTCTTATCTTCCTCACCCTCATCATCAGATATCTCCTTTTCAGTGGTCTTCTCTGTCCAGAGAGAGATTGGGTAGCTGATGAACTCAGAATGCTTCTTGATCAGATCCTTGAGGCGGCGCTCCTCAAGGTACTCCAACTGCAGAAAATAAGAGCAAATCATGAGCAAGATGATGGAAATACTTTCAGGTATTCTAAACATACATTAACAAACTTTTAAATGTTCACCAGAACTTTATTTTCATTATCATGTTACTTCAGCCATCCCAGAATAAGAAGCATGGCAATGATTAAAAGGAGTCATAAAGAAAGGCATCATTTAACAGAAATATCTCGAAAGCCTGTAAAACTTGCTCTAAATGATCCTAGAGTGAATCAAGCCCAGCCTAATAATCAAGTTCCTAATCATTCCCTAACCATCCACATTTCCAATCAGTTAAACAACAAATTGATGTCATATATGCTATCAATTTAGCCATAAACCAACAGAACATCACCACAAGTTACAAAACAGCACAAAACTTGAAACCAATTATTAACATAATAGAGCCATGTGGTTTCAACAAAGATAATAGCCAAATCACATCAGAACTATCTAAATAGTCCTATAGGTTAAACAGCAAATAATTGGCCATGGCATCATCACAGTAATAACACACACTAACCACAATAATTCTGGAAATTTTTATATACCTGATCATCCTTGAGGTAGAGGGTCATCTTGGTACCCCTGCCAAGGGGCTCCCCAGAGGTATCACACGTGACAGTGAAGGAGCCACCAGCCTGAGACTCCCACACATACTGCTCATCATCGTTGTGCTTGGTGGTCACAACGACCCTCTCAGCAACAAGGTAGGCAGAGTAGAAACCAACACCAAATTGACCAATCATAGAAACATCAGCACCAGCAGCCAGAGCCTCCATGAACTCCTTTGTGCCTGACCGTGCAATGGTACCAAGGTTGTTCACGAGATCTGACTTGGTCATACCAATACCACTGTCAATGATTGTCAGAGTGTTGGAGGCCTTGTCAGGAACAATGTGGATGAACAGCTCTGGCTGGGCATCCAGCTTGCTCTTGTCTGTCAAGCTCTCGAACCTGATCTTGTCCAAGGCCTGTCAAAACCCACAAAAAAATTGTTCAGTGGTTGGATCCATGCATCATAGTATCATAGTAGAATATAAAGAGTTGAAAAGTAATTAAATGAACTTGCACAGCTTTATGTGTCATCAGGAGGCTATTCCCCTAAAGTATGGTAACCAACTACTCAGGTTAGCATGGCACTAAACACAACTAACTGCATTAACACAACCAATTTAACCATGTAGCAGTTAAAGCATGTTACAAAGCCTTCTACCTTCCCAGCACAAACTAACCCTTCTAGTCAGCAAAGACTACATAAGGTTTATCAAGCCCAATCACGCATGTACATTCTAAATTAGCACTGGAATAAACACGATTAACAGCCTCAACACACAATCAATTTAACCATGTAGCCGATGAAGCATGTACTAAGAAGCCTTCTACGTTCCCTACATAAACCAGCCATTCTAATCTAGCAAGCACTATATAAAGTTTATCAAGACCAACCATGCTTTCATAGCTCTCACTTGGGTATCAGATCGTCCAGATAATAAACCCTACAAGTTTTCAGATGCCACATACACAACCGAGATCCAACAAAAATTGTTGCCTATATTTACTACTTCAGAAGTACAGATTGAACTCCGCGGATTTAAGCTGAATGGTCAACAGCGAACTAGCGCAAAACCCTACATAACCCATCACCAGATTCAAAGCACGATGCGGAACCCACCGATCCATTAAACGACGACGCGAGGGTTTATCTCACAGATCTAGAACCGCAAACAGAAGAGCACGAGCGGGTCCGGGGGGGGGGGGGGGGGGGGGGGGGGGGGGGGGGAGACTTACATCGGAGGAGTTGGAGATGAGCTCCCTGAGGAAGATCTCCTTGTTGGAGTAGAAGGTGTTGATGATGAGGGAGAGCAGCTGGTTGATCTCCGCCTGGAAGGCGAACGTCTCCGTCTCCATGGCCATGGCGAGGCCCTTCCCGAACGCGAGGAGAGGAGGCGGCGGCGCGAGGGAAGAGGCGAGGAGGGTTTCTGCGGAGTGCGTGGGAAGCGTGGGACGAGATGGGGAGGCCCGTGGGGTGTGGGGGAATCTTTTGGGGAGAGGGGAGAGGAGGGGTTCTGGAATGTTCTACCATATCCCAGATCCCCTGTTATGTCCGGCCCAACCTATCTTTGGGCCCATGAAAGCCTGAGAAGCAGCTGCCAAACAGACACGGGTCCGTGATCGTGCTCGCGCATCACGCCCATGGCCGGCACGTCTCGATCACAAGACGCAAGCTTTGCTCGGCGCGAGCAAAATACTGGATGGAATCATGGCGGCGCGGCTCCAAGCTCCGTCAAGCAAGCACCAACCGAAAGGGAAAGGAGATGCTCCGGATAAGGAGGCATCCATCTGCTCCGGCGATTCCGTGATGGTGGCGTGGGGGCGCCCACCGCCCGCGTCGATCGGACGCGGTCGTCCGTCCCGTCCCCACGGCCGCCATACATGTTCCCCAACTCCCCATCGCCATCGGTGTTCGCCCCTTTAAAAGCCCCGCACCCCCGCGCGAGGAGGGCGATCACCGGAGACGGCGGCGCCGCTTATTACCCCCCGCGCGCGCACCCGCGGCTGAACAAGAGCTCACGACGAGTCGCGACACGCACGAGCGGGCCCGATGGCGAGCCTGACCGTGCCGCCGGTGCTGACGTGGCCCCGGGAGGACGCCAGCGACCTCCACAGGGCGTTCAAAGGTCGTCGTCGCGGGCTCTATCATCCGGCCGCCATGGCGGCTCGGCACCACCAGCAGCTCTGATTCTGAGCGCTGTTCCAACTCCCATGACCTGAACACTTAACACTGAAACCGAGCTGCTGCTGCTGCAGGGTTCGGGTGCGACAGCACGACGGTGTGATCAGCATCCTGGCGCACCGCGACTCGGCGCAGCGCGCGCTCATCCAGCGGGAGTACCGCGCCGTGTTCAACCAGGACCTCGCCCGCCGCATCGCCTCCGAGCTCAGCGGCCACCACAAGCGCGCCATGCTGCTGTGGATCCTGGACCCGGCCGCCCGCGACGCGACAATCCTGAAGCAGGCGCTCACCGGCGACATCACCGACCTCCGCGCCGCCACGGAGATCGTCTGCTCCCGGACCCCGTCGCAGCTCCACATCATGCGGCAGACCTACCGCGCCCGGTTCGGCTGCCACGTCGAGCACGACGTCACCGAGCGCACCTCCGGCGACCACCAGCGGCTGCTGCTGGCGTACCTCGCGATCCCGCGGTGCGAGGGGGGCGCGGCGGACCAGGCGGCGGCGGCGCTGGACGCGCGGGACCTGTACCGCGCCGGCGAGCGGCGGCTGGGCACCGACGAGCGCGCCTTCATCCGCGTGTTCAGCGAGCGCGGGTGGGCGCACCTGGCCGCCGTGGCGCGCGCGTACCGCCACATGTACGACCGGTCCCTGGAGGAGGCCGTCAAGGGCGAGACGTCGGGCAGCTTCGGCTTCGGCCTCCTCACCATCCTCCGCTGCGCCGACAGCCCCGCGAGGTACTTCGCCAAGGTAGGCTCTTTCTTGCTCAGCGACATTGCAGTCCATCACCGCACCTCACTTGCATATAGTTCGCCATGATTGTTCTTGTTCTTGCTTCTGATGACCGGTGGTGGGAGACTCGCTGTAGGTGCTGCACAAGGCGATGAAGGGGCTGGGCACGAGCGACTCGGCGCTGATCCGGGTGGTGGTGACGCGGGCGGAGATCGACATGCAGTACATCAAGGCGGAGTACCACAGGATGTACAACGGCTCGCTTGCCGACGCCATCCACTCGGAGACCTCAGGGAACTACCGCACCTTCCTCCTCTCCCTCGTCGGGCGCGACCGCGCCTACTACTGATCACCGTCATGTCGCAGATGGGACTCCACGGCTGCCCTGCTCCGTCCAGGCAGAGCTCACTCTGCCTCCGTCAGCGAAGCAACCGCCATTGCCATCGTTGTGTCCCAGTGCTTGGTTTCAGGATTCTTCTGTGTAATCTTCTGTAACATGTACCTGCGCATGATGAAACTTTGGCGTATCGCAGCGATCAATCTTCGTGCACATTGCGCTGAACTGATTTTCTTCGGTTCTGCTTCACAGTTTCAGTATCCTCGTCCAAATTCCAAACCAAAAAAAGAATCCATTTGTTCATTTCCGATGTTATTTATGGTCATGTACATACAACATAGCCCACTTTCACAGCGTAAACATAAGTGATGTATGGACAAGCAGCGGTGGCTATTCACTACAAGTTCAGCTGTTCACATGCCATACTGAAGAACAACATATATTAGGCGCCATGGCACACGTACATGCTGCCACAAAGCTCTGAGCTATTTATTATACACCGAGTCACCGGGAGAAACAAAGCTGCTGTAACAGGCGTGGAGTCCTCTACAATCTTACAAACTGGCAATCTGTAATTCACATAGATCAAAAGCTCCATACAGGACGTGACCAAACTGGAGCTAGCCTCCTCAGTCTACGGGCTTCTGGTTCGCATGCCGGGATGCAGAGTACGACTGGATTGCCGAGCTCGTCATGCCGATGGAGTGCTTTGTTAGGTCCATGCTCTTCCTTGCGGCGAACCAGATCATCCAGAAGAATCCGACCCAGCCTGCAGCAGAATGCATTTTCTTAACATTAGCACACATGAAAAGAACAGGTTCTTGGGAGGTGAAGATCTGCTTTTGGACCTAACAAATCTGAGAAAAAAGAGTATTCTTGCTGCAAGGAACCCGCTTTGTCAAAACAGATTATTCCGTGTTTACATTTCTCTATATGGAGCATCACGATCTCCATGACATTTCTAAAGAGAATCATAACTGTAGCTATTTTTTGCTAAAGTTGTGCCACTTTATTCCCCATTATCCCAGTCTAGTTTCGAGCCTACTTATTCTCTGCAAAGTTATGTAAGTAGTGCCATGCTGAATCATTCCCAAAGGTAAAACTAGAAATTGGCAACAGATTCTAGACTATTGGTCAGTTTCAACTTCACCTTTCAAAAAGTCTCTAACATGAAGTAACGTCTGGGAGAAGAAACTTTTTCTTTTTTATGGCTCCAAGAGATGTAAGATGATAATCACTGCTATGGCTGTGAATTGATCTCATCAACCTACTTGATCACACGATTTAAACTAAGGCTGTTGCACAGTACTTCAGTTCTACAACTTTCTGTTGATGTTTATCCCTTCATTTCTTGTGTCTTCGAAATTCTTCATATTGAAATTCTTCTCACTTTTCACCACATCTTAAAGGCTGACTGTGCATTAAAGCAGGACGCAGTGGAAGAATTTGCATTTCACAGTGAAATTTCCTGAACTTTAAACTATCTAGCTGACACTCGTTTTTCAAACATACTGTGAAGAAGTTTCTCAACTTTGCAAGGACTAGTTCAAATCCTCTAAATGGTTCTCCTTAATAATTCGCCAAAATTACATAGTAGATATCTACACGATTCTCCTGACTGATAGAAAACATAACATCACAATCAGTACTAATTATTCACCAAATTAGATATTTTTTGAAGGGTAAACTGTGGGGGAGTTCCCCACAACACTTCATTTTCATTTTATAAGAGAGAAAAAAGGCAGATATTTGAAGGGGGTGCGAAAGGAAACACCAAATTAGATGTTATAGATGGATGCCTCTACATGGTTGTCCAAACATATTAGGAAACAATGCCAAAGTAAACACAGCAATCTGTATTAAATTGTTATTAAATGATTCAATGAAATGGCATGCCACAATATGCATAGTTTTCCTTTCCATGTTCCTCCAGTATTAGTAGTTACTCTTCGAAAATATTCAAATAAAAGAGTAACACTATTCAAAAATTACTTTCACAAGTATATTAGTGAGCACACATGGTTCCGCTAATTCAATTTAGTGCACAATCCTATTGCTCCCTAGAAGAACGCAGAGAGACAGCAAAAACAGGAAACCAATTTCTAATATAATTTCATTTTACAGGCAAGAGTAAGAATTTGAGATAATTCAGTTGAAACAATAAAGGTTTGCCATACGTTCAACATATTAACACACTCTAAATTTACTTAAGATGCCGAAGCGCAGAACGACTTCAATACTGGTTGGCACTACGCAGTTAAAGTCTTAAGGCCATTGCGCCTGAAGGTGGTTTGCATAGTAACATATCAACAGCACCTGAATCTTTTACAGGGAAAGAGAGATGACTTACCAGTAGCAATCATTACTCCAACAATTGCCGAGATAACCGTGGCAGAAATGGCGAAGACAGCAACTGACACTGCTCCAATATACACTGCAACTACGCAAGCAAAGAAGATAGCCAAAAACCCTCCGGCAGCCGCCAATGACATCAGGACCGAGACAATGACGGCATTAGCGGTTGCAACCAGCAGGAAGAACATGAAAATGAGGAGGCCAGTCAATGCTATGAGCGTGGTGCTCCCGACCTGCCACATTAGGAGCAGACGAAGTCAGGATAATTAAATCCCTGAGAAATTTCAGTTATTCCTAAAGATGATGCAACCGAGGAAGCATGTGAGGAAGCACAAAATAAATGCCACCTCAAATTATGGTAACGATGCACAAATCAGGCTCTGATGGGTTGAGGTAACTATGAGATCTCCATGCACTTTGACTAAACTTAGACCAGTCCCAGTACATAGTTTCATAGCACAGTTAACAAGACTGAGAAAGGTAATTGTACCGACTAAGTTTCACATGGTACCGACTGAGTTTCACACGATGAAACTCCTCTCTCACACATGAAACTCCATCCTTCTCTCTCATCGCCATGTCAGCAAAATTGATGAGATGGCATAGAATTTAATGCCATGAAACTCTACATGAAACTCCCATTGGAACTGGCCTTAGAACTCAACCGATTCTTTATTTCTCTCCACAGGACTTGCACAATAACAGAATTTAGCATTGCAAAAGGGCAAGTTGACAACTGTGACATCAAAGGCTACAAATCTAGAGCAAGATCGTTACTACTAGGCAACCGTCTGTAAGGCTAGTATTTAAGTTGCGCACACCAATTACAAAACCCAGTCAATCAAATTTAGTGAAAAGAGGCAGGGAAACCTATGCTCATTGGACGGATCAGGGAAGTCGCCAGCGAATGGGCGCACGCGGGGGGGCGGGGCTCACCGAGATGACGAAGATGGCGCGGAGTCCGCTGCCGCGCCTGGTCCACTCGAGCAGGTCCCGCGCCGAGTTCCGCGACGCCCCCCGCAGCCGCGGGGCTGCCTCGCAGGACGCCGCCCGCAGCCGCCCGAGCAGCGGCTCGCCGCAGCCCGGGGACGACCAGACCCCGTCGAGGAAGCCGCGGACCACCCCGGGGAGCGTGTCCTCCCCCTCCTCCTCGCCGCCGCCGGAGACGACGTCCACGGGGCCCGCGGCGGAGGCGGCCTCGCCGTTGGCCGCGGGCTTGGCGGGCCCGTCCACATCCATCTGGTTGGGCGGTGAGGGGGGAGTCAATGCCACTGGTCGGTCGGCGTCGGCGAGACGAGGGGGCAGACGGATTGGGGGAGGAGATGCGCTGGATTTTAACTGGAAGGGGGATTGGGGGACACGTGGCGGGTGGGGTGGCCGGCCGCGCGCCACGTAGGCTGCTCGGTGGGGCCCCGCCTCGGCTCGCGTCACGCATTGAAGCTGAAGGCAAGGCTGAAGTGACCCGAACTGATGGGCTGGGCCGGGTGGGACGTTCCTACTGGCCGAGGGAGCGCGTTTCGAGCGTTCGCTGTGACGTGTGGCCGCCGCTTGCGGTTCGGATCAGGTCGAGCTGAATTATTCGGCGGAGACGTTTGTGAGTGGTCAGGTTACGAACGAATGAGGCGAGAAGTGTCGGCAGCGTCTTCAATTTTTGTGACCGCGACATTATTAACGTATCGGAATTTCTACTTAATGACGTTATGTATTAATTTTTTAGTGTTTTAGAGCGCAAGCACCGCCTTAAGAAAGACATCGGAACGTTTACAGCGCAGTATTGGTAGGACCTTCTGCCAGCAAAGATTAGACTCCATTTAGATGTCGATATTGGAGAATTTGATATTGAATTGGGTTCAATACCAAAACATCTATGGTACTGAAATGGCCAGAAATCGAATTCTATTATTTGGATGACCATTACATTGGACCTTGAAATCCTAAGAAGCAAAACAATTCAATTCCTGTTTGGATGTATAAACATGGAATTGAAAGAGGAGGGAGTAGAAGAGGACATCGCCGCGGACCGAGGAGAGGCCGCCGCACCTCCGTTGTCGACCTCGAGGCCGAATCAATCTCCGTCGCGCCGCACTGAGGGGAGCAGGGCAGGGCTCGGTGGAGGAGGCCAAGAGCGGCACGGAGGAGCGCCATGCCAGGCCGGTGGTGGTGGAGCAGAGCGGAGCAGGACGCGGCGGCGGAGAGGAGTGGAGCAGAGTGGAGGGACCAACGTGGCAGCGAAGGGACCGGTGTGGTGGCTTTGAGGCGCAAAGGAGCAGAAGGGGACCGGCGCAGTGGCTTCGGCGCGCGAGAAAGAGGGAAAGGGAGAGGCGGCAGCGGTCCTGGGGGCGGTTGGACCCGGCGGAGGGCCGGTGGGCGCTACTGCTGGTGCCGCCCGAGCCGGTGGAGAAGGGAAGGAGCGGGGATCTGTAGGAGCGGCGGCGCAGGACCTGCAGGAGCGACGGGGCACAGGTGATGCAGGATCGGCAGAAGCGGTGGCGCAGGACCTGCAGGAGCGGCAGGGCACAGGTGATGCAGGATCGGCAGGAGCGGCGGTGCAGGACCTACAAGTGGCCGCCGTGGGCGGGGAGCAGGGAGGTTGGAGCGGGGAGGAAGAGGGAGCGGGGAGCAGGGAGAGGGGCGCGAGGAGGAAGAAAGATGCGGGGAGGGGAGGAGGGCGATTCCAGTCAATGCGGAGGAGGAGCGCTCAACATTGTGAGAGAGGCTGCGGTTGGACGCCGAATACCATTCGGTATTGGAGCAAATTTCCAGTACCAATTTCTAAAGCATCCAAACAGCTGATATTCGGTGCTTCCAATGCCAATTCTGAATTATAGGCTTCAATGTCTACATCCAAATAGGGCATTACAGTTTTTGGCCACCAGCCATCGCAACATCACAACACCCAGAACCACACTAGAAAGTCCTATTAAAGCGAAAGCAAAAACTGCAGGATCCGCATAAACAGAACGAGCTCACCGAGCATTTCGGCTCCTGCTTCATCAGAAGTTGTCCCCCACCTTGGCGTACTGGTTCGAGGCATGATCCAGGAAGCCCTCCTTGTCGATGTAGCTCATCAATCCTTCAGAGGCTTCCACAATGTCCAGCTCCAGTTGTGATGGCGCTAGTAGGCCACCCATTCCATGGGCATGCCATGCTTCAGCCAGAACTTCTCCTAGGTCTGACGGCTATTTGGTTTAGCTTGCCTATACAGCCATCCATATTGCTCCTCTCCTTCTCCAGGCACAAAACTGTCCAGTTCTGTGCCATAATAGATATTCTCATCAGCACCAGCCTGATATCCCTCTAGGAAGCATTCTGAAAGCATAACTTATTTCTCAATTTCCAAATACCCCACAAGGTCGCAGAAGTAAGAACATTATGAACTAGAAACCTTTTATTACTCAACCACATTCTACCAATAGATTCAAAGCCATTTCCCACCTCAAAATCAAAACACTCAGCAATGCGAGTCCAAACTTGCTTGGCTACTACACAATCGAAGAACAGATGATGAATCGACTCTCTATCAGAGCAAAATAACCAGGATATATCATCAAGTTTTTTCATGATACTCAGGTTATCTCTCATTAACACTTAGTTTCTAGACAACAACCAAAGGAAAAAATGCACCCTGGGGGGTATTTTTAGCTACGAAACAGTAGGAACATGAACTGGAGTGACACCCCTAAAGTTAATAATTCTGTAGAGAAGTATACACACCATTTGAAGAGAATTGAGCATTCTCTTTGTTGACGCCAGATTTTGACACGTGTTGAATCGGCGTCAGGAAGAGAAGAGACCGGCCGATGCGGCAGATTTGAAAGCTACAGTTGGGAATCGGCCGATTCAGGCTACAGTTGGGGATCGGCCGATGGGCGAAGCAGTCTGCGCCAGCAGTTAGGGAGATGAAGCTATTGGAATCCCAACAGGAGATCCCAGTCAAAAGTGGCCTGATGTTGGTCAAAGGAACGATGCCGACTCGGTCGAGAAGCAATGGAAAGAATCCTGATTGGATTAGGAGATGGCGGCAGAAGATTCTGCGGGAGCCCGTTTCCTTTATGAAAATATTATAGATATAGTAGTTTTCTATTTAAATCAAGTTTGTAACGAATCATAATCGATCAGGAGTTCTGGTCCTAGGATATAAATAGGAGTCGTCAGGGCTTTGTAAAAATATACATCAATCAATCAACAAAACAATCTACTTTTTTATCGCACTTTACTTTCAAGTCGGCGACTTCGCCAATACTTTTTCTTCTTTCACGAGTTCGTACGGATTGGCAGGGCTGCATTGACTCGATCTCCGGCCAATTGGTAGGTTCCGCTTATCGAATAACATATGAGCTTTAACTTCGGGCGCATCGCCGTGGTTTCGTTTGGATTTATTCACCAGTTATCGATATTTACTAGAATTATAGATTTTACCTGTTGTTCTAGTATTATCACCAGTTATCCAACTTGAGATTGAAACTATCGGCTTTATCATCGCTCTTCCTCGTTCATTGTTATACAGCCGATTAGATCTATTTCAAGTGTTGCATCTGTAATAATTGTCTAAGTTGCTACAGCAGTTTTCTTTGCAATTATTACGTGATTATCGGGTGATCCATAGCCGGTCATCTTCATAGCAAATCGGCCGATTCGCCGATACGCTTTTCGGGACAGATCGGAACCTCAGCCGATCAGGACGCCCGGAATTTAATACTTTTATTTCCTTGTCAATCAACAGGTCAGATTGACTGGCACGCCGCGCGAACCGCACCAGGGCAATAACCCGAACAGAAGCTAAGCAGATTCTCCCGGGTCGTGTGTCCGACGCTGAAGGTCATCGGCCGATTTTTAGCGCCAACACACTTTTGGCACGTCCGGTGGGACCACTTCAAGTTCCAATATGTCAAAGACCACCGAAGTTTCTGAGAACAACATTATTGAGGTCACGGAAGCAGATCTCAAGGACGACCAGAAAGAGGAACTGGCTAAACATCTAGAGGATTACAAAAGGATGTATCTGCAGTCTTTCAGTCATACCAGAAGCGGGGAGGCAATCAAGAAAGCTCCTCTTCCAGTCCCCCGCCATATCACCATCGCTGAGGATTCGGGCAAGATGTCTGATATGATTCAACAGTCCGTCTATCAGGCTTTCATCGACCAATCCTCGGTAATGAACAACACGGTGTATAACGCCGTCATTAGTTCTCTGGTCAGCGGAGCAGCTCAAGGATATCAGGGGCCAGCATACGCCCCACCTATTGTACCTCCAGCCAGAAGCTTACCAGGCACGTCCCACTCGGCTCCTCAGCCGATGTCGACGGAACGCGAAGGATACAACACTTCGTTGCCTCCAGTGTCTCCAAGGTATAACGGTGCACCATGTTTCCGATCGCAAGCGCCGCTTCAGCCTGTCCAGATTGCTTCTGTGCAATCGCTGCCCTCAAACTCAGTGCCTTGGGGGGCATCAGCAACGACAGTTTTTTCCGATCAATCAACCGGACATGGGAGCTATCCGATCCAGGCGTCGTTCCATTCGGCCGTTCGGCCGACGGTCCCTCAGTATCAACCAGCCACGTCAGAAATCGGCAGGGGGGTAGACGTTGTAGAAGCACTCAGAAGAACGGCGCCGATGACGATGTACGATGGGGCGGCGGATCCGCTTTGCCATCAACTGTCAACTGCTCGGACGGTCGTAACGCAACAGAATCCGCAACACGCTTCGACCCATCACCCAGCCGTACCGCCGCCAATCCTCCAACATATGCCGGCACCCCGAACAGCTGTTCATCAGCAGCAAGTGGATTGGACGGCGAGAATAGCGGAAGTAATTCAGGACCAATTCGGGTTGAAGCCGAAAGTGCAGACTTATACGTACAAGACGCCATATCCATCGGCCTACGACCTACTGCCGTTTCCCCACCGGTACAAAGTTCCTGACTTTACCAAGTTTTCGGGGCTGGATGACACCTCTACCGTGGAGCACATTAACAGATTTATCATCCAGTGCGGGAAAGCCGCCACACAAGATGCTCTGAGGGTGCGTCTGTTCTCATCGTCTCTATCTGGATCGGCCTTCCAATGGTTCACTACCTTGCCACCCAATTCCATCGTTACTAGGGCCGATCTAGAAAAGCAATTCCATAAGTACTTCTACGCGGGAGTATACGAGATGAAGCTTTCGTATTTGACCAGCCTCAGGCAGAGGAGCGATGAACCAGTAACTGGATATATACAGAGGTTTAGAGAGGTCAGAAACAAATGCTATACCCTAGCTCTGACCGATGCCCAGTTGGCCGATATCGCTTTCCAAGGCCTCCTGCCACAAATCAAGGAGAGGTACGCCTCACAAGAACTTGAGAGCTTAAGTCAGATCGTTCACCGATGGGCCGGTCAGGAAATGCGTCCGTTTGAGCAGCGGAGGAATTTCTAGAAAAAAGTGGCATATTTGGAAGGGTCTGAATCGGAGGAAGAGGAAGAAATCGGCCTAGCAGAGTGGAACAAAGGGAAGAAGCCAATATCGTGTCCTTTTGGAACGAGGGAACCAGAAGCGTTCGGCTTTGACACATCAAAGGCCAATAAAATTTTTGACTTACTACTCCAGGAAGGGCAGATCAAGCTCGCACCATACCATACCATTCCTTCGGCCGATCAGCTCAAAAAGATGAAGTACTGCAAATGGCACAACGCTACATCTCATGACACAAATGAGTGCAAGATCTTCCGTCAGCAGATACAGTCGGCCATCGAGCAAGGAAGACTCAAGTTCGAAATCCCGGCAAAACCGGCAAAACCGATGAAGATTGATCAGCATCCTTTCCCGGCTAACATGGTTGACACGGAAAGAAACTCACTTCAAACCAAGGTGCTGACGTCGGAATCGGCTAGAAGGAGCGGCGTCGTGGATCCCAGGAAGCAAGTCACGGTGGATGATGTCAAAGGGAAAAGACGGGCTGAAGATGAGGGCGAAGGATCAGAACGATCGCGTAGGCCCGTCACTTCCCAATTCTTACTCAGCAAATACCGGCGGCAGTAGGAACGGTCGAGATACCACGATGAGATGATACGCCGACACGAGGATCATTGGTGATGTCCGTTCTTCATCCATTGCTGGGAAAACGATCTCAGATTGTCATCAGCCGATGACTATCCTAAGTGCAGCGGACCAAGTCGCAATGATCGCCCGTTCAAAAGATCGCGCTCCAGAGACAGAAGATCAGAGCCGATCAGCAGAAATTGGCGCGAACATGAAGGTCGGCGCCTTTCAGTGCATGATCGGCTGGGGGGCAGAGTTGACCGGTATCACCGGTCGAAAGGCAGGATCAACCAGTAGGAGCGACTGGGGGGCAGAACCAGCGTACACGATCGGCTGGAAGAAATGGCTGATGCTAGGGTGTCAGATGAAAACCCTCTAGGGAGGAAACCAGACTGGGAGCGCGCCAAACCGTCGGACAAACCAATAAACCCCAGGTGGTGCTTTGATGGACTGTCTAAATCCCAAAAATGAAGGATCCAACGCCTGCGCCAATGGGAACAACAAGAGGAGGAATAGAGGCAGGTGCTGGATAAGAAAAACGACAGGTCTCGGGTCTGGCGCCCCAAGAAAAATAACAACAAGGAGGTTGACAATCAAGAATCGGCAGCTAATGTCAACATGATGTTCATATTGCCGATGGAGTTCATGGCACCTGCCGATCGAGATAAGGCGACAAGGATGGAGGAGCAGATGGCGCAGTTTGTTTTGGAGCCGATGACAGCCACCTTTGAGAAACCAGAAGACGAAAAGCGGCAACATCTCAAGGCACTATTTCTCAAAGGGCACGTTAACGGACGACCCGTTACCAGGCTACTAGTGGATGGAGGCACCGCAGTCAACATCATGCCATATGCCATGTTCCGGAAGTTAGGCAAAAGTGACGAAGACTTGACCAAAACGGACATGATGCTCAAAGACTTCGAAGGCAACGTGTCTCCCGCCCGCGGAGCGCTCTGCGTCGACCTCACCATCAGCAGTAAGACTCTTCCCACTACTTTCTTTATTATTGATGGTAAGGGGTCCTACAACATGTTGCTCGGTCGCGATTGGATACACGCGAATTGTTGTGTCTCGTCTACAATGCACCAGTGCCTTGTGCAGTGGGTTGGCGACAGTACAGAGATAGTCACCGCCGATCCCACCTACAGTGTTGCGGCGGCCGACACGCAACAATGGAGCTGTGAACACGTCAAATGTATATCCGGCAGGACTTGAGATACTGATTTCCTGAAAGTGTCCGATTTTAGTCTACAGCCGATCCAAGCAGTCGGCTCTGAAGATTCAGAATAGATGGATCAGTTCGTCCGAGAAGACGGAAAGCTTGGGCATGGATTTACGTCGGCCGATTCATTGGAGATGGTGGATTTAGGAGATGGTAGCAAGCCAAGGCCGACGTATATTAGTGCTAGCTTGGATCCCGGATACAAGTGTAAATTGACAAGTTTATTAAAAGAATTCAAGGATTGCTTTGCTTGGGAATACCATGAGATGCCTGGTCTAGACCGGTCCATTGTTGAACACCAGTTGCCTATAAAATCAGGATATCAGCCATATCAGCAGCCTGCACGACGGTGCAACCCCAAAGTTCTACCTGATATAAAGGCCGAGATCACAAGATTGATTGAAGCAGGATTTATTCGGCAGTGCCGTTACGCCGAATGGATTTCTAATATTGTACTTGTATATTAAAAGAACGGAAAGTTGCGCGTATGCATCGAGTTCAGGAACCTAAATCAGGCTAGATGCTGCCGCAGGATACAAAGTCATCAGTTTCATGGATGGTAATGTTGGGTACAATCAAATATTAATGGCTGAAGAAGATATTTCGAAGACAGCTTTCAGGTGTCCGGGTCACCTCGGTCTATTCGAGTGGGTTGTAATGACCTTTGGGTTAAAGAACGCCGGTGCTACATATCAGCGGGCCATGAATTATATCTTTCACAAGCTCATTGGTGTATCGGTGGAAATTTACATCGACGATGTTGTGGTCAAGTCGAAAGGTCATCAGGAACATCTGGCCGATTTACAAGAAGTACTGGAGTGCACAAGGAAGCATGGGTTGAAAATGAACCTGAACAAGTGTGCATTCGGTGTATCGGCCGGGCAATTCTTAGGATTCATGGTCCATGAGCGCGGGATAGAGGTTAACCGGAAGACCATAGACGCCATCAACAAAGTTGTATCCCCACAGAATAAAACTGAGCTACAATCCCTCATCGGCACGGTCAATTTTATTAGAAGATTCATATCCAACTTGTCCGGGCGTATTCAAGCTTTCACTCCTTTGTTGAAGTTGAAGCCCGATCAGGAATTCATGTGGGGAGAAGGACAACGCAAAGCATTAGAAAATATCAAGCAATATCTGATTTCGCCACCGGTGTTAGTCCCGCCACAGCCCGGTAAGCCGTTCAAATTATACTTATCGGCTGATGAACAAGCTATTGGATCGGCGTTGGTACAAGAGTTCGAAGGGAAAGAACGGGTGGTATATTATGTCAGCAGAAGACTCCTGGACGCCAAAACAAGATATTCCCCGGTGGAACGGCTGTACCTGTGTTTATACTTCTCGTGTACCAAGCTCAGGCATTATTTGTTATCGGCAGAGTGCATAGTCGTATGCAAAGATGATGTGGTGAAATATATGCTATCACTGCCGATTTTGAAAGGAAGGATTGGAAAATGGATATTAGCTCTGTCAGAGTTCGACTTAAGGTACGAATCGGCTAAGGTTGTCAAGGGTCAGGTCATGGCCGATTTCGTGACTCAACATTGTGGACCGGAAATTGCTGTCGTTGAACCGGTGCCATGGACTTTGTATTTCGATGGTTCTTCGTGTGGAGCCGGATCGGGAATCAGTATCGTTCTTGTATCGCCTCGAGGGGCAAGCTATGATTTCTCTCTGCCGATAGAAGCATCCGCAACCAACAACCAGGCGGAATACCGAGCCGTCCTAAAAGGTATCCAATTGTTGAGGGAAGTCAAAGCTGATGCAGTCAAAATTTTTGGGGATTCCATGCTCATCGTAGATCAGTTAATGGGGAAATCTGAATGCAAAGATGATATCTTAAGGATTTACTATGAAGATTGCCTCCAGCTGTTAAAGGAATTCAAGTCTGCAATAATCGAGCACATCCCTAGAAATTACAATGAAGAGGCCAATAGGCTAGCCCAACACGCGTCCGGATATCGGCCGATTCAAGGAGCTATGATTTTGGAGCTCGCGACCGATGATTGGCGAAAGGAGATTGCCGATTACTTGAAGGATCCGTCCCATAAGGTGGATCGGCGAGTGCGTTTCCAGGTCACAAAATATGTGTTACTTGAAGACGATTTGTTTTACCGGACGATTGATGGGGTTCTTCTCAAATGCCTGGGAACGGAAGAAGCAAAGGTCCTGATGGGGGAAATCCATGAAGGCATATGTGGAGCCCATCAATCGGCTCACAAGATGAAATGGATGATCAGAAATAATGGGTATTATTGGCCGACGATTCTTGAAGATTGTTTCAAATATTATAAAGGTTGCCAAGACTGTCAGAAGTTTGGTAATGTGCAGCGCGCGCCAGCTTCGGCTATGAATCCGGTAATCAAGCCGTGGCCGTTCAGAGGTTGGGGAATAGAGCTCATCGGGCAGATTCACCCTCCATCGAGCAAAGGGCATAAGTTTATATTGGTAGCCACTGATTATTTTACTAAATGGGTGGAGGCAGTTCCGTTAAGGACCATGACATCGGCCGATATGATCGAGTTCGTTAAGAACCACATTGTTTATCGATTCGGTATTCCTCAGACTATCATAACTGATCAAGGAACGATGTTCACCTCAGGAGAATTTGGAGAATTCGCCGCCGATATGGGAATTAAATTGTTGAATTCTTCTCCGTACTATGCTCAAGCCAATGGCCAGGCCGAATCGTCCAATAAGGGGATAATCAAGTTGATCAAGAGGAAGATAGAGGAACAACCCAAGAAGTGGCACATGTCTTTGGTTGAATCTCTATGGGCTTATACGATGGCTTGCCACGGGGCCACTAAGATATCTTCTTATCAGTTGGTATATGGTCACGAGGCAGTCTTGCCTTGGGAATTAAGGATGGGGTCAAGGCGTATATCGCTTCAAGATCAGTTGACGGCCGATGACTATTCCTTCCTCATGAATGATGAGCTCGATGACTCGGCGGGTCAGCGGTTGAGGGCCCTGATTAGCATCGAAGAAAACAAGAAAAGGGTAGCCAGGTGGTATGACAAGAAGGTCAAGGTTAAACAATTCTCCCAAGGAGATCTGGTATGGAAGTTGGTGCTGCCAATAGGGTCTAAAGATCCCAAATTCGGTAAATGGTCGCCCACTTGGGAAGGGCCGTATAGAATCGGCTGATATGCTCCGGGAAATGCATATATACTAGAAACTATCGAAGGGGAAGAATTCACAAGAACCTTAAACGGAAGATATCTGAAGAGGTACTATCCAAGCATATGGGTAGGTGCATAACTTACGGTAAGATGCATCAAGACAACATGGCCGACTCCTATCAGCTTTTACCTATATAGCCGATGTAAAAATGGCATCGCCTTAAGGAGGAAACATTTTGATTTGGTCTAACCGATTCATTATTCGGTGAAAACAGCAGAGTACATGGCCGACATAGTACAAGTCGCCCTTAGAATAAAAAGTACCAATATATCTACTGATCACGCTTTTTCTTGAACTCTCTCTCGATCCGGCCTAGTTTTATCAGAAGACGGATGCTCTTCTCCTCCAGATCCTCCATGGCGGCTTCAGCCTCGACTTGATGAGGGAGTGGATGGCTCCTGTCAAGAGGTGGTTGGGATGCTCCTGCCGCGGCATCTTCAAGGGCAACTGAGCAAGGGAGTGGATGACTCCTTTCAGTTGGTGGTCGCTTGGAGCAATGAGCGTCTATATGGTCCCAGATTTTCTGGATATTAGTAGGAACATGACCTTTGAGTTCTTTAGAGTGAGCTCTTATCAGATCTATGTCCGCCTGCGACAGTGGTTCGTCTGAATGCATAACTTCAATCGCTCGTTCCAGATTGGGACTAAGGTGTTTTGGCTAAAATGGGGCAAACAACTACTCAGTATCAGAGCGATTGAGATGTCAAGAGAGGAAATAGAAGAGGGTTCGTACCTGGTTGACAGAGAAGGAGGAAGATGAAGAAGACATCTTGATGTCCAACCTGGGAAGATAGAGATTGAATTATTGGAGGAGAAGAAGATGGGTAATGCAGATGCCTCTGGAAACGATGTGGGATCTCGTACTTACAGAAGGAAGGGGGTAAAGAGATGGTAGGATGCGTCCTATCAGAGTAAAAGCGTTCATAAATGAAAAGCTGCAAAAGAAGACGGTCCAAGTTCGAATCAGCACGTCAACATTAAGAGGGCATTGAATGTTTACAGGATTCTTTACAATTCACCCAAGGAGGCAATTAATGGTCGCAATCGCTCTTTGCCTAATCTGATCGGCCGAGTCTAATACTCTTTGGTCGTCATCGGCTGATCCGGGAATTTCTGGCATATGACGATGAAGTTTTATTGCTTCACGGGCCAGGTTGTGTCTTTCTTGCTTCAGCTCGGCGATCACAGATGGAAGGTCTTGGAGTCTCTTTTCTTCAGCAGCTATATCCTTGGTCACCTGCTCCATTTCTTTAGCTAGCTCTGCCCTTCGCCGTTTCAGGCGATCTATTGTGCCGACGATATCTGGGCGGGAATTCTCGAGGAGATTGATCCGTTGATGCACTTCTTGGGCTCGGTGTTTGTGAGAATCGGCTTCCTCCCGGGTCTTCGCTAGCTTGGCACGATCGGCCACATGGCGCAGGGCCCTGAACACTGAAGTCTGTATCGACTCTATGTATGCAGCAGGTTCCAGAGTCTTTGTCGCTTCCTCTGGAATTCGGCCTCTGATGTCATTGAGAAGTCGCCGAATCGATGAGGCATCTCCCACTAATCGGCCGATATCGTCTTGAAGGAGAGTTCGCATACTCTCGAGCTTGGCACGGACATCATCAGGAATTGAGCTCGACATGACTTGGTGTGAAGCGACTTCTTCATCGTCAGATAGGGGAACCGCGAAAGAAAAAAGGCTGTTATTAGGAGTATCTTGCTCCTATGAAAGAATAAAGACAAGGATTAGCAGATAGTAAAGGGGAATCGGCCGATTTGGGTGATAGGTTTCTTACCTCTTTGAAGCGGATTTCTCATGCTTGTGCCGGCGGGAGTGCCACCCTCGTCTCAGGAACCGGTGCGACCGGCTCATCAAAAGAGGAGGACTCGACGACTATCAATGCCCTGCTCGGGCCGGCTTCCTGAAAAGGTATGGGAAACAGATTTTATGAGTATACTGCGAATAGTTAAGTCTGATGATATGAGATACCTGCCATACCTCTGTGAGTCTTCCGGCCGATGTTTGTTGGGGGGGTACAGTCAACGCACCCAGATTGGTCTGCATCAAAATCGGTTATGTTTTGTTGAATATCAAGAAATTGAGTTAAGAGATTCCCTACCTCGGTGAGGAGAGTTGTTGGCGTTTCGGCTTCCGCTCGGGACGTGGCCGATTGCTGCGGGGATTGCGCGGGAGCAATTTGTGCAGCCTGGCAAAAGGAAGAGGTTAATATTGATAGAATACTTAAAGATATGTGAAGTATGCGAGGTTACCTAAACAATTTCTACCAGCAGTGATGCAGCGGCCGCTCCAACTTCTGTGGCAGTCTGGGGATTGACCTCCTCGGTAATCGACAAAGCTGGAGTAGGTGGGGTTTCAGCCGATACTGCCGCCGATTGATTAGTTAGTCCTATGCGGGCACGTACTCGGCGGCTTGTCTTCTTTAAGGCAGGCCTTTTCGGCGTTTGCTTCCATCGACCGCTGGCGATGTCTTTGATGGTCGGAGCGTGATAGCCGATAAGTGGAAATGGTGTGTATGGGCGATTGCTCTCTATCGGCCTACCACTTCGGCTCCGCATCGGAGGAATTTGACTTTCAGACTGAAAAGAGAAATACAAGTTAGCGGTGAGATTGTAGCATGGAAAGGGACGATATTGAAATCGGCTAGGAGAAAGGTAATACCGCTGCACTTGAATCGATGTTGTCTGGGTCCAAACTGTTACAATATGTTGATGGAGACGAACAGAAGAGGTACTGCTTCCATTCTGCCCACCACAGTTTGAATTGTTGGACGGCAAAAGGGGCCACCATCCAGTTGTTTAGGTCGATGGTACTGGAGTCTGGCACTAAGTTGCACAGTCGATTGTAGTCGAGACTCTTGGTCAGTTCATCTCGAAATTTTGCTCGGCCGGCAAAGTAGACTTGAATCGGCAGTTGACCAAAGCCAAATTGCCGTGCTGCGACCGATGGATTGTAAAATTCATAGGTGGGGAAATCTTTTCCAGAAAAGAAGTTGGCCGGTAAAATCCCTGACTTGATCAGGATATCCATGAGATCACCGTCAAAAGTATTGGATGATGAATCATAACAGACGGGAAGCTCGAAAATCAGCCCTGTTGTCTGATATGGATACCAACTGATAGTCTCTTTACTGAAGCCGTTGTAGAAACATCTGAAGTATTCGGCCGTTCGGGTGGCAGTGAATTGACAACCATGAAAGGCCGATGCTGCTTCTCCAAAAGAGGTACAACGTCATCGTATGGTGGGGTTTTCCTCTGACTCGATATTGGGAAAGGTTTTGGTCTCTATTTGCTGCTGGGAGACCTTGCTCATGTATAAGTTGAGCCAGAGGGTGATGAACCACCAAGGACCACCAGGATTGCCAATAGGCTCCCCTTTTGATAATTTGACGCCGATTTGGTGCATCATATGGTAGGCCGATCCTAACAGATGTTTCCCAAGGGGGATGGCCGATCCTAGTGACAGAGCTTCTGCCAGAGCTTGTGTATTGGATGAAGGACCAACTGCTCTGCCACAGAAGAAGTGCTTCTCTAGCCACATCATTAAGAACGTTGTATGTTCTCTCTCTGAAATCGTCCCGGTCCTCATATTTTTGCTGATATACCCCTTCCACCCGCCGATTCCTTTTGTCTCTAGCCGATGGGTTGGTTTGATCAGATAATCAAAGGGTGTATCAGGGGAGGAGATATCAAGGCCGGTCAACATCAGAACATCGGCCAGGGTTGGAGTCATTGGTCCGTGCCCAAAGAGAAACGCGTTGAGCGCGTCGGACCAGAAATAAGAGGCCGCTATTACTAAGGGTTCATTTTTCTCCATTTGGGACAGAGAGAGATCGATGCACTGGCTGATTTTTAACTCATCCCACTAAACTCTCTTGGACTTGGCTAATCTGTGGTACCATTCTTTCCATCCAGGGGTTTCATTTGGCCAAGATCTAAAAGCACCTGCCCACTGACCCAAATCCATGGGTGATTGCTTGAAAGGAATTTTATGGGTTTCTAGGTTGATCAAATCGGTTGGATCTGGATTCCCCATGGGACCTAAGCAGATGAGACCGGGGGTTTCAGAAAGGGGAATAGTAATCTGGTGCCTAAATGCCTAAAAAAGAGGGAAAAAGGAGAAAACTGAGAATGGATCTAGAAAGTACTTGAGCAGTAAAAAGTAGAAGGGGAAAGTTTCGGATGATTACTTCAAGTTCCTCCGGGATGAAACTCATCGTCGCCGATGGAGTCACCAATGGAGCCGCCGATGGGACCACCGTCACTGAGGAAGTTGTCAGCGGAACCTCTGTGGTTGGTGAAGTTGCCGATGGCACCGCCATTGGAAGGATGGAGCAGATTGCAGGCAAGAGAAAAATCGCCGGAGGATGCGGTTGGAGACCGAGAGGGCGCAGGAAGAAGATGAACAGTGATTCGCTGTGAGAAAATTACTAGGCTCGTGGAGAAAGAGTGGCGGAAAATGCCGGTACTTAAGGACAATCCGAGAGAGAAAGGGTAAAGGTGGGATTTTTGCCACGCCGTCTACATGAATTCCAGGGGAACAGTTGTCTCAAGCGCCTGATTCGAGAAGATTGCAATCATCATGTAGAAGACCGCGAAACGGAAGGAGATTTTTACTGCGCTCGTTTCGAAGGGAAGATTAAAGAAAAGTGTTTCGAAGTAAAAATTATGTTTTACTCCGAAACTGGGGGGCATGTGTTGACGCCAGATTTTGACACGTGTTGAATCGGCGTCAGGAAGAGAAGAGACCGGCCGATGCGGCAAATTTGAAAGCTACAGTTGGGAATCAGCCGATTGAGGCTACAGTTGGGGATCGGTCGATGGGCGAAGCAGTCTGCGCCAGCAGTTAGGGAGATGAAGCTATTGGAATCCCAACAAGAGATCCCAGTCAAAAGTGGCCTGATATTGGTCAAAGGAACGATGCCGACTCGGTCGAGAAGCAATGGAAAGAATCCTGATTGGATTAGGAGATGGCGGCAGAAGATTCTGCGGGAGCCCGTTTCCTTTATGAAAATATTATAGATATAGTAGTTTTCTATTTAAATCAAGTTTGTAACAAATCGTAATCGATCAGGAGTCCTGATCCTAGGGTATAAATAGGAGTCGTCAGGGCTTTGTAAAAATATACATCAATCAATCAACAAAACAATCTACTTTTTCATCGCACTTTACTTTCAAGTCGGCGACTTTGCCAATACTTTTTCTTCTTTCACGAGTTCGTACGGATTGGCAGGGCTGCATCGACTCGATCTCCGGCCAATTGGTAGGTTCCTCTTATCGAATAACATATGAGCTTTAACTTCGGGCGCATCGCCGTGGTTTCGTTTGGATTTATTCACCAGTTATCGATATTTACTAGAATTATAGGTTTTACCTGTTGTTCTAGTATTATCACCAGTTATCCAGCTTGAGATTGAAACTATCAGCTTTATCATCGCTCTTCCTCGTTCATTGTTATACAGCCGATTAGATCTATTTCAAGTTTTGCATCTGTAATAATTGTCTAAGTTGCTCCAGCAGTTTTCTTTGCAATTATTACGTGATTATCGGGTGATCCATAGCCGGTCATCTTCACAGCAAATCGGCCGATTCGCCGATACGCTTTTCGGGACAGATCGGAACCTCAGCCGATAAGGACGCCCGGAATTTAATACTCTTATTTCCTTGTCAATCAACAGGTCAGATTGACTGGCATGCCGCGCGAACCGCACCAGGGCAATAACCCGAACAGGAGCTAAGCAGATTCTCCCGGGTCATGTATCCGACGCTGAAGGTAATCGGCCGATTCCTGGCCGATTTTTAGCGCCAACACTCTTCAAAAGAGAAATTGATGGTTAAAGCAAGCTGAACTACTTCCAGCCACTCATTCATCAACTTCTCATTCACTGTTCTTCTAAAAGTACATTCAAGGTTGACCCATCCCAAACTTCACGAACGGTGCTTGACTTTTCATTAACTATCTCATATAAACTCCAAAATTGAATGGCCAAGCTGGAAGACCCAAGCCAGTTGTCTTCCCAAAACTTGTCCTTTTGCCATTCCCTATTTTCCACCTATATCCTAGTCTCGCAGCACTAGCTGCCCATATTACCCCATTAAAGAAATTTGAAGCTCCACTAGTATTTGTTTGCAAAATATTAGGCTAGCAGGTTTTATACTTAAAGTCCATTATCTCTTTTCGGAGTTTATCGTTGTCAAGTTGATATCTACGCAGCCAGGAACCTAGCAAATACAAGTTCAAATCTCTCAAGTTAGGTATACCTACACCACCAAACTCCTTGCACATGGACACTGTCTCCCAGTTAACAAGATGATATCTATGTTTCTCGACTGAGTCATCCCATAAGAAATTGGCCATATGGGTGTTTAACAGCTGCAAAGCCCATTTGGGAAATTTTGAGAAAGACAAAAGGTAAACTGGGATGCTTGCTAGGCAAGTTTTAATTAGCACCACTCTTGCAGCTGAAGAGAGAAGCCTCCCTTCCCAGCTAGCAAACTTCTTAAGGATCTTATCCACTAGAGGCTACACATCCTCCCTTCTAAGTTTATCATAATGCAGGGGCACACCTAAGTACCTCATAGGGAAAGAACCTATAGGACACCCAAAAAAATGAGAAATGCAATGAGCTTGATCCTCCTCTAAGTTCATTGGACCAACTCACTTTTGTGGAAATTTATCCTCATACCATAGGCTGTTCAAATAACCCTAGACATCACTTCAAGTTTCTAAGGTGACTTATAGTATCATCAGCATATTGTAAAAAAATAATCCCACTAGGTGTAAACTCAGTTTGAAGACCTTTAATCAAGCTACTACTAGCTCCTCTATCCAGCATCCTCGTCAAGACATCAACCACTAGATTGAAAAGAAGTGGTGAGATGGGGTCTCCTTGCCTTAGACCCTTGACAGGGCTAAAGAAGGAACTCTCCTCCCCTTTCAGATTTACCCCCACAGAACCTCCCTTCACTAATTGCTCAAACCAATTAATCCATATGGGACTAAAGTTTCTAGATCTCAAAACTTCAAAAAGGAAATCCCAATTAACTCTATCATAAGCTTTTCATAATCAAGCTTGAGAACCACGCATGGTTGGTTAGAAGCATTAATGCTATGAACTATTTCATGAGCCACTACTACACTCTCTAGAATATACCTACCTTTAATGAATGCACTTTGATTAGTAGCCACCAATCTTGTGCACATTTTTCCTAATCTCAAGGTCAGGAGCTTGGAAAAGATCTTGAAGCTACAATTAATTAAGCTAATAGGCCTAAAAAACTTCATGGAATCAACATTATCTATTTTTGGAATTAAGGTAAGCACAGCAAAGTTAAGCCTATAGAGGCTCAGCTCTCCCTTATGAAAATCATGAAACACATTGACTAAGTCAGTTTTAATTAACTCCCAAAACTTCTGAAAAAATATGAAAGGAAGACCGTCAGGGCCTGGGCCTCTTCAGCATAACAGCTGAAACAACATTGTTCACCTCTTCCTCATTAAAGGGTTCTGTCAACTTATTGTTTTCCTCTATGGAAACCTTATCTTTTTCGTCCTAGAAATTTTCCACCAGCCCAAAATTACTTCCATCCTCTTTGCCAAATAGGTTTTTTTATAAAAATCCAAAGCTATCTTCATCATACCATGTTGGTCAAGAACTAAGCCATTAGGATCCATCAAGGCTTCTACTTTTTTCTTCCTACTTCTAGCATTAGCTACAGCTTGAAAGTAAGCAATACTTCTATCCCCCTCAAGGATGTCCCTATCCCTCGATCTCTGTCTAGCTTTTATCTCCTCTAAACCCCAAATTTTATCTAAATCTGCAGCAAGAAACTCCATCATCTTCTGTTTTGCCTCTTCCAGCACCCTACCCTCTGATTCTTTATCAAAAAATTTATATTCAAGGGCCAATTCTACTCTCTCCTTATTCATGCAGCCACCTCATTGGCTGCCCAACCCCTCACCATCTTCCTAAAAAGCCTAATTCTGAATTGCCAAACATCTACGCTTTTCCTCTCAACACAAGGAGCATTCCAAACTATCCTAACTATATCGTAAAAGGAATCCTTCTCTAGCCACCACTTTTCAAACCTAAAGCGTTTCTTTCCAAAAGATACATTACTGCCGGAATCCAGCACTAAAGGAGTATGATCACTAGGTAAGCTTTCCAAAGTCTTGATTCTAACTAGGGGGAAGGTTGTCTCCCAGTTGGTAGTTAAAAAATCTATCAATTTCAGCCATGACTAAGTTATCCTGATTATTTGACCAAGTATACAATCTTTTGTGGGGATTTAACTCAATCAGAGCCCACACGCTCACCCAATCATTGAAAGCATCTGCCCATCTGTAATTAATGGCGCCATTACTTTTATCACTACTAAACCTAACTAGATTGAAGTCCCCTTCAATCAGGGTTAGGCCATCCCATTTAGACATTACCTCATGCAACTCATCTAAAAAAGCCTGTTTACGTTCCTCATAGGGAGACCCATAAACCACTATGAACTTCCAACTAAAATCTATTTTTTTTTATCCAAGAGCATAACACTAATAGAAAAATTTAGCATCTCACCAACACACATAGAGAAGGTTTCTGAGTTGGCTCCTACCAAGATGCCCCAAGCAGAACCTCTAGCAGGTAAATAAGTCCAATCAAAGGGAACAATCCCTATCAGAGCTCTAAGATAGACAGGACTAAAACTCTCTCTTTTAGTCTCCATGATAGCTACAAAATCAGCATGTGTATATCTAATTCTACTAACTAAAGCAGGGAATCTACCAATTTCACCCAAACCTTTAATATTCCAAAGGAGCCCTATCACTTGACAACCTTCTTAGATTTTTTCCTACCTCCTACAACCTCCTCTACTCTACCAGAATTCTTATTAGCAGATATGCTAGGAACTATACTAGTGACACCAGAATGTGAGTGAGGGACACCTTCCTCCTCATCTTGAGATTGGCCAATCTCCATCTGTCCACTACCACTATCAGGTTGAGATTCTTTGCTACAAACAGAACAATTATGCATAAAATTGTCTCCTCTCTTAGTTTCCCTATCTTCTAGATCTACAAAAGTAGCACTCATCTCTAAACTATCATCTCCTATAGAAACACCAATCTTATTGGAAACAGTAGCAGAATCATCTTTAACTAGAGGTTTGAGGTTAGAGTGTTTTTTTACCTTTGATTATCTCAGGTTCCCATTTCTTCTTAGATTCCTGCGCCCTCTCAAAGATAGGCCTATTGTCATTTGCATTTCTTTTGCGTTTTCTCTCAGCCTGAATTGGCCCCCAAATGACTGCCTTCTTTTTCTTCCTCTTTGAGTCAATTTGCACTGTCTCCTCTGCCATTTCTGTTGCTATATCTGTTCTAGCTTGTATATCTTCCTCTTGCTCTACACTCTTGTCAGCTTCTTTGTTGAGAGAATAAACCCAATCATCAGGTAGGCAAACTAATTCCTCAGCACCCACTTCACCAGCAGATTCATCCCTAGCATCCTTCAGTTCTCAAGTTCCATTGCATGAAGCAAGCTGTAGCATTCAGAAAAGCTAGAGTCATGGGATTTCAGTATATCTTAGTTCATCTCATGGAAAAAAACGTATATAGTCTTTGGAAAAAAAGAGAGGGAGAAACGTATATCTCACTTGGGCCGGCTCGAGGAAACATAGAAAATTGGCATGCGCATATCTTCCTCCCTCCTGCCAATATGACGGATTCTTTCTTTCTACTACTAGGAGCAAAATGGGCCTTCAAACTTATGGCCCGGTAAACTTGGTGGCCCAGGTGCAGCCCTCAGATTCTCTCTTGCTTGCGAATTCGCGCGCGCCGAGCCTGCACGCGGTGCGTGGTGATGTCAGGAAGAACGGGTTGTACTGTCCGGCTGCGTTGGCACGTACAAGCATACACCGGTCAGTGACACGCTGCGTACAGTACGGTATGCTTGAGCACGGGTTATCCGAATCACTTGGCATCCGTCACTGCTACCATGCATCCTTAGCTTCCTTCTAAACAAAACCTGTACGGGCCCAAGTGTTTCCACAGGCTCCGAATTCTTTCCTTTAATTTTTTTTCCACCCACGATCGATCAGATCACCTTTTTCTGTTTTTTTTTCTTTTCGATCTTTCATTTCATTTTGATTTTTTATATTGTATTATTACTACTGCTAGTAGTAGTACTATTATCTGATTTATTCTGTCATTGCTCGCATCTGTTCGTCAATGCCGCTGCCGGACATTGTGAGGCAGCGGTTGCCGACGCAAGGTTCACGGCTGAGCCACGTCACGACGACGCACGCGTTAAAGGTGACGATCAGATGCAAAAAAAAAAACCAACGGAATTCCGCCGCTCTCAGAAAGGACTCCGCCGGTCAGTTTAATTAAATCTAAGCTAGGCAGAGCAAGGACTCCTAGTTCAATTCAACAGCAGTGCAAGCGTCACTTCGTCAGCAGATAGCTTGACGACGATCGATTTCGTCATTACGCCAGGTGGGATCCACTAAATGATGTACACAGTACGGCGCATACTCTTCATGCTTTCTCATCGATCATCGGTTGCGTGTCAGCAGGTTGATCGGCCGGTCATGCAGCAGCCAGCCAGCCATAGCAAGTGAACACTGAAGCACATGGCTTCGGGATATTTAATTTTTTTACCGCTCTTACGACGAGTGGTCACTCTTCAAATGCCAGCTTTAGAAATAGTTCTACAAATTTAACATGGGAGAGAAATAATTTCTTACATTCTCGCTATTTTCATCTCCGTCGTCCCAGCCCATAGGGACGGGCCCAGGATTTGAAGTCTAGGTATTCAAAAATTTTAAAGGATGAATTTTTTTCAGCCTAAAGTATAGATTGGGGGTTCAACTTACTGCCGTTGCTCATCTCTCAGTGGTTAAGGTTGAACAGTGCTTGTTTCTGTGTCCCTCTATTCTTAGAATACCAACGACTGCATTTGGTTTTCATTGCCCTAGAATTGTTATAAATTAACAAGCAATCGCCAATCGAAGTTGCACACTGCTCACCTTTCTTTTTTTTTCAGAATCGTAGAGGCTGGACATGAAAAGGAACAGCCGAAGAACTAAGGAAGAGGGCCGCGGGCCGCCAGTGTGCCACCTACCTGTGCAGCTGCGCACCCCCGGTGTACCGCCTGCGCAGCTCAGGCCTGGCGCAGCTGCGCTCGGCGCTAGGCCACCCTACCCTGCGCGCGCCGCGCTGGCCCTGCCCACCCGCTACTAGGCCGTCCAGCGCGGCGTCGCCCTGCGCCCCTGCCCCCGGCTGGTCCGCTCGGCACCCAGCCGCCGCTGCCCCCACCCCACTACCGCTCGCCCGCTAGCCACTAGCCAGGCTAGGGTTCGCCGCCGCCGCTGGCCCCTGCGGCGAGAGTTGGGACAGGGAAGGGGAAGGGAATCGGGAGGAGGGGCCAGTTTGGGCCGTTTGCGCCCGTTGAGGGGAGGGGGGAGTAGTTTGGCTGTTTGGGCCACTGCAACTGCGTCCGGATGTGGGGGAGTAGTGGGCTATTTGAGTCTAAGATGCAATTTAAGATTGGGAAGCCTTTTCTATTTTTTGATACATATACATGTTGTTTACTACGTATATAAATTTTTTTATCAAAAATTTTGTGTATTCAACTGAATACCATGAATACATGTGGGCCCCGCCCCTGCCAGCCCATGTCACTCGTGTTTCCGATCCGTGTTTCGGATTATGTTCAATCTCGCCCTCTCACGTGTGGACGGCGGCGGCGACGCGGCATACGTCGCATGCCGAGCGATTCTTGGCGTCCGGCGGAGGATTGACGACGGCAGCCAGATCATGAAGGCAGCAGCTCTTCACGGCAGCGGGAGGGCAGCGGCGGCCAGCCGGCCACCATGCATGGTTTCTATTATGCTTTGTGAATGGTTAATTCGGAAAATTGTAGTTAATCGGATGCCATATTCTTGCACCGAGATGCTTTCTATTATGTTAAATTGTAATGATCAAGCTATCTCCTCGTCGGTATAAAATTAAATTGCGTGCATACTATGGATGCATTAGATCAATGTGTGGTCGTCGTTTGTAGTACCACTTTGAAAACTAAAAAGAAAAGAGAAAACAACAGTTCTGTAGTAGATTTTTTTTATCATTCATGAATGTCCTCGTTTTTCATGTACGAGGAAACAACAGCCGCATGGCTAATAGAGTTCTGACCTCTGCAACCCAATGCAGCCGATGACGGCACGCAGGTTTAATTTCTAGTATAATTCGGCAAACATTACCAACTCTGAAATTTTTCTAAAATTCGTAATCCAACTCTGAAATTGACTGAATATATTCAGTTCCAAGCTGATGTACATGTATTCACAACAGCCGATCATGCTTCTGCAGCTGCAGGAGCTTGGTGGTAGTATCATAATAATGGCGTTGAAGGGGCCAATGAAGGTAATAATAAGTGCATGGAGAGACCCGGGTGGATTTCTCCAAGTTCCATGGAAACTGTAGCTTCACTTTTGATGTTGTCATGATACAGTCAAAATTTTACTGAACCTCCCTTGACTTGGCGAGGCGACAGAGACGATGACCATTCTTTGTCAACTTATTTGCATAGACAAAAGATGCAATTTCGATTTCTTTTCGAGTACCAAATGTAATTTAGCTGAATAAATATTCAGCTCCAAGGAAAATAAAGCTAGGTACATTTGATTCAGCTTTCATTTGATGCTTTGGTCCTAAGCTTCGAATGCAAATAAGCCCGCATGCACGAGCATTTTCAAAGCACATATCACTGTCAAACTGCAATGCTGATGTACATGCTCGTACGGGCAAGGACGCAAAGAAACAATGCATCTGTGAGACTGCGTTTTAAGGAACAATTTGTCATTCAGTTGATGGATGACAAACATTGCAAACTTGCCTCTCGGTGTGCTCTGAGTCTGAAACAACTGTATTGACAATATGACATTCCAATCCGTAAGATAACTATGGCAACAGATTACACAGCCTACAAAATTAAAGAGGATGGTGGCCAGTGACTGTAATCTGAAACTAAATGGTGACCAGGTGACTCCGGTAATTATGACACTCAATTTATGCTTGGATTAGTTTTCTTTAAAATCTATACAACTCGCAAGAATTCCAAAAAAAAACTGACGTTCTAGGCAGCTGACGCATCGCTGAACCTGCTACACATTACACGTCCTACTGGTGCAGCATCTCGAGAACAATCATGGGACGAAATCATGGGTAGGTCATTTCGGTTCGAGAAAGATGAGGAAATTCTCTTTTTTGGATTTAATTAAACTGAGTGGTCGATACCTGAAAATCAACCAACGATACGGCCACCGTAAAGAAAAAAAAGGGAACCCGGAAATCGAAGATAGTTGGTGCTCATTGGAGCGGTGTTAGAGAGCTTGCAGCTTGGTGGTTGGTGCCGTGGTGGAGCTACCTTAGAATCGAAATTACAACAAGCAGGGATGATATGGTCGACGAGAATCATGCGACAACACGGTACAAATCGCGCTAGCGAGTAGCAGCGTTAACGGCAGCAGCAGCCATGACAGCCAGCCAACTTCAACAACAAACGGATGTACTCTAGGAAGGTGATTGCGACTGCTATATATCTACGATCTGGTGCGCTGGTTGCCAGCTTGGATTAATGACCTGTATGCACGTTGAGCAAAATCAGTGTACGACCGGACCCGAGCGATCACGTCTCTGGTTTACGGAGGTTGAGGTTAAAAAAGGACGATTTTAAATTAAGGGTGAACTCAACTCATTGTCCAGGAAGATAACCAAGACTTTTCCCTTACATGTTTAAAATGGGACACTTTGCAGGCCCAATGGTTCACTTACAATTCAGAACCAGCTGACTCACATAGGCTCGAACATGAAAAAATCCAAACTTTTTTTTTTGTTCCGGTATGGTTCGTGAGGTTTATACTACCTAATTTTACTGTTGTTATATATGGCTTAATTCATCACTGTGCAGCTCGCACAGGATCCTTTTAGGACACAAGAGTAAAAACAGCACGGAACCTATGCAAACTAGAACAAACGGACTTTAGTTCATGCATAAGCAAAACATCCGACGCCATTGGAGTTGCGCATCTCAAATGCGGCATGCAAATAGATTATTAGAGCGACCATGGCATACACGGTTTACTGCTGCCTGAACAAATTGAAAAGAACGCGCATGTCGATCACTACTTCTGTGATCTTGCCCTTTATATCGTCAAATCCGCGATTAAAACAATACAGATACGCCTTTTGTTCCCTTTAACGACGATAGTGAAAGGGTAATGTTTTCAAACTCAACCATGTATAATCGCAGCAAACAGCCATGCCTACTCATCTTGGGAATATTCGTGCAAATATAATATATTAGAAACTAGGTTATACAAGTTTTGTAACGGCTTACACCAGACTGAACTTAAAATACACAGCAGACACACAACACTTACCAAAAGATACTACAATAGCAGTACAGTACCTTGCTTATTAGGAGCTCGACGATGTATACAAAGTTACAAACACAGAAAAATTCAACACAAGTACACTATTTCACAAATACCACTATAAACATCCAAACATAGTACTATAAAACCGAACTGAATTAGTGTTTGCACAGCAGAACTTAAGTACCACTACTACAGAATGATCTATTCCCAACATCTTATCACCGCCACTTCGAATCTAACCAATGGTGATAGTAGTATTACCACCGATTCGTATTACCACCCGGCGGTGATAGGTTCAAAAGTTATCACTGCCGGCTCGTATTACGAGCCAACGGTGATATTAACACATCACCGCCGGGTCGTAGTACGAGCCGGCGGTGATACTCATCATCCTATTTTTTTCTTCACTTCTCTCTTATCCTTCTCTCATTTCTCTCCTTATCTCTTCCCCGCTGCACCCTCCCCTTCTCCCCCGCCGCCCCCTCTCTTCCCATCTTCCCCTGCCGACCCTCCCCTCCCTGCTCCCCCCGCTGCTCCTCCCCTCCCTTCTTCTCTGTTCCAGTGCCTTCCCCGCCGCCGCCGCTCCTCCCACCTCCCCTCCCCCACCTCTCAGGATGGCAGCGGGCGCGGGATGGGGCGGGGACGGCGATCTCTCATCCACGTCCTGGCTCCAAAATTAGTTAGAAGCAAGGTTTAGTCAAGTGGGGCTAGCTCGTTAGTTTAGAAGTATTTTAGAAGTCTTTCTCGCTCGTTATTCTCCCAGCTGCTTACTGCTCTAAGGTTTAGAGTCTCCTGTGTCAGACGGTCATCGCTTGGCCATTATCCTATCTGGCTTGCCCCCACTAAGTTAGTTGGTTGATATCTTTGGTAAAATTTACTAACTATAGTGCTTCTCCGAGAATACTTCAAGATAAAATACTACAACGGTAATTCTGTAATCTTGCGAAATATCAATTGTTTCGGGCATAAAAAACGCCAACAACGTCGACGACTGGGGAAGAGCGCACCTGGTCGGCCCTTAAGAGCCATTCTGTCGGCCTGCATCTTCTCTCCCCCTCCATTTTTCCTCCTCTGGCCGAGCCCGAGCCACCATTGCCGCTGTCCAGTCGAACTCGCCGCGCCACCGCGTTGCTCCACCTCCGACCGAGCTGCTTCGCACAGAGCTGCGTCAAGGAACCCCCGAGCTTCTCCTGGCATCTCAGCCCCGCTACTACGACAAGCTTCTATGAATCGAAGATTTTCCCCGGCTAGGTCGCCGTCGACTACCTCCGACGCCAACCGGAAATTCGCCCCCTCTGGTGAGCCATTGCCTCCACTTCCTGTTCCTGCACGTGCGTGACGACCTTCTGCTCCCCAGCCGCTCTCTTCTGGTCGCCTTCACCCCTTCGTCGCCGGCACACTCCAGAGCTCCCCGTCATCTCCGTTGTCTTCGACGCTCTTCCCACAACCTCGTGAAGCTCTGAGAAGAATAAACCCGAGTTTTGGTCCACTCCGTTGACCGCAACTCGCCGCCGAACTTCCCACCGTCGCCTCCGCTCGTCGCCGACCGTTTTCCGGTGAGCACTGCCCTTAACTACCCCCTCCCCCCCAATATTGTCTGCATCATCGAGTAGAACACGAAGGTGCAGCCGCCGTCGCGAATGGTCACCGTTGGCCACAGCCGGCAAGCGCTCCGGCGAGCTGCCGTCGAGGCCACACACGAGGCCACAGAGTCCGGATCCGGTGTGACAACGCGAGATCTGCCCCTTCGACTCTGCAACCTTCGGTGTTGCCTAGATCTGATTGGCCTGTGCATTTCTTGATGGTTTTTCTCGCTGGAATCGTAGAAAATAGGAAAAAGATTCTGAAAAATCATATCTGAAGATTTAGATCTGATCAAACTGCAAGATAAATTTTTTTGGACTCCCCTGGATCTGCTCTATTTTGTGGAGTAGATACTTCTGCATGCTTGTCCCTGTAGCTTTGTCGAAAAGTCATTCCTTGCAGATCTTGATTAATTCATCAGTAAATCTGTGTACACCAATAAATCTTCAAACGTGGTGTGCATGTCCTTTGTCCGTTGACCTATCACATTGATTTATTCCATGGCCATATCTGCTATAGTTTTGCCTGTATAAATTATTTTGTACAGCAACTTGCAGTAATTTTTTAATAAATATACTCAGAGATAAATTATGAAATTTGGTGACAATACTACTCCTGGATGCACCTATCTCCAGTTAATTATGCATGTCCAGAAAACGTGTAAAACTTTTCGAAATAACATATTTCTCCCTTGCTTAATAACTAAAGTATTTATTTATTGGAGTCAATAAAGGAAATTCTTCAAACGAAATTTTATCTAATTTTTCTCTGTATAACAGAAACCTAGTAATTAGTTTCTCATGTCACATGTTTGAAACATTTGCATGTCACCAATTCGTCGCATTTTGTTTGCATTCGCTATTATTGATATATTTTCCGTAACATAGGAAATAGGAAACGTTGAAGTGCCGGAGTAGAATTTTCAGAAGGATTCCCTCGCAGACCAAGACCCGGCATCTGAAGCTACTAATTCGGTTGTTGTTGCCCAAGGCAAGCCCTGGTGCATCCCACCCTATTTTCAATGTTTTCTTTTCAGTACATCTTTTGCTAGATGTCTAAGATGAAATGTGCATTAAGTCTAGGTGTTGTTATGAAACTCCACCTGCATGATTGCCCTAAAAATCCTATGTTGTTTATGGTATAAAGGTACAGGTAGCTCGGTAGGATACTTGCTATGCTTAATTTTAGAAGACAACGGTAATATATATGTTTATATCTGTCGGTCTTGTTATGACACTTGTTAATTAATTGGAGACCGGGCAGGGATGATGTTTAGGTACAGCAAGGCATGGGTCTTGACTGTGGCAGCCCTGTCTGTGTCGATTGAGGACCGTACCGTCGTTGGCCCTGCTGAGCAAGTATTGAACGTAACGAGTGCATGCTAGTATATGGGAACTAGTAAACTGATGTAGCCTAAACGTCCATCTATGGTATGATTGCTGAAAAATGCTTATCAAAGATAGTATTGCAGCTATACTTTGTAGTCATATGCTCACTTCATTATGCCATATAAGCAGTCTTAATGAATTTACATCTAAAAAAGAGTCAGGCAATAGTAATAGTCAATTGATTTTATTTTACTGTTTGTCGTCCTTTTTTTGTTGTTTACAAAAGTGATCAGCAGTCGATTCTATTGCACGAAAATAAGTCCAAGAAGAATACTCCATCAGGAAGCAAGGTACGAACATCAACTTCCCTGTTCCCCACATATGTACAGAAACTTTTTTTTTGTGAAAACATATGTACAGAAACTTAAAAGAGGGTAAACGGTGAAAATAAAGTTAGTTTATTTCTCTATATCTACAATGTCTCAAAAAAGTAGTTAATAATCTAAACTAGAAGATATAGTACAGATATACGAAAGGAAGAGCCTATATTTGTATCCTCGTCCGTATCATAAACTTGCATGTTTATACAGAAACTAAAAGAGAGAATATTTTGTTTGCACAGAAGCTACCTGCGGTTTGTTCAAATAAAATCTTGAACGGTCCGAATTAGAAGATATTAGTCTATATATAACAACAACATAGCCTTTTATTCCAAACAAGTTGGGGTAGACTAGAGATGAAACCCAGAAGAAAAACAAGGACAAGAGAAACACATAAATTAAAGGTCACGGTTCAAGCACGTTGATTGCTAGTCTCCAAGCATTCCTATACATAGCTAATTTCTTAGAGATATTCCACTTCTTCAGATCTCTCTTAACCGACTCGTCCCAAGTCAGGTTAGGTCGGCCTCTACCTCTCTTTACATTATCGGTCCGCTTTAGAACCCCACTATGCACTAGCGCCTTAGGAGGTCTCCGTTGGACATGTCCAAACCATCCCAACCTATGCTGAACCAATTTCTCCTCAATTGGTGCCACCCCTACCCTCCCGAAGATCTTCATTCGGGACTCGATCCCTTCTTGTATGCCCGCAAAACCAACACAACTTACACATCTCTGCTACACTCAACTGCTAGACATGTCGCCTTTTTTTAGACCAACATTCAGCACTGTATGAGATATGAGTCTATATATAAAAGGAAAAAAATGTCTATTCGCTCAGCTGTACAACTAGGAGTTGGATGTAAAGTGAGAATATCAGTTTGCATAATGTATATATGATAAGTTGCAGTCTATCAACATTGGCTTCATTAACTATTGCATCTGAATTGCAAAATTTGCACAGCTCAGAGATATGTAACATTTTATTCACAAGTCAGGTATTATTATCATCATGGATTTGCTCATTGGCAGAGGTGCCTCTACATGGGCTTCGGGTAACCAAATATGAACTGGAGCTCAATATATTTGAGGCTAAATAGAGTTCAAGTTCAGGATTCCATTGAGCGTTGACAAAGTGCATCTATATTGCTGTTATGGTCCCCAGTTTATATGTTATCCTTTCACTTTCATATTTAGCTGCTTTCAGCTATCTATTAGTTAAAGTTCAGGATTTCACTGAGTTTTAACAAAGTGCACCTATATTGCAGCTACGTGTCCTTTTTATATGTTGTGTTTTCACTTTCATATTTAGCTGCTTTCAGCCATCTGTTTGCCTGAAGCTTTCTTGAGATAAACATTTGTGTGCTTTCTTATTTAATCTCTGTCAAAGAGGAATCGTTCCTTCTTGGAATATTCATATAGGGTGCGTTTGGTTCGTGGGCGAAGTCGGATGGAACATGGCCACCCATACTTTTGTGGATATGACCGCCAAGATTATTGTTTGGTTGAAGTTGGAGATGGCGGCCCAAGTTTTTATTTGATTCAAGGGCGAAGAGGAATGAGTTTGATAAGGTCATCGTTGGTGACCTTACCCTGAACTCCACCCTGCTGCTAGCTCCATTATTCACCATGAGATGAACAGAGTGACCCCATTTTTCTTTAATCTCCCTTCCTCTTGAATCAACACGGCCTTAACTTCTTGAATATTCCACTTCTCTTTTATGGTATATCGTAATTCACCTCGAACTGGCCAAATTCAGGAGGAAGAGAGTTCATAATAAACTGGACCAAAAAGGGTTCATGCATGTTTATACCCATGGAGTTTATCTTTGCGGTAAGGTTCATCATGCTCGCCACATGATCATGCATGGGAAGCGACCAATCAAACTTCATAGTCGACAACTCACGCGTGAGTCTCCCTACAACGGACTTGTTGGTAATGTCCGAGTGAGAGAGTTTTTTAAGCTTCTCCATGAATTCTTTTGCATCCTCAATTGTGGGCACCCATAGCTTAGCATTTTCAGCTATCGTTAAACGCATCAAGTTCAAGCACAACCTATTAGACCGTTCCCACTTTTCATGAGAGGTACGGTCATCATCAGTACTTTCATCTGTAATGTTGGCGGGCTATTCAAGAACTAGTGCCAAATCCAAATCCATAGCACCTAAATGGAATCGAATTTGTTCAGACCATTATAGTTCAGCCCATTAAACTTGACAATCCCATAACTTTGACACATTAGGTTTATAGAGGCTGCAAATATTTAAATATGCTCACATATTAATACTTTGAGTAAACGGTGATGGAATCAAACAATAAAACTATACACGCATATCAAAATACATCTTTGGATGAAATTTAGATACACGGTTGGAACAAAATTGATGCTAGAATAAATAATTTATTGGATAATCAAACATGCTCAAATTAAGATGCATGCTATCTTTGGATAGACTAACAAATTTCATCAAACATGCTGATTTATCCCATTCATGTTACTAATTGTAAGCAATGATCCACCTTTGGGCGACCTCCTAGCTCACAACTAGTGAACTCAATTGTTCATCACATCTTTAAATAATTAGCATCAAAATTATATGAACAATTGAAATGCACAACTAAATATTTAAGTTTCCTTCACGCAAGGCCACTTTGGTGGCTAACATGCCTTTGATGTTGTAAACATTTAGTCGACATATTATTTAACAATTATGCCCACAAAAACAACATAGGAGCTTTCATTCATCCAAAAAAACATAATTTTGCTTCACCAAGAACAATGCCAAATAAAGTATTATTAAAAGATTACATCATTATAAGCAAAATAACTTGCGAGCATTTTGCCATGCCATTTTATACAACCAAAACCATCACGGTGCATGTCCTTTCATGGTATGATCAAATAAATAGAAATAAGAACCATCATGGTAAATCAAATGTGCTAAACCTGGCTCTAAATACCAAATGTAAGCAACAAGCAATTCACGGAAGCAATACAAAATCGGATTAGCACAAAAATTGATCCAACCAAATAAAGAAACAACAATCTTTCATGCGTGCGCCACACATCTGATCCGTTCATGTGCAATATGCACAAACCCACCATGCGATATGTTGGCTCCTTGCATCTTTCAAAGATTCCTCTCCTCTCTTCCTTCTTTCTTTTCTTGCTCTCTTGATGATGAGAGAACTAGTTTACTTCCATTTTGCGTGTTGTCTTTCTATGTGTGTTGCACCAGGGCATACACCAGCACTGGAGATATATTTATATATCAGGGCTATGCGTCTGATCAATGGCTGAACCGGTTAGATGCATGTCGTTTCAAGTAAAGAAAGTGACAGGCACCAATTACTCGGCACTTGCACCAGTCCTTTACTGATCAGTTTCACCAGAGCTTTTATTAGGCACTCATATTAATCTATCCCATTCACATGCGCACGCTGGTTCCTTTCAAGGTCCAATACATGCATTGTAACCGTACACAGCACACTTGATCGTGTAGGCACTGCACATCTTTATCCATTGATCTTTGGATCAATTATAATGTCCTCACACAAATCTTAAACGTACACACAAACAATTAATCTTTGGATTATATTTGAAGAGAGAGGAGAGGGTATTTTAACCCATAATTCTTATTTCTTTAGTCTAGCAATCATCACACATAGACTCTAAATAATAAGAATTATTTCTCTAATATCATGGGCCACATTTCAGTTAATATAATTTAACATTCTCCCACCTGGCCCATGTGATCACATGAAAATTCGATAGACTTTTAAATGCACACTTTTCACTGAATTTTATGAGTCAACATAAATTTGAAATTAATCGATAGAATTATGGCGGTCACAAGTCAAGACATGATATTCCTTCCATGTATCATAAATTCGAACCAATCCAAATAAACTTTATGTGGAAATATTGTTATCACATCACAACTATAATAGTATACATCATTATGTGGATAACATGCAAAACAAACTTTTATTGAATTCATCAACCCATTACGAGCAACACATGTTCATGTGTATACACATCACGCTAATTAGGTTTTATCCATAATGCCCATACTTTCTACATGGCCAATGAAAGTCTTAGGCAGCAATCCCTTTGTTAGCGGATCCGCGATCATCAGATCAGTACCAATATGTTCAATTGATATTTTTTTTCTTTTGTGCTTCTTCTTTAACTGACAGGTACTTCAAATCTATATGTTTTGCTCCCTTCGAATACCTATCATTTTTAGAGAAGAAGACATCAGCGGTGTTGTCACAATATATCTTCAACGGTGTCTCAACATTGTCGATAATTTGTAGACCCGTCACAAGATTCTGCAGCCACAATGATTGAATAGTGGCCTCAGATGCGGACGCGGGCGCGTGAGGTGACGCCGTGGGTGGGAGCCGTCTGCGATGTCTTCGCCTCGGACGCGGGCGCACGGTGATGCAGGTGACCGCCAAGTCCGGCTCTTTTGGCCTGATGACTTCATCCAACATCTTTGATGGATATTCGCCTTCGGTGGCCGCTCGCTCCAGGTTGACATGCATCGAACCAAACATCTTCAAAAAAGTGGCGACCATCTTCCATCCAGGCTCAGCCAGCCAACCAAACACATCCATAATTTCCTACATATCCTACCAAAGAGGAACCATGCATTTCTGTCCCGCTTTTTTTTCTGTGAAAAGTTAAGCTTTATAGTCTTCCTGAGCACAAAATTTTTCTATGCTTTTCTTGTTGAGGTGATCTCACATGCATTTGTTTGCTATGCTACTAATAAGCTTTCATGAGATGTATAGTGAAGAGAGAATAATACATGCAGCCTCGAGGCATATATGATTGATATATCCATTTCCAACGTTGCATATATGGCCTAGTGCACTTGTCCTTTGAAAATATTGATCATAATTCGGTATGCACATTCTTAATGATTGACATCACAATAGTGTTGTGATATTTTGCAAAATGAACCTTTTTTAGATAATGGAAACAGAGGTTCCAGCCTCTACAATATATATATATATATATATATATATATATTTGTATATATATATATACGATGAGACTAAAATGCAACAAGGTGCATTTGTTATAGCAAATGCACAGACCCTTAGTCAGTCTCATATACCTGCTTATCCATAGTCATGCATGCAAAATTAGATGGAGGCAACCAAGCACAGGTCACCCCTCCACCACCCACCAGGAAGCATATATGCAGAGAATCTTTTCTTGGTTCGGATCGAAAAATGCAATATCTCCTAAACCGCGGCTTCGATTTCAGATCCGTTTGCATCAAGTTTGTTGAAAAAAATATGCTTAACAAACCGAGATCCATGAAGACTATTTTTGATAAACTTTTTTCAAGTATGTAATTGCAACTTAACTGTACTATGAGTTGCCATCACAGCTACAACATGATTGAAACTTGGTTGTAATGTAGTTAGCGATTGTTGCAACCACTTAGAACCTAGTTCTTACCCACCCAATTGCTACTAGTTACAACCTAGTTGCAAGCCTAGTTAGTAAAAGTTGTAACCCGTTACTACCCAACTACTACTCGTGCAACCGGTTACTACTTATTGCAAGCAGTTACTACTAGTTGCAACCTAATTACGTTCCAGTTGCAACCTAATTACTACTAGTTGCAATCCAGTTACGTTGCAATCAATTACTACTCAATTACAAGTCAATTGCTACTCTGGTTGCATCGAGAATTACAGATGAACCTAATTATAGAGATCGGATGCAAATAGTACATATAGTTAGAACTATTGCAGCTCGATAATATACAGAGTTGCAATCGGTGGTACACAGAGATGCAATTCGCACAAAAAAAATAAAATATATTGATATTGGATCTAGTTTTGTTAAGCACATTTTTTTGAGTAAGATGCAACAAACAGTTTGTCAATCGAAGCTATGGTTTAGGAGGATTTTTGTTTCAAAGAATCGAACCAACAAAATATTCCATCCATGCATGCATGCAGTCTGGTGGGATTTCTGTGATATACGGCTCTGCATGCTTGGTAGGTGGTAAAAATTAATATAGGAAGCATGCATGCATATACGGTTATGTGCGTCGGTTGGTCTAACTTGGCGCGTCCACCGGTCTGGGTGCATTATATCAAAATAATATATATATTCTATTTAACGCACTGGGTGTTAAATAAGTATTGAACCGGCTCGGGATGCACCCTTGACCGACACTCACCTTGGCACTCGACTATCCGCAACTGGAAAATCTATCCTCGTGACCGGAAAAAGTTCACCGCATTTTTCTCGGATCGTGGGTCCCTAGTTGCACCCACTAATTGCAAAATTTTCGCCTTCCTTCTCCCATTCGGTCATTCCCCATGGACCGTTGCAGATCTGGATTAGTAGCGGTGAAGGCGATTCGTCGTGCCGTGAATTCCACCGTCGTGGAGCGCTCGATCCCCTCATGCGCCGGTGCTGCTCTATCCCGGCGCGGCGGTGCGGGGGCCTAGATCCGGCGCTGCCCCTTGCTCGCGCAGATCTCGCCACGGGGCGACCTCCTCCCTCCTCACGGCGGCAGCCCACTTCTAGGCCGCGGGGACGACGATGGTCCTTGTATGGCGGGGCCACGAGTCCGCGGACGGAGGTGCGCGACCTCTTCCCTCCACAATGGCTTGTCGCCGTCCGTCGCCATGTGGGGCCGCGATCTCCATCCCCAAGCAGCGCCTGCTCCGGGTTAGGCATGGCGAAGCAGCTGGCCCGGGACTGCGGGAACCTCAACGGCAGCTGACGCTGCCACCTGCCACTCGACCCCGCCCCCAAACGCACGGCTCAACACCCAACCTGCACCCCGAGCCACGAAGCCGGCCAGTCGCTCACCTGCATCCTAAGCTCCACCTGGAAACGGCGGTGCGGCTGCGGCCGTGTCCTCCCCTACTGGATCTATGTGGCAGGTAGGCATTACGGTGATGCCGATGGCTAGTGTGGTCCTAAAAATTTCGATTTTTCTGTAAAAAATCTCATCTGTATCATCTTGTTGCTTGCAATGGATGGATCCACCCGTTCTCCTCCAAAATCAGGTCAGGTTCAGATCTATGTCCGCCTACAAACTCCCTTGTGTTAGCGCGAGTGGCCAGCGCGACAAGGACGACGTCACGGCCACTGGTGGCTGGAGCTCCCTCGTCGCAAGTGTCCCCTGACGAAGGAAAGAGGCTAGCGTCGATCTGCTGCACACATCTTGGATGCAGTTCTTTGGGTGGCAACGGAGCTGCAACAGCAATGGGCCAGGCAGCAATAAGAGGCCAAAACTCACACCGAGGTAAACTATCCAATTGCTCTTCTGGGTACAATGTTTTGTAAATTGATCAGTTCCTGCCTCCATGCGTGCTGTTCTTATGGTGGTACCTCCGTTGATCTATTTCTTGTGCATAAATGTCACACTCTTTTCATTGTTGTGGGGCTATTACTGTGCAGAGATTGTTTCATATTTTTGTCTTGCAGTGCTGAAATTTATTTTGGTTTCCTCTGCTTGTTTATTCCTCGCTTTACTGAAGAAATTCCTTGAATTTGCAGTGGAGATACTCTGACAGCTTGACTACAGTTCACTTGAAATGAGGCAAATACACCATTGTTGCTATCAGTTATCTAGGATAGGTGGTGTAATCATATTACTCGAATTTTCCTTTGTTCACGTGTGTAAATTATTCCTGATTCCATGTATTCTGTTTTAGCTTACGAAGTTCATTTTACAAGGATGTTTCATTTTGTGCATGTGAAATTATTGTATTTATTTGTACGTATAAATGTCTTCTACATGATGGTGTATAAGGGAAACATGGGATATTTTGAGTTTCTCAGTGCAAGAAAACTAAATTTGTGTTATTATAACTATTTTCCGGTTTCAAATGGCAGCCAACGAGATTTTCCGGTTCCGAGTACCCGACCACGGTCCCGCACAGCCAGCTCGCGCTGCACACACCGCGTTCTCCCACCCCGGGTCGGCTCAGCTCCAATCGTCTCGACTCCCCAGAGTCCACCAGCTCGAGCCGTGCGGCGCCCCCAAATCACGCTTCCTTGTTGACCTCAGAAAGACAGAAACCCCCCTCCACATCGCCGCCTGCTTCGCTCACCGCAAGACGCGCCGCCGCTGGAGACGATCCCGTTCGCGGCGATCTGCCCGAACTGCCGCCGCTCGTTTATTGGTCTCGGACTTCTCCAACCTATATATGGCGTCCCGCTTCCACATCATCTCTCCTTCCATGACGCTGGTAATTTGTTGTAGGTTTCGTATTTCTAACATGTTCTTTCGTGACTCGTGAGATCTGGTGAGTGAGATTTATCTGAGTAAATTCTTGTTTCCGTAGGAGATTAACCCTGAATTTTCCCACTACCTCCGTTTGAATTGGCCACCTGCAGATGAGCCTGCAACCACAAATTTTGACGGTTGATAATCCCCAATTTTGTTGGTAAGTACTCCCTTGCTCAGTTTGTTTTTCTTTTCTGCTCACGCTTCCTTCCTGGGAATTGAAAATCGATTTTTTCATGTTGATCTGTTGGGCAAATGAGTTTGTGATCCACAGCGGCGGTCAAGAGGTACCTGCCAATTGTTTTGGCTGCTCCTCGTCCAGGCCTGCGGAGGCAAGGACTCTGAGGTGAGGAGCCACAAAAATCCATATTATTTGAATTGATCTGGTTACCTTTGGGTTAGCAGCCGATTCTCTCTAGATTAGCAGCTAATTACTATTGGATTAGATTTTTTCTTCACTGTTCATCCAAAAATTTCAGTGCTTTTCCGTTGGTCTCAAATGGCAGCCGCTAAATTCCGCCTTACTAATTCAAAACAATCCGTTTCCGTTAGGATTAGCAGCGGATTCCCTCAGATTAGCAGTCGACTCTTTGATTAGATTTATTCCTTCACTGTACATCCGTTTTTTAAGTGATTTTCCCTAGTTGATTTCCCACAAGGAATTGGTAATTGCTGCATCCATACCAACTAAATTTGAATGCAGCACGCACCAGTTTGTATAGCATTGTTTTGATCCTATCGATTTTAAGTATTGGCTTCACCATGCTCTTTTAGTTGTGCCAAACCAATTTTTTCGAATGAAATCATTTGGTTAAATTACTGTTACATTGTTAATTCTTACATGCATACTACACGTTTCTCATAATTGTTTCTCCAAAATCATAGTCTGCAAAAGACGATACATAAGTGAGATTCCATGCACTCTTCAGGTACATACGCTGCACTATTGTAAAATATATCATACCCCATGTACCAATTTAGTTTCATATTCTAATTTTGAGTTACCATGTTCCATCCCCGAATGCATTGTCAGTCCTTGATCCACCAGTAAATGTGACCCATGTAGAACATGTTCCTTCTAGAACTAGTCTACTAGTTTCCTTGTGACTTCGTTTTTTCTTTGTCGATCCAGTATACAAAACAATGCTTATTTTCTGATCATTTTTTTATTGGCAAGCTAGATCTACCTTTCTTTTTACTAGGAATTCTAATGTATGATTGCCTGCCTATGCAATCTAGTTCATTATTTCTATTTTTGTTCAAACTACAAATGCAGGAAAAGGTACCTCAGTTTAGGTCAGAACTCCTCCTCTGCATGCTTTACAAGCAACTGATATGTATAGCTGATGAAAATATGTGTCAAAAATATATATAGCCGATTCTGGCTTGGTGTTTATTTTCTTGTACTTGTTTTTGTTTACTCGATGCACAAATGCATCAGTGTGTTATGTGCTATAAAGCTCGATGCACAAATCTGGTAAACCATTTACAAATTAAATACTCGTACACCACCATTGAATTGTGAGATTTACAAATATAGTTGGTATGGATTCTAGTAATTCATATGCAAGGGGCGTAGAATGTAGTAAATAGTTATAGTTTTTCATGAAACTTAATGGAAAAAGTAATTAGTTTCATGGTAAACTAGTTTCGCCACTATAATAACTGTTTTTTCAGAACATCATGGTGCATTGACGATGAATTGTGGTAATTCTCTGGTTCTATTTGTCATCTTGAGCCATCCGAGTGAATATAACTATTTTATGGTAAATTAGTATCTTCATTTGAAGATCATGATGCCATTTGTAGTACGAAAGTTACAACTGTTCTGGATATTAGTGCCAAATTGATGCCAGAATCGTCTCACGACATTTGAATTATGGAAACAAGTTTACCATATATTAGTGAGGTGTCCGAGGCGCCTGATGTTCTAGCTGGATTAACGTAATTGCCTGAATATTTACCTTCGTTGGTCTTATATTTAACCTCATTCTCGTTCTAGTATTCTCGTAAGACATGCACGTGTACACTGAAATATGCTAATGTGTCATCGTAACCCCTATATCCGCTAGCTTACATGCAAGCCGCGACGACGTACATGAACTCGATTTCCCCGAAATCAGCGTACGTGAACTAATCACCGTTCATTTTCCATAAATGACGTGACTACCAGCTTCCAGGGGTGGCAGCGTGGCTCGGCTCACGTGGCTGGCTCAGCGGTGAGCCGGTGACGACCCCAAATTACGCAGCAAGCATAAATGGCTGGACCGCACGGGAGGGCTGGCTACAGAATAAACTATTATGTAGCCGGCTACAGAGTATACTCTCTGTATATATAAATAGATTTTTCCTATATATATATATAAACTAACCTGAAATTTGAACATATATTCTTGCTACGTTGGACACATATTGAGCGCAGTCCAGATCTGCATAGAGAAGCCAACCCGGCTTATGGAGTGATAACTTTGGCATGTTTGCTAAGAAGAAAATGCAGACTGTTTACTGCTGGCACAGATAATATATATATCACTTGTGCATGCTTTGGAACGTTAGAACACTTATTGGCTTGGCTGATGTGATTCTGGGACACTCCACCTATACATTTGTGTGAAGAAGTGGTGCATATGTCTTATTTTGTTGCCCCTCAACTTTGAACCAGCAAGATCTGGATGAAGGTCTGTGAGGCATGCCACAAATCTATCAACCAGACACGGAGATAATATCTCAATGTCTCCTGGAGGTGTACGGATTGGTTCTTTCAACTTGACATTAATTCCTGCTTTGTCTTCTCTGCCTTTCGTGTATAAATCAGAAGTCTTTCTATTTCTACTTATCACCATGCCCTTCATGTATGAATCACAAGTCCTGTATTACTACTTATTTACCATGTCTCTGCAGCAACAACTGCAATGACAACTAGAGGTCGAGAGGATGACTTCTAGGTGACCGCACACAGATCACTCGCAATATTCTTAAAAACATGGAAGGAATGCAAAAGGAATACCTTCTTTGTGAAAGGAGACATGTTCCAGGGCACACTACAATTTAACAGAGATCATATATATAATATGCTACTCATTTTCTGTTAGTGAAACGTACTCATATGTTGAAAATAGCAATCCAACAGAACAAAGAGAGTGGCGCGCCATGGGCGCGCCCCAGCTTCTAGTATATCTAGAGGGTAACATGAAGTTAGGCATAATTGCTTTGCCTTTTTTATTGTTGAAATTAGTGCTTGGTCATGTACGCAGCATGCCAGCAATACGATCTACCCTGGACGGAGTTGCTTTTTGTTCTCCGTCGCCGCTTGCAGGCTCATCTCCGTCGTGCCACGGATACGAAACACATCATCTCTCTCGCATGGCAAAAATGTAGGGATATTTGTAAAGCTGGCATTTGAATGCTGGCACTTCCCATAGCTACACCAACAATGATGTGCAAGGCTTGATATGGGGCATCTGAGCGAGGCACGGTCCGATCCGACGGCTCAGCGGTCGGCCTACCGTATACAGTAGCTGTCAGTTGTCTGGCCCATAGCTGTCTCAGATAATGTCATGATCTTAATTGCAGCTGATAGATCTGTCTGTTCATCAGAAGAAAATGTAGTACCGATGGTGTGTAATCCTCAATAATCCTCATCCCCCACATGCATTTGGTAGCATACAATCAGCTAGTCAAGTACTAGCTACCAACCTGCAGCAACATGCAAGACCCGCCAAGGACAATGAGATGGCATCCCATCAGTATGCAAGTCTGACACCACCACACCACATCTGAAGATGATGATAACCACCACTCACTACTAATTGTGTTTACTGTGTGCACGTAGAAAATTTTGGCAGGATCACTGTACCCTGGTCCTGGACCCAGATTTGAAGACGTAGGAATCTAGGCAGAAGTTCTTTGTCCGAGACCAGGAATATAGGCAAAGGACGGACGGGGGTTGCAACAAAGCAATACAAAGCAGCAGGAGAGCGCCGCAGCGGCATGGCCTATCATAAGGCCATCATGGCCAACCTTTTTTGTCAGCGTCAAGAAAAGGTCTGAAAGAGTGCAGATGGAGTGGTCTTGGTAGGCCACGACGCGTTCATGCATGTGTATAGAGAAAAGCTCAATCGTAAAGCCGTGGATTGCAGAATCATTTGGACTTTGAAGGCACTGCAGCCTTTTTTACTCTCTCTCTCTGTGTGTGTGTGTGTGTGTGTGTGTGTGTGTTAAATGTCGATCAGGGATCTTGCTCTCTTTACTCCCTGCTGCGGCCTCAGCATCAGTATAGGCCCAGCTTGTACGTTTCAGGCATCATGATGCATCTCTATCATCTATGGTGCTTGTTTACATCTCCCTGCAAACCTTGCTGACAAAAGCGAAAGCTCATGGTTGAGGACAGCAGCAGAATGCCCTTCATTCAGCCGGCAGAAACTTTCCGCCACATACCCCGGTAATTTTTCTTTCCATTTCTTTTCTATCTACGTACTAAGTGGTGTTTGGTTCCAGAGGGCTAAACTTTAGCTCTATCACACATCAAAAAGAATCTTATCATTTAGAATTATAAAAATTATTACAGAACCTCTGAATTAATTCGCGAGATGAATTTGACGAGGTATATTAATCTATGATCAGCGTACGGTCGCTGTAGCAAATTATAGATTAATTAGGCTTATTAAATTCGTCTCGCGGATTAGCACCCATCTGTGAAAAAGTTTTTTAAATAAATTTTATTTAATACTTCTAAATAACAAGATTTTTTTTTTATGTGACAGGACTAGACTTTAGCCCTCCGGAATCAAATGGGCCTCGGTACACGTGGAGGCCCGTTTTGATCGTGCCCATGCTTTACCAAGTTATTTTTAATGCAAGCGCAGGTGGTGCCATTTTTCCCGCTAAGCAAACTGCATGGCAAAATTTGAGAAAAATGACTAACACACTATAAAAAACAATTTTTAGGAACGTATCGTTTTTTTTCCAGAGGCAGCCCAAAAGGTAAACCCGCTTCTACAAATGGAACGGGATTCCTGTAGCATCCGACATGTCCCTAGAAATGCATATTTAGAGGGTGTGTGATAGCATCACCCGCCCCTAGAAATGCCCACCATTTTCAGGGGCGGGTGAATATCACCCGTCCCTAAAAATATCATTTCTAGAGGCGGGTGATGCTACCAGCCGTCCTTAAAAATGGTGGTCATAGCGGCAGGTGATGACGTCACCTGCCCCTAAAATGGTCCCACGCAAAAAAATTCATAACTTTTTTATATGATCTCGGATGAAGTCAAACTTTATATCAAAATTGTAGAGATTGATGAGACCTAAAGCTTTATAGTTGATAACTTTTTCATTTAAGATCATTTAATAGTCAAAAAAATTTATTATAAGTTCTCAAATTTCAAAATCTAGAAGTTTTGATTTTATTTTCCAAATAACCTCGGATGTAGAGTAGTTCCATATTAAAGTTGTAGTGGTAAGATCTAAAATTTATAGTTTATACATTATTCATTCAAGACCGTTTAGAATCACGAGATTATTTAATAGTTGTGCTCTACACATGGCTATAACTATATAGTATCTCATACAACTCAATTTATACTTTGAGGTTTCCACAACCTTAACCTTTATACACACTGAAATATACTTGGCATATTTTTTCTGTATCTATAGTTCACAATGACCAAAGTGTAGAAATTTCACATTTTTTTGACTTGTTTTGCTATATTTAAAGATTTAAATGAATTTTCGGAATAAAATAGAAAAATATTTTCAGGGGCGGATGATGGCGTCACCCACCCTTGGAAACGGATTTCTAGAGGCGGGTGATGGCCGTCACCTGCCCCTACAAATTAATTTTAGAGTTAATACAAAAGAATAGCATACCTCATAGAGTCACAAGTGACTGTGTAGTGTGGTGGAGAGAAGGGTATGCGCGAGGCTTGAGGTAAGCAGTTCGAACCCCGGTTTACGCAAGTGTGCATATTTCATCAAAAAAATTGTACCTCGATAGTAAAAGGGCTTGTGGTGGTAGCCTGATTTGTAGGAGCAGGCCATGGCTCACCAGCCACTACAAATCGATTTGTAGGGGCGGGTGAGCCCATGACCCGTCTCGACACATGCATTTGTAGGCGCGGGCACGTTACCAGTCCCTGCAAATAGCTATTTTTGGCTGCGAGAGGTAGGGGCGGTACCGCACCCGCCCCTGCAAATAGGTTTTCGACTACCCTACAAATACTTTTTTAGTAGTGGCAGGAGCATAGTATATATAATCAAACTGGCACAAATAATATTAATCAACAATAGAAAAACTAACAGGAGACTAGTACTTACCAGTGCTGGTTCCTAATGAGAAAAAAGTTGCACCATTTGTTTGTGTTTGTTCCTTTGAAGAACCAACAGTGATATGAGTAATATATATCCCGGATTGTCAGTGAACTCCGCACTGGTACTTACTATGCTAACAATTACACCAAACTGGAATTATCTTAGCGATCGAAATTGAACCGCCAAGAAAAATATAGTTTTCTTGGCGGTGCTAATTAACAGCTAAGGATTCTATATTCCTTGGTGGCTGATGAGATCCGCTAAGAAAAATGTGCATTTTCTTGGCCGTTCTCTTCAGCAGCGAAGGAAATGTCGTGTTTCCTTGGCAGCTAACAGCCAAGGAAATGCTTGTTAAGTGCATGTCATGTTTTTTTTTCACTTAAATATATATGACACATATGACGTACACTACAAGAAATGGATCGTTTTGGATTTTCTATGTGCATAGCGTTTATTATGTATATAGATATCCGCTATTTCTAAATATATAGTTTTTTATATATCTAAAAAAATCAAAATAAATAACCTATAATTTAGAATGGATAGATAGTATGCATGAAAGTGACCCCTTATACATTGTATGATTTATGGCGGCGATCTCCTCCATAGGGCACCTATGGGGCTGCGGGTCATGCAGCTGTTTTTTTTTGCCAGTGTCGATGCATAGGGTACTTTTTATAAAAAAAATTATATGATTATTACTGTCGGTGTGTCGGTACACAAATTGGTGGCAGTCATACAAACCAGGCGTTGCTGAATCCGGAGCTGGTTGTGAACTCATGTTCTAACCAGCAAATATGTCTGTGTATTGCTACTGCGAAACTATACGTCGGTGTTTTACCGGCAAGTCTACCTAGGTATAACCTAAGATAGTAGATTTGTAAGCAGGATGTCATCGATATAAGGAACTTGAAGGTGCAAGCAACATAAAGTTTAGACAAGTTCGGGCCGCGATATGCATAATAGCCTACGTCCTGTATGGTGGTTTGTATTGCCTTGGATTGGTTATGGTTGTGATTATTTGGAGGGGATCCCTGCCCGCCCGTATATAGTCTAGGGGGACAGGGTTACATGGAATTCTAGCCTGATACTAGCTTAGGAGTCCTACCCGAGTAGTACTCGGGTAGTTTCCTTCTGCTCCGACTAGTCCGTCTCACATCCGAGTAGTTATAACAAATATAAGGTATGGGACAAGCTTCATCCCTTATTTCAGAATATTCTATGCTATGAGTCCCGTAGCCCCGGGTCTGACAAGCCCCCGAGCTCTTCATACCCGAGTAATGTAGGCTTCCGAGTACTTCTGAAGTCATCCTCGAGTTCTCCTAAAACTCCATCTTGGAGGTGTCTTCTGAGTACTTCCTTGGCTGCTTCGAGGCTGTGAGGTGTTCATGCGCCGAGTAGTTTCAAGTCTTCTTTTATATGGGGTGCAATGAAAATCGCACTCCATATGGAGTAGCCCCCGAGCCTTAGGTTGAATCGAAGAATCAGGCTGAGGGTCAAATTAGTCTTGAATCTTCCTTCCTTATCTTCCAAAGAATTTAAAAAATAAGCCATCGATGACGCGTATCCCGCAGCTCCCGAGCCTTGAATCCAAATATCAAAAAATTTGGAAAAAAGAATCCAAATGAACGTGGCATTCATTGCAGTGTATATTATACATTTGTGATGATGATAAAAATAGGAAAAATTGGTATGAAATTTGAAAAAACCCTTTTTCAGAATAAAATCCCGGAAAAAATGGTTAATCAAATAACTTCCCCAAAATTATCCTAAATTGCATCTCAAAATAAATTATTTCCTATAAAAACTCTTCAACTTCTGCACAGTAAAACTGCGTTCCCCACTGGTTATTGAATAGTGTGGTAACTTAGGGTTAACTTACCCTTTGTCTTACAACCGCCGCAACCACTGCTGATCTAGATCTCGGTCTACCCCAGTTTCACCTTCTCCTCCCTCCCGCCGTGTAACCACACTCGCTTCTGCACCCTGCTTGCTCATATGTCGCACCTTCTCCTTAAGCCCCCGAGCATAAGCGAGTGAAGACACTCGTGACATCAAGGATGGGGAACAAGAAAGCCACCAGCAAGGGAAACAAGAACAAGAAAGAGGAAGAAACCAAGTCTGCGACCAGCGATTGGAATTACAGTAAGTGTTCCAGGAACGACCTCTTAAACCTTGTTGCCGAGGTTCTTTTTCAGGGTCAAGATGTTGTTCAATGGCATCCTTCTTTCTGTCAATTCTTTCCTCAAGAAAATGTTGATGAAATCATTCTTTTTCTGCATTTTATCAAAAGGGGATTGGCCTCCCTGCTTCCAATTTTCTTCGTGGCCTTCTTTATTTCTATGGAATCCAAATCCATCATCTGAATCCAAATTCCATAGCTCATGTAGCTATTTTTGTACGTCTATGTGGAGCTTTTCTGGGGATCGAACCCTATTTTGCTCTGTTTTGATTCCTTTTCCGCTTTAAACCCCAACCTAGTCTAGAGCACCAAAGTGTAGTCGGAGGAGCCGGGTTCCAACTGAAGCAGAAGTACATCAAGTACAAATTCCCCACTAGTCATTCGGGTTGGAAGGACTTATGGTTTTATATTGGAAATCATAAATAGTCACTGGCTGAGAGAACTAGAGGAGTACCAAAGCCACAACCGGAATGGAACCAGAATCCCCCTGCTTCCGAGATGGAACAAGTCAAAGAACTACTCGATGTAATCCAAGCGTTGAAATTGATGGGGGTCACTAATGCTTCAGTAATGTACTCATTTTTTTAGCGCTGGGTTCAGCCTTTACAAAAAAGGTGTCAATTTGGTTGTGACTACCTTGGACCTGAAGATCCCTCCTGGATGTCTACCGAGGAACTGCTGCCGAGAGAGGCACTGAAGCGAGTGAAACATGTACTGATGGATGTACACTCTGTAGCTTATGTCCCGGAGCTGTTCAGTGCTTCGAACCAGCCAAAACCGGTATGAGTACTTTTGATATTTGCATATGCTATATCTGATGTATGTTGTTGACCTTGTAGGGACACACAGACTTGTACCGGAGTTCGCCTCCACTTCCAGAGATTGACTGCCCTGATCATTTGAAGCCGAGTGCGTATCAGCGGCTCCGAATCAGCTGTCCTTCCTATGATCCCTTGACCGATGAAGAAGGTGATGATACTGACGATGATATTCCTCTAGCAGACCCCCTGAAGAACCCTGGCACGACTACTTCCTAGAAAAGCACAAACTTGACTGGTGATGAACTCCTGCCCAGCCACGCTAAGAAATCAAGGGTCTTTGCCCAGAAGCGCAAGGCAACTGTCATCTCTATCGATGATGATGAACCATCGACGTAAGTGTTTCCAAACCATTATAAGTACCTTTCTCGATTTCTTGTTGAACTGGCTTTTGAACACTCACCTCTTTTTTCTTCTTCTCTAGTGTCGATGCTTCTGACCCGAAGCGATCGAAGCACGGGGCAGAAAATGAAACTGTCGGCGATGATGCTACAACGAAGGAAGCCGTGCCCTCTATTGTAGTGGAGCCGTCGTTGGATGTTGCCGGTGATGTAGCGGGTGTCTCGCCGAGGCAAACTTCAGCCTCGGCTAGCAAACCCACCACCCCGAGTACTTCAAGTGCCGTTCCAGCACTTAAAGTACTCAAAGTGAAGAAACTAAATGTGAAAAAATCATCATTGTGAGTACTCGAGTAGTTTTCTCTTGCAGATTTTGTGAACTCATAATCAATTTTGTATCTAATAGTTTCTCCATTGTGATTAGGAGATCCTCTGCTCTAAGCTTGGATGAGCCCGGTCATGCCTTAGCTAGTCCAGTCCCTGAGCCAGAGAACGAGCCAGATGTTGTGGCGTTGATCGACATGCCGGGTACTGTGACCATCGTCCAGTTGTCAGTACCCGAGGAATCTCCTAGGTTGTCAAGTGCTGAGGATGAAAGAGATGTTTCAAGTGCTGAGCCAGCCAAGGAAAACAAGTCCGAGACAAATGATCCAGCCCCCAAGATGTTGACAGGTGAGCCTATCATGCCATCCCCGCCCGCGAGTACTAATCTGCCAGAAGCTCGACTGATTACCGCGGGTGAGGTGGTAGGTACCCGGCAAAAGAAACCAAATGTTAAAGACGTAGAAGCTGCAGGTACTTCTTCATGGCCCATCCTGGTAACACCACATGGGTGGCAACATGTTGTGCCAGCAGAGCTTATCGATGATCCGATGCTGACCAATGAAAATCTGAAGCATTTTCAGGGTACCTTCAAGGATTTATACAAGTTCTCCACAGTATGACTTTTTGAAATCACAACTTGCCTTTGTTGCATAATATTGTCATCCACTGACTTGCTTATTTCTGTGCTTGAGTATAGGATGGCCAACCAGTCTCGACTGAAGTCACACAAGTTGAGGGCCGTGGAAGATGGACTGTGCCAATTACAATCCACAGGCAAATTGATGAGCAGATCGACAAGAGAATTGCAGTGCAGCGCCAACTTGATGAACTAAAACTGGAGCACACTCGTGAAGTCTGGCTTCTCAGGCAAGAGATCAAAAATCTTGAAGAAAAGAACAAGGCTCAGAGAAAAACCCATCAAGGTAAATCCCTGCCGAGTACTCTTGCCAAGTTAACAGTTGCTGGAAAATAGTCTCTGAACCGGCATGAGTACTTTTTTTTTGTCTTTTGCCTACAGAACTCAAAAAATTGTTAAAGTATAAAGATGAACTGCTGACTGACACGAAGAATCTTTTGTACCATTCATCAGATGACGTGCAGCGCCTGGCCAAACTGCTTGAAGATGCAGATCATCAGGTGTTGCAATGCATGAAGCAAATCAAATCCATGGCTGAAGAAAAAGAGCTGAAGCAGAAGCAACTTGAAGATCTTCAAGAAGCTGCCCAAGTAGTCGTCAACACGGTGGACCCCTCGGAAGAAGTAGTCGACAATAGGACTTTGCTAGAGCGTCTTCGTGAGGCCCCACAAAAGATTGCCGGCTACGTCTCCAAGGCCACCAAAACCTACGTGGCGCATGTGCTTGGTCTTGTCAAGTCCTTCTGGCCAAAGGCCAATGTGGAACCACTGGTGGATGGCATGGCTGCAGACTGTTCAGAAGAACAATTCAAAAGTTATCTAAAAGAAGTCGAGCCAGTGGCCCGTAGGATAGTTGAAAGCCTGGAATAAGACTAAAATCATTGAGATGTTATGAACAATCCAGTTTATTGTTTGTTTGTAAATATATTTATTTACTGGTTGCTTGTGATCTATTCAAAATACTATTTTGTAGTATCGACGATCGTAGGTCTTAGATGGAGTCGATACATTTGGGTCACGCTACTCTAAGTATTGCACCCTTAGATGTAGTCGGTAACTTGCCGTTCGATCACATATTCCTTATGGGAATTCATCGAACTAACCAGATAACGTCCAATCGCGCGGTACTCTGATTCGTTCGGAATTATAGGTTTGATAACCTCTTCAGTTGGCGTATTTAGTGCTCATGTCAAGTGTGCACAGCCCAACTGGCAATACAGGCTTGGTGGCCTCTTCAGAGGTTGCTTTCATAGCTATTGTCTTCAAGAGACAAGTAGTTGTAGCGGTTACTGGAAACGTGGGCTTAAGGGCCCCTTCAGAAGTTGCTTCCGTAGCTACTATCTTCAAGAGACAAGTAGTCGGAGTCGTTACTGGAATCAATAGTTGGCCGTATGAGCTTTTGAAATCGATTTCTGGATTGTGAATGTCTCGTACGTAGTGCGTTTAGTTGATAGGTTCCACTTATCATTGTTGAACCGGATGACCACTCAATCGGGGATGTCCTGACCGATGGTCATGCAGTTCGGTTATGATAGGGTTCCCAACAAAATCGTATGGTAGATGCGTCCTGGTTAGACCAAAAGAACGAAAAGACTTTAAATTTGCTTCTCACTTTACTTTAGGAGAAAAAATGTGACTTTAATTCCATGATCAAGAGATAAACAAAAGGATTTTTGGGTTTAAATGCAAAGAATCCCTTGTTTCAAAAACTCTATTCCAAAACAATGGTTATACACAAAAATTTCCTAAAAAAGCCTCGAAGAAAACTCCTCAGATCAGGTCCTAATTCCTTCATGTTTCATCGTCCGAGTAGTTTGGCTGCCTCCCTTCGTGGTCCTTCTTCTTGACGCTCTTGAGTGGCGGGGCTCCCAGGGCCTTGCGGAGGTTATGGCACTCAAAGCCAGAGTGACTGCCATTCGTATGCCACGGGCAACACCCATGGAGAGCCCTCTTGAAGCATTCTTGCGAGGTGGAGGTCTTCTTACTTCGAGTTGGTTGCTCCGTGTTTGCATTAGGGGCGTCCGTGTTTGCTCAGCTTGCGTTTCCAGGTTGAACTCAAGTAGTCTTGAGGGATGTGGTAATTGGTGGGACTATAGGCTTCTACCTTGATACGCTCTTGCTACCGGGCGATGATGATATTGCGAGCGTCCTGGCCGATGTTGATGACATTGCGGAGATTGGTCGTGGAGAAGTCATAGAGGTTGTCGGGTTGGTGCTGCTGTCGCTCCATCATGTGTTTTCTGCGCTTGGCACTTCTGGCGTTTTTGAACCTGCATCGTTCTCTTTGAACACCATCTTCATCTTCTATCTTCACGATATCCTTGGTGTCGTGAACACGATCAGGTAGTTCGGGATCGTCGTATCCGTATCTGGCCCCGGCGTATCAAAGATGTAGTCGTCTTCAATATAGTAGTCATCCAATTGGAGATGCTCTGAGCCTTCTTTGTTAGTGTGCTGAATTACCGTGATGCGAACCATGAATATTTATCGCTCCGGTGGAAAATTTCCCGCTTTTGGCTTAATCGGACCTCCTTCTTCGTCAGAGGAGTCGAGGGCCTGCCTTCCTGGAACGGAAGTTCGTCGGGGTCGGTGGTGTAGAGTGGTGGGTTGATGTTGAGTCGTTTGAAGGGTTTCATGCCCTTCTGTCGCGTAAGCTCATCCACTGAATTCGATTTCATTGCCAAAGCCTGGTGTCCGCCTAATAAAGGTGTGATGTGGTTGTTGGAGTCCGAATAGTCATCAAAGACGGGAGCCCCCTGGCAAGCAGTGGCTTCTCTTTCTCCGAGTTGTAGTAGGAGATCCAGGTCCTCCTCCAGGGCAGAGAGAGACTTGGAGTTGAACCTGGAACTGGGTTTGGTTTCTTCAGCAGGTCAGGTAATGGTTAGTCGTCGAATTTGTTGATGAAGTCATCAAAGTCGCGATCAAACGCCGATGTGGATGCGCCTGGTCCCTGAGGGCTAGAGTGTTGAAGAGTGGCTTCCGCGTTCCTGATGCACTCGGTGATGGATCGATCAACCTGATCAATTCCGGAGAAGATTTCGCCAGTATTAGCGAGAAGTGGATGCCGTGTCTCAGAGCGGTTCTGGGTCGTGGGAGCCGATTCGCAAGGGTGCCGGAGAACAGCCTCCGCGAGTTCGATGGACCCGGCGATGCTACGGTCCACTTGATCAATTCCGGCAATAAGATCGCCAGTACTGATCCAAGGACGAGTGATTGGAAAGTCAAGTTTGGCTGGATCCACCGGCTAGAGTGCCGACGTCTTGGCTAAAGATGAGCGATGGTGTCGGCGGCTTCCTAGGGTTGGCAACGTGGCTGTTGAAGCCACCTTGACCATTAGCGACACAGACCCAAGAGCCAAAGATGAAGGTGACGCCCTCCTCAGGTACAACAGCGGAGTTGAAAGATGCCATTGAGTTCGCCAGTGGATCTTCGATGAACACCCCTACGCGTACCAGCTATCGGTGTTTTACCGGCAAGCCTACCTAGGTATACCCTAAGGTAGTAGACTTGTAGGCAGGATGTCGTCGAGATCAGGAACTCGAAAGTGCAAGCAACACAAGGTTTAGATAGGTTCGGCCACGATGAGCGTAATACCCTACATCATGTATGGTGGTTTGTATTGCCTTGGATTGGTTATGGTTGATTTGGAGGGGGTCCCTACACACACTTATATAGTCTAGGGGGATAGGGTTACATGGAATCCTAGCCCGATACTAGCTTAGGAGTCCTACCCGAGTACTACTCGGGTAGTTTTCTTTTGCTTCGACTAGTCCTGCTCGGATACGAGTAGTTACAACAGATATAAGGTATGGGACATGCCCCATGTTAGAACCGGGGTCACGGGACTGCGCACATGGCGTACATATTCTGGGATAAGGGATGGGACATGACCCACACCCTACACCAATTGTAACTACTGAAAGTACATTTATCCCCCTAAGTGGGTTTTGGTGTTGACGACATACAAACTTAAGGATCTAATGAGTTCATCGAGTTATGGATAGGTTAAAATTCAATGAAATGAAAAGGAGCAAGAAAAGACATCAAATTTGCTTAAAGGATGGTGTTGGGCTTAAAACAAGGTCTTTTAATATTTTCTATTTTGAATTTGAGTATAGGAAACACCGTACTATTAAGAGGGATGCGAATGGATAGCATGAAGGTGTCAAAGTGCTTATTTGAGATGCTAACCATCAAGGAGAGACACATAACCACACACTTGAGCATTGTCGGAATTTCCCCAGTAACTTCCGACAAAGGGTTCTCGGCCAGCCAGTTTTAGCTGTGTCGGAAGTTCCGACCTTGTGTCGGAAGTTCCGACAATCACTTAACCAGTGCACTAACGGCTAATTTTTGGGGCTCGGGTATTTATACCCCCTCAGCCCCTCCTTCATTTGCTGTTGAATCAACCCGAGACAAACACCTCCAAGAGCATTTACTACTCCTCCCGAATCCCTCCTTGAGCTAATCCTTTAGTTAATTTGAGCTAGGGCTTGGGTGAGAGCAAGATTGAGGTGTGAGACTCAACCATTTAAGTGAGAGGGCAGCCAAGTTCATCTCAAGAGCACTTGAAGCATCTTCATCCTATGATTCGTGTTTGTTACTCTTGAAGCTTGCTTCTAGACGGTTTGGTGTCGCCTGTGGAGCGTCCTCTCGTGTGTGTGCGCCCCGGGAAGTTTGTATTACCCTATCCTTTGTGGATTTCATAGTAAGTGACTCAATCCTCCTTTGTGGTTGATTGAGTGAGGTAAAGGGTTAGTGGAAGACCCGACTCTTTGTGAGCTCCTCAACGGAGACGTAGCTTACTTAGTGGAAGTAAACTTCGGGAACAAATCTCTTGTGTCTTGTGCTTATTGCATTTATTTAGTTCTTGTTGACCTAGAGTTTGTTTTGTGCTGATCTATGTACTCGAGTTGTTGTGCTTGCAAAGATCACTTGCAGAAGTCTTCTATTATCATTGTGCAACTTTTGATTCAGCCAGGTTCTACAGTTTCAAGTTTAATTTTGAATTTTGTATAAGAACTTTTCTTTTGTCGGAAGTTCCAGTCCGGTGTCGGAAGTTCCGACCTGTTCTTACACAGTGTCGGAAGTTCCGAAAGATTTAATTGTTGCAAAGAATTTTTCATGTTTTTCAGTTACGCCTATTCACGCCCCCTCTAGGCATCACCAAGATCCTTTCAACTACTCGTATAAGAGTAGGACTAGTCGGAACAGAAGAAAACTACCCGACTAGTACTCAAGTAGGACACCTAAGCTACTATCGGGCTAGGATTTCCATGTAAGCCTGTCCCCTCAGACTATATAAGGGTGGGCAGGGACCCCCTCTAAAGCATCAGACACAACAATACACATCTAAGGCAATACAAAACACCACACAGGACGTTGGGTATTACGCATACTACGCTCGAACCTGTCTAAAGTTTCGTATTCCTTGCACCTTCAAGTTCTTGATCTACCACCTCAGAGGTATCCCTTGGTGGGCTTGGAGGTTAAACACCGACAGCTGGTGCGCCAGGTAGGGTGGTCATCGAGCATCCACCGACGACCTCAATGGCATCTTTCGATTCACCAGTGTTGTGCTTGACAAGGGCACGATCTTCATCTTCGGCTCCTGGGTCTGCATCGCCAACAGCTTGGGTGGCTTTAACAACCATCTGGCCAACACCAAGGAGCTGGAGACACCTGCAGCAACACGACGCAGCGATCTCGACGAATTTGTCGACAACCTCGATGAGACGCTGCTCCCTGATCTCGCTAGGGAGATTGAGGAGGAGTCTGTTTTTAACGCGACTTCAACTCCTGCTGCACCAACACTCCTAAGATTGGATCTGATTCGGTCAAAGGATCTGCGTACACGATTACCTTCCGGGCTACGCAACACGTCCATTATTTACCAAAAGGCCATGCGATTCGAGACTCTCTCAGCATTGGAGGAGGACTTGGATCGCCTGCTCAAGATCGGAGATGACAAATCGGACTACTTAGACTACTCGTCTCGACCACAAAACTAGTCAGGAGCAGGCTTACACCGTCAATGACTAGTCGGAATCGACTCTGACTAGTCGGGCTTCCTCAACAAACCGTCGCGGCTCCATCGACGAGCGCTACGGTTTCATTGACAAATCGCCCACGAACCAAGCTAGGTCATGCTTTAATATTTTTCTAAATATCCTTTATATCTCTGGATATTAACCATGTGCCTCCACGGCCACACCATAATTGCGTTCCCGACTACTCATGCAGCTCTGGGCTTGTAGTCGGGACTACAACTAACGGGTGTATAATATGCGCTCCACGAGAATTCCCTTTTTTCGCGCAGTGCCGACTGCTCTAGTTTTCGCTTAACGGTCTCTAAAATACCTGGGTAACACACACTTTAATCTGTGAGACCTCGACTCTTCTGTACGCCTATGTTCCTACGCGTGCATGCAGCCATGACCCCTGCGCTATGGGCTACGGCTATCAGGGATCAGGTGCTTAAATGTAATAGGCTACCTACCCAGGGAAATTATGTGACCTAGCAAGAGCAAGACGCAAAAAATTTTACATGCATTTTGTAATGCTGGGATTCGCTCCCAACTCAATATCATGTATATCAGTTACAACATATTTTTAGATTTATCTTGCATGGGACCAGACCTGGACCATGCCACTGGGTGAGGTATGCTCTCGAGAGCTACCTTACTTGGCCATCACTTCATCAGCACAGACCACTCATCGTGCTAGCGGTGACTCGGCCGAACCCCAGACTCGGGGGCTAGCGTCGCCGACCATGTGGCGTATCTCCTTTGACTCGGCCGGTACCTATGCTACTCGGTGTACCTTAGGTGGCTCGTCTAGCTCCTATGCTTGGGGGCTGGACGCGACAAGGCACTCGGCGTACCTTCGGCGGCTCGTCTAGCTCCCGTGCTTGGGGGATAGGCGCAACAAGGCACTCAACGTGCTTTCGGCGGCTCGTCTTGCTCCCATACTCGAGGGTGCGCACAGGAAACAACTCGGCGTATCACTATGCGGAAGCTGAAGAGATTTCTCGGGATAAGATTTGTTTCGAGCGGTAATTTAGTGTTCCATTGGGAAAGTTATTTGTTTAACCATTTTTTCAGGGATCTCATTCCAAAAAATGAGGTTTTTGAATTTTTGAACCAATTTGCCCATTTTAACCATCAAGTTAAATTCTTAATTTTTTACACAATGCATGCCACGACTCTTTGGATCCTTTTTTCCAAATATTGGGATTTGGATTCAAGGTTCGGGGTCTGCAAGACATGTGTCATCAATGGCTTATTTTTTAAATTTTGGAAGATAAGAGCAGAAGGTTCAAGACTAATTTGACACTCAGCCTGATTCTTCGATTCAACCTAAGGCTCGGGGGCTACTCCATATGGACTGCGAGTTTCATCGCAGCCCATATAAAAGAAGACTTCAAAACTACTCGAGGCATGAGCACCTCACAACCTCGATGCGCCAAGGATGGACTCGGAAGACACCTTCAAGACGGAGTTTGAGAGAACTCGAAGACGCCTTCAGAAGTACTCGGAAGCCTGAAGTACCCGACTACGAAGAGCTTGGGGGCTTGTCAGATCCTGGGCCACGGGACTGCGCACATGGCGTACATATTCTGGGATAAGGGATAGGACATGATCCACGCCCTACACCAATTGTAACTACTCGTACAGAAGTAAGACTAGTCGGAACAGAAGGAAACTACCCGAGTAGTACTCGGGTAGGACTCTTAAGCTAGTATCGGGTTAGAATTTCCATGTAACCCTATCCCCTAGACTATATAAGGGTGGGCAGAGACCCCCTCCAAAGCATTAGACAGAACAATACACATCTAAGGCAATACAATCCACCACACAGGACGTAGGGTATTACGCATACTGCGGCCCGAACCTCTCTAAAGTTTCGTGTTCCTTGCAACTTCGAGTTTCTGATATTGGCGACACCCCATCTACAATCTACCACCTCGGAGGTATCCCTCGGTGGGCTTTGAGGTTAAACACTGATACCCTATCCCTTATTCCAGAATATTTTATGCTATGTGTGCGGTTCCGTAGCCCCGAGTCTGACACTATATTAATATTAATTAGCATACTATAATTCTAAAAATAAGTTTAGAAAATATGATATATTATACATACATGTATCTTTTAATTGTATTTTATATTATAATTAAAAGAGTAATAACCCAGTACGTATGGCTGAGGTCTCAAGAACTTTAGTCTTTTCCCTTTTGTTTGCCAAGCTTTTGTTTGCAAGCTCTAATTCTATATTGTTTTAGACTCTTAGCTCAACATACTATCTGGTTTCCGATTTCAATTCGATTGTTTTCATCGATGGACCCATCATAGTCATGGATCCACTAAGACGGACAAAAGTCAACGACGGACCAGAAAACGGTCCTCTCTTTAGAAATAGATAAAAAGTAGCGCTAGTAGAGAGAGAGAGTTTGACAAACTTTCAAACACTTGCTGCAGGTGGTAAAGCATACCTATATATGCAAATTGAAACCAATGCCCAACTGCTTCTTTTATACAGAACGAATTGGAATTCAAAAAAGTCACTAAAAATTTAAAATATACTCTTAAAATTAATTTCTCTTCCACTATATCACAAATAATTGCTACAAAGTTAACATTGTGCTAAAAGATACTACCTCCGATCCAGTCAACAATAGTTGACGTTTGGACTGGAGGGAGTACTAATCTAACGGTACAACTTTTACTCACTGGACACCTGTAAAAAGAAACTGATGGAGTACCGAGAAAATCAGAAAATACTAGTTCATTTAGTGGAGGACTGCAACAATACACAAGGAAAAGATACCGTGTGTATTTATCCATGGATGGAATCTTATCCTCCACGGTTCAAAAGATACAGCCCCTCTCCACATATATCAGTCAGTTACCAATATGAACAGCAACAACTGTTGCATGGCAGATCTCCTGCCGTTTCACACTAGGAAAACGGTATATATATGAATAGGATGCAGAAACTATTCAGCGGACAAGGCACTGCAAATCTTAATAGCGCACCATGCTGTCATGTTCTAGTACATTTGTCGATTACGCAGCAAGGAACAGATCAACAGATAGATGTACAGATGTGTAGGTCGATGTCGTCGCGCGTCCAGCACCGCTGAGATCTTCTCCATTAAAAAGAAGTCGTGCAGAGACATGACACTACCAAATTATTTAATGTGTGGTGTGACCAGTCGCCAATATATGCACATTCTTATAGCTACTGGTCATTAGATAGCTAACCACTGGTACAGAAACGGTCATTGGTTTTTGACATTTATCCCGATCGAGTTGGGCTCGAGACTAATGTAAGTATTAGTTCCGGATCCGATGGCTAGGGGATGGGAGGGATCTTTATTCTTAGTTGGAGTCTCTCCAACCGGAACTAAAAGTCTAAACTTTTAAGTCCAGTTGGTGACACCAACTGGGACTAAAAGGTGACCTTTTAATTCTGGTTGGAGGCTCCAACCGGGACTAAAGGGTCCTTTAGTTCCGGTCGGTATTATCAACCGGGAGTAAAGGGTCATCCACTGGTTAGTTTAAAAGGAAAGCATCATAACTGAAATCACATGTGTTGTGTAGGTGGGATGTCAAGGAAGCTATGCGCAAGGTGAAAGGTCTTGTGTTCGAGTTCTGCGGACCGCACAGTTTGGATTGGCTTGCGATAATTATTTTTTTAACCCTACAGACCCTTTAGTCCTGATTATTGAACCCGGAACTAAAAGACCGAGCCTTCAGTTCTCGGCAATGGCTTCTATCCGACTATCTGTATCGTCTGAGCCATCATGTTTGATAAGCTTGTTATATGCTCCTTTGGGCTATAATCATTACGGTACGAGAGGTGGTGGAGACGCTTTCTAGTTCAGAGTCTGCACTCCGAGTTCAACCTACGAGGAGGGGTGGCAAATGACCAAATAATTTAGCCTAAAAATTATAAAGACCAGCCTTAAAAACAGTTAGGCTCATATTTTATACATTTTTAGCTAAGGATGATAATCCATTATACATTTTTAGCTAAGTGATGAGCCGGATTGTGAGGAGGCGTACGAGGATCATAATCCATTATCACCCCTATATACAAGTTATTTTGGAGGTAAGATCTACAAGGTGAAACTTTAAATAATAATTTCTATAAAATATGACATTTTACTAAATGGTAAATAAATATTTTGAAACAAATTTTTAATGTGGTTCTAGTAAAATTTACTCCTATCTTACATTGGCAGTCTGTTTATTTTTTATATATTAATGGTCGAAGTTAAAGAAAACATTTGCCTATCATCTAAACGATATGTATTTTGAATAGAAGGGAGCACAATAGCAGAATATATAGCTAAAGCAGTACTTAGCATTTTCTAATATAAATGGACTGAAGGACTTGCGACCCTTCTTATATAGTACTACATTATTTTTGAGTATTAAAGGTAAGGGAAACATCATGTGTGTTTTGGTCCCTCCACCACATGAGCGTTTTACGTTTGTTTATACCCTGGTCACAATTAGCCTTTTGGAGTTGTAAATAAAGTTATTTTTTTCAAGTAACGTTTCTGTAAAAAGAAAAGAACTCAAGGCGTTTGAGTCATCAGATCAATCGATCACACATGATTGGGCGTTCACACAGGCACCATGCATGCACGTACCCGGAGTCTCCATCGACAAAACCACTCCATGGCCAGGCCACAGACTCAGTCAGCTCCAGAGAGGAGGCCCAGAAGGCAACAGTTTGTCTGATGCACGATCGGAGCAGCGAGGCTCTCCAGGTGACATCGTTGAACAGGACCGGGCAGTACACGGGTACTACGGCTACTCCTGTGTGTTTCACACAGAGCAGAGCTAGAGACGACATGCATCCATGGCAAGCACATGGTGTGGCCCGCCCGCCTGCATGCTCAGCTGCATGCTCGTGCATCTTCTATCGCCGCCCGGCGTCGGCCTGTAATGATTTGCTCGCCGGAGCCGCCGGCCGCAGCTCAGTTGTGGCCGGGCCGCCGGCGCATGGGTCGGTAGCTGCCGCACTTGTATATGCTAGCATTGCTCTCTCTCTCTCTCTCTCTCTCTCTCTCTCTCTCTCTCTCTCTCTCTCTCTCTCTCTCTCTCTCTCTCTCTCTCTCTCTCTCTCTCTGTGTGTGTGTGTGTGTGTGTGTGTCAAGCAGCATATATACTGGTCATCCCTGTGTCTGTGTGTTTGTAGGGGCGAGAGAGTATAAGTTAAGCAACTTAAGCACGCAAGTACGCGGTTGCATGCCTGCGTATTTCAGGCTGAGCAGTACGGACTGCCCGCAGATACCGCGAACGATTCGCCATTTATCTGACTGCTGCTTCGTGTGGCTAGCTGATGGGTACATACTACACCTTAAATTAAAGCTGGCCGAGTTAAGTACGTGCAGCTACTTTCTCATGAATGCAAGAGCAAGCATCTGAATCTGATCTGTGTGTCAATCACAGTCTGCAGGGATGCTGCATCACCACTCTCATACCTCGATCGCTTAGATGCATGTATAGTTAAGGTGGCCGTCAGGGAAATCAAATGTCCGATCCGGCCATCCATTTCTTTGGTTGCCCGCATGGATTTTTAGGTCCTGCTGTTGGCTTTTCTAAAAGATCCTAATGCGCGCCACCGCCAATGAGAGCCTCGCTCGTGGTTTGCAGGGGAATTGAACCCAAGCAAAACGCAAGAAAAGTCAGTGCTGCTTGAGGCAGGCCGGACAAATTAATGAAGAAAATGACCTCCTCCCCCAGGATTAAAACACATTCGACTAGATTTTTTTCTGTAAAGAAAAATAACAACAATGTTCTGTACAGATCGCGCGACAGAAGTCAGAAGCCATGCATGGATGCATGCATGCAGTTTGTCCCGTGAAGGCATGCCGGCCCGGTTTCTCAACCATGTGGCCGCCGACGCCATATCATCCGGGCTCTCGTCTCACGTGAGCGCGCGCGGTGAGCCCCGGCCGCGTCAACCGGCCGGCCGGGGGTCTCCTCGCCGCCGTACCTACCCATCCTCTTTGCTTTGCGTGCAAGCCCCGATTCCTCAGGCATCCGGCCAGGTCGTCGTGGCCGGAATTCCCTCGTGTGCTAGAAAATTAGTCTTACTCGCCGTCTATTAATCTCCACCGGAAGCGATGGTTGAATCTACCAAGACGAACTTGCAAACGACACCAGAGACACAATCTTTGTTGACGAGGTTCCACTAAAGCCTATATCCCCGGAACATGACTACGGACGCTCCTCCCCAACACCGCAACACCGGTCGCTTTAGGATCAGTATACCGCAGCCCTAAAATTCCGTCAGATGTGGGTCGGCAAAAATAGAATATTGTAACAATCCCTCGGTCAGTAATTCAAGTTTCACCGAGCGACCATCAGTTGGTATTTGTATTCACATATATCATCGAACCATCCGTCGGTAATACCTAATATATACATCGAACCATCCGTCGGCATATATGCAGTGCAGCTAAAATGGGGGAAAATAGGAGCCAAAGTGTTGGAGCGGGAGTCATGGGGAAAATAGGAGCAAAAGTGTTGGAGCGGGATTCGAACCAATGACGTTCCACCCCAACAAGGATGACAAGCACCACTGAGTTGCAAACCCATTTGGTAAGTCAAGGAGATACTTTTTATATGAACTAAAAAATTTTGATCAACTAGATGAAGGACATATGAATAAGTTCATCTTTCTCTTTATAATCCAGAATTAAAAATTATAACTAGTATTTCTTCCTCATAAGAACTTCAAATTTGATAGTTCTTTTTTCTGAATTTTTGTAAAATCATGCTCCTTCATTTAATGGTATTTGTGTTATATGTTGATTGCTATTTCTTGGATCTTTTTTATATGTTTTTTTTCTTCCACACAAGTGGAAAATATGAAATATTTTTTATGAAAATTGCTAATATAACTTCTAGGGTATGCAAACTTCAATGTTTTACTTAAGTTATATGAAACTTTATGAGAGATGTAGCCATTTGTAAATGATATATAGTTTCACTTTGTTAAATTCATTTGAATTTTTATGGCAAGCCTAGAGACCTAAAATATGTTTCCATGTTAGTTTGTAGCATTTCCCAACTAAATTTAAATATTATTACAATCATTATATGGTAATTTTGAGATAAAAGGTTAAATTATCTGAAGCGAACAATTAAATTCTTCATCTATCTATAGGATATGGAATATAATCAAATATCTGAGCATAAATATAATTTTTATGCAGTTTTTTTAATCTTATTCGAGGTACATGTAGTTCAATTTCGAATTACTTTCTATGAGCACACAAAAATTCATTTAAATAATAGAAAATACCAAATCTGTTCAATAATTGTTGAACCTCCTACATAACAACTAAGGTGTTGTCTAGTACATGTAAAAAATATATTGAGGTGTATAAGATAATTATTTGTGCATGTTACTTCACAAGGGTGCCTTAATTAGTTGTTTAAAAAATAGAAAAATAACTTTTTTGCACAACAGACGGCAATGTAAATCCACAAATGTTAATAAGAGGATTAAGTTAAGGCTATGTCCAAATTTGAAGTGTATATGAGCAAGAAAACAGTTTAGGGTGGATAAACTTCAATGTTTGACTTAAGTTGTTTGAAACAATGTGAGAGATCTATCCATTATGTGAACAATGTATACTCCAACTTTTGTGAAATCTTATAAAATTTTTATGTCAAGCTTATACATCCAGAAAATGATTCTATTCAAATTTACCAAATTTTCAGAAAATTTATAAGTATTATTATCATTATTTTATAATAAGGTGTAAATAGAAGTTTAAATTATACCTAACAAACATTTGGAATTTTCATCTATTTTAAGGATACGAGCTATAATGGAACAGAAGTCCTTAAACTATATTTTTGTGTCAATTTTTAAATATCATTTGAGATACATGTAGTTCAAACTGTAATTAATTTCATTAAACACTTAGAAATTCATTTAAACTATTGAAAATAGGAAATAAGTTCAAGAATTATTGAAACTTCTACAAGACAACTTATATGTAGTCTAATATATATGAAAAATGTATTGGTATATATAAGATTATTATTTCTAGGTGTTACTTCACAAAGATAACTTAATTAGGTGGAGATAAAAAAAATAAAATGAAAAATTCTAGGCACACACGCATGGCCCAAACTTTCTTGTCCACCAATCCCTGATCCGACGATCTCCTAAGTCTGAGTAATAGCCAGAAATTAAAGGCAGTTACAGTTACCGAGCAAACTGATAAGAGGATCTCTCATTGCACTCTGTGGGAGGAGTTCTTGTGTGGATGGATGGCATGAAGTTCATGGTCATGAACAGTAGTCTACGGCCGGCGTAGGACGTACATCGATGTCGACGGCTTCCTACATCGATCGATATGTCGACGGCACGTGCGTACGTAGTGCTAGGCTGGTTTTATACCGACGGGCACGTACGTGATGTACGATGCGTGCATTATTTAGCTCGATCATGTCAAGAGAGTAGAGGGGAATCAGGGAATGTTGCACCTAGTGGTCATATGCTATCATGCCACCGCCTTGGCTCTTGCCATTGCCACCGTCCGAGTACGTCGTCGAAAGTCCGACTAGCTACGAAGATGGTGGCGGCAGGGGCCTCCACCTCACTCCTCCTTTATCTCTTCTCCATGGTGACTCATCGGTGCCAGATGTGGTGCATCAGCTGTCCTTGGTGTGGTGTTCTGCGGCACCGCCGCCACCTAGGGCTGCACGACCCTATGCCCATCTCGGTCACTAGGGGCCCGAAATTGTGGCGGCCTTGTGCTCACATCTATCCTCACCGGCACGGACTAGCGTGGCCGGTTGGTGTCGTGCCGCTGGGATGGCCTCTGCAACTGTGTGTGTGGTGTTGGTCGTGCCTATGGGCCGACATTCACAACCATTAGCGTTACGCTAATGCTAGTATTAGGACGCCCGATGCCTAGGAAAAATTGGACGCCGCGCCCCTACCCAACACGCTGATGTTGCGGTGGAAATGTTTTGTGCATAGTTTTGTTACGATAAGTATGAGCTGATGTTGTAGTGGGAAAGACACTCCAACCTCAATGAGAGATGTTTTGGTGGAATTCTTATACATGAGTTTTGTTGCGACAGACATACGATGATATTGCGACAGGAGTTTAAGTTGATTATTAATGTTGCAGTGGAAGTTTCAATTGATTATTGATGATGCAATAGTTACTTAAAGATTATTCGATGGGCCGATATGTGATTATTGTGGTGATCATTTTCAGTATGTTTGAGATGTGAGGTGATGTTGTAACAACTATTTTAGGAGGTCGCATAAATTTATTGTAAATATTTCAATAATTGATTTTCCATGTTGCACCTTTTTAATCTAATTGACTAATTCTATTTGTTTAATTAAATATTTTTTGGAATGTTGCGATTGTAGTTTAAAAATATCATAATTATATTTTTAAATGTTGCAAAAGGTAAGGGTCGATGTTACAGAACTTTATTTTACATATTGTCGTTCTCATTGGATGTTGTATGAAACATAGTGTCATGTCGTGGTGGAAATTTTCTATCATAGAATTGGATGGTAGAGCTATTTATATATATATTTTTTAATATTGCAAGTAGTGATTTTGAATGTTGCAAGAGTTAATTTTTAGTATTGCGACAGAGTGTCCGATGAAAAACTTCCTAACGGATGTCCGAGCGCTAGCAGCTCCGTTGGCGTTATTGCCATAGGTTATGGGGATCGATCTCTCATATCTGTCAATATGTGTTGATGATTAGGCTGGCATGGTAATGCTTTATAGGGTAGAATTTTGCTATATACTCTCTCCTTCCAATAAAAAGTGCAATCCTACCATTTGAAAAAAAAACTATAAAAGTGTAGTCCCAGGAATTGGACAGTAACTATCTAATGAAGTGGTCAGATTTGATTCGTATGCTAAAATTGATTTTTGTTCATAATTTTAGGAAGTTTGGTTAGCTAGATACGGTTAATAAATGAGGTCCTTTCACGCCCATCACTAATTTATCTGGAAAAATCTAAGATTGCAATCTCTCCATGGACAAAAGGACTATTTATAATTAATTGTTCGTAATAAATATCTAGTACCCATTTGTATTAAGGGTTGGCAATGATAAATATATATCACAACCGGGTCGTAGACATAGTGCATATTAGGTAGTGTCAACAGTAGACAAGGACAATCTTGAATTTTCATAGTCTCTAAGCACGCACACTTACCTTAATAAATATAAATACGCAACCCTACCCCTATGAGCACCTCTAAGATATTGAGCAGGCAGATTCTCATATTGATGAAGTCACCACAGTCGTCTCACTATCGACGGCCACGTCATCTACCACTAAAAGAATCACGCCGGCTAAATCCTGGAATAAATCCATGAACATGCGAGCACCCGTGTTGAGTCGAAGACTCGAGCTCGGGTGGGCAGATCCACACAAGAAACCTTGCTCAGTTGGCAAGCTACCTTTCACATTTAAAAGCTATTGAAAACATGAGAGCAATAATCGTATGGACTCAAATTGTAAATGGAAAATAGAGAGAGAGAGAGAGAGAGTACATAAAATGGGAGAATTTTATCCCAGCTGTACAAATTAAGGCCAATCCCAACGGTGATTTTAATTTTTTTATTTCTAAGAGTGGCACACCATCCGGAATGTTTTGAGTAGATGACTGAAACAACATACTCTAGTGCATAATTTTTTTTTGTTTTATAGGCTGGCTATCACATTTAATACACAACGTGCAGGATTGGAGGGTGAGACTTGACTTGACCCCAATGCAAGTTTATTTGGAGCAGTTTCCAAGTTTTGAAAACATAGTACACCCCAAGTTTTATCTAGATGAAACACTGCTTTTTCTCTCCTCATAACCACCAGTCCCATTAGGACTTGTGATATCCTTTAATTTACCTCTCAACAAGCAGCCCCACTTGCAATTTTATTTTCAGAACACAGAAGTCCAACCAATTAAGCTAAACTTGCAAACACAGGACAGAACTACGGGTATCCCGTTATCAGCTCAACTGTAACAGGATCGAGCTAGGGGATCGAAGGACGACGGCCCCCCAACCCAATCCACGAGATGCCATTTCCAATGCGTGAGGAAGACATGCACTGGCCGTGATGTAACCTTGGGGGTCTGCACTTCATCACCGACCGACCATACGGCCGGGCTCACATGCAAATGCAACCTGCAAGCATGTGGAAGGCACAGGGGATCGGAGTCAAACTAGCTGGGCTTGTCGCCGTGTCATCCATGCCTCCGTTTTCTATGCGGAATGGGCACGCGGGGATGGCACAAAAATCCCCCAGACAGCGAGGTCGCTGGGCCGGCGCCGGAGCAGGATCGGAATCTCTGGGGATCCATGAACAACCAACGCTTGCAGCTTCTGGACGCAAAGGTCTGGGGATCATCTTTCATTTAACTTATCTGTTCTGCGTATCTTTCTTTAATTAATTCTGTTGGTTGCTGCTGCTGATCGCGTCTTATTAACTAATTTGTACTAACATGATGAGGAAACACATTGTCAAAGATTGAATAAGCTGAAAGCGAGCAGACATCGAACGCATCGGCGAAGGTACAGGAGGACGACAGTTTCCAGCCAGATTGTGCAAGGGCGGCTACTACTTGACATCAATGTATCACTATCACGCCCCACTGCCGCAAAGGACACTGAGTTTCAGATTCAGATCAATATAATTTTGTCTGAATTTTATAAACCTGCAATACTATTATTGGGAATACAATAATCATGAAAAATCTGATTGATTGACCGCGGTACCTGCTGGTTTGATAATGTGTAAAATAGTATACCATTTTCATTCAACTGAAGCGCCAACAAGTACAACCAATTTGGTGCATTTTCTTCGACCAGGGCCATGGCATATCCGCATCATCCTACAATTAAAGCGTATAGACATCGGCACAATCTTAATTTGTAGGGGGGCCACTTGACCCCACACTCATCCAATCCCGAAACCGCAATGAAGAGATATAGGGTATTTTCTTTTGAGGCTGATCGCATGGATGACGTGTACATACACACACCACACCACCACATATGCATGCGCACTACACTCACACACACACCCGTGCGAGTGCATATACCATCACATTCCGCAATCCTCCATCCCTCCTTGGGGTACATAGATGGAGAAAGAGACGATACGACTCAGGCCATGGGCAGAGAAAGAAATAGCGCAAATCTCCTTAGGGCTTGATGGGGAAATGTTCGAATCACAACCGCACAAGCTTGAACCCACATCTTCAACCACCCGGATTTGATTTTGAAGGATTGTGTCCTCAATAATCACACATACGTGCCATTATGGGTACGGTGCACTCTGAGAAAATTCAGTGCACACATGCATATGTAAATAGGCGGGTTTGTATATCACAAATTGAACACCAGTAAGTGGAGCTCAACCCATCATAAGGTCGTTTCCATGTATTGTATATTATTGATGCATTAGCTTATGTAGGAAGCAAACACATTAAAGGATTTATTTAAGATAAGCAAAAAAAATTCAACAATTGACCAACAATTTAAGGGTTTTGTGAGAAAACCAATATTCAATTAGTGGTCCAGAGCAGAAAACCTTATAAAGCTCTAATGCCGTTTCGGAAGTCATACAAACACCTTCCTGCAGTCAGTTAGAGTCAGGGGGTATTTGACATTCAATATAATGGGACTACGGGAGTCGTAGGGGTAAACCAACAACGTGCAAGTTGAAGAGGTTTTTTACCAAAATCCCAAGTTGCAACTTGGTTTTTTAATTTTTCCTGATAGAAAATGTAATATATGACGATAGGTTTTTTCCAGCATGCCATTGCGTCATATACAAAAATAACGTATATATGCCAACATAATGTTATATCGTTAAAACATTAATTAATTACTCACATGTGAAAAAAATACATGCAAGCTAACATGAAAGATTTTGATACTCAACCTGAAGCTACCTAAGCTAGTGTAACAGGAAAGAAGGGCACTTTATTTTGAATGGAGAAAGGTAGCCAATACCATAATAGTACTATTACATACAGATAGAAGTGTGAAACTTTATATTTGAAATATTCAGATTGCTAGATAAAACGAAATTTTGTCCTGATCATAAATAAAAATGAACAAAAATATAATTTGGACTTGTTTTGATACTGTTAGGGCTGTCACTTTCTCATGTGTGTGTGCACAAGCAAACCTAGCCTTTCTCATAGTACTCACATTTCCTACACCCCTAGCTAGATGAAAACAAATCTATCTCTAGTTTCTCATCTGCCTCAAGACTTCTTAATATCAAACCTAACCATGGCAAGTTGACGACACAAAAAAACAGCTGGATTTAGCCCCAACATACCCTCTTGCCACCTTGAGAGAAGAGGGCAAAAGAAGACAGACAAAAATGGTGGCCCTAGTTTGGTACTAGAAAACTACAGAAAATAGCTAGTGGCATCACGAAAATGTACAAGTCCAAACATGTTCCATTTAGAACGGGTTAAGCGTATATTTATTTTTTTCTCAAACACATACTAAATAGCCGTAGGGTATCCTTGCAACCTACTTCTTTGTTACACCATAGGAAAGCAAAATGTTGTCCTCCCACTCTTCCAACTATGTGCATATAAAATGATTAATATTAGGGATAGGGCACCCTAATGTGAAAAGTATGTCTTCATAAGTTTCATGATAGCTATTTTTGACAGAATGTGTAGCTTTGGTGATTTTACTCATGAATACACTCGATCTTGACTTGCAGTGGTCCCGCCGCTAGGGTTGTCATCTTCTCGTGCCTGCGCACAAGCGACTCTGGCCTCTCATATAGTAGACATACTCTCCTCTCTCTCTCTCTCTCTCTCTCTCTCTCTCTCTCTCTCTCTCTCTCTCTCTCTCTCTCTCTCTTCACTGTGCGTATTTATACTCATCTGATGAGTCTCTTTCTCACATGTCTGCGGCCCTTTAATACCATAACCTAACAAAGACAAGTTGACAACACAAGAAACCAATTGAATTCAGCTGCCCTAAAATCTCATCTTCCTTGACATCTCAAGAGAATCGGAAGAGGGACGAACAGGAGAGAGAAAGCCCTGGCTCTAAGCTAGCAGCTAGTGTGATACCGATAGCAACACACACACAAAAAGGAGAGGGAAAAAAGAGGCACCATACACACACCGCAAACACGCAAGCAGAAACAAACATTTCACAAAGAACACCACCAAGAACCTTGGTCGTTTGCCTTTCTTCCCTCCCTTACGCTAACGCTAACGCTAGCCGCCGCCAAGGGATCGGAGGGGCTGCATCTATGGAGGCGCGGGCAGCGTCGGCGCCGGACCTGTCGCTGCACATCAGCCTGCCAAGCAGCGCCTCGTCGCCGCCGCCCGCGCCGGGGCGGCTGGGCGCCGCCGCTGGTGGGGGGCGAGGTGCGCAGCCGGCCGCGGGAGGGGACCCGTGGCGCCGGCTGAACGGATCCACGGCCTCCACCGAGCTGTCGCTCTCGCCGCCGCCGCGGCAGGAGGCGGCTGGGGACGTCCTGCCGTGGCGGTTGCGCCCGCCAGCGGCAAATTACTCCGCGTCGTCGTCCACCTCCGCAGCCACGGCGGATGCGGCGTCGCTCGTGCCGGTGACCGTGCGGCGGCTCTCGCTTGACGCCGCGGCGGAGGCTGCGCGGGCGCGGCCAATCAACGGGGTGCCCGTCTACAGCAGCCCGCGGGCCGCCGGCCATCCGTTTCTAGGCGCCGGCGAGTACCGCCAGGGCCACCCAAAGGTCGGGCTCTACAACCCCTACCACGCCTCGTCGTGGCCCTCGTCCCTGCGCTCCACGACGACGTCCCCCACCGCGGCGCCCTCGGCGTCCGACCCCGCGGCGGCGTTCCTCTCGCCGTCCGCGTACCACCGGATGCTGTCGGGCACCGGCCGCCTCCACCTCCACGGCGTGCTCGCCGACACGTTCCGCGGCTACGGCGGGCACCAGCAGCAGCAGCAGCACTTCGGCAGCCTTGCCTCGGCCCGCTACATGCCCAAGTTCCCGGCCTCCCGGCGCGGCATGCGCGCGCCGCGGATGCGGTGGACGAGCAGCCTCCACGCGCGCTTCGTCCACGCCGTCGAGCTCCTCGGAGGCCACGAGCGTGAGTCTCCTCCTCGGCTTACTCATCAGCTCCAGCAATCCAAAACCTTTTCTTGGCCATAATCTCGGATCATTTCATGCGGGATTCATCTCCTCCCCTGGCCTCTCTCCGGCACGCAGGGGCGACGCCCAAGTCGGTGCTGGAGCTGATGGACGTGAAGGATCTGACGCTAGCGCATGTGAAGAGCCATTTGCAGGTTGAGTTCCGAGCTCTGTTGGGGGCTCCTCTTTCAATTCTTTAATTTTGCGTTCTTATTCATCTGTTCTTCCTTCTTGTTGGGGCTCGGCTCATGTACAAGAAGGTCAAATCTTGGTCTGCCTGGGCACAGACTCCGATGGATGTGTTCAGTGACTGAGACTGAATGGGAAAGAAAGTCAGATGTGATTGTGCAGATTAGCCATGAAACTGCCATCCCTAGAGAGAGAAGGGGAGCTAGTAGCTAGAGCCTAGAGAGATATTCTAGAGAGAGATGAGATGTGTGGGCGTGTGTGTGCGAGAAAAGGTGCCATCATTGCACAATAATGCATTGCGTGTCTGCTCCTGCAAGCCGCCCAATCCCCAAAGCAGTGAACGCTCAGCCAGCCAGCCAGGCAACATGGAGAGAGAGAGAGAGAGGAGAGAGAGCAAGAGGGGGAGAGAGAGGCCATAGCAATATCCTTTGGACAGTTCTTGGTGCTCTGTTTCGCTGCCATGCATTTCTTTCATCAGTAACCTTTATGATCTGCTGCGCTTCAAGCCTTTTTCCCCTCTTCTCCGTCCCAAGCAGATAGTGTGTCTGCAGCTTTGCTTTCTTGGTCATTCTTTTGTTGATGCTCCTTTTACAGATGTATAGGACCGTGAAGAGCACTGACAAGCCTGCAACCTCCTCAGGTAAGAAAATTAAAGCCACCCATTGCACATTCTCCATTGATCAAAGGCTTATCACGTGTTCTTCCTCAAAAAACTCTGTCAAGCTGCCATCTCTGTGATTCCTTGACATCAATTAGGTCCAGTGGGGGGCGGTGGCTCCGGCGACGACGACCTCCCGGATGCTGGCCAGGCTCCATCAGCTGGCGAGGATGCGAGCCCGCAGCCGTTCACCCGCCGATCCGCCTCCTCGGAGGGTGCAGCGAGCCATGCCGGCGGCGATGTTGAGTGCTCCTCGGCTGAGGATTCCGATGGCGGCCGGGCACGCAGCGGCGCTTCATCAAGGTATGAACACTTCCTAATCATCATGTCTTAGATCTCGTTCCGCCTGCTGGTTGTTGCGCGAATTTGAACTGTTTATTTGCGTCTTTATCTGGAGATAGAGTGGCTTATCATCATAAGATAACGCGATCACAATCACAATTAGCTTATTAAGAGCAAAAATTCCGAAACTTTGTTAGTTTATTTGCACTTTAAAGTTGTCAGCAGAAGTTGTACGATCTGAGACGGCTAAAGATCAAAAGATGTTAGGCCCTACACACACATGCACACAGAGGTAGTGGGAGAGAGAGATTGACTCACTTGATCAGCAGCATGGCACCTCCAATGCAAGAGCCTGTGCTAGTACTGTAGTTTCTTGGGATTAGGCCTTGTCCTCTTCTCATCTTTCTCTCTAGGAGGCTGCTGCTTTTGCCTTTTCTTATCACTGCGACGCTGCCGCTAGCTCCAGGGACCAGGGGGGCCTTTGACCTCTCACAAAGTCACAACTTTGAATGCACATGCACACCTACAAATGTGAATTCGAAGTCTAGCACTTGTCATCCATCTTGTATTCTTGTTGTTAGCTGGTTGTGCTCTTCACCTCTCACATTGCTTGATGAGATTACAAACCGTTAGAAGTACCAATGTTATTTTTTTGCGAGGAATTAGAGAGTACCAAATGATATGTTATTATTCCTATTTCACTCGAAAAAAAGGAGTGTTCTTATTCATATTAGGAGAAAAGAGGAGGAAAATAAAGCATGCATGTCGATTATGGTACATTATTCTACACACTCCTACGTGCGCCTTTTCTTGTGAGCCCATCCGGTTCCAGGATCGATGATATTTGCTGTCAATATAACTGGCCAGCTAAAGTCAGTGTTCACAAAAAAAAAGTGCCGATCAGGTGAATTTGTACATATGTCCACCATCCCCTGCTGTCACTAGATCCCCACATATTAAAGTGCTCCAAGACTACATATTTCTTGACTAAATGTGGTGGTTGTGTTATCTCATATGCTTCTTCTAAAAAACTAGCCACATGCTTACCCCAAGAAGCTCTACGAGGTATACTACATGACAATACCAAAACAATATTAAAGAAATAGTAAAGAGATCAGGCTAGGAATTTGGGATTCAAAATTGTCCCATTTTATATTGTTTGTCATTTCTGGAAAAGAATGATACAACATTGATCAATATGGTATGTAGATGTGTGGATGGCATTTAAAATTTTGTAATTATTTTAATGGCATCGGGCACATAAAAATCATTTGAGTTTTGCAAATAATTAAGTGATATAATTAATTTGAAATATGTTATAAAAAAGGATTGATCTAAGCTTTTGAAAAGAAAGTTCATCAGGTCATTGCCTCAGTGGCAACTCCTTGGTATTTTGAGGAAGCAATAAAACATGACATATAATGAAGGAAATTAAATTTTAAAATGAATAGGCAGGACAGAGGAAATTATGTTGCAACAATTGGTAATAATATCAAGGTGAGATGGTGTGTTGGTGCTGTATTTCTTGAGGAAATTTTTTGTTAGTTTATTACTCCCTCTAGTCACAAAGTTTTATCGTTTAAGATAGTGACATGGTCACCAAGACACTAGTTTAATATTTATATATTGTGGTACATGTGCAAACTATACTAAGTAAAGTTATAATATTTTGAAGCTACTTTTGAATACAAATATATTCATACACTCATAACATTTTCAACAATTTCATTTAAATTATTCAAGATAGATTGGCACTCAATGTTCAAACATGTTAACTTTGTGTAATCCAAAGTGCTAGATATTTGTACATGAAGGGTTCAGTCACATTTTCTTATCTTGATATGCCGATGAAGTACAAGAATTTGACATCATTATGTCTGTAAAAGGAATATTAACGATCTATACAAAGTACAATAAAAAGGGTGACACCACTAAAAAATTTATCATCTTCGAATTAGAAACATGCATGCTATTGGGTGATCTATGCATGATGGCTTAATCGAACTACACAATATGTAGTAGTTAGGCGCATTACCATGAGATTGGAGCTGTTCATGTACTGAAAAGTGAAAACAATTGTACACCAACACTGTAACCCTTTTAATGACCTATTGCCTAGCTAGAAATTAAGGAGCTGTACGTGACCTATGACTACCTAGGCATTTTGTGTTGATTGTTGTCCTTGACTAGTCTGAATTTAAAGCATTATGCAGTAGTAATACTAGCATTTGCTAACGGCAGGCTGCATGTACTTATATACCTTATAGCTTAGCAGCAAATTAATTTTCCAAACAACTTCTTTTCAGAGATCAATGGCCACCACCAGCTGCATGCAATGCGGACACCCATCGTTCAGTTGTCATATCATCCACCATAGAGGTACCACTAATCTCGTTGTTTCTCTTCAATTCATACCTCTCACTTCATAATAATCATATGATTGCGCATTTGGGTCAGGATATGGAGCCTTGTGGGTCAGTTGGCATGCACCAGGTACCCAACCATGAAATGAGCTGCCCCAGCCCTAGCCTGAAGTTCACGCTGGGGCGAGCGAACTGGAATGTTGCGGAACATGACTAGCAGCGCTAGCTATATATACACGTGCATTGCACATTAGTTCAACACTTCAACTATACTGCTTACGATACTTTGGTCGGTCTTTGGAATGTCAAGAATTTAGCAATGCGATGAAACAAAAGATGGGATATTATTAGTTTTGTTTTGGTCAGAAGACACATCATAGTCTTGCAAAGGTATATATGGTAGTTTGTTCATGAGGGTAATGTAGAGAAGGGAGCTTAAAAATGTATGTACATCATGATGGGTGGGGTGTCTAATGAATGCATCATGTGGCACGTGGAAAAGAAAAAGGAAATCTAACCAGATGATGATTATTCCTTTTGTTTTGTGATGTGTATGTATCCACATACTTATTCTTTTGGGTTCGTATAATTTCGTCGTCAAGGTAGTTTAATATTTTCTAAACTATTCCAATTTAAAATAAATGTTATGTGCATATTAAAGAGCATCACAATTATTGTTGTGATACATGTGTTAGCCTTATGTTCAAGGTCATATGATTCTAGACAAGGTAATGCGATACATGGAGAAACATGGTTTGCACACCTCCAAGAGCTCCCAAAATTGTTTTGTTCCTTTTTTCTCTAGCAATGTTGTGCCCACTATTACAAAAAAAATTATGTATAGCAAAAGTTATCGAGAATCATCCACTTTGTACTTTTCGATGCATTTTCAGAAAGCAACTACAAAGACACATGGTGTGATCCTTCATCCATATGGGTGTACAAACAAGATGTAAAGTTTTATATCGCTTCATATCTTGTTGTACAAAATCATAAAATGTTGTATTGTTTTCAAGTATATATATACTTTATAACAATTCCATCCTATGTAGTTGAGAACCACAGAACGAATAAGCACCAACGAAGAACACAAAGGCATATTATGATTCTGCACCGTACTAGGCATTAGCAAGGAAATCGGTTCGTTGGCCCATCAGCATGCAGTATTGTCTCTATATACAGCACCCTCCACATCATTTTCCCAGCACTGTTAGAGAGAGCCACTCAAAATATAGAAAGTTTTAGCTAATATATGCAACAAACTTGAAATATTATTGTTGAACTGCAAAGGTAGGTGATAAGAAAAGATGGGTGAATCACAGATACTTCAACAGAGATAGGTTTACGAGTTGAAGTTGGATCAAACCTATTGTGCTTTTAAAAAGACAGTGTTACTGATTTTGAAAGATTGTTGAAGGAACAGAAGTTGGCAACATGTACTCTGAAGCACAAAGTCATATAGAGTACTAACAATATATTACACTACTCCTTGAGAATATTTAGGACTTAACTTTTATAGAAAAGGTGGTGTTTTCTAGAAGAGTATAAAAAGGTGGTGATAGGATCCAAATCCATGGGATCTAGTACAAATGTGAACAAAACTTCCCAAAGTGTTCCTCCTCTTCCAAACAGAGAGTATTAGCAAAAATATTACTATCACATATATGCTTATCCTTTTCAGGTCGCAATAGGATAAAATGGTGCAAACAAAAAAGGACCAAAGGATGGCAAAAGGAGGCAGCCCAATCATAAAGCAATGGATTGCAAAATCATTTTAGCAGTGGTCCATGTTTGTCTGTCCCCTCATTGATGTCATTCTATCGTTCTCTCTTACTTTGTCGGCTCTTCTTCTCAGTGTAACCAGTACCACAGCCCACAGGAAGAGAGAGAGAGAGATAGGCAAAAAAGATGGCAACAGCACAAAGAAAATAAAGGAAATAAAGGCATGTTCTGTGTAGCATCTGTGTGATGTTACTGTGCCCACTTGAATGTTTTGTCAGATCTCTCTCTTTCTCTCCTTTCCTCTCCCTGCCTAGCGCCATGCCACATTCATTTGCATGGGGCCTTTTGGCACCGTGCAGATGGGGATGGCTAGCTTTGGACCACGGCGCGTATAGTGCTGTTGCTCATTCATCGCGGTGTGACCTTTATTTTCACCTTTTTACCGTTATTTAAAAATTTGCTTTTGAACTTTTATGTAAAAAAAGTATCGGGGGAGATCTCTAGATGCAGAGTTAACAGTTACTGTAGCTAGTTCAATTCATGATGTTCTTATCGAGTAAATAGAGATCTGGAGTCCAACGTTGGAATGTCACCAGGAGAACGAAATTTGAAGATTTGGCCTTGGAGATTTCAAAGTTTTGTAGCTAAGGTAGCAATTTTTGGAAGTACCTTCCAGTGTTACGTCTTGGCGTCTTTTCAACGACGGTAAGAAACTTTTATATAACTGATAACATTGTAAAAAAGAACTCCAGTTCTTTACACCCACATAATTCGTATAATTTATTATCGGAGCAGCGTACTTTATTTTGGCACATATATAGTCAATCATGTTAGTTTTTTGATATTTTTTTCACATAAGTAAATAAGTTGTGATATTTGTTTTGTAACTGTTACATAAAAATATACAAAGAAACGTCAAACTCACTTAACCCTTGAATGTACAGTGCACCTTCTTGTGCATTTCTTTTCTAGCTACTTCCTCCTGACTCGAATATAAGTCCATTATCTGTACTTGGGCACAATTGCACAATATTTAAAGTAAATAAGTTCCAATGTCCTCCACTAAAAATGTGAAGAATCTAGAGTAAAAATTTGATTTTGGATAGTTAAAATACGGCCAATAAAAAGGAATGAACTCCATAGTTTGAAATCAGCAAGGTATACTAGAGATTTCTTAGCTTCTGTTCTGTAGTTCGGACTTATCTGGTACATACTACCTCCGTTCAACAAACATTTAGAAATAGAGGTAGTAGCATGCAAAAATAAATAAAGAAATAGAGCTAGTATATTTTTTTATGTGAAATGGAGGTAGTATATTGTATCCCATTCATAAGTTTTCTTCATCACCATACTGCTAATAACACACTGCCTCGCTATAGTCATGTGTGCCTCCTGAGCATAGGGTGCTTGCACTTGCCAGATTATTATGAGGACAGTATTGAAGAAATGAAGAATAAAATACCCATCTATAGTTGTGCACCAGGACCAGGGTATGCATGGATGCATATTTTCCGCCACTCGGCACCGTACATGCAGTGATTTTGCGGGCTGAGATATGAGAAGAGAGCTGTTAATAATAATAAGACTAAGCACATGCTTGGATGTAGTAAGGGTTATAAAAATAAAGATAATCGATAGGGATTATAATTAAGAAGAATAATTCTGAATAATAATAATTTGGGATGCTTGGATCCTTGGATTTTAACATTGCTTTTGCCCTTAATATCCATCTCTCTCTCTCTCTCTAAATAATCTGGATGGCTGGGATTTTTATAATAATCCACACACAATAATGCAAGGTCGGTGTTTGGATCCCAGAGGGACTTTTTAGTTTATTTTATAAAATTCAAAAGGACCACAGACGCGTGTGAAAAATATGAGTGGAATGTCGTGGGGGGTCTCTGTGCAAACGAGCGTACGTACAAGCGAGAAACCCTCACGAGCCGGCCGGACGATACTTGTGCTACCAGCAGAGCAAAGAAGTTGCTAATTTATTAAAGGCGTGGTCACTACTCTTGGCATGCGGCAGCAGTACTAGTACAATGGTCTACAGTCTGGGACGCTTCAAACGCTTGCAAGCGTCGCAATAGCTAGGCGCTCTCTATTGAAACGCGTTTGACTCGATCGGCCGTACGTGTGCCCGTGCGTGCACCGAGGGGCGGTTACAACATGTCGCTTAATTTCGTCGTGACAAAAAAAATGAGGAGGGAGTGGAGTAGCTAGCAGACATGCAGCGCGACAATATATAGTTTTCTTTCACGCCTGTGTAGCATACTACTGCAGCGGCCCGTACGTGCACCTGCGCTTAGTAATCAGTGTCGTGTAACTGATCCACAAATGTGTTTTTGTCTCTGCGTCAACTGATGGTGATGTATTGACCGGTGTTCGATTTACTATTTTACTCCCTCCGTTCTAAATTGTAGTTCGTTTTGGCAAATTAAGATATATAAATTTTGCTATGTGTGTAGACACAATATATATCTAGATGTATAACAAAATCTATGTATCTAGATTTGCCAAAACGAATTATAATTTGGAACGGAGGGAGTACCGTAACATAAAATGCTTATTAGCGTCTGGGTTTAGTGTGCGTGTGTATATATATTTGTGTTCGAGTAGCTAGTAGTGTACTGTAGTGATATCAGTTCAACGCATTACGCAACAAAACCTTGCCGCAAGGGCTATAGATCGACCAGCAGGTAACATTAAGACTCAGTGGCATTAGCTAGCTAGCCGGCCGGCCCAGCGTTCAGCCACCACGTAAGTATCACCATCTTTCGGAGTTGGTGCACGTAGTGGCAAAAGAGATGTCCTGCTGTGAGATTGCAGTGTGATTAATTGGTGCTTGATTCATCATTTACTACCACTGCTGCATGAATAAATAATTATCAAATTAGACACATGAGCAAGGAATAATTTAGTCTACAAATCGATCAAATAATGTAACATCACGAACAGACGAATCTACAAAGTAAACAAGATGGATCCGCACGCGGAATAATTTAACCTTCAAACTAATAAATAATTTACCATCGTGAATAAATTAGGGAATAAAATGGCTCCACAGATGAACAAGTTATTATTATAGGCAAACAAAATATATCCACTTCACGGACATATTATTATACATGCCAACAAAATAAATACAAAAATGAATAAATAAACCAGTTTAAGTCACCAACTATCTACTCTACTACGATGCAAACAAATTAGTGTCCATTGAGCAATAATCTTTTCCCATGCAAACAGATAATTTCACTGCAAAAACAATTGAGTGTAAGTTTATTAGCATCCGATCATATAATAATAAAGATGAATGATATGAACCATAAACTAAAGAAATAATGGCCACATGAGAACTGAAAATAAAAATAAATAACAAGGAAAGATAATAAATAAATGATTTAATAAATGTACAGAGAACTTGAAGAAAAAAAGGAAAGGGAAATAAAAATTTAAAGTAAAGAAAATAGAAAAGGAGAACAAAAAAATAGAACATGAGAAGAGAAGAAAGGAGAAAGATACATAAAGAGAAAAAACCTAAGGTATCACATGTCGGTGAAGGAATACCGATACGAGGGTTAGAAATAGAAATGAAATGGAGAAAGGAAAATAGGAAGGGAATGAATATAAAAGGAAACCACAAACCCGAAAGAAAAAGTAAAACGAAAAGGGCTGCCTGCAAATGGGCCGTGAACTCCAAGGCCGGCCTGCGCTGTCACGACTTCCACCGGCTCGTCCTCCAATGCCTAGAGAGACAACATTGTATGGGCCCGTCTGCCCGTGCCTATTGGGCCGTTCGTCCGCGCACCACCACCGCCGACCGACCGGCGCTTCCACATCCCACCGGTCCACGCCTGCCTCCCCTCCCCTCCTCTCTCCCGACCACCGTGGCCGCGGCCTCACGCCACCCAACCACCCTACTGGCCGTGCCCGTCGGATCTCCCTTCCTCCCCCGGTGACGAGCCCCCGCAGGCCGCAATTCGGATCGCGAGGTCGCCCCAGCTCTCCCCGGGCCGCTCCCTTGCCGCTGTGCTCCCCGTCCCTCGCGGGTGACCCCCCCCTCCGGTGGGTCGCGGTTCCAGATGGGGTTCTCGGCGGCCGCCGCGGGCGACGGGGCGCAGCTCTGCGTCTTCGACCTCCGGAGGGGGCAGCAGGAGGGCCAGGAGCTCGACAAGATCCTCTTCTTCCACCCCGCCGACTGCCCCATCCTGCTCCAGCTCTCCGTCATCGGGCTCTGCGAGGGGATCGTCACTTTCACAAGGTCGCCTTCTCCGCCCTCCCTCGCTGACGCTAGCCGGTTACTGCATTACTCGAGCGAATCGTCCATTTGGCGACCTTCAACTTGTTTCCTTGTTATGCTCCTGAAAGTTAGTTTAAGAGAATTTGCACTCACCCTCGTGGAGTAGCATAACAGGACCTAGACTTGTATCCTGAGCTCAAGATGTGATATCTGTAAAATCCATGTTGATGCAAATTCGGCATGCAATGGGAATCCAAGGTGGATTAATTTTGTTTCATTTCAAAACATTAGTGAGTAATCTTGCGGCATGAGATCCAGCTTAATTTTTTTTTAACCAACAGCAAAATTGGGACCTGTTCTGAGCGTAGTAAAAGCTCAAGTGTTTGTTCCTATGAGATTGTAGTGTTCAAAAGGCTTGCATATGCATATTTTGCATCTTAACTTAAGTAGCAGCAATTGCACATTAGTTTGTTTTGTCGAGATTTCACACATTCTAGTAGAGCTCTAGAGAACTCCACATCTTTTGATGATTACTCCAACTGACATGAGGGATGAGTTCAGAAGATCGGGACTCTTCAAAAGCAACATTTCCTTTGTGCTTTACATTATGTCTTTTGTTTAGTCTTTTACTATCCATCCCAACAAGTCATTAAATATTCATGAGTTTGTTTGTGCTATTTCTTCTATTGCCTAATTTCACTGGGTTTAGTCATCTTATTTCTCCTGTTTTAGTTATTTGCAGAATATTTTCTCCTGAAGAGGATTGTGAAGTTATAGAATCTGAGAAACGCTCCCAAGTTTTTTATCAAGCGGAACCTGATATTTGGATGGTTCTGGTAACGGATCTCGACTCTATGCATACTTTAATAGTTTGCCTCTGGGTTTAGGTGAACTTCGGTTTTCAAGTTTTTACATGCATTTCGTTTCTGTTTGCTAGTTCTTCTGGTTCACTACTGTTCATGCATAAATGTTTTATTTCCATGATGTCACTGAGTATGCTTCTTGGCAGCATTGTTCTTTTTACCAACATGTGGAAGTTGATTACTTGATAGTTCACTTAAAGAACATCATGAATACCTTGTATTTGTTGTTATTGAATATTACTGGTCACTAAAGCCTCATGATATTAATTTTAGAGTTAGGAGAGTATTTCTATGCTGGCACCAAAACCTTCCCTGTCTCTTCATGTCATACAACAATGCCAATGTAGGTTTAACTTGGCTATGTCTATATTTTCACAGAACCATCTTCCAAAATAGCATGAGGCTTATTGTGGAGATGTGATCTTCTCCTGAGGGAACTAGGACTCCATTTAGCGCCCATGCCGATTCATCCCACCCAACAAACAAAGTCATGCGTACATATTAACCTTCCCCTGGTCTAAGGGATAGCGTTTGGTCTAAAGCTCGCCATTTATTCGCTCGTAGGAACCCCCTTTTTTTACGAACCTACACCATCATTAGAAAAGTCAAGCAACTATTACACATCCGCAGCAAGGTTCGCTATCGCTGTTCCGCTATTGGATTTGGAACAACCCTTTCCGAGGGTAGCATTAGTTTAGTTTAAGCATATTTCCCTTGCCCAAGGATACGAATCCGAGCTATTAATTGAAAAGGCAGGGAAGGATATCTCGGAACTGCAGCAGGCAGTTCCTAAAAACAGGGCCCTGGTTTTAGCTCGTTTTAGAAGGCAATCTGAGGGTTTTCCATTTTAAGGTAGAAGCATACGCGGGCCTAGTCAAACGTGCCATAAACGGGCCAAAAGAATGGCCATTTTCTCTCAGTTTAACCGATGGTTAAATCTCGTCAACCGAAAACAGGCAGAGGATACAGATTTCATGCGATAGATCAGCGACCATTACCTGTGTTCTTTCTCTTGCAAAATTATTTTTGCCCTCTTTACACCAATGTGAGTTGAATGATTGTAACATCTTGTGCTCACTTATAGTTAGCATGGAATTTGATTTGTAGGTTGTGGAAAAAACCAAGGACAACGAATCGACCTGGCGTTGTGGTGCACTGCAAGGGATCCTTAAAGAGGCCCATTCCCTTTTCACAATGTTCCATGGACCAATCCGAACTTTACTTGACAGGCAACCCAGTGCCGAACTTGCCCGTGGTCACCTCCGCACATTTCTCACAGATTATTTGAGTGGCGAGTCTAGTTTTCCATTTGTTTACGGCTGTTATAATTATGTTTGTTGTCATGGTCTCTTGAAATTTGCAAGGGTGCAATAAAATTGTTGCCCTTGAAAAGAGGCTTACTATACTATTTGAAAATATTTGGTAATCTAATCCCACATATATCTGCTGTTTTATGCTCTGGAGCAGATTTTCATGTTGGTAAAAAGTTACAGTTCCCAACCTACCGTGACAGCCTAAAGGAGAGGGGAACAATCCAAATGCTCACAGTACCAAGAGAAGTAGCACTTGAAGTTCAGGTAAGCTGTATTTCTACTACTATCAATTTTTTAATAGAAACATCCTTTTTTTCGCTTACTCCCCTGATCAGTTTAAAACATTTCCACTGTGTTTAATTACCTTTAACTACTTTTATCTGAAAAGTTTGGCTTCCTTATTGAATGCGCTCAGTATAAGGGATAATTTTGATTCACTCAGTATAAACCAGTTCATATCCTGAAACTGGTTGGTTTAGGATATAAATTCTATCACAGCTCCTATATCTTGTTTCCACATAACGAAGCATATTCTTGGTTCAATTTCATACACCCTCTGTCTACAAATGCAAGGGATTCTGAGTTTGTCCTATGTCAAACTATCCGAAGTTTGACCAAATTTATAGAGAAGAATATTAACATCTACGACATCGTTGAAGTAAACTGTGAAAACATATTTCATAATATATCTAATGATGCTCATTTGATATAATAACTATTATTTTTCTTCTCTATAAACTTTGTCAAACTTAAATTTTTTTTGACTAAGGACAAACTCGGGGGAACCTTTGAAATTCCCCCGAACTGAGCTATTTCATGATTTTAGAAATCATGAAATGACATCCGAAAAAATTCGGCGATTTTTTCGGTACACTTCCTATACAAATAGCACCCCCGAAGGGGTTTTGAGCCATCTAAGAAGCCTTTCTTAGGGTCACCCCTCCTACCTCCTCTCGCTAGGGGAGTTGTTTTGGGATTATTAGGTAGTATTTTCATTCGGGGTTCTAGCTCTGCTGCCATGAAAGGCAGAGTAGAAAGAACTGAACACTTCCCTATACCTTTCCTGGCAGCAGGGAGTCCCTTATATTCGAGGACGATCTTTATGGGTTTGGTTTGCACAAAGCCTTCTTGGCTGATCTATTAATATGTTTTTTGGGAAGGCTTACTGTTGACATTCACTAGCTGTGCCTTATATTTATGTTAGATACGGTTGCTTTTTATTGTAGGTAATTGCACAGAGAGTTGTTCTAGATAAATAGAAAGTTGTTTCTGGAAAAATCTTTCAGGAATGATTTGATCAGCATTTACTCTTTCAATCAGCATTTGTCCTTTTGGACTACCCTCCAGCAGTAGTGTGTAAATGTCATATTTGCAGTATCATCTAGAATCATACTGTTTGCAAATTGCAGTAGTTGTACATATTTGTTTTTTCATTCCAACCATTGATGTATTAGTGTTTCAGTCACTCACCACAGTTCTTGGATCATGTCTTGGAAATGTCACCTGCCAATCGCTCATATTATTTGAAGATCTATTGGTGTCTACAACTCTGCCTCCAGTATGGTCACTGTAATCAATACTTCGCTTGGAATTTGATCTTCTTTGGCTGATTTACGAGCATTTGGTTCTTTTGTCATTAAGGATTTGGAGTTTTTTTTCTTCCTACAGGATGATACTTTAAACCTATATACTTATGCTGTCCTGAGGTTAACTCCTCGTGCCTTATCTTCCAATGCAAGCTCTTGGTCCTATTTGCGGAAAGGAACTTCTGTTAATGCAGGCCCTACTTCAAGTTCATCAAATGGAACAACTGCAGGAGAAAGGTACCATAGTAGATCTCGTGATACTTCTCCTGATGGACAAAATCAGATGCATCATAATTTCAGGCCTCTCCTGCGTGAGAAATTTTCAAAGGGAAAGGACGGTTTTGTTGCTCCTGATTTCGCAGCTACAGAAGTTTGTGGTGCTGTACCCTTGACTCCAATACTCTGGTTCCAGCAGGCAGAGGAGCGCATGTACCTATGCATTTATCAGCACAAGAGTCTCACTATCCTTTTGCTAATTCCTGCCTCCTCACTAATAAATAGAGAAGAGGGCATCGCTCATGTGAAGAAGCAGATGCTTGAAAATGTGAGTGGCCCATGCATGCTTTCCATCCATTTCGGCGTCTCCTGATGCACTGCTGAGCTACAATACACTGTTCAATGCAAAAAGAACCCATGCTCTGTTTATTTCTTTTTCCTCAATAATATGCCCCTGAATGTATGCCCAGTAATTTTATCAATCTTGCAGGCATCACAGAAGATTGTCACTGTTGAACAGAAACTGACACGCGGATGGGGAGGAGAAAATGCTTATCATGTTAGTGGATATCGTTACTTGCTGGTTGATCCGGACAGAAGGGTATCAAGAGCCTCCCCGCCTGGGAAAGTTACCACCCTGGCAAAGGTATACTATGTGTATTGAGTAAACTACAATGAGTATGATTCTCTTTTTTTTGTGTGTGTGTCATTCAATCATCTGAGAAACGTATATCCTTCCTTATACTATAAATCGTAAGGATTATATCTTGTTGTGCATTGTTAGGTGTTAGACTTTATATTAGGATCAATAACTTTTTTCTAGCTTGTGTTGTCCTTTTCACTTGACTTATACCTGTGCTGAAATTATGCAGGATTCGCTACTTGCCCTCAATAGGCTAAGACAAGAAGTAGATTTAGAGAAGTCAAGATACAGGAGAAGTGACCCCTGTCATGATAAGGATTTTGAAGTATGCATCAGAACAAAAAACAACACATGGGTGATTGCTAAAATTACTCGAGGAAGGGAGCTTTACATGGCTTTAGAGAAGGGTGGTGAAACACTTCTTTACGCATCCACAGCTGTAGAGAAGTTTAGCAACAGGTAATTTCTTCTCTCTTTGTATTGGCTAATTCCAATTTCATATTTAGGATATCCATTCATCGTGAATTTGAATGATATATGCACATTACATGCGGAGAAGGCTGGTGAAGGATTCTCAAATAATGTCTGATGAAGGATCATGCATATCATGGCTGTCTCTGAATACCGCAATATAGAATTTCATAGCCCTGTTATTCTCATTATATATACAAAGACCTGTGTGACCAAGCTGCTAATGTTTTGTTGAAGTTTGGCATGGCCATGACTTGGCTTGTTTGCCTAATATTTTCCTTTATGCTTTACATTTCAAGGCCAAAAAACTCAATTCTTTAACAACATTGTTACCTCTACTGATAAGCAGTTCCTAGTTCCCATGAGGGCTTTTACACATATGCGTAACACTGAACCTGGCCTCACTAACTTCTGCATCCCTCTTGCAGGTACTGCGAGGGAGCATTCTCTACGGACTGAAGCATCAGCATGAGATGCCCTCTTTTCCACACACTAGCTCCTTTATACAACTCTCAGTTTTCAGCTGGATCGGTGGCTTCGTTGTAGCGAACTCGGATCTCTATTTGCAAAGGGAATAAGGGATTCATATTCCTATCAGTTGTACAGCTGCTCTGTTATCATGTGCTGCGTGCCCCCAAAAGTATAGCTTAGTCTGGGAATAATGCAGAGCAGGGTGGAGTCTGTTGTTCTCTTACGGCCTCGTGTCCTTCCGCAACACATTGCGTTGTGCGCGTTTTAGTTTTCTTGTAAACGCTGGCAATGGACCTGGTGATTGAAAGAGCTCAGCTTAGGATTTGATCTGGTGTTTCAATAATCGGTGCTGTGTCATGGTTTGAGTTCTACCTACGGAGAGAGATAGGATGCTGAAAGCCTGAGAACGACATGTGGAAAGAGCGCTACCATAACGACATTTGAGTTGTTATTACAGGTTGAAACCACACGGTTGGAAGTCCATGAATCAAATGTTTTGCATGCACATTATATTCAAATGGTCATACCCAAAGTGTATGCTCAGGCGAAATAAGATTGGTTTGGAGTAGCACATTTTTTGTCTAGGCAGCTGGTGTACTATTCTAACGTGCAGTTCCATGGCTTATCAAACGCTGCCTGCTGATGTATTTGAATTGGGTGAAGCAAAATCCAGAAACATTGAAGGTTGAAATCGAAATATACTAGTCTCATTCATCAGGAAAATGCGACTCCTAATAACGAATCCGTTTAACAAAAAGAAGAGAATAAGCAAAGACAAAAAAAAAGGAAACGACTACAAAAATAAATTTTGCGCATCCGGGGAATCGAACCCCGGTCAGTACCGTGGGAGGGTACTATGATACCACTACACCAGATGCGCTTGTTGATTTCCTTTATCCACGAAACATTCATATTACAAGATATACTTGTCTCCTCCAAGGTTTCCGCTCGATTTCTCTCGCACTATACAATTATATATATACATACAGTCGTGCTAATAAAAGTTTCTGGAGAGCTTCTCAGGGCATCATCATTTACCGATTTTGGAATTCCATATTAAATTCATGGAAATCATCTTAGGAATTGATCTCAACAGTCAGCCAACACGCGACGCCTGGCAGGGCTTCCGAGTGCTAACCATCTCATGTTCCAGTACGAAATATTCAGTCCAAAGCTTATTACATACACGCATGCATGTGGGTCCATGCTTCTCCCAGTCTACTCAAACTGAACAGATAATCACCCTAGTAGGTTTAAATATGATTTTAGAGGTTGAATGATAAGCGTCTTTAAAATTTAAAATTTATCCTAAAAAATAAGTTATTTTACTTTATTTTATTTAGAAAGTGCACGTGCATGTAAAAATCAATTAGTGTCAAATAGGAGTAATAAGTAGGGGCAAATATGGTTATTTTACCTCTTGTTATTCTGTCATAGAATTTCTAGAATGAATTTCAGGCCGGAGGGAGTATCTAATAGTAATAAGACTAGCAGCATTTGCTTGCTAGCTAGTATATAAGATTTAGAGGGTATTTGGATTCAAGTGCTAATGCCTCAAAGTGCTAAACTTTAACACTAGTGTGTACAAATAAAAGTGCTAATAGGGTGGGTTAAACTTTAGCTAAGACTTAAAAATTTTAGCAAAAATAAAGTGCTAAATAGGTGCTAAAGTTTAGCACTTAACTTTAGCACCTTCAAACATGCCCTTAGTCTCGTGAATAAATGCAAACACCTTGATCAAAGGAAGTGGAAGACATGTTTAAAACTTAATTAAGAAAATCATCGGAAGGCCCAAGACTTCAAACAAGAGGAACAATATCGTTTGATTATTGCATTCACCGGAAAAATAACCAAGAGCTAAGTCATCATGCATAAGCTCAATGAGCCTGAGACGACGGCCTTCGGCGCGGCGGTGTCCAGCTGCTGCTGCACGGCGGCGCCGGCGACGATGGAGGGCACGGCCATGATCGAGGACGGCGACCGCGGTATCCAGCTGCTGCGCGCTGGAGCGTCCTGCGAAACGTGGGATCCCAACCTGATGGTCTGCCCGCCGGAGCCGCCTCGGACGGCGACCGCTATCGTCCCCTCAGACTAGAATGAGACGATATCTGGATACATAAAGCTGGCGTTTGGACTTTGGACCATCTTAATTTGGATGCAAGTCTCTCCGGCCGCTTCATGCAGGTGCATCATCGTATTTTGTTTCAGGAAATAGACAAAAAGATTGTACTAATACACTGGGCTGCCAGAAAAAAAAATGATCTTATAAATTCGTGCATTATGGTTCTTATTCCCACTTTGTTATTTGCAATAATTGCAGGGCGCCACTTGCCTTTTCATTCATTCATGCACTTAGACATAGAGGTGGTAAAGGTTCTAAAAATTTATCTAGAAAATATAAGGGTTGGACTTAAAAAGAATCGGGCTGTTATTTTATAGAATTTTAAGCTAAATATATATAAGAGCTAAGTTAGATTCTGAAGAGAGCACTAAGATCATAATCTATTATCACCCCTGCTTATAATCATGATCTATTATCACCCCTACTTATACATGGATCGTAAGCGTTGTCTTCAACTTATTGCCTCCCTTTTACAGTCTTCGTCGTCTAGCCATAAACATAATCATGCATAAGCATATATAACTGTATAAACTCAAATGAAACACTTAAGCATGTTTATCATTATGACCTGAGACCAATTCTCAACACTATTCAATATATCACTCATGGCAACACCAAGGCAGCAACAGCTGGTGGTGCATAACTCCACAATTGCATTTCAGAGTGCGCGGGGGATTTCGGTGCTACGGCATTAGGGATGCAAGTTATATATATTTTAGGTCATTGAATCAACCAAAAAAAATGATAAAATAAATTAAAATAGCATTCTGCGTAAATAATTTGGAAGGAGAAATGAGCTAAACTGACATGCCATTATAATTAATTAGCAGACCCAAAAAATACTATTAGATACCCACTTGTATCCTTATGCGGTATACGTGATCGTGCCGCAATCGTCAATCTTGCGGCGTATCCCAGAAGCCGAATTAGTCCCGTAGCTGGTGGTACCTAGTGGATTGCCCACGGTTGATCGATCAGCCTTTTCTAGACCGTGGTTACCAGTATCCTTCCCTGCATTTGGGTCCCCTTCTGCACGGCAGCTCCAACCTTTTAAGAGATGCTCTCTTTTAATTTAACTTGTGTTGACGTCAGATTTTGACACGTGTTGAATCGGCGTCAGGAGGAGAAGATTGGCCGATGCGGCAGATCTGAAGGCTATAGAAACGAATCGGCCGATTGAGGTAACAGTTGGAAATCGGCCGATTGGTGATACAGCCTACACCAACAGGATGGGACTACTTCAGAGGGTCCTGATCAAAAGTTGGTCAAAGGAGGCACTCTAAGTCGGTCGAGGAGCGATTGAAGGAAATCCTGATTGGATTAGGGAACGGCAGCGGAAGATTCTGCGGGAGTCTGTTTCCTTTTAAAGTTCTTATAGATATAGTAGTTTAAATAAGGTTGTAACAAGTCGTGATCGACCAGGAGTCCTAGCTTTAGGGTATAAATAGGAGTCGTCAGGGTTTTGAAGGACATCAACACATCAATCACAACAATACTTCTACTTTTCCAGCAATTTACTTTCAAGTCGGCGACTTCGCCAATACTTTTCTTCTTTCACGAGTTCGTACGGATTGGCAGGGCTGCATCAACTTGATCTCCGGCCGATTGGTAGGTTCCGCTTACCGAGTAATATCTGAGCTTTAACTACGGGCGCATCGCTGTGGTTTCGTTTGGATTTATTCACCAGTTATCGATATTTACTAGAATTGCAAGTTTTACCTGTTGTTCTAGTATTATCACCAGTTATCCAGCTTGAGATCAGGATAATCGGCTTCATCATTGTTCTTCTTCGATTTATCATCTTACAGCCGATTAGATCTATTTCAAGTGTTGCCTCTGTAGTAATGTTTAGGTCGCTCCAGCAGTTTTCTTTACAACTACTACACGACTATCGGCTGATCCATAGCCGATCATCTCTACAGCAAATCGGCCGATTCGCCGCCGACGCGCTCCTCAGGACAGATCGGAATCCCAGCCGATCGACGCGCCTGGAATTTAATACTCTATTTCCTTGTCAATCAACAGGTCAGATTGATTGGCACGCCGCGCGAACCGCACAAGGGCGATAACCCGAACAGGAGCTAAGCAGATTCTTCCGGGTCGTGTGTCCGACGCTGAAGACCGTCGGCCGATTCCTATCCGGCCGATTTTAGTGCCAACAACTTGCAAACATACATTCAGATGAAACGTGCATAGGTCAACGTTGGAGAAATCGTTACTGTTATTGCATTGGCGTCCATGTAACAATATGCTGGTTCTGTTGTCCAGAGATGAAACAGCAAGATCGATGCTTCTTTTTGTTCGTGCAGGGGAGGACTATATGTGGTCTCGTCGTGTGGGCCGTGTGTTTTCTAGAAAGGCCTTTCAATGGGCCAGCCTTGCCGTCCGTCCGGCCCAAGTAGCCCGGATGGCAACGCCTGTGCCCGTGCGCATTGCGGCCTTGCCGCGCGGCGGGAGGGCTTTGCTTCTGCCCAGTGCCCACGGAAGGAGCCTTGGTGACGTTACACCGACAAGCGGGTCCCACCCGCCCCCGTTGAGCGCGACCTGCTGCCTCGCGGTCGCGGCGCGCGAAACCCCCCAGGCCCCCCATCCCACTCGCCACCAGCCGCGGCGCAGTCGCGCTCCCCCCGCCCCTCCCTTCTCCGAAGTCTAACGGCCGGCGGCCGCGCCGGCCCCTCGCCTCCCCGTCCTTTCGCCGCCTCCTTTTGTTTTCTTTTTGCGTCCCCTCAGCAAGGCGAGGCGACGAGCTCCAATCGCCTGCAAATGCGGCGGACCAGGAGCCAGTCCGCGAGCGGAGCGAGAGCGGAACCCTCGCCCTCTGCCGGTTCGTCATCCCCCGCCTCCGGAGTCCCTCTCTCCTTCTTTGGCTGCTGCGTGTTTCCCCCATTAGAGATGAGTACTCTGTTGTGCTGCAGGGCCAGGCGCGGAGGCCGCGACCGGCGTGGCGGGTCGCCGGAGGGCTTCGCCGGCAGCGAAAGGGAAATCTCCTGCCAAGGTGAGTTTTTTTCGTTGGTGCCCCACGCGTCTGCGTGCTACTCCGTAGTATTAATTTAGCTCGCATGTCGGTGCTGGTAGAATCCCTAGGAAGTTAATTGGGCATTGCGGCCGGGATTCCAGAGGATGAGACCGAATGACTGCGTCCAACTGTCCATGGGGAGGCTCGTCAATCAAGCTGCTATAAAGTCAATTGGGGTTTCTCCATGGCTTGAATTGATTGTTTAGGGAGGGGCACACATTTAGTCCCTTCAGGTCAAATGAAGCAGCATACTTTCACTTGTCCAAGTGTGCGGTTTTGTTGTGCTAGGTTATACATTGTGTTCCAGACTTCAACTGAATCACCCCAAAGGAAACTATAGTACCATAGAGCTATTCTGGATATCATGCAGAAATTAGTAAACCTATGTTACTTTTGTTCAGATTAAATGGTCCATGATGGGATTTACTTACATCGCTCTCTTTAGGTGGAAGCGGGATCACCACTTGGAAACACACGAAAGAAGGGCAGAGCCAAGGCAGAGACGCAGGATAATGCCAGCGTTGAGAGGTGCGGTGCAGGGGGCCTCGAAAAGAACAATTTGGAGGAACAGGTGGAGGCTGTTTGTGACAATGATGCAGCTGACATGGACTGGGAAGAGGGACAAGTGGAACGCAATGAGTATTCTCATGAGCTTGGAGAGTCCTTCACTGTTGAGTTCAATGATGATGTGCCTTCTTCTACTACCAAGAAGACTGTTCGGAGGGCTACTGCTGAAGAGAAGGTAATTTCTTCATGACTCTTAGAAATTGCTAGTCAATGTATTCAGAATGGATAGACTCATGAACATGTCACCTAATATTTAACCAGTTGCCACAACTTTAGGCAATCAAACTCTTATTGTCCATCTGGCCTTATGGTATGCACTCAGGATTACCAGACACCAGCTTGTGTGATGAGCAAAATTGAATTATCTGCAGGCTCCTCGCAAAAAAAAAAAGAATTATCTGCAGGCTTGCTACAGGCAAACCTTTATCAAGGCATCATTATTTCCCACAAGCCTTGTAATGAACAAGCACTGGAGATAAAAAAAAGTTAAAATAATATTACTATCTATTATTTTCTATCAGGCTCCCATTTCTTTTCCTAGCAAGCATATATTTGATGTGGCACAGTTAATAGCCTTCTACCTTTATTGTCTGATTTACTCAGGAGTTAGCTGAACTTGTGCACAAGGTCCATTTGCTTTGCCTAATAGCAAGGGGTAGAGTAGTTGACAAGACTTGCAATGATCCTCTTATTCAGGTGCGTTACAGTGGTATTATCATCTCCATCTCTTTGTAATCTCTTTATCATATATACTCCATTCCATGTTCCAAAGTGCAAACAATGAAACTAAATGTAAATTTAAGGAAGTACAAGATCTGTGGCTGCCTTTGAAGCTAAATCATACCTGTGTTGTTTCTAACATTATTTGCAGGCCTCGATTCTCTCTCTTTTACCGAACCATTTACTATGGAATGTTGCTGATGTTCGAAACCTGAAAGCTGTTAACCTACGAAATCTTGTGAGCTGGGTAAGCCGCTTCTCTACTTAATTTTTATTCACCTATACATTTGAAGTTTATGACAAGATTTTTCTTAAAAATGTTAGTCTTTTTAAGTTGCATGTATTGTACTTGCAGTTCCATCGTACTTTTTGTGTAACCGCACAATCCACTCACAGGGGATCTTTTGTATCGAATTTGGGTTTCGCTATTCAAGATCGTATAGGCACTGCAGAAGAGGTATTGAATATGATCCCTACACTGAAGAAATCAGCTGCCCTATCTTATCCATTTTTTCTTTCATATTGTCTCTGAAGTTGCAATAACCTCTTTTTGTGAAGCTGTCACACAAATGGTCTTCTATGCAGGTTTGTGCACTTTCAGTGGCATTGTTCAGGGCACTTAACTTAACAGCAAGGTATGTATTTTTCTGATTAGATGTGCTTGAGTTTAAGAATATCTTAACTGTTTGCATATGATAGCAATACATCATTTTGCTTCCTTATAGTTCTTATCACACGCTGCTTCCTTTGGCATTCCATACAGATGTATAATGAAATTAGACGATATCTGTGATATGTAGAATTAGTTTTGTTTTTTACAGTGATGACTGTATTTGCTAACCTATTTGGGGAATAGGAAAAGGTGGGGCAAGAGTAAATGGATTTAGGTGGCAATCACACAAAGTAGAATCAATAGTCACCTAAGACATATGTTTTAATTTCTCTTCCACCCTCATCAAAATAACCATGCAGATCAAGCAATCATCACTTGCCATGCCATCTGTCTTGTGAAGTAAACTTGGTTATGTCCCTTGGAAAATGGGTTTTTGGTACAGACCTGTTTCTGTTTGAAGTCATTGAATGATTGAATCATCCCTAAACATGCATTCCCTTGTAGGTTTGTTACAAATCTGGATGTTGCTGGACTCAGACCTGATACTAAAGTGATGGGAACACTCAATCAAGATGCATCTAGGCTTTGTACAAGGTCACTACCACATAGTTCTCCAGCTGCTGATGGTAATGTGGTTAGTTCTCCTGCTCTACTGAAAGATAATACTCAAGATAGTGTCAGCATGAATCAACGAAGAGGCGGTCTTGGAAAATCGAAACAGACCTCTGCTTGCAAGAGAAGTTTATCTAAAACTTTGTCAAGCATAAAAGCAGATAATGAAAGTAGTTGTATATCAGCCAGCAGCCAACTTCCATCCACTTCCAGTAATGCTGAAGTACCAAAACGGAAAGGGGATGTGGAATTCGAGTTGCAACTGGAAATGGCTCTTTCAGCTACAGCTGCTGAAAACCAAAACAATAATCAAGCTAATCATATGAGCCAATCGATTGGTAGCTTACAAGATTCTACTCCACCAAAGAAGAAATTGCGTCAAAATACAGAAGCTACATCAAGCTCAAGTGCAGTTTGGTCAAGAAGTGCTGGCGCTCCATTATATTGGGCCGAGGTATACTGCAGTGGGCAGGCATCAACAGGAAGATGGGTGCATGTTGATGTTGTGAATGATCTCCTTGATGCTGAATGCAAAGTAGAAGCTTCTTCAGCTGTTTGCAAGAAGCCTTTAAGATATGTTGTTGCTTTTGCTGGAAATGGAGCCAAGGATGTAACAAGAAGGTTTGCCTTTTGCATGATACCTATGTTTGTGTTGTGTGCTTGTGACAGTGACACACTAATGTTACACCATCTTGCGCTGCTTATCAGCCAAATTAATCACAGCAGAACTACTTAAGGGTTAAAAGTAAAAATAATGTTGTCATGACTGCTGAGTATTTTTTTCCCTAACGCACACTAATTCCAAGTACCAAGTATCATTATTTTATAAATTGAATGATCATGAGCACTGTATTGTTTTATAGAACTTTAAAAGTACCAGGTATCAATAATTTTATGCTTTGCCGAGCTGAACTTATACTTTAGTATCACTATAAAAATAGGAGGTTTCTTGATTTGGAACTTCTTGAAAAACTGGTTTCTCTATTGTCTTCCACATGTTTCCAGGTATTGCTTGCAATGGTACAGAATTGCACAGGGGAGAGTGAATCCAGAGTGGTGGGAGAATGTTTTGGCACCACTAAAGCAGATGGAGCTGACAGCAACAAACAATTCTGAAGACATGGAACTTCAAACCAGAGCCCTAACAGAACCTCTTCCTACCAGTCAACAGGTACATCTGTGCAGGATTTAGGATAAATTAGTCTAATTTCTTGTTGTCCCCTTTTGCTTCTGGTAAAATTTCTTGTTGGTTGGCTTTAATGATTTATGAAATTATTCAGGCCTACAAAGACCATCACCTATATGCTCTTGAGAAGTGGCTTCACAAGAACCAAATTCTTCACCCCAAAGGTCCAGTTCTTGGCTTCTGCAAAGGGCATCCTGTTTATCCAAGGTCATGTGTTCAAACACTGCAATCAAGACATGGATGGTTGAGGGAGGGCCTGCAAATCCGAGAAAACGAGTTGCCTGCAAAGGTTCATAACAGCAGCACTGATTTTTAGTTTTCTTAGTTTTGAACTTTCAATACTGATGTAATGCCTCCATTAGGTTGTTACACGTCCAAAAAGGACTTTCAATGCTCAGTCAGTTCAATCAAGTGCTAACGAAGATGCTCTTAAGCCAACCTTGGAACTATATGGTGAATGGCAACTGGAACCGCTGCAACTTCCTCATGCTGTAGATGGCATTGTGCCAAAGGTATTATTAACTTATTTTTTAGTATGGCTCACCATTCAGAACCTTCGGTCCTTATTTTCTTGTGTTCCATGCTGATCGATGCTAAAATGTCACCAAGAATGAACGAGGCCAAGTTGATGTGTGGTCAGAGAAGTGCCTTCCACCTGGTACAGTACACTTGAGGTTACCAAGATTATTCCAGGTTGCCAAGAGACTTGGCATTGATTATGCTCCTGCCATGGTTGGATTTGATTATCGAAGTGGTCGGTGCCTTCCAGTTTTCGACGGAATTGTTGTCTGTACTGAATTTAAGCATGCTATCCTGGAGGTATGTTGTGGCATGACGAGTATTTTTTGAATGTTTGAGCCTATAATCCTTTTTTATCGTGATTTACCTGATCTATGAAATGATTTAGCGATGCTATCTTGTTAGAAGGTGAAGTTATTTCAGTTAATGACCGATAAGTTATTGTACATATGAAACCTGGTAATTTAGGAGATCCTTGTGATACTGAGATGCAAGTTTCTGAAAACAGCCTGTATAAATACATGTACTTTTTGTCCAAAGCAAGCTAAAAGTCTTATCTTTTGTCAGCACCATCGTACCATCACTGTTAGCTCTAAAATTGATGTGATACTTATGCATTCATACCTCCTACTAGGCATATGCAGAAGGAGAGGAGCAGAGACGAGCTGAGGAGAGGAAGCAGGAGGAAGCTCAAGCGCTCTCCAGATGGTATCAGTTGCTCTGCTCCATTGTAACAAGACAGAGATTGAAGGACTCCTATAAAACACCTTCACACGGGCTTGGTCATGAAGAGGCGCTCGGAAATGATAATATCCAGAAAAACACTCTCAGCAGTCAACGCTCAGAAAGGAAGCCTATTTCAAGCAAACTGCAGACAGATCATGAACATGAACATGTGCACGAGTATCCGGAGGAAGACCAGAGCTTTGACGAGGAGACGTTTGTGCGGACGAAACGTTGCCCTTGTGGTTTTTCAATCCAAGTAGAGGAGTTGTAGCTTGAGTACCAGAAATGGACCAGGTTTGTAACTGTTTGTAACATATGGCCCGTTTGAAAGCTGGAACCCAGAACATTCAGCTAGGTTAACAGCAGTTGTGCTTAATTTATCTGAATGTTGCAGTTACTATCATGCCGTTTATGATGCACTTACTGATTCACATAGTACTCACTATGTTCCAAAATGTAAGTCATTTTAGTTATCCTAAATAATATTGTTCTAATTTTGTTAAAGTTAATTTTGATAAAGTTTATAAAAAATACTACTATCTATAATACCAAACAGATATACTATCGAGACATTTCATGGACTTAGGGTGAATTTAACGAAATTAATTTGATGTCGATAATGGTAATTTTCTATATAAAAATAGTCAAAGTTAAAAGTTGACTCAGGTCAACACTAGACGTCTGACATTTTTTAAACTAAACGGAGGGAGTACTTACGTTAGCTCTCATACTTGATTGAGTTCTGAATTTGCAACTTTATTGCATTTATACCAAGGAATTAGTAATGCTTAACGAAACAGAGGAAAAGAATGTCACAAGAAACATTTGTGAATGAGCTTATGCCACTGCAGAATCCGCAGCCAATAAAACATGGAACATGAACAAATCAAAGTCCTTCAAATGAAAACCAGAATGAATGAAAGTAGCTGACGACGAAGGCCGGCTGGCTGGCCGATCATGCCGACGCGCTCCGGCTGCCGTCCGTGCTGCTGAAGTCGGCTTTCCGGCTGGCGTCCTCGACGATGCGCTCAATCCTCGCCTCCACCTGGGCCATGGATGGTCGCCTGTCGGGGTGGTGCTCGGTGCAGTCCATGCCGAGCTGCAGCAACCGCAGCATCTCCCCCTCGACGCGCGGCTCGTTGGCGATGGCGGCGTCGAACACCTCGGACGTCCACTCCTCCTGCACCACCGACCGCACCCACCGCGGCAGGTCCACGCCGTCGGCGTCGCCGGCGAGCACGAGAGCGGGGGCGCGCCCGGGGCCGCGGCCGCTCAGCAGCTCCAGCACCACCACGCCGAAGCTGTACACGTCGGCGCTCTGCGGCACGGCGCGCGCGTCGGTCACCTCCGGGGCGTGGTACCCGGCGTCCCGCCTCGGCAGCTCGGCGGCGCCGGTGAGCTGCGCGACGCCGTAGTCGGAGACGTAGGCGCCGTCGCGCGCGGCGGTGACGACGATGTTGGACGACTTGATGCTGCCGTGCGACGACTTGGCTCCGCCGCGGTGGATGAACGCCACGCCGCGCGCCGCTGCCAGCGCGATGCGCGCCCGCGCCGTGAAGTCCAGCCGCGCACGGCCCTCCGCGCCACCGTCTGCGAAGCGAGAAAACAAATCTAAATGGCATGGCGGGTACACGAGGAGATCGAAGACGCGAGGTTGATCGGGAACGGGACGAACCGTGGAGGAGGGCGGAGAGGCTGCCGGCGCCAACGAAGTCGTAGACGAGGAGCTTCTCCTCCTTGCTATAGAAGTAGGAGCGGAGGCGGGGCAGGTTGTCGTGGCGAAGGGCCCCGAGCGCGGCCGCCTTGTCCTGGAACTCGCGCTCAGACAGGTGCACCTCGCGGAGCCGCTTGACTGCGAGGACGGGCTCGCCGCCGTCGAGCGTGGCGCGGTACGTCGTGCCGAGGGTGCCCTTGGCGAGCACCTCGGCCGACGCCCGCAGCAGCGTCTCCAGGTCGTACGGCCTCTCCGGCGCGCTTCCCAGGAACACCAGCTTCTTGCCCTCGCTGATCATCGCCGGCGCGATCGGCGGGGCGTGCGACTGCTTCACAGCGTCCCTGTCCGTCCTCGCCACGGTAACTGTTATGGGCGTGGTACCCACTTGCACGTTGGCCGCCGCACCGGCGGCCCTCCCGGCCGGCGCCGCCCGACGTCGGCGGAGGCAGGCGACGAGCCCCATGATGAGCAGGAGAATGAGCGCGGCGCCGACGATGATGCCGACGATTGCCCAGCGGGATAGCTTCCTCTTTTTTTCACCCGCAGACGGAGTCGGCGGAGGCGCCGGCGGCGTGGAGTTGGTGCACGCGGCGAGCGGGGCGTCGCAGAGCCCCGTGCCGAGGAACGCGCTCGCCGGCATCCTGGCGAGCGACGCCGGCACGGGGCCAGTGAGCTGCGCGTTGAACGACACGTTGAACCGAGAGAGGTTCGGAAGGTAGAGGCCCGCCGGGAGCGCGCCGGCGAAGCCGTTGCTCTCGAGGAAGAGCGTGTCCAGCTGCTTGAGCCGGTTGAACTCCTGCGACACGCCGCCGGTGAGGCGGTTCAGGGCGAGGTCGACGTGCCTGAGCACCGCCAGCGAGAAGAGACCACCCGGCACGGCGCCGGTGAGCCGGTTGTTCCTGAAGGACACCACCCTCAGCTCGCCGCAGTTGCCGACGTCGGCCGGGATCTCCCCCGCGATGGCGTTGTGCCGGAGCGACAGCCTCCGCAGCGCGGTGAGGTTCCCGACCGTGCCCAGCGGTATCGTCCCGGACAGCCGCTTCCCGGGCAGTCGCAGCTCCACGACGCGGGGCCCGGCCTGGGACTGCGCGCACGCGACGCCGCGCCACCCGCACGGCGTCGCCGCCGCGGGGTCCCACGGGAGGACGCCCCCGCGGTCCAGCGCGGCCCGGAGCGCCAGCAGCGCCGCGCGGTCCCCCGCCAGGTCCTGCGCCGCGCCCCCGGGCAGCGCGGCGGCGAGCAGCAGCGCGGCCGCCACGAGCACGGCCGCCACGCGGGCACCGCCGATCGGCCGCCGCGGCCGCGCCATCGCCGGCACAGAACCGCTGCCTCCAAGCTATACGGACCTCGAACTAAGAACGAACAGCGATGCGAATGGCAACTAATAACCAACCAATTAAGCAGCCGGCCGGGCGCATGGAACAAGAGGACGGCCACGGCCGCGGCGCAAGAGCACGTCGCCGTGCGCGGGTGTCACTGTCAGCAGGGGAGGCGGAGCTTCGGAGGCAGCCTCGCGTTCATCAGCGGCGGCGGAGGAACCGGTGGCGCGGACGCGGTCGGACCGGAGGTGTAAACATGGCGGGAAATGACAGGAGCCTTTTATACTCTCCTCGTGTTCGAAGCTGGTGAGCTCGTCCAGCTGCGCCGATGCAAATCTGCGGCACAGCTCGGATTAACAATTCTAGTTAATAACTCGATTAGTTTAATCGCAAACAAACCCACGGCGAGTCTGGAGCTGCTACTAGGTCGCCATGGACGGCAGATTGGAGTGTGCTCTGCTGTGGTGGATTGGCAGCTCTGGATGTAGTGACACTCCGGCTAGTCGGACAAGCAACAAGCTGGTTGGTTGGAGGCTAGCTAACCGGCATCGGGCTCGACGTGGATCGGGCTGAACGAGAGAGAGCCGGTCGAGAGAGACAGGGGATGATGACGACGGTAAGAGGTGAAAGAACTGAGGCGTGGCGCTTGGATTTGAGGAACGCGCCGCCGGGGACGCCTTGCGTTCTCCTCCGAGTCCTAGCTAGCTTTGCTGGTGTTGTGATGCAGCTACATGCTCCTCTCTTCTCTATTTCTCATGATACGCACTCAAGCATTCCACAGCACGGATTTTGCTCTGGATAACAGGGTCAAAATGTTTGAATTGCATGAAAAAAAATGTCATAAAAGTACTTCCTTCATTCCAAATTGTAGGTTATTTTGGCAAATCTAGATATATAGTTTTGCTATGTATCTAGAAATTATGTTTATCTATATGCATAGCAAAAACGTTCCAAAAATTCATCAAAACAATCTACAATTTGGAACGGAGGAAGTAACTTTTATGGCACCCTCTCCGATTTTAAATACAAGATTTTAGCCTTCTCGTCCTCAAATGTGAGTCATCCCATATCTCATAACTCGTATACTCCTAGTATTTTCTTTTTTCCATGCCCTTGCTTAAGAGTTACTATTCCTGAAGATGAAAGAATCATCTCCAAATTACCTGAGGTGGATAGTGGTGTTGTGCTGCTTATGGGCTGGCACAAGTGTTTACTGGGATTACAAACAAAAAATATAATATGCAGCAGCAATCCACTGATTTGAGTGCCAGCCAAAACTTTCCCTTGATTTCCTCCTTGCTACCCATACATAACAATTACTTGCAAATTTACACACAGCTCAGCTCAGGGACTGTTCAGCTACGAGCAAGCGCACGAATGAAACCAACATCTAGGAACTCAGGTTGACAACAACACCCCCCCCCCCCCACCCCCCCCCCCCCCCCCCCTCATATAAAATTATGGCCCGTGTGGTTTCTTGCCATTTCATCTGAGGCCTGGACGCATGAGCAGCTCGTCGAAGGACGCGCCATTGTTCTCCAAGTCCAGGTTGTTGTTCACCGACGACGAGTCGCCCATGGACCTGTTGCTGCTGGACACGAGCAGCTGCTGTTGGATAGTGGTGGAGCGCTGCATCTCCTGGGGTCCCCGCTCAATGGCGATGGCGTCCTGGATCTCCTTGAGCACCTCCGAGATGGGAGGCCGCTGTGCACCCTTGGGCTTCACGCACATTATGGCCACCTCCGCGATCTTCCACACTGACTGCAGGTCGTAGCCTCTGTCCATAGATTGATCGATGATGGCATGGATGTTACCACCCTCGATGTGTGATCGAGCCTGCCAAGTTCGTTCAGTTTTTTTTTGATCCATTTATCGATCAGTAGTAATTCACTAATGGCACTAATGGAACAGGAAACAAAATGCACAAAAGCTAAATAGTTATTGTTCTCTTCTTACCCATGCAACAATGTTACGGCAGTTGAGCCCAAAGTTGTCATTTGAGATTGGCTCGTGGCCTGAGATGAGCTCCAGCAAAATCACGCCAAAGCTGTAGATGTCACTCTTCTCTGTCAGCTGCTGCGAGATGTAGTACCTATCCACAACAAAACATAAATAAAAGGTTTTCAGACACAATGCTAGAGAATCATACAAAACGCTGTTCTCAGACAGATTGCTTGGACTTACTCTGGGTCCAGGTATCCCACTGTTCCTCGAACGATGCTCGATACATGAGACCCATCCACTGCAGGTTTTGATAGCCCAAAGTCTGCAACTTTTGCTCTCATGTTCTTGTCAAGGAGAATGTTGCTGCTCTTGAGGTCCCTATGGATGATTGTTGGGGAGCATCCTGTGTGCAGATACTCTATACCTGTTTTTTTGCCATTTCATATTCAGCATGGCGGCTAATTGTCCATATTCAATGTACAAGTAGGGTCTTGCAAAACTAGCAGAGCACACACCTTTTGCAGCATCTTCAGCAATCTCAAGACGCTTCAGCCAGCTAGTTATTTTTTCCTCAGAAGCTCCTGAGAAACACCACCAAAAGTTTAAACTCATTTGTATATGTTTTCACTATAGGGTGCAGTCATCTAATACTCCATGTTGCTGCTGAGGCTTATCACTGAATAATATAAGCTATTAAGAGCAAAACTAGGGGCATTTGAGCATTCGACATACAACAAAAACTTTTCTATCATTATGGAGAATCTGATCTAACAACGTGTTCGAGCTTGGTTAATTAAGCATGAAGGAATGCTCTGCGAGTCCTAAAGATGTAAAATCAACAGCATAGGGAATCCACCTACTGACAGTTTACAATTGATCCTACAAAGTAGATTTACCATCAGTTGGAAGTGGACCTACCACGAAGGTGCTCTTTTAGTGTCCCATTATGCATGAACTCATACACTAGTATGTTCTTGCCATCTTGCTGACTGTAACCAAGGAATGTAACCAGGTGTCTATGATGTATTCTCGAAAGCAATGTGACCTGAAACGAGATGTTAGCCAGATAACTAATCAATTCATCACAGAAACCATGCAGAAGAAAAATCAAGCATGAAAAGAAAATGGTGCATGCAATACTTTCATTATGCAATTGTTCAGTTGATTGGCACAGAAAAATGAAAGGGGCGCTAAAGATATATATGCAAGAACACTTCAAATTCCGGATTTAAGGCTGCCAGTAATTGCGAATTGCATAAAAATATACAGAAGTGTTACCTTCGACTAATTTTAGTACGGACTGAGGCTATGTAAGTTATGCAACTGTTTTTCCACTTAGTGGGTGATTACATCATAAAGAAACAGGGATAATCACATCAGATCAGGCTCTAGCATCTCAGACTATTCGTTTTCCCAAACATTCATAGGAGACGATAAGGTTATTATAGAAACACACCTCATTCAAGAATTCTCGGATGCCCTGATAGGAGTCATTTGTGAGAAGTTTGACTGCAATCTCTCTCCCATCAGCCAACTTTCCGTAGTATACTATGCCAAACCCTCCAGAGCCAATTCTTCTCTCAAATTTGTCAGTAGCATCTTCAATTTCAGATAAAGAAAATCTGTGTGCTGATTCTGTAGCTACTTCACTAAAATATGAGCCAAGTTTTTTTGCGGGTGCTGCAATAACAACCGTGTCTGGAGATGGCAAAAGAATCACTGCACGCCCTAGCATAATATCAGATGTGTCAATTGAGCTGAAGAGTGTGTACCTTCATGAGGTTTCTTCTTTCTCCTACATGTAAAGAAATAACATCCAAATGCAGCACCCAGTAACACAATGGCCCCAATCACCACACATATAATTAATATGGTGTGGCTAATGCCATTGTTTACGATGTGAAGGTCACTGTTGCCTGAGAAGCTGCAGGCATGTAACAAATTAGAACAGATGGGAGTCATGCGACCATCCTAAGAACAACATAACTATTTGATCTACATATGTAAGCATTTTGGTGCCACTGAAGAGTGAAGGTTCTCAAGCCACAGTAGTGCTCAAAAGCATGATCTGAAATAAATAATCTGCTTGAAGGAAAATGAAACTAACTTCAAAATAATGCTTCTCTTGAAAAGTGATTTTGGAACCTGTCCAGACAGCTTGTTGTTTTGGACATACCTGCAAAAGATTTAGTTCATAAGAGTGGCCCTTTCCATAAGACCCTTGCACAGATGTAGTCATATGAAAAAAAAAAAGACTAAATCACTATCATCAATGGTCGTTCGAGTTTCTTGAGCAGGAAAAGACAGAATTGTAAACTAATAAAGAATTAAAGATAAAATAGAAAGGAAAAGAAATTGAAGAAATACTGTACTATGATCTCCAAAGTATGGAACAGATTAAGAAAAGGTGCACACAAGAATTAAACTTACAGCTCTTTCAAGTTAGGCAGGTCTCCCAAAGAAGGTGGCAATTCACCAGTCAACTGATTGTTCTCAAGGTGACTGGAATGAAGAAAAGCACCATGTATTAGTAGAATAATTTCAGAATAACATATTATCAAAATAACTGGAAACTCACATATACTGCAAATTACGGCATGCGCTGAAATCAGGAATTTGGCCAGAAAATGAATTACCATCAAGCCTTCTGCATTTACAGAAATAAGTAGATCAGTCAATAGAACATATACTTGGACAAGATAAAGATAAAGTTTTCAGTCCTTACAGCTCAACCAGCCCTGATAACTTTGTCAGTTCCACTGGGATACTTCCTGTAATGTTCTTCCCAGACAATGTGCTGCACGAAAACAAATTATCAGGTGTCACATACTGTTTTACTAAGGAAGACAAAAACTGAAGGTGGAATGATATCCTAGCTATCATACATTGAGAACACCCTTGGAGCATCTTCTGAACTGCATTGCACCCAGGACCATGATGCTGGTAAGCAAGGATCGCCACCCTCTTGTGCCCAACCTGCTTCTGAATATCGTGACACCATGCTGGCCATGATACTTGCTGTCAATGTTACATACATCAATTTAGTCAAAAATGGAAATCTTTGTTTGTTGTACAATGTTGAAACATAAGGGACTCTTGTAGCTAGGAAAAAGGAAAGGTAGCCGAAACATGGACAATTGCTCACCATCTTGAGATCCCATAGTAATTTGGACATATTTGTAAATCTCCAAGGCATTCAAAATAGGCCCCTTTGAAGAATCATTTGTCTTCCTGAATCCGAAGGAGAAAACAAACGGAAGTGACAAGTTCGTGTAGCCTGGTTCATACAAACGGTATTTCCCCTGAGCATTCTCTTCAACGTCAACAGTCGGTTTACTGAGTGCCGGCATGCCAGGGACGTCTAACTTAAATTTCCTCGTTTCATTTGGAGCTAAATCTTCAATTTCTGCAAAATATGAGACGCCCCATGCATTTGCTGGGAAACCTTCCAAATCAAGTCGGTAGTTCAAGGACCCATCCTGGCCAACTACTGCTGTTTGCATGACCTTTTCGGGTGGTTCTTCATTGATACTGACAAATATGGGCTTTGTAGTTGATATTCTTTCAGTCCCTGGAGCAACATCGACAAGGTAATTTGCTCTCCTCACAGAATCAGATTCCCAGATTCTATCAAATGGGTCATCAGGGTATCTGTGGAACAAGAAAAGGTTGCTCTTCAATCATCTGTTTTCATTACAACTTAGTTATGGCAGTAAAGTGAAGCATGATCAGAAATTTGACATGTGGCAGCACAGCATTCATGGACCTTTGAGCTCATCAGGACAGAGAACCATAACAACAATCACATGCAGCCATACAGGATATTAAGTTTATAGTTGGGCATAGAACTCTAGTTGAGAACTCTGGTATGAAGCTAAGTATAATGTAAAGGCATGAGCATGGTGTTGTTATTAGTACCTGACTGAATCATTGCTTTCTGCTCCAAAATTTATCCTTGCAGACAGTGCAAGAAAGAAGCGCGTCTCATCAGTGGTGTAGTAGAGTGAACCATTAAACTGGCGGAGCTCGAGAGTAGAGATGAAGGGCTGTCCTGTGCTGGCATTGGAGAGGCAGACGCTGAGCGTTGGAGCAGCAGCCAAGATAATTGCTTCCTCAACCACGGGGGTGGTGGCGTCATCTACGACAATGGTGGACCAGGGAGACGCTCCTAGGGAGATGTCGAACTTTGGATAGACGTTGCTGTTGTCGAAGTTGCCATAGAGGAAGGTGGCTCTGACGAGGTAGCGCGTCCTGTTCCTGACGTTCATGGTGTAGCAGTACTTCCTGTTGTCCGCGGGGAAATAGCGCACGGTATTGAACTGCTGGCCCTGCAGGCCGTTCTGGACCAGCAATTGTGCTGTCTGGCCACCGGAGACGAAGGTGGCGTCGGAGGTCCACTGGATCCCGATGGCATCTGTGTGATCACGAGCTCCCCCGCAGTCCAAGCTGATGAAACCTGCAGCGCGTGATGGGGAGGGGAAAGGTGGTGAGGTTTAGATGCAGAACTAACACAGTCCAAGCCACTACACTAGCTTGCTTAGTCAGCTTAGATTTAGGTGTGGAACGCAAGCTGTGGGGGCAAATCAAGCAGGGAATTACTGCTGCCATGCCGCGGCCTGCAATTTCACAAATCACCTCACGCATGAGCATGACCAAGAACTGTGAACGCGTAAGCGGGGCGGAAAAAGGGCGGCGGCGCCGTAAGCAAAAACCGAATCTTTGGAGACGAGAAGCAGAGAATGGGGATGGAAGGCGGCTCACCAGGCTGCGCAGCGGACGGTGGAAGGAGAGGGAGGAGGAGGAGCACCAACAGCTGGAAGTGGAGGAGAGCCGCGGCGGTGAAGGCGGAAGCCATGGGACTTGCGAGGTCCGCCTCTGTCTCAGCCACAGCGAGGGGAGGGCAGGGCCTCCTTTTCCTCCCCAACCCCAAGCTCGGCAGCCTACCTGGCTGCCCGAGGCACGAAGCGGCCCGCACAGCCTGCTCGCCGCCGCCGCCGCCGGAGCAGCAGCAGAAGAAACTGGTCAGGACGAAGAGCAAGGAGATGAAATCCAGCTTTTCTACTTCTCCATCTCCACGGTAACCTTGTCGTTAACTAGTGATAAAGTGGTCGATTAGTATAAGTACGCGATAAACAAATCCCGACAGACAGAGGACGGGCATCGGGGACCGAAGAGAGCGAATGTCCGAGAGGAGAAGGTCCAGTCCATGTGCAGACGGGGAAGAAAAAGGTTCGGTTGGGCTGGGCGGGTGCGATTCCGTGCGAAATGGAGGATTCCTCAGCCAGCTCCTGATGGAAGGTCAGATCGAATCTAATCAAGTTTTGGTGCCAACATTTGCTGTTCCAGACGCTCCGGTTGCCCGAACCAACAGCCGCCGCCTTGATCAAGTTGCATTGGGGGCTATGAGAAAGGAGTCGTTGGGTGACACAGTAACATTTACCATGGTCAATGTTGTTCCTCTCAGATGCACTGGATGGAGGATTGGATCTACCTCTCAGCTTTGCCTTTGGACATCATTGTCGCTTCGCTGGTCGAGTTTCAGACGCACACTTCTCTCTCTCCTCCCCCCCCCCCCCCCCCCCCCTCTCTCTCCCTCCTGTATTATTCCCGCAACTTTTTACTTTGATGGCCAGCCTCCTGGGCATCATCACAAGTATCAAAAAGCAGCATCCGTGCACGGTTTCAGGCACCACTCCATGATGCATCAAGCATTGTAGCTAGCATGCAGCAAGCGAGTGCGTCTGCCTCTCTCTCTCTCTCTCTCTCTCTCTCTCTCTCTCTCTCTCTCTCTCTCTCTCTCTCTCTCTCTCTGCTTTGTTTGCATCAAAATCAAAAGTCGCCTAGCGAACTGACTGATCCAATCCTGAATCCTCCGATCAGTGGGAATGGAAAATCACAGTGTGTGTTACCAATCAGTACTATAAAATGGCATTGGCATTCAGTCAGATGGCATGCACAGATGGAGACTTGGCAAGGTACCTTTCTGCATGCTGGTCATTATTGACTAGTGTTCCTTCTTTTAAGCTAAGACTGGTACGTACTGTCGGCTTTGGCTTTGGCTTTGCTATAAAGATAGGAAAAAATGGAGGGAGCCACTCATCCACCTTCTCCAAATACATGCCCTCATGATCATGCTTCTCCGGTTCCGGGCTAGTACTGTTTGCTGACGACAAAGAACGTACTCATCATAAATGTACGCGTGCAATGCACACATGTATTTTTATTTTTTTATTTTTTGAAAACTCAATGCAGACATGTATGGTGAGCAACATCCTGAGCAATCTATTAAGCATATGTAAACTCTGTTTTCTAAATTAAGCCGGGGGTAAAGTCCAATTTACACCACGGGACTACTGCTGAACCTTGAATTTCAACCTTCAGAGTCTCCTTGGCGTGGTGTTGTAAAAATTTGCATTGTGGCAATCAAACAGTTTTTTTTTTTTTGAGGGGTTGCAATCAAACTGGCTGTTGCCATCAGATCAGAACAGAAAACAGTGATGGTAGCGAGCTGACCCGAGGGCCGAGGCCCGTTATCTGAACGAGCCGAGCCCGCTCGTAAGTAACTGATCTAAGCCCATGTTTTGAAGTTGGGCTGGGCCTGTAACTCGCTCGTCAGCCAATGTCGTCGCCGGCGGATGCGCTAGAGTATGAAAAGGAATCAAAGATGAGGCCTTCATGGCTCACTGAGCTCCTTCCTGTTCACTGATGATGGAGATCACATTCTTGTAGGCACTGTCACAAGCTTGTTTCTTCTCTGCCAAAAAGCGAGTCCTGCGCATTCTCCATCATCAATGAAAGCTTGTGATCTTTACTAAGTAGTTGTTGCTTCGCCGCTTCATTCGCCGTCCGTCAAGCGGCGCCCATGGCTGGTGGAGTGGCCTTATCCGATCCATCCAGCATTAGGTGAGAGGTTGGACTGTTGGAGGCTAACCCATGCATGAGTCCACACCCCTGTGTTTCTTTTTTCTTTTTAAACAAGGTGCAGTGTCAAAGCAGCAAGCCACCAAATCCAGCTGATGTTGATTACCTTAGTGTCATGGGTAACAAAAAAAAGCTAATGCTGTTCTGCAGTATCTATCCATGCGCTTGTAATCGTCGCAGGAGTGGTTAACAAGCTGTTGGGAGTGCATTTATGGTAGATGCTGGTTTTGAGCTACAAAATCTGGCATCAGGTGCATGAACTTGCAAATAAGAAACGGTACGGAGGGGAAGAGAAGAACTGTGTACTGTTATACATACTAGTCTGCTTTAAGTTTGCTCCCAGTTCGATCGATGCTTTCAAAATCAATTCATCTCCAAAATGCCTTCAAGCCTTTTTAAGGTATGGCCTCAAAAAAAGGGGGGCTCCAAGGTTTGCAGTCCATTGTGCTTCAGTGTTCTTTTAAAAAGATTAATTGCCGTGTAAACTAGTCCTGCTGTCGAGTAACTAGAAGATGGCCACTGGGTTTCTCCAGAAAACGAAAAAGGCTTGCAGAAGCCGTTCCGTTTCTGTGAAAGCAACAATGTGAAAAGTGGCTCACCAACACTTGGCCGTTTCTTCTACGCACCCGGCGAAACAGACCAGGGAACCGCCAGCGTTGCCCGTCGCCTTTTTTGCAGAGCGACGCAAGCTGTATATGCTCTGACCAGGATGTTGTCCCAAGCAGCACGCGTCCTAGTGATTTTCTACAGAAACTGTTTAACAGGAAACACAGCATAACTTGATGCAAACTTTTCGTGGAGAAATTCAAAGAGAGGAAAAAAAATACCGTGCGCGCTTGATGTTCTTTGCACCATTTAAGTTACATGGTTTACTGGGTGTTTTACATTCCTGCTTCATCTGGGCTTAACTTCTGCTTTATCACTACAATAGGCACCTCTCATGTATCAGGTATGTTCATTTAAAATATATTTTATATGCCAAGAAAGCATGTTTTTTTCTTTGGGAGCTCATAGCGAAGTGGTGATCCATTTCCTCAACATGATCACTTTTATTTTCTTCCGCAATATTTTCCTCTGATCCAGAATTATATTACAATTTACAAACCATGGCATCCCCCGGATGAGTCTCCTCTGCAGTACTGCAGGGGACTCACCCGCTGACATGTGGGCTCGTGTGCAGTGGGGTCCATACGTCAGTGAGGGAGAGTCCCTCTATTCCTTGCACGATTATGTGTTCCACACGAGATCGTTAAAAGTCACTTAATTACTCTCTTTCATCTAATCAAAGGCCACATCCCATCCCAACCATGAGCTGATCATCTCCTAACCCCTAACAATATTTTTTTCACAGTCGGCAAATTAAAGATGCTGGCACTAGAAGAACAAAAAAAAAATGAATGAATGCAGTTGGACGCAACGTTCTCTCCCAGCAGTTGAAAAGTGCCTCTCTCATAACCATTTCTCATTTCTCACCCACCAACTGAACCCTGCAAAGAATTATATCCCCCACAAAGACCCTCTCTACCTCTCACCTCTCTCTATCCCATTCTTTATCACTCTAGCCCTGCTTATATATACATGACGCTGTGACCCCAGGGTCTTGGAACTTGGAGGTCTGAGAGCAAGATGTTCGAGACGGAGCGGCGGATGCCGGAGGAAGGTGGTAGGGGTGTGTTGAAGGTGGAGCAAGATGAGCAGCCGGAGGCGCCGCCGGTCCACAGCCAGGTGAGGAGGATCAAGCAGGAGGACGAGGAGGCCAGGGAGCTCCTCCTGAGGCTCCAGTTGCTGGAGATGAGGCCGGCCACCGACTTCCGCGAGCCGGCGGCGGCGCGGCAGGCCTCGCCGTCGCCCCTGCGCCGTGCCGGCGGGCAGGCCATCTCGGTGGGGGACTGACTGATCATTTGATCAAGCCTGCTTCATCTCGAGCAGAGCGCTGTGATTTGTAAATAGGTAGGGAGATGGAGGTGGTTCTTCAGTGCGAGTACTTGTATGTAGTACCAGTAGTTTAGTCGGGCTGCTTGTAAATAAAGACCTGATTGCCGTTTCAGTGGGTTTCTTGACTGTTTTTTTGGTTTTGCCCGTCAGAAATTCTTGCTGGTTTGATGGCAGTAGATAAGCTGGCAATTCCAAACCGGGAAGAGGAGCGGGTGTGTTAGATGAGTCACCATTAGTCCACGAAACTAAATGAGACAAAAATGAGACCACATGATGATGCCGACACGGCAGGTTTATGAAAGAAGCATCAGACTAACCTCGACGACGCATTAACAAGAGTGCGTCAACATTGGAGTAGACACGACGCTGAGCAACTGCACCATGAACATGAATGACAGGATTAACACACACTAACGTGAATGAAAGAATATCCCAGGGCGGGCTCGGTTAACATGACTAAAAAATTCAGCATGGCGATCCTTCTATGCAGTTTGTCACCATCTCTAGATTGACATTGCAGCATTCATGATAATCTCCAAAGCAACCGGTAAACAAAATAAACACATCAGGTTGCGAGTTTTAAGGCAATCACTAGATACTAGACACTAGAGCGGTTTTTCATTCGAGCAAGGGGAATGGTTTCCTCAAACCAAAGGAGACAGATGTTCTATGCTCCCAGAAAATAATACGGCGCAAACAGCTACACCACAATCTTCCAGCAGAGACATGAAAGGAAGCACCATCATTGCAATCAATCGGTTTTCATGGCCTCCGCGTGGTAGCTTTCCAGGTCTTTATCCAGCTCATCTGCAGTCTTCTCAGGCTTCCTCCCTCTGCCGCGGCCCTGGAATTGGCCGCGGCCCCTGCCCCGGCTCTGGAACTGGGCACGGCCCCTGCCACGGGACTGGAACTGGGCACGGCCTCGACCAGCTTGGAAACCACCACGGTTGTTAAACCTGTTGCTCGGATTACTGCAGAATACCAAAACGTCAGAGGTTAGCAAAAGATCATATAACAACTTTTTCCTCTTTCAAAACATGTTTTCTGAGTTCATTCAGCCATAGAAACACGTGAACAACTTAAGCACCCTTCTTTCTTCTGTGTCTCATATACCCAAGTCCACAAGTCAACATGCAAAAATTGTCCTAAGGCCAAAAAATGGCTGCTTCATTTTTCAAATTTTCATAGAATCCAAGTGTCACCAATACATCCGAACTGGGCAAAATGTGTGTTCTTTCCATAAGAAGCAAGAGAATTGACCACTTCTGAATTAGCGACTTGCAGCCAGCAGATTGGAAATTGGTTTATAGATAGTACAGCAAAAGATTGACTATGCCAAGAAAAATAAAGAGGCGACATTTTCTATACTTGCTACCTAAAGTTAAATGTGACAAATTGCATAATTAAAAGACATTCCTGGGAGAAGCTTTACCTTAAAGGTCTGCTGCTTGCACCTCTGCCACGTTGACTAAACTCAGGCCTGAAATATAAAATAAACCAGTTAGATGTACAACTCTAAAAAACATGTGCTTGAATTCAAGTTCGTGTTGATCGTGCATTCAAACTGTGATGTTAAACTGCTAATGAGAAACATGAACACATATCAGAAATTCACATTCCATAACAACATAACAAGTACAAGAACTAATAATAAAGAGCTTGTGTCACATAACACCTAAACATGTCATACCGTAAAGGGGAATACTGACAAGTCAGAATGCACTGATCAAATAACAATTAGTTCATTAAACTGATATCTGAGACAAACTTATTATAGAAGTTCCTGGTCAAACAGGATCGAAGAATATCTTACAGTAAAGGAGTGCCATCAACCAGATCTCATAACCGATGGTTAAGCTAGTTTCAAATAACTAATCTAGCTGGGGTTTTAGGATAAGTCTGTCATCCTCTAAAGCTTAGCTTTGATAAAGACAAGGTTTCAGAACAGTTATCAGGCAGGCAAGGATGTTGTTAGACAAGTAAAATATCCAAAGCTCAAAAAAAAAAAAGAAGATTGCTTAGTACAGAAACACCAGACTACAGATAAAATGGAAAAGATGCATGAAAATTGATGAGTGAAACATTAAAAGTATCTCTTACGTCATAACAACTGTTCTTGTAGCTCTGCCATTAGATGCCCCAACAACATTTATACGAGGTGTCATAGGCAAGCCTAAGTCACTTCCAATGACTTCTATCTTCATAGCTTTACCATCAAGTAGAACATTATTATAACGTTTCAGTGCAGCAATTGCATCACTCCTCCGTGTAAACACCACCTCTGCAGTGCCCTTTAGAAATTAAAAAAAATGCATATTAATATAACAATACAAGCGAATAAACATAGCGATAAAAAATGTCCTAGTCACCATAAAAGGTAAACTTGAAATATAACATAGCCATGCAGTGTTTCATCAAAAGAGCGAAAGACACCACAATATAATCAACAATAACCACGTAAATTTCTTTGGCTCTTTCATATTCTGATTTATATTTAGATATTATTAGGTTGGAAGGCCAAAATAACAATTAAACTAAGATTATATTATTGGCTATTGCAGATAGCCTTCTAGAGTTCACACTTCACACCCTCCACTTGAATGCTTTATTGGATGGCAAGGTCCAGATTTGACTACCATGTGTTAGACATATATTTCTAAATCAATTGTTCTCTTGTACAACTCTTCTTTAATCATCATGATCACAAATGCCAGATACAATTGTTTTTCTAGCTCTTATCTACGAAATTTTTAAAAAAAATGACAATTAACGTGTGAATACATTCATCTACAGCTATAAGAAAGGCAAAGTTACTGATGATACATACAGAAACTATTTTACTGACCTTATAAGCAAGCAAATATAAAAATGATGTTTTGTTTTCAATAAAATTAAAATAAATGGCCTAATCTGATAGAGCGCAAATTAAACAAACGACAAAATCATAGGGTTTTACATATAACATCCAGCTGGATGGTGCCCACAAAATCACAAGTATCTTAAAGGCTCTGTTAAATATTGCATTAAGTAAAGATGGAACACAAGTACGAACATTTGGGCGGCCATAACCATCGTAATGAACAGCAAAGCGTTTCAAATGGCCAACTTCTGAAAACAGCTCCTGCAAGGCAATTTAAAATAAAATTTTAATATGATAGTTCTGTGTCAGATGAAAAAATGTAGAGACAAAATCCAAACTACCTAATTGTTTGAGCATACCTTTATATCCTCATTAGAAACCCTATAATCCAAGTTTGAAATGTACAATTTTGTACCAGTTTCTATTCCACTAGCCGCCATACTATCACTAAATAGATCAGGTCTCCAGGTCATGTCTTTGGTTCTGCTAAATGACTGAAAAATGCCAAACATCCAGCATGTGAGGGAGCAAGTCATTATAAAGAATATCTCCTCGAACTGTTTCATATCATGCCAACTATCAGGAACCACATTGATTTATCATCGAGCTTTTGAGGAGAGTAGCAATAATTAACTGAGAAATAGCAAAATTATGTAGTACTGCATTAACAGCTGAGAGGGAAAGAGCTCCACCAATATCAAAGCCCAGGAGACAAATTGCTAGAGCATTTGCTCTGGAGGCAGACTAGAAGAACTTCAGTGGGAATACGGAACACAATCCGAAGTTGTCAGATAAAAGCCACACTGAATTTCCATATACAGAAAGAGGATGGATGGAGTCCGCCCTTCAGCGCTTCATGATTTATACACATTGAACTGAAAGAAATCCACAAGCTTTCTTTTTCTTTTATTTCCTTCGATATGTTTGAAGAAAAGGAGGTGCTCCAACAATATTTCCATTAGAAATGATCACTGGTTACTTCTGCCCCTCCATAAACGCGAGCTTATGCTCTACCCGCAAGATTTCTTGTTAGATAAATACCAAAGTTATGTCTGCCCCTCCAGGCCTCGAAACAATAAAGTGATGCTTTAACCAACAGAGGTCACATTAATGATAGCATCACAGTTACTCCTGCCCCTCCATATAACGAAAGCTTACAGATGCTCTCCTCATTCAGTTCTCTACTTTATTGAGGAATCGGACCATGAACAAATAACATAGTGACAGTTTTGGCCTTGCCTTAGCAATAGTGCGTGCAGATGGTCGGGAGCTAACACCAAGAGGTCCCCGAGGAGGCAGTCCTGATCTTCCACGCAGGGCATGTCCACCTCGCCCACCACTTCCTTGGATACGGCCACTACCCCTATCACCACCCCTTCTTGCGTAATATGACATATTTAAATTGTTCAGTGAACAACCAAGTGGCAAACTCCAATAGTGCAATGGTAACCTGCAGTGAAGATGGTAATTTTTAGAAATTGTAGAGGGGAGATGGAGATAGCTCCAAGATCTGAACACGCAAGAAATGAAACAGACATGTAAGTTGGACTTGAAGATGTAAATTTAGAGATCCCCAAGTCTAGTGAAACTAAATTATTAGCATGAACCTAGTCCAGACTCAGAGCACATTGATATTGGTATAAATATAAGATAGAAGGAAACTAGATTGACAGAAATAATAAACAGGTAAGTGTATTATACTAAGTATCTCACTGACATAGATCAGAAAATGACAAGTTAAGAATTCTACGGAAGAGTTGAAGAATTGAGATAAACAGACTTGAGGACTGTTAAAGGTCTAAAGCACTCTTAGTTCCTCAGCGATGGAGTGGACAACTGGACATGCATTTTTCAGAACACATATATCCCTTGTCCGACTTCCACCCCCTAAAGGCAAGCAAGAGCAGGTCCGTCACACCCGGCCAATCCAACAAAGGAACTGGCCTATCGCCACACCAACCCATATCACTCCCGTCTTCATCGAATACCAACACTCGAAATTCCTGAATCTACAGCCAAAACCTCAACGGGAAGGAGCGCGAGTGGCGCGAGCGCGGCCAGCCTGCACAAGGCGCCGGAGAAGAAACCTAATTGGCCGTAAGTTGTACAACCCTAAATCCGCCCTCAACCCAACATCGGCCACCTATCCAGCCGGAACCAACCACCGCCGGACCGACCGGATCGCCGGGTAAGAGATCAACTCGAAGGGAACGCGGGCCCAGGGTAGCGGAACTTACTCTTGCGACGCGCGGGGGTCGGCGATTGGGTGGAGGGTACGCCGCTTCAGGCTTTCCCGGCCTTGGTGTCGCCCCGAGCCTCCGCGCCGCAGACGCCGCCGGATGCGTTTGGGAGGTGGGGAGGGAGGTGGCGTGCGGCCGGAATCAAAACCCTAGCTCTCGTTCCGTCCTCTGGATTTCTTCTCCTCGGGGAGATGGGAGCGAATAAAACGGGTTGAGGGGAGAGGAGAGGTCGTCGCTCGCGTTCGTGGCCTCGGGGTGGTGTGGGGAGCGATCCTGGCCGTGGGAATATGCTCCGCGTGCGGTTGTTTACTTGTTTTCGTGGTGGGGTCCGGAACCGACGGTCTAGATTGGCTTGGTGATGAGGGAGAGGTTTATGGCTCTTGTTGGAAATATTACTATTGATTGAAGTCTCTCCAACATTAAAGTCGCAGTAGCGATGTCCGATGAGCTCGTTTTCGATTTCAGTGTATCAAATCGAACCCCTACGAAACTAACCAGCCTAAATAGTGTTTTAGTCCGACCGATTGAGATTGTCGAGATGATTTGAGTCTTTTCAATCCAACGCGTCGATGTTGTTTGTTGAGTTAAGTTAGGTAGTGCGATAGTGTTGTGTGGGCGTAGAGTGATGTCCCAATCCAACTGTTTTTATTTTTTTCTTTTGATTGTTTTATCCGGTCCGAGCTCCATCTTCGTTTTATTATAATTAGCAACGCTATTGTCTGATTTATTTTAAATTGAAGAGTTTAATTCTCTAGATACGATTTCATAAAAATGCTATTTGGTTGAGATCGGGTAAGACGAATAGCGTGAAGACTCTTTTTTTATAAACGTAGCATGAAGGCTTTGTCTCTACCTTAGGTTATAGGTTAGTAGAAGCAATATTATTTCTTTAATCATAATAAAATTTAACGCTAAAGACATATATTTTGGCTTGCTATGAAAGGTCATTGAGTTTATTATGCGGTTGTATCAACTGGAACTCTATACATTTAATTTCCTTTATTACACAACTTGTTCTATAAGAACATATGGACTACCTCATTACCAACTTTTATGGTAGAAGGGAATTCGTTTCACATATTTCATCTTAGGGGCGAAGCAAACAATAAAAAATTTCGGAACCAAGATTGCATCATGATAAGATTACTGCTTTTCTGTTTGTGACCGTGAACTCTGATATTCAATATTTTACCTCATTTTTTTCAAAGAACATAAGTACCTTAATTTTTTAAGCACTCTTTCTTGGTATAAAGTAAAATATAATAATTTCTTAGGACTAACATGAATTTAGTTTTCCTTCATTGTCTTATATTCATTTTAATGTAATATATTATATCCTTGGATGAAAGTTTGAAGCATTTTTATTTAGTGCATGGGCTTATAAACTTTGTTGGGTTAGATGCTCTTAATACGTGAGTATAAATGTAACCTAGCACCCATCCAAAAGCAACAATTACTAATTTACTATTAGCTTACATGCTTATAGTGTGGCCACCACAAAATAAATTATAGTAGTAATTCCCTCTTGTTTGTAAAATCCATAGGGGGGCATGGCCCCCTCCAGCCCCTTTGCCACTAGAATTGCTCTTAAGCTTGTTGTTGTTGTTGTTGTTGTTTTCGTTGGCAAATATGAGATGGAGCTATGAAATTTTTGAGGGAAGAAGGAAAAAAATTAATGAGAGGAGGTAAGATGTGAGAGAAGATATATAACGTGGTGTTGCATGGAGAGGGTGCTATACAAAGGTGCACAACATCGTCACCCTAGTACTTAGTATATATGGCTTGAAGGATTGGTTTCTAAAACTATGGATAGGATCTAGCTCGATATAAAAGATAGCATATGCTCGTGGTTAAATATAGGATAAGTTGAGAGGTGCAGGGAGGGGCTTAAGCCCCATACCAAATATAAGCCATGTGGAACCCTCTTAAACCCTTCATACTCTTTTTTTTTGCAAATAATATAAGGAAAAGATGGAGATTTTGTAATAGGAAGGAGAATATGGAAGTTGAGTACTCTTTTCTGTTTCAACTTCTATCTTGCGTATACGGAGGGAAAGTTGTGTTGAGGGCTGTAGCATCATCTCCACCAATACACCAAATATGGTTTAAATAGTATTTTTGGGATAGTATATGATCGAGAGACACATATAGTTAAATATTGGAGAGTTTAAAAGGGATAGATGATGAATATTTAATGAACTATCACTAAACCAATATTCATAATTGTTTCTTATCATAGTGTAAAATGGCAAAAATATCAAAATAGTAAAAATTCATTTTAAACATATGATAGTTTTCAAATTTTTCAAAACATTCTACAAATGTGGATGCATCGATGCTCTATATACGCACAAAAACCTCATGTTTAAAAAGAGATGAAAGAAGACAAATTTTGAATGCAATTGCACATCAGGAACTTGTCCTTGTTCGCATCTTTTTAGTGTCAATAAATTTAGACTTGAGGTTTTGCATGTGTATGGAACATAAATGCATCTACACTTGTTTAACCTTTTTTTTTGCAAAACATTTGGTATGTTTTAATCGAAATTCCACCCTTTTTCTTATCATGCCATTTTCACAAAGAGATGCCCATAAAACGCCAGTTCATAAGTTATGACCTAGTATGTCTTAGATTGTTCTTTCTAAACCAATTTAGGAGGATGAAATTGCCACAAAAGTCAACACACACGTTGTAGGTGGACGTATTGACGTATACATCCAACGGTGAGAAACCAAGGCACGCCGTACAAAAAATCCAGAGCATCAGGCGTCTCGGTTCCCTTCCCACTCCTGCTGCTGTCAATTCCTTCCTTCAAGAAAAAAAAAATTCCTTCCTTCTCCCTCCCAAGGCAACCGCCCCGACCACTCAAATGCTGCCGACAACCGCCACGGCCTCCGCGCCGCCGCCTCCCGCGGCCGGCGCCCCCGCCTCCTCCTCGGGCGAGCCGCACGCCGCCCTGCTCCTGGCGCTGGGCCACATGCGGCTGCGCGAGCTGCTGCCCTGCGCGCGCGCGTGCCGCGGCCTCCGCGACGCCGTCGCGGGGGACCCGCTCCTGTGGCGGCGCCTCGCCGTGGAGCCGCCGCTCAGCCACCGGATCACGGACGAGGCGCTCCTCGCGCTGGCGGACAGGGCGGGCGGGCGGCTCCGCTCGCTCCACCTCCTCGGGTGCCCCCGCGTCTCCGACGCCGGCCTGCTCCGCGTCGTCCAGCGCAACCCCGGCGTCACCGAGGTATTTCGATGCCCCCCACCCCCTTCCCCCGTGCATGAAACTGGCAGGTAGTGTACGGATTGGATTGTTCATGGACTCACGCGCATGTGGTGCGGTTAGTGTTTGCTATTATGCTTATGCCTCTGCAGTCTGCACGGTAATCGTTTAGGAGTACTTGTTCGTGGAATGGGTTAATCGTAGCAGTGTGTTGTTAATTCATCGGGTCATTCCACGATTTGGATGATCTGATACCTCGTTTTTCCCATTTAAATCAGTTATATCCCTAATTTTTTTATAGTATTGCGGATGCCGATTATGAGGAACAACATGCATGTAATGTAACTATGAATCTATTCATTCTCTTGTGAACAAATAAGATGAATGAATAGATAAAGAGGAACAGACCCATGCAAGGACCAATAAGCTCCTTAAAACAAACACTACATAAGGTGGCCCGTTCCACTTGACTAGATAGACTCATCTTATCACAATTCAAAAAGGGCAAGTTTTACTGCTCAACTTTGGCTGTTTTCTAATATAAATAGTTCTTGATTAAAATGATGTGCCTTTATCATATTTAATGTACCTAACATTTTGGATGTCCTAAAATTTATAAAAAGACCCTAAATGCCAGAAAAATAAATATTGGTGCTAGTTAGCCTCCTTGATGCTATTGTTGTCAACATGGATCTCATGAATATTGCTAATCACAAGGAAAAGAATGTAGAATGAAAAACATGTCTTGATACACAAATAGATGAAAAAATCTGCAGCAAGTGTAGTAGTATGAAGAATCTAAAAACAGGTTAAGCACATCTGAACCAAATGAAGTGGCCCCTAACTCCCTGATATAACACATGGATGATGGACAACAATACGTAATTGCGAAGAAAAAGTGTGTACTTGAGGCCATGAGCTCATGAAGATAGAAAATTATTTGCTCCAATATAAGAATGTCAATTGAGATAGAAAATTATTATTTTGCCTGTGTAATAATAGATAAATATGTGAAAAATGAGAAAGGGAGGGCCTATATTTGCAGAATGGTTAGGTCTAGCTTTGCTGAGCTATGCTCACACTGGGAAGAATACTTCGAAAGAAGTATGTAAAATGTACAATTGTAGCTATTGCTGTAGGAATTAACACTTTATTGCTGAAGAACAAATAGAGAAGTAGGTACGAGCTCTTCTTTCGATGAGATCATCTGGCCGTGGTTCTAGCTGTTGCAGATCAACTATTGACAGAACCGTAAACCAAACTCCTTTTTAAAACACACTAGATGTGAGCAGACTGGACATTTTCCTGCTCCTGATCACACAGTGGACACGACTCTGGTTGATTGAGACTTCTATGGGCCAAACGTTCTGCAGTTCAACATCTATTCAGGGAGGCCAGCTAAACAAAAAATTCTGCAGAGGTGGAGCCCAAGTTTTCCAAATTTCCTTTAGTGCAAAATCAACAGATCCCACAAGGAAACATCGATAGGCTGATCTAGTTGTGAATTCCCTCGAATGAGATGGTGCCTTCACATGCTGATCGTCTACTCCAGGAGAGATCAACCTCAGATAAAAATATAAAATATCCCATAATTCTAGGTACTCCAAAATTGCTTCTTCTGACAGATCTCCCTTGATATCACAAACCCAGGTGTTATCTAGCAGAGCTCCCTGACCCGTTCTTCACTTAAGAATTCTTTTTGCACATGCTTGGACAAGGATGGTGCAAGGTCTGTCAGACTTTCCATCCCACTATTTGTCACTCCAAAAAAGTGTTCTGCTGCTATCCCCTAAGATAGATATAACTGAGTTGGTGAACATTGCTACTGAATTAGATTCACTTGAATATCTAGTCCAGCCTAATCTTGATCCAATTGTGTCTTTTTGAGCCACAGCTACCTCATTCTCAGTGCCCATGCTAATACCTCCTAGTCAAGAATTCCCAGTCCTCCAAGATCAATTGGTCTTTTGACCCAGCCCCAAGCAACAAGACCATGGCTACATTTACCTCCTTGCAACCTTTCCAAAGAAAAGCGCTCTGAATTTTGTCGATTGCCTTGATCACCCATTTAACGAATTCCAAGGCAATGAGCTGATAAATGGGTATGGCTGTGAGCAACACATGCACAAGGATAGCCCACCCAGCCAGATGCATCATAGCAGCTTTCCACCTAGGTAACTTATTGGCAATCTTATTCTAGTTGCAGAGTTCCAGATGAGCTAGCTTAAATCGATCACGGGGAGAAGATGACCCCCTAGTTTTGTGTTAAGAGAAGGGAATACTAAAGCCTTTAGGGATGTACTTACACAACTTGCGAGCAGACGGGTTTGAACCTAGTAGGCATCTCAACCAGAGTCTCTATGAACCGAGCTACTGATTGGTTCTTCATGAGATAGCTTTTTAATCTGGTCATTCAGTGCAGGAAATGAATGGACCAAGAAACGTACTATCTGGCACAACTGAAGAGGGATGCAGCAGTGTCACAGCGCTGATCTATATTTCCAGAAACTTCAGTAGTTAGGTGCGTATCTGTGGAAATCATTAATTGCGTTTGTTAGTATCAATCAATTGTCATACATTGGAAATAAAAAGACAAGTTACAGTACTTCTCTCGTGGAGGATGACTTTGAGGATATTAAGATTCTCTTTCTTCACACTGGGTTTGTGCTAATCCAGAACAAACCACTATCTGAGGTCTTTTTTTTTTTGCATTAGAGTAGGAGTGTAGGACCAGTAGGTGAACACTTATACTCTGCAAACTGTTATTTCACCAACAGAGTTAAATATCTTGAATAACTGTCAACACCAAATGCGCCCGTCTTCTTTATTCCTTGGGACGTTTACTGGCGTAATGGTTGTTATGCAATAAAATCTTTGCCATAGAAATGCCAGATGAACAGACCTCATATTGTGTTCTCCACCAATGCGAATCATTCTATGGAATATCTTTAGGGGACTGTGAAGAAGAATGATCTATATCTTGGAAAGGAATTCTTGATCATAATGATTGATAATAATCTAGTTTTGGTTGAGCACATTTATTAGGAGCATACTTAGTCAGTGTTGCATTGCATTTGGATGGGATCAAGATTTGTGACCACATCCATTCTGTTTTGTACTTTGGTAACCAAAATATTTGGCACGTATATAGGCTTCAAGATAAAAGATTTTAGACAGGGTATCTATTAACTTAAATCATTGTGTCTATCATTTTCTTGGGCGGCACATTTTTCGGAAAATCTTTGGTGCGCACGAGGGCCGGTGCCCACCAGCAACGTCGTTAGCTTCCTTCCGTTAAGAAGCAGAGAGACCATGGGTCCCACATGCTATAAAGAATCTTCCTATCCTGCATTATTACTTGCTAGTTCACCTCCCCAGTCTCATTTTGATATTTCTACTCAAATCAAATTCAGAAGATAAAATTGTAGATTGTGTGCTGTGTCTGTCCTAAATGATTCAGCTTTTTAATTCAAGAAATATCCTATAACTTGAATGGTTTCTTGCTTTTTTTCTAAATAAGAATAAAGAAGAAACAAGAAACAAGAATGAACACAAATTATCTGAAACTTGAAACTTGGAGTCTCGAGTTCAATATCTATGTTTGGAAGTTCTGGATCTCACAAAAAAAAGAAAGATAACAATTTTATCCAGCAAGATGTGATTATGTGATGCTAGGTTAGTTCTTGGCCGTGCCAGTAGCAGAGAGACGAGTCTCAACTCCCAAGATAGACGGATCATGCCTGCCTTCGATGCGCCCCCTGCCAGAACTCGAGCATCAAATCCTCTCCCACTTGCTCTGTTGCCAATCACCGTTTCTGAATCGCTGCCATTGCACTTGTTTGAACCGTCAGAAAGAAAAAGAACTCAGTAGCTTGCCCGATCCCCGACGTGCGAGCTGGTGGAAGAAGAAGAAGATGGGAAGGGGCAGTGGCGAACTGGGAGGGCGCTGCGCTGCGATGAGATTTGAATCCCCTTTTATTGTGGACGGCGGCGGAAGAGAAGCCAGCTGGCTCGTCGCTGGCAGCGGAAGCCTTGCACCCATACCTCCACCCAACCCCCCCCCCCCCCCCCCCCCCCCCCCCCCCCCGGCACCCGTACCTCCGCCGCGGCACCTCCGCCATGACGCGCCAGTGCGACGGGCGCGTGCGCAAACGCGGAGGAGGAGCCGCGCAATGCAGGAGCAGCGGAGGCGGAGGCAGCGCGGCGACCTCGAGCTCGGGGCGGGAGGAGGTGCCGAGCTGGAGCAGCGCGCGGGCGAAGGTGCAGTGAGCAGAGGAGATGGAGACGGCGAGGAGGCAGGGGTGGAGGCGGCCGTGGGCGCGGCGGATGTGAAGGCTGCTGTGGGAGGCGAGGAGGGTTGCAAAGCGGCGGCACACAACGGGGAGCGGCAGGAGGGAGGCACTAGGCACGCGGGCGAGGCACTCGAGGAGGAGCTCGTTAGGGAGCGCGGAGATGGGGAGCTCGTCGGGGAGCGCGGAGATGGAGGAGCTACGAGCCTGCAGCCTCCATGGTGGTGGATGTGGACGGAGGTGGTAACCACGAGTAGCACAGGATCCTTCTTTTGGCTGAAGGTGGAAGTGGCCAAGGAGAAAACGATAGAAGCTACTGCACTCCCCATGAACCCGTGAAAGGAGAGCCAATAGGATGTTTTTAGGGGGTGTTTGGTTACACGAACTAAACTTTAGTCCCCGTCACATCGAATGTTTGGTTACTAATTAGGAGTATTAAACGTAGACTAATTACAAAACTAATTGCACAGATGGAGGCTAATTCGTGAGACGAATCAATTAAGTCTAATTAGTCCATGATTTGACAATGTGGTGCTACAGTAAACATGTGCTAATGATGGATTAATTAGGCTTAATAGATTTGTCTCGCGAATTAGCCTCCATCTGTGCAATTAGTTTTGTAATTAGCCTATGTTTAATACTTCTAATTAGTAACCAACATTCAATGTGACAGAGACTAAAGTTTAGTGCCTGGAACCAAACACCCCCTTAGCCCAACTGACGCAGGTGTATTCTCCGTTAGCATCCACGTTTAATCTACATCAGTCGATATGCATCCAACGGTCCAAGTTCAGGTAGGCACACGCCCACGCGGGCACAAAATTCAGACTCCACATTTTTTGTTGATTTTGGCATGGGAGGATACAGTTTGACTGTGTTGCAGTTTACTAAAAGTTGGAGGACACCAGTGCTGCGTAAATCCAAAGCAGGGCTGAAGCTACAGCCTCCCATATATCTAATGCACAACTAGGATCCCTCATTCTAGTGAAGCTTGATGGAAGAACTAGAGCCAGAATCAAAATCCTCCCCATAAGCAACCAGAACTTGGATTGATCGCCTGCTAAGTAAGATTCTATTCTCAATATCTGCAAGAAGTAGAAGGTTGTTGCAAGGCATGAGCAGGTTTACGAAGAAATTGTTCCCTTGCATTGTCTCTTCACCACTCTCGCATAAGTGTTCTTTCCATTTCCTCTGCTTCAATTGTGAGGCAGATTGGATCTTACTCTGAAAGTTCTGCTTGATCTTCAGATTCACCTTTTCAGAGTTAAGACATTCCCTCTATCTCACAACACATTAATATAGATGATGCGATAAGGTCTCTCATTGTATAAGCCCCTGACTTCTGAACTGCATATGGCACTTGTCTTTTGTCCTTATCCAGCGACATACAGTATCTGCAGTAATTTATTCAATGTTCTTGCTGATTCACTTGAGTTCAATGTGATCTTAGTGATTTCCGACTTAATGTCTTTGAATATATAAGCTTAATGCACAGGCTGCATGCCATGTGGAGTTAGATTTTCTTGAAGCACTGCAAAGCCACTTCACTTGCATAGCTGCAGGGCTGTCAATTTTGAAAACAGTAAAAATTGCAAAAATCGCGGTGGACTTTGTTCTCTCACTTTCTCTTGGATTTGGATCCTCTTATAATTCTTGCCTTCTTTTCTGTTTGTGCTTGGCTAGCTGAGGTGGTAGTACAGAACCATCAATCGATATTGTTGTTACTGTAAAATTGCATAATTGGATCTTAGAAAGACTTTCCTTGTCTTATTTATCCCTAAGTATGTTGGCCATGAAAAGCTGTAACCTGTCTTTTCAAAAAAGAAAGGGGAAAAAAGCTGGAAACTTGAACACGCAATTTTTTGCTAACTGTAACCTATAGTGCCTGGAGCTTGAGATACCTTTATTGTTGTGCTCTGCTGCCATGCTGGTGACAATGTGGATAAATGCCCTGGATGTATGAATCCATAATGTACATTGAAATGTACCAGATGCAAACTAGTAAAGCCTGAAACCTGGATTACTGTCAAACCTTGAAAAGGGCTATTGAGGACTTGTTAATTTACTCCCTTTGAGTTGTTGGAGTGATCATGGAGGTTCTAGCCAAAAGAAAAAAAATGAGAAATGCTTGGATGGGCTGATTGTTAGTGTCATTGGCACCTATTTCGAACACTGTTATCACCTCAGGATATGTTTATCGATCTTGTTGATTTATTTGCATGATAGATTCTGCCCGGTGTTTATGTTTATTCTACCTGTATAATTTTTTTTATATTGAAGATTACAGATGTGTTTGTCTGATTGCTAATTCATTATTCTATCCAAGGTTAAAGGTTAATTACATGTGTATGACAAAATTCTGCAACCACCCCCGGAATACAACCTTCACTGCCCACAGCCTTCCAAAGGGGGGAGGACTAGCTCATAATCATTATGTTACTTTCTGCTATGCAATAATTGCACTGGCCTTCATGTTCAAGAAAAAAAAATTGCACTGGCCTTTTTGTGCGTCTAGTTCTAAGTTTTTCTTTCCCTTTTATTTGCAGCTCTTTGTGCCCAGATGTACAGGATTAACTGCTGATGGTCTGGTGAAAATTATTCAGTTTCTTCATGAGTGCAAAGGCAATCTCAGTCGTGTTCGACTCCATGGCATCTGCAAGATGACTAAACACCATCTCGATGTTATCGACTCTCTCATATGCAGAAGCAGCCAACCAGATGTCCAAGCACTTTACTACAACCATAGAGTCCATGAAGTGCTGAACACCGATGACAGTCGTCCCATTGATGTAGATGTGTGCCCATTGTGCAGAAATGTCAGGCTGGTGTTTGATTGTACAAGGAAGGACTGTAGGTCTGTAACTCCGAATCTCAGGATCCTTTTGAGTTCCCATTCAATCTCCTCACCGGAAATTCCCCTAGCAGTCTATTGGTAGAACTGGCATTGTTATACCCTTCTCTCTACTTGTGCACAGCTCCATGGTTGATTTGTGGTAGTCACTAGTCTGACATAAAGATATTTGCTTGCGTCTGCTTTCCTGTGGTTGTGGGTATAGCTAGTTGACTTGGGTTGCCTGAATAACTTTTGGGTAATGGTCCCGAAACTCAATATTTTCCCACTCCTATGGGCTACACGAAAGCAACTTGGTGATTATGTTTTGGTCTGTTGCTCTTGTCTTTGGAATAACTGCTTCTAATATTTGAAGAGTCTTGTATTTCTGCAGGTCTATTGACTTTGACCTAAACCAATTCTTCTTTTTGAAACAATGGTTCCGTGTACCTCCATTCTGAGTTTTTGACGTTTCAATTATATTTCAGGGAAGTGAAGGATGGCTGGTCCCACTGTGGAGGCTGCTTCTTTTGTGTTGCTAGATGCGAAACATGTGGTGGGTGCATCGACCTTGAGGAGCTCGATGAGACTGGACTAGCCTGCTCTGACTTCCTGTGTATGGACTGCTGGCTCAAGCTCCCAAAATGCTCCACATGTAATCGTCCCTACTGCGAGAGGCATTCAAATTTGAAAGAAAATTTATCGTCGTCTGGCCAGTTCACCTGTCAAGAATGCACAGCGTTCGCTACCTCACTCGAAAGTCTGGGAGATGGTGATTAGAAGTCAAAGAGTGAAGCTATACCCTCTTGGTAGTGAATATTCGGTTATTTGATATGTGACTGGCTATCCTTTGACAGCCTTTCTTATTGACCATGTCATCACGTGTGGAGCTTATGAGACTAAATCGATGAACCAGAAGCTCAATAACATATTGCTCTCGTCAAACAAAGTGGGTGCAGACTTGATCGGTCTTGTTCGTGCAACTTGTCTGAATGACAGTAGCGCACGCTGGGTCACTGTTACCACTGGGCACAATGTGAACGACATGGGTGTCCAAGGAGACCAGCAAACTTTATTTACTAATAATATTTTGGCCCCTTTGTCCAATGTTTAAGAGTCATGTGTACTCACTGGAACATGCATCTAGAAATGTGCGCTGGCAATAAATTTTACCGCCGGGACAGTTGTCACTGTAAATGTTTTCAGTGTTGATTCTGACCTTGTGCCCAGTTCACACTTTCAAAATCAGTGTTTGATTCTGATCTTGTCTCCAGTTCGCATTTTCACAAGAACAATGCCGTGTCCTGGAACAACTTTGCTAAATCTGTCTAGATCTTGAGGAGATAATAGATCATGTGGTAAGTAAAAACAGATAATTAAATGTGTATCGTGGTTATTTGAGAACTTTGTAGTTTTTACAGAGTTTGAAGCATTCATATTCCATTCAAATTCTTGATGCTGATTGATAGCAAGATTGTATTGCAACTGGTCCTGGGCTAGTTTGGCCCCCAGATGCTTCCTGATCCCAGGGTACAATTAGCTGCTTTTGTACTGCCAGGTACACACTACCTCCCTCCAAGTGAGCAAAGCATGCACATCCGACATCTTGAAGTGAGAAAAGAAACCAAGAAACAATGCAAAAGTTTCTTCTCAGGCTCTTGGTTTTCCATTGCTTGCTAGGTCCTACCGGTCAATTTCAGGAGGGAATCATTTGGTTTAGCATGGTGAAAATCGACTCTGGAATATAGCTTTACTGATGGAGATATCACACGCTTTTGCGTCCACCAAGTTCAGACCACATCTGAAGACAGAAGGTTGGATCATATGAGTACTCCTGGGTGTGAAACAGGTTTTCCATCACAGGATCTTCTTGGTGTAAACTCTAATTACCATGGCAATCCTTAAAAACCATTCCGAGAACAAAAAAAGAGAGAAAAATTTGGTTGCGGATCGAACAGGTGGCAGCACCGTATTCGTCCCCGAAAACTCTGACACATCTTGGTACGCCCTTCACTAGTCACTAGTGAGTTCTACGGCAAGGCTGCTGCTGCTGGGCTGTTCCATCCAGTCCCCTTCCCCTTGCCATGAACTGAAGTGAAGGGCACCTCTTTCTTTCTCTCTCCATCACAAACAAAAACATTCAGACATTCTGTTTTTGCAGAAGTATCAGGTAAATGCTTCCCATTTCCGTGTCGGTGAGCGTCGACGATGGGCACCGAAGAACTGGCCACGCATCCACGACATTTACATGAGCACTACCGCCTCCCAGGCCACACGCGTCCGGCGCCACTGGCAGCAAAAAGAGAGCCCCTTTTCCTGATGGCGAGCGCCGCACATGTCCGGAGCTCGCCGGGCGCAACGTTCCTCCTGTATGGTTCAGCATCAGCTGTGTGAGATGTTGGTTGGGAGAACACGATCTTTGGGCCACCCCCTCCAACATCTCTCACCCATCATCGTGCCTGGCGACCTCATCTCTTCCTCCTTTGTGTGGAAGTGGCGCGAGGAAAGGGAAGGGCGACCCTGCTGCTGCCCGGCTGGCACCGCCACGTGGCCACTCCCGATTCAGGGACCCCCTGAGAACATGAGAGGATGCTTTCACATGATCACACCCCATGTCAAAAAGGGCTTGACGACCATCTGAATACCTGATTGAGGAATGATGGGGGCTTAATGGATGACAGTGGATCGAAAGCGCGGCTGATCACCGCTGATTTTTGCAAGGAATTCAGCTTATCCGCGGCGGATCCGGCCTCGCAGCGACACCGAAACGCGGTGCACTGACGGCATGGATCCGGTCAAGCCGGGTGCTCTGGTTAGTTGTCTGTGAAGAGTGCTTAATCATGCTGGTAGAGTGATGATTCCTAGGATATACTACAATTTCGTCATTATTGATTGCTGCTGAATAAGAATGACAAGGACCACTGCACACTATGACTTGGAAGTCCAAATTTATCATGAATTGGAGCAGGTTGGTCCACGAAACTAACTGATCCTTGTTCATCTGAACAAAATTAAGAAGGGAAGAAAAAAGAAAAACAGCTGATCATTCATTCGACCTGTTCTTGGAGTGAAAGCTTGACTGTAACTGTCGGTTGGTGAATCAGTTAAATCCAGTCAACTAAACACAAACAAATTACTGGCTCACTGCTTTCTTCCCGCCCGATCAAACTGCTTGCTATTACTATCCAGAACGGTTTCTTCCACCCGACTTCTAATTTCCCACTAAATTCTGCTCCGTCCTCGCTGCCATTTTTTTTTCCTCAGCGCGACGCGCGTTCGCAAGAACACGGAGGTCAAGGTCGCCGATGGGGAGCCGCAAGCTCGCGAGCCCTCCCATTCCGTGATGTCAGGGGAACGAAGCTCCCCTGTACTGACAAGGAGACCGAGAGAGAAAAAAATGTCAACCTCCTCCGTCCGCACCGCCGTTCAAACATTCCAGCCCGCTGGCTGCCAAAGCATCGTCCACCATGTCCGGCAGACGGCGGCGGCTGCAGGACTCTGAATCCTACGCGCACGCGTACGCCTCGTCGCCGTTGCAGAGTTCAGAACGGCAGATTACTGCTGGCAGGCAGGCATGGAAATCTCAAGCCCCTGCACGCGGCGTCTGAAAGATCTAGAAAGAACTGACCGAGCAGAACGTTCCTGCAAAAGTTAAGAACAAGTGAACAACAAGCAGGCCAAGATAAAATCGACCGGTCGGCAGTGAAACCTACTACCTTTCCACGTGAAAAAAACAAAGAGCCGGTGAAAAAAAGTTCATGACTGAATTTGGATAATTTTATCTCGAGCACGGAAGGGGAGGAAAAAAAAAGGCAGAGGCTTTGCAGTACAGCACTTGCAATTGCAGCGCAAGCAAAAGGGACCCATGAGCAGACGCCCAGCCCGGGTCGAGCTCTCAGGGCGGCACGTAGGGTGGACGCTGCCGACGGCTCGCCTGATCCTTGTCAGGCTCGGGGTTACTCGACGTCACGCGCACGCAAGCGGGAGCACGACGAGGACGTGCCTTCCCTTGGCAACCTTGTCCTGTCCCCTGCTTCTCCTCTCTGCCCCCGGCGCCTTATAAAGGCAGGTGAGGCGAGCGCTGGACCTTGATCCGTAGAGAGAGCCGCTCTCCTCTCGCCTATCCAATCTCGACCAGCTCGCGATCGGGAAGAGCTCGTGCCGCCATTGCCGTACCTGTCCTCGATCAGCTGTTAGTGTTCGTAGCAAATGGGGAGGCAGCCGTGCTGCGACAAGGTGGGGCTGAAGAAGGGCCCGTGGACGGCGGAGGAGGACCAGAAGCTCGTCAGCTTCATCCTCGGCAACGGCCAGTGCTGCTGGCGCGCCGTGCCCAAGCTCGCCGGTGCGTGCTGCATCCCTCGCCGGAGCTCGTTCGACCGTCTCGGCTTAACGACTCTTGTGATTGAAAAAAATTTACCACGTCTTGCGCTGAAAACAGGGCTGCTCCGGTGCGGGAAGAGCTGCCGGCTGCGGTGGACGAACTACCTGCGGCCGGACCTCAAGAGGGGCCTGCTCTCCGACGCCGAGGAGAAGCTCGTCATCGACCTGCACGCCCAGCTCGGCAACAGGTGCCACACCATTTCATTTTTTTGGGAATTAAACTAACGGGATTGTGCTGACAGATTACTTGAAATTAGAAATTTTTGTCTACATTTAGATGGAGTTTGTTGGATGCAACTAAAAAGGAGTTCTTTTTTGTTTTTTTTTGAAAAAAAATGTTTAGGTGGTCCAAGATTGCGTCGCACTTGCCGGGGCGAACGGACAACGAGATCAAGAACCACTGGAACACCCACATCAAGAAGAAGCTCAAGAAGATGGGTATCGACCCCCTCACGCACAAGCCCCTCGCGCCGCCTCCGCAGCAGCAGGAGCACCAACCGATTCCACCGCCCACCGGCGGCTCGCCGGAGGCGCAGCCATCGCCACCTCCGGAGCGGAGTCCTCCGGAGGAGAAGGCGGTGCCGGTGTCGGCGACGGCCACGGCGACGGCCACAAGTAGTAGCGAGCACGGCGACAGCGAGCTGCTCCTCAGCAAGTCCCCCGGCTTCTGCACCGACGAGGTGCCGATGATGCACCCGGACGAGATCATGGTGCCACTGGGCGACCAGCCGCCGCCATTACCAGCGTCGGCTTGCGCCCCCGCCCCCGCCGCCGCGGTCTCGACGCCGACGACGTCCTACTCCACCTCGGCGTCGTCGTCCTGCCTGAGCCGCGACGAGGAGTCGCCGTTCGCGTTCATGGACATGGAGTTGCCGGAGTTCGTGCTCCAGATGGGGCTAGACGACGTGGACGCGCGGTGGCGCGACTGCCTGCTGCAGCCACCGCTGTCCCCGTCGCCGGTCTTCGAGGACCCCTTCGATTCCTACCAGTTGCAGAGGAATGGCGCGCTCTTCTCTAGTTATTAGTCAGTTAACCCACTCTAATAAATTAAATTTGCAGTTTCTCACTGCACTAAACAAACAATCAAGCAGGAAGGTTCTTTCTGTTAATCGGCACTGGTTTTCTGGTTACGTTCTTGGGTGTTCTCCCATCACTTCAGCGCCTAGTGTGTCCATACAAAACTTGCTAGTAATCAAGGAAGCTTTATTTCGAATATGTTGACACAAAGGTACAGCCTTTGCACGGTGCAGAACACAGCCAGGAAATTTGTTGTTAGCTAGGGACAATAAGAATCAGTAGTATGTGAGTATCATTTCAAGAAAATGCTACCTTTTATTTTTTCCTTTTCTTTTGTGAATGTAAAAAATATCAATGTTAAATGAGGAGTTTAACTTGGAATAAAAAAGAACTACTGTATGTATATGGAAGAGTGAGATGGTGGATGTTGATTGTTGTCACATTCTATGAAGATCCTACCAAACTTGTAGGATCCACATACTGCTTTACTTGACTAGATATGCATGCCATACAACATGCCTACGGTCTATTACTAGTCCTTGTGCAAAAGGACAATATGGATTTTTTATAGATCATGAGCTCATCTATGGACTAGAAGTAGTCAAAGTGTTACTAGATGTATTTAACACCGTACATAGCCATCGTTTGGTCATGTACATGTATATAGGTAGGACAACCTTCCTTTTGACTACCTAATTAATTGGGCTTGTCTGAGGCTCTGAGAGGGGTCCGATGCCATGGTCCGAGCTTCAGTACAAGAACCCTGGTTACGGAGTGAAACCTCTAAACCTAAGGTAGCTAACTCCCCGGTATACAAAAGAATGCAATTCTCACTTTTCGATAAGTCAAATTTTTTGAACTTTAACTAAAATTATATAAAAAGTAATAACATTCATGATACAAAATAAGTACCATTAGATTAGTTTTAGAATATATTTTTATAATAAATTTATTTGGAGATATAAGCGTTAATATTATTTACTATAAATTTGATCAAACTTGCACTAGTTTGACCGGCACAGATTTTTTTTTTGAATGAAGGGAGTAGTTATGAGGCTTTTTCCTCCGGAGGCTCCTGCCTTTTTTTTTAAAAAAAATTTAAGGGCACGTTTCGAAGGGTGGTTATGTATTCATGGCTTGTGTAAGGTGACCGCTGGCTAGTTAGCCACACCATGATAAACGAACATCCGCTGACTTGAAGGACGTGTACGGAAGTACTGCACTCATCGGTTGCTACAACATGCCTAACATCAAAGACGGTGGCTCGTATAAACTTTTTCTAAGCCAATTCCTTCGGTGCCAATTTCCTCGGTGCCACTAAAATTTGCAGCTCTTCCTTGTGTGCCTTCAAAAATGTCAAACTTCCTTTATTGCCATCACTCTAAATATTTGTACCTTGAGTACCATTATTTCGTTAGATGTTCCATCCATCTTGTAATCATTCCGTTAACCGTTGAAGTGTTGTTTCTTCCGGTAACGCCCTTGTCTTCCGCCTCCTGTCACCCTCTTCTCTCTATCGTGGACGCGAGGGTGAGTGTCATGAGCGGCGGCAACGATTTGGGCTAAGAATGCAAATTTTGGATCATTGGATCGACCTAAAACTTTGATAAAATAAACTAGGATGTCATTGTGCATAATTAATTTAGAAGAAGAAATGAACTAAGATAGCATACCATCGTAATTATTGACCTATAAAACACCATTGGTACTCACTTGCATCCCTAAGCTGGGCAGTAGCGCATTTGTCCAATTACACCGTCCAGTTGGTCCACCGGCGCGGATGCACGGGGTCCCCTAGCCCTGGCGCCGCGGGAACGCCTATCTGCGAGCTCGAAGTCGACGCCGCGTCCGTGTTGCTGGAGCGGCCGGCCGGCGCGCGCTGCTGTTGCGAGGCGGGGCAGCGGTACCGTACGGTGCCACCGCATGGCTGGCTCGCCCCGCGAGAACAGAATGGCGGCGCGTGGACTCGGCTTCGCAAGCACGACGAAGGTGAGGGCGCCTGCCGCGTCCATGAGACCATGACCTCAGTACACAGTGGTGGAGTAGGACGTGCGTGTGTGCTGCTGAAGGAGGAGGCGGGCGTGCATGCTGCTCCGAGCCTCCGCTGCGAGGCCTGCTCCTTGACTTGCCGGTTCGTTGCCCTTTTATTGCAAATCCAAACCCTGCGTGATTCAATTGGCTTACTGCTAATGGGGTTCATGAGGAAGGTGGAGCAGCTTTGGAGACCGCAAGAGAGAGTTCATGAGGGAAAACAATGCTTCCGCATCAGGTAACGGAAAAGAGCAGGGAGTGGATGGAAAAGCTAACAGGATGGCATTATTGAAGGCAAAAATATGTAGAGCGAGGGGAGTTTGGAAATTTTAATGGCACACAAGGAAGAGCTATAATTTTTAATGGCACTCTCCTTTTTCATGGATAAATTATATGGGTATGTACATGATAAACAGTGAATTGAAACAACTAAACTTGAGCCCAAAGCCCAAAACTCATAGGCTGTTATTATAAGAATAATTCTAGAAAATGTGTAACCTCCCAGCCACGAGACTCATCATGGGGCTCTCTATCCTGCGTCACTGCAACCTACTCATACTGGCCTCTTCCCATGCATACCCTCAAAGTAGAGATCGTCACACAAGAGAACCTCTTCATGGCATCCCTGATGTTGGCTGTCAGCTTCAAGACCAAAGTGCCCCTCCGAGGCCCACTCGTGCCGTGTGACTAATTCCTGTAATATTTGAGGACCCGTAGGGGAAAGTGCCATTTATGTCTTTTGCGAATAGGAGATGTACATGCCTTGTATTTTTTTTTATAAACACATGCCTTGTGTTTTTGGAGGGGGTTCCAAACTTCCAATTATTTTTCAATTATTTTTTTAAAAAAATCTCGTGTTTGAAATGGGGCTCATATGGAAGCCGTGTGGAAGCCAGCGCGTATTTTCGTCTCTCAACAGGCGCGGCGGTGCCGTGTCGTCCTACTATACTGTAGTTCATGCGTCGTATGTAGATGTAGGTACGTAGAATCTATTTATATGTACAAGTCAACACATCTAGCTAGCTCTACATTTCTAGCACATGTATAGTAGTAGCTGGATGATGACGTACGGTGGTCATCCTATGGTCGCATGCATGCTGACACTTGCTGCATTATACTGACGGTTTCGAGCTAGGATACCTATATATAAATACATATCGAGTGGCAGCATACATATAGTTTTCTGAACTTCTCTCTACGTACAGAGAACTTGTCCTTTAGACCTTCGCCAGTAAAGTACGTGTGCCATTCGTCCATGACTCCATGCGTAGAATTAGATAGAAGTGGACGAACGCAACTCAGAAACCAAGGAACAACACTACGTGCATAGATGATCACGTGTAGGAACGCTATATTTCCAAAGCGACAGGGAAGCCTCCCCAACCCATATTCATTGCACACCAGTATTGTCAACGAGCTTATTGCATCGATCAAATCCAACATACACTACCTCGAAAAATAAAACCAACAACGATAAAATCATGCATTCCATGGTCTATTATGGTGTACGGAACTGCGGATGGTCCTCGAAATATTGTACTTGAGTTTATATTATTACTATTCCTTTTCGCATGCCCACTTAAGTCGAATAATCATTCTAGCCGAATTGTGAAACCCTTTTCGTTCCTTAGAAAATCGTGACATTTGTTGTGCAATTGTTCAGTGGGAAGGGGTGGAGTGTATCTCCCTAGTTGTGTGGTTCTTAGACCCGCGGTTCAATTCAAAAAACTGAACCAACACTTTATGTTTTTTTTATTCCCCTTCTAATAAAATATGCGCAAAGCTTTTGCCCCCTCTTGCGAAAAAGGAATCAGTATATATATTTTCCTGTAGCAAAAATATAAGTAAAAATGATCTGATTATATACAGCTAATTTTTAAAAACATTTAGGCTTGCTTAGAGAGAGAGAGAGAGAGAGAGAGAGAGATTTTCATAGGTGACGTTTAACGCATCAGTTTCTTTAGGGGTGTTTGGATCCAAAGAGTTAAAGTTTAAACATGTCACATCATATGTTTGGATGCTAATTAGAAATATTAAATATAAAATAATGATAAAACTAATTGCATAAGCTTAGGGCTAATTCGCGAGATAAATCTATTAAGCCTAATTAATTCATAATCAGCACATATTTACTGTAGCATCACTTGGACTAATTAGACTTAATGAATTCGTCTCGCGAATTATCCTAGGAGTTATGCAATTAGTTTTGTTATTAGTCTATGTTTAGTAATTCTAGTTAGCATTCAAACATTCGATGTCACAGGGCTAAACACCTAAGTATCTAAATGGACATGTATTAGACGAATCCGTTCTTAGTTTGGAAATATATGGTTAATTACATGAAAAAAAAGTCTAGAATAGACAGTTCGTAGCTAGCCTTGACTTTCCGCAAGCGCGGCCATGCAGTGTCACTCTCCTGCAAGCTGCCGAGCCGCTTTCGTGTGAGACGCGGTTTTCCCCCGGTCTCGATCTCTCTACCCTACGTGCATGTAAACGTCAGTGCGGCTGCTTTTGCATGCGTGCGCTTCGAACGATCGCGTCCATCACACGGCTACGTAACAATCCAACATCATCTGTGTGCTGCTACCACATGCTAATAGTACAATGACATGGCAAATTAAACGACTAATAACACCCATGAAAGAGCTATTCATGGTACCCTCCAAGCATGCAAAAATGATTATCCTTAGAACAACTCCATCAGTAATCTTTAAATTAGACCCTCCAAATGATAAAGTTGCTCTAATTTTAATTTTTTAAGGATCTCCAAATTTGCTCCAACTCCAACTCGAGTAATACCCTTCAATTCTAACTTATACTATAGAGAGTATATATAGAGAGTATAAGGCTCCCTAAAGACCTCTAGGAATCTAGGATGGATGAGGGATTTTGGAGATCTTTCTTTTTTAGATATGGCTGTTTAGAGGGTCTGTTGGAGTAGCTATTAAAGACTCAGCAACCAAGAGGATCATTGAACGACTTCACAATTGACCCACCTGGTGGGGGTGCTATCGTCCATGGAGCTAGCTACAACTTGGGCGCTAGCCGACGTTAATTTGGATGTTACATTGTGAAGACTAGTCACCACAAATATTTAATTACCTTATATTATTGAATTACACAGACGGTGAAACATTGACAAGCTGTAAATGATAGGGATTGGCAGAGTGCATTGGATTATTCTAGTGAGTCTTGAGGTCGAGTATAAACAGACTTCTAACACCTGGAGCACAAGAAGCGTCTAAGTGACAGGTCAGAAACAGAGGATTGTAATAATCATAATAACTTCTATTAATTCTATGTATCTTGACTCAAATAAAACATACTCTGCCGCATCTTCCTGCGGTTGTGGCGGTATCATCGCGCGGCCGGTCAGCAGGAGCACCAGTGACACGGTGCCACTCAGTTAGGAGAGGAAGCCAAAGGTTGGGAAACTGTGGACTAACAATCTCCCATCACAATAGGAGTGGTTGGGACTTATGGAGAATTGCGGATGCAATTTTTATAGAGAAAGCTGACAAGTTACTCGCTCGAAAGGGTAGGTAGACGATCTTTCTTTCGACACTGAGGCAGTGGAAAGCAAGTGGCACGGTGCAGCCATTGTCGGGGCAGCTGTGTGTGGGTATTATCCATGATTATTCATGGATATGAAGTATGAGACGCGATGGGCATATATATAGACAGGGTGGGTTGGGGGGGGAGAGAGGGAGAGGGTTGCTGAAGGATTCTTTGAACCCGTTTGATACCATGAATGAGAGTGAATGCCAACTTAACAACTGCTTGTATTGATTCTCAGGTATATATGTAATACATGTACAAGCGTTGTGCTAACAGAACTCTAACCAACCACAGCTAAAAGACCGAGTCCTCCACTAACAGTTAGGAATGTGCTATAGAAGCAGGTGGCACGATCCAGACAATCGTCGAAGAATAAACAAACATTCATGACAACAACACGAAGCTTTCATTGACTAAGTGTTACACTGAGCTTCCCAGACTCGGTAATACATTACATTTTAGGTTATATTTGGATCCTGGACTAAACTTTAGGTCTAAAATTTAGTCCATAAAGTGATCCAAGCAGTGGACTAAAATATAGATTAAAGTTTAGTTTCACTCTAACTAAATTAGTTAGTTCATTAGTCCTGAAAACCTATCTAATTTGGACTAAAACTAACCAACCGCCGAATCACGAAAAGATCAAATTACCCCTCACTATGCGCATGCAGACACACAGTAGCAAAATCCGAGAGCAAAAAGGATATTTCTATGTGTGTGTCGCATCAAATTTTTTAGTACTAAACATGTATGGATTAACTTATCTCAAATTTAGTACCTACTAAACTTTAGTCCTGGATGATCCAAACGGGATCTTAATATTGCCATGTGCCCGAAACACGATGAACGGGACCCATTACGAATCATATGGCAATGATTAGTGGAGTAGGTCCTAGCTACGGGTTATACCATGGCGAGATTGATCTCCATAGGGATCGATGAGGCAGTGAAGAAGCTGCGGTTGAAGCTAGGACTGAAACCTATCTGATACCTTTTGTAAATAAGAATTAAGAAGGATTGTGACACCGCGGAGGATTATTTTGTTGTGCCTCCGAGGGTTAGTGAATATAACTTTGTGAGTATAAGAAGCCTCCTAGTGATAAGATTGAAACAGAGGATTATCGCTGTAGTCCCAAGATTTCCTATTAAATCATGATATTTCTCGATACTTAAAATATACTCTAGCACTAGTAGCCACTTGTTAGTTGTTACCTAGATAATAAATTGCAAAATGTAGCAGAAGGAGTAAATTTTTATGCAGTTAAATAGATATTTAAAATATATCACAAAAGCAACTCCTTTTTTTAAGAATCAACTTCACAACAATACACATCACTCTGTGTAACAAAACTACATGTTCATTTCACATAGTTCGTTCCATGTCGGGAAGCTATGCTTCTATTAGCATATGTTTTGTATCACAAAGGCAGTTTGGGAGGGTGTCTCCCGAAAAGACTTCACCGTTGAAGCCAAATTAAAAAAATTGGTTCCACCTATCTTCTAGTTCATTCTTTCATCTTCGATTTACAAACAGCTTCATGCTACAGTTGTTTCAGTTTGTGCAAAATATGTGAAGTTAGAATCATGATATAACCCTCCCAAATAGGCCCTTTGGGGGAGGGCATTGTAACGTACTCCCTGTGTTCCAAATTGTAGGTCGTTTTGCAAATCTAAATACATAGATTTTCCTATGCGCCTAGATATACAATGGTATCTAGATACATAGCAAAATTTATATATCTATATTACAATTTGGAACGGAGGAAGTAGTTTTTATTATGTACATTCCCGATGCATTCTTAAAAGTTGTAGTTTATTTTGTGATGCAAAATGTTGTTTTCTGAAATTGATCAATGATCTCAGGATGATGTCATGCTCATGCAAAAACATGGCCATTACCCATATATTTGCGATGCATTGACTTGCAACTAGCTAGCTAGTCACTTCGTCTCGCTTTTTCAAGTCTTCACTGTCAGTTGCATGGAAAGTTCCTAGCATACGAACACTTGCTTTCTAGAAAACCATCGTCCATCAATTCCAACTGTAACTTCTGGATTAAGTCGAAATCATAAATCTCCACCATGTCTTTTTTGCCCACGAGCAGAAAAGGATTCTCACGTCAAGCCGGCAAAAAATCTAGCAGTAACTGGAACGTTTAATGTACGTGCAAGCAATGTTGATGAGATGGCATTGATATTATTGATGGACAGTACGAGCAATATTTTGGACATACAGAAAATGAAGTCCATGTGGAAACGCGCGCCAGGCCATTTGATTGATGTGCACATGAAAATGGACAAGCTAACAAGCCGGTGACCACGGGAAACTCGAGTGGCTTAATAAATCAGCTAGTCACTCGCTTGACTCGCGATGGGTCGCGCGTTAACCTCCCTTGTCGTCATACTCGAACTCAAGTAGAAATTGTAAGAGTCTAGTAGTTAGGATTGGTTCTTGGTGTGTATATATATATATATATATATATATTATATATATATATAACCAGATTGTTAGTAATGTAATATACAATATATATCAGATTTGACAGTGTTTGTAATAAGGAATTTAATATGATAGGCGAAACTGTTCAACTCATGAACAAATTTCAGAAACAACCAGAATCATCTCGCTATCGATGACAAGTCTGAGATGTGTATGCTTCTCTGGTGCCAGTGCACCACGGTAAAAAAAATTCGTCTCCCCTACGAAAAGTGTCGTTATCAATATTAGCGGATCAGGACTAATACTACTACTAGTAAATTTCTTTTATGCGCGTAAGGTTTCGGATGGAGGCATGGGAGATACGGGGTTTAGACTGGTTCGGGCAGGGAAAAGCCTACGTCCAGTATGAGAAGCTGCTCGTGTTGCCCACGCGGAGTCTGTAGTAGGGGTTACAGGAGGGCGAGAGAGGGAGCTGGTCCCAAGTCTCTTGGGTGTGCACTGATGCTCTAATGGTGAGTGTGTGTCTTCTCTTTGCTGGAGAGAGTCCCCTGTCTCAGGGCCCGCGGTCCTCCTTTTATAGCGCAAGGGGAGCTCGGGGTTACAGATGAGCCAGGCATGAGGAGAAGTAAAAGAGATAAGTTAATTCAAGTAAAATATAATACAAGGGGAAAGACCAAGTCCCCGGGTCGCCACCCCCCGCTCCGTCCTTCGGCTCCTGTCAGCGCGTCCACCGGAAGAGGGCGGCTGCCTTCGGATCCTGTCGACGATCTCCCTGGTGGCCGTTGCCGCCAGACATGATGATGGTGTTCGGTCGTGGCATCCGTGCCCGTCGGGGAAGGCGGCTGATCCTGTTATCTTGCTGATGGCCCGTGGGACGCGGACGTCACGTCCCTGTCGCCGGATGCGCGGGACGCGAGAACGGGCGGGGCTTCCTCCTGTGCCGGGCGGCGCATGCCATGAGTGCCCTGTAGCGAATCGGGGAAAGCCGCGACCACTGTAGCCTGTGCTGTGCGGTCGTGCTTGGTACTTGTGACGGGTCACATCGAGGGCGCGGGCACCTTTCTGCGCGCCAGAGCCGCGGCGCATTTACGGCGAGATCGGCAGGGGGCCCACGAGATCCGCACTCCTATCTTCCAGTCTGCGCCTGAGGCGGATACTCGTCTTGTGGGCCCGGGTGAGTCCGACCCCCTACGCCCTGGGTCGGGCGAGGCGGAGCCTTATGGCAAGGGGTCGGACGCTCCCGACCCTGGGACCGCGGGTCGGGCGAGGCGGAGTCTGGCCGTCGAGGGGTCGGGAGCGTCCGACCCTGAGGCACTGGGTCGGGCGGGGCGGAGCGGGGCGCTCCCTCCCATGTTGGGCCAACGGCGGCCGCCATTGCCGCAGGTGGGCCTGGACCTTCATGATTGTTGTTTTAATGGTCACTAGAAGATCGTTAATATTTCCTCCCACAAAAAGGTCTACGTTTCTCGTGTCCAATAAAACAGTGCACCATGATAATTTTATCACCAGCTTCGCCCCTGATAGGAACTGCTTTAATAAGTACTTCTTCTATTCTAAATTATTTAGTTTTAATAAGTACTTCTTCTATTCTAAATTATTTAGTTATTTTAGTTTTTCTATATATATAAATTTTGCTACGTATTTAGATATCCAGATATAGAAATACCAAAATAACTAATAATTTAGAACGAAGAAAATAATTAAAGACGAGTGCACACATGCACTCATAATACCGGCCCGGTCGGCCGGCAACTTTCTGTACATGCAATGGGACACGATGCATGGCCGGCCGGCCACCATGTTTATCACCATCACTCTAGCTGCTGGCACGACGCTTCGTGCACTCACCCAAAGGCAACATGCAAATGGACTGAAAAGTGCACGCTTTTGGTAGAGGAAAAATTAAACAACAACGTCTCACTCGATCAGAATATCGGCGAGCCACGAACAAATAAAAGCAGGCAGCTGCATCTGTCAGCTGGACCAGCAAAACACCGGCACGTATAGTAGTGGGACTGATAGGCACTACTGCAGTCTGCACTGCACCTACCGGCGACGAAGGCTCTCCTCTCCTTCAGGTGTTTTGGTCTGCAACCTGCATGCCCCACCGTACCTTATCCCTGCATGTTCGCATGCACGGCAACTAAAAGCTAGCGACCCAACGATCGATCGAGCAAGGCACCCGTCAACCTTAAGAGAAAGAAATGATTTCTGGTGCCTTCAGAGAAAGAAAACAGCTGCCGATGGGCTACTGGTTGGTGGCAGTGACCCGCACAATCTAACGGAGATTGCGGGAGATTTCTGGTGCCATGGCTAACGATTTCGACCGGCTATCAGTACTAAAAGAAATGTTTTGGAGAAGCGGCTTCTTTTTAATTTAGTAACAGATGAAAAGTTATCCCGCTCCTGGAAAAGTAGCGGCGAGGTACTGTAACTTTTGATCCGTATAGAAATATATTTTTAGAGACTGAACGTGGGGTTAGCCCTCCTGAAATAGCCATCATTTTCAGAGATGGATGACAACATCATGCAGATCTGGAAATAAGCATTTTTCAGGGACCGACCGTGGGTGAGCTATCCTTATAAATAGGAACAATTTCTAGGAGAAGATGATGGTATCACCCACTCCCGAGAATAATTTTTAGGAGCAAGTGATGACGTGGGCCGCTCCTAGAAATAGTCGTGAACGATGATTTGGTCTGTCTCTACAAATAGTTTCGAATAAATAAATTCATAACTTTTTCATATCATGTCGCATGAACACAAACTTTATATTAAAATTATAGAGTTCGACGAGATCTAAAATTTTGCAGTTGATAATTGAGATTGTTTACTATTCCAAAAAAATCATTATAACTGAATGTATGTGTACTGGACTCTACAATATGAATGTATGAGTATATGTGACTGTGAATGCACGCAATATATATTGAGGTTCCCAAGTTTTGATTATTTAAAAAGATAGTTGAGAAATGTGAAATATATTATATGAAATATATTTTGTGTGACTACATATACATATATGTCTATATTTTGAAATAAAAAATAAAAATAAAAAATGTAAAAATAATTTCAGAGGTGGGTAACGGTGTCACACACTCCTGAAAATGATTTCTAGGGGCATGTGATAGTGTTACCCGCCCTTAGATATTATTTTAAAAGTTAATATAAAACTATAGCATCCTTCATATGGTCACAACTATGGGTGGACATTGAGCCGGCTCGGTCCAGCTTGTTTATATAACGAGCTGGCTCAGCTTGGCTCATTACGTAAACAAGCAGAAAACACAGCTCGGCTCGACTCGTTAGTAGCTCGAGCCAGCTCGTTCTGGCTCGCTAGCTAGAAAGGGAGTGAGCGTGAGGATGGAGGACGCGACGAGTGAGCCAGTAGGCCGCTGCAAGCGACGACGCGAGGGTGAAGGCCGGCATCCAGCAGAACGCGCAACGAACGACCAACGATGGCGCGGTGAAGCAAGTTTACCACAAGCAGCAGCTAGAGCAATCTACGAACACGAGGGGTAAATTTGTGAGCACGAGTTCCCGCAGCAGGAACTGGATCTTGCACTTGAATCAAGAACAAAGGAAACGCCATTCTGATCCAAAAGAAAACAAAGCAAGCACAAGATTACATGACGAAGGTGAAGAATGAAAACTCGATGTACCCGCCAATCGGCACATACTCCGTGAGCACGGGCCGCGGCTCCCCGGACCCAACCAGCACCCCAATCACGATGCCGCGGGCTCAGCCATGGCCGACACATCCCGCGAGATCTAATTTCTCGCAAGCGAGCTGCAAAGAGTAGATAGGATCTGCGGTCAAGTTTATTAGGGGCTATGGCCGAGCATCAGGCCATCCTGTCCATCAGGTGTTTTTCCAGCATTTGGAGCATCAATATTACAGCATAATCAAGCACCAGGCTATCCTGTCCATCAGGTGTCTGTCCGGCATTTGGAGCATCAATATTACAGCATATCCAAGCACCATAAATCTACATGCAATTAAAGAAACAGGTAATCAAAGATAGGATAGCTCTAACATTATGCACTGTGTTTTACTCAAATACAAGTTTTAGTGATCAGTTTGTAGTGTGTAAATAAGCAGTCAGGATGGTTGTAGCTTGCCTCCAACATTATGAACTGTTTTACTCAAATACAAATTTTACATATCACATCATGTCGAATTGTAGGAACGATCCATGGGTTCATGACTTAGTGCTGCGGAAAACGAATAAAAGTAATGCCATCACAATATGTACTCTGTTTTTAGATCACTGGCTACAATTTGCTTCCCTAAATGCAAGATGATAGCACATTAAAAGGTAGCTGTTGTTTTCGTGGAAGTTTTCTAGTGCTAGTTGCTCTTGTCACCCATATGGGATCGGAATGACGAACTGGGTAGCAGGCTGCTCTATTTTGTCTAAGAAGAGCGATTTGTCCTCACCGCTACCGATTTCCACCAGAATTAAATAACAGCATAAATATGTTGCTAACCTACCATGGCTGGTTCAATGTGTTGCCAATGTGTTGTTCACATTTGAAAAATAAAAAGCAAAGACAAGCACATATCAGGCATGTGATTTCATAAGCATACTCACCCGAATATTTCCAAAAGCAGTGAAACTTCCTCCTCATAAGGAGCTTCAAGGATCTTACTATAGAAAAGATAATTAGTCCTTGCCTGCACAACAGCAACACGTACATCAGTACAAAGGAGACCAAAACAATTACTAATAATCTCAAGTTGTAATGAATTAGTAATAGCAATTGGGCAAACAGCTAGTAGAACAAACAACAGAAATGATTACTTGTCATATCCCATGAGTTAGCTCCAAATAATCACCATTTATTGTGGCCAGTTAAAAAGCTAAGTTGATCTCACAACAGGTGAATCTGAGATCACACAAAACTAAACTTGACATGCTGCGTATTTCACTGAAACAGTTGCAGGCAAGGACTTCATTAGCATCCTAAAACATGAGTACTCTGAATCCCAAATGCAGGTTAGCAATTATCAATAATAGAAATAATATTCATCTAAGCAGTGTATATATGAGGGTAGAAGATTACATGTATTTTATCAGAGTAATGCTCTCTGATCAGAAAAGGTTCAGACTACTTCTTCTCTATAACATAAGAGCATGTTGGAAATTAGAGTCTTTAAATGCTATCTGCTTCTTAAGGAGAAGAAAAGTTATAATAAATTTTTGACAACTGAATCATGGAACAGTCAAATTCTATTTCTACCCATGGAATAAGAAATCTTTGACTGGCATAATTAATCTGGCAGTTGGGTATTCTATCTTGTCATGAATGGGTATTCTCGGCAGCTGGGAAACAAACAACAGAAATCAAATTCAGTCAGAACTCATGAAGTTGATATAACTATTGTTTTCTGAAATAGCTATGTTAAAATGTAAGGACTCAATCACTTGAGAACTATGTTATACCAGTCAGAGGTGACAGTACCAAATAATGTGAATCATTTTAAATAGAGTTTCACAAATGGCATTACTGATTCAGTAAAGATATCACCTCCTTTTCTATGCTCCATCTATCCAATCTGCAGCATAATATATCCTTAGAATGTGCAATTCCCTTCCAAAATAGTAGATGCCATGGTCAAGAAGCTAGCTGATACAGAGAGTGCAAAACATGTATCTAAATTTTCAAGGAAAAAGATTAAACTGATCTAACACACTAAATAAATCGGTTTGGCAAAAAAAAAACAATGCACGTGCATGTACAAGGTCAGAGCCAGAGCTAGATCGATGAGCAGTACACATCCAGAATAAGAATTTTTTCAGATCGATAACTCTTGAGGGAGAGAACGAATCCAATCAAGAGAAACACTCCTTCCTGTCGCTAGAATAGAGAGAGAAGCATTTTAGATCAATAACCTGCTTGAGAGAGAGAACGAATCCAATCAACAGAAATTCCCTTTCCTGCCGCAAGAAAAAATAGAGAGAGACAGAGAGAAGCATTAGGTCATAGCGTTGCTACCCAAGATGAATGGAAGGAAGGGGGAGGAAATTAAAGGATGGCCTGTATGAACCTCATTGCTGTCACCGGCGACGCCTCAACGCGGATCCGGAGATGGATGCGCTGCTGGAGTGGCGGGGTGCCGAAGGAACAAGAGAGAAGCTCGGGAGGAAGGCGAGGATGGGGGCAGACGGACAGTAGAGATCGGCATCGGTCACGAGTGTAGAGCAACGGGCGGCACCGCACCGAGGGAGTGTCCATTCCTATCGCTTTCCTCCTCGTCTGTGCTTCCCCCAAAGCGGGCGTGCTCTGGGGGCCTCGGCGCGCGGCGCAGCCGGGCCGGCCTGGGCACACGGCGGCCGTCGCTCTGCTCCATGCGCTGGAGCAGCCGCGACGTGGCCGGCCGGCACGTGCACCCCTCGCTCCGAGCCGCTCCCGCGCCGGATCCGGATCCCGCGGGAGCGGGCGGCGGCGGCGGCGGCGAGGCAGGAGGAGCGGCGGCGGGGAGGGAGAGAGAGGGCGCCGGGGGGGGGGGGGGGGGGGCGGTGGAGGGCCAGCGGGAGGTTCGTGTCCTTCGTGGAAAATATACGAGCGTTCGTGCAAAATATACTAGCGTGGGTACTGTACAATCCGGACGAGCTAGGTTTAGCTATAATTATTAGAAAGTTGATGGACTTTCTTGCAATAGTCAAAGCAAAGGCTGAGCCACACGCGTCGCCTTTTTCCCCTGAAGCGTGGAGTGAATGGCAAAACCCAGCAGCTTTTAATCAAGCTGATGGAGACTGCTGGCTCTTAAGCCCTTGGCTGGCTGCTTGCCCCGAGCTCGCGAGTTGCTTGTTATTTAAACGAGCTGAAATGCCAGCTCGGCTCGTTAGAAAAATGCAACGAGCCGAGCCGAGCCAAGCTTGTTAGAAGTCGAGTGAGCTAATGAGTTACGAATTTTTTATTCAATTCAAGTCCCAACTGATTTCATGATTTAGTGGTGGGTAACTGAGTAAGACATGCGCTAGATGCCATGTGTTCGAGTATTGTAAACCGCATTTCGAGCAAAAATTGCACACCTCCATGACTGCTCGTATATATCGTGCCTCTGTATATGTGTATATTGAAAATGGTAATCCGAGTAGCAGCTCCCTGTATCCGTTGAAACTTGAAATGTATAGCAAGTTTAATTTACTCAGGGAAGAAAGTGCAAGTATATGCATGATATGAGTGCGGCCCTGATGAGAGAGAGAGCAACGACGACGACGCGATGTCGTCGCCACGATGTCGGCCGGTGAAGTGGGCTGCGCATAGCTCGTGTTGATGATATGTCTAGGAGACAGCGTTGATGATATGTCTAGGAGACAATCATGCGTAGATCGGACATACTAGAACTGTAATGGACTTTCAGCGTGAAGGCCCATTAAATGGGGTTTATATAATAAGGACTGTGGGCCGTCAACACTCTTGCGCCACGAACCTTAGCGTCGTCGTCTCTCTTCTCCACGCAACCCTAGCCGAGCGCGCGGTGCTAGCATACCAGTGACTGGCGTTCGCGCCCCGTACATATGAACTTCGAGGAGGCGTTGCTGCGTTGCTGTGGTATTGATCGGCAGGATAAGAAGGAGCAGCTGTGAGCCGTGATATGCTTCCTTTTTACCAACACGTGACTATGTTGGGACGAGCTGCCCCAACTCTACTTTCGCTGCGCTGCACGTCTAGTGATAATAATCCATAATCATCTATTTACGTAATATGATTGTTGAACGCGGCAGTTAGTGTAGCGTACTCGTTTCCTTTTCAGGTCGGTCGGTCGTGGAGCAGGGAAGCGTTAGCGAGGACCTTTTCCTGGAACGTGGCGGCGTCCCGCCGGCCGGCCGGCCGGCCATGCAGCTTGCACGATCGTGAACGGGCGATCGAGCTCTCTCCGCCGTGTTGGCGCGTCGTCGTGGCCCCTGGCCGCGGCCGGCCAGGCTCCCACCGCTGGTCCCCTTGGAGGCTGGGACCGAAGCGACGAGACGACCCGAGGTGATGCATGCCCGACGTGTCTGTGGTTGTGGTATAGGCAGTGCAGGCTGGGTACACACACATCCTTCCTTCCTTCATGATCCTATTCCTATATGTATATATCCACAATATCATTTTATTTTTCTTGCGCAATAGTCCGTTTTCTGGGGTGAGGGAGCCTGATGAGCTTTCTCCACAAAAAAAAAAGAGCCAAAGCTTCACTGACAGCCGGGATCAGGGGACTGTTGCAATCACACTACAAGATCCACCACTATTAGCTAGAGTTTAATAAAAATGGCTGACGGTAGCTAGCTATTTTATTCTCTAACTGACATCTGGCCGTTTTTTTCCTCAGCAACACTTGGACGGTGATTCTATTTAGGTCTTGTTTGCACTTGCTTATGCTTAGGGATTTAAGTTGAGTTCCAATAAATTCTTAAAGTACCAAACATGATGACTTATTAAGAATAAAGGTCCATATATCTATAAGTTCCAAAGTTGTATTTTATGAGACCTAAAAGATACTTTTAAGAGAGGTACCCTTCATTTATTGCAACCTAGCACCCCTCATCCTCCTTCCTCCCGCGCCCACTCCTCCCAACACCGCCCTCCATTAAATGATAGGGGTATAAAGATCTTTGCACAACCACAAATAACTTTAATCCCTACGATCAAATAAGGTGGGACTTAACTAAACTTAAGTGTAGTCCGTGTAGTACCTGAAGTAACCAAACAGAATCTTATACCTTCCGTGAAACCTTCTATTAGGCTAAACTACCTTCAGCCATAAGTACAAAATAATACTGAATAAGAGTTCCCCTCGTCCACTTGCAAAAGTTCCCTCGGCAAATGTTGCAAATGGAGTAGTCCACTTACTTTCGCGAAAGTAAGTGCTGTGGCGTATCACGAGCACATTTGGCCAGTATTAGCGGAAATAATAGGAGTCGCGCGCGTGGCTGGCTGTCTACCTATCGCAGAAGATCCAGCGCAAGCTGCCGCGCGCATGCAGCGGCCCAACACCTGACGCTTGCATGTAGAGGCCTAGCGCAGAGTGTTTGCGCGCGCATGCAACGGCCCAGAACCTCACGCGCATGCAGCGGCATGTGAACTGATTATATTCAAATTAAATTTCATTTGCATTACTATATTTCCTAGGACAAGATTTTCGAAAATAGACCACACATAATTATGTTTGAATGAAGTTTGTTTTGGAACAATTTTACTTTATCCAAGAACAATTCTTCCAGAACATTTTTTTCATTCTAAGAATAATTTCTATTTCCTAATGGAACATTTGTATTTCTTATTAAGAACAAGTTTTCTTAGAACATTGTTCTGGAGCAATTTTCTATTTTTTAAGTTGGAACAATTGTTCTTGCTTTCAAATGAAATTGTTCCAACTCCAGTATAAAAATTCTTCCAACTATAATAACCATTTAAATATCTTCGAGAGTAGTCTTATTTTGAAGATATTGTGGTAAAAAAAATACCGTGGTGCAATTACAGTTTCAATTCGAACTCTTGTTTACGAATTATATTTTTTAAGAAAATTCTAGATCGCATGCAGCATGCGAGTTGTTAACCTGTTGTGTCTCGTGGGCCCTAGACGAACCGTGCGCGTGCAACAAGTTGCAACATCCTGCTACTCCGTAGAAGCTAATTAATTAGCGCCCCTGAGGTACTTCTCCGACGGAATGCATCCTAGTCGCGCGAGTTACTCTCCCATCAGCCCCCCAGTATTAGGCCCACTTCCTTTCGCGGGCTAACTGATTCATTTAGCCGGCCGGGCTACGGTCTCGCGTTAGGGAAAAAAAAAAGGATTAGTCGGCCTACCTGGGATAAAATATCGGGCCTTGCTAGGGAGACGGCAGCTGAAAAGTCACGTTCGTGATGGGCCTGTTTTGATTACTGGGCTTCTTCCTCGTGTTCTTCCATGCCTAGCACTAATTGGGGGCCCCCAAGAGACGGGCTCGTTCGTTGGGCTACAGGCCTTTCCCGTAAACGGAGCTCAAGCCCAATCCGACTCTGCATGCTAGCGGAGCCGTTCGCCGCGTGTTGAATCAGTGGCAGTTCCACCTTTCTGTAAACTCGGCAGATTCTCTCGGCCGTGCAGCACAGCTCAGTACAACGGCAATCTCGTACAGGGACAGCTCTGATTCCGAGCATGCCAAATGCAATGAGTCGGCACCTCCATAGCATTTACCCTCCAAAGCAGAGGCAAAGAAACGAGCGCCATCATCAGCGAAATCTGTAGAATCCTATAACATCCATTCAGAGGCAAAAGCATCACGTCCGTTTCTCAGGCTGAATACTACAATGGAGCAGGAAAAAAGAACAACCAACAAGAGCCTGCGGCTAGGCCAACACTACATATAGATACAGCTCTAGCCAAACAAAATTATACTCAGCAACATCTAATGGTACGTCTCTTCCTATCATCCCGCCTCATCCGAGATGCGGAACAGGACATCAGGCTTCAGTGAGCAGCGAGGAGTCTAGCTACTATGAACACTCGGAGGCGTCAGATCTGCAACTTCGTGCTGGGGCAGGCCTCGGTGCTGAAGCTGATGTTCCGGGGCTGGCCGAAGAGCAAGGGCTCCTCGCCGTTGCTGCTCGTCGGGGCGATGTCTGTGGACGACAATTTGGTGGGAGCGCTAGGGCTGCCTATGGTGTCGCTGCTCTGTAGCGGGCTCTTCGATGTCGGGTATGGCTCAACAGTAGTCACTCTGCAGCGGGGGAAAATGCAAAGATGAAGATTAGTCTAGGCATAAAGATCAGGTGCTTTGCTTGCAAAGTAGACCACAGCAAACTTCATATAGGTAGGCGGAATGGTTTATACCTCTCCTTTCGCTTCTCCAAGAATCGGGCAAGAGATGCTTTCCGAGCTTGAGGGACAGCTGGAACAAACAGAAACATGATGAAATGTTGTACGAAACACAACTGCTAGTTACTCTTTGTATCCTAGCATATCCCATATGAACTGCAAACAAGTGGAAATTATACCTCTTGGCACAGCAGCACTTGTAGTTGCCAGAGGCATTGGCTGAGACGAGGGTGCCTGACTGGTAGCAGCGGTGACCGGCATTGCCTGACTGGTAGGAGCAGTGACCGGCATTTGAACTGCAGGTTTTGGCCTCATGGGTTCTATGTTACAGTTGGATGTATTCCTGGAGAGAGTCACAACTTGTGGGACAACGGGAACTGGACTTGAAGTGGTTGATACATGAGGCACGGATGGCTCTGGTTTCTGAATTACGATCTGCCTAGCAGGCAAAACCTCAGGCACGTTGACCTTTGCAGGGGCAGAAATAGGTGAATCCGGCTTGTGCGGTGAGCTTGGCGGGCTTGGGATAGATGCCCTGCTGGCTAACATCATAAGTTCTTTAGCCTGTCGCAGTTGAAACACAATCAGCAAATATACCCAAGGAACTGCGGTAACATCCTCCAAACTGTTCCATTCATCACAAAGATAACATACCTTCTCCACGGGGACGTTGTCGAATACATTTACAGAACCATTGTAGAATATTGTCAACTGCGTTGAGATCTGACTACGCGGGTTCCTACGGAAGTCAACCATCCATTTGTGAGTTCAAAATTCACATCACAGCCCTATTACGAGTGCAGAAATCATTTCAAGAGGAAGTTAGCAATACCTTGAGCCATACACGCCAACCGTAGAACCACCGAACCCATTGCTCATGGTGAAAGGCTGATTCTTGAATGCTCCGACGGTGCCGTTGTGGAAGCTCTGCGACCTGAGCATCGGGTTCGACTGGTTGAACGGCGCAGGATGCCGCACCGAGACTGGCTGAACCATCCTTGTTCCAGCGGGGAGATGATGATGCGCCGCCACGCTGTAATCCATCCCCTGCGCGCGCTGGCCGTGCGGCGCAGCGGGATACTGCGGCGCCGTGACCTGGTTGTTGAGCCCGAATTGCCTCTGCAGAAACAAGTGCGCGGTTCAGACCTTCAGAGTTCAGAGCTTTTAGCTTCCGGCCGGAACCTCGTGGCCAGGGCAGGCCGGTGACTGCGAGCTCGGAGCTGGGGCGAACCTGCTGAGGCATCACGGGCAAGGAGGCCTGCTTCTTGATGCCGTCGAAGACGTCTCCGGTTGGCGCCGCCGCCGGCGGCCGGAAGCCGGAGATGGAGAACTCCTTGGAGACCTCCTCCCTGGCCGTCCGGAAAGACATGAACGCCGGCGCCGCGCCGGACGTCGCCGGGAACTGCCACTGCGTCGCCGGCGGGTTATCTGGAGCGCACGCCACCGAAGACAATCAGAGATTTTGCAGGTCAAATCCGACGCGCATGCAGTACTAACCGCCACATGTGCCGCAGGACACGTCACATGCCGCAGCGGTCGCGAATTTAATTTCACTATCAGAGCCAGTAAATCACGCGTGCTTTCGACCACAGCGGGAACAAATCTCCCCGATTTACGTTTTCAAAACTAAAAATCTCTCTAATTTGCAGAACTACTTGTGCGCTAACCATGGTCGCGGCGAGCAACGGTGGATCAGAGTACAGACGGCTCACCGGCGAGCTGGTGTGTTACGGTTAATTAACGAGCATGCGCTCAAGAGAAAGGCGGAGAGGGGCGAGCACCGAGCACTGACCTGACTCCGTCCGGCCCTCCTTCATCGCGTCGCCGCCGCCCTTCCCCGCCCTGCCAATCGCGCCCAGGAAGTCCCTCTCCATGGAAGCGAAACACTGGGGCCAAAGAAATCCCTTCCGCGGCGGCTCGTCCCAAGAATCTCTCCTCCCTTCCGGAAAGAAGAAGAAGAAGAAGCGGCGCCACAGATGCCTTGACCTTTCCTTCCCCCGCCGCTTTCCCCTCTCTCTCTCTCTCTCTCTCTCTCTAGAGTCCAAACTGCTTTCTCCCGCTCGCTTATTTATCCGCGAGATTTAGGAGGGGGGAGGCGGAGGAGGAAGAAAGCGGCGATGATTAGCTACTTAATTACCCCGCCACGCATTAATTAACGATCGGGGCAGAGGGCGTTGGGTGGCGGCGGGGCCCGCCGCGTCGACCGGCTACCGGCTACGCGAGGCCCCCACGTGGGCCGCCCACATGGGCGCCCGCCCCCGGCCTCTACCTGGGACACCCCGATGACACGTGGGGGCCGCGCTTCCGTGGGGCCACCGCGTCGGCGAGAGCGGGAGGGTTGGATCCGGGAGCGGCATCCAGCAGGGCGGCAGGGGGAGGGCGGCGCCTCGTGCCGCGTTCGGCCGGCGTGGGCCCGCCCACGTGCGGAGGGATCCGACACGTGCACACGAGCCGAATTGCTCGCGCGACGGGGCGTGGTCACGAGGGGGGCCGGGCCGCCGAGGATGACCTGCGGGCCCCGCGGGGTAGGGGGCCTCGCGGTTGCGGCGGGATTCTCTGCGCGCGCCCGCGCCTGCGCCTCGTCGGGGGAGGCGCCCGGGGGGGGGGGGGGGGGGAGGAGGGAGCGGGGTGGGTGGATCCCACGTGGCGTGTGTGGGCATCGAGGGCGGGAGGGCATTATAGTAATATGAGATTAGAAATCAGGATTATAGTTTAATGTCCATATTAAAATATTCGTGTCACGGGGTGGTTAGTAGTACGCCGGAGGTTAGTGGTGGGGCGTGGCGTGCGATGCCTGCTAATTGGCGCCTAGCACGCTCTCTTCTTTTGTATTGTTTGACCCACCACCATGTGCGCACATTTATAATTGCCTGCTGTGCTCCTTAGATTGCCTTTGCCTTTGCTTTTCTCTTTTTTTATTTTAAGTCTGGGGTGATGCGACCGGCTTGTTTAATTCGGGGCTAGGATGGTGAAAGGCCACGCTACCAATGCTTTCAAGTAACTGATAAATTTAATTTTAATTTATATTTTACGAATATCTATATGCTATTCTACAATAGCCTATGTGTAAATACACTTAACAAATTATTGCTAAATTTATAATAATAACTACTGAGCATGATTACTGACAATCTTTTCTTAAATGTGATTCTCAATTCAGTTTAGTAATTTGTGGTCAGTTTGGACAGTAATTTTTTTGCTGGATGTAGAATAATCGCTACGCCTAGGGTATACAATAGCATTACCATTTACTAATATATTTATTATGTTAAAAATTAGTAAATATGCTATTAAATTAGCTATTGCCAATTCATAATTATTTGTGTATATGCTCCATCCATGTGCTTCGAGTGGCTCCATCACTGGATCCACTGTCAAATCCACACCCTCTTTGTACCCTAATGTTAACCTATTGAATTGAGTTTCTCCCGCTCAGCCTCGTACCATCTAATTTCCGCCACATAAGTTGGTAGTGTTCTGCTCGTCTCTACACTGCCACCCAACCACATCATCGTCGAGTCGTGCTTTCTCTAACAATCTTCCCTTTAGATCCAACTAGCAAATATGTCCATACGTTGATATGGTTGAAGACCGGTACATGTTGTGACTAATTTTTTTTCCGTGATGGGTTTTCTTTGGTATGGAAAAACACCTTAGTGGGATTGTCCTTATGTTCAAGCTGTTGTCTCGGCTAGCACTATTCTCTCTGATCTAGTTTGCCTTGCTTGTAAGACATTTTAATTTTTCTAACTTTGTATAAATTTGTGCAATACCTATTGTCTACTAATACATGCACTACCCGCAAAAAAAAAAATAAAATGCACGCACTATGTATGAGTAGATTAGATAGCAAGCCTCTTTCCTTTTCTGATTGAGGCGTGCTGGCATTTTCTTGTGACACACTAGCACAGGGCTTAATAGGATTAATAGAATACTCATACCAACAAGTTGCAACTTTTTTCCGGAGGTCGATCTCGAAAGAACTCTGAGGTTAAGCGTGCTTGGCCTGTACCAATTTCGGGATGGGTGACCAATCGGGAAGTTCTTCCCAGGTGCGCACGAGTGAGACTTGTGTTGGTCTGTGACGGCAGTCTATGTCCTAGGAAGCGACCAGTTGTAAGCGGGTCCAGCCTCGGGGAGGTGGTACGTTACATTTCTATTCTTGGATAGCTTTGTTTTTAGTGTAATTGAATCATCCATGCTTGATAGGCACTAACAAACCTCATAAATTATTGTATGATTGAGTTGTCATGGAGGTCTAGTTTTGATATGTTATCCTTATGTGTCATTCTTAGGAGTTTGATGAAGAATGCATGATGATGTCGGTTAGAACAATATATGCATGAGTTGTTATAACTGTGTAGAACCTATGATCTTATATTTCTATATTGTGGTCTGCTGGGTTATTATTTGCTTCATAATATATGCACTTGCTTAGTTGTCATTGCTGAAAGCTATGCGTCGAACATGCACTGCATGCGCAATAGTTTTCTCTTTTGAATGCAACACAAGCAGGACCCAGTATTTATAATTTTACACTCGGTCATGGTAATACTCTAAATTTTAGCAGTTAACTTGATGCCGACTTTTAGATTTTGTTGGTTGATCTAGGAGTATCTAGCAGTGCAGAAAGTACATGCTTCAAGTATTAGGTCATTGAGTTCTCTAGTTCCAAACCAACCCACAGTCAAGAGATGATACATCGTTTAATTTCTCATTAGCGTTATCTTGATGCATCAACCCTTTGATGTACTGGAACAATTATGTATTCATGGATCTGCCTCAGTCAACATGTAGGGAGATCTTCCGTCAATTAATTATTAGTTAGTGAGTTATATTATTTTCTCCCTTGACATTCTAATCTCAACATATAGAAAAAAAAAGCTGCAGTCTACGCTCGTTTTTGAATTTGTAAAATTTCAATGCAAATGTTTGACTTAGAGTTATTGGTCACTCATGTCATAACTTGAAGTGTTTCCTTTTTATAACTGTATCAAGGCGGTGATGGACAATAACACACTTTATTTTTGGACAAATTTTTTTTATCTCGGAAGCTGTAGCTCGCTCTGAATTTCTGTATGATTCTTTTGGGAACTATAAAAAAAACAGTGGTTGAACTATTCCCCTTGCAGATCGAGGTCCACAGATTATTTGGGGCATGCATGTGGCGTGCCACCCACATTTGTTACAACGTGAATAAAGTAAGAGGTTTTAAATTCATCATTAGGGCTGGTGTCCAGAGAATATGAAATAGTTAGTGAGGACCACCAGCTCACTTGCAACTGAAAAGGACAGATTCCTATACAAAATCAGAGCTTACCAGTAGTAATGAGGCCTGAAACTAGTTTGTCGCCTTTTCATTGTTTAGCTCCCTGTCTGCCTGCGTACGTGGAACAAAACTATGGGCATAGCTTGTTTTGTTGTGGCGTTTTTTGTGAGCAAGAGATGTCCTTGTGAAGGATTAACTAAATATTTATTTGGTCTTAGTTATTATACTTAAAAGGACAGATCCTGTAGGTGTCCATCTGAGCTCGATCGGCATACCTGACCAGATCCATGGCACGCGCGAGCTGGAAAAGATGCACTTTGGATCGACGAATAAGAGTGTTCATGCACATTTCATACTATAACATTGGTAATGGCACACCCATGATCTATCAACAGTTGCTGCCCAACCCTTTTGCTTTTATTTTGGATCACATCTATCATTGAGAGCATGCATGCTTGAATGTGTTAATTTCCTTCCTAAAGAACTTTCCAGGACTAGCTAGAAGTGTGAAAACAGGTTGTATATATGAGGGCGAAGTGGTGGATGCTTACATGAACAGGGTTGGGGAGGATCAATCCAGAGGGATTAGAAAGGCAAGGTTTGAGAAAATCATGATTAAGAAATGTAAAATATATGAGAGAAAATCGTTATAATTTGAAAGGGTACAGAACAAGCAAACAGTTTTGGTTGCTTTGCTTGGTTTGAATTTGGGCAGGAATTTTGTTACTTAATTTTGACGGAGATCCAAATTTGGCTCTCCTCCCCTAGCAAGGTTTGCCTTGCCTAACCTCACCATTTCGCCGACAAAGGCTAGTGGGCAAGGTTACCGAAGAAACCAAACATGGCCAATACTACCAGGTTGTCTTAGCGCATATCCCTAACGGTTTTGGCTGTCGGTTTTCCGTCAGAATTAATTTTCCTGACGGTTTTTTCCTATATCCCGGACGGTTTCTGGCACATGAAGAAATTTCCTTCTCCAGTAGTGGCATCACACAGATGTTTTATTTTATGGACCATGGGATAGGTGGTTGATTAGAAGAGGTAACCTTTTATATTGCCACTATAATTGAATTTGCATCGTTGTTGTACATAAATATTTTCATGCTAGTTAATGGCACCATTTGGTCAGCCATGTTATCCTTTTCAATTCTTGGATAGCTCCGTTCCTTTAGTATAATAAAATCATGCAGCTTGGCAACCACTAGTATACAATCTACATAATTATTAATAATTATATGATTAAGCTGTCATGAACTTGGAATAGGACAGGTTAGCTATGTTATTTGTGCATGTTGTTTAAACACAATTGCTTTGGGAGTTGACGACAAAGAATGGATGATGTCTATTAGAGACATTTATGCATTAGTGGTTTGCCTCTTATTTGCATTGTAAAATTAAGATACGCCAGTACTGCATGATTACGAAACAGTAGAATTCCTCCACTTTGAAAATATGGGAGACTAATCCAACCAAACAATGCCAACATGGTGAAAGCATCTTGGTGATGCCTAGAGAGGGGTGAATAGGCGTATCTGTAAAACCTGAAAAAAAATTCGCAGCAATCAAATCTGACGGAACTTCCAACACCGTGTAGGATCGGAACTTCCGACACTGGACCGGAACTTCCAAAAAAAGGAAAGTTCTTATACGAAATTCAAAATTAAACTTGAAACTGTAAAACCTGGCTGAATCAAAAGTTGCACAATGATACTAGAAGACTTCTGCAGGTGATCTTTGCAAGCACAACAACTCGAGTATGTAGATCGGCACAAAACAAACTCTAGGTCAATAAGAACTAAATAAACAATAAGCACAAAATAAAAGAGATTTGTTCCCGAAGTTCACTCCCACTAAGGAAGCTACATCTTCGTTGAGGAGCTTACAAAAAGCCGGATCTTCCACTAACTCTTTACCTCACTCAATCAATCTCAAAGGAGGATTGAGTCATTTACTATGAAATCCATAAAGGATGGGTGATACAAACTTTCCGGGACGCACATACACGAGAGGACACTCAACCGGGCGACACCAAACCATCTAGAAGCAAGCTTCAAGAGTAACAAACGCGAATCGATGGATGAGAATGCTTCAAGTGCTCTTGAGATGAACTTGGCTGCCTTCACACTCAAATAGTTAAGTCTCACACCTCAATCTTACTCTCACTCAAGCCCTAACTCAAATCAACTCAAGGATTAGCTCTTGGAAGGATTGGGGAAGTATTTTGGAAGCACAAGGAGATGTTTTTCTCGTGTGGGTCATCAGCAAGTGAGGAGGGGGGCTGAGGGGTATAAATACCCGAACCCCAAAAACTAGCCGTTAGTGTACTGGTTAAGTGATTGTCGTAACTTCTGACACAGGGTCGGAACTTCCGTCGCAGCTAAAAACAGCTGACCGAGAACCCCATGTCAGAAGATATGGGGAACTTCCGACTGTGTCGGAACTTTCGACCCAGCTAAAACTTGTTGGCCGTGAACCCCCCGCCAGAAGTTACTAGGAACTTCCGACAGGTGTCGGAACTTCCGACCCCGGTCGGAACTTCCGTCACACACTGAAATAGTCAGAAAACTAGATGCACAAGTGTGTAATTCTGTGTCTCTCCTTGATGGTTAGCATCTCAAATAAGCACTTTGACCCCTTCCTACTATCCATTCGCATCCCTTTTCATAGTACGGTATTTCCAATACTCAAATTCAAAATAGAAAATATTAAAAGATCATCTTTTAAGCCTAACACCGTCCTTTAAGCAAATTTGATGTCTTTTCTTACTTTTTTTATTTCATTGAATTTTAATCTGTCCATAACTCGATAAACTCATTAGTTTCTTAATTTTGTATGTCATCAACACCAAAACAAGCCAAATGCACTTCCACATGGCCGTTTTGAATTAGATTCATCATGCACCATGGAGATAATTAGCTTCTATTTTTTAGTACGGACTTTAATTTGCTTCCCCTGAATACGAGTTCTAAATGCTTTACTCTTTCAAAAGAAGTTCTTTGTGAGGAACTCCCCCCAAAAAAAATTAAGCAGGACCCACGGTTATATTATTCAATACAGTTGCACTACGCAAATATATTCTGATCAATCCCATTTCGACAAGTGGCGATCTCCCATGAGTAAAATATAGCTCAAGCGAGTCTGAGTTTTTGTCCCACGATCTGCTTATCTGACCATATATATAATTAGTCGCAAGCACATGCTGAAGAGTAAGACCAAGAAGTTGCATCTAGGGATTAGTAGAAAGAAAAATAGTCCAATCATGCATGGAAGCAGTCATCATGGTGGCCCCACACCAGGTAGGGAGCTACGCTTGGACAAGTCGGCAGGTTAAGGTAGTTCTGTATCCGGCAACAGTTTTTATGTGTGTGTGCGTGCGCGTTACTGTGCATCTAAGCTGATGATCACCACTCTGCCAAGCAATAAGCTAATACTACTTTCATATAGTTGATATTCGTGCAGGTTTGGAAAAAGACGTGGCGTGGCACCCACATTTTTTTGTCACAAACAGTTGAAATTGTGACAGGTTTAAATTTAAATTGGAACCAAGCGAATTATCAGGGATGAGACCCTAAGAGGATAAAAGAAACAAGATTGATAGCGATCGAGGAGCACACCAGAGCTCACCGGCAAACAAAATGGAATAAATTCCTCACTTAGGAATCAAGTTAAAAAAAACTCAATACGCCTAATAAAAATTTATTTATCTCCTCCGCATCGTTTAGCTTGGCATAAAACCATGGGCTTTATTACTTGTTCTCATGTCATGAGGTCTTTGTCAGCATTGCCCTGAAGTTATTTAATAAATACATATGTTTAGTCTTAATTAGTTGGAAGTATTATATATAATAGTCTAGATCCATAGCACAGCAGCTGGCAAAGATGCCCTGAATAAATTAAACTAGCGTGGTCAGGTGAGTTTTCATAATGTGTTGATCATGGCGCCCATTAGCTAGCTAGTAATCTATTTTGTCAGGGTGCTCTTGCCAGTTTATTTATTTATTGCCAGCTACATTTCGCTTTCGTTCCAAAACAAATGTGCACCGGAGAAGGAATAATCATAGGGCACGCGCATGAGTTTGCTTTAGAGAGAACTCTCTGGGTGCAACGAGTTTGTTGGCTGCTTCCTCCGTTTTAAATTGCAGTCGTTTTGATAAATCTAGATACATAAATTTTAATATGCATCTATATCTAAATATATATCTATATAGATATATAGTAAAAATTGTATATCTAGATTTGCTAACACTAACTACAATTTGAAACGGATGAAGTAATTCTTTTCAACTTTCGGCCAGGTCTCGTGTAAAAGAAAAGATTAACCAGGGCTGGTCGATCCAAATCTATTTAGTATTAACTTTATCAAAGCCCGTACTTATCCAGTACTAATCCAATAGGATCAGAATGTATTTTACCGCCAAGCCTATTAAGGGATAGCCCTGAGGTGGTATGTTGTACGTAGGGTGTCATCAAGATCAGGAACTCGAATGTGCAAGGAATATAAAGATTTATACGGATTCAGGCAACGATTTGGGTAATACCCTATATCCTGTGTGGTGGTTTGTATTGCCTTAGGTTGGTTATGCTTTGAAGGGGGATCCCTGCCCGCCCTTATATACTATAGGGAACAGGGTTACATGGAATTCTAATCCGATACTAGGGTTAGGAGTCCTACCTGAGTACTACTCGGTACTCGTACCCGAGTACACTACAACAGATATAAGGTATGGGACATGCCACATCCCTTATTTCTAGATTATTCTATAGCACGTGCGCAGTGCCGTGGCCCCGGGTCTAACGAGCCCCCGAGCTCTTCGTAGCCGAGTTATGCAGGCTTCCGAGTACTTCTTCCGAGTAATTCTGAAGTCATCCTCGAGTTGTTCAGAACCTACATCTTCAAGGTATCTTCCGAGTACTTCCTTAGCTGCCTCGAAGCTATGAGGCGCTCATGCCCCAAGTAGTTTTTAAGTCTTCAGAACTATATGAGGTGCTATGAAAAATCGCACTCCATATAAAGTAACCCCTGAGCCTTTGGTTGAATCGAAGAATCAGGCTGAGGGTCAAATTAATCTTGAATCTTCTTTCCTTATCTTCTAAATATTTTTGAAAAATAAGCCACTGATGACATGTATCCCGTAGCCCCCGAGCCTTAAATCCAAATCCCAGGGTTTGAAAAAAGGGTAAAAAAAAATGTGGCATGCATTGTAGAATATCTTGTGAAAGTTGATTATTAAGATAGAAAAATTGGTTTGAAATTCGAAAACCCCTACTTTTAGGATAATATCCTTGAAATAATCAAATAAGTTCCCCAAAATAATCATACTCAAAATAAATTTATTCTAGATTTAATGGCTAGATAAGACCTCTGGGTTAAAATTTTTAAAAGAACCCTTATTTCGGAATAAAATTTCTTAAATAATGGTTGAACAATTATTTTTCCAAAATAAATCCTGAAAAGCCTCCTAAATCGGGTTCTTTTGCGAGTCTAAATATTAAGGTCAGGAGTCTTGGCAGGCAGGCAGGCAGGCAGTGAGCACCACAAATATTAAGGTCACGCGCATGGGTGCGAGCGGATCGTTCACACAGAAGCCCCGCGTACGGTCGCTGCAGGTGGGCCGGGAAGCTTCTATTCTTCTCTCCACGAGCTCGTTGCTGGAGTTCGGGGAGGGGGGTTGCCGAGGTTTCCTATGGCCTCCGGGCCTAGAAAAAGTAAGGAGGGGTGGTAGGGAGGCCCGGTGGCGGCGGGTTGAGGAGGCGGCGCGGCGAGACGGCGTGAGCCGCCGGCCGCTGGTGGTCGGAAAGATAATCAGGTGGGGAAGCGTAAGAAACTGTTGGAGACGGTTGCTTGTTGGCGGATCCAGCAGCGGGGCCAGCACATCGTGATGTCTCATCTCCTAGTCGCAGCGAGGTCCCACCCGTACCGCCAGGCAGGCACGGACGACTAGCCCCGGCCACCATCACCGGCAGCTGCTGCAACCACGCCCGACGGGGGGTGGGGGCGCAAAAAAAAAAGGGAAAAATCGAGCAGGTTCCTCCTCTCGCACAGAAACAAGTCCGGTCAAACCAGCGAGCCGATGGGGGAAGGACGGACCTGCAAGCTCCCTTTCTTTAGCAACGATCTCGCTAGCGGCCGCACAGTAACACAGGCATTTTTACAGCTAGCTAATAAACTAACAGCGCGTGCCGATACTTCATCTTTTACCAGCCAAGATCGGGTAGATAGACGCACGTCCCACAGAGGCTGGAAAGGCGTCGCTCGCCCTCTGGTAAACCGCACCGGAACGTGGGCTCATCACTGGCAACCACATGCGCGTGAGCCGGCGCCAGGGCAGGCAAAGGCAAAGCCGACGCCGCGTAGACGTTCCTAGTTTAGTACTAGTAGTAATTGGCATGGCATTACGAGCGCCACCCCTAGCCATTGCAAAGCAACGAGATTCCCCCAGCAACCATCGCTCCCCGATCCAGCACAAGCAGCGCCATCATTTCCGACCTGCTGCAGGCAACCAACCGATCACCGCTCGCTCGCTCGCTCACCCAGAACGCTGATGCCTCTGCCTGCCTGCCTGCTGCAGTGGCAGCTGAACACCTCACCTCACCACCACCTTCAGAGGAGCAAGGCACAGTACCCCCCCTCGCACACATGAATGCAGCTCGGCAGATGCCAGCAAAAGCGGAGCGGGCCAGCAAGTACACAGCAGGCGGCCAGCCACTCCCCCGGCTACGCGACAAGCCCAAAGCAAATGCACCCACCGAGCATCCCTCCTCCTCCCCCCAGCTGCTGGAGCGAGAGCGTGACGAGTGAGAGCCCAAGGATAAGGTCTGGTAGTGGCAGTACTACCACCACTACTAGTCAAACCAACACCAGCACCTCTGCAGGCAGCAGTTCCTGACAGCGATTAGCACGCAAACACGCTTCATAAAAACAACAAGCAGCGTCGCTATCGCCAGATCATGGAACCCTGCCTTAAAATCAACATCGTTAACATCACCATCATCCGCTAATTAAGTTGCACACATCCACATTAGCAGCCTGATTAATCGACAGCACGGCACACTCTCAGCAGCAGCAGCAGAAGATCCCTAGCTTAAGCTTAGATTACAACACAACGGCACGAACCGAACGGCACATCAAATCCTTCCTAATTACTCCATTAATAATTAATTAAGCCACGACGACAATTAGACCGAGCAAGGGAACCGAGACCCAACCCTAAGATTAACAACACGGCGGCGGCGGCAGGTGGAGAGGGAGCGCGGACGGATCGCCTGCGCCCTAATCCATCCCACCCTCTCGCACGGCGGGCGGCGTCAGGCCGCGGCCGTCTCGCTGGGCGCGGCGGGGCGTACCTTGGGGGGCCTGCCGCGGCCGCGCTTGACGGGGGCGGAGCCGTCGCCGGCGGGCGCGGCGGCGGCCTCGGTCTTGGCCTTCTTGGGCGGGCGGCCGCGGGCCTTGGGCATCCCCGCGGTGGCCTGCGCGACGGCGGCGTCCAGCGGGTCCTTGGGCTTCGGCGGACGCCCGCGGGGGCGCGGCGAGCCGGTGGACGGCGCCTTGGGCGGCAGCGGCGGCGCGTTCGGGTCCCGCACCTTGGGCGGGCGCCCGCGGCCGCGCTTCGGCGGCGCGTCGGGGGCGTCGGCGCGGAAGTAGTTATTCTTGAAGAAGATGAGCTCGCCGGACTCCTTCATGCGCGACAGGTGCGCCGTCAGCAGCGACGGGTGGGCCGGGGGCAGCTCGCCGTACTTGCCCTCGATGTACCTGGAGATGGCCGACTTGTTCGACCCGTTCTTGTCGCCCAGCCCCTCGATCGCCGCCAGGATCATCTGCCCCAACAAGCACGCCGCGCCGTCAGCTCACGGAAATCTCACTCCATCCCATTTCTCGACAACCAAAACAAACAAAAAAACGATTTTCTGTCCAAAAGACACAATTTTTTTCGACAAAAAACCCCAAGAAACACGCATCAATAACGCCCACATCCCAAATCCGGCTCCGAACAACAAATCCTCGCCACGAACAACAGCCCGAACAAAAAAGCAGCAGAAAGGGAAAGGGAAAAAAAAAGAAGAGCGCAAGAAGCGGACGACGACGGGCAGAGGGTGGTTACCTCCGGGTAGGGCGGGAGCGGGGACGGCTTGGCGGCTTCCTCGGTGGCCATGGCGACGGCGGCGGTGGCGACGGAGGCGAGCAGGACGAGATGCGGTGGTGGGGAATGGAATTATTTTCCTCGGAGGAGGATATAAGAAGCGAGGCGGATTTGGATCAGGATAGATAAGAAACGGGGAGGAGGGCCGCCTCGCCTCGCCTCCGTTTCTTTACTATTCCCCCCCCCCCCCCCCCCCCCCCCCCCCCCCCCCCCCCCCCCCCCCCGGTTTTTCGGTTGTGTCGGCGAGTGTGCGTCTGGGGAGTGAGCGATGGGATCAGATGGGAACGCGGTGCAAACGGACGGCCACGATCACTCCAGCGGGCGGGATCGGGCGGCGGAGGAGGTGGGGAGCACGCGGATCGGTGACGTGGCGGGGGAGCCGGGGCGAGCGCCTGCATCTGCATGCCTGCGCTCGCCGTTCCCGCTTTAGTTTTTGTTTGCTTTTGTCCGGGCCTGCGCGCTGGCTTTAGGCTGGGGCGGAAATGACTGGAATGACCTCGTCTGGTTTGGCCTTTTGGGGCTTTTCTGGTTTTCTGAAGTTGGTGGCGGCGGTTTCGAATTTGGATGGCCAAGTGGGAAGGCTTTTCGGTTTCAGCTGAATAGATAGATATTGTTAGGAAATTTTCAAGGGTTCGTGCTCTATCAGTGTGCAAAAGATGGATTTGTATAAAATAAGAGTGTTCACTGGCTTTGGAAGGTAATTGTTATATTCTTCGAAAAGTGCGGCATTAAGTTTTTCGTTTTGTGATATTACGTTCTATGTCTTCTTTTTTAAGATGTATTGGCACTTTTATTTTGTTTATATTTTTTACACCAAGAAACGATCATCTACAAGTCTATTCTAGCAAATTATAGACATTTAGGAGTAAGTAAGATAAGCTCTTTCTAATATAGTAGCGGAAAAAAAGTATCCATTCAACATAAGAAAATCACAAGTACTAGATAAATATCTTTCTAAAATGATGATGAAATATAACAAATATCAATAGCTCTTTTCTAACCCATGGTAATAAATATCTTAAACAATGAACACGGTTCGTATCCAGGTCATAATTTAAGACTTGGCGAGAAACAGCTCACGTGGACTATTCAAAATATACTACAAAAAATATTAAATTACAATGGTAGAAACGACAAATACCTTGGTAGGTGGCCTAACCAGTTCATATGGACAATCATAATCTCTCCAACTAACAGAATTGAACGGTACTGGGAGGACGAGAAAGCGGATTCGTGACATAGCAAGAAAGGAGTGCATGCCTGCCTACACTTGCAGTCCTATTTCAATTTCTATTTACTTTTGTTCTGGTCTACGCTGGCGTTAGGCTAGAGACACCAATTAAGGTTTCTTAAACTGATGATGAAATATAATAAATATCTTAAAGACAATGAACACAGTTTGTATCCAGCTCATAATCTAAGACTTCATGATGAAATTCTGGAACAAACTAAAACAACCCATGTTGACCGTTCAAAATATACTGGAAAAATATTTAAATTACAATGGTAGAATGGACAAAATACCTTGGTAGGTGGCCTACCCAATGTGGTTGGACAATCACGATCTCTCCAACGGTGCTGGGAGGACGAGCAAGGGGATACGTAAGGTAGCAAGGAAGAAGTACATGCCTCCCTGCACTTGCAACCCTACTTCAGTTTACCTTCGTCCAGTACTGCGCTGGCTTTAGGCTAGGGCAAAAATTACCTAGATAACCTCCCTCCAGGCTTTTTTTTTGAGGATTCTAGTTTTCTAAGTGGTGGTGGTCTATATTTTGATCGTCAAGTGGGAAAGGCTTTCAATTTCACCCAAATTTATATGCTTTGGAAATTTTCATCTGCTTAATTTTACTGTACAACAATTGTTCAATGGATTACTTTGTTTTTATACTAAAATATATAAGAGTTAAATAGCTTTGAAAGGTGATTATCACAGCATTTAGAAAGTACACGCATAAAATTGTATAGTTCCTATCATGGTGATGATGTATATCCACCGCTTCAGCTTTTATAAATTTTTTTTAGAGCTATTTATCCTAACTTTTATGGACTGGTACGACAACCTATTTTTAATACTAATGACAAAAGGATCAGTTCAAACAAGAGAAACCATTAGCCGCCCACTAGTTTTCATTTAAAGTGATAACAAGCATAGCACAACTGTTATATATTTTGGAATCCCAAGACTTGGCTAAAAAATTTTCTACAAACCTAAATAGTGTTTAGACTCTCTTATTTTGTTAGTCCTTTTACACAAAAAACAATCATCATCAACAACTGATTACACGGAATCCTATTTTTTAGAACGAGTTGAAGGAGTCGGTTTTATTAGCGGAGAAGAAGCTGTACATTGGGGCTTATCGGGCCCAATGTTACGAGCTTGTGGAACACAATGGGATCTTCGTAAAATTGATCCTTATGAGTCTTATAATCAATTTGATTGGAAAGTACAATGGCAAAAAGAAGGAGATTCGTTCCACTATTCCAAAACCGTACATGAAACCTTAGCTTCATACGGCTCCTCTATGATCATAAAAAAAGAAAGTATTATTTCATTCCGGTATTATCCCCTGGGCGTAGATAGAATTAGGTAAGAGAAAATTGATTGGAAAGCCCCAAATTAGACCAAAGCAATTCCGTCTGCTAGAATAAAAAAAGTGCTTCCGAATTGATCTCATCCTTTATATATAATTTTTCTTTGTTCGGTAATAACTTAATATTGGAATAAAACACTCGTTATAGCAATTAATAAATGGAAAGAATTAGGTATTAGTTCATGAGGAATTCTGTATGAATAGGGATAAAGGAAGGAAAGAATAAATAAAGATCCTGTATCCCAACCTCTATTGCTCTCGCGTAAAGCCTTTTTTTTACGCGACAGGGGAAAGTAACTACGAATTCCCCTTTTTGTTTGCGAATCCCTGTTTGTATCCTTTGAGCGCACGCCCATAAGTAGCGATCAAGGAAATCGATCAAATGATCCCAATACCGTGAAAGAGAAACGTCCCAGATCCAGGGAAGCTTATCATAAAGGGCTTCAACAAGGGGTTTTATTCGTTCTTTGAGCAAAAAGATAAAGATCGGATAGATTCGAACCGCAATTGCAAAGGTAATAAGTACTATGCCAGCCCAAATCATGATCTTCACCAACTTGGATTTGGTTCTCTCGCGAAAATCGCGAGTTGCAGAGATGGGAACCATGAAAAGCAAGATAAGAAAACAGAAACCGAGAAAACCACAAGAGTGAAGACTAGTAGAGTCTCATCTTTTGAGGCATTGAAGGTTAGAGTAAAGATAGTCTCTTTTTATTAGCCGTGGGATAAGGATCATTCAAAAAAATCCATCAGACGTGGAGCCACTAGTAATATTTCATTTAAACTAGTGAACACAGTTAATATCCAGCTTAAAATCCAGGATTTAGTGAAGGAGTTTCATAACAAAATAAAAAAAACTCATATAGACTGTTCAAATTATACTATGAACAAATTTAAGCTATAATCGTAAAAACAACAAATACCTTGTTAGCTGAGATAACCAATATTAGGTGCTAAAGTTGTCTTATGGATTACTTTGATTTGATACTGAAACATAATAATGAACTAGCTTTGAAAGGTAATTATTGTATTTTTTTTGGAAAGTACATCAATGATTTTTTTTGAGTAAAATGCATCACCGACACTCAAACTTGGCTCAGGATGCCATCCCGGTCCCCGAACTTTCAAAATGCATATTTAGATCCTCAAACTTGCTAATCGTATCACATGAAGTCCAAATCACTATTTTTAAGTTATAAAGTGAAAGTGTCAACTTATATGGAGCTTATATGTGGGTCCAAATTTTATTTTTGAAATTTTCTACTCAACTCTTATATTTTCAAAAAAATAAATTTTTATTTCAAAACTTTATGCCAATATTTTCTTTTCTAATATTTCCTCCAAAATTTATATTGTTTTTACTTTCCATCTTTTACAAATTTTTATACAGATCTTTTGTATTTGAATATATCTTTACAAGTAAATTGGTATGAATTATTTTTGTGCGTATATAATTTTTTATTTGAACAAAATATATAATTTTTAATTTAGCTTAAACAACTGTGATTTGGACCTCACGTGATACAATTAGTAAGTTTAAGGATCTGAATGTGCATTTTTAAAGTTTAGGGACCGGGATAACACCCTCGAACTAAGTTTGAGGGCCGATGGTGCATTTTACTCATTTTTTTAATCATATTGTGTTCTGATGCTTATCTTTGTTAACTTAATAAACTTTTACCACTCTAATTTTGTTAATTTATTGCCCAAAAATAATCATTTACTCCAAGAAAATTATGGATATTGAGTCTATAATAAAGATAATATATTTTTATTAGCAATGGGATGAAGCATTAGTCATCCATTAAGGTTTCACTTAAACTAATGATGAGATATACAAAATAGCTTAGAGACTATGAACACAACTCACATCTCATCTCTCTTTGAATCCTAAGACGTCACGGAAAATTCTATAACAAACAAAACTAATTTTGTATAGACTGTTCAAACATAGTATGGACAGAATTAAGTTACTATGGTAGGAAGGATAGAAATCTTGGTAGTTGGTATAACCAAGATCTCGTTTAAGACTTAACGATCATGAGAATTTTCTTCATCACAAGTTTATATTCAAGTATAATATACTCAACTACAACTAATGTGTTATAACATTTCATGGCTTAAGTACATATATGAAGAAAATAATTTTTGCCTAAAGATCCATGGTAACAAAAATATAACATAGAGTGTGTCGAAAATAATTCTTGTTTTTGAAGTTGGTAGCATTGGTTTGGAATTTGGATCATCCCATGGGAAAGATTTTTCAGTTGAGTGGATATTTTATTAGAAATTTTCTTTCAGTTTGTTCTCTACATGGTGTCAAAGTTGATTTATGAATTGCTATGTTTTGATGCTAAAATAACATGAGTAAATTAGTTTTGAGCGATCGTAGATGTATTCTTTTGTAGACAACTCTAGTCTTATTGGATTTTTTTTTTCAGTTTCTAGAATTGTGCTTTATGTGTTCTTTAGCTTTTTATAGATGTTTTACAACTCTGTAAAATTATGGACTTTAAATCTAGAAAGATAGTATTAGGATCTTTATAAGCAATATGGAATGGATAAATTCAAACAAGAGATACCATCAATCACCACTAATATTTCATTTACACCGACGAAGACAACTCCAAGTTATATGCCGGTTGGAATCCAAGGCTTCGTGGAGAAGTTTTGTGCATACCAAAATAGCTTAGGAAGACCATCGAGTACAGATGGATTCAAGCTATAATGGGAAGCTATAATGTTAAACACAACAGAAACTTAACTAATACCTTATTTGAGATGCGGACCATCACAACGCTTTTCTTTGCTAAAACTTTTAGTCGTGGTGTAACCATATGTGTAGGTAAAATAATTTCTCCTTGAAGACATGCGGAAACACAAGGACAAATACGGAGATACACGGATTTTTATGCATATAGAAATATCACGTTTGTTTTTAATTCCTGTTAAACAAGCGCAAATTGTTTAACAAGGTGTTGGCGCTAAAAATCAGCCGATGACCTTCAGCGTCGGACACACGACCCGGGAGAATCTACTTAACTCCTGTTCGGGTGATCGTCCTGGTGCGGTTCGTGCGGCGTGCCAATCAATCTGACCTGTTGATTGACAAGGAAAGAAACATATTAAATTCCGGGGGTCTCGATCGGCTGAAGTTCCGATCTATCTCGAAAAGCGTATCAGCGAATCGGCCGATTTGCTATGAAGATGACCGGCTATAGATCAACTGATATTCACGTAGCGATTGCAAAGAAATTACTGTAGCAAATTAAACAATCGCCACAGATGCAACACTTGAAGTAGATCTAATCGGCTATATGACGATAAATAAGAAAAAATAATGATAAAGCCGACAGTTCGATCTCAAGCTGGATAACTGGTGATAAAACTAGAGCAATAGATAAAACCTATAATTCTAGTAAATATCGATAACTGGTGAATAAATCTAAACGAAACAACAGCGATGCGCCCGAAGTTGAAGCTTAGATATTATTCGATAAACGGAACTTACCAATCGGCCGGAGATCGTGTCGATGCAGCCCTGCCAACCCGTACGAACTCGTGAAAGAAGAAGATGTATTGGCGAAGTCGCCGACTTGAAAATAAAGTACGATAAAAAAGTAGATTGTTTGTATTGATTGATGTGTATCCCTACAAAGCTCTAAAGATGGCTATTTATAGCCTATTACAATTAATTTCCTAACCGACTAGTATCTATTTCTAATTTTAAACGAAAACGAATATTTACAAACACAACTCGTATCGGAGTTGGTTATCATACTCCCACGGGCCAAACTTTCTCTACCTTTTTCCTTTGGCCCACCTTAAGCCTATATTGGCCTAAACGTTCCAGCCTTTCAATCGGCCGACCCCCACCAACTCCATTCGCCAATCGCCCGAAACACTGCAGCGCCAATCGGCCGATTTCTAACTGTAGCGCCAATCAGCCGATTCCCAATTGTAACCTTTTAAGTCTGCCGCATCGGCCAATCTCCTTCCCTGACGCTGATTCAAAACGTGTCGAAATCTGGCGTCAACACAAGGAATCCAGTGGAGCGCGAAGACGGTAGAAATATCTCGAGGGTATAATCGTCATTGCGCCGGCGCCCATCGAGTGCCGCCAGCCTCGGCATCGAAATCCTTTGTGGTGGCGCTCAAGTTCGCTGCCTGTTCGACCTCATCAGTTCCTTGGCCGAAGCTCAAGATTTACCGTGGCATGGATCAAGCTCGATGCGAGGTCGAACAGACAACGAATTCGATGCAGAAACACGAAGGACTTTTTACCTGACAAAGAGCTTGGCATGGAACGCACACCATCCAAATGCACAGCTCAAACTAATTATGCAAGTAAAACCCAAACAGCAGGAGGCACATGCATGCATGAGACCTGCAAATAGAGAACACACAAAAGGATAATGAGTCACAAATATACGTACTATATTTCTACTTGTCTTTTGCAAAGGAAAGCTACTGCATTTTGTAAGCCTGATGAATCGATAGACGCTCTGAAAGTCTGAAGGAGATATTCAGATGTACCTGAAGGCGTCCAAGCTGCTGCAGACTGCAACATTCAGGAACGCCGGATCCAGCAGGATGGAAGCCGCTGCATTTTTGTAGGCCCGTGAACCGTCACAATTGGAGTAGCTAGCTAAGGTCGCCGCCGCTTGGTTAGGTTAGACTTGTGGGTGCGGCGCTTGCTGAGCTCTAACGCACGCGTGGGCAGCTGACCACGCTTGGAGCTTGCGGATAGCACCAACCCCTTGCATGCGTGACCTCACACTTGTGCCTCTACAGTTGAATAAGTACTATTCTTCTTTCTAAATCTACTTTGGGTGATGACGATGACACCAATTATAGCGTAACGAATCCTAGGCCTAGAACTGTACCAGTACATATATAGGACAAAAATATGCCATGAAAACACCATTAAAAATCAAGGAATTTAAAAGTGCAAATATTTAGCTAGGCAATTTTTTTTTGAGGACTCTAGGCAGGGTTAGATGCAGGTGCTGCTGTACCAACTTCCGCTGGAGAGACTTCTCAGTTGCTGTGTGAAGAAATGCAACTGTGAGATCTACCACTGCACTGAGCCAATTTTTTTTGTTTGGGGAGTGTCGTTCTAGTCTTCTTTGTTCCTTGTTCCTCCCTTGAGCCCTGGGGATTGCTTTTGTGGATGGCTCACTGTGGCACTACAATGCAGAGAACGGGCGTCGTGAATAGTATCGTTTAATTTAAGATCTCTTGTTCTTGTGCAACCATTTAACTTCTTTTTAACAACCAAGTGTCCAGTGCGACAAAGAGACTGATCAGAAAGCGAACGCATAGGCTAGGGCTCCCAAAAACACCACCACGGGAAGGAAAATGGGCAGTCTCAGTTTTATAGATGATTGCTTCAGAAGCAGCATCTAAGCAAGTACTTCCCTTTAATCAAGCGAAATCGATGCTTCCTTTCGCGGTTTGATAGCTAGGAAACCACAAGATCTTCATCGGTATAGATTTTTGTAAAATTTTCATCTTTTTGAAATAAAGTAAAATTTTCATCTTGAGGGTGATCTCAAGCAGTCAAGCACTCGTTTACCATCGGATGAGTCTTCAATTCTTCACTCCCGGGGGAGGTGAACTTCACCTGCCACTCCCAGTGAAAGTGATACGGAGAAGATGAAAGTGATAAAACCCTCCCGGTCACCACTCTCCAAACACCAGCGATAGCTTTCACTTTCAGTGATGACGTATCATGCATGGCTGTCGGTACCGTGGCTTGACGTTCTTATATGGGTAGTTCTATCTATGAGTCCTTCCCCTCTTCTTCAAAGAGAATTCAATCTGATGTGCAAGCCTGCAAGCGACAGCTTTGAAAGGGAAGTTCTTCAGGTTGCAGCACTGCTGCACCGGCGTCTCTCGTCCACAAGGTAGCAACAGTTAGCATTCACGCCGTGTCATCAAAGACTTTTCCACATTTCGTCGACAAATTTCCATTTTTCAACTATGTCAGTTGTAATGTACATGGACCAAGCCTCTGTCTGTTGCTGGACACTGCAGTGACCATGCTTGGTATCCAGAGGGAGGGTGATCCCATACCTGTGTCTACAGATGGTGCTGGGTACAAATTGAATTGGCTAACCTTCTCACACTAGGCACAGAAAGAATTTCGGACATGTACTATGGGGAGATGATGCTTCCCATGGTCTGGTTACGGTGAACAATCGCTATGTTAGTTGTCAAGAGGACCACTGGTCGGGGACGGTGAGGAAGTACTTGGACATGGCTTTCCTGAATCTCTTCTTGTACTGCATTGGAGATATGACGGTAGGGGATTCGTTCTTGGGGCCACCAAGAATGCCTGAGGCCTTCACCCATGTCTCCAGCTGTTTGTCCCAGGTGTATTGGCGCAAGTAGTCGATGATGCCAATGACGAGCTCTTTCTTCTCCTCGTCAATCCCAACAAGGAGCGAGTAATCCATGACATCCGCCAGCTGCAAACAATAGCAAACCAAATTATAACCATCTGGAATAGATACAAATGGAGGCAAGGAACGAGATGGATTAACACAATATTCCAGCTGAAACTACTTCAATATAACCTGGATGATAGCTATATGCCTATATCCCAAAAGAATCATGTAAGAGAGTATTATGGCAGAGCCTAGTTGATGCTAGTGTAGTAACATAGCATTCTAATTAAATATTCAGATGCATAGATTAGGCACAAATTAATATATATACCCACATACCGCAAGAAATGAAGTATCATTCCAGACAGCTCTTTCCAATCTTCGCTTTGCCTTGCTCCCCAAAAATATAGGTTTAGTATGCAATGCCTCTATGAGGTTTGAATCCAAGAGGACTTTGCTGTCCCCGGATGTATAGCGGGAGCGTAATGAACCCTTCAGGTCATACACCCTAGATATCTTCCTTTCGAAGAAAAGATTCTCCATCACCATAATATCCATCTTTACTTCTTTCCCAGCTTTCAAGCTCTTAACGCTAACCTGAACTCGAGCAAAAGGGGCGAAATAGAATTCAGTGTGACGTTTTACACTTTACAGTTGGATAAAAAATGATGCAAAGAGTGAATAAAAACAAACCTGATATAACCCTACTATTTTGGCCAGGCAAGTTGGGCTACCAGAAGTCAAGGATTCCATCAAATACTTGAAGTACTGAGGAGCGAATTCTACAAAAGACTCCAGCTCTGTCCTGGTAACTTGTTTGATTATGAACCTCTCATCCATCGTCTTTGCAAAGTAAACATTGCTTTTTCCACCTTGTGCATTCCATCTCTTGCAGCGACTTAGAGAACGTATGTAATCAATATCCTTAGGACAGCATTTCTTTCTGAGCGCAGCAAATTGCCTTTCAAAATAGCAAATCACAGAGAACTTTGTTTTATCTGGAGAAATTGGAGATTCATCATCAAAGGAGAACTTAAAATGAGTACCCTTAGAATCCAAATGTTCTTCTTGTGAGGGTGAGGACCCCTCAAGTCCATGGCTACCGAACTCAGTAGTATTTGACAGATGAGAAAAACTCAAATTGGAATTCAATCTGCGTGTGACTTGTCTTACATACTCTTCTGATGTCATGGCATATGATACAATACTGGTGGGCTCATCATCGTACACTGCAACGACAATACCACCTTCATATCCAATCTGGGGTAACAGCAGCCGTGCCCCATCATCAATCATATTTGAAGCGGATGAGATATATGTTGGTGTACGGGCAAGAACAACATTTAATTTCTCTAGTACCCCAGGAGACCTTTGAGAACAGGCCCTTCGCATATTTGGCATTGGGTCTTTCAGGATGCTTGTTGTATCTCCGAATAATTCAGCAGATTTGAATGACGATAGATGCAAAGAAGTTGGAGCTAATCCAGTTCGTTCTCTCTGGCGCAAACCCATTGTAGAATTGAACGAATGAATTCTAACAGGGGCTACTACATTCCTGTAGTTTGGACTGTCCAAATGAAAGGATCCATTTTCATCAATTTTGGTGAAAGCTTGTGGAAGATCATACTGTAAATCACTAGATCCAGTCCATGCCAAGTCAATATTATCAGAAAAAATGGATGCAAGTGAGGGTAACCTGTCAACAGGTTCCATATCATTAGAAGGTTCAGTAACAGGCCATTTTTTTCCTCCATTGAATTTGCTGTAGACTTTGTCAAGATCATCTGCGCCATCTGCACCATCCACAGGATGATCCACCAAACAAGTCTGCAAATTTGCATCAGCAACACTGCATTCATTATCATTCAAGTGGTCCTCTCTGGATAACAAAGATTTTCTTGGACTTCCTAAAGATTTTCCGATCTCAATATTGCCACGAAACAAATCGGCTTTCCATTCTTTCAGCCTGGTGTATAGGAGAATATCAAGATTATCAGAACTGATCTTTGAAACATGACCATGTGTTTTAAGAAGTGAGTCTACATGACACAGCCTCCGATCCCAAATGTAGGCTTCAAGAAGAAGACCACGCCTCAAGCGGTTGAGCTCCAGAATATCAATTGACACTTGCATGGGGCTTCTGCTTTCCCTTATGACCGGCAAAAGCAAAATCTGCAAGAGAAGGGACAATAAATTAACATAAAATCGTTGTAACTCTTGATAAAAGTCAAGAATACGGCAGTAAAGTCTGATTGTGCCACCTCATATTCATTTCTTTCCATTTTAAGCAAATCCTTCATCTCGATAATCTGCCTTTGAACACCTTCCTTCACGGGTTCATCCTCAGTTACAATGTTCCTTTCAGTACGATGAAGAAATTCGGATACCTCCACATGCAAGGATTCCATTTTGCCAAATATCTAAGAAACAAAAACATGAGCACATTATAGTTCTTCATGCTAAAACTGGTGTACAGGATGCAGAGGATGAACATAGTTTCCATAAATTTGATAAATAGCACACCTCAATTGCCACCCTTTTCAGCCACTCCTGTGGATTGCGACAATTGAAATCCAGTATTGATGGGGGAAGATTAACTGAGAGAATATCAACAGGAGAATATCTGAAGAATGCCACCATGTTTCCATACCTGGAATTTAAGATGAAATGTTGAAATCTCATTGGAGCACTGAACAATGTGAGTATGCAAAGAATATAGCAGATACATACCCATAGAAACGAAGGCAGTCCCTCTGGAGTGAATGCCCACAGCTTGCAACTCGGTTAGCAGTAGCATGGTTTGAGAAACTGAGCTCCAGGAATTTCCCGAACGACAGACCCCAGGCAGCATCTGACATGATTATCCTTCGTGTGGCAGGCGGCACACCATCCTTAGGTTCGCACTTGAGGCACCTGTGCCACATCCATATCCTTCCATCACGTTCACCAGGCAACTTTCGAGATCGAAGCCTCCTAACGCTAATTGTTAAGCTCCCGTGCTGGTGAGTATAACACCTGATATGTGATTCTGATGGCTCTTTGCATGACTGGCAGCAATATGCCTGGTAGATATCATGAAAAGTAGAAACCATTAGGTTTAGAAAACTATTATGAGAACGTCCACCATTACAGTGTACATACTCAAGATGAAAATGGGATGTACCTGATCAAATAAGTCTTCCCGTAGGTATCTCCCAAGTGGCTTATCAAAACTACCGTAAAACTTGATGCGAAAAAGCTGGGAACGCTCACATACCAAGCCTTTTGGGATACAAGTACTTGACAGCGAAACTAAGATGCTCTGATGATTGTCAGTACCAGAAAAGTATTCGCCAACAAATTCATTCAGATCATGCTGGTCTGCTGAGTGATAATCATCAAGTGGTTTGCTATTCCAATGATCCACATGCTGATAATTCTTTTCTGGAAGCTCATCTTGGTGAAGTTTAGCTGCAAGCTTTGCAGAGTTATACAAATCTTGAGGTTGCATAGGTGTTTCATGCCTATTGCATGAACCAGGTGCACGGGATTCACAATGTTCACAAGAGTTCAGATGATCAACAGAATATTCAGTTTCTGTATGCTCAGAGTTACCCACAAACCCATGTGTTTCCTCATTCGATGGTAATGAACTAGGTGATACAGAGATATTTTCAAACATCATGTTGACCATAGTAGCCTGTGAGAGTTTACCCTGCTCTGATCTACATCCATGAGGGGGCATTCCAACAGTGGCCAATGCAGCAGAATTGTTGTCTGTACAATTTCTCATATCTGGCTCAACTACCACATGTCTCGAGGGAAATTTAGGAAGTGTTGCACCCTCATCTGCAAAGAATGATGTTTCAAGAGAAAGGTGATAAGCAGCAAAGACTGCAAGTTGTACAGCACGCTTAATCCTCTTTAGTTCCTCCCGAAATGACCCTCTCAGTAGAACCTACATAAATTGACGCACAGATATAACAAAGGTGTTAGAACTAGAAAAGCAGAACTATAAATTGAATATCACCTACATCTGTTTTGCTAGTACTCTTCATAATTTAACGATCAGTATTTAGTGTTAGCTGATGACATGAACTGTGCATTCCAATCAAGGTGACTGTGGAAAAGCAAAAGGATCATTACCGTGCAACCCAAACGCCAAGGGCAGCCTTCAAAGAACATCAGTGTCTTGGTTGACCTCCTATTTGTCTGTTTAGCTGATGAGAATTCTGTAACTTTTTGCACCTTGAACATTTCACAATGACCTAGCCTTGCTGAAGCAATACTGTCAACTGATGAGGCAATTTGTGCCCCTGTGCATCTTGATATCCTGTCCAAAAGTGGCCTCTTGACATTCAGAACTAACGAAATATCTTTTGAAAAGAGCTCCTGAGCAGAAGATGAGGCGGTTTTCTCGACTAGCACCACATTAGGTCGCCGGGACTCAATCTTTCCAACAACCATTTTCAGGTGCTCCTTCTCCTGTATTAAGGGCATTTATTCATAAGAAGAAACATAGCAAGCAAAATATCAAGTAAAAGTATGACTAGGCATATACCTGTTCAAGAATCCTGTTAATGGATGCCAGTTTATTAGGAACCCTGTGGTACTCAAGTGCGCCCCCTAAAATGAGTAATTTTGCATTCCTATGCTCAGAGACCATGCGTTTGTGTTTTACATTCTTAGAGCAAACAACTCCTCTAATAAAATTACTGTACAAAAGAAATAATTCATCAGTTCCACATGATGGTGAGAATAAGCATATAAATTGAACTATTTATAAAAACGCACCTATCGCTTGGATCCCCTGATGCTATACATTTGACCTTCACATAATCAGTAGGATCCATGCTGCCTCCTTTCTTGGTATCTGGCCTCACATAGCTTGCTGCTTGCCAAGTTAAGGATGAGACAATATCAAGCCAATTTTTCGGCCCATCTTCATTGCCCAGATCGACACCTTCTGCCTTCAGTAACTGAGCCACAAGAGCTCGGAAATGACCGAGCACAGCATTCTTCAGACCCTCTTTCTGAGCAATGTTTGTGACCTCATCAACACCAGTTATTTTGTTAGCTCTAAAGCTACCAGGAAGAAGCCTGCTCGAGTCCCCAACATCCTCATCCTCATCATCGAATCCAAATAACCTCGATTCGACGTCGTCATTCTCATCTTCTGGGGGTGGTGGGCACCAAATATTGGCATCAAAATCAACAGGATTCTGAGTTTTGCTTCCTTCTCCACTACTGTCAGTGATATTACCATTCATCTGTTCCAGAGGACCATCAGATCCTAAACTCGCCGTTGTACCATATCCAGGAGGATCCGGGCTGAAACCGCCATTCTTCCTGGATCTTGGCGGACTGTCACTCTGCTTCACCATCCAAGTCGGGCTCTCCAAGGGGCTTGGGGTCAGGGACCGGTTGATCCCGTTAGGGGTACTAACACTAACAGAGTCTGTATCTGAAAAGTCATGTAAGAAGTTATTCCCAGGGGTGAAAAATGGAACCCCGGGCTCGTGGTCGTCGTCGTCATCAGCTCGGCTGCATCCACAAAGACCAATTCAACAGGAATTCAGCTCAATAGTTGTCTAATTGTAAAATAACAGGGTGCAAAGAAAACACTTCCGTGATAATTATCCCACCACCGCTTAACAAGTTTTCATTTTGTCTTTTTTCAAGACCAAGTTTTACCCAAATAAAAAAGGTAAAAGACTTTCAGGTAACTTAATAATTAAATCGTAGCAGGTAACACCACGCAACCTTAATCTCCCCTTTCCCCTCAACCTTAATCTCCCCTTTTCCTCCATAGCAAGTCAAAATGGAAACTTGAAACGCAAGTACTGTGCAGCTTTTCCAAGGCGACGGAAACGGAGGCGTAGCACACAGTACCTGACAGCGCGGCAGCGGAGCAGCTGCGGCGAGGAGATCTGCCGGCGCAGGGCGATGGCGCGCCTGCCCCCGGATCTCGCCGCGGCGGGCGGCGGCGAGTCCGCGGGTGACGGCCCCCCGCTGCGCGACGTCAGCGTCGCGGGCGGGCGGCCGTCGGCGGCATCCGCCGGCGTGGGGCCGGCGACGAAGGATCTGACCTTCTGCAGCGCGCCCAGCACGGAGAAGTCGACAACTCCCATCTCGCCGGCACGCCGCGAGAAGACGCTCCCAAAATCACGAAAGAAAAGCTACAAAAATGATAAGAGAAAAAAAAAGACCACGCCTTTGAGGCTAAAACTCCTCTCCGGCGACGATACTGCGGCGGCGGCGGCGGCAAAGCGCGGGGAGCCGATTTCTCGCTTCAGCCTCCGGCCGCGGCGGCGTGTCTCCGTATGCTTGTGCGTGTGTGTATGTACAGGCAGCGGCTAGCAGCAAGCTGCAGGGGGAATTTGCGTGTCAGCCAATGCCGGACTGGTCGGGGGGCATAGGTCGGCGGCTCCTCGCCGGCGGGCCGTCGCCGTGCGGCCGCGCTAGGCGTCGGCGCGTGGGGTCGCGGCGGGGAAAAGAACCAGCATGGCCGGCGGGGGCGAGGCCGTTCGCGGCGGAGGCGCCGGCGAGCGAGGGGCGGGACGGGCGGCGTCTGCGAAAGCAATGGCGGGCGGATTCGGAGGAGGCGGAGGAGGAAGAGCGGTGGGGCGGGGTTTTTAATTGTCCGGAGGGAATGCGGCGGAATGCTGGTGATGGAGGAGCAGTATATCTTTCGGACAAAAACACAGGGGAACGGGAATGGTGGTGTGGCGGAGTATTAATTGGCGCGCACCACGCGTAGCGATACCGTATGGATACGGGGGCCGTCGTATTTATACGAGGTGAGGTGACAGTAATGACTGGGGATTCTGGTGGTAATTAATTGATGGGTTTATAATGTTCGCAGATACTACTGCAATAAAAAGAAATGGGCACCCAAGGTTTGGGGCACGTTCTCCTTTTCATTTCTTTCATACCAATTGTTTTCTTCGGTCCAAAATCGGTATCGTCTTTAATGCTCGTCTAAATATGGTCGTTTAGCTTGTTTGGAGCACGTTTAAACGCTACACGATTTCTTATATTGGATTCTTGAATATGACACGGTTTGGTATAGAATGAAATAACTATGTGATCCTTCCCATAAAAACGGTATTCGAAATTTTATTTAGAGTAGGACACTAGTAAATGATCACATAGCGGAATTAGGAACAGTTTGTAGGCTACCAAACAGTCCAAAACAAACGGCTTCAAGCTAAAAGCACCTCATAAGTTCTATTTTCAATCTATACTAGAAACTATTGAGTGAAAAAATATTAGCATTTTTTCGACTTCTCACATCTCTTACTCTTCCTTCGTTTTTAAAAAGGTTAGGAGATCCAGCAAAGGCCTCCTTGTGTGCATTTAGCTACTGCCTACATGAAGCATGAAAATTTACCTTGATTATTCATAGAGCAAACAAGAAATATCTTACCCATATTTTAGAATGGCTAGATAGCTTCTTGTAATCTTCTTTTCTATTTCTCTCTTTTTTTTCTATAAAGCTACTCCTTTTTATTTATTAATATATAACAGTAGGGATCATTCTCCTCTTTTTTCATAAAAAATTAGAAAAAACAGTTTTATCAAATATTTTTCCAACAAGATAAGCCAACGCAAAAAAATTGTTTTACTCTATAAGCCAGAGTTTGAGCCATTTTGACCGTGCCAACGCCTTACCAAACAGGTCCTTATACTACTTTTACACTACCATAAAAGACCGTGAAATCAAATTGGATAGTAATGAAGGTGTGCAAGTATTTCTTTTCCTAATTAGCAATCCTGATTTTTTTTCTCTCAAACAATCTCTTACATTTTTTTGAGGAAAACAATTTGTTGAGCACTTCCATGTGGCCATTTGATTTGCTGTTTCCTAAAGGCGTTGTTGGTTTGCCCTCAAAAGTTGGGGCGGCTCCACCCTAGAACTAACCCCTTGGACGAGAGTGATAGACACCTTCAAAAGGCACCGTATACGTGGTAGGAGCAAATTCAATAATAGGAGTAGGTGATGAACATACCATCCAAAGAAAAAAAATGGCAACCTACTCCATTCCCACTCCAGTATCTGGCAGCGGGTACCCACAGCTCCGTGTCCCCACCGGTCGGCGTGCCATGGCAAGATCAACGAGAAGCGTTGATCGTTGAACCTAAGGGCGTTTTAGGATCTGCTAGAATATTCAGAAAACCGAAAGTGGATGCACTGTGTGTGTCATGGTCGGATGGATGGACAACCATGTCATCAATCTCGTATGGCTGCATCTAGTAGGGCGGGTTAAATTAACACTGTCATGCAATTGTTAGAAAGTGCTAATCACTTTTTAACTCCATCAGTGATGCATATTGTTTAGGCGACAAAATAGAGATGGATTCTAAATTCCGTTTGCCTCTAGAATCTTTTTTTTACAAAACACAGTACATACACAGACGCTCGTATATACGCACTCACACTCATCCCTATAAATATAAATATATAAATACAAGTACGCAAACCCTATCCGTATGAGCACCTCCGATAGACTGAGCCGGCAGATCCTCGAGATTGATAAAATCGTCACGGGCGTACTGAGAAAAGACTTTGCCAAACGGATTATTTAATTTGGTTTTCAACAGCGGCAAGAAATCAGCGTACGGTATGCGTACACGCAGTCCTACCAGAACCAGAGTTAGTTAGCGACGCTGTCAGCCTTGACAGTGCTAGCATAACGCAATTCAAGTAATCCTGACAGCTCAAGCTGCTCCCTGCATACGGCCGGCAGCAGTTGCTAGTTCCGTCAGCCTGAGAGGTACGTACACTGCTGCCGGCAGCGTACCGTGGATCATTTCCATTGGTTTGTGCTAAAAACAAGCCGAAAACTGCCGGATCGGAAAGCACATCCCCAATTGTTACACATCTCGAAAACCTAAAACTTTCTGTCAATTTTTCTTATCAAGAACTTCTCTTCATTCCTACGGAGTAGATCGGATTCGCTCACATCTATCACTCCAGCTAGCGAGATTTACCCTGCCGGGCAGTGTAAGTCGTCTGCGTCTAGAGAGAGCAACGAGCTCCGACATCGAAGTTGTTGCCATGCCCTCAGAAAAGAAAACATCCAGGTTGCCATGGTGGCCGGTCTCGCTGCAAGTGTCAATGCAAGTGGAGGGAATGCACTGCACGCCGCAGCCGCCGGGCGATTATTCGCCAGCCGACCGATCGTCGTCCTCGCTCCGGCCGATCCGTGGCCGGCCGCCACCCGCGCGCTCCGGCCGGCTAGCCGACCTCACGCGCGGCGCCATCCACCCATCATTGATCCGCCATGAACGGCACGGCTGGTTCAAGCAGGGTCGTGGTCGATCCCATCCTCCATGCGTCTCGACGCCCTGCCTGCTCGGCACGTCGACGCGATCCTGTCGAGAGAGACGGATCAAGAGAGAGAACCATTATTCTGAATGCGTGTTAACTAATCCAAAAGGGATTAAGGAAAGCGAGGCGCCACCCTTTACACTGCAGCTGATTCTACGCTCGGACAGCGAGACGTTTGGCGGAAAGCCGCGCGCGGCGAGAACGAGCTGGTTGGCGATGCAGCCGGCCGGCAGCCGGCGTGTCTCCGCCGCCACGGGCTTCACTTCAGATGGAGATGCACGCCGGCCGTGCAGCTGCCAGTACAGGCTCGATCTCTGGTGTGTGCTGGGGCATCGCATCGCATCATGTCCTGCACCTGCAGCAGCCTTGAATGGAATCGATGGGAGCAGCAGAAACCGGGGTGGGGTTGGTGACCACTGGACTGCAGCTGGTTGTTTGTCTGGATCGTACGGATGATGATTTTGCTCACGTTTATTCCCTGCTTATTTTAGGCTATATACAAAGGCAGTGTCTTGCGTTGGTCGCTCTAGCTGTATATTTTGAAGATTTTTGAAGCCAAATATTTTTACCACATTTTTCTAAAGTTTTGTGGTACTACGTACTCACGTCGGTACAAAAATGCCTATACATCTTTTAGAAAAAAGAAATGTTTTGGGCCTCTGCGGTCAAATTTTACCGCATTCTCAGCTCAAAAACTGATTAAGCAATACTTGACAACATTTAACTTTTAAGCTCTAATTTCACTGTCAGAATTGTATATTTTAGGACTTGCAAAGATATCTTCTTTCTTTATCTAAGGTATTATCACTACGACTCTACCCCGGCAGCCATCCAAGGGGGTAAAAATGCCAAATAATCTTTGTTACATCGACCAGCTCGTTGCACGCCCCAATCGATTTTTTTATCTCCCTCCGACGTGCAGCCTTGTTGGGTGAATTTTCTGTGCTCTCAGCTCAAGATGATCGATCTTCTCGTGGTTTCACGCTGCGCACGCGAACGCACCCCTGACTTCAACGCCACAGCATCACGTTCGGGGTGACCGAGAAATTCTCAGGACCTCTGTGACGGAGAGCCAACACCGGGCACGCCTCTCGAGTTCAAATCTAAGGCGCCACGAATTAAGTTCCATCAGTTCTAGATGCTGGTTTCACGTTCTCAGTGGATCTGTAAAAAAAAATAGATGTTATTTTCTAGCCGGACAGAAGAGCTAATAGGAGGGTAAAAATGAAATTACCATCTTACTCTCATTTAAAACTTTCTAATGTTAAAGTGCGCACATTACAATTGGTGCGTGCATGGCTCTGCTTGGGTAAGAACTGGCATCGGAAACGAGATATGTATGTGGGAAACTTAGTTAATGATCATAAGTCGACATGCCACTTCGATTAGCAAGATTTATGAAAAATATTTCAAATTTAAAAGGCACTATAGTTACTAAGATATTTTTATAATAAATCTAGTAGTGTACAGTCGCAGGTTGTCAGTTCATATAATATAATCTTTGCAGAAATTGATGATTCAAACTGAAAAAGCTAATGATCTTTCCTAGGTTACTAGACCACACTGTACGACACATTCAGTGTCGTTCTAAATACATACGTACAGCCATACAGGCTTTGAGACAAATAGTTAGTCATTTTTCTGCTCGCGCGCGCCTTACAATTTTTTATCGGGATTTTTTTACTGCGATTTCTCAATATATAGTCAATCCTCACCCCGTGATCTGGACTAAGTTGTTCGCAATGATTCAAGAATTTTCTGGCTTTTGACCGTAAAACATACGAAAAGCTAGCATTTCCTCAATTTTTAAATATTTTCCCCCTCATAGCCTTTTCAAATTGGCCTTTGCAAGGTACTTGGGCCACCTAGCTATATGCAGCACATCACATTGCACGCAACCAAAATCTTTTTAAACCCATTTTTTCCCAGTTGTTGTTTGTCCAATGATTTCAGGTCAAACTTTGATTACAAGCTGTGTCCTGCATGCATGAAGCCATGTCAGCTCTGCCTTGCTAGCTGTTGCCTGCAACTTGTATTTAAAATCAAACTCTTTCTTGGGTCCACTTGAAAGAAATGTGAAACAGTGATCGATCAACAATTGGATGCATGATCTTTGCAAACATTATTGGCTCTTTGACGAGAAAATATATCTATTCAAATTTCAATAGAGAAGTTGTGTCCTCCATGCACGAAGCCATGTCAGCTCTACATAGCTAGCTGTTGCTTGTTGCTAACTTGCTAGGTTTTTTTTTTTAAACAAATTCTCATTGTTTGAACAAGAAAAAAAAAGCTAAACTTTATCCTCTTGAAGCACCAAGTGAATTACTCAAATGATTCATCATTGAACGTGTCCAAATTACATAAACTATTGGTCCTTTAAACGACAAATATATTATTCAGTCAAATGATCTGTCTTTTTGGGTGTTGGATAAGGGAATAATCACTCGCGGAGCTCACGTCAGCACCGAGCAAGAAGTTTTCTTGAATAATATCTCATGATAAATAAGTCTGTTGCTCAGTCATGTCCACTGTGCTGGGCAATGGGTAGTGAACTCATTCTTTAGAGGACAATTGGTTGATGATGCTTATTAGGATTAGGTAGGCAAGCCGTGCCAAGAGGCCTAACTAACAAGCATGTGAAACCGCAGGCTTTTCTCATGCATTAGCATAAGGGTTTTGCTAGAGAGCAAAGATCCCCTGCAAGGAATATTCATCCTCCAAAAGGAGACCCAATGACAGGACATCATCTGAGATGCAAGGTGATAGCATTCCTTCATTATTCCCTGTAACAAAGAAACAAAATGCAACGAAAGAATTCGATGAAGAGACCGCCAGCCAAGGGAAAAGTTGGGGAATGAAGCGTAGCATGGGGCATGGGCAATTTGGGCAGGCCGATGGGCGGCGATACGGCATCAGCCGGTCGGTGGAAGCGGACAGGTTTGCTCCCATGGAAAGCTCGGCATCCAGGGCCCCCTTGCGGTGGGCCGTTCGGCAGCTTTCGTTGCCGCGGCCGGTGCCCATCCATGATCCATCATGCAGGGCAAGACGCCAGCGCCACAGGTGGCCGGACCGAAAGGGATCGATCGAGCACGCGGCAGTTGCAAGCTCATGGAACAAGAGTCAAGCCGAATTTCAGAACTAAAATGGAGCCTTAATGGTATCTTTGTTCTTCTTTTACATCAAGCCGTGTTTCGTGCCAAAGTTTAATCAAAGGTTGGCAAAAAGACTTTGAAGGCCAAGGTTGGCAGAGTTTCCTTTTGTGGAAAGGACTTCAGTTTTGGAGCATAAAAGGTTCAGACACGTACGGCACACATATCACGCCCAAGCGTCGTTTGTTTTAGCACTGTTTACTTCTCTTTCTCCACTTATACATTATTATATATATGAATTATCGTCGTCAAGATTAGCGGATCGAGACTAAGACTAGTAAATTTCTTTTATGCACGTAAGGCTTCAGATGGTTGCGTGGGAGACACAGGATTTAGACTGGTTCGGGCAAGGAGAAGCCCTACGTCCACTATGAGTAGCTGCTCATGTTGCCCACGCGGGGTCTGTAGTAGGGATTACAGGAGGGCGAGAGAGGAAGCTGGTCCCAAGTCTCTTGGGTGTGCCCTGAAGCTCTAATGATGAGAGTGTATTCTTCTCGCCGGAGAAGAAGAAGTCCGTGCGGGAGCGAGAAGGAGTGTGCTAGAGAGCGTCTGGGTTCTCGTCCCCCCTGTCTCAGGGCCCCCGGTCCTCCTTTTATGACGCAAGGAGGGCTCGGGGTTACAGGTGGGCCAGGCGAGGAGAAAGTAAAAATAAGTTGCAAGGGGAAGGACTGAGTCCCCGGGTCGCCGTCTCCTGCTCCGGCATGCGGCTCCTGTCAGCGCGTCCACCGGAGGAGGGCGACTGCCTCTGGATCCTATCGTTGATCTCCCTGGGGGCCGGTGCAGCCAGGCGTGATGATGGCGTTTGGTCGCGGCATCCGTGCCCATCGGGGAAGATGGCTGCCCCTGTTACCCTGCTGACGGCCCGTGGGACGCGGATGTCCCGTCCCTGTCGCCGGATTCGCGGGGCGCGAGGACGGGCGGGGCTTCCTCCTGCGCAGGGCGGCGCAGGTCATGAGTGCCCTATAGCGAATCGGGGTGAACTGCGCCATTGTAGCCTACGCTGTGCCGTCGCGCTTGGATAGCTGTGATAGGTCACGTCGGGGGCGCGGGCGCCTTTCTGCATGCCAGAGCCGCGGCGCATTTATGGCGAGATCGGTAGGGGGCCCACGAGATCCGCACTCCTGCCCTCCAGTTTGCGCCCGAGGCAGATACTCGCCTGGTGGGCCCGGGTGAGTCCGACCCCCTACGCCCCGGGTCGGGCGAGGCGGAGCCTTGTGGCGAGGGGTCGGGAGTGTCTGACCCCGAGACACTAGGTCGGGCGAGGCGGAGTCCGGCCGTCGAGGGGTTGGGAGCGTCCGACCCCGAGGCACTTGGTCGGGCGAGGCGGAGCGGGGCGCTCCTCTCCCATGTTGGGCCGACGGCTGCCGCCTTTGCTGCAGGTGGGCCCGTGCCTTCATAATCGTTGTTCTGACGGTTATTAGGAGGTCGTTAATATTTCCCCCTGACAGTAGCCCCCGAGCCTGTGGTGGAGCGGGGACGCTCCTCCGGAGGCTGTCATCGTTCGTCGGGAATCTCTGCTCGTCGTGCAAGCTACAGTTAATGAGGGACGGGAAGCGTTGTTTGTTCGGCTTGGCCGAGGACGTTGACTAGACGGAGAGCCCTGTGGATGTCTTGGCGCTAGAAGATTCTTGTTGTTCCGTAGGACGCCTTCCGTCCAGAGACTTCAGGTCATGACCACCCGTGTGGCCATTGGTTGCGAAGCCAGCCCCCGAGCTCCTGTGCGTTGTAGGAGACCGGTCGGGAGGACAGATCGACTTTTGAACGTTACCCCTCAAGCGTCCGTTCCCTGGGACGGAGGGGGTGAGCCGTGCCATGCTATCCTCACTGAACGAACTGTGGTGCTCGTTGAGCTGCAAACGGGTCGATTCGAGTGGGGTCCCGGTCCCCGTTCGGGGGGGGGGGGGGGGGGGTCCGGCTCGGGCCAAGCTGGTGGCGTCCCCCAGATTCCTTCCGGCCAGTTCATATAGTTCCCGAGTCCGTTTGACCGGACCCGGTGGCTCGTTGCCTTTCTTCGGGGAAAAACCATGAACAATGATGCCGGTCCAGACTCGAATTTGAGGTCGGGACGCCCTAGGCTGTCGTGCGCCCGGGTGATGGCCGCTAGCGGACCCGTCCCTTCTCACCCCTCGCTCGGGGTCATCCTGGGGCGGCTGTCGAACCCACGGTGGGCCAGCCTTCGAACCCCTGGATCGTAACGGGCCGATGGGGCGTTTTCAGCCCCGTATCCCTTTTTACCTTTCTGTTGAGCCTCGGGCCGGGTGCGGAGGAGGTCATGCGCGCGTACTTCCTGGGAGGCGAAGTGGTGGTAGGTGTCGACCCGCGAAACAAGGGAGGAGTGGATGTTTCCTGCAGGGTCGTGCGCACGACTTCCAAGAAAGGGGCGGGCGTGATGGGGCGTACCTGGCGCCGCATTCATTGCGATGGGAGCGTCTGTTCCGCTTCCCACGCGTCCTTCTATAAGACAGGGAGCCCGCTTCGCGGTTCCGCCCGCAATCTTTCCCCAAGTCCTTTCACCTCCTCGCGCGCCATTAGCTTTCTTGCGCGTCGTTTGTCTTCCTCCGCCCAGCACTCCAACCTCCCCGCCTTCCGCCGTCAAGCCTTTCTCCCCTCTGCAATGGGATCCTGGGAGCGCAGCAGCTTTGGCGCCTCGCGCGCCGACGGCCTCACGCGGAAGGGCCTCCTCTGCGAGAGGACCGAAAGGGGCAAATGGCGGTTCCCCGGAGCGGAGGAGGTGCCGAGTCCGCCCGCTGGCTACGTCGTGTCGTTCGCCCACTTCCACGAGAGGGGGTTCGCGACCCCGCCGAGCCCTTTCTTCCGCGGGTTGCTGCATTACTACGGGCTCGAGCTGCAGCACCTCAATCCCAACGGGATCCAACACATCGCGGCATTCGTCGCGCTGTGCGAGGGGTTCCTTGGCATCGAGCCCAACTTCTCGCTGTGGAAGTACTTCTTCACGGTCAGTCTGTACCAGAAGACCGAGAGGAGAGGGAGCCAGCAGCGGGCGACCCCGGTGTCGATTGGGTGCGCCGGAATCCACCTCCGCCATACCCGCGCTAAGGAGTACATGGCGATGAAGACCGCGGCGTCCCACAAGGGGTGGCATCAGCAGTGGTTCTACGTGAAGAACTACTCTGACTCCCCCTTACCGGAGTTTACCGGCCGCGTCATCGAAGCGGCGCCGGAGCTGTGGTCGTATGGCCCGGTGGAGAAGGAGAAGAAGCGGATCTCCGGCTTGCTTCAGGCCATCGAGTACCTGAAGGGAAAGGGGCTGACCGGGGCCGGAGTTATCGGGGCGTACCATGCTCGGAGGGTGGCGCCGCTGATGCTCCGGGTCCGCTCGCTCGCCGAGATGACCCCCGGCGCGCCGACCGAGGGCACCGTCCTTGCGCATTGCCTTCGCCGCAGCCGCCGGGGTGGGCATCCTCGCCTCGGTGGTCGCGACAAAGGCCGCGGCGGCGGCGGGAACGGGAATGCCCATTCCGGCAGCCGCGACGGGAACGGTGGCAGTGGCGGATGGATCGGGGCGCACGTCGGCGCCGACAACGGCCGCGGCGACCTCGACAAGGACCGTCGACGAGGCCAGCGGCATCCGAGGCAGCGCTGCCTGCCCCGGCGGTGGCGTCGGGGACGGCGGCGCCGGGGGCGGCCGGAGCGGCCTCTACCCTTGTCTCGGTCAGTCCCGTTCCTAAGGCGTGGAGTGGGACTCCCCTGCGCTGGACGTCCCACCACGACCCGCAGAGGCTCCTCTTCACGCTGGATGATGTCGAGGAGTGGGGGAAGTGGCAGGCAGTGCAGGGCGGACTTGCAAACATCCGTGCCGCCCTGTCCTCGGCGATGGGGGAGCTGGACGCCATCGTCGTTCCTGTTGGTCGGGTATGGCGTTCTCCCTGGCGGTTATTTTCCTCCCGTCGCTCTGTTACTGAGTATGAATTGTCTTGCGGGCCCTCCAGGAGTGCAGCCGGGGGAAGTCCGATTTCCTCCGGCTTGAGCGGGGGCTCTGGGAGCGCTTCTCTGCGGAGAGGCAGCGGACCGGGGAGCTGACCGCGTAGGTTGCCACCACCCAGCAAGTCATCAACGACCTGCGAAGGTGCGAGCAGGCGGCGCAGGACAAGTTCCAGGCTGTCGTCGAGAAGGCTCGCCTCGATCGCGAGGAGTTCCAAGCCGCTTTGATGCCGTGGAGCTCGTACGGCTGAAGGGGGAGCATGAAGCCCTTCAAAAAACCGCCGAGCGCATCCGGCACGAGCGGCAGAAGGCGTGGCAGGACCAGGACTTCGAGGCGGCCCGAAAAGTCGAGGCCGAGAAGATGGCGGCCGAGCTCGGGGCGGAGGTCAGTCAGCTCCATGCGCGAGTGCAGGGGCTTCAGACCGCCATGGCCTAGGGGCTCGACCGGGAGCGTAAGCTGAAGGCTCGGTCCGAGGGTAAGGCTCTTCTTGTTTCTCTACCTTTGTGGTGTTGTGATGGTTTCTGATTTGGCGGGTTTTTCTGGACGGGCCTTGCAGACGAACTCGCCCGGCTGAGGGAGGTCCTCGACGCGAAGCGCGTCGAGCACGACAACTTGCGGGACGCGGTCCGTGCTGTCTGCGACGGCCTCGGGGTGGTCCAGGAGGAAGGGACGAGCTCACTGGCGGTTCGTGCCCTTGGGGTGTACCGGCGGGCCCGCGAGATCGCTCGGGAGGCGCTTCACGTCGGCGTGAGGCGGGCTTTCGGCGTCTTTGGCTCCCACTACTCCGGCATTAACTTCGTCGAGATGAGCGGGGGATACGCCGCCGGCTACTTGGAGGCCGAACTGGACGACATTGATGCGTTGGTGCTCAACCCAGCGGAGGCCTTGGCGAAGCTTCTGGAAGATGAGGCCGTCCCGCCGGAGGACCCGGGGACGGGTTAGCTGCATCGGGCTTAGACGCCCCAACATGCAAATACGTTAGTTAACTTTGAACTTGTTTTTGCAATGGCCGTAGGGGCCTTTTCTGTAACTTGTCGAAAGACGCTTTTGACCCTCTTCCTTGTTTTTTGGGTTTGGAAAGTTTAGAGTACGGGTCGGACACGTCAGTAAGCGTTGATGAGCGAGGGTACCGTAGACGCTGGGGCGTAGGTTTTTTCGCAGTCCGATCAGTCTTGCCTGGGCGTCGTTTGCGCACTCTCTCCTTTTCACGCCCAAACGTTTAGGAAGGGGGTCGGCTCAGAGAAAAGGTGTTTTGAGAAGACCTCGAGTGGCTTGGGCCAGAGCCCCCTGATAGCCCCCGAGGGATATGCGACCCTGAGGCAGGGCCAGGGTCGGATATCCCTGAGCTCGGGACGAGACTCAAACGAGGTCGACTCAAAATTGCCTTTTTCCGAGGACTAGAAAGTTATAGAAATATGTATGGACAAACTTGGAAACAAAAGTTAAGGGTAGAAGCGTCTTAGCTGTTCTATGTTCCAAGCGTTGCCGAAGATCTGCCCATCAGGGGTTGCCAGCTTGTACGTGCCTGGCCGTAGCACTTGCGCGACGATGAAGGGACCTTCCCATGGAGGGGTCAGCTTGTGCCGACCCCTGTTGTCCTGGGTGAGGCGAAGCACCAGGTCACCGACGTTGAAGGCTCGGCCTTGCACCTTGCGACTGTGGTATCGTCGTAAGTCCTGCTGGTACTTGGCCGAGTGCAGCAGGGCCACATCGCGCGCTTCATCGAGCTGGTCTTGCGCATCTTCGAGTGATGCCTGGTTCCCTTGTTCGTCATACGCCTTGACTCTCGGCGATCCGTACTCCAGGTCGGTGGGGAGGATTGCCTCGGACCCGTAGACCATGAAGAACGGGGTGAAGCCAGTCGCCCTACTGGGGGTCGTCCTTAGACTCCATAGGACCGCGGGGAGCTCCGTGACCCACCAGCCGCTGAACTTTTTGAGGCAGTCGAAGATCCGTGGCTTGAGACCCTGGAGTATCATGCCGTTGGCTTGTTCAACCTGTCCATTCGTGCAGGGGTGCACCACGGCCGACCAGTCCACTCGGATGTGGTGGTCATCGCAGAACCGGAGGATTTTCTTCCCGGTGAACTGCGTGCCGTTGTCCGTGATGATGGAGTTGGGGATTCCGAAGCGATGGATCATGTCGGTGAAGAAACGTACCTCCTGCTCGGACTTGATCTGCGCGACCAGTCGTGCCTCTATCCACTTGGAGAACTTGTCGACGGCGACAAGCAAGTGGGTGAAGCTCCCGGGCGCTTTCTTGAAGGGCCGACGAGGTCCAGTCCCCAGACCGCTAACGGCCACATAATGGGGATGGTCTGGAGCGCCTGTGCGGGCAGATGAGTTTGGCGCGCGAAGAATTAGCACCCTTCGCAGGTGCGGACCACGTGGGTGGCGTCGGCGACCGCCGTCGGCCAGTAGAAGCCCTGCCGGAAGGCATTTCCAACGAGGGTTCTTGGTGCGGCATGGTGGCCGCAGGCTCCGGCGTGGATGTCCTGAATCAACGCCTTTCCCTGTTCGATTGGGATGCAGCGCTCGAGGATGCCGGTGTGGCTCCGCTTGTAGAGCTCCTGGTCAATGATGACGAAGGATCAGGCGCGGCGCGGAATCCTACGTGCCTCCGTCTTGTTCACCGGGAGCGTCTCGCGGATGAGATAGTCGAGGTACGGGGCTCTCCAGTCAGGCGGGGGGTTGGCCCCGCTGCCGGGTCCGCATCGATCTCCATAACCTCGGGGTCGGAGGGGTCGGCCTCTGAGTCCGGGATAGGTGGAGCATTGCCGACCTCGCCCGGGTCTGCGCCCAAGTCCGGGACAGGTGGCGCGTTGCCGTGCTCTCCCGGGTCGATGCTCGAGTCCGGGGCAGGTGGCGCGTCGCCGACCCTTCCCGGTTCCAGGTAGCGGATCGAGGGCTTGAACTGGTCTCTAACGAAGACGCCGTCGGGTACGGGCTTTCGGCCGGATGCCGCCTTCGCTAGTTCGTCAGCCGCCTCATTGAAACGCCTAGCGACGTGGTTGAGCTCTAGTCCGTCGAACTTGTCTTCGAGATTGCGGACTTCGTTGTAGTAGGCTGCCATCTTTGGGTCGTGGCAGCTCCACTCCTTCATGACTTGTTCAACGACTAGCTGGGAGTCGCCTCGGACGTCCAGCCGTCGGATGCCCAGCTCAATGGTGATGCGAAGCCCGTTGAGGAGGGCCTCGTACTCGGCGACATTATTAGATGCAGGAAAATGGAGGCAGATCATGTACCTCATGCGCACGCCGAGAGGAGAGATGAAGACCAGATCCGCTCCGGCGCGTGCCTTCATCAAGGACCCGTTGAAGTGCATCGTCCAGTACTCCTGCTTCTCCGGCGCCATTGGCGTGTGGATCTCCGTCCACTCTGCTACGAAATCGGCGAGTACCTGGGATTTGATGGCGGTGCGGGGGGCATAGGTGATGCCTTGGTCCATGAGCTCGAGCGCCCACTTCGTGATCCGTCCCGTGGCATCTTGGTTCCGGATCACTTCGCCGAGGGGGAACGACGAAACGACCGTCACCGGGTGGGAGGTGAAGTAGTGGCGCAGCTTCCTCTTCGTGATGAGGACGGCGTAGATGAGCTTCTGGATCTGCGGGTAGCGCGCCTTGGACTCGGAGTAAACCGGGCGCTGCACCTTGAGGGTGTGTCCCTCCTCCTCTCACTCCACCACCAGAGCTGCGCTGACTACCTGGGTGGTCGCCGTGATGTAGAGCAGGAGGGGCTCACCGTCGGTCGGCGGGACCAGGACCGGGGCTTTCGTTAGGAGGTCCTTGAGCCGGTCAAGCGCCTCCTGGGCCTCGGCGGTCCACTCGAAGCGGTCGGTCTTCTTCAGAAGTTGGTAGAGAGGGATCCCCTGTTCGCCGAGGCGCGAGATGAAGCGACTCAGGGCCGCCAGGCATCCCGCGACGCGCTGAACTCCCTTTATGTTTTGAATCGGCCCCATGTCGTTGATGGCCGCTATCTTCTCTGGATTGGCTTCGATGCCGCATACGGAGACGATTAAACCCAGCAGCATGCCCCTCGGAACCCTGAAAATGCACTTTTCAGGATTGAGCTTGATGCGCTTGTCTCTCAGCCTTTCGAAGGCTAGTTCGAGGTCGGGGATGAGTTGGTCACCCTTCTTGGATTTGACTACGATGTCGTCGACATAAGCCTCAACGGTCCGCCCGATGAGGTCCCCGAGACACTTAAGCATGCATCGCTGGAAGGTAGCCCCTGCGTTTTTGAGGCCGAACGGCATCTTAACGTAGCAATAGGGGCCGAAGGGGGTGATGAAAGAGGTCGCGAGCTGATCGGACTCTTTCATCGCGATTTGATGGTAGCCGGAATACGCGTCGAGGAAGCTGAGGGTCTCGCACCCGGCGATCGAGTCGACTATCTGGGCTATGCGCGGCAAAGGAAACGGATCCTTTGGGCACGCCTTGTTGAGACCGGTGTAATCAACACACATCCTCCATTTCCCGTTCTTTTTTCGCACAAGAACAGGGTTAGCCAGCCACTCGGGGTGGTAAACTTCCTTGATGAATCCGGCCACCAAAAGCTTCTGGAGCTCCTCGCCGATGGCCTTGCGCCTCTCCTCGTCGAAGCGGCGCAGACCTTGCTTCACCGGCTTGGAGCCGGCCTTGATATTCAAGGAGTGCTCGGCGACTTCCCTCGGAATGCCGGGCATGTCCGAGGGTTTCCACGCAAAGACGTCGCTGTTCGCGCGGAGGAAGTCGACGAGCGCGCCTTCCTATTTGGGAGATAGGGTAGCGCCGACCCGTACGGTCCGGCCGTCGGAGCTGCTGGGGTCGAGGGGGACCTCCTTGACGCCTTCGGTGGCCTCGAAGGAGGTGGCAGAGTGCTTGGAGTCGGGTTGACCCTCGGCGCTCTCCGCGAGCTGGACTGCCGGATCCTCCGCGACGGTGATGGCTGAGGCGTATTCGCAGCACTCTACGTCGCACTCGTACGCCTTCTGGAAAGACGTGCTGACGGTGATGACCCCGTTGGGCCCCGACAGTTTGAGCTTGAGGTAGGTGTAGTTGGGGATGGCCATGAACTTGGCGTAGCTCGGCAGCCCCATGATGGCGTGGTAGGTTCCACGGAAGCCCACTACCTCGAAAGTGAGGATCTCCTTCCTGTAGTTGGACGGAGTCCCGAAAATGACGGGCAAGTCGATCTGCCCGAGGGGCATTGCCTGTTTCCCCGGCTCGATGCCGTGGAACGGGAGCGGTCGATCGCCATGGCGTCGAGAGTCTTGGCGTAGAGGATGTTGAGGCTGCTGCCTCTGTCCATGAGCACCTTGGTGAGGCGCGTCGTGCTGACGACGGGATCGACGACGAGCGGGTAGCGTCCTGGCTGCAGGACGCGCCCCGGATGGTCGGACCGGTCGAAGGTGATGGCGGATCCCGACCAGTCGAGGAAGGCCGGTGTCACAGGCTCGGCTGCGTAGACCTCGCGGCGCTCCAGCTTCCGGTGGCGCTTGGAGTCGTAAGCCGCTGGTCCGCCGAAGATCATGAAGCATCCGTCCACCTTGGGGAAGCCGTCTTCCTTCTCTTCGCCGTCCTTCTTCTCCTCGTCGAGCTTCCATCTCCGGTCGCCCTTCACCGGGTTGCCTACAAAATACCTCTTCATGAGGTTGCAGTCTTTGTAGGCGTGCTTTGCGGGGAACTCGTGGTTCGGGCACGGTCCCTCGAGCAGCTTGTCGAAGAAGCCGGGGGTGCCCTCCGGGGGCGGCTGTCCCCGCTTGCGCTCAGCAGCAGCCACGAGGGGAGCCTCGCGCCGTTGCTTGTTCTTCTTCTTCTGTGGACGGTTGGAGGTGCCCTCGTCGGCGTCGTCCTTCTGCTTTGCCTCGCTCTTGGAGTGGTCGAAGATTGCTCCGACGGCCACCTCGCCCGACGCGAAGCTGGTGGCGATGTTGAGGAGCTCCTCCGTGGTACGCGGGCCTCGGCGCCCCAGCTCGTGGACGAAGGGCCGGCAGGAAGTTCCTGCCAAGAAAGCCCCTATGACGTCGGCATCCGCGACGTTGGAGAGCTCGGTGCACTTCCTGGAGAAGCGTCGGATGTAGTCTCGGAGGGACTCATCCGGCGCCTGGCGGCAGCTCCGGAGGTCCCAGGAATTGCCAGGGCGCATGTACGTGCCCTGGAAGTTTCCCACCAATATCTCCTTCAGGTCGTTCCAACCGCGGATCCGACCTGAAGGGATATGCTCCAGCCAGGCTCGCGCCGAGTCGGCCAGAAAGAGTGGGAGGTTGCGGATGATGAACAGGTCATCGTCCGCCCCACCAACCTGACATGCAAGCCGGTAGTCGCTGAGCCATAGCCTGGGGTTCGTCTCCCCGGAGTACTTGGCCACGTTTGTTGGCTGCCTGAAGCGCGGCGGGAACGGCGCGTTCAGGATACGCGCGGAGAAGGCCCGGGGCCCCGCCGGGTCGGGGCTTGGGCTACGGTCTTCTTCGATGTCGTAGCGGCCGCCACGGTGGACATGGTAGCCGCGGTCCACCCCCTCCTCCCTGTCCGCGCGGGAGCGCCTCCGCGCTTCCAGGGTGTCGCGAGCGTCGCGGATGGGACCGATGCGCCGGTGGACGGACTGAGCCCCGCCTCCTGCGGGTGGCGGTGTCCGTCGAGGGGGCGCGGCCTGGTTCGCCCTAGGAGGAGGCTGGTGGACAGACCCCCCCCCCCCCCCGCCCCTCGGGAGGTGCGGTGGGCGCTGTCCTGCTGGCGTTCTGCCCGCGTCACCGGGACGCGGAGCTCTTCGCCTGCTGGACGGTGGCGCACTCGAGCAGGTCGCGCACCTCTCGGCGCGCCTGACGTTCCACGGGCGTCGCCGGCTCGGGGAGTCATCGGAGTAGGGCCGCCGCTGCGGCGATGTTTTGGCTGGCGCGGGCGAAGAGCTGAGGGCGATCTTGGTCTGTGCAGATGCGCTGCTGGACGTCGCGCGCCCGTTGTCGTGCCCCGCCTTCGTTGCGGGGGCGCTCGACCTCCTGGCGGGGCGCCGCGCGCGCCTCTGGCTGTCGTGGTCGCACATCGGGGCCCGGGCAAGAGCTCCAGTCGTAGCCGCGGCGCGCGGTGGGGGAGTCCGCTGCCTCCTTTCGACACCGTCGCCGTTGGATCCCTCGGAGTGCACGTCAGCCATGCAGCACTCGCGCGAGGGGTGGTGGCTCCCGTTGCTCGAGCCGGCGTAGGAGGTCGTTCCCGCCACGCCCGCGAGCTCGTTGCTCGCGGGCGGCACGGTCGTCGACCGCGCCAGGGAACGACCGTAGGTCGCTGCGGCATTGCGCAGCCCGAAGAGCCGCCCCTCCGAAGGAGACCCCTCGGCGCGGGCCCGGTCGCTCGCCACCACCCCGGCGGCGGAGCCAGAAATGATGAGGCGAGCGGGCAAGATGAGGAGAGGGATCAACTTGATCCCCTCCCCGGTGGCGAGGAAGTACAGACTCCCGAAGCGGACCAGGGAGCACGGAGCGAAGCTGGCGTCGTGGTTGGCCATCTGAAGCTGGTGATGTACGCGCAAAGGTCCCCTACCTGGCGTGCCAACTGTCGTCGTCAAGATTAGCAGATCGAGACTAAGACTAGTAAATTTCTTTTATACGCGTAAGGCTTCAGATGGTTGCATGGGAGACATAGGATTTAGACTGGTTCGGGCAAGGAGAAGCCCTACGTCCAGTATGAGTAGTTGCTCGTGTTGCCCACGCGAGGTCTGTAGTAGGGGTTACAGGAGGGCGAGAGAGGGAGCTGGTCCCAAGTCTCTTGGGTGTGCCCTGAAGCTCTAATGGTGAGAGTGTATTCTTCTCGCCGGAGAAGAAGGAGTCCGTGCGGGAGAGAGAGGGAGTGTGCGAGAGGGAGTGTGCTTGACGAGGAGGGCCCCCGGTCCTCCTTTTATAACGCAAGGAGGGCTCGGGGTTACAGGTGAGCCAGGCGAGGAGAAAGTAAAAATAAGTTGCAAGGGGAAGGACTGAGTCCCCGGGTCGCCGTCTCCCGCTCCGGCATGCGGCTCCTGTCAGCGCGTCCACCAGAGGAGGGCGGCTGCCTCTGGATCCTGTCGTCGATCTCCCTGGGGGCCGGTGCAACCAGGCGTGATGATGGCGTTTGGTCGCGGCATCCGTGCCCATCGGGAAAGATGGCTGCCCCTATTACCCTGCTAACGACCCGTGGGACGCGGACGTCCCGTCCCTGTCGCCGGATTCGCGGGGCGCGAGGACGGGCGGGGCTTCCTCCTGCGCCAGGCGGCGCAGGTCATGAGTGCCCTATAGCGAATCGGGGAGAACTGCGCCACTGTAGCCTGCGCTGTGCGGTCGCGCTTGGATAGCTGTGACGGGTCACGTCGGGGGCGCGGGCGCCTTTCTGCGTGCCAGAGCCGCGGCGCATTTATGGCGAGATCGGTAGGGGGCCCACGAGATCCGCACTCCTGCCCTCCAGTCTGCGCCCGAGGCAAATACTCGCCTGGTGGGCCCGGGTGAGTCCGAACCCCTACGCCCCGGGTCGGGCGAGGCAGAGCCTTGTGGCGAGGGGTCGGGAGCGTCGGACCCCGAGACACTAGGTCGGGCGAGGTGGAGTCCGGCCGTCGAGGGGTCGGGAGCGTCCGACCCCGAGGCACTTGGTCGAGCGAGGCAGAGCGGGGCGCTCCTCTCCCATGTTGGGCCGACGGCTGCCGCCTTTGCTGCAGGTGGGCCCGTGCCTTCATAATCGTTGTTCTGACGGTTATTAGGAGGTCATTAATATTTCCCCCTGATATGAATATACTGCCGGTTCAGTCTCTCGGAGGTGCTGATAGGGGTAGGGTTGCGTAAGTGTATTCATAAGTTCATAAGGATGAGTATGCGTGCGTTTGTGAACACCTGTGTGTGTTCGCAAGAAAAAGAATAAATGTTTCCTAGACTGTATATTTGTCGATTCTACAGATGTCATAGATCTAAGGGTGAATGTTTCAACAAGGATCGAATCCAACGGTCGTAACTTCAGATATGACGCAGCTTAATGCGGATGCTCCAATAGAGTCAATTTTTACAGGAAAGGAGGATAACAGACAACTAATTTTTCTTGATGCTTTTCTAACAAGGACTCACTTATTGCCTCCTTTCCTTGTGCATTCCTACGACAGCAGTCTGCATGGGACTGGGCGCAGTCCAGTCAGCCCTTTACAGCTCCCCCATGGAACTCACATGGGGGACACAATCTTTTCACAGTCACTCGCTGCCATCTCCAAGGATCACGACCACCTCCAAACAGCCCAGGCAGCGCCGAGCTGGGTCCATCGTCAGCTCGTGATCGGGCCCCTGATGATTCCTGTCAGATTTAATGAAGAAAATCCAGATCCTTCACCGCAATATGAGTGAGGAGAAGACCCCGGAAAAGCCTTCTGGTCAAGTCACAAATCAGCACCACCCCATGAAAGTGAGAGCTTTCTTCCATGGCATGCATACCTGTGGAGCTGGGGGGTGTACGCATGCATGCCAGGTCTCTCTTTTCTTACCCTCTCAAATGGATTAGCTACTTCTGTCAAGCAAGCAAATGGATGGGTTATCACTGTCCAAGTTGCTGTTGCGCGTTTCATGAGTTGCAGGAAACCGAATGGAGCCATACACTGAACTGGAGCTATTTATAGCTTGACAGCTATTAGTCAGGAGCAATTTGTATGATTGGAATTGTTTCAGAGCTATGCATGGCCAGTGTTGTTGGATCCGTGCTGGTGCCCAACTGTTGATATTAACCTGTGCCCTAGCTCTACGGTTACGCAGTGGGTTATCTGAACCAAGATTTATCAGGTTCCCTGCATTGACAGGATCATCTAGGGCCTTATCTTTGCTGCTTGGAGTCACCTCAGCTAGCTCCAATTGTGGGTGTCAGGGTCACCAACTTGGGATTTGTTGAACTAGAGCTCAGATAATGTTCCAGGATCAGACATCGATAGCAATTGAGTCTGTCAATTTCGCTGAGTCCATGGTACCATCTCCTTGTTACAAAATTCCTCTTGGCACCTTATGCGTGTTTATCTTAACATCAAGGAAATGATTTTGCATGGGCGTGCAGGCACTAGAGTATCTCTGGTATCATATAGTTGCAGCAACTGCATTTTCTTTCTCTACAAAAGAAACCGATTTTAGGCTGTGAAGCAAAACTAAAGGGATGTGGATAGAAGGAGGGATGATAGATAGAAGGAAGAAGAATAAGAAAGATATAGGATTCCAATGTGTATGGTCTATGAATTACATCATAAAAAAAAAGCAATGTGATAAAGCATCAATATAATAAAATAATAATAAAAAAGAGAATTCGAAATCGTAACTTTCGAAACAACAAATAAAAATTTAAAGAAATAAAAAAGAGCAGCCCGCGTTAATAAAACTGAGAAAATTGACTCGGAAAGAAGTTTTTTGGAAGCTCCATTGCAGGATTTAAACCTGCGGTCACAATTTATACTAGTAGCAACCTAGATGAGGCATGGCATTCAAATCTCAAATGGCATCCTGCAGTAGTGCAATTTGCAGGTCTAGAATAATGAATGTTTGATACCGGCACGAGATTTGACATGTGTCTAAGGGCATCAAAGAGTTTGGATTTGATCTCCCCAACCAGCAGAACAAGTTGGTGCAGGCTTTGAATCTCTCCATAAATGGTACAGTAGATATTCAGATTGCAAGTTGTAGTACTGATTTTCAAATTTAAAATGCAGAGCGTTTTAAAAAAAATTAAAACATAAAAATGCAGAGTAGCATATATATTCGAAAGTTCAGATATCAAAGGGCCGTATATAAGTTTAAGCATTTGGTCTGCAAGATAATTTTATTCAAGGGGGTAAGCAAAATTAAAGTAGTTATTTCGAAGTTGCAGATATATGGAAAATGCAAACGGATTAGCTGAACTATGTGAAAAATGTGATGAACAAAAGAACTCTAAGTTAATTAGCTGAACTATTTGAAAAATAATGAGATGCACAATGTGTATCTTGCATCTCAATTTGCAGATAAAAATTCCAGACGTCGAAATCAATCAATATCTACCACCTGACATACTAGCTACTGTGTGGGGAGCATCATGTATGATTTTTTATATAAAAAAATAAGTTAGGCATACATATTATCTCTGAGAATATATATAATGTTATCTTGTGAGCTCTGATTCAGGTTTGAAGAAGAAACAAAAAATGCCAAGAGGAAGACGGCATTGAAAAAAAGGTGAGCACACAGTACAAGGTAGCCATTCAGATATGCTTGGGCCAAAAGCTGGAGGAGACATCAGTACATCACCCCACCTGCTAGCTTTTAACAAAACAACAAGATCACATAAATTTATAATGTGCATAAACAATGGATCAACAGTGTTCTGATTGGTCTCGCCTTTTTCAACGAAAAATTAGACCCAAGTCACACCAGAAACAAGCTCTGGGTTAATGTTCATAAGCATTTGTAATGACATCATGATTACTTCACTGTGAAACACTCTTATGTACGCACTTATCGTAGAACCGAGAAAGCAGAAGAGAACAGATGTACACATGTGCATTTCCTACTCCTTCTATCGATAAGCGTATAGAACTGAAAGACTCAAGAAATGGAAAGTGACTTTGGAAAGAAACTGGCGGACAACAATGGCTGGCCACCTTTTTCAGCCGTTGTCAAAGATGTGGGTCAGGGTTAGGGGTTCTTGTTTTCAATAAAGAAGATTTTTTAAAAAAAAAATCCTTTCTTGTAAATGCGATAAATCGCTATCAGAAGAAACTTAGTAGGATTGGAAACCTAAAGTTATCAGTAATGATGGATAATGGAATCTTTCTCATTGTGTGATGACATGTGATTTGGAAAGGCCACACAAGGTTGGGTCGGGTGGTGCCAATGGTGCCCAGAAAAGTGGTAGGAAAGGCTCTGAAGGATCTGCAGGCAGAGGGATGAGGTGTGATTGCTGCATCGTTTGGCTCTTTCGCCTGATGATTCAATCATGCATGTATCTCGGGCTTCGCTTTACTGGTACATGTTAATTCTAGGTTGCAAGGCTGCTCATCAGGTTCCTTAATGGCCAAGACACTTGAGCCTCCAGGTTTAGGAAAGGATGGGCTTTGCTCCTTTGCAAGGTTACTTGGAATCTTAGCAAGAACTTTCTTGTGAACGGTGTGCGGTGTTGCTTGAGAGTAGCTCTGTTCCAGTATGAGCTAACTAACTTTGCAGACTAGTCAATGGTTGTTAGTGGTGTACAATCTCTGAAACTGGAAAAGGAAATGTATGTGTATATGGAACTTTAATCTTTCTAGAGATCATAAATGCTGTAGCAATGTTTATTTCCTTTAATAGAAATATAGAAATATCATTGTATTCAAACCAAAGAACTTTATATCTACTTCAGGGTACATGCGTTTGAGTTTTCTTGCCTTCTTGTACTAGAACTGTAGAAGTTTGAAATTGGTGAAGCAAAATACGAAATGAAAAAAAGGGAACACCTGCACTTGTGTGGAAACTAGGGGGCCTTGCATTGTACGATATGGACCATATAATTGGGCTTGTACTACATATGTCACAGGGAGAAGATGAATCAGTTAGGTACCAGCTCTGCTACATTGACCCATCCAGTTGAATGGTTGCTATCATTTCTGATAAAGCGTCTGCATTGCAGTAACGCAACGGAACAGCAGGCCCCAGTAGTATATCTTTAGAATCACTCTTACAGATGATCTGGCTGTAAAAAAGGTTAGGAATCACAAGAAATACATGTGTGCTTTGAGTTTCAAAGACCAACTGGGCTCGATTGTATGGGGCCGCAGCTAGAATTCTTCAGCCTTTGTGCATTTTATCCCCGCTTGGATCGATGGCGGGGCTTTTTCTAATTTTCTTTCTTGGGCTGACAAATGGGCCGGCCAACTGATAATGAGAAAAGCTTGGATCTTTTAGACAAGGAAGCATCAGTAGATAACAATTGGCTAATCTCAAAAAAAGAAGTAGATAACAATTGGCTAAATTTTGTTTGTGCCCTGATGCCCTCTCACTCAAAATTTTCAACAATACAGAAATGACACATGATCCATGTCATTTTGTAGGAAACCGAAAATGCGCGTGAAAGTTTTTCAACCTCACACGAATTTGTTTACACAAAAAATTAAGCACAACTTTCGTACAAAAATTACTAAAATTCCGGTTGGTCACATCCAATTTGTAACTTCCACACTACTGGAAATCGTTTTTTCCCTGTGGGTGCCCAATTTCCCTGAGTGTTTTTCCAGCAATCCACAGGGAAATTCATTTTTTCTTGTCGGTTGTGAAAAAACTCACAAGGAAATAACCGAATACATAGGAAAATTCATAACTTCTTTGTCGGTTGTAAGAAACTCACAGGGAAATTAACGCTCTTCCTATTGGAGAGCATGTTTGCTGTCGATTGACAAGCAGAGCATGGTCAAAAGAGAAAAAAAGACGGCAGTTAAGCAGATACCGTTTGAGTAAACAGTAGGCCGACTCTAGGGAGGCCTGCTGGTTCTGCTGCTCCTTTGCATGGGCGCTAATGAGCTGCACATGACATTTGTCTATTCGATGCTATCAACATAGATGGGCTGGGAAAATCAGCTCAAGAGGTTAGTTTTTTTAATGAACAACACTCGACGAGTGCGTTTCTATTAATATAGCAGAAAAAATATAAAGTTATATCTCCAGGAGGATATAACCAAGCAACAAAAAGAAAAAATACGAAAAACAACACCGACGGGTTGGATTGGGACATCAAAACACGTCAAAATGGACTCGACTCAAACCACTCAGGCCGGTCGGATTGGGACCTCGACGCAAGCCGCACAACGCATCTCCACAAGACAACTCTGCCCGGTCGGATTAGGACATCGATACGAACCTCAAACAACAACTCCACCCCGTCGGACGCGGCATCCACCGACATTCATGCACACCTAATCGCCGAAACCTGCAGCGTGACCTTGCGTCGATAGGAAACCAACGGAAGCAGACTACACTACACCGAGAAGACCACCGCCATCCAAGACTCTTCGCTGTAGTACCGCTGCATCACCACACTCCACCTGATAGAATGAGACCACCGAATCCAGACCTCTCGCAGGCTGCCTCGCAGTCGCCACCACAATAACACAACGCGCAGGGACCTCGCCACCTCCGACGTTGGACTCCACCTCGCTCTCGTCGCCTCGAAGAAACACCGCACGCGGGAGCCTTGCCACACCCGCCACAGAACTCCATGTCACATCTCCGTTTCTAAAATCGTCGTCAGAGTGATGAGTAATGTTGCCCTGCTTCCCCATATCTCCACCAATCAGCCGAGCTGCCGTCACAGGTCGACCTCACCTCCTTGCTTCACCCGCACACAAAACCTCTACCGCCATGCCAGTGAGCCAAAGAAGTCGTTTGCGCCATCTTCCGACGATGTACCGCACCGGATAGCCCAGCCAAGCTGAGAAACCCGCCGCGGTCCGCTGCAAGCCAAGTTGTCCCACGATGCTGATGCCGCAAGTGCCGTCCTCCGACGCAATCCATATTGCACTGACCGTTGCCAAGCAACACCAGCCGCCGCGGTCCGCTGTAAGCAGCCACAACCAGCAACTATGCGACGACCTCCGACCGCTACCAAAACCACAAATGCCTCCACGTGGACTTAGCAACACTCATCCAGCTTGCCGCGCGGCGGACTTGCCGTCACCGACTGTTGCCACCCATGACCGAAGGACCAGGAATGCCAAAGTTGAGATGGTCTCTAGAGACGACGCCTCCAAGGAGAGTACGATGCCAAAGACGCCGCCGTCGCTCGTTCAAGAACAGTTTTCACCCAGAGAACCCCGTGCACCGAGGGCTGTATGTCCAACGTAACGCCCCCAGCGGGGAAAATAACGCCCTAGGATGCCTCCGTCGTATCCACCAGCAAGAACGTCGGCGAGGGCTTACACCCGGAGCACCCAACCCCCACTGCACGCTCACGGCTCGGCACTCCCGAGCCACAGCCACGGCAGTCCAATCGGGACGGCGCCGCCATCGCGCCTCCACACGCTGCGCCGTATACCTCCAACTCCGCTGCGCTCGCCGCACGCCGCCACCAGCCCACCACTGCGCCTGCGAGCCAACAGGCCGCCGAAGTGGCGCACGGCTCCCGCACTCTGGCCTGCTCGCCTCCGCTCCCGCAGCCCACAGGCAGCCGCCGCTTCATCGCAGGCCCTCCTCTTGTGCCTCCACCGGCTTGAACCGCCGGGAACGAGCTCCCACGCGGCCACACCGCCATGGCCGCCGCGTCCAGCACCCCGCCCAGGCGCGCCGCAGGGCCGCCCTGCCATCTCCGCGCCTCTGCTCCCTGACGCATCCGCCGCAGGCCGCGCCTCGTGCCCGCGACCTCCTCCGATCCACTGCCGCCTCGCCGCGCAGATCCGGCCACGGGAGCGCTGGATCTGCCGCCTGGAGCTGCCGCCGCACGGCCAGCGGGGTTCGCCATGGCCGGCCCGCATGTTCCCTATCTCAAAACTGCTGCGCGCGGCTGAATCCGGGCGAGATGCCCTGCCACCGCCATCCTAGAGTCCCGCACGGGCTTCCGGCCGCCCATCGGGCGGCGGCGAGGGAGCGGGAGAAGAGGACGGGGTGGCGGCGGCTCGGTCTTCAGTCGCCGCCCGAGTCGCCCGAGAGTGGACGACGCGGGGCCTTCACTTTCAAGAGGTTAGTTTTTTGGTTGGTTTCGTCAGAATGTTTCTCACACAGAAAAAACACAAAAGTAGTAGTGTGAATACACAAATGGGAACGTTCGACGTCAAGATAAGATCAAAACACTAATTAATGTTCCGGCAGTGTCGTGCACATTTGGCCGTGATGCTCATCGGTCGGTCGTGTTTCTGGTTCGACTTTTTCTTTTTGGCTAAGTTCGATCTGGTTCGACATGATCGCCTGGCTAGTCAGTACGACTTACCCGACGTCCGACGTCCTGCATCAGTTCATAACGCGCCTCCCGTACCATAGCTCTGCTCCCCGAGGTCTAAAGTTTAACCCCGAGAATCTTATCATTTAAAAGTATTAAATAAAAATTATTTATAAAACTTTTTGCGCAGATAAATGCTAATTCGCGAAATAAATTTAATAAACCTAATTAATGCATAATTTGCGACTCTGATACTATAGTACCATCCGCTAATTATAGATTAATATACCTCATTAGATTCGTCTCGCGAATTAGTCTAGAGATTCTGCAATTAATTTTGTAATTATACTTTATTTAATGCTCCTAAATGATAAGATCATCTTTAACGTTGCAGGGCTAAAGTTTAGTTTAGCCCTCGGAACCAAACACCCCCTATTGGACCTACGGATGGAACCCCCTATTGGACCTACGGATGGAAGATAGTTGTGGTAACGAATCATTATCCTAATGCTCTCTTCATAATTTAACAACTTAATCCTTAACATTTGTATAAAATTAGAGATCGTCTGTGTCCATACCGTGGTCCAGCATATATTTACCACCCTAATGGTCCATACCGTGGTCCAGCATGTACTGCATCCGACCCGGCCGATTAATTCCATCATCACAAGTAGCTGGCTTGCTTGCTTACTGGCACGTCCACATCAGTTTCAATAATTAATGCACGCCGAAACGTCCGGTAGCAACTCGTGTTACTCGCAGTAGTACAAGTCGTCGTGTCCCTCGCCACGCCCCGGCCTATTCGGTGAGTGATCAGATCCATCAACCTTCTTTGATTTGTCCTATGTTGATTACTACCTGCACATGTACAATTATGAAGCTTGCTGAATTCTGATTGTGGATGAGCAGGCAAATTGTTTAGGTTGATTTTTATTAAAAGGGAAATTTATTGATTGAACTTCACGTCAAGATGGAAAAAATTCCTGATCTCTTCCTAAGGGATATACAGCCATACACAAAATAGAGAGCAGACACTCCAGTGACTATGTATCCATAGGCCGGCACCTACCAGCAGCTCACGCTAGCATGTGTTCGACGCCGGCTGCATTGTCGCATGGAGGTGGCCACTCGGGAGCTAGAGCCCGTTTGGTATAGCTTCAGCTCCTACCAAAATAGCTTCGGTTGTGTCTTCTCTGGTGAAACGGACTCTCCAGTTGAGGTAAAGCCGTTTTGAAAAAAAAACGTTCGGTAGAACGGCTTCTCCGGTCCTTTCATGAGCGGTGGAAAATGTAAAGTGTCTAATTTACCCTTATTTCTAATTTGATTGTACATGTCACTTTCATAGTTTCCTTTAGTTTATGATTAATCCCATATGAAATAAAAATTAATGTAGCTTAATTAGTCTCTCCCTGGACATTAGCAAACATTTCTTTTTTTTAGGGACATTAGCAAACATTCTAATAATACGCTCACCTCATGCATTGTTTCTGTTTTTTCTTCTTTTTTGCTGCTGTGAGGTGTGAACCCCACCAGTAGGGCAGTAACCATCCTTATCCTTCCCAGTCCCCGACCGAAGTGCTAGCCGCGGTCAATCCATGCGTGCCACCGTCCAAGCTTCGCCAGCTCCAATGTCGCATCACGGCACTGGTCTCGAGCACGCAGAGGAGGAGCAGGAGGTGGGGGACATAGAGCTCGTCGTCGTCCCGCACTGCGTCGAGGTTCCTAGCCTGGCCATCATCCACCACCACCTGCCGCGTCCGCGCCTCCGGGGAACATGCTGGAGCTCGGCCAAGAGGTGAGCGCGGTGGCCCGAGCCGCTTCTGAGAATCCGGCCTGCGCACCTGCGACAGGCTCGCCGGGGCCGGCGGGGCACGCGCCCGCACCCATGCGGCCATGCCTAGCTGCGCGCCGCTGCCCGTGGATCTGCTGATTCTCCCAACCGGAAGGCCCTCCTTCCATCCGCGCGACGCCGGCCGCCGAAGGGGATTAATCTCAGCGCCGCCTGCTACTCGCAGAGGGAGAGACCGAGAGAGCAGCCGACTGCGAGGGGATGTGGTGGCATTTTAGCTGTAAATCTGAAAAGAGTAGCTTGGTATGATCTGATGTTGACTTGCGTATTTGCTTCACTACTTCTCGCCGCTCACGACGTCACAGAGCAATTGGACAGATATGAACAGATCAGCAGGGGAGGCCCCTACTGAACTATATAAAAAGGATATATAGACTGGCTAAAATAAGACCCTAGCTATATATTGAAAGAGGTATGAAAATCAGCAAACCAAGATTCAAGCTCCAATTCCAAGGAGGGCTTGGCTCTTTGCAGTTTTTTCATAAAATTCCCAAAAAGTCACAACGTAACCATGGCATTTCATCTTTAATTTGAAATAGAGGGGGTACTCATTAATGATTATTTCATCTTGCACATGGAATCACGTAAACCTTGCAAGCTCGCCTAAGAAGGCATCTGCGTGCTCCTCCCTGACACAGACCGAGAACACACTACCGGCCCCGTCCTTCCCTTTGCACGGCAGGCTCACCACGCACCACGGCCATCCCTGAATCGACGGCTGCATGTAGCACATTACCCTCTCCGGCGTCCCGCCGCCGAAGTCGGCCTTCTCGAAGCCGACGTTCTGCCACGAGGACAGGTGGAGCGCGTTGTACCGGAGCTCGTCGAGCTGGTTCTCATCCATGGCTCGCTGCGGGTCGTTGTCGTCGTCGTGGCCGTGGCCGTCGTTCTTGGCGAACAGCTGGTCATGCACCCCATCCTTGGCACGCTTGATCATCTCGATCAGGTCGGTGACGTCCGCGTTCGCCACCGTGCCGGCCGTCACCATGACTCGCTGCGTCGCGACGCAGTTGCCGTAGTAGCCATCCTTAGCGTTCACATGCTTACGCACGTTAGCTGCGAAGGTGAGCAGAGCCAGAGAATCCGGGCTGGAGGCGATCGCGCGAGTGCGGCACTGCCATAGCACGGCGGCGACCGCCTCGAACACGGTGCAAGTCCGACGGCGGCCATTGGAGTGCTCGTGGAACTCAGCTCTGATGCGGTCGATCGAGCTCGAGGGGACGGTGATGTCGAGGCAGACGACGCCCAACGGCTTGTAGGTCTCGACGGTGGGCAGAGGGAGGCTGGTGAGCGAATCGTCCCATCTGACCGGAGCAAGCGATGGCGACGGCGACCCGCGCGCGAGTTCGCCGATGGTCTGCAAGAACTGGGCCATCCCGATGCCGTCGGCGACGCCATGGTTCCAGGTCACGCCCACGATGAACCCGCCGCAGGAGAACTCCGTCACCTGCATCAGCAGCAACGGGTCGGCGGGGCCGCAGCTCTCGGCCGGGTAGTAGACGGCGAGCTCCTCCACCAGCGGCGGCGTCCTCGTGTCAGGCGATCGGGCGAAGAATTCGGCGTCCTTCAAGGCACGGTTCGCGGAGGCGGCGACGAATGCCACGCCCTCGCCGCTGCACTGGATGTGGACCTCGTCGCCGCCGGGCCCTGCAGCAATGCGACCGGAGATAGGGTAGTAGGGGGACCAACGCTCGGGACAGCGCTCCCTTTATGGTCTCGGCGGCCTCGCGGATCGGATGCTCGAACACGAGGAACGCCGTGACCGGCACCATGGCGCAAACCCTGTCGAAAGACGAGAGCTTTATGGTGCCGCCGGCTCCGGCTCTGATGGCCTCACCACCACTGACGGTGACCTTGTCACAACAGCCCCCATTGTCCTCTATGTGCGTTTGCGATTTGTCTAGCGTTGATGGCTTGATGCTTTGGTTAATACGCGCGTTGGAGGTGGTGCATCTGGCATGCATCCATCCTGCTCTGTTTATATAGTATATGCGCGCGCGCGCGCGCGCAGAGGGGTCAAGCTGACCTCTTGCTCCGCTTTTCTGAGCCCACGAGTTCCATGCTTCCATGTGCTAGCCAATCAACTTGCCATCCCATAATTATATGGGTATAGCTTGCCGTGCCATCCCATAATTATATGGGTACAACTCGCCAACCAACCACTAAATAAAAAAAATTGACAGAAATGCTTAGAGCCTGATAGCAACTCTAGAGACCCTCTGAATAAGTCTTCATCTTAAATTTGGAGGGTAGAATAAAAAAACCACTCTCCAGCAGATCATCTACTAAATCACATATACATATTTTAGGAGGCTTTTAAATTTCTTCCTCTATCCTGTATCTTGAGTCTTCAGGGAACCCTATCTACTGACATGACAAATGAGTCTCATCTAAAATGAGTCTCACCCTTACCCTTTAGATTAAAAGAAGATAACGAGATTTCGAGACCACGGCTGGAGCTGAGCTAAAAATTAGCCCTCGGAAAATAGAAAAAAATCTTTACTTAAGAAATAGTAGAGGGTATAATTTTAGAGCCGACACGTCCGATCCAATTAAAAAATCAGACAGTCCTCCTAGCAAACCGCTGCAGGGGCAGCGCATGCCCGCACGGCACGAGCGGATGGCGCCACACCTCGATGGCATGGCGGTGGGCTGCGTCGCCGGGGCCCTATGCGGCTGTAGCCTCACCATCATGTGCTCGGCCATTGATGTCGCTATAGCTGTTCAATTTATAGGCTCTCTCAACTTCCGAATTAATTTTTTAGTCTTGTTATATTAAATATTTGAACACTAACTAAAATTTTAAAATATAAATTAATTATAAAATTAATTGCATAAATGGAGACTAATTCGCGAGACGAATCCATCAAATCTAATTAATCCATAATTTGATAATATTGTGTTACAGTAAATATATGCTAATGATGAATAAATTAAATCTAATAGTTTTGTCTTGTTAATAAGTAAAAATTAATTTTTATAGTTAGCTTAGATTTAATCCCCCAATTGCTATTCAAACGTATGATGTGACGTGAATTAAAAATTAATCCCTCTCGTTCCAAACTCTGGCTCCAAGAGTCAGGGATGGACGATGGCACCGGCGCAGGGTCTAGGCGGCAGCGAGAGAACGGCAGCTGCAGCTTGATTTAGGGCTGGGCATTTGGTTTATCGGTTCGGTCGGTCGGTTTTTCCGGTTTTGCATAAAATCGGTTTCCAGAAACGCAAAACAGATCGGTGCTTAGAAAAAGCAAAAACCGACACCGTAAATGTCAGCTGCACCGAACAGCACCGAAATTCACTTCAGGCAGACAGATCCTTGCTCGGCTGCTGCGCGCGCGATGCTCGCCTGCTGCCCCGCGGGTCGCTGCTCGCCCCCGCACCTGCCGCTCGCTGCACGCGTGCCACGGGCCCGCTCGCCCACGGCCGGCCGCTTGACGCACGCCTGCCGCGCCCCCGCGCGTGCAGGCGCTCGCCCGTGACCGCCTGGGCTCGCCTCGCTGCTCGCCTGCCGCAGGCCAGCGCATCCTGCTCGCCAAATCACATAAACGAAGACGAGGGGACGGGCGAGAACACCGTGCCCCGTGCTCCGGGCCTTGGAGCTCGGCGAGCAGTTGGGTCCATGAACAAGGTTCTCTGCGTCATTGAGGAGTTCGGCAGCATCGTCAGCGACATCCAGGACGAGGAGCCGGGCGGCGAGCCGCTGCTCAAGCCACGGCAGTGCAGGCGCAGGCGCCGCCGGAGCCGCGGCGGGGGCGGGGGCGGGGGAAACAGAGCGAGAAAGAGAAGGGTGCGTTGGCACAGCCGCACAGGTGGTCGCCGGCGTCTATGTGGCTGGAAGTTAATTAGCAGCACCGTGCGGAGCAGTGATGGAAATAGAAGGCTAAGGGGTGAGAAGGAAGATGAATAGAGGAAGATGACCACAAGATACTTATTGACGATTCGGAGCTAATGGCTGTGCCGCTTGGATTCAGGGAAGGCCGTGCGATTTGTTTTGCTCTTGCTCGTGGAACTAGTGAAATTTGTACACCTAAGGGCATGGCAAATATGCCATTTTGACATATCTGCTAGCTAAAACTACCGGAATATGATTACATTGGTATGAAAGAGATTAAAATTTATGAACAATGTTATTTACAAGATATGAAGGCAAATCAGGGATAAAAGTTTAAGCCAGTGGCATATAGAAAATTTGCCCTACTAGAGCTTCGGAAGTTTGGTGGTTCGGTTCGGTAGAACCTCGAAACCGACCACCAAATTTGAAAAAAAACCGACACCGAACCGGAAAAAAAAACCGACATCGCGCGGTTGGTTCGGTGATCGGTGTTTAGGGAAAAATATCCAGCCCTAAGCTTGATTGTATCACCGCACGCAAGGGACCCTCATGTTTTAATGCGCACTTGACCAGTCGGCGTTGATTTGCGCGCGCGTAAAGACAACACCTGGTCAGAAAAGGACCAGTCACGGGTCTGTCGCGGGACTTCTCATTCGTCGGTGGCATCATACCCGTCGGACTCCGGCGACTGTCACGGGAGTAAAAAGGTATGCAACATGCATGCATGCATGCTAGGCCCAGGTGCATGGAAGATCTCATCACTGAATAGGCCGTCGAGGCTTGTTGTCGACCGGCGAGCGCTGTATGAGGCAGCGCGAGGCATCGATATGCTGGTGCGGCCGTGCCAGGACGTCGCGTGGTGGCGCTGGACCTCCTCTGGAAGCCTAATACGGTTAGTCACCTAAATTCAATTCGGACTAAAATTTAGTTCTAGGTGATTCCAAACGGGGGTTTAATTTGACCAGCCGTCGCAAAAGAAGTCGTGGAGGCCGTGTCTGCTTCAACTTCGGCCGTCATGCGGCCGGGCACGGCAACGGGTAACCTCGTCGGCTTCGAACGCCATGCATCTTCCTCGCTTGTCCCGGTGTCCGTCGTCCCCGCGCACGGCACCCCGCAGAACAAAGAAGCCGTCGTCAACCTCAGGCCGCGCGCGCGCCCGGCGTCGTCGTCGACTTCCACCGCCACACGGCCTGCCGGAGAAGAAAACCCGAAGCCCAAAAAAGGGAAGCCCAGCACAGAACAAAAAGGAACATTCAGCCCAACAATAACCAGCCCGCAACCACAGGACAAAATTCAACTGAGTGAGATGGAAAACAAAAGGAATAGCCCAACAAGAAACACGTAGAATGGGCCGATAAGCCTTAGCAAAGCTGCCTCCCCCATATATTTGGACAATAAGCTGAACCGAAGAAAAGAACTAAACTTATTATTTTTTAAAAAAACTCGCGCGTAATTTGTTGCAACTTTTATTTATGGTATACACGCAAACCACCATGCGTACAAACACACATACCTCTCACATGCAAACCACCATTGATATCCTTTTGCACGCATATTCTAGATCATAGGTCGTAGATACTCATGTCCTTAATTAGCGAGATCGATGAAACCATCCAAGGCTCCGATCCTTAGGAAATAAGCACCTCTGGTAGCCTTATAACCCCACATGTAAGAGGCAGCAGTATGTTTTATTTTTTGGATACAGTCCATGTCTGACATCATGTCAAACTTACTATCCGTTTGGCTGGGCTTCAGCCGGCTTCGGCTCCATCTGATGCATGTACTGCAGAGCATATATTGTTCACTGAAATCTATTTTCTCTCTCCTTTCCCCTCCCCCACAAAATCACAAGGAGCCGGTGGAGCCTCAATTTGTGGCTCCTCCGGCGCTACAGTGGTGGAGCCGGAGCCGGCTGAAGACCAGCCAAACGGGCTCTTAGATAGGTAGGCACTGAAATGAGTGGCCTTACCATCAAACAAATATTAGCTCCATGGAAGCTAGCTCAGTACAATAGTTGGTCTTTTGACTTTTGGATATATACCTTGTCTTTCAGGGGGGAAATGCATGGAGGCCCATTGAAGGAGAAGAACTTATTACTCGCTCCATCTTGAATCTCCGGTGACGATGGGAGATCGAGAGCTTGCTCACACTGCCCGGCCTGTCCGAGCGGTTCCCTGGTTGAAATCGACACGCTACCAACCTCAGCTAGGTGCTCTAACTCGATGATGTTCTCCGGCAACAGAAACATAATTAAAACGTGATTGCGTGCATTGCTAGCTCGACCAAATCAGAGGTTTTTATCATGGCATGCATGCCCGTTGATACAATTTCTTGGAAGATTAGCTGGGATCTTAGCTTGACCCCTCACCATGCATGCAAGCAAGCAAGCAAGTCAGCAAAACTCAGCATGTGAGTCTGCGAGCGACACAATTTTTTTTTGAACGAACAGTGCGAGTTTCTATTGATAGCAGAAAATACAAAACTGCGGTCTTGGAAGGCCATAGGCAAGAAAAAAAAGAAAAAGCAAAAAAGACTCGCCGGTTGGATTGAGACATCAACGCGGCTAACCACTCAAACTTGAAAACGCTACACCCAACCGGTTGGATTGGGACATAACACGACCGCACCACTCCACTCGACAACAACAGCTAAAAATAAACCCAATCGTGGCATCCAGCGATATTCCACTCTCGTGTAGACCTCCAGCCATGATCTCTTTGGAGCTCATTCTTTCCAAAACAAAACAATGCAATAAAAAGGTAGGTGACGTGCAGAAATTTGGGAGGAGTTAACTGAGGTCGTCAACCTATTGCAAAATGAGTCCACGACACTGACACACAACTTCTTTCTTGTCGGATGATTCAATTCGAAGTTGACAGGCGGAAATGCAAGCAAGACAGTTGTGAGAAACATTACAATGTAGTAGAACCTACTCAAGAAAATACTAGTATTATTGTGAATTACATTACAATACAGCACCGTGCATATAAGAGTTTAGATAACAAAATTTAAAACGCCAAGTAGATTTAATTTATAGTGGACTGGGTCTCTTAACTATATTTGAACCAACTAATCTTTTTTTGTTATCAGAACTGTACCGCAAATATATATTTTGCACAATTATTTTCTGATAGCTGGTGATGCAAATTTTCCACAATAAATTCGAGCGCAGTATTATGAGACTACTTGCGCACGGCTCCTATATAACTTGTATATATATGCTTGTTTTCATCAGAATCTCCCATTTTATCACACACAGTTGAATGGCGCCATTTTGTTGTGTCAAGTCACTGCACCTAGCAAACCTTGCAAAAAAAAAAAGCCTTTAGCTTTACATTGGGTCGAAGAAGCAGCTAGCTGTTGCAGGATGCGCACTGGGAAAAAGGAGACGAGGAAAAGTTGGGATTGGATCGCACTACTAGGCATTCATCAACCAGTCCAATATGTACCATGAGTATAAGTGAGTGGATCACCACACACACACACATTCACACCAAAATGCTACTGCTACTGCTACTGCAGAACACAAGTGCCATGGATCGGAGACAGGAAGGCATTCACATGGCGCTTCTCGTGTTCCCGGCCGGCAATAATGTCACACAGCTATCTCCCATCCTTCAGATTCTTTCTCCGGCTAGCTTGGGGCTTTACAGGCTGAGACTGAGAGGAATTTCACCGGGAGCCTGATCAGGTTCCAGTTCAGGCTCCTCCGATCTATCGATCAGAATCCGATGATCTCGTCCGGCACCGTCATGAACCTCGCCCGTTTCTGAAAGCACACAAAGATCATCAAAAAGGAGAGGAACTTGTTAGTTCAGACTTCAGAACAAAAGATTCTCTTGCCTAACCAGTCAGCTATCAGTAGTGACGGTTAACCTTGCTTTATATCCGAGAACTTTTGTAAAAGGAAAAGCGAAAAAGGTCTTTGCTTTGTTAGTTTTGCGGTGTTCGGGCAGCTAGCTTTTAACAGAGTACACTGTGAGCGGCTGCAGCAGGTTCCGGCCGGTGGCGTTGCTTCAAGTGAAAGCTAGAGCAGAAGTTATTTCTCGGTCGGTGGCGAGCGAGGTGGTCTCTTTCCCGCCGAAAGAGGAACGCACGACCCCAGTTTCCCACGGATGATTGTCCGGCCTGCCCGGCTGCGAGTACCGGCCGGCTGACGATCGAATGGTAACCGGCGGCACCACCGCCGGGCCGGCCTAACCGACGATGGCAGGATGGCACCACCGTCGTGTTATCTTTCGGAAAATGGCAATCTTTCCGGCTCCGCTCCGCCTTATCGAAAAAGTGTAAGAGGATCTGCCGGAGCTGTTCTATCGTATAATAATATTTATAACAATGTTTTAATGTGAACGGAGCATACTCCCTTCAGAGAGCGCAACTGAATTGGCATCCGACCCCGCAATGGATTGGACTTGGACAGCGCCCCATCAGGCGCCCGCGCGCCTAACTCGCAGAAGACGGCCACCCCATGCTACCTGTCCCGTTCATCACATGCACATGGCCACACCGAATCATCCATCGCCCCAACCGTTCCTGCTACCGCGCGCGCGCGCCGCACGCCTCTCTTTTCTGTCTCCCCCATCTCCTTCTCCTAGCTGCGTTGTTTTCCCGGCCAGTGTGCGCGCACGCCGCCGCCGCCGGCCACCTCGCAACGACCTGACGGAGTAACTAACGAAGACGACGAGGACCTCGGTACGGTAGCAGCAACCGACGGCGTGAACTGGGAGGAAGCAGAACTGTACCGTCGACTGTGCTACTCCCACGCCACTTCTCTCAAAGGAACGCGTGGCACGGAAATGTCAGTGGATGACGAATGGGCATGGTTTTTTACTCTCCCTTTTCTTTCGGCGTTTTCACCAGAAGACAAGCTTTTTAGATTAACCTAGAAGACAAGCTAAGCATGCAGAGACAAGCAACTGATTAGCACGACACGTTGGCTATAGGCTATAGCTAGCTGATCATCCCTGCTTTCGATTGATTGCGCTTGTCTTGGGGCTTTCAGTGCCCTGTTGCTGCTACACAGCTCCTTCGCACATTCATTCCCATGTTCTCTCAAGTTAAGCGAATGGTCGTTATGATTGGAGTTATTGAGTTGCTTGCATTGCACCGACCAGTACTTATGTTGATTTTTTGACTATGCTTGGGTTACGAATGAATTTCCCCACTGGAGGTAATACTGGCTCTACATTTACACGTAGTGAGAATCTTGGAAATTGTAAGGTGAAGGACGGACGGGCGCACCTCTTTCTTGCCGGCGGCGGCGGCCGCCGGGGGCTTGCTGCTGTCCTTGCGCGCGATCGCCGGCGCCGGCATGTTGGCGGCGGCCACCGGCACAGCGGGGGGCGTGCCGGGGGCGGAGCGGTGCCGGCGCTGCTGGTCCCGCTCGACGCAGAGCTGCATGATCCGCTCGGCGGCCTCGGCGGCGTCGCGGCTGCCCTCGACGAGGCGCTGGACGTCGGCCTTGGGCAGGCGCACCCGGAGGCGCACGGCACCGCCGTCCCCGGCGGCGGCCTCCACGGACGGCCGCGCGGGGGACGCCAGCAGCGACGCCGACGCCGCCACGTCCGAGGCCGAGCGCCGCGCCAGCATCAGGCTCTCGAGCCGCTCCCCGGCGCCGCCGTCGTAGCTGAGCGCGCCCGACCACGACCGCTGGGGCGGCCGCCGGGCGGACGACGACATCCTGGGGAGCTCGACGAGGAAGTAGAGCCTCCCGGGCTTGAGCGGCGCGTCCGGGTCGAGCGGGCGCGCGCGCACGCCGAGGCGGCGCACCTCCTCCGCGTCCAGCAGGCGGTGGCCCGGGTGGTCCCGCAGCGCGTCCCCGGCCGCGGCGGGCGGGCGGTACTTGTACGTGGCGCCGTCCACCGTCATCACCCGCGCCCTCCGCCGCCTCCCGCCGATGGAGTTGCCCATGCGCGGCCTTCCTCGAGCTAGCCTCGTCGACCGAGGTTCGACCAGAGTAATGCCCGTGTGCACGAACGAAGCCGGCTGCACGTACCGAGATTCGTTAGCGGAGGTGAGGTCCGGAGGAGGAAGATCGAGGAGGGAGCGATGGTAGGATATAAATGGCGGGCGTGGCGCGGCCATGCGTTCGCGCAGGTCAAATCTTATAGTACTAACCACTTTGTTTAATCGCTTGGTAATTAATCCTTCCGTCGTGTACTCGTGTGGTAGCGACTACTGCTCATGCCGGCTGATGCCGTGTGGACAGCGGCCAAGCAAAGCGGCAACAGTGCCGTAGGAGAAAAACTTGGCGAGGCCCCATGGCATGTGGGGGATCGGAATCGGAGGGATCGCCGGCCCATGTGCTGCGCTGCGCGTGGTGGCGAGCTGGGCGTCTCTTTCGCCGACCGCCACGGCGTCGACGGCGATCTCGCGGCGTCCCGGGGCGATCGACGAGGATGCATGCTCGGCTGGGAAGCTTCACCCGCAGGCGTGTCGTCGCAGTATCGTCCAAGTCGCGGTCAGGTCTGTGCTAACGGTCTGCGTGCGTGCATGTGAAGGAAGGCTAGATTCTTACCGGGTCGACCGGTCGATGGGTCCAGCGCCGGTGCGAGCTGGACCGCCAGGAGCTCGGCAGGGCAGTGCGTAACGCCGACGCACGGCTGACACCCGCGATCCGTCGGTCTGCTATGATGATAGCGCCACGGTGCTGTCGCTGTCCTCCCCGTCTCGTCCACTTCAGGTCGTTGGAGGAGATCGTACCATCGACCGGCGATTGGTTTCGTCACCGGGCGGGCATGGCATGCAGCGAGCGCGGTGACGGGGCGGAGCTGGATCGATGCGGACACGGCCCTGGGCTGGCAATCCAATCACGGGGGCATCTCGCCAGCATCTCGCATTCTTGCCCGTGACTGGCGGCCGCGGGGACCAGGAGCGATGTAGATTTTGTTAGGATCTTTTTGCGTGTATATATTTTATATATAATTAACAAATTATATAACTTTTAGTTTAGTTTAAGCAACTGTGATTTGGACCACGTGATACGGTTAGCAAATTTAAAGATCTGAATGTGCATGAGAATTGATAACATTCCGAACCAAATTTAAGGTCCGGCATTTTGTTTTATTCCTAAGCTAAATTTAAAGTCCGGCAGTTTATTTTATTCGGGAGCGATGGAGCCAGACAAGGCGGAGACGAGCGAGGGAGGAAGAAACGGAGGCAGCTTCTCCCGAGCGGCTACTTGTCCGGGTGCGGTACGGCGGCGCCACCTGTCCGCGACAGCCCGGGCGTGCCCGCTTGTCCTGTCCAGCAGCTGCTTGAGACACGGCGACGGCCTTGTTCGTCTCGGCCGGGCAGTCGCGCCTGCGTGGCTGGAATGGCCGTGGCCACCTCACCGACCGCCCTGCCGCCCGCCGGCTGGTAGTACCTGCCTCTGCTCTTCGTGCCTGCCTGCCTGCCTGCCGGCCGCCGTGGCACGGCCAGGCGAGCCGGACTCCGGCGACGATCCGTTAGGCGCGTGCTCGTGCGGCTGGACCGATTAACTTAAAAGACGATGCCGATCTGATCGCGCTAGGTGCGTGCGGGTGCGGCGGCATCGTGTCGCGGATGAAGTCGGCAAGCCCAACACCCTCTAGGTCCGTAGCAAGTTTATCATTGCCTTTGCTGGCCGGTAGACTGGCCACGTCGCCTCAGCTCCATGGCGCTGCAGGAGCCACGTGCGCGTGCCTGAGACCGTGCCGGCCTGGTGCTTGGGCACGCGCCGGCCGGCGTACGCCCGCGCGGCCGCGCGTGGGGAAACAGAAACGTCGACGGGCCACGACGGCCTCCGCCCCGTGCGCTCGGGGGCTCCACATAAGCTCGTGGAAGCCGGATAGAGAGGCGGTGGCTTTGAGGTCTAATCCGGCCCACCTACTCCTCCTCTTCATCCTCTCGTGTCCGGCCATCCTCCATCCCCGCCCTCTCGTCCTCCGCCCCAGCCAGCAGCTGCCTCACCGCCGCGCCGCTCGTCTACCGTCGAGCGCAGCTATGTATCACTTTAAGTGATGGTTACACTAACCATCACCTGAAGCGCCGGTGTGTCGGGCTGTATCTCAGGCCTGTTAGCATTTTTTTCCACAAGTTAAACTGTTTCCGCGCACAAGCTGCTAGCTAAAAAGAGATGTAGATAAAATACTAACATCATCTACATGTATGCAAATTCAAAACTAAAAAAGTATAACTATTAAACTGGCTATCCAAATTAAATTTTAATTGGACCATTATATTTCTTATAACAAGATCTTTAAAACAAAACCACACTTGCCTATATTTTGCACGATCATTTTAAAAACATTGTTGATACTAAATAATTAATTTTAATAACGCAAACAAATATTTTAGTAACACGAATGAATAATTATTTTTACGGACAAAAAATTAAACATCACAAATAAATAATAGTATACAACGAACAAAAATATTAAACATTACAAACATTTGATTGTATAGGATAAATAATGAAAAATGAATATCACGAACAAAAGAATCAACATCGCCAAAAAATTTAATCTACAAAGTGAACAAATAATTTAGCATTGCTAATAAATTAGTTACACGCAGATATGAAGAATAAATGTATCTACTTCAAAAATATTATTCTTATAAGCATATATACACGTGTTAAACAAGTTAATATAAAAAGATAAATTATAAAAGAACTCTACACGACATTTCCACACTCCACACATTATATAGATTCATAGTTAACAAGTTAGTTACAAAATATGGAAGAAAAAATAAAAAGGAAGGAAAAAATAAAAAATTAGTTTTACTGAAAGAAAGAGAAAATGAGAAATAAAGATATAAAGAAAATAATATTATAGCTCATGTTTGGATCGCGAACAAATAAATCTACATGTGAAAATAACTATGCTAAGCAATAATAAATTTATAAATATATACAAATTTGGCAATGCAAATAAATTAGTAAACCATAGATAAATAATTATACATGAAGAACAAATACATTCTATATCGTAAAATACATTCTTATGAGTATGTACACACGTGCTAAACAAGTTCGTATATAAAACATAAACAACTCTACAAGACATAGTTAACAAGTTAGTTAAAAAATTCTATGACATAGTTAACAAGTTAGTTAAAAAAGATAAAATTAAGAAAAAAATAAAATAAACAATTAGTATTACTGAAATAAAGTCAAATGGAGAAATAAAGTAAAACAAATATTATGTCTCGTCATGTTTGATCACGGACAAATAGTCCTAATGTAAAAATTAATTTATCTATATAATAAATAAAGATGGATAATATTAAGGTATTTAATTATATCTAAATATCTATCTGAGGTTAGAAAAAATAGAAAAATAAAAGAAAGAAAAAAATGAAAAGAAAATGTATAGAGAGAGAATTAGAAAGAAGTGAAACTTGAGGAAGGAGTAGGACAAAAAAATAGAAAAGAAATTAAAAGGGGAAAGGAAAAAAAGCAAAGTTAAATTAATGAAAAAGTAAAAGAAAGAAGTGGAAGAAAGAAAATAAAAGAAAAGGGAAGAAAGTGGAAAGTAAAAAATAATAAAGGAGAAGTGAAAAAAAAGATGGAAGAGGAAAGAAAGAAAAATGAAAAAAAAACCATCATGGGTTGTTGTTGTGGGTGGGCCTGCGCTAGTCAGTCAGCGTGCAAAAATCGTGAGCCAGTAGCAGCAGTTTGTTAAATGGGCTGAAATTAATCCCACCGGTCCTTAAGGCGATGGATCCAACATATGTGAGGTATAGTCTTCACGCCCTCCATCTATCCCTGATCTTCTGCTTTGCCCTTGTGAACTCGCCTTCTTCTTGGCTCCGCCACCGGCCACCACCCATCGGGGGTCCAACCCCGTCCAGCCAGCGGTGCTCCAGTACCGCATCATCTTCGCCGCCGGCTGAACAGCCACCATCACCTGACCGCTATCCTTCCCGACCTCTAATCTATAGCCACCGGCAATTGAAACCCCCACCTCCGGAATTCCGAATTCTAACTCTAACCATTGCCTCGACCACCACCAGTGGCCGGTAGCGACCTCGCCGCCGTCCGCTCCCCCCACCTCCCACCCTTTACCATGGGCCGCTCCCACCTACCCTCACCTCCCACCCTTCGTCGGCGCGTGAGTGGCGGCGACGAGCAGAGGAGAAGAAGATCGTGCGGCCCTTAGAAACCGCACGGATCTCAAACGTGGGAAGGTTCTTCGCATGCGCTCCCCGGTCGACCTCCGCCGAGCCCAGCGCGCGGGCCAGGCTCTTTTGCGTGCAGCGAGCACAAAACGGAGGCTCCTATCGCGGCGCGCGGGCCGCTTCCTCCTTCGGCGCGCCGCATGGAGGAAGGAAGCCCAGCCCTCAGCGCTACTCGCGGCGGTAAAGTTTTGGGACAGTCCAGCATCATGATGGATCGCTCGCTCGCTGCTGCTGAGCGACGTGGTTGGTGGACTGGACCCCGGATTTGGTTGGTTCGTGGGCTTTTGGTGTTCCCGGATCAGAATTTATCTTGGAGAGCTGGCCTGCAGGATACACACACTATACTCGCGCCTATACTCGCCATGCGCGCGCGCACATCGGTTGCTCGGCATTTTTGCATTTCTTCGCTTTAAATGGATGGCTTTACTCTATGGATCGTTTTTTACTCACTTTTATTTATACTATTTTCGTTCCAAATTATAATTTGTTTTGATAAATCTAGATTTATCAAAACGATCTATATTTTAAAACGTTAGGGGTAGATGTGTAGCAGTACACTGCTACGTATAGGAAGCGCGGACCGATTCCCTGCTCTATTGGAGGTTGAAATGGTGTAATATATAATAGGATATAGGCGCCCGTGTTGGCGCACGGATCCGTGCAAAGAGCCTCCTGCTCCAGTGCCTTCTCGCTTCCAAGGCACAAAGCCAAAGAAAGCACACCCCCTGCACGTCGGAGACGACGCAACACCGGTTAGTTCCACCCGTGGGCCGCCGCCCTACGTAGTCGAGGCCGGGCCGCCGCCGGCCGAGCACACCTTGCATTTGATCAATCGGATTCACCAGTTGCATCAATTCACTTCGCTCTCGCTTTCATCTTTCTGCTTTATTTTTATTTCTAGGTGGTTCGATCTAGATTCCACATGCGCGCAGGGCAGCGCTGCTTTGAAAATATCAGGATTTTCTTTTGGCAAGAATCATAAGATTTCGCGCACGATCGAGTTCTTGTTCTTGGATCCTGTTGGCTGATCAAAGTAGCAGTGCACTCAGCATCCACAGGAAAGGACTTTCTGCAACTCGTGTAACACGGTGGTGGCAGGGCGTGGTGCGAGTTGTGGTGACTCATCGGTCACTACTCCGGGGAAGCAATTTGAGCAGTACTACTGATCCAATCACTATAGTTTCAGGGCTCCCGTGACTATACATGCTGCTTTGTATTTTTTCTAAAAAAACAAAAAACATTTCTTATAAAAAACAAAAGCATTTGCACAACTTTACGAGACTTTTCCAACCGCCTGATGTTGTTGGTTGTTCTACCCGGGCTGAGTTTATTCTCCTTTTAATCGGCAGCTCTCCTGTCTGCTTCATTAGCTTCATTAGCCTGCGCATCAGCCTTTACAAGACTTTTAGTTTTAGCCTGCACATCAGCGTGCGCAATTAAAAAAAAAAAGCGCACTTCCTATATCTTGTTGTTATCAGCTTATTTTACTATTAAGAAAACGCCATGTTTACCTGGCTAATAAATGGGCCGAGAACCAACTTTACCTTTGTGAAGAAAATGACTGGACCGAAATTTATGATATATATGGCTGCAGGTAGTGGACGGTCATGCGTATCGGATATCCGGATGTGTGTGTCCGTCGCTATCGTCATGCAACCCCATATAATCTTTGCCCTTGTTTTAATAGGCGGCCGAAATTATAGAGCGAGCGTAAGAAAGTGATTGGCGAGGCAGGACATATTGGTGCAAGATGAGCTCCCCTCCAAGTGGCGCGGCGAGAGAGAAAAGAGAGGGACGTTGAAGTATAAATGAATTGGTCGTCTTTTACCAGTAGTTAAGCTTTTATTCGATTTAATTGGTCGATGCATATAACTTAATTAATAGGTATATTGATCTTATATTTATCAAGCAGCGTCCAAATTAAATTCTGTTGCGGCCATCTTGCCCTAGGTGAAGATTTGCCGCCCACCATGCGAAGTGGATTCCGATGCACTGAATCGCAGCAAGGATCAGGATAAGGGTGGCAAAATCTAGATGTGAATGCATATCCAATAGTTCGGGCATATCATATGCACTGGGTCGATATGAAATCAGAAAATCGCGATGCCACCGCGCACGATTCGGACCGAGACGTGTGCGCAGGAGGGCACGGTACCCATGCCCGCCGCATCGTATCACGTCGACCAGCAGGCGGTCGCCGTCGGCCGATCGGCGGCGAGTCGGAGCGGCACCGTACGGTGATGGTACACTCATGCTGCAGGTTCTGAACCCTTTCCGTGCTGGACGTCATTAATCTCTTGTGTTCATCAGACAACACGCCTGGGTTGTGTCGTTGATGCCCATGCTCGTTCCACTCGCGCCCATTTGCGAATGTTTTGTCGGCCGCCGGGCGATCCAACTCGATTTTCACATGCAGGGACGACGGTGTGCATGTATACAGTCACCTCCGCAGATTATTGATTGATGAACGTTTAGTCCAAACGCTTATTTATATTTTCAGAAAGGGGTTATTATTGAATATTGACTCTTGAGCAAGGAACTAATTATCAATTTCCTGACTAATATTTTTCCTTCTCTCGAAACAAAGTAGAGACGCTCGTATATACGCATGCACGCTCACCTCTATAAATAGGCACTTAACCCTATAAACACATCCAAAAGAGAGATAGATTTACACGTCTCGCTATCGACAGCCACGTCACCTACCACTAAAATAATTATGCGGGATAAATTAAGAAAAATACAAGCATCCGTACCTAATCGAGGATTTAAACCCGGATGAGCGGGTTCCACTAATTTTTTTTCTAGACAAATTTTCTGACTAAACTATGCTTGTGTGCATAAGTTGATGGATTATCATATAACCGAATTATTCTGCTATTTTTCGAAGGCACTAGTCAGCTAACCAGATTGTTAGTGGAAGGCTACGAGTACGACAAAAGCAAAGCAAAGTGCGCGAGAAGCATCTTGTTGATGGGTTCGTTGTTTGTGGCGTGCCCACTATATCACCCACTCGTGCACTCCGAAAGCTGTACGGTATCCAGGAAAATGTGAAAAGGAATTAATTAACATGCCAACGTTTACTATAGTCGCTTCAATATATGTGTCCTCTCTCTTTCTCGTGTTCTCTTTTCTTTCTTTTGTGCGAGTTACTGCGTTGTGCTAGCTTCTTGCTAGCCATTTGTTTTCTTCTTTTATATGTAATCAAAATCGATCGCGGTGGGGGAGGGGGGGGGGGGTGGATTTCAAAAAGAAGTTGTATAATTAGGATAAAAATATATAGCATTCTGTCAACTCAGAGAAATACATTATATTTCTATAAATACAAATAACATCTACAAAATCACAAGTCTTGTAGTTTCTTTTTGTGGTCCTAATTTAATCTTAGCTGGTGAGGCAAAAGTTTAGTGTACATATGATTAACCGAATCAATCTCGTGGAAAATTTTACTTTGAATATGGATCCATTGGGTCATCCCTTTGGCAAAAATATAATGGGCCGTGCTACATTCTCTAGCCTGATCATGCAACTTTTCTTTTTCATACATTGCATGATTGGAAACCTGACCCCCGCATGCAATCTAACAGTAGCTTAGAACAGGTGGCTTTCCCATTCTTAACCACTTTTTCTTGTCTATATCTCTTTAGGAGAAATACTATTTTCCCTTTTCATATATAATCCCCCGCGTCGTCCACTCGTGTCTCTTTTTTCTTGAGAGCCTCAGATTAGTACTTCTCGATCCTCCGCATGATATTTAAGCGAGAAAATTCCCGTAATACCATTGAAAAGTTATCTTATCCTTTCAATGCCATCAAAAATTAAGCCATCCCCTCAATGCCATTGATTCTTCTGTTTTCACCCCCTAGGTGCCATTATCTTTATCTCCGTCAAAAAAAAGGTATAACGCAGTTTAAGTTGCTGAGGTCTTTCAGCATTTTTTCCAATTTTACCCCTCCCTAAACCTTATCCATATTGACCTCGTCCATACGTTTCTCTCCTCATCTCTCTCCCACCTCTGAGCCCCCAAATCCGGCGACGCTCGATCCTGCGCGGCTGCCTCGCCGCAACCCCGCGAGCCGCTCGCCCGAGCCCGCCTGGCTGCCTCATCCCGCGCGGTCGCCTGGCCGCCGCTCGGCACGCGTCTCGCGCAGCGTCAGGGTAGCGCCGCGTTGGGGCGTGTTGGCGCGGGCCCTCACGTCGGCCAGCTCCGCGTGGGGCGTGCGGACTTCCGCGCCCTTGCGCCCTCGCCGCGCCGGGCGGCTCCGCGTGGGGGCGCACGGCCTTCCGTGCCCTGCGGTCGCGCTGCGTCGGGCGGCTCTGCGTGGGGCGCGTGAAATCCTCCGCCTCTGGAAGGAGCTCAAGCTTCTCCAAGGTATGTACGCGAGCGACAATCTATCCCCGCTCTTGTTCGATTGACCAACTCCCATTGCTGGGCTCGTGTAAATTCAATGTGCTGTGGAATCAGACAGTGCCACTTCTTCGACGGGTGTGGGAACCTGGTGCCGCAGCCGGGCGGTGGCGGTGGGGAGCACCGGGTTGACGAGGTGCTAAGGAGGAGGTTCCTCAGATTGGGTATGGCTTTGATCGTGTTTGATGTGCTAGTTTTTTGAATTTTTTGTGGGGTTCTATTAGAATTGTACGCTTCTATTCTGATGTAACAGCGAGGTGGAAGCAGAGCGACGGCGAGTGGATAGACCACTTCCAAGGAGTAGTTTGATTGGTTAATTTAACATGAATATACAGAGTTTTGCTTGTTTTGTTCATATGTGTGGACATAAATGAATATGTATTACCGTGTGTTGCTTCATGTAAAAAAAAGTCATTGTTCATTGTTCCGTATATATTCAGAGTTTTGTTGTTCGCTGCAATGGCATACAAATGGATGGCAATATACATATTTCATCTCTTTCCTATAGGGGTAGTATTGTCTTTTTCTCTTTTATTTAACAGCGCAGTCACAGAATGGCACCGAAGAGATGGGGTTCAAATTTTGATGGATTTAGATGGCATTGAAGGGATGAGTTAAATTTTTAATAGCATTGAGGGAATTTGCCCTATTTAAGTGACCGGGGAATCTATCTAGCATTAATCTGCTCTTTGTGTGCTCAAAGGTATCTTGGTGGGTACCTCTGTAATATTTCCCAGACCAAAGACGTACATGCAACAAAATCTTTACGGATGCGGCAAGACAAAATAGTTTAATATAATCTTAATAATGATTTGGTCTCGATTGTAGAACACGATCGAAGAAGAGCTTTTGTTTGGCCGACTAAGAAGAAGGACATGATCTATTACAATTTATTTAGGTATACTTTAATTTGTTTTAGGACTATATATATTACCTGGCCTGTTTGCTTTTTAAACTAACCAACTTTGCATGTGCGAGAGCTGGTGGAGGTAGAGGCTAGAGAATGCCCTCAAAAACACATTTTAGATTAAGTTGTCCTTGTATCGAAGGTCGGCCACTCATATCTAGTCGTCATTGTCGGTAAGTCAAGAGTATATCCACATCAACCTCTTCTTGATCTAGATACAGGCTTACAACGTAGATATATACAAGCTGAAAAGACCAAGCAAATTTCATCGTAGAGGGGTGGCCATGGAGGGTGAGGCCGGACAAGACATAGCGAGGAGACGCGAACATGAGTGGTCTTGAAGCGATTAGTATCACATTGGTGTAATTGTCTAAGATCAATAAAGCTTCACTTATCTGAAAACAAATGATACTCCCTTTCATCCTATTTAGACGACTTGGGCATAAGAATTAAGGTAAGTTTACTGTATTGATTAGGGTGATTTTGGATAGGGACAAAAAATGGAAAACTGAGGGTGCAAGGAGCATTAGTGTTAAACAGAAATATATCGAATACACTTGTGACTTTGTGAGAATTTTATTATTGGAATTTTGGAGTAGGAATCGGAGGGGGTATATATATATTGTTTCCCTGGACTCACGAGTCCACTTTAATGTGACTTGAAATGCAGGGGAACCCTTGTGACGTCATGTTCACCATGTTCTTGATATCCTTCAGTCGACATGCATGGCCAAAGCATGTAAGATCGGGTTCACACACTTATGCAATCAATCAACTATTCAACTGACCGGTTATTCGATGTGCTGCACGCAGAAAGAGCCAGGCCAAACAGGGGGCCTTCAAAAATAGAGGCCTCCAACTGACAGCCTAAAAGTGAAAAGGGCCTTCCACATGATACCTTAGCACTTGGCGACAAATCATGGCCTGTCAAGCGTAACACTAAAACCAATCCTAGTAATTAAACTACCTAGTGGTACTATTAGTTATAACTGCCTAGGGCATCATGTTAAAGATAGCAAAACCGTGTGCGGCTTACTTGTTCAGTTATCAGTTGTATATTTCTTATTATGAGGTGCGTGGGAGTGTATTTCAAGACTCAAACTTCATGATATGTGAGACAAAATTCATCTAATAATACATACATTTTTGACAAAAGCTGACACTTCAATATACTATCATATGATGGTAATAATTTTGTTGATGTATACGATATATGTGAGAGAAATTAACTATCATGGTGTAATTTTGATTTGTAGACAATTTCAGGCCAAACCATGTCTGGTCCAACTACGTGTTGTAATTTGAAATTGAGGGAGCAATGATCAAGGCTTGGCGCAGTGGTTCGGAGCACATAGAAATGGAATACTTGATTAATTAACGCAAAGGAGGACAAGAGATGTCCATGATGCTGAATAATTATAGACAACTTAAGCACTTAGAGCAAAGGGAAAAAAAAAGTTGCCTTGCAGCTGATGCTGGATACATCCTTGATTGGGAACTTCTTATAGCTGTAGGGTCATTACGTTTTTAACAAAAACAAAGCTAAACATAGGATTCCATCTCCTATGTTATATGTACCCGGGTTCACAACAACCGGCTGACCGGTGGAACAAAATAAACTAAATTGATCTGACAAAATGGGAATAATAACCAGTGGCAACAGGGTGAGTGTTTTCTTTTACAACTCTTCAAGAACAGGGAAAACTCTATTTTATATAGACCTTAGGTATGCTTTCTTGAACTTTCTATCTCAATTTTTTTGTTAGAAATTGGATTTGCAGAGAGAGGGAGGGAGAGGGGGGGGGGGGGGGGGGGGGGGGGGGGGAGAGAGAGAGAGAGAGAGAGAGAGACGACTAGCATGATGATGATGATATGCTCGCAACTAAGTAAGGAGTGGACTGCACACTACAGTGTCACCACCTTGGTTCCATCCTGCTATCCTAGTGTAAGTACCACCTAGTAGAAACTAGAAACTCATGGGATTTGGTTCTGGCAAGCAACGACAGAGAGTGCATGACAAACGCGTTTGATCTGATATAGATTAGAAATGGATGATATCTCGTGAGTTACAAGTTTATTTTTTACTCTGATCTGTCTATATAGATAGATACATATGGTGAAGTATAAATGAATTTCCTATGTTACCCATCAGCTAAATCTTTCGGGTTAAACAAGAGAGTTTTTGAGTTTAAACCATAGCTAACATCATTTACTAAAATAATTGTTATTAATATCCTAACCATAGCTAACATCATTTACTAAAATAATTGTTTTTAATATCCTAACTCTGAAGCCTGAGAAGCCTCCAAGTTTTCCAGCTCCTTTCCATTAGCTTAGACTTTTAAGTTGAATTGACTGGTGTATATGTGCGAACTTAGCATAGATACTCAAGGCCTTATGTTTTCTTTACCAAAAAGGAGGATCGGAGCCACAATTCTCCCATGTAAAACGGGATTGAGCTTGAAGCTAATGATAAGAATTGGTGCATGCAATATATATATGCTCCCGGCATAACATTTCACTTAGTAGGGTTTGTATGGATCTATACTGTCTACCTTCTATTTCTCTACCTTATCCGTGGTGGTGCTTCTGACAATACATTTTGAGACGAAGGTAGGGATCTAGACGTACTCCACTTTTAGATGTTACAAGTATTCCACATGTGTTTGGGAAAAAATTGTGTGACTCCTGAACCATATATCACCATCCACGATCAGACAAGCCAGTTTGGTGAGTCCAAAATATATTAGTCCCAATAACACATGTGCGAGCCATGTTCCATAATCAGATTGTATATATGAGATCAATTCCAATCTATGATTATGTGGGTTAACAGCATTCAGAGCCGATCCTATAAAACAAACTCAGCTCTTTCGTCACGCTGTACTCGGGGCAAACATTCATGTACATAAGAAATATTCCAGTAGAGTCGATCTCCATTAATTCCTCTACCGTATTCCAGAACAGACGTCCTTGACATCTCGAGTATTACTTCTGTGAGTTGAATTCTGCATCAATTATTCCCTGCCAGTGTATATGAATAATTCTGATTGAGATGAACAATAATCATAGCATATGAACAATGTTGAAAGCCACATAAAAACCCAACACACATTGCTATCATTAATGCACAAGAATACTAGCGGCACAATAAGTGAACAAATTTTAGTCCAAAGTTTAGGTTGCTCCTTCCATGTGGGAGCATCATGGAAAGAATCATAAAATTTTCTAACTCTATAAATACATGACCATACTACTACAAAAATTATTTCAAAGACACCATTTTTACTACGAAAGCGGTCATAAGGACCCACCTATGCAATATGCCACAGACCCCGAGGTCACAAAATGCCTCTAGGAATCCTCATTATTAGAGGCAGACGTCTAAGATGGCCACCCTCTAGAAATCAATTTTCATATTTGTTTCTTTAAGTGGAACACCTCTAAAAATCCTCTTCAGAGGAAAGGTTATCCCACTATCATTAGCAATTGGTGTGTGATGGAATGGTAAGGAGGAATCGTGTGCGATGGGAGAGGTCATGGGTTTGAAGCTAAAATTCGCACATACCAAGAATAGTGTGACTTGTGACTTGCACATGGCAGCTTGATGTGTGTTTAAAATTTTTGTTCTATTTTTCTTTTAATTTTTGTTAGTTGTTAGCGCACTTTCTACGGGCAATCAAACTAAGATAACCGCATTTGGAACTGTTTTCGTGATGTGGTCTCCTTATACCAATCACCTCTGAAAATACACTTCTGTAGGTGGTTGCTTATCGGCCTGTGAAGTGTGAACATGCACCAATTCTAGGAGCGTTCAGTGATATTTACCCGTCTATAAAATCGTTTTTCTCGTAGTGTCGGAGAGCTGCCCCGCCGCCGCCTACAGCCTCTATCAACAACTTCTGAAACATTGCCAGTTTGCCACTAAGTCCATTTTACTCCCCTCAACAATTCACTTTGTCCACTTAAACCCCTAAACAAAATTTAGGCTCAAGCTACTACACCAAACTATTTCAATTGGTCTAATCTACCCCCTAATGAGATTTCTCTTTTTTATTTCTCCACTTACAAGTGTAATTTGAACTTTAAATTTTGCAATGTAACTTATAATATGATGCCCTATGCTAGAAAAATACATTATAATTTTTTATAAATATTTTTCATGCAGAATTGTATTTTTATGATAAATTTCGTGTTAAATATTTCTAAATTATGAAAATAACCATGAAAAATTCTTAATGTATTTTTTAACATATGACATCATGTTCTCTATCCACTCATAAAATTTGAACTTAAAATTCAATTCATACGTGAAGAAACAAAAAAGAGAAATATCATTAGAGGGTAGATTGGACTAATTGGAGTTGTTTGTGGAGTAAATTGAGCCTAAATTTTGCTCAGGGGGTTAAGCGGACAAAGTGAATTGTTGAAGGGAGTAAAATGAACTTTTTCCGTATCCTAACTACCTCATGAAATTAGTTTACTTTTACCCCCATTTCATTAATTAAATATGCAGCCTCTAGGGTCTTATTTTAGGGGACGGAATCCTTAGACTTTTTGATAAAGTATAATCCTATGGCTAGATTAAGCTCCAACTTACGGATGAACATTTGCAGCAGTTGTACAGCATTATGTAGCATGCTAGCACTACCCTTTTTGCCTAAGTGCTCAAGCGGCCAATTATCAATCAGCATCGATCACACTCGTGTCCCACTTGTGGAGATTAAAAAAGTATCAATTCTTTACCGTGTGTTTGATATGCAGATGAGATTCAAATTCAATTCACAATGTTATTTCTACATGTGTCAGACGACCATCGCTCGTGAACCACGCACAAAATTTTCTCCCTCTAATCAAGTACAAAAAATCAAAATGAGAAACAAAAATGTCCCAAAATTGTAGAGAACCAAGAACACCGAGACTTCCGGAAGCAAAACGTCACGCGAATTTACGCCTACTGCTGCTGCTGCGTCGTCAGCGGCAGCAGGCGCACGGGCACGCCGTGGCGCGGCCGGAGCGTGAGCACGGTCACCGGCGCGTGGCGGTACTCGTCGGAGATGCCGAACCGGAAGCTGGCGAGCAGCACGGCCAGCACGACCTTGGCCTCCACCATGGCGTACGCCTGGCCGACGCAGTTGCGGGGGCCCGACGCGAACGGCAGGAACCGCCCCGCCCACGGCCGCGGTCGCCCCGGCGCGAACCGGTCGGGCCTGAACTCGTGCGCGTCCGCGCCCCACACGGCCTCGTCGTGGTGGATGGCGAGCACCGGGATCCACACCGACGCGCCCTTGGGCACGCGCAGCTCGCCGGCGCCGAGCGTGATGTCCTCGAACGCCATCCGCGGCAGCAGCGTCGCCGGCGGGTACAGCCGCAGCGTCTCGTTGATCACCATCTGCAGCTGCGTATGGTATGGATGACGAGAGCGTTACTTGCTACACCGCGGTGGCCGGCATGGACGGCGGTGGGATGGATCGAACGCGCGGTTCGCCGCCGGGAACCAGGGGGCTTACCACGGTGAGCTTGGGGAGGTGGTCGGCGGTGGGCGGGGCGTCGCCGCAGACGCTCGCGACCTCGGCGCGCGCCTTGTCCTGCCACGACGGGTTCGTGGCGAGCAGCATGATGGCCCAGGTGAGGAGCAGCGCCGACGTCTCGTGGCCGGCGAAGAAGAACGTCTTGCACTCGTCGACGATCGTCTGGGTGTCGTACCCCAGCTCGCCGTTGCCGGACGACCTGGTCTTCTTCTTTTCCATCTCGGCCAGCAGCATCCCGAGGAGCCCCATGCCGCACGCCGACGACGGCGCCCGGCCCTCGTCGGCGATCTCGCGGCTGCGCTGGATGGACTCCTTGAGCAACTGCTCCAGCTCCCCGTTCAGCCGCTTTATTTCCCGCCTGTATTTGCTCGGAAAATACCTGATTTTTTTTTAAAAAGCATGGTTAGAAAAGATAAAAAAAATTATGAAAAGGCATGTGTCCATTGACAATCCGGGTCCACCTGACAGTTTTCACCGCGGTGGGTCCCACTTGTCAGTGAACACTGTTGCCGCGGCGGCGGCGGCGCTACTACTTTTTGGCAATGTTCTGTCTGTGTCTGGACGCGGAAGCAGAGAGAGGAAGAGGATCTCGTCATGGTGCTCACTGGCTGCCGGGGACCCAGAGGTAGCGGCTGGAGCGCGCGGTGAGGTTCTGCAGCTCCTCGATGAGGTGGAAGACGCGCTTGCCGGTGTCGTAGCTGGTGTCGAACTCGGTGCGCGCGATGATGTCGCCGGCGAGCCTCGCCATGTGCGCACCCACCTCGACTTCGTTCCCGCCCCGCGCCACCGCCTCCCGCAGCGTGCGCACCGTCTGCCGGGCGCACTCCACCATGTGCCCGACCCGGCCCCGGAGCCGGTCGGCCATGAACGCCGGCGCCACGACGTGCCGCTGGTGCCACCAGGTGGCGCCGTTGGCCATGATCAGGCCGCGGCCGATGAAGTGCTTGGCGCCCTGCCGCTGCAGCCACGACTTGCCGGTGACGTGCGCGTGCCTCGACGACAGCAGCTCCCGCACCATGCCCGCGTCCGTCACGCACACCCGCGGCTCGCTCCCGTACCAGTACACGAAGATCCTCCCTGCAACACGCCGATTAAAGCCGCTCCGGTCAGCGATCGCCGCCTCGGGGCCGCCGGCCCGCCGGGCCGGCAATGCAACGTCGACCAGCGACATATACTCACCGTACATCTTCGACCAGCGGACGTAATGAGGCAGGAGGCGGCCGACGATGTCGTGGCTGAGCGAGCCCATGTCGCCGGCGGTGGCCCTGGCGACGAGAGCAGACACGTCGCGGAGGTTCCCGACGAGGAGGCGTGGCGGCGGGCCGAGGACGCCCTGGCCGGCCAGGATCCTCCGGATCCTCATCGGCGTGAGGTAGTAGCAGGTGACGGTGACCCATGCGGCCCTTGTCAGCAAGAACAAGAGTGGCAATGCGAGCACGAGGCCGGCTACGCCCAATGCCATCTCGTGGCCTGCTTGTTCTGTTCCCAACTGCCAGTGCCAGTGGCAGCTTGCACTAGGCGTCCTGGTTGTATATATACAACGGGGTGTGGCACATCCCTAAGCTGCAACTAACAACGCCTAGCAATGTTAAATCCTTTCCTTTCACAGGTTTGGTTGGTCACTAGGTCCCATCTCTCGTTCGAGGTTTCGCATTTTCTTCGGCCCATCTAGAATTTCACAAGAAACAGTTCAAAATTTAGTATGGATAAAACAGAATTCTTGTCCTCAGTATAGTTTCTCGCTCGCCGAAAGTACTCGTTTGTTTACGCAGCGGTAGCGATCAACTAAGCGGGAGAAAGGTGTTCTTGACCGACTTTTGACCGAAAAGAGGGGGGCCAAATTGGTGAATTTGGGAGTAGTTTGTGGTGCGTTAGTGGGGGAGGGGGGAGTGCTTGGGCATAAAGTGGCGAACCGGCATGGTTAAGATAACTACATTAGTTAAGTACAACTGGTTGGCAATCAGTCCTGCCACTAAGTAAAAAGAGGCAGCATATCTTCAATATTGAAACAGATTGTTTATGGCAAAGGCATTTCAGTTGACACCTCGATTTGGGCTTATGGTTTTCGTTAGGGTCATGATAAGCTTGCAGTGGGTGGGGTACAAAGATCTGGTCAATTCATTCAGTTATCACAATTCCCAGCTGCAGAGTTTTCCATTATTATTACCATTTAATTTAAATTCCTGAGGAAGAAGGTGAAGAAGAGGCAATTATGAGTATCCTGCAGCATCAGCAACTTCACATTTGAATCATGATTGTTATTAATGTAAATCAAAGGCTGGAGTCCATTCCAAGGAAATTTTATCAGAATTCAGAAGTTGAAATGCTTCTTGTGTAAGCATTCGGTAAAGTCAATCCGTTAAAGAAATATTTCCCAGAGACTTTATTCTATTCTCCTCACTTTCAGTCATTCAGCATAGATGATTCTCTGAAACAAAGGCTCTTATAAGGAACATTGCTACCCTCCACTTGATGCAAGTAGCATAAAATTGTTGTGGTTAAGTCACTTCAGAAGGGTGTAGCTTCAGAAAAGAGTAGGGTCTGGATAGGATGTATCACAAACCTCTAGACATCAGACCATAGAGGTCAAAGGCTACGAGGTCTTTTTTAGTGTGTTGAATGGAATGCACCTGAAACTCAAAGTTGGAAGTTGATATTACAAAATTCATTGGAATAAGAACTTGTCCCTTGGTTTCAGTTGCCGCTTAAATTTGAAGCGAGGCGGATGTATTTGGCTTCTGAACCTCATATCTGTGAAACATGCACTGCACCTCTTCACATGTCAAGCAGTTTTTCTTCGCTTGACAGAGTGTGTGTTCTACTGAACATTGTGAAAGGCTTGTTCTGCAGCCTACTGATTCACTGACTGTTGGGAGTTCTGTTCTGCAGGCCTACTAATCCGGTGATTCTTGTAGTTCCTTCGTCTCCTGATAACAAGAAAGCAAGGATGCCGAATGCTGCAAATTGAGGACAACGATATTGTATATGTTATGAAGTATTTCAATCGCTTTCTGCGCTATAAAGAAAATATTTATTTTCGGAGTTTATTCTAGGACACCAAGTAGACATGTACATGGTATAGTTTGACATTGCAAAACCAATTGTTACCGTGACTTTTACCCCATCAAGTGTTTTTTATTTAAGTCCGTTGGTATCATTTTGTGATACAACACCTACTTTTATGATGTAGTTTAGCAAAAAAATACTTTTATGACGTAGACATGTATTATTAGACTAATTGTTAGTCAATGTACTGACTTGCAGCCAAACTACCTGTAACAAAAGTAAACGGAGTACTTGTGGAAATTAATGCCCCAAAAAGAAGTTTGTTATAACAGAGTATCAAAACAGAGTGACAAGACTGGCAGTTGAGCAACAATGTCGGTGCTTTGTTGAATCAGGAAAAGGAAACACAGAAGGGGCGTAGACTACAAGACTTGATCGAGACGAGAGCATGGGATTTCTTTGGAGAGCAACCAGGTGACAGTGGCTCCTTTATTTATTTCGATGGATGTGCATAACTAACTTAACTGGACAGACGAGCACATTACACCATTATCACCTCAAGACTTCACGAGCGTTGACAATGAACAAACAATACGCATTTTTCGACGCATTCTTCCTAAATTTGAAACCAAACAAGGTTGCAAAATCTCACTGAAAACACTCGCCAGACTGCCCCCAGCTTGAGAAGATGAAAGCTGGCAAACATATTCTGCAAACAGGGACGCAATCAGACGTGATATGATAGTACACCAAATGGGTTTGGGAATCTTTGCACTGGACTCAGAGAGACCTGATTCTCGCAATTCCATACCGCCATCTTTTCGGTGACAACTAGCCACCATGAAACCATCTGGATGGTCCACGAATGGCCTCACACCTCCTGCATTTCCCTGAACAGGCTTGAGAGGAGCAAATATTTGCAACAAGTTCAGGAGATTCTCAGCCTGGTCTGCTTCAAGATGGCATGTGGATGCCTCTGCGCAAGCTTTATTCCAGGCTTCGGGAACAAAGTTGCGGGACATGTCCCACAAGGCACGAACTGCGCCAGTGTCTGCTTGTTCCCAACACCTGCAGAAATAGCCGGATACAAATCAAAACGATCATAAAGTGTATCAGGTCAAGCTTGCAGCAACGATAATATGTCAGTTCAGAATCACGTTTGTTTTTAAAACCAGCTCATCAAAATTGGTAAGTGGCAGCCACGTCGCAGCAATTCACCAGGTCAGTCAAACAAAATATAAAAGTAATTGGACCTACAGTTTCAGTTTTCAGTTTCAACCTTAATGGTATTCCACAGATACAAAGCGCTGTCTGTATATTTATTTCAAAAAAAAAATGCTGCATGTATAATAAATATGCTTGCACCAATTGCTCAAGTGTTTCTAACAACTGTATTCTTTGGCTGTGCTAGTAAGCAACACAATGGTTCCACCACAGACCTAAATCAAGGGGGCTTTTGGCCGTGAACTTGATCATTTATCAAAAACCAGAGAATCTGTGCATACAGCATTGTCATCTGAAGTACTCAGAACCCTACAAATTTAAGTTCGATCAAAATTGCCAAATCCATGTTCTTAAAGATGATAAAGCATTGGCATCTGGTGAATAAGTGCTGTCATCAGATCCCTACAAATTTACGCAAGGAGAGGATGTAGTAGCAAAGCAAGAAAAATTTGGAGGACAACAAAGCTTGCATTGGAGAGGATGGTTTCACTGCCATTGGATAACAGAGGGCTTGCATTGCAGGCAATCAAGCAACACCAAAGCTGTCATGCAGATATCTTGGATACTGGTTGATTGCAGTGGGAACCTCTTAACTGCCCCTTGAAATTTTCCATATGCTCCAATATGATTTATAATAACATATGGTGCAAATCGGATGGAACACCAGTCAAAAACTCAAAATTACCGGTTATCAGCCCTTATCACCCCCAGGGCACACAAAGCTAGTGAGCAGCCTAGAATCTGGTAAGTGCACCCAAGAACAAAAAAAGATAGGTCCCAAAAGAAGAAAGTAAAGAGAGTTGCAGTTACTTCATTTCAGTTGGTAAATAAATTCCAACATTGCACAATACAAATGTCTTTGTACTACCATCAAGGAGGCATGGCTGCTAGAATATCTAAATGACTAATAACACTGAAATCGGGAAACAGGAAGAGATGTCATATAGAAAAGGATGGAATAATCGAAGTTTTTAACATACATGCTTCTAAAGCTTTTTAATTTATTGTATTCTATTTTATTGAAACGCTTCTAAAGATTTTTAAGCAATACAGAAGTTGTATAAAAGAATCGGATTCTCAAGTATTATTGGGTTATTGTCACATCTTAAAACAGAAAAGGGACTGCTTTTTTTATCACTTCTAACCCATTTTTGTTGCCTTTCCTAGTGACTACAATTTGGTATCAGGAAGTCCTGCTACCGTTATAGCATAGGGTTGAATTGAGATGCAGAACATGCCATCCATTTCAAATAAGAGTAAGAATGAACAGTCTGCAAAGTCTCTAGTGACAGCACTATTTGGATGTTTCAAGCTGTCCTGCACAGACATACATACTAGGGCCTCCATCATGCAACGAAGCCAAAAGAGGAGTTACAAGTTCCAGACTATGCCACTATCTGAAGCACACAAGGTAAAAAAATCAGCAGTTTCGCTTTCATGAAATGGGTTATCTCAATCAGCAAAAAAACCATCTTCACAAAGTTATTAATATTAACATTGTACAAGCAATGTAATACAACATGATAAATTGATAATAGAGTATGCACTAATTATAACCGCACACCACATATGGTTGCCAAGCAGATCATATCATATTTTTACTAATTGCAGACTTGGTAGTTGGTAGGTGAAAATATGGATGTGTATGTGTTTCCCAGGCTACAAAAGAAAGCGATGACTGATGACTTTACCCTTGTCAGTTTTGCTGACATAATAATGTCTTCATATAAAATCAATGTGACATGTCAGAACTAGTAAACAAATAAATATTTTCCCAAATCAGAATGAGGCCATTATGCAATGGCATCTATTTAAAGATGTGTCAATTAATTGCAGGCAAAGACTTTACAGGTCTGAGAAGCACAACATGACACCTTCAGTTATTAGGTTAGTCAGTAACCTACTTAATACAGATTACAGGCTAGCAGAACATGACACGCTGACAGACATATAACCAGCCAAGAATTGCTATTCAAATCCTGGCATATTTTCACTTGCATTTTTCGTACAGTACATCTAAGTTTTCAATCCATATGTAAAATATGTAATTTGTAGTGCAACTGTATTGAACTGTTCACAATCATCTACTAAAAGGGTACTAACCGTTTCAACTTTACTGTTCCCTCTTAAACTATCAAATAATTCTCGCCTATGATCAGAATTAGAACTTCTTGAACCATTCAACAAGACAAGAGAGAGAGAGAGAGATGGAGGGAAGGGGCGTGGGGGAGAGCGAGGGAGAGGGATCGAGGGGGGTTGTGATGTCTAACGGGGACTCTAAAGGACCTTGAACCCAAACAAATTAGGCTCAACACATTCACAGCTCTGCATTCACAACAAATGAACTATTAAACCATATAACTTATACATAACAGTAAATCAACATCAGTAATATACAATCCCCTTAATTCATATGGAGGTGGAGCTATGTCCCCAATATTTTTCAAAATGGAATATTAGGACATGTAAGCATCACAAGCTAGAAGGTGAAGAGTTGGAGAATTGCTCCAGACCTCAAATATTCCAGAAATCAACCACTCTTATAGATACTTGAAAATGGAAGAGACTAATGACCAGAATACCTTTCCATCTTCTTGGATGTACAAGAGCCCAGAGCCCACTTTTCGCCTTGAAAAAGGAAACCAAAGTCAATTCAATGACAAAAAATGTATGACATGAGCAAAGAATATTATTCACCTTAAAGATGTCCAACTTTTGAGCGGTACAGGCGCTGTGAATTGAATATACATTGAACAACACAACACAGTGCCCACTGGCAGTCGGATAATACAAAATGCCATATGAAAAGCAGAAGTGGAAGAAATACAAAAGTGTTAGGGCTCAAAATTAATTGATTGATCATGTTTAAATGGACCTCATACAGGGATAATGCCCACTAAAAAGAGCACGAGATAAAGGTGAGAAAATATCAGAAACAAAAAAAGAACAGCTATAAAGCTGGAAGCAGTAATTGTGATTCTACTACCAATATAAATATTTACAAACGGAAACAGGAAAATTGTGAAGTTAATCTGCATTCCCTCCCAAGAAGTGCATGATTCCAGCATTTCTGTGCCTTGAACACATGCAGCAGAAGCAGAAAAGGCAGTGCCTTCAAAGAGAGTCCTCTATCAAATCGCTAAAATTGAATTCCATCAAGGATTTGCAGCATTTTCCACTTCAAACATATCCAGATGGATCCTTATTATCCTTTCTAGTTCTACCAGGCCAATTCACAGCCAGCTAGTCAGCTACCTCTCAAAGCTCCTGTCAAATCTCCGAGGACTCACCCTTCTTTGGGATTCTGGTGATCTGGGAGCAGAAATACGAGTCCGAAATTTATCTCCAGTATTATTTCTGAATTGCTTTACAGCACCATTACGGTCATATGGTTTGACAGAATGATTTCCATATCTATCAGCATATTCCCTTTGATCATCACCATTCCCATCATGCTTATTTGCCCTATCGTAGCCATAAGGAAGTCTTCCATTTGCTGAACGATAGAACTCTCCAGACCTTGACCGCCCTTGAGAGTCCATTACATCAAATCTGTCATTCCGTGAGGTAATTCTCGGGGGAGGACTTCTTGAATATCTTTTACTATGATCAGAAAGATCTTCCGTTGAGCCGTTCCTTCCATCAACCCATGTAGAAGCATGTTGGGAGTAAGTGTGGTTTCTTGATGGAGGACTGTAACGCATAGATCGATCATCATATCCAGGTTGTCGCTTAGGTGAAGCCATTCTACCCATTCTAACTTTAGCCATGTGATTAGGTGGAGATCTACTATTCCTCCTTAAAGTTGAACCTCCATTTGCCATAATCTTCCTTCTGTTCCTAGGTGATGCCCAGTCATGTGGGGATCGAGACCTTGACCCAGAAGGAGATCTGCTATGAGCACGCGAAAGGTTAAGTGAGGCCCTACCAGTCGGGATGCCTCGTTGTCTGTTTGGCAGCGAGCAACGGACTGAACTCAAATTTCCATCAGTATGATCTTTCTCCATCTCTGGACCATATCGACCAGAGCGATTACTATTCGCACCAAAGTGCCGCTCCGGAGATGCATCCCTTGAATGTACAGGACCTCTGGACATCCCACAAGTTCCATCCCTGTCAATTGGGGAACCTCGTCCAGATAAAGGGCGGTATGAGCTACTTGAAGTGTTTCTCATCCTTCTCGCCATCTGACCAGCATTTGCAGCATCAACAGCCCTTACTAAAGTGCCATCAGGTGCAACAACAAAGCCATTGCTCTCCATCTTTGCAACAGCAGCTTCTGCAGCATTCCTTGGACCAGATGGACCATAATTAAAATACTCAGGTGATTTACGCCGAGCAGAACGAGGGTGTTTTGAATTTTCCATCCATTGCCCCCGGTTGCCTGTTTGAATATGCCGTGATGCATCATAGGTGCCATGTGATCTATGAGAGTCAATTGTCCTTTCAGCTTTTGAGCCTGAGCCATAACCATCATCAGATCTGGCATAAAATAAGGGGTGTCATGGTATTAGTCAATGGTGTTGTAACACTGAAATTATCAGGAAATGAATTACCTGTAAGATTACTAAACAAATTCACTCAAAATTTACCTGCTCAGCTCATTTCTCTGGGGTCTGTCAAATGACTTTTGCCACTCCACTCGTTGGACATCTTTATTTGGTAGACCCATTTTTCGCAGCGACTCGTCATCTCCAGCTGTATCTGACGAGTCCAAACCACACTGGTTAGACGAATCAGCCCCGTCTTTTGGATCACGTCGAGAGTGCTTTTGATCTTCAGGCAACATATCCCAACCTGTGTTCTTCATTCTGATACTTGACAGATCATCACAAAGGCCATCACTGCACCTTTCAGACTGGCTGACTATTGCAGCAGATCCAACTGGTACACGGCCTGGGTTTATCCCATACATCTGAGTATCACCTCTCAAATGAATACTTTGAGCCTTTTCATCAGCAAGAGGTCCACCATCTAAACAGTTTGTTAACCATGAACGCTTAGACGAGATAGGTGAAATAGGTGCATCTTCCTTTCTCTGTGTTTCATTGTAACTATCAACACGAATACCCACATTCTTTGAAAGAGAGTCAACAGGGAGAGGAGAAAGGTGGGGAATAGCTGCTCCATTCTTGTAATCTGTTACCTGGTAATGCCAGTTGGCAGGCTTAACTTCTTCATATCCATCACCCACCCAATAACGATCACCAGATTCTCTAAGTTCTCCATCCTCATATTGAGAATCATCCTCCTCAACATCAACTTTTCCGAACCCAGCTTGATTTTCGCTAATATGAGATGTGTCAGTTTCATAGCAGTGCTCAGAATAAGTATTTGATGCAACCTTCCCATGCTCATTTTCTCGTGAATCTACAATACTATTGGCATCAGTAACTCCTGGTCTGGGGCATTCTGAACTCGCAAGAGGAACCTGAGGAGCCGTACCTAAAATGTAATATGTTTCGGCACTGCTACTGTTGGCACAAGTTATTAAACAGTCTTTTGAATTAATTATTGCATCAGCACCATCTTCCTCATGTACATGAGCCATATCACAGTCAGAAGACCCTGGGTTGTCCTCTGGATGAGTGAGGTTTTCTGCATCTGCAGGGCTCTTGTTGACATAAAATACATCAGTGTCATGTCCACTGTTCTTACTGACTGACTGGTCCATTTTACTAGTTCCTGAATCAACATCCAAAAGCTCCTGGTTCTTAGATTCAGACATGCTTTGTTCAGAAGCTTCTTCAAGTTTATTGTCGCTCCAGCCAAAATCAGTAACCTTTTTATGGAAAGGGGTTACCGTTGGAAGGTTTGTGCTTTCCTCAGAAACTAATCTGCTTGCCAAAGGTTTCACTGTGGAGCCCAGTTCACTTGTTTGGAGCGAGTTACATCCTACATGGCCATTCACAGAAGACATACGAGACAAACCTTCACAATCAACAGATGGGGGATGTGAACCATCAATTTTCTCCATGCATGGAGAAGGAAAATGTTCCATGTTTAGAGCTGGTTCTGGATTTGATCCTATGTGTGATTCCATAACGGTAGCAAATCTGTTCTTCTGCTGGTCAGGCAAATCCATTGTTTTGGCAAGGGCATCGTTCCCTACAGATTCAGATTCCAATAGCTGCAAGTTTTGGGAAGACTGATGGAGCAAAAGGTGGGAAGAACTGTCAGCAGGAGAATCCCCTTCATCCTTTGTCACACACACATTTGATACATCAGCCATTTGAATTTTGTCAACGGGACTATTAGAAATATCACCAGCATCTGTCGAGTCAAAATGATCATGAGATGGCTGTGGTTTGTTCATGTCATTTCCAGCATCATTATGATCACTTATGGTAGCAACTGTAGGATCATCGTCACCACCACAATCGGTGTCCCATGCCTCCATGGGAACATTAAGATCCCAGTGCAGCCTAGAATCGCGAGTGGCATTGGCATGGTTGGTTTGCATATCTGCATCTTGTGAGCAACCTATGGTTTTATCTGGATTTCCTGAGCTATCAGCCATTGCGACACTTGAAGACTTGGCATCAGAAGCAATCTCTATTTGGTTTGCACTGATCAGTGCAGAATGGGATGAATAATTGACCTTGAGAGCTGATGCAGATTCAACAAGATTTTCTGAGTTAGATAGTGTGGTAGCAAGTAAGGGATTCATATCTGGAGCAGAATTAGATGAGCCAAGAGGCCTATCATATATGCAATGTGAAGCGCCAGGAATTTTTAACTTATCCTCCTTCATATCATGCAGTAGACTCAATTCAGTGCTACCCCTAGTATTTTCCAGCTTTCTTTCTTGTAGAGGATCAGCTAACTTTGAGCATGCTCCATTTAATATGTCACCATCCATCTCACTCTCACAAGCTGCTGCGGCTAGTATTGATATACCAGAAAAATCATCAGCACCAAAAGGACCTTTTCTCTCCTCCATGCATTCACTTGCTAGCATCTTAACCTTACGATGCTTCTCATATGATTTGATACCTCTAGAAGAGCTGCCCAATATTTTTTCATATGGATCCATTAGCAATGGAGTGGGTGGAGGCGATGGAGAACAATCCATAAGAAACCTTCTCTTCTTTATAGGAACATTTTCCACAGGATCACTAAAGCGTCTACCAAGAATGGATACACCAAGCTGCAAAGACACAATTAGGCCATTCATAAACTTGTCATAAATGAATGTATTGACGACACTGTTTCATTATATTTCAATGGAGGAAAGTAAAAACCTTCTCAGATTCAGAGACTGGCGCATCTTCTTGTGCCATCTCTTGATTCGTAGCACTGCCAAATAAATAGAAAGATCCAGTTCCGTCGTTCCTTTTGTCTTTCCCAAAAAAGGTCCTTGCTTTCCTTGCAGCTCTCTGTCTTCTGTTTACAGTCTTCCATCTCACCTCAGGATCTATAGGTCTTGGGAGCTCCAAGCCCATACTGCTAAGCTTGCTGCTACATGATGGCCCGCCTCTGCCTGTTGTTGATTCACCAGTACAGCCTTTGCAGGTCATTGAAATATTTGTGTTCTTAAGAATACGAAGTGATGAAGATGATGATGACCCTCCACTGCAAGTGCAAAATTTGATCTGCAAATACAGAAGAAAATTAAAAATACAATGAGGCAAAACTTGGCAGGCATTTGGCTAGGCAGACAGTCTATGCCAGACAGAAACCAATGTGTTGGCAAATTATTTGCATACCATAGATGGTCTTCCTGCTATTGCTGTGGAAACAGGTAACCTATTCACATCAACCGCACCCTTGGATCCAATTGATCCCTCTGGAAAACAAAAACGACATAAGGTTGGAGCACCACGCCACAAAGCTTATGGTACTGATTGAAGAATAATAGCATCACAGTCCACATAGCATGCACACAAGCAAGAGGTTAAAAACTAAAGAACGCCTCCGCAGCCATGCCACCGCCACCGGTCGACCACCATCAGCCAGTAGTTGAACCCTTTGGGGGCAATTTTAGAAAAGAAGGTTTCAACTTCCAGCCCAACGAATACGAACAAGCAATCTTATCTTGCAGCACATAATGAATACCAGAAGCTAAACCAAAAGCAAGGTCCCCCGGCCTGGATTGAACCCAGTAGCGCACAAACAAACACAGCAGCTCCTCCACAAGTCAAGTCAACAGCCCTCTGGAATCAGCCATCGGCCTCCACACCAGAGAGAACACCAATTCCTCTCCTTTGAAGACAATTAATCCTCTGTAAAGAACGTAGATCTGAAATCCGGTCGAATTTCTGATGAACAGCTCTTTCCAGCAGACATGTAGAGACGATGAACAATAGCGGCAAGCCCGTCAGTTGACCTGAGAAGGAGAAATCCGCGGCCAGCAGACCAGAACCCCTCAGAGAAAGCAGATCTGAAGTCAGGCGGGCGAGAACCTGTCCTTCATCCGCACCACACGATGAAACCAGAGGATCCCATGGTGATCTCCGTGGCGGCGGCGGCTGGCCCTGAACCCCCTCCAAATCCGGGCGTCACGGCGGCGGCGGCGGGCGGCAAGGCAGCAGCCGCGGAGGCTACTTAGATTCCTAAGATCTAAGGTTGCAAATACCTTTGGCTCCAGCTTTCCTCATCAAACCCAGCGCCGCCGCGTCCGCGTCAGCCTCCCCGCCTCTGTCCCTCTCCTGCCGCCGCTCCTGCGCGTGAGTTCCCAGGGCTCAGCTGGAAGAATCCGAACCCTTCCGGCCCATGGCTTCCCGTCCTCGCTGGATTCCTTGCGTGCGCCCGGTGCGAAGAAATTCCCGCGGCTCCTCTTTTCCGCTTTTGACCCCTGGCCGCGCCGGGCCGGGCAGATCGATCGGAGGCGCCTCCTCCCTGCCGCGGCTCCCGCTGCTGTCTTCGCCGATGCCGCCGCAGCCGCCTCGCCGTCGCCGCCGGTGGCGATTTTTTTTTATTGGACCCTTTCCTTGTGCTACTTCGCCGCCTGTGGTTGGGAGGAGAAGACCAAGACTATATTTTTTCTGTGATTTTGCGAGGGCGCCGTATTAATACTTTGGTTTTTTCCTTGCTCGCTCGCTCGCTCGCTTGGTGGGCATGACGCGAATCCGGTTTGGGATGGACAGGATTGCCCCTCGAGGGTTGAGGTTAGATGAACGGAGCTTAGCTGTCAGATCCTAAACCAATGCACCGGATTCATTAGTGGGTGTTTTTATAGGGGAGATGGTGCTGTAGCACAAACATCTGACACTCCCCTTGTTCCATAAAAAGTGCAATCTTATATTTAATTTTTTTAAAAAAAGTAAAATTTTAGAAATTGAATCTCAACTGCCTATCTTAGCTAGATTTGATTTGCATGATAAAATTAACTATATGTGGCCAACAAATAAGGGTATTAGAGTCTTTTTATACTACTACTAATCTATCTTGAAAAGATTAGAAATTACATCATTCATGAGATAGAGATAGAGGGAGTATATACAGCTAAGGCTCGACAAAAACCATGCAGCTTTAGCACACCAAGCTTCGATTGGAATTGCGCAAGAATCTTGTTACTCATCAACGCATGTAAGCTATCACAAGCAACGCTCAACTACTCAAAATCCAACACAAAGTGCACCGTATACATGACACAAGACAAGCCAACTTTAAACTTAATTCCTTTGTGAACATACAATGAGCGATTCTTTGTGCTGCCCTAATCGCAAATGCTAGCTCATCTCAACAACCATTACACGAGTGCCTGGCCCTTGTACACGTGCACCCACGCAGCCAGGGCCGGATCCTAGGGTGCAGGGGCTGGACCCAAATTTTCAATGAAGAAGAGAAAGAAGACGGAAAAAAAAGAGAAGAAGGAAGAAGAGGATGAAAATAAGCCCTCCTAGATTTACATTCTAGATCCGTCACTGCACACAGCTCTGTATTACGGTATAACTATACTACATTGCGACATCATGAGATACTAGTCAAGTTGAAATTGAAGAAACGCATGATAAGAGGTCCACGACATTGCCCTCCTTCCCGACTCATCCCACTTAGCACTAGTAGCACCACCATCATTGCTCGTGGAGCTCAACAAATTGCATGTACTTTAGCTCGTTTGACACCACTTATTTCCACATTTTGCTCTTTTTTTCTTAACCTAACCTCTTTTCCCAAAAGCACAACTTCTTTTTATCAAAAATCAATGTGAATATCCAAGATCCCGAGCTTTTTACCATAGTTTGCTTCTGTTGTTCTCCCTCTGTTAGTCTACGAACCTAAACTTTGCTTCCACCGAGTCTAAGCACCCCTTGCTCAGTTGATGACTTCGTCGAGCTCGCCTTTGTTGACTCAAAGTACCTCTTTGCCCGGTTGATGGCTCTAGCGATGATGACCTAGACGCACCTCCGTTGTCGAGATTCTCCTAGCCACCCTAGCGTTCGTCTGCTTGAGCTCCCTTGTGATTCCCTCCACCGCCCAAGCTCGGAAAGCGCCAAAGGTGACCAACAGATAGACAAACTTTGAATCTGATAAGAAGATCTGCCGCAAAAGGCAATGAATTGGAAGATGTAGAGGCCTCAAGGGTGATGAAGCAATAAAGGCGGTGGACCAAGTGAGCTTAAGCTTAACATGGGTGACGAACTGACCGCCACCGCGAGGAGAGCGATGATGTATATGGTTGAGTGGTAGCACTACATGTCGGGTAGCTCCGCATCCTCTTCCTCCTCCTACCTGACTGTTTGTCGCCCTGCTCCACCAGTCCACTGCTCAAACATATGCCTTTTTTGACTAGGCAAAAGGCTTTGCTAAAGAAAAGTTTAAAACATGCTAAAATGGGATTTGCATCAAGCCACTTGCGCCTTGCTACTTCCTATCTTGATTTGGCGAGCCTTTTCTTCATCAAAATTTATCAATCATTGTTGAATGGCTCAGCTATCCAGATGTTGTACATGAACTAAACAAGCTAGCTTGAGCTTTAATAATGAGCCAAGCGGAGAGCTACATTTTTTTCCGTTATTGTGCAGCCCTACACAATACCATAAGGCATTGTCTCCTTCCTAAACCTAGGTGTTCTTCTAAATCTAAAATCCCTGAAAGCGTCAATGCTTGAGAAATATTTCAACCTTAATTGTGGTTGTCATGCCATGTTGACATGCTGATACGAGCTATCGGTATTGTATGCCCATCTTTTAGTAAGACATATTTCATTTTATTGACAAGACTTTAATAAAGAAATACTCTATTAATTTTTTGTTTTATGTCATGTAAAATATATTCGTTATGAAAACTTGACGTTAAATATGAATATAATGACATCAAAAGTCACAAATAGACACTCCGTTAATCAATCTAAGGCAGATTTTGTATGAGAAATGTCTATTAAAGTTGATTTTGCAACTTTTAGTTTCCTTTACGATATATTTTCAATTGTTACAAAATCAATATCATCTTAAACCACTTGAAATACAAATATTTTGATGAAACTTTTGTACATCAAATATGCATAGAATCTGACTAATTGTTGGTTAAAATTTATAAAATTTGACTTTGTCCTACGTTGGTGGAGGAAGTATGTATTATTGGAGTAATTGTTGGTGGACTCAAGGTCTCAAGCACAAGGAAGCAGCTGCAATTTGGATCTCGGATGACGATGACATTCTAAGCTGATTTTGATTGACGAAACATCACAATTCAGATCAAATAAAAAAGAATGGATAAAGGTCCACATGTCAATGATATAAATTAGATTAAAATTAGAGGCGGAACCTTTTGAAAAGGTAAAAAAGGTAATTTTTATATCCATATAATAAATAATCAAATGTGAAAGATGCTTTCACGAGAGAGGTTCGGCCACTCGATATAACCAGTAAAACTGAAAAAGAAAAAAAAAATCAGCCATACACTTTCTTCAGGACGCCTCGAGCGTGCACCTGCTGTGCCTGGCTGCCTGCTGGCTGCTGCATTCTCCCTTCTCCTCTCTCTCTCTCTCTCTCTCTCTCTCTCTCTCGGTCTTCTCTCGTGAACCCTCTGTCTCGAGGGCGACGACTAGCCCAGCGGCGCTGCAGTTTGCCATGTCTTTCCCAGGCCCCTTCGCCAGTGGATCCACTTGAATTTAAGGGTATTTAGCTGAATATATACCTATTATTTTTGGTATTTTTTTATATAGTTACCGTCGATCTCTCGCCTGTCGTAGAGGCCTATGGAGGATCCTCTTTTAGAGTTCGGCCAGGGGAAATGGTTCCCTGGGGTGGTCGGCGCGTACAGGGCGGAACCAACACGCGATGTAAGCAAATTCAGGCTACATGGAGGCCTAATACCCTATGTCCTGCGTGTCACAGTGTGTTTCTTTCCTTTGGCCGAGCTTAGGGGGACAACAACAATGGTGTTCTTGACAAGTACTTCCCCCGGCTATCTCCTTGCCGAGGTCCGTTTGCTTAGACTTAAAAGAGTCTAATCCTACATAGTGGCCAACCTATGAGTCGTCCAATCCTCTCTGTATGCACAGGGGTCTCCCCTTATAGACCAAATCGAGGGATCTCCACAATAGTGCTCCTACTGGATCAAATCAAGTACTTTCACATTGTGACTACCCCCCGATGACATCTCGCGAGTAGGGTCTCATGCGCCTTCCATACCGGAGTGGGTAGCATTCCCCCATGTTGTCAACAGAGAACAGTTGGAGCCATACCTAGGGGGTTGCTCCATCGTGCTCCATACCTCATGACCCTGGGAACCCACCGCTGACGTCCCGATGGTCGTGACCAATCATTCTCCATCTTCTTAGAGGGCTCCACCTATCGGGGATCGTGGTGGCGCGTCCATGCGCTAGCTAACCCTCGTCCGATGGGACAACAATCCACACCTCCCTGCCACACCACTATGGTCGGGATAAGACTAGGAAGCACAACCCATGCGTGCAATACCGCAGGAGCACATTGCCGCACATGGTTGAGCAGGCTGCCTAGTCATGTCCCTGGTCAGGTCTATCCTCTCACCTGCCCTTTTGTCATAAAGGCTCCTATCCTTTCGCATGGTTGGAGCCACCCGCCTCCTGTCGTGCAAGCCAGAGGCGCGTTCCACCCTCTCATGGATCTAGACCCCGTCCGGGGATAAGGTTGGAGAGGAAGGGGCTCCCGCCCCCGTGTGCGGGTGTCGAAGGCTCCCTGGCAGAGGACACGTGGTGGCCCGCAGCTTAGGTTCCATGTGGTGTTAGGGGCAGTCCCCATTCACCTATATCGCATATATGTGATTCGAAAAGTGAAAATAGCATAATATAAGAGCATCTCCAATAGTACCCTAAATATATACATTTCTAAAAATTAATTTTGGGAAAAATAAGAGAAAAACCAGCTCCAATAGGTGCCAAAACTGATGCCCAATATTTTGGCATGTCCAATCCTGGTGGTAAATCAAGCCATATTTGCGCTGCTTGCTGGAGCTCCTGATCCCTGAAAATCAACAGATGCCATCAAAACTTTCTTCCTCACGCCTGATTTAAACCCTTGTTAAGAGCACAATTGACCGACGTGGATCTACGAGCTCCTCTGCTCTGGCATGCAGGCGTGTGTCGTGACTCATGACCTTGATTCCTTCCGCAAGCTGCGCTGCGACCCCATCTCCTCTGTCACACCCGGTTTAAGGACAAAACCGAATGCATAGCTATATGTATGTCAGGATCAAGGTCCATACATATAGTGACATCATCAGTAAATAACAACAATAGTATCACGTAAAGAAACATAAATAAAGACTTACAAGACTATCAGAGATATGCGCTTAACATGGAAATGAAGGCTTCAAACTTCACAGACAAACGACTAGGGGTTGCGTACGCCTAGAACTCTTCATAATCTTCAGTAGTCTTCACACCTTCTTCTTCTGAGCAGCGGTTAGCAAGGGTGAGTACACTTATGGTTGGTACTCAACAAGGCCACAAGAAATAACCAAAGTAACGATTTAAATCCATCTTTAAATTTATTAATCATGTGAGGGTTCAGGCCGCTCTTGACCGTGAGCACGGCTGATATATCAGTTTTAGACACTCTGCAGAGGTTGTGCACTTTCACCACAAGTCGTGTAAAAGTTCAAAAGAACTTTGGACCCAACCATGCTGTGCTAGCTAGGCACAATACCACACTTTCGAGGTGTGATTGCATAGGGACACTACGAAGCCTTTACAAAGATTCCCTAATAAGAAGTAGTCCGCTAGAGTTTCGGTAGCGGCGTGAACCATAACCCTCCCTAATGGTCAGCACCTTAGCGAAGGCTGCTACCCCAAGAGGACCGGGCTATACCCCAATCACCGACCCCCTCCTTGCCCTTTCGGTAAGACTGCTTCAAACTAGAGTCTCTAATTATTTAGCCAAGACCAGAGCCATATGGTCCTCGTGGTTGTACTATTTTCCTGGGTGGTTCTCCAAGTTCCAATTAATACATGGTTGTCAGGAGGAAATATTAACGACCTCCTAATGACCATCAGAACGACGATCATGGAGGCCCGGGCCCACCTGCGGCAACGGCGACCGCCGTCGGCCTAACATGGGAGAGAAGCGCTCCGCCTCGCCCGACCAAGTCCCTCGGGATCGGACGCTCCCGACCCCTCGACGGCCGGACTCCGCCTCGCCCGACCAAATGCCTCGAGGTCGGGCGCTCCCGACCCCTCGCCGCAAGGCTCTGCCTCGCCCGACCCAGGGCGTAGAGGGTCGGACTCACCCGGGCCCGCCAGGCGAGAGTCAGCCTCGGGCGCAGGCTGAAAGATACGAGCGCGGATCTCGTGGGCCCCCCGCCGGTCTTGCCATAAATGCGCCGCGGCTCTGGCATCCAGAAAGGCGCTCGCGCCCCTGATGTGACCCGTCACAACTACCCAAACGCGACCGCACAGCGCACGCTACAGTGGCACAGTCTTCCCCGATTCGCCGCCAGGCACTCATGACCTACGTCGCCTGGCACAGGAGCACGCCTGCCCGTCCTCGCGCCCCGCAAATCCGGCGATAGGGACGGGACGTCCGCGTTGCACTGGCCGTCAGCAGGATAACAGGGTCAGCCATCTGCCCCGACGGGACGGAGGCCATGACCAAGCGCCATCATCACGCACGCCCGCCGGCACCGGCCCCCAAGGAGATCAATGATAGGATCGGAGGAAGCCGTCCTTCCCTGGCGGACGCGCGGACGGAGCCGAAAGCTGGAGCCGGCCACGGCGACCCAGGGACTCGAATCTTCCCCTTGCACTCTATTCTTTCTCTCTCCCTTCTCCTGGCTCACCTATAATCCCAAGCCCTCCTTGTGCTATAAAGGGAAGGCTGGGGGCCCTGAGATGGGGGGGGGGGAAATCTGAGACTCTCTCCCACATACTCACTCTCTCTCTCGCACGGACTCTTTCTTCCCCGGCGAGAAGAACACACTCTCACCATTAGAGGTTCAGTGCACACCCAAGAGACTTGGGACCGGTTCCCTCTCTCGCCCTCATGTAACCCCTACTACAGACCTCGCGCGGGCAACACGAGCAGCTCCTCATACTGGACGTAGGGCTTCTTCTTGCCCGAACCAGTCTAAATCCCGTGTCACCCGCGCAACCATCTGGAGCCGTACGCGCATAAAAGAAATTTACTAGTCTTAGTCTTGATCCGCTAATCTTGACGAAGACAGTTGGCGCGCTAGGTAGGGGACCTTTACGCGTACATCACCGGCTTCAGATGGCCAGCCACGACGCCAGCTTCGCTCCGGGCTCCCTGGTCCGCTTCGGGAGCCTGGACTTCCTCGCCACCGAGGAGGGGATCGATTTGATCCCTCTCCTCGTCTCGCCCGCTTGCCTCATCATCTCTGGCTCTGCCACCGGGGTGGTGGCGAGCGGCCGGGCGCGCGCCGGGGGGCCTCCTTCGGAGGGGCGGCTCTTCGGGCTGCGCAACGCCGCGGCAGCCTACGGTCGTTCCCTAGCGCGGTCCATGACCGTGCCACCCGCGAGCAATTAGCTCGCGGGCGTGGCGGGGACGACCTCCGACACCGGCTCCAGCAGCAGGAGTCACCACCCCTCGCGCGAGTGCTTCATGGCTGACGTGCACTCCGAGGGGTCCAACGGCGACGGCGCCGGAAGGAAGCAGCGAACTCCCCCACCGCGCGCCGCGGCTACGACGGGAGCCCTTGCCCGGGCCCCAGCGCGACCACGACAGCCAGAGGCGCGCACGGCGCCCCGCCAGGAGGTCGAGCGCCCCTGCAACGAAGGCGGGGCACGACAACGAGCGCGCGACGTCCAGCAGCGCATTTGCGCGGACGAAGATCGCCCTCAGCTCTTCGCCCGCGCCAGCCAGAACATCGCCGCAGCGGCGGCCCTGCTCCGACGACTCCCCGAGCCGGCGACGCCCGAGGAACGTCAGGCGCACCGAGAGGTGCGCGACCTGCTCGAATGCGCCGCCGTCCAGCAAGCGGAGAGCTCCGCGTCCCGGCGACGCGGGCAAAACACCAGCGGGGCAGCGCCCACCGCACCCTCCGAGAGGCGGGGGGAGTCTGTCCACCAGCCTCCTCCCCATGCGAACCGGGCCGCGCCCGCCCGACGGACGTCGCCACCCGCAGGAGGCGGGGCCCCGTCCGTTCACCGGCGCGTCGGTCCCATCCACGACGCCTGTGACACCCTGGACGCACGGAGGCGCTCCCGCGCGGACAGGGAGGAGGGGGTGGACTGCGGCTACCACGTCCACCGTGGCGGCCGCTACAACAGCGAGGAAGACTGTAGCCCGAGCCCCGACCCAGCAGGACCCCGGGCCTTCTCCGCGCGTATCCTGAACGCGCCGTTCCCGCCGCGCTTCAGGCAGCCAACCAACGTGGCCAAGTACTCCGGGGAAACGAATCCCGGGCTATGGCTCAGTGACTACCGGCTGGCATGTCAGGCCTGTGGGGCGGACGATGACTTGTTCATCATCCGCAACCTCCCACTTTTTCTGGCCAACTCGGCGCGAGCCTGGCTGGAACATATCCCCTCAGGACGGATCCGCAGTTGGAACGACCTGAGGGAGATATTCGTGGGAAACTTCCAGGACACGTACATGCGCCCTGGCAATTCCTGGGATCTCCGGAGCTGCCGCCAGGCGTCGGATGAGTCCCTCTGGGACTACATCCGACGTTTCTCCAGGAAGCGCACCGAGCTCTCCAACGTCGCGGACGCCGACGGCATAGGGGCTTTCCTGGCGGGAACTTCCTGCCGACCCCTCGTCCACGAGCTAGGGCGCCGAGGCCCGCGGACCACGGAGGAGCTCCTCAACATCGACACCAGCTTCGCCTCGGGCGAGGAGGCCGTTGGAGCAATCTTCGACCGCTCCAAGGGCGAGGCAAAGCAGATGGAGGACGCCGACGAGGGCACCTCCAACCGTCCACAGAAGAAGAAGAACAAGCAACGGCGCGAGGCTCCCCTCGTGGCGGCTGCTGAGCGCAAGCGGGGACAGCCGCCCCTGGAGGGCACCCCCGGCTTCTTCGACAAGCTGCTCGAGGGACCGTGTCCGAACCAAGAGTTCCCCGCAAAGCACGCCTACAAGGACTGCAACCTTATGAAGAGGTACTTTGTGGGCAACCCGGTGAAGGGCGACCGGAGACGGAAGCCCGACCAGGAGAAGAAGGACGACGGAGAAAAAGAAGACGGCTTCCCCAAGGTAGACAGCTGCTTCATGATCTTCGGCGGACCAGCGGCGTACGATTCTAGGCGCCACCGGAAGCTGGAGCGCCGCGAGGTCTATGCAACCGAGCCTGCGACACCGGCCTTCCTCGACTGGTCGGGATCCGCCATTACTTTCGACCAGTCCGACCACCCGGGGCGCGTCCTGCAGCCAGGACGCTACCCGCTCGTCGTCGACCCCATCGTCAGCACGACGCGCCTCATCAAGGTGCTCATGGATGGAGGCAGCGGCCTCAACATCCTCTACGCCGAGACTCTCGACGCCATGGGGATCGACCGCTCCTGCCTCCGCCTTAGCAAGGTGCCATTCCACGGCATCGTGCCGGGAAAGCAGGCAATGCCTCTCGGGCAGATCGACTTGCCCGTCACTTTCAGGACTCCGTCCAACTAAAGGAAGGAGATCCTCACCTTCGAGGTGGTGGGCTTTCGTGGAACCTACCACGCCATCTTCGGGCGGCCAAGCTACGCTAAGTTCATGGCCATCCCCAACTACACGTACCTCAAGCTCAAGCTGCCGGGGCCCAACGGGGTCATCACGTCGGCACATCTTTCCAGAAGGCGTACGAGTGCGACGTGGAGTGCTGCGAATACGCCGCAGCCATCACCGTCACGGAGGATCCGGCGGTCCAGCTTGCGGAGAGCGCCGAGGGTCAGCCCGACTCCAAGCAGTCGGCCACCTCCTTCGAGGCCACCGAAGGCGTCAAGGAGGTCCCCCTCGACCCCAGCAGGTCCGACGGCCAGACCGTTCGGATCGACGCTACCCTATCTCCCAAATAGGAAAGCGTGCTCGTCGACTTCCTCCGCGCGAATATCGATGTCTTCGCGTGGAAACCCTCGGACATGCCAAGCATTCCGAGGGAAGTCGCCGAGCATTCCTTGAATATCAAGGCTGGCTCCAAGCCAGTGAAGCAAGGTCTACGCCGCTTCGACGAGGAGAGGCACAAGGCCATCGGCGAGGAGCTCCAGAAGCTTTTAACGGCCGGATTCATCAAGGAAGTGTACCACCCCGAGTGGCTGGCTAATCCTGTTCTTGTACGAAAAAAGAATGGGAAATGGCGAATGTGTGTTGACTATACCGGTCTCAACAAGGCGTGCCTAAAGGATCCGTTTCCTTTGCCGCGCATAGACTAGATAGTCGACTCGACCGCCGGGTGCGAAACCCTCAGCTTCCTTGACGCGTATTCCGGCTACCATCAAATCGCGATGAAAGAGTCCGACCAGCTCGCGACCTCTTTCATTACCCCCTTCGGCCCCTATTGTTACGTTAAGATGCCGTTCGGCCTGAAAAACGCGGGAGCTACATTCCAGCGATGTATGCTCAAGTGTTTCGGAGACCTCATCGGGCGGACCGTTGAGGCTTACGTCGACGACATCGTAGTCAAGTCCAAGTAGGGCGACCAGCTCATCCTCGACCTCGAACTAGCCTTCGAAAGGCTGAGGGACAAGCGCATCAAGCTCAATCCTGAGAAGTGCGTTTTTGGGGTTTCGAGGGGCATGCTACTGCGTTTCATCGTCTCCGTGCGCGGCATCGAAGCCAATCCGGAGAAGATAGCGGCCATCAGCGACATGGGGCCGATTCGAAACATAAAGGGAGTTCAGCGCGTCACGGGATGCCTAGCGGCCCTGAGTCGCTTCATCTCGCGCCTCGGCGAACGGGGGCTCCCTCTCTACCGACTCCTGAAGAAGACCGACCGCTTCGAGTGGACCACCGAGGCCCAGGAGGCACTTGACCAGCTCAAGGACCTCCTGATGAAAGCCCCGGTCCTAGTCCCACCAACCGACGGGGAACCCCTCCTGCTCTACATCGCGGCGACCACCTAGGTGGTCAACGCAACTCTGGTGGTGGAGCGAGAGGAGGAGGGACACGCCCTCAAGGTACAGCGCCCAGTCTACTTCGTCAGGGAGGTCTTGTCCAAGTCCAAGGCGCGATACCCGCAGATCCAGAAGCTCATCTACGCCGTCCTCATCACGAAGAGGAAGCTGCGCCACTACTTCACCTCCCACCCGGTGACAGTCGTTTCGTCGTTCCCCCTCGGCGAGGTGATCCGGAACTAGGACGCCACGGGACGGATTGCAAAGTGGGCGCTTGAGCTCATGGACCAGGGCATCACCTATGCCCCCCGCACCGCCATCAAATCCCAGGTACTCGCTGATTTCGTAGCAGAGTGGACGGAGATCCAAACGCCATCGGCGCCGGAGAAGCAGGAGTACTGGATGATGCACTTTGACGGGTCGTTTATGAAGGCTCGCGCCGAAGTGGGTCTAGTCTTCATCTCCCCGCTCGGCGTGCGCATGAGGTACATGATCCGCCTCCATTTTCCTGCATCTAATAATGTCGCCGAGTACGAGGCTCTCCTCAACGGGCTTCGCATCGCCATTGAGCTGGGCATCCGACGGCTGGACGTCCGTGGTGACTCCCAGCTAGTCGTCGAGCAAGTCATGAAGGAGTGGAGCTGCCACGACCCCAAGATGGCAGCTTGCTGCAACGAGGTCCGCAAGCTTGAAGACAAGTTCGACGGACTAGAGCTCAACCACGTAGCAAGGCGTTTCAACGAGGCGGCTGACGAACTGGCAAAGGCGGCATCTGGCCGAAAACCCGTACCTGACGGCGTCTTCGTCAGCGACCAGTTTGAGCCCTCGATCCGTTACCAGGAACCGGGAAAGGTCGGCAACGTGCCACCTGCCCCGGACTCGAGCGTCGACCCGGGAGAGGTCGGCAACGCGCCACTTGTCCCGGGCTCGGGTGCCGACCCAGGCGAAGTAGCCAATGCTCCACTTGACTTGGGCTTGGAGGCCGATCCCTCCTACCACGAGATCATGGAGATTGATGCGGACCTAGTTGCGGGGCCCGACCCCCCGCCCGACTGGAGAGCCCCGTACCTCGACTATCTCATCCGCGAGACGCTCCCGACAAACAAGACGGAGGCACGTAGGATTGCGCGCCGCGCCAAATCCTTCGTCATCATCGACCAGGAGCTCTACAAGCGGAGACACACCGGCATCCTCCAGCGCTGCATCCCGATCGAGGAAAGGCACTGATTCAAGACATCCACGCAGGAGCCTGCGGCCACCACGCCGCGCCAAGGACCCTCGTCGGAAACGCCTTCCGGTAGGGCTTCTACTGGCCGACGGCGGTTGCCAATTCTTCGCGCGCCAAACTCATCTGCCCGCACAGGCGCTCCAGATCATCCCTATCACATGGCCCTTTGCGGTCTGGGGACTGGACCTCGTCGGGCCCTTCAAGAAAGCGCCCGGGGGCTTCACCCACTTGCCTGTCGCCATCGACAAGTTCTCTAAGTGGATCGAGGCACGACCGGTCGCGCAGATCACGTCTGAGCAGGCGGTACGGTTCTTTACCGACATCATCCATCGCTTTGGAATCCCCAACTCCATCATCACGGACAACGGCACGCAGTTCACCGGGAAGAAACTCCTCCGGTTCTGCGATGACCACCACATCCGAGTGGACTGGTCGGCCGTGGCGCACCCCCGCACGAACGGGCAGGTTCAACGAGCCAACGGCGTGATACTCCAGGGTCTCAAGCCACGGATCTTCGACCGCCTCAAAAAGTTCGGCGGCCGGTGGGTCGCGGAGCTCCCCGCGGTCCTATGGAGTCTAAGGATGACCCCCAGCAGGGCGACTGGCTTCACCCCATTTTTCATGGTCTACGGGTCCGAGGCAATCCTCCCCACCGACCTGGAGTACGGATCGCCGAGGGTTAAGGCATACGATGAACAAGGGAACCAGGCGTCACTCGAAGACGCACAAGACCAGCTCGATGAAGCGCGCGATGTCGCCCTGCTGCACTCGGCCAAGTACCAGCAGGCCTTACGACGATACCACAGTCGCAAGGTGCAAGGCCGAGCCTTCAACGTCGGTGACCTGGTGCTTCGCCTCGTCCTGGACAACAGGGGTCGGCACAAGCTGACCCCTCCATGGGAAGGTCCTTTCATCATCTCCCAAGTGCTGCGGCCAGGCACGTACAAGCTGGCGACCCCTGACGGGCAGATCTTCGGCAACGCTTGGAACATAGAACAGCTAAGACGCTTCTACCCTTAAATTTTGTTTCCAAGTTTGAACACGCACATTTCTGTAACTTTCTAGTCCACGGAGAAAGGCAATTTTGAGTCGACCTCATCTGAGTCTCGTCACGAGCTCAGGGATATCCGCCCCTGGCCCTGCCTCAGGGTCGCATATCCCTCGGGGGCTATCAGGGGCTTCGGCCCAAGTCACCCGAGGTCTTCTCAAAATACCTTTTTTCCGAGCCGACCCCCTTCCTAAACGTTTGGGCGTGAAAAGGGGAGAGTGCGCAAACGACGCCCAGGCAAGACTGATCGGACTGCGAAAAAACCTATGCCCCAGCGACTACGGTGCTATCGCTCATCAGCGCTTACTGACGCGTCCGACCCGTACTCTAAACTTTCCAAACCCAAGAAACAAGGAAGAGGATTGAAAGCGTCTTTCGACAAGTTACAGAAAAGGCCCCCGCGACCATTGCAAAAACAAGTTCAAAGTTAACCAACGTATTTACATGCTGGGGTGTCCGAGCCCGATGCAGCTAGCTTGTCCTTGGGTCCTCCGGTGGGACGGCCTCATCCTCCAGGAGCTTCGCCAAGGTCTCCGCTGGGTTGAGCACCGACGCATCGATGTCGTCCAGCTCGGCATCAGAGTAGCCGGCGGCATATCCCCCGCTCATCCCGGCGAAGTTGATGCCGGTGTAATGGGAGCCAAAGACGCCGAAAGCCCGCTTCACGCCGACGTGAAGCGCCTCCCGGGCGATCTCGCGGGCCCGCCGGTACACCCCAAGCGCACGAGCCGCCAGCGAGCTCGTCCCTTCCCCCTGGACCACGCCAAGGCCGTTACAGACGGCACGGACCGCGTCCCGCAGGTTGCTGTGCTCGGCGCGCTCCGCGTCGAGGGCCTCCCTCAATCGGGCGAGTTCGTCTGCAAGACCCGTCTAGAAAAACCCGCCAAATCAGAAACCATCACAACTCCACAAAGACAGAGAAACAAGAAGAGCCTTACCCTCGGACTGGACCCTCAGCTCACGCTCTCGGTCGAGCCCCTGGGCCACGGCGGTCTGAAGCCCCTGCACTCGCGTACGGAGCTCACCAACCTCCGTCCCGAGATCGGCCTCCGTCTTCTCGGCCTCGACCTTCCGGGCCGCCTCAAGGTCCCGGTCCTGCCAGGCCTTCTGTCGCTCGTGGCGGATGCGCTCGACGGTCTTCTGAAGGGCTTCATGTACCCCCTTCAGCCGAACGAGCTCCACGGCATCAAGGCGGGCCTTCTCAACAGCGGCCTGGAAGTCCACGCGATTGAGGCGAGCCTGCTCGATGATGGCTTGGAGCTTATCCTGCGCCGCCTGCTCGCGCCTTCGCAGGTCGTCGATGACTTGCTGGTTGGCGGCAACCTATGCGGCCAGCTCCCCGGTCCGCTGCCTCTCCGCGGAGAAGCGCTCCCAGAGCGCCCGCCCGAGCCGGAGGAAATCGGACTTCCCCCGACTGCGCTCCCGGAGGGCCTACAAGACAATTTACACTCAGTAACAGAGCGGCGGAAGGAAAATAACCGCGAGGGAGAACGCCATACCTGACCAACAGGAGCGACGACGCCGTCCAGCTTCCCCATCGCTGAGGACAGGGCAGCGTGGGCATCTTCAAGTCCGCCCTGCACTGCCTGCCACTCCCCCCACTCTTCGGCGTCTTCCAGCGTGAGGACGAGTCCCTGCGGGTCGTCGTCAGACGTCCAACGCAGGGTAGTCCTAGACCCACTCCACGCCTCGGGAACGGGACTGACCGAGGCAGGGATAGGGGCCGCTCCGGCCGCTCCCGGCTCCTCCATCCCCGACGCCGCCGCCGGAGCAGGCACCGCTGCCGCGGATGCCGCTGGCCTCGTTGACGGTCCCGGCGCGTGCGCCACCGTCCCTGTCGAGGTCGCCGCGGCCGTCGTTGGCGCCGGCGCGCGTCCCAATCCACCCGCCGCCGCCACGGCCTCCGTTGCGACCACCGACGTAGGCGTCCCCGCCCCCGTCGTGGCCGCCGGAGCAGGCACCTCCGCCTCCGCCACCGTCGTTGCCCCCGCCACGGCGTCCCGGTCGGATGTCCCCACCTCCGCCGCCGCCGCTGCCTTCACTGCAGCCGCCGGGGCGGGCGTCCTCACCTCCTCTGTTGCCGCTGTTCCCGTCGTAGCCGCGGGGGCGGACTCCTCCGTCTCCGTTGCCGCCGTCGGATCCGCACGCTCCTCCTCCGCCTCGTCATCGAGGTCTATCACTTCCCCGGTCCGAGGGCCCCCGGGGGCAATGCTCCGTCTCGCGGGGTCCGCCGAGGAGGCAGAGGGCGGAGCAGGGGTTGGACAATGCCCTGTACCTGGCTGCAGCACCACTCTATCGGCTGCTGCTGCAGGAGCCACCTCCGCGATAGGCTCCGCGGTCCCCCCGGCGATGCCACCTCTTGCCGCCGGCGGGGTCGCGGCCCGCCCCGCGGAGGTGGACGACGCCCGTAACACCTTCCTCGGCGCCACCAGCGGGACACGGCCTCAAGGAGCGGCGCTGCGAGACAACAAACGTCATCAACAAAAACAACTCGATGCCAGGAAAGGAACGACACGCGCGAGTAATTTCCATTTACACTATCTCAGAGCGAGGACGGCGGGCGCATTTCGCCTCCGAGTCTGACGCCGACCCCGGGGCATCTTGCATCGGCTGCTTGCCACTCCTCCTGGGCCGCGGGCAGAGGCACGGGGGTCGGCCCCATCGACTCCCGAGGCGCGCCCCGCGCCGGCCCCTGGGGCACGGCCCCAGAACCCTGCGGGGTCGGGTCCCGGGCGGGCGGGCCACTCGGTCTGTCCCCCGCGGCTGCTTGGGAGCGCTGCTCCCGAATAACGAGCGCGCCCGGAGGAGGGGCCGGGACGAACTCCTCCTCTTCCTCCTCCTCCTCGTCTTCCTCTTCCTCCTCCTCCTCGTCGTCGTCGTCGTCATCATCGTCATCGTCGTCCGATATGACTGGGCCTCTTCGCCGCCGTTGGAACTCCTTGGCGGCCCTCTTCCTCTTCCTCGCCGTCTCCTTCTCCTTGCGCAGCTTCTGCCTCTCGGCAAGGAGGCGGTTCCACTGCCGCCGCTCGGCGTCCTCCGGCACTGGCGGACGCGCGCCGGCGACATTGGTCATGAGGCCCTGCAGGCACGAAAGCTCCGCGTCAGAGCGACGAAAAGGTAGTGGGCGCACGAAGTCCTCACCAGGTCGACGAAATCCATGTCCGGCCGCATCGGAGGGTGGCTGGGCACCGGGTAAACGGCGTCCTTGTCTTCCAACGCCTCCCGGATGCGCTTCCGGATCTCGGAGACGGGGAGCGCACCCGTCGCGAGGATGGTGCCCTCGGTCGGCGCCCTCAGTCGGCGCGCCGGGAGTCATCTCGGCGAGCGAGCGGACCCGGACCATCAGCGGCGCCACCCTCCGAGCGTGGTACGCCCCGATCACTCCAGCTCCGGTCAACCCCTTCCCCTTCAGGTACTCAATGGCCTGAAGCAGGCCGGAGATCCGCTTCTTCTCCTTCTCCACCGGGCCGTGTGACCACACCTCCGACGCCGCCTCGATGACGCGGTCGGTAAATTCCGGCAAGGGGGACTCAGAGTAGTTCTTTACGTAGAACCACTGCTGATGCCACCCCTTGTGGGACGCCGCGGTCTTCATCGCCATGTACTCCTTGGCGGAGGTGGATTCCGGCGCACCCAATCGACACCGTGGTCGCCCGCTGCTGGCCTCCTCTCTTCTCGGTCTTCTGGTATAGGCTGACCGTGAAGAAGTACTTCCACACCGAGAAGTTGGGCTCGATGCCCAGGAATCCCTCGCACAGCGCGACGAACGCCGCGATGTGCTGGATCCTGTTGGGATTGAGGTGCTGTAGCTCGAGCCCGTAATGATGCAGCAACCCGCGGAAGAAAAGGCTCGGCGGGGTCGCGAACCCCCTCTCGTGGAAGTGGGCGAACGATACGATGTAGCCGGCGGGAGGACTCGGCACCTCCTCCGCTCCGGGGAACCGCCATTTGCCCCTCTCGGTCCTCTCACAGAGGAGTCCCTTCCTCGTGAGGCCATCGGTGCGCGAGGCGCCAAAGCTGGAGCGCTCCCAAGTTGCAATCGCGAAAGGATGGAAAGCTCGACGGCGGAAGGCGAGAAGGACTGGAGCGCTGGGCGGAGGAAGATGAGCGGCACGCGCAAGAAACCAAAGGGCGCGAGAGGAGGCGAAAAGACTTGGGAACTAGATGCGGGCGGAACCGGCGAGGCGGACCCCCGTCTTGTAGGAGGACGCGTGGGAAGCGGAACAGACGCTCCCATCACAGTTAATGCGATGCCAGGTACGCCTCGTCACACCCGTCCCTTTTCTCGGAAGCTGCGCGCACGACCCTGCAGGAAACATCCGCTCCCCCCTCGTTTCGCGGGTCGGCACTTGCCGCCACTTCATCTCCCGGGAAGTACGCGCGTACGACCTCCTCCGCACCCGGCCCGTTAAAATCCAGAGGTTCGAAGGCTGGCCCACCGTGGGTTCGACAGCCGCCCCAGGATGACCCCGAGCGAGGGGTGAGAAGGGACGGGTCCGCTAGCGGCCATCTCCCGGGCGCACGACCGCCTAGGGCGTCCCGACCTCACATTCGAGTCCAACCGGCATCAAAGTTCATGGTTTTTCTCCGACGAAAGGCAACGAGCCACCGGATCCGATCGAATGGACCCGGGAATTAAATGAACTGGCCGGCCGAAATCTGGGGTACGCCACTAGCTTGGCCCAAGCCGGACCCCCCCCCCCCCCCGAACGGGGATCGGGACCCCACTCTAATCGAACCGTTTGCAGCTCAACAAGCACCACGGTTCGTCCAACGAGGATAGCGTGGCACGGCTCACCCCCTCCGTCCCAGCGAACGGACGCTTGAGGGGCAACGTTCAAAAGTCGATCTGGCCTCCCGACCGGTCTCCTACAACGCGCGGGGGCTCGGGGGCTAGCTTCGCAACTAATGACCACACGGATGGTCACGACCTAAGGTCTCTAGATGGAAGGCATCCTACGGAACGGCGAGGATCCCCTCACGTCAAGACATCCACAGGACTTTCCATCAGTTAAGTACACCTCCATCTCAAACTACCATATATTTTGTTGAGGATTCTCGTAAGTTGATTAACCCCAACATCAAGATGTAGTATATAATAATTTGTTAATGTTGGCATAAAAGAAAGAATCTCAGTTGTTTGAAAATTACAATAAGAAGGCCATAAATTGAGTATATGAGCTTAAATCTATAAGTATGGATTTTGTATAAATCTCTAATGGATTCAAATTAGTAGACTTAAAAGGGTCTATAACATAAGCGTGATTCCGGAAGAAAATTGAAATACTAAGCTTATAGTTTACCATGATTCAGAATTTTCATGGATAAAGGTATATATACTAAGATTAAGGTGGAAAAGTTATTATCCTAATACTTAAGTGGATGATGCTCTACTAAGTAAAAGTGGCAGTTAGATTACGCCGCAAGGTTTGAGAGCCTTTCTATCATTATGCTTTGGGTATTAATGTACACTGAGATTGGACCAAGAAAGTGTTAGGATCATCATTAGAGACATAAGTTGTCTAAAGTGATATGATAAAATAAATATTAAGTTACGTCGTTCTATTTGTATGATGAAGAAAATTTTATACTTAAGAATTGAGTTAGAATAAAATAAAGGAAGACGTTCCTTATGCTTCAGCTATCAGAAGCTTACGCATGAGTCTCTAAGTGATTGACTTGGCATTTTGTAAGCCGAAAAGCTTTATAAAGATGTTAACTTAATCCTAGGGAGGTCCACTGGATAAGGTGCAAGACACCAAAATGACATGCTTATTTATTGTGAATTATTTATATAAGAGTTCTGTATAAGTGTATGGATGTAAAAGTGCACATTAGATTATGTCCTTCACTCTTGTAGAAAAGAGCAAATATATCGAGAGCTCTAATCAAACTTAGCATAATGAAAGCTGAGATTGTGTAAGGCATGTTTTAACTTATCAAGTTTCAGAATTATATTCCAGTATAAAGTTTGGGGACAGCAAATCGGTACTGCTATAATTGCGGTATTTATTCAAGTAACAACATAATAATTGATAGTGTCAAGATCGTCTATGATTAAAAATATTGTGTTGTGAAAGAAAGGTCTCAGGATCAAGTTATTAAAAGTTAAAGTAATAAGTTTTGAGTTAATGCTAGTAAATTTTATTAAAGCCTTATCGCTCATCTCATTTAAATTTTCGCGAAATTAGGATGGATTTGCGTACAGTCTTAAATCTGATTCTGGGTGCATGGCTATCCCCAAATAAGAAATAAGCTCTCTATCAAACTATTGCAGTGAACTGTGCGTAATGGAGTTCCGGTAGTGAATTGAAATACTGCCGATGACGCATTGGTCCGGTCTTACTGTTGTACTAAGTGTGAACATAAGTTTAAAACGAACCTAAGTTGTTAGCCATTCGATCAAGTGGGAGAATGTTGGAAATTTGTGATCTCAGGATAACAACCAAAGATCTGCATGACAAACAATTCCACAGATTAGAGATAATATACCAAATATAAGTCATGTACCGTGATTGGCAGGTACACCTAAGGTTTCCATCTACAAGTTAGCCCCCGTCCCACAGTGCTATATATATGAGATGTAGGGGTACCCTGTGTAACCCTAATTCCAGTCTAATCGTGAGATTAGTCTAACACCAATCGATTAGGGCACTGGAGGGGTTGGAAGCACGACTTCCTCATCTACTTCGTGGCAGTCTCGCATCGACAACAAGAACTTCATCAACAGAAGATCTCTAATTGGTGAAGTTTGAGTCTACTTCATCTACATCAACAAATCTATAAGAACAGAAGCATCTATAACAACTACATGCTCTGGTTAGTACTTAAGTAATTAATTCCGCATTAAGCATTAATTAGTGATCATGAAAGTTTAGTTAAGGTCCTGTTTAATGGTTAATTACAACTAACACTCGACTCCTCCGGCGAGCCGAGTTGTACCGAGGCCACGACATCTTCTGGCGAGTAGGGAAGCCTCGCGGCTGCGATCTTGCCTCCTTCGGCATGTGCAGCGCCAGCGCGCGTGGCTCAGCTTGCTCACGAGCGTGATGAGGTGGTGACGACCGAGGAGAGAAGAAATGAGAAAAATAAATAGTTTTGGACTCGCATGAACACGAAATGAAAGGATAAGAAGATTAAGAACAGGGATCTTCTTTAGGCCAATGTAGACTGAGCGACAATAATAAGCAAAAGCGATGAACAAGACTATAGATGCAGACTGAGCAGCCCACTCAAGAGCAAAGACAATTTATTAAATGAGAACTTTATTTTTTGAGACTCGAGGAGATGGTACCCTCCCAAAGTCGCAATCTCTCTTTCAGAAAAAAAAGCAACCCATCTGGCCATCTTTCCTCCCTCCCCACCCGACGCTCCACACATGGCCCATTGGCACTCAGCCGGGCCGAGCTCCAGCCGGGCCTCCCTTATCTGACCGAGCCCAGACTGAGTGCTCTCTGCTTCCCCCCCGACCCCTGCCCAGTGCCCACTCGTCCAGTCGTCCTCCCGGTTCCCCAGCCCCGCGCCCGTCGCCGAGTCGCCGATCGCCGGTAGCTTGGCCGCGCCGCCCCTAGGGTTCGCAAGCGAGGAGACCAGGTACGCCCGCCCCTACCCTTCCTGCTGTGCAAAGCCGAGCAGCCCAAACCCTAACCTGAGCTATTTTATTCGGATCTGACCCAATTCGAGTACATACATGCATTTATTATGTCTTATACTGCGTCCGCCCCTGCGTGGAATCCACCCACAGAATTTGTGCGGGCGAGCTCCTGTAATTCACACTTTGCTTTTATTGCTTATTTTTTAAGATTTATGTAAGAACCGTGGGGGCAGGGTGGGCCTAGAATTTGCATAGAAAGCTTCTAGGGCTAGGGAACCGATTCATAATGTTGTTTCCTTGTTGGCTATGAGCAGCAAGGATGAAATCCCTAAGGGCTTGTTTGGTTAATCCCTTCCACAAGGGGATTGAGGGGGATTTTAACTCGTGGGGGATTTAATCCTTTCCACCCCCTCCTATCCTCTTCAATCCCCTTCAAACCGAACAAACCCTAACTTGGTTCGGGCCCCCAGAGTTTTAGCAAGAAAAATGGGTGATGGGTATGTATGTGTTAACTGCAAAAAACATATGAGGGTTACTTTGGATCACATCATACTATTTTCTGTCAGATGTTATCTAGCATTTGCTTTGTAGTGGTATGTGGGTATGTCTACCTTTCTAGCTACTGCATGGGATCTCCCCAATGGTCTTGTCCTTGTTTTTGAAGTTTTAACAGGTTAATCCAAGTTTAAAGCAACCTTCTTCAAACCTTGTTATCTTAGTATAAATATCCTTGCAGACTTAGTACAGATAAAAAGGCATCCCTGAGGTATACACATAAAAATAGCCTACTAATGTAAGAGAAGTTATATCTTCTTCAATGCTCTAATAAACCAATAGCATTGTTGCTTCGGGTATGCTTTTATATGACATGGTATTACATTCACTGCAGTTGCATCTCTAAATCTGGTCGCATATGCTTTGTTAACTCGAATAATGTTTATTTCAGCACATGGACTGACCTCTAGGTTGCCCGAGCATGACTTGTGATTATGGTGATAGATGTAGCTCAGTTATCCTTGTGCTGCTTGTTTTTTGCAAACATGGAAGTAAAATCACTTGTTTTCTGAAGCAGCATGAAGCAAAAATAGTGACACTTAAGGCCCTATGCAAATCGATTGTGCTATGTTTGTTTGCAACATGAAAATTAAAAACGTATTAACCTTTCCTTGTATTTTATTGATAGGGATTGGTTGCTGTGTATTATGCTTTCTTCCCATGTTGATAGATAGATGGTATTAGTTACTTCTGTAATTATATGTTTTATTTGAAGTTATGTGTCCATTCGCGTCTGAAACTCTTGTTTATATTCCTCAAAAACATGTATTCCAGTATTCTTCTGTATTGATCAAAGGCAACTAGGTGTCTTGAACTCCTTGGGAATTTAACACCTTTGGCCTGGTCTAATGTGTGCCTGTCTAGATGTATTATAGACTACGGCACGAACTAAATAAGAAGTTAGATATGTTACAGTTATCGCATACTGATCGTCTGATGCATTGAAATGCCAAACAGTTATAATTTACAATAGTAGTTGATAAATGACTTCATTTCCTTCTGCCCTCTGGTCTCTGCAGTAAAAAATCCTTCCCATCAAACCAATAAGATAGACCATCCTAATCTGCCTTACTTCAAATTTTCATTTATGCCATCTGTTATATGCTCATCCTTTCAGAAACTTGCTGTGGAACTTAAAGAATACTGTGTATTACTACATTACAGTAGCTTCCTGACAAAAAGAAACATAATGTCACCAATATTTAGTTATGAACATTTGGGATTGGGGGATTCTTTCAAACATTTTACTTTTCTAGAGCTTGCATAAATAAGTGTTGTTTTGTGAATTGTGATAGTATCCCACTTGAGAAGTGGATAAATCTGTATACATTTCTGAAAACTGAGAAAATTTAACTGAAATTCTGAACACATTGATTACTTATTCTTCATCCCTCCAGTTTAAGAAGGATCAAGCAGTTCCTTAGTTTGGCATATCACCTGGATGTCTCTTGTTTGATGAGAAATAGTAGCAGTTGATACGAGTTGTTTATAAACCAAAACTCAAGCCAATGTTGTTCAAAATTTTGGTAAAACTTTTTGGTTAATTTTATCAGTTTTACACCCAGACAAACTTATAAGCTGAAATTCTGTAGGTTTTGATTGCTTCTTAAATGACATTTTTAAAGAGAAGTGCTCAAATACATTCTTTAGTCTTTACAAGCCTTCGTAAGTGTATTGTAAAACATAATGAACTGTCCCCATCAGTGGCTCTAATATTTTGAATCCTTATTATGGTATGCCCTAAGGAATGATGTTATGAGTTGAGTTGGTTTGCTCGACGGGAGGCGACATGCCCGTGCTTATATAGAGTCATCTGACACAACACTAGTCTAACATACTCTAATCGAATCCTCTGCTGCTGCATGGGCTGCTGTGCCTCCCTGGCTGGCCGGCCCACTGCCTGGGTTGGTTCCTGTTGCCACCCATAACAATGCTTATTATGGTACTATTTTTGTGTGTGTTCATACTAATATCCATACACCCCCTCTCTTTGAGATTTTACTAGCATCCATATACCTTTCTTTTCCAGTACTATCATTGTTGCAAACTTGTGAATGTTCATATACCTTTGTTGTTATGGAGATGTTAAAATGCAAACATACATACATAAAAAAGGAGTCATTTTTGTAAGATAGATCTCATCAACTAACTGAAGAAATTGTTTTAGCTTAATTCTTGGAGTTTTGTGACGATATTGTAGATGGACCTGTGCTAAAAAGTGAAAGGTCACATGGAATCCTGTGTCACTACCTGTAAAATTTACCAAAGGCCTCGATTTTTGTATTTATGTGTCATCTAAGGGGGTGAATACAAGGTTTTCATGGATTTATATCTCTCACACAGCATGCACACAATTTATTTTCTTGAGTTATATTTGATTAGTTATTTTATTCTTATTATTCTTCATTAGGCTATAAATGGCAGGAAGACACCGTGTACCCCGCCAATACCACGATGACCCTCGAGGATATCGTGATGCTCCACCTCCTCCCCTATCACGAACAAGGGCTGCCTCTCCACGTCGCTTGGAGGAGGAATTGTCTACTCGCCGTGCCGAGATGCGCAGAATCCATGAAGACAATCAGCGTCTGGCAGATGAAATTGTTGGTCTTAGGCAAACCATGCCTCGTTTGAAAGAAGACCTCCATGCCTCAAGTCAGGCTGTACCTAAGCTCCGGGCAGAGAAAGAACTTGAATCGAGGGAGCTAACTCAGAGGAATCTGAAGCTGGAAGCTGAGCTACGTTCCTTAGAACCCCTTAGGCAAGATGCTTTGCATCTGCGATCTGAAGCGGGTAAACTACAGTCTTCGAGGCAAGAGCTGGCTGCAAAGGTTCATGGTCTATTAAAAGAGCTTGAGCATCAGAAATCTGAAAGCCAGAAAATACCTGCTATGATGGCTGAGCGTGATGCTCTGCGGCAAGAATTGATCCAGGCTAGGTATTGAGCATTTATTATTTTGCCCTTCTTCTAGAATGGATGTATCCTGTTGATAGTCTTGATAGATCATGTGATAACTCCGACTGCTGCCTCCAAGGAGCTGTTTAGTTCAGTGTGTCTGCTTTGCTTTGTTTTTTTATATTCTTGTTGAGTAAAAGAGCTGCTAACTAATAATCTGTATCATTATAGGGCAGGGCTTGAGTATGAGAAGAATGCAAAGCCAGAGCTGACAGCACAGGTGCAAGCAATGGAGAAGGATCTTGTAGCTATGGCTCAGGAGGCTGAGAAGCTGAGGGCTGACATTGCAAAGAGAAGGGCACCTAGTAAGTTTCTTTCCCCACTTGCATTGCTTGTACATTAGTGAAATAATTGCAAAGTTTATCCTATAAAGTGGTCTACCTATAGGTTTCAGCAGCCATGGAACTTATGGTGCACCTTTGTCGACTCCTGGGATGGGTTTGCAAGGCATGTATGATGGTGGCTATACTTCGATGGGGAGTCGCTATGGCAGTGGGCCTTGGGGATCGCATGAATCCTGTGGTTATCCACAACCGTAATTGGGCTTCTGACTGCATTCTCCCCTGGACAGTTCCCTTTCTTCATAGTGCAGTTGGGTTCTGAGTACAGAGTACTGTGACTAAGCTTAGGCTTGTGCAATCTTTGCTGGCCAATACACAGAACTATACCAGCTCAGGTTTATCTTGGTACCTTCCGTTAGTCAGAAAATACAATCCAGTCTATTAAGAAAACACATGCCCATTAGCCTTAGTTTACTGCAATAAAGGGAAAACCAGGTAGTCTGCACCTTATTTGTTGCAAATCACAAAAGAATGTACGGACACAATGGCATCAGTCGGGCTAAATATTGTCTCAGTAGTTGCTTGGTCTGCGTTGCGGAAGTCAATAGGCCCTCATTTGCTCATTCGCAAAATCTGCAATGAGTGGCCTAATGAGCTGTTTCCTGGACTCACTAAGGAGGGCAAATTTAGGTGTTCTGCTTCGAAAATGTTCATAATTAACGTATTTGAATAGCTATTTTGAACTTGTATTTGTTAGCATTGCTTCTGCGTTGTGGGGTGCTTTTGTGGGTATAGCTTGGCAACATGCAATGGCTTATTTGATTGTGGTGTTCTAAAGGCACTTTATCCACTTGTGGTACGCTTGGTAGTTGGTGCTGTACTGCCGACTGCCGTACCTTGGTTTCTGTACAGTTAGTTATGACTGTCATTTCAAGAAAAAAAATAGTTATGACTGTTCATCAAATGTCCAAGTTGCAAATAGTGCTAATTCCTGTGCATATTTCATAAAGGTTTCATGCACATTAATTAGGGTGCCATGTCAACATTTTTTATGATGTGGCAGATAGTTAATGAGGAGATAGATGTCTAGATAAAACCATGCATTGTTTCTGACGTAGGCTGTCTCTTGTACGCATTGCCTATGAAACATCAAAATAAAGCAATATATTGTATGTAGTATTTCATCCTTCAACTTAATGTTTTGCGGCTTATGTGGTATTGTTGGACAATAAAAAATAAAATCACTCATCGGGAATAGCCTAAGAGGAAAAAAAGCCTTCTTGTTGAAGGAAAATCCACAAATTTCACAACTCACAAGCCCCTTTGCCATGAGTTATACTCTGTAGAAACATTATGAGGTCCTCGCCACGTCCAGGATCAAAGCTTTTGCGAGAGATCACTGAACACCGAAACAGTGCCGTCCAGACCTTCCATCCACTAAGATTAAAAATTCAAGCTTCTCGCGTAAGGAAATCCTCCATCAGGGCCTTCCCAAAAATAACCCCACCGAGGAGGGCCCAGCCCGGAAAGGCGGAAAAGGTATCTTCTCAAATCGGCCCCTGCCTTCCTTATATATTACTGCGGACTGTCCCACCCCCGCCAGGCCAGGCCACCACTGCCGCTCCACCGTTTCTTCCTCCTGAAACTTTCTTTCCCCTTCCCCAATCCTCCGAACCCCCGAGCTCGGTGGCGACGGCGCGGGCGAGCCGGGCGCGCCGCCATGAAGGTCTCCATCAAGACGCTCAAGGGCTCAAGCTTCGAGATCGAGGTGGACCCCTCCAGCAAGGTGCGCCGCGCCGCCGCGCTCTTTCCCCCTCATCCTGATCTCGCGTGGCTCTGTGCGGAGCGGAATCTGCTCGTTGCCGGCGCCGCTAGTTCAACCGAGTTGGCCTCGGGCGGCAGGGGCCTAGGGTTCGTCGGCGGGTTTGGGTTTTTCCGCCAGCGGCCGTGATGAGCGCCTAGGGTCGCAATCTGCTATAGAGCTTTTCGGGATTATAGAGGCTGTGCGGCGGAATCGTTTGAGCTGTAGAAGCTGCTAGGGCTTGCGGGTGAGGTGGGGCCGTCGGAATGCACGGACTGGTGGGCTCATCTGTTGCGTTGGGGGTGGTCGTGGGAGCTGTCGATGAGTTGGGTTGGGTCCTGATGTCTCTCGTTCTCCTCTTGACACTGTGCGGAGGGATGCCGTCCCCACTGAATGCGCGCCAACTGTTTGATTGTGTACGGTGGCATGGCCGCATGGGCTGGCTTGGTGGTTGTGGGTGACAATCACTTTGCCGTTAGCGGTTGGTGGCTCGCTTGGATATCCGGTTTAACGACTCACGGATGAGTAGACATGCTGTAATAAATGACTGTCAAAGTGAGCAAATCTTGCGTGTAGCGGTGTCATTGTAGAATGCTCTGGTGCTGTTGTACTGCACTTGCTGAGGGAGACTTTCCAGGAGTGTCTGCCGATTGGTAATGGTAGTATCACTGCATTCCGAAGTTTCGCTTAAATCTGAGCTTTGGACTAAGGACTGTAGTACTAGTAGCTTCGTCTAAATAGAATAAGTCTTGGGTATTTTCTCACTAGGACAAGATGTTGTTTTCTGCTTTTTTGAACCCTGATTCTTGTTGACTTAATATAGATGCAAAATCGTGATTGACAAGTGACTAGAATTTACTTTCTAGGTTGCTGATGTTAAAAAGCTCATTGAGACTACACAAGGGCAGAATGTCTACCCAGCTGATCAACAGATGCTTATTCATCAAGGGAATGTTCTAAAAAATGAGACGACACTTGAAGAGAACAAAGTTCTTGAGAACAATTTCATCGTTATAATGTTGTCCAAGGTATGCTTTATGTTCACTGCTCTTGTAGTAGAGAGCTTAAAATTTTGTGTTGACTTGCAATAAAAGATATGCTCAAATACATACATTACATTTGGGTACAGGTACGTACCCCTGCTACAATTTGTTTGGATTTTTTTGTTATGTGAATGGCACCAGGATATTTTAAATCCTTACAATTTAGGTTTCTTAATATCTATTTGAACAAACCTTTCTGCAGAAGGGATCATCAAGTGCTGCTTCAGCTACTGCTAAGGTTCCCACAAGTCAGGTAGGAATACTAAGGAGTAACGGTTTTTCATATTTTGTTAGGCATTCTATGCTGTTTCCAAACCAAACAGTAAAACCAATAAGGTAGTTGAACTTTTTCGTCTTATCCAGTCTTTATTGAACTTTTTGTTATACCATTTAAGAAGGACAATTATGGTTGAATCGAAATTTGCTCTCTTATCTGTATCTTGTGCTCTTGGTTCTATGTTGGAGTATTATTTTCGTGATACATAATGTCTGCGCCAACCATGTCTTTGAGAAAAACAAAACTGTTAACAAGGCAACAGTTTCACATTTTTGTACAGTGTTTTCATGTCCTATGGTTATTTCCTGATACACCAGTTCATTTTTCTTAATCTGCTATTGTATGTTTTCTTTGGTAGTGTCCAGTTCAATTTAATCTGTATTCTCCTGCAGACCTCAGTTGATAGGGTGATTCCTGCCGCCTCTGCAACTCAGCCACCACCAGCAGCACCAGCACCTGTGTAAGTGTGCACTTATCTTTTGCAAACTAGAACGTTGAATTCTGATCATGTGGAACCAGGCTTTTCTTAATCACTTTTCAAATGATATTCTAGTTTTTACTTCAATAATAACAACTGGGCTCGTCATTAGTGTTTTGGAAATTAGTTCCTCTCAGTGATAATGTTTGATGCGGTTGATCCTCATGCGCCTTGAGCCAGCCAATTAGTTTCTAGACTATCATTGTATTAAGATCGGTAAATTGTATTAAGATCGGTAATGATTTGAGGAACTTTATTGCTATTGTGTCCGAAGGGATATTCTCACATGGTTTTCCTCCATTTTCTCAATTTACTCCCTGATCTTGCGAGTATTGTCATCTTCATGATTAATTCATGATGATCTCCTAACTTTTCATTTCAAGCGCATCTAGACCATCCTTGAATGTTTAAATGCGTGCCTCCTGCACTCATTCGACTCTGGTATGCATGGTCATCAAGTCTTTCAATACTTGGGCGGTTTCTGTTCTTTACCATGAGCGATGACTCAACATCGGGGGCTGCCTGTGATAAAGGTGCTTGCTGCCTTGTCCATGAGCTTGTCAATAATCACTTTACGTTCTTTGGGTTGCATAGTGCCTAAAATACCCTGAGCTTACATGAACACCTCCACCTTAATCGTCTACACCAAGTAGTTGCTTCTTGCGGGAGTCTAAAACTGCAACATTGCTACTCTCCGTTGACATGCCTCCTTCACTCCCTATCATCTCTTTGGCATGCACCGGTGGACCTACACTAAGCTCTGACGCCAATTGTTGGCTCTGATCCTCGAGGGAATTCATTCATTGTTTTCTTTATCTCATGCAAACAGCAATAAAGTTGCTGTGTGATTGAGAGAAGAGAACAATGTAAAATTTCTCCAGTGTTCGGGCCATCAATTGATTTCAGAGTTTGGTGTAGGAAGCATCCATAGGTGAGAGATGTTCGGTGGTGGATGAGATGCAACAAAGGGGAGTTCGGTGTGGCGCTCACAAGAAGCAACTACCTGTGGACAGTTAAGGTGGAGCCATCATGGAAGCTGAAGTGTTCGGGAGGCTGTTCAATCTTAAAATTCAAAAGCAAGTGTGCATGGACAAGAAGGAGAATGCTACCATCTTCTAGTTTTAGGTGTTGTCCTTGGAGGTGTTGCTCCTTGTGGCAGAGAAAAATACCACTAGGAAGTACGGGAAGGCTGAAGGAGAAAGCTCATCCAAGAATAAGAATGGGGTTATTAGCTGCTCCAATGCAACAAGATTAAGGGGGGTTATTCTTTGATTTATAGTTTGATTCGTGGTGGTTGGCGCAATTGACCTGACGTGTGCCAAGGAACTAATCTTTTATGCCCTCAATGAGAAAGGGAACTAGCCTTTTGGTAGTTGTATGATAGTAGGCTATATGTGTGCACCATGATTTGTCCTGTATCCTTGCTTGGCCATCTTCGTTTGTAGGGTTAGGACCATGATAGAGTGGAATGAGTATGCCAGCACAGTGTTTCATTGCGCTTTTGTGGGTTGTTCTGTGGTGGAAAAGATTCTTCAACAGTCTCGAGTCCCAGAAGCGTGTGATAAATGCCACCAAAGCCTAAGAGACTGCAGGAGGAAATTAGGTGAAGTACTCTTGATACCAAGGAAAAGTATCGAGAATTCCTTCCCCTAGCCTTACTACCCAACCTAGATTAGCTAAGTGCGGTAGTGAAATCAACCCTTGTTCATGCACTGGCTTTTCTGGTACGAAATGGACCACATCAAATAGGATCATTGCTCTGACCCAGATTACAACTAATCCGGCATGGGCTACATGAGCTCGGTGTTGCTTACCTTCTGTATTCTCTGGTTTGAGTTAAATTGAATAAGAACACGAGAAAGCAACTCAACCTGTGTTAGGCATCATCAAATGTTCTTTATATTCATCTCCCAAGCAGAGAGTAATACAAGAGATCATGAACATTGCATTTGTTATCTGTGTATTCATTTCTAGCTCTTGTACTTGTAAATATTGTGTTCTTCCCTGTGGGGGGTGTGGCCGCATGAATAATATCAAATATTTGAGGACTTGTGCCACCACAACTAGGAATCAGTGGGATGAACAGGTCCTGACTTGTTAAGCAACACGACAAACTGGCTCAATCTTTTGGTGGTTCCTTGGCTAAACTAGAAACTTGGATGACTCATTTGGCCATTCTGTGACCTGATGAACCAATGCGAGCCCCAATGGGATCTGGCAGACAAAATTGGTCAATCTCCCTTTTAGTGGGGAAAAAGAAATTCTTTGTGCCATTTGTTTGAGCCTCAATTCTCTATTTCTTCTGCTGCCAAGAATTATTTGCTTCTTTTTTTGCCACTCCTCCATTAGTGCCCATTTATGTTTTTTCATTGCTGTCACGTCAAAATAGTAGAGTTCAAATGAATGTTAGAGAAAGAACATTCCCTTTAAACTGTGTTCTTATGGAATTGTTTGCTGGTTGTTGTTGATAAATGTTGTTTTGTTACTAGCTGACTAATTCATTCTGGTGTCTGCTGAAACAGTGTGCCTGTTAGTGCACCTGCCCCAACTGCAACAGCTGGTCCAGCTCCCACTGCTGCGGCAATGTAAGTTTTAAATATTTCCTTTTAACTTTAGAATTCTGATAAAATTTTCCCAGTTAATTTTCACTTTATTTGTTGATTGACAAGACATCAGTTTCCCACTTTTATTTGTTGATTGGCAAAACATGAATGGCATTCAATAGTGTTACAAAAGGTCTTTATTTGACCTCGTCAATGCAGCCGTCATGGGTTTAAGGCCATGGTAAAAACCATGGTTAAAGCCATGAATCAACCTTATTGTAAGGCCATGAATCAACCTTATTGCAAGGACATGAATTAGCCTAATTGCTGCCTTTAGAATGAGAATTGATGTATTACACTAATGGCTAGAATTAACTAGGTTTGTAATCTCCCTATATATAAGAGACCTTGAGATCAATAAGAAAATGCAAATTCACTATTCACATCTCCCATTCGGAGCTCTCTCTGTCTCTACATTTTCGATTCGTAACACGTTATCAGCAGCTCTAAGCAACTGAGCAAGAAAAAGGAGGTGAAGAAATCACCGGCAGCTCGAAGGGTAAGATGGCTCGTCGTTTGCCCATTCCCCTTGATGCCGGATCTTCTCTTCCTCGCAATCTTCATGCTCGCCATCTGCGTCGTCTCATGCATCAGCAGCTTCACGAGCTTCTCCGGGCTCCAGTGCGTCGTCCTCAACGCGGCAAGGGCCGTGGTGCTGGCTTTGCCGGCCGTGGCCCCCGGTCTCCTTCCTCTAGCTTCACTAGCCGTGGAGGATGACGCCGCCGCGACGGCGCCGCTGCCCGACACCTACACCGCGCAAGAACGCATTCTGGCCGGAGCCCCGCCCTTCTACATGAGTACCGGGGAAGGCTCCAGCAGCATGGCCGCAGCGGCGCCGCCCGGCTTCGCTGAGCCCGAGCTCGCACCTCCACCTCCACCACCGGCTCCTTGGTTCCCCGGCTGCCCGACCGCGGCTGCGGCGGCCAACGCACGCCCCGGCCTCAACTGCCGCATCATCAAGACCGAGCATGTCCCGGCCGAGATGAGCGCTGGCGCCGCCGCCAACCACCCTCAGGTGAGGGGAGGCTTGAGCGTGGGAGAGATGAGGTCTAGAAGGTGTGGGAAGGGCGCGGCGGACCGGCAGCGGCTACGAGGCGGGCGGCGGGTGCGGAAACCCTAACCTCCGCCCGAGCCGGCCTTTTTAGGCGGCGGCCGCGGCAGGACTGGGCCGGGAGGCCGGCCCAATTATCTTTATCTTTTTCCAGAATTTAATTTCCGCAGAAATTTACATTCTAGCCCCTGAAGTTTGGTCAATTTGCTTTTTGCAAATAATCAGAGACAATTTATATTTGCTTTCAGACCCCTATAACTCTCTGTTGTTGTAAATATGTGTTTGTTTCAGCACTTTATGCATTCCTATGTCCTTTACTTTTGCAAGCACTTTGCAAATTTATTTTTCTCGCCCTACTTTATTTTTATTCAATGCTATACTACCCTCTAAATTGGAAGAATTCTTTTGAAGTTTGAGATCATGTGGATCTATGCATGCCTCAGCATAGCGACTATCCCTCCAACTTAGAATTTCTACCAAAAATGGAGGATATTTACTTTCTTGTTTGAGTTCATTTCAGTTTTGAATTCACATAAAATTGCATAAGAGCATCTCCAAGAGCCTTTCTAAAATCTACTCTCTAAATCATCATTTAGAGAGTTATTTGAGTAAAAATCATTTTCTATATCTTTGTACTCTCCACTCTCCAACAGCTTTTCTATATCTTGTGCGCAGTAGAGCAATTCTTGCTCTTCATCTTTGGCCAGCGAGAAATCCGAAATAGAGGTCGGGTAATTTTTTAACCAAATCTCTATTCTTAAAGATATAAAGAGTCTCTTGGAGGTGCTCTAAACATGCCATAATATCTCAAAATTGTTGGCAATCACAATGTAGGTGAGATAGCAACCAAAGAGTTTGATATCCTCGCTCTTGATGGTTCCAATTTCCCTGCTTGGGTGATGGATGTCAAAATGAATCTGTCGATGCTTGGACTATACAGATGTATAGATGGAACAGCTGAAGGGACTGTTACCCCCTCCAACATGTCTAAATACTCCGCCTTGAAAGTGATAATGGATCATATCCATCCGGATTTGAAGATGTAGTACATGTATGGGGAGGACCAACGTACTTTGTGGACATCTCTCAAAAATTTATATGAACAGCATAAAGCTATCGTCCTCCCGGAGGCAACGCATGCGTGGAACCACTTACGCCTACAGGATTTCAAAACTGTAGACGAGTTCAACCATGCTGTTCATAAGATATGCTTTAAGCTCCGGTTTTGTGAAAAAGAACCTTCTGAAGCAGAGAAAATTGAGAAGACTCGGTCTACAATGCTCTCGTCAGAAAGGATCATTACTCAACAATATCGGGAGAAGAATTTCACAGTCTACTCTTCGCTCATTCGGACATTAAAACAGGCGGAAAAGAGCCATGAGCGCACTGTGTGGAACTCAAACTAGCGCCCACTGGGCACTGCACCACTACCTGAAGTACATGCGAATGCGAAGAAAAATGGACCGAATGGGAATACAGATTGGAAAATCCTCGGGCAAGGGCAAGCGCAAGAGCCAAAAAGCCACGTGGGAACGTCCAAAAGGGGAAAGGTATTTCTAAGCCCAAAAATGATAGTGGCAACAAGACCACCTGCTTCAGGTGTGGTTGCAACAATCATATTGCTAAGAAGTGCAGGACCCCTAAGGATCTTGTTTATCTATACATGAAGTCCGTGGGTCGTACATAGAACACCCAGAAGTATGAAGCACACTTCGCCTCTCAAGCGCTGGAGACTGGAGCTATGGACCCCATCCTTGAAGGAGCGGGACCGAGCAACGCCAAGACTCTGCCAAGTGCAGAGGAAGGCTCTATGGACATCGACAACATGCTCGTGGAATACGCTTCCAACGACATATTTGGAGACCTCAACTAGGCTCCATAACTTTATTGTTTAAATTTGAAAAAGTAATCCTTGTAATAAAGACATGATGTTGCTACCCTTTTATCAGTTGTAATATTGCACCTGCTATCCTAATATATTTGTATGTGTTTTCTATATTTTACATTTGTTCTTTTGAATTTAAATTCTGCATTATATAGATTGTTACGGGAGTCAATCCATTGGAAGAAGAGATGTGCCTAGTGGATAGTTGTACCACTAACACTATACTTAGAGAAGTCAATTTTTTCCGAACTCTCACAAAGAGAGAAGGACAAGTTTTGACCATCGCGGGACGATGCTATGATTGTTGGTTCCGGCAGGACAACTATCATACTTCCAATGGGTACACAAATAAATATTGGGGAGACATTATTGTATCCCGATTCAACATTTACTCTACTAAGTTATAGAGATATCCGAAATAATGAGATTTATGTGGAAACACATGAAGAAAACAATGAGTTCTTCCTCTTGACCAAAGATACCGGATATGGCAAACAGACACTTGAAAAGGTGCCTTCTCTCCCGTCTGGATTGTACTACACATGCATCAAACCCGTACCACATGTTGCATACAAAGTGATTTTTCGGAATGCGGATGCATTCAAAACTTGGCATGAACGCCTTGGCCATCCCGGCATCGGGATGATGAGAAAAATCATAAGCAATTCCAGTGGATATTATTAGTGACAAAAAATTCCTGGAATCCTCAGATTTTGTGTGCACCTCATGTGCAACTGGAAATTAATTTTGAGACCCTCACATCTTAAAATAAAGGCTGAACCTTGAACGCATTCAAGGTGACATTTGTGGCCCCATTCTACCATTGTCTGGATCATTCAGGTACTTCATGGTTCTAATATCGACACAAGATGGTCACATGAGACCACAAGATGGTCTCATATGTGTATTATCAACACAAAACCATGCCTTTGCAAAATTGATTGCACAAGTCATCAGACTTAGAGCAAGTCAACCTGAACACCAGATAAAATCAATCAGATTGGACAATGCTGCAGAATTTTCTTTCAAAGCCTTCAATGATTATTGTATGGCTTTAGGAATTGAAGTTCAACATTCTGTACCATATGTTCACATTTAGAATGGTTTAGCTGAATGTCTTATCAAGAGAAATAAAGCTTATTGCCAGACCACTATTGCAAACTTGTAACCTACAAACCTTATGTTGGGGTTACATAGTCTTACACGCTGGTGACTTAATACAATTGCGCCCAACTGCATACCATACAGCTTCCCCGTTGCAATTGGTTTGTGGTGATCCTCCTAATATTTCCCATCTGCGAAAATTCGGTTGCGCTGCATACATACCGATCTCACCACCAAAGCGTACATCAATGGGCCTTCACAGGAAAATGGGGATCTACGTGGGGTATTTATCTCCGTCGATCATTAAATACCTGGAGCCGCCCGCTTACAGGGGATTTACCCATAGCCCGGTACGTTAATTGTATCTTCAATGAAGAACATTTCCCGGCATTAGGGGGAGAATTCAAGTATCACACTGAATGCTCGGGAATAAACTGGGATGCCTTAGACACCCTAAAGGAGGATTCTCGTACCATAGAATCTGAACTTCAATTTCAAAGGATCATTGATTTGCAGATTGCTACAAACAATTTGCTAGACTCATTTACTGTGAGTAAAAGTGTCACAAAATCATACATTCCTTGGAATGTCCCGGAAAGAATAGAGGTACCAAACAAAACTATTCAACTCCCTTCCTCGAAAGAGAGTGGGAGAAGTACGGCAAATCCTCGCAAGCGCACAAGGAAACAGAGGAAAGAATCCTCTGACACAGTAAATGAAACTCAACCTCAAGTTGAGAGACACCAAGTGGATTTACCCAATCCACTTCCCACATCAACAGTGCACTCAATTTCTAATGATGGGACATTGGAACGCTCCGACGCTGTCGTATTGGGAAATACCGAGCCGTCAACTGGGGTATATGAAATTTCCATAAACTATGTTGATTCTGGAGAATCATTCGATTGTAAGATTACAATTGTCAACATATACTTTGCCTCATCAGTTGCAGATACCATCCAAAATGATCCAGATCCAAAATCCATGGTAGAGTGCAAGAAGCGCTCGGACTGGAACAAATGGAAGGAAGCAATTGTAGCGGAGTTAGCCTCCCTCAATAAAAGAGAGGTATTCTCATCAGTGATACCTACACCTCCAAAAACCTTCCCTGTGGGTTTCAAATGGGTTTTCATCCGGAAGCGAAATGAGAATATTGAGGTGGTGAGATATAAGGCAAGGCTTGTAGCATAAGGGTTCATGCAGAGACCTGGCATTGATTTCAATGAAACATATTCTCCAGTCATCAGTGGAATTACGTTCCGATATTTGGTATCACTGGCAATTCAAAAGCGTCTATCTATGTAGTTGATGGATGTCGTGATAGCATATTTATATGGTCACTAGATTCGGACATATATATGAAGGTCCCCGATGGAACCCCTATACCGAATGAAAGTGTGAATCGCAATATGTATTGTGTAAAAAGCTCAAAAGATCACTCTATGGTCTTAAATAGTCGCGAAGAATGTGGTACAAACGACTAAGTGAGTACCTTCTGCAGAAGGGTTACTCCAATAATGATGATTGCCCGTGCGTCTTCATCAAAAGATCCTCCACAGGATTTTGCATTATATCTATGTATGTAGATGATTTGAATATCATTGGCAACATACAAGATATTGATGAAGCCCACAATCATCTTAAGATGTAGTTTGAGATCAAGGATTTGGGTAAAACCAGATTTTGCTTAGGTTTGCAAATCGAGCACCTTCACTCAAGAATTTTAGTGCACCAATCTGTCTATGTCCAGAAATTATTGGAGAAATTCAATATGGACAAAGCATATCCGAATAAGACCCCATGGTTGTTCAATCTCTCGATAAAGAGGACATTTTCTGACCACAGGAGGAAGGAGAAGAGATATTATGACCGGAATATCCCTATCTCAGTATCATCGTAGCACTCATGTACCTTGCAAATAGTACTAGGCCTGACATTGCATTTGCAGTGAATCTGTTGGCAAGACATAGTGCTGCTCCCAACTAAGCGTCATTGGACTAAAAGAAAACAAATCCTTAGGTACCTGAATGGCACTAAGGATCTTGGCTTATTCTTTTAGAAAATTGATGATCCTAGCTTGAATGGATACACTGATGTTGGCTATAGGTCTGATTCCCACAATGCCAGAACACATACAGGTTTTGTATTCCTTCATGGAGGAACTGCCATATCATGGAAGTCATCTAAACAAACATTAGTGGCTACCTCCACAAATCATTCTGAAATCATCCTAATATTTGAGGCGTCACGTGAATGTGTGTGGCTCCGCAGAATGATAAACCACATTGAGCAATCATGTGGTACTGGTTCCTTAGAATCACCTATCATTATCTATGAAGATAATGCTGCTTGTATTACACAAACGCAAACAGGCTACATCAAGAGCAATATCAAACATATTGCTCCTAAGTTGCTTTATCCCCATGAGCTTCAGCAAAGTGGAGAAATAAACATCTTACAGACAAAGTCTTGTGATAATCATGCAGATCTCTTCACCAACTCCCTACCTACTTCTCGTTCGAGAGAGGTGTTAAGGGAATTGGTATGAGACGGCTCAGAGACTTTCAAGCTTCAGGGGGAGACTCTGAATGATGGATCTTGTTAGACGCTTCACATTGTACTCTTTTCTTTTATGAGTTTTTACCATCAAGTTTTCTCATACAAAGTTTTTAATGAGACAATGATTGATGCAAGCATATGCCTTATCTCATGTTTTTCCCCAAAGGTTTTTCTAGAGATAAAACAAGGCATGGATTACTCCTTAAACCTTGCAGGTTCATGATGGAGTAATCACCAAACAAATTATTCTTTTTTTTCCATAGGGTTTTTCAAAGGAATTAAAGAACATGTTGATCTCAAGAAGGACTCGATCAAAAGGGGGAGTGTTACAAAAGGTCTTTATTTGACCTCGTCAATGCAGCCGTCATGGGTTTAAGGCCATGGTAAAAACCATGGTTAAAGCCATGAATCAACCTTATTGCAAGGACATGAATTAGCCTAATTGCTGCCTTTAGAATGAGAATTGATGTATTACACTAATGCCTAGAATTAACTAGGTTTGTAATCTCCCTATATATATAAGAGACCTTGAGATCAATAAGAAAATGCTAATTCACTATTCACATCTCCCATTGGGAGCTCTCTCTGTCTCTACATTTTCGATTCGTAACATATAGAACGTTTTCATGTGATTTTATCAACAGCACTGAAGCGGATCCTTATGGTCAAGCTGTGTCAAACCTTGTTGCTGGTGTCAATCTAGATGCGACTATACAGTCTATTCTTGAAATGGGTGGAGGTGCATGGGACCGTGACACTGTTGTGCGGGCTCTTCGGGCTGCATATAACAACCCAGAGCGGGCTGTTGAATATTTATATTCTGTAAGGACGATGTCTCTTTTTCCCACAATTTTTTTTTACTTCATTGTTGTAGTTCCTGGATGAGTTCGTAGTTTGTCGGGACCTATTAAATGAGCTGAGAATTAGCGCTTACAAATTTACTAAAGGGTGGTGTTAGTTTGCACTTAAGCTCCCTTTTAAAAGGAATATGTTTTTCCCCCAATCTTCTTCCTAAATATAATGTGTTTATGTGACTAATCACTGTTCTCTCAGCATTTATCAGCAAATCATTACGTTAACTATTCTTTTGCTTTTCCACCAAGCAAAATAACATGACTTCACTCTAACTTCTTAATACAAAATTCCTCGAGTAACTTCAATAAGGTTCTTGTTTATTTGCTGTTCTTCGAAATTATTGACAACGGTATCTGTAGGCTGTAGCAATGTTTTCTGACATCTTAAAACTGATCCGAGGATACTGTCTTGTTCTGGCATGATATTTAGTATGGTATATTTTCAATTGTCATCTACTCTAATTTCTGTGCCACTGTGATTTAGGGGGTTCCTGAGCAGGAAGAGGCCCCTGCTGCTGCTGCTGCTGCTGCGCCAGCTCCTGCAAGCGGCCAACTGGCTGATCCAGTTCAGGCTCCACAATCAGCACAACCTGCAATTCCATCTTCTGGACCCAATGCTAATCCCTTGGACCTGTTTCCTCAGGTTCCCTCCCTCCCCTTCCTCCTTCCCTCCCTAACCCTTCCTCTTCCCTTGTCTCTAACTTGTGTTGAATTTATCTGCAGGCCCTTCCTAATGCTTCTTCAAATGCTGCTGGTGGTGGAAATCTCGATGTTCTGCGAAACAATACACGGTTCAGAGGTTTGCTTTCCTTGGTGCAGGCTAATCCTCAAATATTGCAGGTTTTTTTATGTTCCTCTTAATCTTTCCATTTTATTTTTCTATTCCATAAGCCATCTTCATTGATACAAAGTTATTGCATGCAGCCTTTGCTTCAAGAACTAGGGAAACAAAATCCACAGATTATGCAGCTGATTCAGGAAAACCAAGCCGAGTTCCTGCGTTTGATCAATGAACCTGCCGAGGGAGCTGAAGGGTATGGATTTAGCATCTACTGATGCTATTATATATCCGGTGATGTTTGTGGTTCTGTGTTTGACGCTCTTGACATCTTGAACCAGGAGTTTGCTAGATCAGTTTGCCGATGCTGGAATGCCTCAAACAATAGCAGTGACACCCGAGGAGAATGAAGCTATACAACGGGTAAGGCACTTGGATACTTGATTCATTCAATTCCACTATGTGTGTGTATCTGCGCTTTATTAATGATTGGTTTATGGCTGCTGTGCGCATGTAACATTGTCATGTTTACTATTTGTGCAGCTTGAACAAATGGGCTTTGACCGCGATCTGGTTCTAGAGGTTTTCTTTGCCTGCAACAAGGATGAACAGATGGCTGCCAACTATCTGTTGGACCATATGAATGATTTTGACGAAGCCCAGCAATAGGGTGTCAGATGGCTTGAAGTACATGGTGGCTGATGATGCGACTTGATTCAGAATGCAGCATCAGTGTTTTGAAGGCTGATTAGCCCAATTTAGGGTGTCAGGTTGAGAAATATTTTGAGTTTCTCAATCACCCTTTTTTTCTGTTTGGGATTAATGTTCAGTGCAAACTCAAGATGGCATTCGCAGACCATATATAGCTAGGTGTTACAGTGTCGACGGGACGGTTGGTTAATTGGATCTGATGTTCTAGGTTTAAGAATCGAGCGTGTTCTGCTCTTGTTTGCCCGTGCCTGAGCCGGCAGCTGATCGAGGGTTGCTAATCGTTTCTGCTGCGGTAGGTTGCTGCGAGTTGTTGGCAGGCTGAAGCGGAAGCACTAGCTGACCTTTGTTGCTTTAATTCGCAGAAGGCCGATGGTTACAAAAAGTGTGCTAACCAGCGGTGGATCCAGCTGAAACATTGCAGCACCATTGATGCAAGGTGGAGAAGGATTGCAAGAGACGTGACGGCCTCGCGTCATCTAGAGATAGCCTTTGTCATCCAAATTCTCCATCCGTCCCATATGCCATAGGCAACTAACAAAACCCATACGACATAATGTACTCAATTCGGCTAGTTTTGGCCCTTAACTCCAATACTGCGTGGACTCGGATAATGGCGACGGTGGCAGCTCTTTCGCCCAAATCTACAAAGTCGAGGAGGACAAATTCGATATTGATTTTAAGTTTCTTACGGTGGAACCTGCTAAATGACACATATACATACCACTGGTCTCATACTTTTGACCTTACTTCTAGTATTAAAGTGTTAACACGATGGTACCATGTTTTGAACAATAAGTATTATGGTAACCCAAACCTAATCCACAGCTACGTGGGACTAATTCCATTAGGTTGAAGCACACGAGGCAACAACCGGCCAAAAACCAACACACTAATTTGCTAAAGTATTACACAATCTCATTAGGAAAAAAATACAAAGGCAGTAATCCAGTACAATCATCCGACAAACACGCAAGATCAGACAGCACACATGACAAATTTAAGAGCACGCCACTGCAACACAAATTGACGGAACGGAAAGAAACAGAGTTACGGTGGCACCTAATACCAAAGATGCAATGCTGCACGATGCACCTAAGCAGCAGCATTGCGGATGCCTGGCCTGGTGATGATCCCGGCGTTCGTGAGCAACGCCCAGATGAGCGTCAGCAGCTCCCCGCCGCGGGCAATTGCTTCCCTGTGCGCCTTGAGGTTATCCGACGGAGCAACGCACAAGATCATCTCGGACCAGAACCTTGCTAAGACACCCCACACCGGCACCGTCCCCCCATCCTGCAGCCCCACCAGCTGCTTCCCCAACCTCATGCCATTCTTCACCACCTCATCCTGACCGGAGCTTTCGCTCAGTAGCTCAATCATCTGATCATAGTTCACCCACTTACGGCACCGGGCGGAGAGAAGGTGGCGAACCTCTTCGCCGACTGCTCTGTACCGTTCTTGGACCATGCCTTGTCATCCGGCAGCAGTTCAGGGGCAGCTTTCATCAAGTACAGACAATACTGAGAGATGCAAGTTGCAACGGTGCGGTCAACTGAGGAACTGGTTGAAGCTGCGTGCCTGGAATCGACGATGCTGGTGGCGATGTGCCAAACGAGTATCACATCGCTGGTGCTTTCTCCTTGGATTGCCCAGAGGACAGCGTCTCCGATCCCGCTGTTCTGGAGCGCCACCAAGCCGCTGCTCAGGCTCCCATTGCTACTTATGAGGGCTTCGACGATGGCTGCCTTCACCTCTCTTGGCACCTTGACATGCTGAACCCTCCTATGGTCGGAGAAGCAGAAGTGCTTTTGCCTGAGACCCCATGTTTTTTGCTGTCGGTGTGCTGGTGCTAGCAGCGATACTTGACCCATCTCATCACTGCAACTATTCACCCACTTGATTCTGAGTTTGAGAAGACCACCAGGCCATCTGTGCACGCGAGGAGATTGCTGCCAGGAGGCATGGGTTACGTAGCTACAGATCAGTGCTACCTTGAGCCAGTTAGAGCAGATGTATGATGCTACATCCCGTGCTTCCGATAGTATGGATGCTATCAGAAGGAACAGTGTTGAGTAGTAGTTAAAATTCAGTGAGCCAAATCCTACGTAGTAGTCACCCAGTGTGCACGACAAAGGCCGGCAGTTCCGCTGATCCTCACCGGCACCGTCAAAGAATGCTCCAATAACAACTCCAGAAACCAAACAGAAAGTAACAATAGAGAGGGAGACTGTGATGTTAAGAACCGGCAACAATTTTCCGAAGTAGCAGGCTGGCAAGGACGAGTAGTAAGAATCTCCCAGAAAGGAAACCTCATCTGCAACCACTCGGAATACCCTGTCAGGATCGCCATCTCCGAGCAACACATCCCGGAGAAAATTGAACGCCCTGGTCGAGCCAGACTCGGGGATTCTGCATTTGACAAAACGCCGTCGAAGTAGCTTGAACAATGCAAATGAGAGGCATAGCTCTTTGAGCTGTGGTCGAGTGGCCAAAAGGACATCTCCGGTTGACGCCAGTTGCCAAACTCTATCAGTTGTGACTAAGCTGCCGTTGGTGACTGCCCGATTGATAATAACATACCCGTGAGGCCTTTCCTCGATCTGCTGCTTCTCTTCCCCCATCACAATGGGTGGTGGAATCGGCTCATCTTCCGACTGCCGGCTGTGCAACTGCTCCATGAATCCAGCTACCAGACGAGTGTTGCGCCCGAGAGCGAAGGAGCGCCTTGCCTTCTCAAATGCAAAGAATTTGAGAGTGATTTTCACAAAGCTGAGAACTGAGAGAGCAAAAGTGGACGCTGATAAAAAAGGCCCAATGTCGTCATCACTAAAAGTATTGTTGCTGTAGTAGTAGACCACCAGGTATGACGTCCACAGCGTTCGAGCAAGCAGCTCAATCGAGGGACCGAGCTTCTGGCTGTCACCATCATTGACCGCCGCGATTCCACTGAAATTGATCCCAATGGTTTGGACAAGAACTGTCCACATTAGGATCAGGAAGACGTAGCTGTCTTGGCAGTCCACCTTCCAGTTTCCGCTGCCGATGGAGGAGACGACGTAGGAGACGATGGGCAGGAAAAGTGTGGTGGCGCCCAAGGAGATAAAGCGGGCCACCATAGAATGGCGATAACGCCAACCGGTGGCGCCGACCACCACCATACTTGCCACCAGGATGGAATTCATGATCATGAGCACGTTGTTGCGCCACAGCACTGCGTTCAGAGCGTGTTGAAATTTTCTGATTTCATCATGTCGGCACACTGGTTTATCATTGTCCATCTTGCTGTCTGATCTGTCGGATGAGCACGCATGCAACTGAGTTACTCGTATACAGAGACAATAACCAGCTAAACAGAAGAAGATTCAATGGGCCATCACAAATGCATACTATGAATAATGATTAATGAAAACAAACAAACACACGCGCGCGCGCGCACAATGAAAGAGAATTACCAGCGCAAAACATAATGTTGAGACTTGGAAGCCTTCCCTATCCTTTAGCAAAATGAATTAGCTAGGTTCGTAGGACAGCCTGAGAGCACAGTTTTGTGTCAACTGTCCAAGCTCGATTTGCTTCCTATGGTCATAATGGTACTCCTACCTAGCACTTTTGCCTTTGTCTTTAGTCCTTCCCATGAACAGCTCGCTTTGTTTTTTCCTTTATATTTTGCAGTCTCTGTTTTTCTTTTTTCCTTTCATTGGCCTTACTGATTGTGTGCTACTCTTTTCGAAAGACGATTGTGTGCTACTAGTCTTTTCTGAACTAATGGATTTCTGGTACAGACTGGGACTTTGACAGGCTGTTGCCTTTGTTTAACCCGGCTAATGCTAGAGCTATTGCCAAAATAAAGTTACCAGTAAGGCGTTCTGAAGATTTCCTAGCTTGGCACCCAGAGAAGTCTGGTCTGTTCACTGTGAGGAGCGCTTATAACCTGGCGATGAAGCTCCAAATTAAGGTACCAAGTTCAAGAATCATCCAGCTCACATCCAGATGGAGGACGGGTGTTATGGAAACATGTATGGAGCGGCCCTGTACTTTATTTTTAAAAAGGGAAATTTTATTAATCTCAAGTACTGTTACATCCAGGTGATACTCCCAACCTATGCCGAAATGCACACAGCCTAAGTCAATAGAAGACAAGCCAGCCCACTCTAGTGATCTCTGAAAGTGAACGTTTCTATCTGGAAATTAAGCAAGGACGTGCTGCCCACAAGACGTGCATGGTAAGTTCATTCGAAAATTGGAACAAAGTGAGCTCTGTACAATCTTGTGGAGGAGAAGCAGAGACAGGTTTTCATGCAACGGTCTCCTGCCCAGTGGCTAGAGGTCTAAGAATGACAATGAAGGAGCACTGGGGCATGCCGGATGAGGAGAATATCACTTAAGGGTGTTTGGTTCCAGACTTCCAGCAAGACTAAATTTTAGCTCTATCACATTAGATGTTTGAATACGAATTAATAGTATTAACTATAGACTAGTGAAAAAATTAATTGTATAAACTCTGGATTAATAATTCACGAGACGAATCTTTTAAGACTCGAGTCTATCGATGACTAGAGTCATCGATGCTTGCTTTGTCATTAATGTTCAAAACGATGCTCCGTGAGAAGAGAGAAAAATCAAATATCAGTTCAAGGACACACTGTGGCTGGTCTTAGTTGCAATTTGCATGTGATGAAATTAAAACCTGTACTAACTACAAATTACTTGGGCCTTTGGCCTTCGGGTGCCCACCGACGATGCACCGTGCTCGTGCCAGCCACTGAAGGGCGCCCATGACCATGGCCATTGCCATCAGGCGTGTCGCGTTCTTCCTTCTCTACCTTCACGTCGATCTCAGGGCAGGTGGTTGATCGAGGAGAGCCTGAGGCTGGCAGCACATTTTTCGAAAGGATATTGGTGAAAGCTAGCTTTTGCTGCCGACGAAACTCTCAGGCCTGATCTCCTCCAGCGACTCCCAGGCCTCCGGGTCCCTGCCGATGGCCCACGCATTCCCGGGCGCTGATCCGGGTGCATGGCCTGCTGCTTGGACTTGTGCAGGAGCAGCAGGGGCGCCGGCGTGCGCAGCCGCATCGTCTCCCTGATCACGGCTCTCATCAGGTACTCGTCCATTCCCGGCAGATCTTGCTCGCCAATCATGCTGCTATGGCTGCTGAGGCACCGCCAAGAGAACGTGTCGGCGGCCGGTTCAATCGGGTCTACGTGTTGCATCTACCTCCAAGAGAGCCTTCGATCACGTTGTTCCTGCTGAGGCACCGCCACTCTGCTGTCTCCCAACAGGATTAGGTGTTACCGTGTTACCAAATACGGTAACAACCTTAGTATCTAAAATTCCAACAAAAATATGAATGGATAGAGCATGCAAGCATCTACCATCATGCAAAATTTATGATTCAATTGAAACTTGTACAATGAGAAATAAAAAAAAAAAGAAATCAGCCTGTGAACAGTAACGGGTTACGGGTCTGAAATGAACAGTTTCAACCCGCACTATTGACACACTGATTTCTTTTTTTGTTGCATCTTGTACAAGTTTTCGCTGCATCTCAATTTTTGCATGATGGTAGAATGTGACATGAACTATCCATTCATATTTTTGTTAGAATTTTTTGAGTAATGTAGATGCACAAATTTGAAATGGTAACACGGTGACACTCCAAGTGCATGTAACACTGCAGATGTACTCTATATATATAGCGTCTTCCTTGGGTGGCATTTCATCCGAAGCAGATAGGGACTGAAGCAGCGACGACGGATGCATAAAAAATAATTACTAGTGGTCCTTCTAAAAGGGTGTTTGGCGACGTCGTCGCAGGCACCTAGACTGAAAAACAAGAAACAAAAAAGGGAAAAGGATAAAAAAAAGGAGAAGCAAACCTGCTGGGCGAGCCGCGTGCTGGGCCTTTGTTGGGCCTTGTGACATGTGAGGGTGCTGGCAGGATGGTGAGGAAGAAGAAGAGAAGGAATCGGGAGGCTTCCGTTGGACCGTCTCCCATATTTCATGACGAAACCCAGCCCTGGCCCTGCGAGGAGGAAGGCTCTGGACCGACTGATGCCGAAGGTGAGCACGGTTAATGGCGTTTATTCTGAACCTAATGTCAAATCTCCTTGAATTTGTGGATCTGGCGATGGAGTATAGATCGAGACACGTTAAGAATTAGGACCGGCCGTTCATCGATCTGGGTGCCTGCGGGCTTTGTGATCGGAGGGATTTTTCATCTGATAAGAATACCATCTCCTATTCTTCACCATGGATTTATTCCTTTAGACGTAGAGATTGGGAGTGAGCTAGTCTGCTCATTCAGTACTGCTTGCTGACTGATGTTTGCTTGTTCTTCCTAGAAAGGAATGTTGGACACAATTTGTGACCCATTATTGCTCTTGTCCAATCTAACATGTTGAAATTTCTGTATTAATTTCCTTTTCTTTTGGTACACAATGTTTATCTTCGGTTTCTGATGTGCAAAGTGTATCTGCATGGTTTTGCTGAATAAACTGCAACTAGGTGTACCAAATGGCCGTTGTGGTGGGTGTCATTTGGCGAGTATTTGTTTGGGTACTGGTACAGCAAAACAAATCAATCTAGCGTTCTGTGGCTGTTAGAATACACATTATGCATAGCAATGCTTAGTTTGATATCCATGTGGACCAAACTAATTATTGACAGCACCATTGATAACTGACTGTTGTTCGGTGATACTAAAGCTGGATGTATAACACCAGTGAAGACTTTGGTAATGCAATGAAATCTAACGTCACTTCGCGCAATCTGAGAATGGTGAAATCGCTGTTAGTTTGCCACAAGTTGTTATAGCACAATCCAAACAAATCTGTATCTATGTTGTGTAAGGGTCTATCGCGGGATCACTATATGCGGGATCGACTCGGGTTTCTATTTCTCGATCTAGTTCTAGAAACAACACTGGTGCACGTGTGCGTGTGCGTGTGCCAGATCAAACGAGAGGGAAGGATAGGGTAGTATACTTGGCTCGGACGATGACGACCACGCCATCACGTTCGTTGGTGGCGTCTGCTCTAGGCAGCGTCGCGCAGTGTCGGGTCGAGGCGGATCCGCGCTGGCCGGCGATGGCCGGTGCAGTGCAGGCCGGTGGAGCTTCCCGCCACCGCAGCACCACCCCTCATGATCGGTCTAGGGTTAGGATGTAGGTGGGGAGTCGGGGCACGGTGATTCTCGACGTGCGTGCCCCCCGGCCCCCACCTTCTATTTATTGTGGCGCTGGCGACGGGGGCCCACCAACATGTGTTGGGTTGGGCACCCCCGATCAGGGCGCGGATCAAGGCTAAGCCCTTTGGGCCTTAGGGTAGAGATCAATCCAACAATCTCCCCCTTGATCTCACATTATCTTTTTCTTTTACTTTTCTATTTTCCTTATCTCATCACAGATTTATGTATAGGGCATATCTCATCGTCACGCGCAACTGTCGATAGAATCAATAGCCACAATACACGCCTCTGTTCAGAAATAGATTCTATAATTCTTTTCGGCCTCTATTATCCAGAGATCATAGGCTATGCCTCATTCCCATGCCGGCTACGTGTTCCATAAACACGCTGGGTGGTAGGCCTTTCGTTAGCGGATCCGCAAGCATATCTTTTATTCGTATATGCTCGAGACTTATGGTGTGATCCTGGATTCTATCTTTTATTGAATAAAATCTTATCTGTATCGACTTGGTAGCCGTGCTCTTCTTGTTGTTATGAGCATAAAACACTGCTGGCTGGTTATCGCAGTACATCTTTAGTGGTCTTTCTATGTTGTCCACCACTCTTAAGCTAGGTATAAATTTCTTTAACCATTCTACCTGCCCGGAGGCCTCGTAGCATGCTATAAACTCAGCATACATCGTCGATGTTGCTGTGACCGATTGTTTAGAGCTTTTCCACGAAATAGCTCCCCCTGCGAGAGTGAAGATGTAACCCGTCGTGGATTTTCTATCATCTTCATCTCCCGCAAAGTCCGAATCTGCGTATCCTTTAATCTCTAAAGAATCGCTTCTTCTGTATGTTAGCATGAGGCCTTTTGTGCCTTTCACATATCGCAAGGCTTTCTTTACAAGTTTTCAGTGTTCTAGACTTGGGTCTTTCTGAAATCTGCCAAGCACATTAGTGACAAAGGCTAAGTCAGGGCGTGTGCACACTTGAGCATACTGTAAACTTCCGACTGCCGAGGCATACGGAACAGTTTTCATCTGTTCTTTTTCATATTTATTTCTAGGACTCTTAAAATCTCCATATCTGTCACCCTTGACTATCGGAGCAGGAGTAGGTTTACTCGCATGCATACTGTATTTTTCTAGAATCTTTTGTAGGTATGTCTCTTGTGACAAACCTAGTACCCCATTTCTTCTATCTCGGTGAATCTCAATCCCTAGCACAAATGAGGCTTCACCAAGGTCTTTCATGTCAAAATTCGATGACAAGAATTCTTTTGTTTCTAACAGTAGACTGACATCGCTACTCGCTAGCAGAATGTCATCCACATACAGTACCAGGAAAATATATTTCCCTTTCTTGAACTTTGCATAAATGCAATTATCCTCAACATTCTCTGTAAACCCAAACTTCTTTATAGTCTCGTTAAACTTCAAATACCACTGTCTTGAAGCTTGCTTTAATCCATAAATGGATTTTTTTAAATGACATCCCATATTTTCTTTTCCTTTTACGACAAAACTTTTAGGTTGTGCCATGTAAACTCTTTCTTCGAGATCCCCATTTAAGAATGCCGTCTTTACATCCATTTGGTGCAATTCTAGATCGAAATGTGCAACCAAGGCCATAATTATTCTGAGAGAGTCTTTACATGAGACCGGAGAAAAGATCTCATTATAATCTATTCCTTCCTTCTGTGTAAATCCTTTTGCCACAAGACGAGCCTTGTATCTTTTTATATTTCCTTTGGAGTCACATTTTGTCTTGTAGACCCATTTACAGCCTACTGTTTTGGCTCCTTCAGGAATTTCTTCTAGGTCCCAAACTCGGTTGGTCCTCATCGATTTCATTTCATCTTCCATGGCTTCAAACCATTTAGATGAATGTCTGCTTCTCATGGCTTCTTTGAATGAGATGGGATCATCTTCCATTCGAAACTCTTCTGTGTTATACACTTCATAATCAGCAGGAATAGTTGATCTTCTTTCTCTTTGAGATCTCCTAGGAGCCTCTTCTATTCGAATATTCTCTGCTGTATTTCCCCGAATCATCTCTTCTTCTAGGAAGGTAGCATGTCTCATTTCTACGAACTTTGTAAATCTGTCTGAACAGTAGAAACGATATCCTTTTGATCTTTCTGGGTAACCAATAAAATGGCAACTCACTGTTTTGGGGTCCAATTTTCCAATGTTCGGGTTAAATATCTTTGCCTTAGCAGGACTCCCCCACACCCGTAGGTGATTCAGCGAGGGTATCTTTCCTGTCCACAGTTCATACGGTGTTTTAGGCACCGCTTTGCTGGGTACTCTGTTGAGAATATAGACAGCGGTTTTCAACGCCTCCATCCATAAACTCACTGGCAGCGTAGAATAGCCGATCATGCTTCGTACCATATCCATCAGGGTACGATTCCGTCTTTCAGCTACTCCGTTCTGCTGAGGATCGCCCGGCATAGAGTACTGGGCTACTATTCCTTGTTCTGTGAGGAACCTCGCAAAAGGTCCTGGAACCTGTCCGTATGGGGTATGCCGACCGTAGTATTCCCCTCCACGGTCAGAACGGACAATTTTTATCTTTAAATTGTGCTGATTTTCAACTTCAGCCTTGAATTCTTTAAATTTATCCAATGCCTCTGATTTCTCTTTTATTGGATAAATATATCCATAACGAGAATAATCATCTGTGAACGTTATGAAAGAGTCATAACCGTCTATGCTTTTAACTGAGAACGGACCGCAGATATCTGTGTGAATTAATTCTAAAATACCTGCGCTATGCTCAGCATTTTTCTTTGTTATCTTTATATATTTTCCTTTAATGCAATCAATGCATTTGTCTAAGTCTGAGAACTCAAGAGGAGGTAGAATTTCATTCTTAACCAGCCTTTCTATTCTCCCCCTCGAAATATGGCCTAAACGACAGTGCCATAGTTTCGACGACGTGTCTTGAGTTCTTTTTCGTTTTCTTTTATTATCTGTGGTTGCAGACATAGTCCCATTCATATCACATACGGAATTCACACTTTCACGTAGCGATAAAGATCATTTCTTCTAAAAGCAATCGTAGCAACTGTATCATCAAATTCTATTACACACATGTCGTTTCCAAAACGACATGCAAATCCATCGTCATCTAGATGAGACACACTAATCAAGTTTCTTTGTATTACGGGAACATAAAATACATCTTTAAGTAATAAATTAAAGCCTGTGTCGAGCTCTAAGAGGAGGTCTCCCACCGCCTCAACATCTGCCTCAACTCCATTTGCGACTTTAATTCTGTTTTCGCCTCTTCCCGTAGTTCTCGTTGAACGGAATCCCTGTAAAGAGTTTGCAACATGAATTGTTGCTCCTGAGTCAATCCACCAAGTAGATTTCGAATAATCTTTATACAAGGATTCATTTACAAATGAGATAATGTTCTCACCTCGTTTCTCCATGATCATCTTTAAGTAATCGGGATAATTTGTCTTGTAGTGTCCCTTCTGTTTGCAGTGAAGGCACTGATCCTTCTCCACTAAAGCTTGCCCAAACTTGTGCCTGTGCTGCTGCTGAGCCATCTGGGGTCCCTTTCCCTTGGATGAGGAGGGAAAGTCTTTATTGTTTCTTTTCTTATTCACATAGTTTATAGATCCACCATGTGCTGTCTTTATTCTCTCCTCTTCTTGAACACACATCGCTATGGTCTTTGCAATATCCCATTTTTTAGGGTTCATGTTGTAATTGACAACAAAGTTGTCAAACTCTTTTGGCAACGAAGCAAAGATCAAATGAACTATGTGTTCTAGTTTGAACTCCATATCCATTGGTTTAAGCTTATTGTTGATGTTCACCAAGCGATGGATGTGCTCTCTTATCCCACCTCCCAAGTACCTCTCTATAACCAGTTGTTTGATCAACTGGGTAGCATAAGTCTTTGAGGAGCCAGTGTACTGACTCCTTATCTTGTCAAGGTACTCGACAACAGTGGAAAAATCTGAGATTGCCCCCAAAATGGCAGGCTCTATTGTGTTCTTGACCACTGCCAAACATTTCTTGTTGGCAGGAAGCCATTTGGCATGATCAGCGTCATACCTCTGTTTGCTCGCCTTGTAGGCGAGCTCTGTTTGCTTCCAAGAAGCATCTGTAACATCTTCCCCTCTGACCGGCCTCTCAGGCTCTACTGGAACTGGTGTAGAAAGGACCCAATCTAGCTCAGCCATGGTAAAGAAGAGATCCAACTTCTTATACCATTCATTGTAGTTGTCGCCTCTCAAAATCGGAATATCCTTGATGGAAACCATTATAGGAAAACCAGCTGAAATAGGTTAGCTCAAGTGAGAACATTATAACAATAATGACGAATGCATGGAAATCATAATATTGTTATTATCAACTTTGGTCAGAAAATAACAACATTACAATTTAATCTGAAAAAAATTAATCTGTGGAATCATAATATTGTTATCATCAACTTTGGTCAGAAAATAACAACATTACAATTTAATCTGAAATAATCTGTGACTCAAAATTTAAATTATCCCTTTGGTTCAAATTTAAATTCAAGTCAAAACAATTATCTGTGCAGCGAAAACATGAATAAATAATTCTATTTTGAAGCAAGATCTGTGGAAATCTGTATATCTATTCTCTAAACATTTATCCCTTTGGTTCAAAATGAAAAGAGATCAAATTCTGTGCAAAAAATATTCAAATTTGCTTCAAAATCAGAATGAAAAAGATCAAATATTATTGTTCATCTGCGAAACGGGCCGAAAATCTAGCACTGTGCAGCCCAACACTGTGCAGCCCGTTACTATGCAGCCTGTTACTGTGCAGCCCAATACCGCCTCCGCGGCCCGGCCCACTCGAGAAAATGGCCCGCTACTGTGCGGCCCGCGGCTAACAGGCCGCAACCTGGGCCTGGGCCTGGGCCGCGAAACCGGCCCACCCGCGCGCGCTGGCCGCCCCCCCCCCCCCCTCGCGCGATCTCAGCCATTCATCCCGATCGGACGGCTGAGCGCGCGTTTCGGGAGGTATATAAACCTCGCGGCCGGGCGACGCCCGCGGAAACCCTAGACCATTTCTGCTCTCTCTCTCGCCCGCTCACTCGCCTACTCTCGCCTCGCCTCTGGCCGTCGCCGCCGTCGCCGGCTTGAACTCCGGCGCGGCGCACGGCATGGCCGCCGGCCACCTGCCGGCGAGCCAGATCTAGCTCGCCTCCTCTCCCTCTCCTTCTCTCTCTCTTGTTTCCCTCGCCCTCTCCCTCACTTCTCTGTTCCGGCCAGAGGCTGCGCCGCCGCGTTCGTCCTCGATGCCGGCGGCCGTGCCATGGCCGGATCTACTCTCCAGTACCCTTTCTCTTGTTTTCTTGGCTCGGTGTGTGTCCACACGAAGCGAAACTGTGCCCTATGGGCCTCCTCGCCGGAGTCGCGTGCGTCTCGCGCGCGGCTCCGTCGAGGGGATCTCTGGGGTACGGGAAAAGAGGAAAACGGCGGAGGGAAGAGAAGGAGAAGAGAAGAAAAGCAAGAAGGACCAGAGGAGGAAGAAGGGCCAGGTAAGTCCGGCAAGTAGATCTAGGGTTAGGGTTAGGGTTTCGAGTTCTGTTTGCTTTCTTTCTCGATTTGCTCTCTGTTTTCTCTATTTGCTCGATTCCCTTTACTCTTCTTCCGAGTCAAAACCACAAATCTAGTTAGGCTCTGGTACCATTGTAAGGGTCTATCGCGGGATCACTAGATGCGAGATCGACTCGGGTTTCTGTTTCTCGATCTAGTTCTAGGAACAACATGGTGCACGTGTGCGTGTGCGTGTGCCAGATCAAACGAGAGGGAAGGATAGGGTAGTATACCTAGCTCGGACGACGACGACGACGCCATCACGTTCGTTGGTGGCGTCTGCTCTAGGCAGCGTCGCGCAGTGTCGGGTCGAGGCGGATTCGCGCTGGGCGGCGATGGCGGGTGCAGTGCAGGCCGGTGGAGCTTCCCGCCGCCGCAACACCACCCCTCACGATCGGTCTAGGGTTAGGATGTAGGTGGGGAGTCGGGGCACGGTGATTCTTGACGTGCGTGCCCCCCGGCCCCCACCTTCTATTTATTGTGGCGCTGGCGACGAGGGCCACCAACATGTGTTGGGTTGGGCGCCCCCGATCAGGGCGCGGATCAAGGCTAAGACGTTTGGGCTTTAGGGTAGAGATCAATCCAACATGTTGTTCTAGCAGATTAGCTGATGATGATTAGATGGTTATATATACTTTACACATCAACCATTAGATGTATAATCAATTTGTTGATGATTTGGCTCACCGAGAAGAATTCTGTTGCAGCTAATAGCATGGGGTAGAGATTATATTATATCTGACAACAGAATGTAGAAACTGAACTACTGTGTTTCTGGCAACTTAAGATCTGGTAATTATTTCAGTCTCTTGATATTGTGTGCAGCCCAAAGGCCCTCAACAGCACATGCAGACTAAAGGTCCTACACCGGACGTGCAGCCTAAAGTTCGTACACTGAAAGTGCAGCCCAAAGGTCCTCGACCAGATAGAGTTCAAACAGACAAAGTGTCAAAAATGACAACAATTGTGTGTTGGGACTTGACCTCAGATGTCGACTATTATCAAGTGTAAGCTTATATGCAGTCCAAAGATTGTACAGCTTAATTCGCCTCCTGAAGTTTAGACTGAAAGTTTACCTTTTATTTTCTGTTTCATTTACAGGAGCAATCTCTTTAAGGACATCAGTGGGGTTATTGATATTTCTTTCAGTAGTACAAAACATTGTGCAGCTGTACATTTTGCTACAGAAATTGCTGCTCAGGCGGTAAATACATGCATGTTTCCAATTTATTTCCCTCGCTTCCATTTGTAGCACCAATATTTCCTGAAATTATCGCACATCATCATGCCAGTTTAGTTTGAAAGGGCATCCACCGATTTCCTCACTTTTGTCTTTACATCAATATAATTGTATCTTTTCTTTTCTAGTATAGAGATGTTGTTATTTGTATTGATATGTTTGTAGGCACTTTACCAGCTTACCGGTTGTTGCCTGATGGGGCGTCCACTCAAATTTGCATGGTTTGATAAGAACAGCTATGATCCAAACAGGTAAACCCCCACCCTGAACGCACTATGTTATAAACTCATCGGCTTTATTTTCCTTGATTGACTTTATTTCTAAGAGATAGTCTTCCTGTGATGGAGTTTTTGCCTAGTAGAGTACCTCGGACCCTCTACGTCGAGGGCTTCGATTCATCTCTCGGTATCACACAGGTGATTAACCATACCTCTCCTGTGCTCAGCGACTTCCCTCATCAGTATCCTTCGCCTTGTCATTCCACTTGTCCTGCTGATCCGCCACCCGGCCCACTGCAGATCAGAAGCATGCTCAAGTCTCGTTTCGGCTTGAGCCGGCTTCATGGCGGGCGCATGATCACCCCACAGAATCCAGATGGCACAAGCACAGGGTAACCAACTCGACTGGTCTGTTCATTGATCGATCGGTTGTTCTCTTCTTCATGGTACTGACCGAGTGCTGGTTTACTGCACATGTTGGTGTCGATCTTGCAGGAAAGTCTTCGTGCGCTTCCAGAGCCACATTGACTTCGTTGCAGCGCTTGAGCGGGATAGGCTGGACCTAGGGGATGGTCGCAAACTTCTCGTCGCTAGATGGCTTGAGCTGCTGGGTTTTCCATGGCATCCTGATTCCTGAGAAGAAAGAAGGTGGCGATTTTGGAAAGGAGGCGGCGGCCCAGGAGGACATGTTAACACAGCACCGAGTACAGGTATTGGTACAGTCTAGTTCATCGTAGCGGATCGACGAGCGAGCTCTCTCACTCCTCTCATGCTCTCAGCTCCGTGTTCCCATTGAGTAAATTAGTTTCTTAGTCCTAATAAAAGTTCGGCTTAATTTTTTATCTCTTTTCAATTGAACTTGCTTAGGTTCTTGACCCTTCCGTTAATTTAACAAGCTAACGGTGTAAAGCAACACGAAATAACTCTTTTACCCCTGACGCCGAAGGTGCATATCTAAGATTAGAGGCTAGGCGTTTGGTTGCCTGCACTATTCTAGTCTGCATACTATTCTTCTTGTTTGAGTTCACCTCCATGTTCATGCGGTAAGTTTAGTCCCTCGTCTACCACTCTTCCTTCTCTCGCCGCGAAAGCACCTGCGTACCATCTTCCTCATTTGTGCGACCTCGGGCCCCCTTGAATCAAGGTCCTGCAGCCCCAAATCAAGACTAGACCGACTGAATTGAGGTCCGATATGATCGAATCGGGTTTCCGTGCGGCCAAATTGAGATCCTGTGCAGCACTGGAGCTTTGCACGCGGCCGCCGGCGAGCCTTAGCCGCCGCGGGCGCGTACCGCCGCCGTGCGCGGCCCGCCCGCGCATCTCCGCCGGCCACGGGCTAGCGGGAGCCACTGCGGGCGCGCCCCACCGCAGCTCGCGGCAACTCGCGCACCCCGCCGGCCATGGGCGAGCGGGAGCCACCGCGGGCGCGCCCCACCGCCGTTCGCGGCCACTCGCGCACCTCCGCCGGCTGCGGGCGCGCCCCACCGCCGCCGCTCCGCGCGGCCGCGCATGGGACCTTCGCCGCTCCGCCGTCCGCCCATCCGCGCGTGGGACCACATCCGCCCGCGTCGGCGGGAGCACCGCAGGCTGTTCCTCCATGACGCAGCGAGAGCTACCGAAGGTGAGGGGATCCACACTCGTCTTGTACGGTGAGTTAGCCATAGCCTGACTCGCTAGAAACGGCCTCCGCCTGCTTTCCCAGCAAGCCAGCCCCGAGCTCCTTTTTGGCCCGATGGCGCGGCCGAGGCCAGCACCGACACCAGCCGGGCCGCCCTGCTCTCCCGCGGATGAGGTGGATCCGGCGCCGGCCCAGGTGGATCCACCGGCAGGGCCTCGTCGGAGCCGGCCATCTCCATCACCGGTGGTACGGGGAAGAGTCTCTACGGGGAACGAGGAACCACGCTAGGGGTACTTTGGTCTTTTTTTCACGCGCCCTATGGGCTGGCTCACAGGAGCTGTAGATGGAATGGACGGAAGTACCAAGAATTAAAATAAAATTCATTTCTAGGACAAATAATCTCAAGTTTATCCGAAGAGGGGCCAAGAAACTAAGCTAGGGGCTAAGAAACTAAGCTGAAGTTTTATCAGGGCTAAGGAACTAATTTACTCGTACTAATTTACTCGTTCTAGATGTGCTCCTCGTCCTCCTCCTCCCTCCCTCCACCGTGGCGCGCCCCCTGCCTCGCCTTCAACCCCTTCCTCCTCGATGTGCTCGGCCACCACGTCTACGCGCTCCTCGCCCTTATTTCCTATTGTGCCTCCATTAGATTTAAAAGGCAAAATAGCTAAATTCATCCCTGAACTATCCTGCTTGGCTCAATTTCATCCCTCGACTATGAAAACTTCCAATTCGGTACCTAAACTATCCAAATCAGCCCAACTTTATCTGTTCGCCGATGTGGCACGCGACGTTGGCTAGCTTCTTCACCGTCCAATCAACTTAGGGAGTAAAATATCCTTTTTACCCTCCATAGGAATGTAACTACATGGAGTAAAGAGGTTGATAATAACTGAAAAGGATAAACACCATAGTTACAGTGCATGTCCTAGAGTTGTGACCATCCCTTTATATCGGGCATATTTGATTTTAGCACTACCTCTTGATGATTTAGTGCTTGATTTCCTTGACTCCCTGCAGTTACATTCCTATGGAGGGTAAATGGATATTTTACTTCCTAAGCTGACTGGATGGTGATGAGGCGAGCCACCACATCGGTGAATGGATGAAGTTAGATCGATTTGAATAGTTCAGGGATTGAATTGGATATTTTTATAGCTGAGGGATGAAATTGAACTAAATATTGATAGTTTAGGAATAAATTCGCTTATTTTGCCGATTCAAAAGGAAATGGGCTCTTCCGCGAGGGCAGGGCATGAGGGAGGGTCCTTGTTTGTTGCTTCCCTCCTCACTGGAGGTGGGCTGGACCTCACCGTCAGTGAAGAACAACAAGGCGGCGGCTGCAGACTTTGAGGTCCTTGGCTCGAGCTTTGAGAGATGGACCTGCGTCTGGTGGGGCAAGCGTGTCACACGGCGAGCATCTGGTGGTGTCGCACAATAGGTGCGGTGTGGCACCACCACAGAGAATTTTCCTTTTGCCGTGGCTTTGCTAGGTTCCCTAGCTTCCATCTTGCCGACACCGAGTCCTCCCTTAAAAATAAGAGAAGGGGACTGATTTACAGCTCGAGGTGTTCAGGCACCAAATCCTCCCTTCAGAACATGAGAAGGGGACTGATTTACAGATCGATGTGAATGGAAGAGAAGGCCTCCTGTGCTCCCACCCTTCCCATGCTCACACTTCCAAAAACTATAAAAATATGCACGAGAAAATCAAGCAAAAATATTAATGGGTAGATGATGTAAACATGCATGCTCATGCAAAATTTGGGGATGAAAAAAGTTTTGTGCAACGAGAACCAAAAAGGACAAATCAGCATATGAATAGGTGAGGGTTACATGCTGATTCTCTTTTTTTTTGTTCCTCATCTCAAATTTTGCATGCATCGGTGCATCATCGATCCATTTATATTTTTTTATTTTCTCTTTTTTTGTGGTTCCTCATCTCAAATTTTGCATGCATCTGTGCATCATCGATCCATTTATATTTTTGGATTATTTTTTCACTCGCATTTTAATGTGCCTACGGGAGCATGCACACGTTCTCGTGAATGGATCTCAGACGCACGCCGCATTCAAAGACCATATGAAAGCCGCTCCTTAGCAGCAGCAGCATGGCACAAGGTTACCAAAGAGTTCAGCCCTAGCAAGGAAGAAATCATGAATGGATCTCAGACGCACGCCTCGTAGCTCGCGGGAGAAAAGATGTTCGGGGGAGGAAAGGCCGCCCAGGCACGATGATCGCATGATGTACATCTGTAGACCACACAGGTCAGCAAAACTCCAGTCGGCCAGTCCACAGACCTGACGCGCAAACCACTACCAACAGCTGATTGCAACAACTAGATGAAAATGACAACTTCAATATTGCTCAATAAAACGCTAGAGGGACAACACACATGCTTGTCAAATCCAGGACAACAATACCAGTCCACAAGGACCTAGTGCCAACTAGCGGCAATGCAAAGCAATGACAACTAATTCGACCACTACCAGCCTACTAATGCCCAGGCACAGCTCAGGGGCATCTAAAACAATGGGCTTCAAGAACATGTCCTCAAGGGTCACTGTCCCTCGCCGGCGTCACCTTTCGTGGCTTCTTTGCCCTCCTCAGCGCCATCCTCCTGCACAGAGCAATTCCAGAGTTTTAGGCTTTTAGCAACTAGAGGTGAGCACACAACAGAATAGACTATGAAAGATGATGCTGGCAGGGTGGAGATACCGTGAGGTCAGAGGTCCAAAGGGTCAAGTTATCCCTCAGGAGCTGCATGATCAGAGTGCTGTCCTTGTATGACTCCTCCCCAAGGGTGTCCAACTCAGAGATAGCCTCATCAAACGCCTGCAAAGATAGTTGATCAGTATCGATTTATCAATATTCCAATGAATTTTAGACATAAGGCACGATATAAAAGTTCGGGCAACCCACACGGAAGACTCCTAGGTCCTTTACAGAGTAAAGGAGGCATAGTTACAAATCGTTATGATTCAATAATGTGAGCACCAGATATTACAACTCTCGTCATAATCCCACAACATGAATAAGAGTCCTAATAAAAAGTGTCTAGCAATGACAGGGCAGAATGCAAAATGACACAAAACTTAAAGCACGCCTATTAAATTAAAGTATGCAGCTATGTTATGTGCAGCAAACAACAAGTGTCTAGCAATCAAGATGTTTAGTACTAAAACTGGATCGTGAACATATATATGAGCACAAGCTCTACCATATGACAAAGCAATTAAGAACTCCATATATACTAAACAGTAAAGGACAATAAGGATCCTGTAACTTTTGGTTCTGTTCTTCAGCCCATGTTCAAGTGCACCACAACCAGCATGTGCAAGTAAAATGAATGTGATAGAAAGGTAGATGTGATACCAACCTGCTTTGCAAGGTTGCAAGCTTTGTCTGGGGAGTTCAGAATCTCGTAATAGAACACCGAGAAGTTAAGAGCAAGTCCAAGCCTTATCGGATGGGTAGGTGCCAGTTCAGCCAGAGCAATATCCTACACAATGCATAGCAGAATAGAGTTTCATTAATACTCAGATATCTGGTCATCTTATATGATATGAAAAGATGGTGACCACCATATAGACAGTAGTCATTATATCCCAGCACCAAAATGAACCAACCTGTGCAGCCTTGTAAGCAACCATCGTGCTCTCGGCAGATTCCTTCCTCTCAGCGCCAGTCTTAAACTCAGCAAGATACCTGCGATAATTTCAAAGGTTAACAAATCTCATTCTTACTTCAGATTATACATATTCAATTACATATTGCACTGCATCTTTCCTAACCTGTGATAGTCACCCTTCATCTTGAGGTAGAAGACCTTTGACTCGGCAGCAGTAGAAGAAGGAACAAGGTGTGAGTCAAGCAGCTTCAGGATGCCATCACAGATATTGCTCAGCTCAGCTTCAATCTTGCCACGGTATTCCTTGATCAGAGTAACATGCTCCTCATTCTTACGGGACTCCTCCTTCTGTTCAATGGATGAGACAATGCGCCATGAAGCACGGCGAGCCCCAATCACATTCTTGTATGCAACTGACAGGAGGTTACGCTCCTCAACAGTGAGCTCTTCGACATCTACAGTCTTGGCCACCTTCTCCATATACTCAACCATCTCCTCATACCTTTCAGCCTGCTCGGCCAGCTTGGCCATGTAAACGTTCTCCTCCCTCGACATATTGGTCAAGTTAAAAACTTACTGCAACAACATAAGGAACTGATAAGCCACTGCCAAAAGCCAGTTGAAAAGCCAAAATGACCTATAATTTGGAATGGAGCGAGTAAACTAAATTATTCAGGTATACATGAAATGTGCATGGCTGGCCACAAAAATCAACGAGCCATTCAGCTCAATAATGTTTGCTGAAAACATGCTGTGAGCCTGTGACTGAACATTTCTGAGCAACAAGATATGGTAAACAAATCTGTTTCAACCAGTGGCATACAGTCACACCATGAGGCGTCAGCATTAAAACAAGCTAGCACAAAAGTCAAGTTCAAAATAGTAATTTGACTCCAAGCAAACTAATTAATATAATTCTAATATCGAATCCATTTGAATCAAGCAAACCATCAACACATTATGATATGATGCAAGAGACTAAAAGAATCCATGTCATACATAAGCCATCTATTTAAATTATCACTGATTAACAGATCACCGAAATGGGCCAGCCAGATCTAACCATAAAAGGGATATCTAATGATTCTACAACAATAATACATTTTCTGCTGCAGATCAACAGGTTCCGTATCCCTAGCAAATTCCGCATAACAGTTCATCAACCGAAAAATCACAGCCCCAAACACCTCCCTGCAACAGACCCTAGTTGCAAAGCACGCCAGCATCCAGATCAAATATCCATGGCATGAGCCAACCGTTCAGATCAACGAAAGCATTCCACTACGGAAATTCCACATTCCGCCCTCCATTTCCCCCCTCCAACAGAGACACCACGCACGGTTGCCAACTACAAAGGGGAACCCCAAATGTTCCTCAGTCCCCACACCAAACTATTGCCGAATCGGGCGGATCTACGCGCCCCGCGCCAGATCTCGCAGATCGAGCCCAAGCAAACCAACCTAGCAACGCGCGAGGGACAGAGACGGGCGGATCTAACCAGAACACCGCCCGAAGAAACAAAAAAAAAATCACATCACTCCCGCATCTCCCTTTCCCGTACCGCGGACACGAAGCACAACGAGATCAAGCACGACAGAACGCAGGATTAGTTTAGGAAAATGGGTAACCCTAACCTCCTGGCGCGGGGGGGTGGGGGGGGGGGGCGGGGGGCGCCGGCCTCTCGAGCGCAGCGAGACGGTGCGGTCGGGGAACGCCGGATTGCTGTGGGGCTGGGGTGGACAATGCACAACGGCGCGGGGGGAGCGTCTTTATAGCGGGACGCGACCGCGAGGCTGCGGTCAGCGGGCCAATGGCGCGGCGCCACGCCTCCAGCAGGGGCCGATACCCCTCGCGCAAGGCGTGGCGAGTGGCGGCTGCGGCTGGCACGCGGGCCCGGTTACGCGGTGGGACCAATGCATCAGTGGGATGGGCAGCCGTGGGTGGTGGGCTCGGAGTACGCGGTCGGTGGGGAATATCCCCCTGCGCGATTGAGAACCTCTGCCTCGGGCTCCGCGAACTGTAAAGGTTGGGCCCCTGCCTATGACATGTGGGTCCGGCCTGGTTGCGCGTGCGGGGCCATGTACGCAGGGAGATGTTTGGTCATTTTTCTTTTTCTTTTTTCGGAGGAGGCTTTTCCATCCTCGATTAAATGGACATGGTCATGTCTGCAAAGTGGGAAACCCACATTATTGTGCTAAAAAGCCGGCATGATGAGAAGGAAAAGCCTTGTAATTCGTCGCATAATCGTGTGATTAGTACGGTTCATCAGCACCTCAGCATCATGCACAGCTGGTCAGCTTTGCTTGCACATAGCATTGCACAGGAAAAGGTTGCTCCAACTACTATAATCTGTAGCCCTTTCTCTTTCAAGGGAAAAGGCCGGAGACCATGCAGATAGCGATCGCTTTTCCCCCATTTAAAAGATGTAGTTATGTTTTCGGTTGCCAGGGTTGACAACAACTACAAGCCTGCACCCGCAAAAAAAAAACAATTACAAGCCTGAATCTGGATATGGACATCGGTTGCCCAGAAAAGCCACTTTCAGATGCTATAAAAAGGCGTAAAAAGCAGCTGAAATTAGTTTGCCAGCAAAGCACATCACCAAGAAAATCAAATGCACGGTGACCCCGAGCCTTTTCCAGCATTGTGGACGCCCACATGCAGGCAGCTTGATGAATTATAGCCGTGGTATAGCTGGCAAAATATCTTAAAGCTAGTCCGGACAATTTTGGGCCAAGTTTTTCTTCCCAGGAGAACATACGCCTCTCAATTTAGACGCTCCTAAAAAAGAAAAACACAATCGTTAAAAAAATACTAAAAAATATGGTGCCGTACAAGCTTTTGTCAAAGAAACAACACACTTCCCGGCAGGTTGCAGCCCGGCCCAGCGGCCAGCCATCGCGGGGGTCGCCGTCACGGGTGACACATCGCCGGCGCAGAAAGGGATGGCATCTCGCCGCAGAAATCCGGAGGGTGGTGATGGGCACAGGCTGCAAACCCGGGCCAGATGTGGCACGTCTTTGGCAGCGTTCGTACGGCAAAGATATCAATCAGACGCAGATCAGACGGTGCGTGACAACCATCACATATCATACAGCATTTATTCGTGTGATAGATAATTCATGCATGGAACTGCAGGGCAACAGAAATGGTTGGTGGCAAGAACATGGAAAGGAAATAAGTAGCATATACAGTGCTGGAAAATTAGTGATCACTCAATTAGCAATGTAAGGTGCGTCATGTTTGACCAAGTGGTTTTATTCCAAATAATTTTTACACCTTACAATTGTACATTCTGACGGCTAACTTCCGATGAGGGCAGCACAGAGAATTTGTGACAAGAACCACGGTGGTAGAATTGGGGAACCACAAGAATTTCAGGGCGGCTAGAAATGTAGAGATGCATCTTCAGGAATCAGAGGATTCAACAAACACCATGCTGAAACGCAGATTTGCATAGAAGGCGTGGAAGGCCATACCTCAATAGCTCTGAATATTTCTGGAATATTCCTAAATCGACTGGCATTAATAATAGAAGCTTACAAGGTTGCGCCAGGGAAATAGAATCCCAAACCAGGATACAGCTATTCATCATCACCAGTAATCCTTTTCTTTAGAGCATCAAAGTTATTGGCCAATTCTTTCCGATTTTCCTGCCAGCACAATACAGATTGTCAGAAAAAATACATTAATGGAAATAAAGCATAAGATGATCAGAACCAATACTTGGACAAACTAAAAGGACATGAATTAGGTATTTGGTCTTTGTGTTACAGCAGGTTGCACCAACACATATTCAACATAAATTATTTACATTTTTAATGATATATGTTGAATTGTCTTCAGATTGAACCAAATGCAAGGGACACTGTATCCAGCTTTGACAAAGCACACTGGACAGCTGTTTTCTGCTAGGCATGTCAGGCAATGACAGTGGACAACTTGATCTGTGCTAGCTCATTAATATCAAAGCTGTGCATCTTCCACGGTTCCACCAACAGCCTTTTAGGTGTTCACAGTTCAGGGGCAACTTGAACTTGAGAAACTCGTGTTGGATAGTGGAAAAGAAGTCTCACGGCCAACCTACATGGTTTAAAGATTACCTGAAAGAGTAGGTACCGGTACACAAACCATCCTGTGTAGCCGAGCCCGACTAGCTCCAGTAAGCCTGGGAGCTACAGATCATGGCGAGGGAACAAAGAGAAACAGCAATCGACTAAGCAAATGGCAATATGAATAACATCGTGGCCTTAGAGAACAAACAGCCACAAGTAAACGGGAATAGCAAGATAAGCTAGCTATGTACCAATGGGACAGAGTCGAGAGCTCTGACCACGACCAAGGATATCCACAGAGCGAAGATTGCTCCACCACCATACAAGAGAAGAGAGGACTTGTTCTCCATGGCATCCCACTGTAGTAGACATCACGGTGAATTTTTGTAATAAGTTTATAAGCATAGAGATATTATATTGCTTTTTAACTAACCTTTTCCCTTAGTTCAGAAAGGAGCTCATCATCCTCAGCAGAATCACTCTCTTTTGAAAATCGTGTAGCTGTTAACTGGAGTTGAGAAATCTTCAGGGAAGCTGTTGAAGAAGAATGAAATTTTGTTAGGCTGGTTTTTACCATCAACCAAATTCTGCAATATTTGTTGGATAACTTTGCCAATTATATATTCAAGCCATCTATTTCTTTGGAGGGGTTAACTAATTGAAAACTTTTCTTTAAAAGAAAAGGAAAAGATGCCCCTCTTTTCTTACTGAAACTTTTTTCCATGTTTGCTAACACAAACAGACATACTTTGCCAAATCACAGTTATGAGTTATGACAGCCTGCACAAAAACAAGAAGTTAGCTTGAGTTCTCTAGTTGTCCCAAGATGATCTTGTCAGGTAATGGCACTTCCATTGCATTTATGTCCCCTTAACAGGTAATAACGATTTAACATCCTAAACAAAGAAATTGACGATAAATAAAATTTCAGCACAAACCGAAACATTAGCCTAAAACTTGGTTTGGATGGCATTTTTTGGGGAACTTGTAGAGCAGAAAAAAAAAGAATAAATGTTTAAGGAAACTTATAACGAACTCATGATTGAGTAGCAACATTTAGTGCAAAATTAGGAACTGGTGGAAAAAAATGTTTATAGCCCCTGTTTCTAAGCTGAAGTCAAATTCCCCATTCCCAAACCTTATCCAAGTGACATACCTACCTCTACTACCCTTCTCCCTGATCATATGGATTTTGTCCATGTCCTCCATGATGCAGGAGCTAGGGTATGTAATGACTAGCTAGAGCTCCTTATTGATAAGTTACTTAGTGGAGTGCTAGGAGGATTCACACAGCACATATCCTTACCAGCAACAACTCGGCCATGTCATTTCTTCATTGCAGAAGTTGGATGACGGCTTGCAAAAATTTATGCATCAGCAGGATGGATAAGGCTTGTGAAAATAATGTACTAGCTTGGTGTACGAAACTAAGAGTACTTTTATTGAATAATTTTACATAGAATGCCAATTTTAGGATGACAAATATCAGAAAACTTTCAATTCTGGCATTTGAATCATGTGCTTTTCTAGATGATTTGAACTGTGTGCTGTGTGCCCACCATGTCCCAAATTGATGAATGAGGAAGTTATGCTCTGCTAGTTGGTCCTACCAACTCCATGTCTAAATCTTGCCAAATAGTTCCAGATGCTAGTCGATATTTTTTATTTAACTTGCGCATAGGAGTCGTTTTATTGTGCAGTTTCATCTCAACCCGCAAATTTTTGCATAGCCAAACCAAGCATTTTGAAATTGGAATAGCTAACAGCTCGCTCGCTTAAGCAGGACGATGCCATGAACAACCGTTGTCCATCCCATTTCGAAGCATATATGAGCGCTTCAGAAGAACATCAAAAGATGAGAGCCACTCAGTACCTGTGCGGCGGGGGAATGGCGCCGCGCCGCGGGAGTCGAGCAGGCTGCGGGGCACCGGAGCGCGGAGGAGAGCGCCGGGGCGGCGGAGGGGCACCGGCCGCAGCGCCGCCGCAGCGGCGGCTAGCATCTCGGCGCCGGTGCGGTCAGCGGGCGGGCGCAGTCGCGCAGCGCAGGCCTAGGAGATCAAGCTTGCTAACCCTAGGAGGAGGAGGGAGGGGAGAGGAGCAAAGGCTAGTTTGTGGAGCTTCGGGTGGGTGGGGTGGAGTGGAGAACGGGTAGGTGTAGCACGTGGTGCGAGAAGCCGTGCGACTGACTGTGACGGTGTGAGGCGGCGGCGTTGCCGACGAGGCTGTTTCCGGCGAGGGGCCGCGCCGCAGGCTTATTGGCACCGTTCCATCGAGTTTGAGCGACCCAGATCGAGGCAAAGCAGCAAAACTCAACTCCATTTTCTGGTGGTAATGGGAATGGGATGGATGCAAGGCTGCAAGTAGCCCACTATCATGCCTCTTCTGGACTCGACTGACTAGTATTGGAAGCATCGTAGCTCCATTTCTTCAGGTTGTTCACGAAACAAACAGAGATATGCCTCGAGCATTTCTGAGAACCAATTTCTGAAGCTCTCTACAAGCAGTTCCAATCAGCTGGCTGGATACCATAGCTAGCCCACAAAGACCAGTAGCCCCGCTATACTATTCCAATTATAGGCCCAGGTCATGACCAAAAGTCAATCTAGTCAATCTCGTGGTCGTGTAGCTATGGCAAATAGCCAAGCTATTCAAAGCAAGAGCTCTTATAGCCAATGTAAACAATGAATAATAGCTTGGCGTTTAGAGGTTCAAAAACAGCCATAGCTTGCTATTTAAAACATTGTTTTTTCTTTGAAAATCGAAAATGCAATACATTAGTGCCAAACAAAATTGAGGTAATAGATGATAAATCACAGTAAGGATTTGCAATTGTTAGTGCGAACAGCAAGTCTTCTTCTCCATTTCAATTCAACCTTTCAGTTTCAACAAATTATAACCAACTTGGGTTGAAACAGAAGGTACAACCAAGCAGAAAACACTTTGAATACCATTACGATCTCATTACTAGAAGTTTCAGAACAGCTGAAGCTGCAACCAGCAAAAACATCTGAGTACAGTTTCTGTGGAACCCACTTCATCCTTTAGCTTTGCGCTGCTTTTTATTAGAGCCTTGTGCCTCTTGTTTCTTCTCCTGATGATTCCGAGACCTCTGTAAGAAATAACAGCAAAGTATATCAGAATACAGTGCAATGGGGGCATCCAATAGCTCCACAGACCAGAATACCTTACAAGTTCACATTCAAGGAAAACTCATTGCATGTGTTCAACACCCCAATGTGGCATGCAGCTCAAGATCACTCAACGTGGATGATAAATATTGCACGAGCTTTGAGCTCAGTAGGCCTTTCCAAATGGCGCCTAAAATGCCTTTGACCCGTGCTTCAACAAAAAATCAAAATGCAGTACTACTTCAGTAGTTCTAAGTGTATTCAACATCTAAACATGACCTCCATGGTGGTGAGCTGCTTGAGATCACTCAAGATAAAGATAACACAATGTTGCACAACCTTTGAGCTCAACAGGACATTCCGAATGATGCCTAAAAGCCTTCGACATGTGCTTAAAAAAATCCATGTGCAGTACCACAGTAATGCAGTTTCAGTTAAGTGTATTCAACATCAAAACATGACCTCTGCAGTGGTGTGCTGCTTGAGATCATCCAAGATGATGAAAGCATGATATAGCACAAACTTTGAGCTCAATAGGTTTTCCAAATGACACCTAAAAGCCTTCGATATGTGCTCCACAAAAAGTGCACATGCAAAAGGAAGTGATTCAATTACCTTCTTTCTCCGATTTTGCCGCTGCCTTCCAGAATCCTTCTTTGGTTTCTGTACTTGCTGAAATAGGCATAAACAAATTATTGCCAAAACTCTATACTGAATAACAATTAAAATTAAATATTTCAGAATCAGTAGGAGGAAAAAGAATTTTATAAATAGTGCATATACCTGAGCGAGAGCTATGGTTCGAGCATGTCGTTCAGCATGTGTCTCTTCCTCTTCCTCCAGCTCACCATCACTGTTGAGCATCAGCTTAAGCCTCCCTTCTCCTAGTAGTTTCTTGGACCGAGCATGCCTCTACAAAGACAAATGAAATGGAAAGCATGAGAAAAAAATGGGCAGGAACAGGTAAGAGACTCCTACTGTGGTACAAGGTTGCTTTCAATCTTTATAACAGAAAATTATTATCAATTTTTTAGGACCCTGTTCCTTCTTTTGCAGAAAGGAAACATTAGCATTCCTCAATATTAATTACCTTTGATTTGAGATGTACCCTAACCATCTCCTCATTTAGGCACATGATCCTTGGACAGAGCTTGCACTTATACACAGATTTGCACTTCAGAATGTAGTTAGCAAAATCTGCTTCAACAGCATAATCTGTGTTAGCACCGCTCTTGGCAGAGTCAGCACTAGCTCGAGAAGATTTCTTAACAGGCAAACTTATTTCATGGCATTCTTGATCTCTTGGGCTGCTGTGATCATCATCTGAAACCAAACCAATGATCGGTTAAAACATTGTTGTCAGAAAATTGCTGTCAACGTTACTCAAGAAATGTTCAACACATAAGAGAGATAACTTCAATAGCAATGGGCACAAGCAGCTCCCTTCCGTACTTCTCGATAATAGATTACAGGAATCAGAAATAAAGATAAGTATAAGTACTGGTTGGGTAGCTGGTCTGACACAAAAAAAAAATAATTTTGAGTTAATATCACAAAACTACAAGTACTGGGTGATGTAAGATGAAACCACAATTATGGTGATCATTTCACGAAACTACAACTTTGTCCCACAAAACAGTTAAGCGACCCACCTGTCAACGAAATAGAGAATAGTCCGCATCTATTTGGATGACAGGTGGGCGCACAAGTGTTTTTTTGTAAACGTTGTACATGTTAGTAAAAGTTGTAGTTTTGTGAAATGGCCACTATAAGTTGTAATTCCTTCAAATGTCACATATAGTCGTTTTGCGAAATTATCTCATTATTTTTCATATCCAGTTGTGTAGTATGAATGCATGATCATATGATACAATCACACAAAAGGTAATAGTCAATGGTTATACGCTTACATTCATTTAAATATCAAATAGAGTAAATTAACCTACAAACCGCAATTCGGTGTTTGGCAAGACTTCAGAAGTACCTTGATGAGTCTTAGAAATAATAATTGACTCTTGTACCAACTACAAACAGACATCAGACGGCTTCTTTACAATAACTAGAGAATCCAACTTAGTCTAAACCATGATTGCACAATTCAAAGCTCCTCTAAATTGAGGGGGAAACAACTTAAGGTCCAGAATTGATAAAGCAAGACGTATTAGCAATAAAAAGGAATACCTACTGATGGACTATCAACAACATTCCCAGAGCTCTCCTCACTTTGGTAGCCTGAACCTGATAGACATGAGTAAAAAGAAGAAGAAATTTGATCAACACTTTTCACGCGTCACAAGTTTACTTAAGTTATTCCTGCATTTGGGGATAACTTTCAATTATTTATACATATTGAAAAATAACAAATGAACATAGAAACATTGTATAAACAGAGTCTAACATGACTAATGGATGTGACAGTTTTGCTTAACAAATGATGCCATACGGCTCCTTTGTTCAGTTTCTCTGTGAATTCTACATTTTCCCTTGCTGAAAATTGTAGTTAGACCTAACATCATATGCAAGTTGTACCATAAAAAGGCAATATTCTTTGCCAATGTACTGAAAATTTTTCATTGCTAGGTTGGAAATGTTACATGTCTACATTTAGTACACGCGCTGCCAAAATTGGCCACTCCAAATGGTAAACAAAGGTACAATGGAGAAACTAATTGCTACATTCGTCCACATGAAAAATGCGATGCATCCTCTGCTTCGGATGTTATATAGCAGACTTAACTAGACAGACATCCACTTGCACAGACGCAAGACGAAATTACCCGACGTAATAGAGAAGAATATATGCGAAAGATCCCATCCCACCCTGCGATAATGTGGCAAAGCACTCACTTTCTTCCTGAATTTGTTGCTCCAACTCCTTTTCCTCCTCTTCTCCCGATTCCTCCCCGACCGCTTCCTCTTGTTCCACTTCTTGCTGCTCTACTTCGTCATCGGTTGCCGCCTCTTCCGCCACGTCTCGGTCCGAGTCCGAACCCGACGAGGAGGAAGACGAGGAGGCGCTATTGTCGCCGTGGTCCTGCCTGAAGTAGCGCCTCTTTATCATCGCGGCCGCCGACGGGGGTTCCGGGTCAGGTAAGGTTCAGGGGAAATCCTGCACGAAGCAATGGAACGAGGATCATTGAACGGGACAAAGAAGCCAGTCGCGCCCGCGTGCGGCTAGGTGACAATGAGTTCAAGGAGCCAGACCTGCGGGACCGGAGTTGGCAGCGGTATGGCTTGGCAGCAGCGGGGCGGATGCGTCGCGGTGGGTACGGGACTCGGGACGGTGGTCAAGCTGTCACGACGCCGTCGAAGTCGAGGGGAGGGGAGGGGAGGGGAGGGGAGGAGAATAGCTGCGGCGGCGGCTAGGGCAGGAACAACGGCCACGACGACGAGAGCGAATAGCGGCGGGCTGGGCTGGGCCGTGTACGACAGAAGAATATATGGGCTGATATGTATCGGCCCAAGTATCCGAGAATTCCTATAATTCAGCCTTATTCCGATACGTATCGGCCGGCGTATCTCACGCGTATCCGTATCCGTGCAGCAGAGGTAGAAAACAGAAAACTGGAGTGCAGGGCACCAGAGCGCGGTCGCGGAGGAGAGCGCCGGGGCGGCGGAGGGACACCGGCCGCGCCACCGCAGCTCCGGGTACCATCTCGCCGTCTCGGAGAGGTGTGGAGCAAAGGGTAGTTTGTAGAGAGCTTGCTGCGCTTGGAGCTTCAACCTTCAGGTTGGCGGGCTGTAGCTGTAGACTCAGGGGCGAAGCTAAGTTATAGCTAGGTGATGCTGATGTATCCAAAAGAAATGCAAAAACAGTGATAAAATTTACTACCCCACAGCTTAACTTGATGTACTATAAGGCAAGTGCACCCTCTTCAAGGCTGTTTAAAAATATGGTACCAGTTCCCTTGTGGACTAGCCAAAGGGGAGAAAATCATAAATTGCAGATTCAAATGCAAGTATACTGATTTAGGCCAGTCTCAGTGCAGTTTTATGGCACAGTTATCAAGAGTAGTAACTGGTAACTGTGCTAGATGAGTTTTATAATGATGAAACTCCTCTCACATCACATGAAACTTCCTCCTCTCTTCTCGCCATGTCAGCAAAATTGATGTTGCGGCATAAAATTTAATGCCATGAAACTCCCATTGAAACTGGCCTTACAAACAAAAAAACATTAAGATTAGGGGGTGTTTGGTTTGGAAGAGCTTATTATAAGCCCATAAGCCCCTTACATGAAGTGGCTTATTATGAGCCCAAAGTGGTGTTTGGTTGTAGCGGTTTATAAAAAGCTCATGTAGTTGGTAATGACCTTTCTACCCCTCATTAATGCATCTATAGGTGAGGAAGATAAGGGTAGTGGGAGGAAAGAGGGGATGTTTTGGTGGGACCCACAAAAAATAAGCCTCATAAGCATTCCTTGGAGGGGCTTATAGGCATAAGGGGGTGTTTGGTTTGGAGGGGCTTATTATAAGCCCATAAGCCCCTCACATAGAGGGATTTATTATGAGCCCAAATTAGTGTTTGGTTGTAGCAGTTTATAAAAAGTCCCTGTAGTTAATGCACCTGTAGGTGAGGGAGATAAGAGTAGTGAGAGGAAAGAGAGGATGTTTTGGTAGGATACACAAAAAATAAACCTCATAAGCATCCCTTGGAGGGGCTTATGGAATTTATGGGCATAAACCTCACCTATAAGCCTTCATGTTTGGATAAAAAGAAAGTTATTAGAGGCTTATTGATGGGGCTTATAATAATCCCCTCCAAACCAAACACCCCCTAAACCTCACCTATAAGCCTTCATGTTTGGATAATGTTTGGATAAAAAGAGACTTATTTATTGGTGGGGCTTATAATAAATCCCTCCAAACCAAACAGACACCCCTTATTGTATAAAACGCAGTGGTTCTTTCTGCTGCCATCTTCACATTGGTGATCAGAGATTAAATGACCACCGAATGGGAAATTTGGGCGAAGAAAATAGAAAACACTATAGCCACAGATTAGCTCATCAAATATATTGCCGAAATACCGAAACCTCATTATCTCTGCACAAAGTTGCCTTCCCGACTGTAGTTCTTCGTTACCAAGCTCAGCTCGTACAATAAAAATCTTATGATGCCTAATTTTGCATATCTTTATGCTTATTCTTCCATCGCTGTAGTAGTAATAGACTTGTTAAGCTCACGAGTGGCACGCGGATCAGTCGTTTGCCTCGTTCCACTCGGCGATGGCCAGGGTGTGCCGCCCGCCGCAGGCCACGTACTTCGCCTGCCACTGCCCGTCGGAGCTGGTGCTGGTCTTCGGCTGCGGCAGGTCGATGGGCACCTCCAGGGGGTGGCCCGTTGTCACCTTCCTGCCGTAGCCCAGACGGCCATGATCACCCCTACCATACTGTCAAAGCAGAAGGGTTTCACGATTAACATGAGCAAGAAAGCTCAGAAAATTTTCTCCAAGGTTAGTGAAACTTGGGTAAATTCCATACGGTTGATATTTACAAATCAACACTTCCCGAGTCGTCTGTCAAAGACTTCAAGTGTTCTTTATTTAACAAAGCAACATGGTCTGTTTATCTTCAGTGTCCATATCTTATTACTCAACTAAGGGCATGTTTTTCAGAAGAAAAATCTATTGCGGAGCTTGACAACTGACCACTGAATTGTGATGATGTTTGTGTCTCATGCTGGTATAAAAACATATAGCATATGCAAGATTTAGAAAGGCCATGTTTGCTCCAGTAGAAATTGCTTTAAAATTTATGTAAATTTGTTGCTAAATTCTTTAATTAGCTATTGGTGGTATTCTACCAAAAAAGGCAGTAAAAATGGTCAAGTGACCAAAGGATCTTCATTTATATATCCTAGCTTTGACCTCCAAAAGATACTTGCAAAGCACACGGTAACCAGCTGGAGAAAATTTTACTTACAGAAAACATTCGGCCATCTCGAGTTAACGCAACTGAATGGGTTCCTCCACATGATACCTGCAAACATGGAGAATGAGCTCTGTTTCTCAACTTGGAGAAGAAAAATTGTTCAACCACTTCAGGGCAACAGAAAAGGATGAGACTGAAGTTAACATCCCAGGAATAGTTAAGGTGTATTACCTGAACAATATCCTCTCCAGCTAGAAGCTCAACCTTTAGGGGCACCATGTGACTACTCTTATCATCTCCAAATCCAAGCCTCCCATGTTCTCCTCTCCCCCAAGCATACACCTACATGTACCAAAAAACAAATGAGCTAATATGCTTAACCGTGTAGTGGACTAAAACACACTTTTGCTCTAGTCACTGATGTGAGATGAATAGATGATGCAGTTAAAGGAAATACTTGTTGTCAAGATGAAAAATAATAAATTGAGCTTGGATCAGGTCATCTTGCTCATTCCTTTGAATTTACAAACATAGCAGAGACGCCTAAGTGCATATCTGCTTTTTCCCAACACAGCACCTATGTGCTTCGCATGTGCAATGTTTGTTTCTAAATAAGAAGCCACAAGCCCTCGCTATTGTCTCTTAAAAGAAAACCTAAGCAGCCTAGTTAAGTTCATCTCTCAACATACACCCTCGTCATGCTCCCCCTCTGATGCATCCAGCCTAGGTGGGGTTGGCCGAGGCCCAATAAATTAAGGTTGCCCGGACCCCAACAGTTCTTTGGCACACCAATTCGGGGAAAGGCCCAATCTCCCTAAAAGACTAGTCCAATAGGGGAAGGGTGGCTCTCCCTTTTAAGGTGGCTTCCTCCTCCCAAGCTAAGCAAGGTGGGATTATTCAGAGGCTCACACGGTCGCCGCCCGACTACAACTGGGCCGCTCGGCCCCTTTTGTTGCGTCTTTGCCAGCGGGTAATAGTGGAGGATGTCCTCATCATTCCCACCCCCTTAAACAAGGGCCCAGCTCTGATACCAAATGATGCATCCGGCCTAGGTAGGGTTGGCCGAGGCCCAATAAATTAAGGTTGCCCGGACCCCAACAGTTCTTAGGCACACCAATTCGGGGAAAGGCCCAATCTCACTAAAAGACTAGTCCAATAGGGGAATGGTGGCTCTTCCTTTTAAGGTGGCTTCCTCCTCCCAAGCTAAGCAATGTGGGATTATTCAGAGGCTCACACGGTCGCCGCCCGACTACAACTGGGCCGCTCGGCCCCCTTTGTTGCGTCTTTGCCAGCGGGTAATAGTGGAGGATGTCCTCATCACCCTCATTCTCTCTTCCTTGATATGCAGTAGAATACTTAGCCTGTCATGCCTTATAGATTTTTCATCATTTTCTTGTAATCAGTGCCAGTGTCCTACTGGGCTAAACATATTTCCATGGCATTAATGTTCATTTTGCAGAAAATTTAGAACAAGGCCCACATGAACTAGATCAGTGGAACTCAAGTAAACCTGAGTCAGTAGCATATTTTGAACAAAGGTCTGTATTTGGTTCAGATGAGCTCAGCATGGTTAACATCCTACTCTAGTTTACTTTCATTATATAATATGTATTGTAAATAATTATTTTCAGGGATATAATATGGACATCTTTCAAGCACGCTCTGAATAAAGAGCAAGTCTGAATTTACAGTTCAACAATGTGTATGTCTACAACATGACAACAGCCTTCACGAATTTAATTCCCTAGAATGCAAGAATAGTCTATTGCCAATTAAATCTGTGTCATCTCGTGGCTTGGCAGAATAAAGCAGTATCTAGACAAGATGGTAATCCTTAAGTCAAAATAGTTGAAATACCTCTCCCTCGTTAGTTAGTGCAGTTGAATGCCAACCTCCAGCAGCAATGTCAACCTGCAAATGGACATTGGAGTATATGTAACAAGCGAGAAATCAGGAAGCCAATATGCAGAAAAAATATCCATTTATCAGCAACTGGTGTACGATTCTTTGTATTAGCAACATCAAACATATTTATTGCTAATGTGCAATGATTACAACTTGAAGTCCCGAACAGAGTAACTTGTTGGCCGAACCAAGCTCAACTCCTTGCAAGTCGATATGAATTTTAGATTGGTGTGGTAAAAAGAACTAAGTTTGGATTTATTTTGTTTTTTTACTTCAGTTAGCCAGCAAGCCAGCTTAACTTGAGAAAACTCCACGTGTACACTGATAATTTAGAAATGTATTAAAAGTTCAAAGAAAAAAGAAATGAACATGACTGACCAGTAAGAGATCAGATAGCCCCTCAACACGGATTGGTTGTGACCTTGGTTGGGTATCTCCAGTTCCCAGCTGACCATACTCATTATTACCCCATGCCCACAAAATTCCATCATCTGTTAGTGCCAAATTATGGAATGCGCCTACGGCAATCACCCTCACTTTCTGAAGGCCTTGCACACGTACTGGTGTAGATATTTGCTTGCTGAAAATGACAGATGCTCAACAACAGATGCAAGGAGAAAATAACAAATCAAATAAAACAAATTGAAGATTTTGGCATAAGGCACCATACATGTCACCAGGAGGCCATGGCTGCCCCCATGTCCAGACGTGACCTTCTTGAGTCAAAACCACTGAGTGCGTCCCTCCAGCAGCTACCTAGAATTAGCAAATGAATAAGCAACCCAAAAGCTAATGAACGGAAATCATGAGTGCAGAAGATAAAGTTGCAGTGTCATATAAATTATCCCAGTTCCAGTTCCAGTTCCAGTCCAGGGGACAGGAATAATTCATACAGACATGAGACATTATAAAGGTTGGAGTTCCATCATATAAATTATCCCATATGTGGTTCGCAACCGAACTACTTCTTTGGCAACAAGGCATATGCCAAAGTGACAAGACGATCCACAATTTGTTGGATTCCCCACAAGCAGCGCACTGAACAAAAATTGCTAAAGTTCCAAGAACATCCTCACTGGTGTTTACCACAACGCAGGAATCAAATTCCACTCACTTGGCGGACTTTGAGCTTGGGCGCGCACCGCTGCGGGGTCGGGATGTCCCTCCTGAGCGCCCTCGTCCCGTCCTCCTTCCTCTCAGGCTCCTCGCCGCACTGCCCGTACTCGTTCCCCCCTGCACCATCGACGCACATTGCATCAAACCAGCCATGAATCGGCCATGGACGGCGCCAGGAAGTGGGCCCGCTTACCCCAGGCGTACGCGCGGCCTTTGTCGTCCACAGCGAGGCAATGCCACCCGCCAATCGCCGCCTGGAACCAACGAAACCCACAGGGAGAGCATGTCTCGTCAGCAGCACAGGGACGCGAATCTCGCGGGTAGAGCGGAGCCGGGGCGCACCTGGACGATCCTGACGCCGGCGAGGGCGTCGACGGGGCCCGGGGAGCTCTCCGTCTTGGTCTCCGGCGGGTGCCCGAGCGTGCCGCGCTGGTTCCACCCCCACGTGAAGAGCTGGCGCGCGGCAAGAGGAGCCCCAAAGCAAACACGGGTCAGAACTCAGAGCAGTGGCTCGCCAACAAATGAGCGAACAATAGGCAGCGGTCGGGAAGGGGACGGGACGCACGCGGCCGTCATCGCAGATGACGAGGGAGTTGCGGCTGCCGGCGACGACGGCGGTGACGTTGTAGGGCTCCAGCGCCTCCACGCAGTGGGCCCAGTCCTTCTCCTCGTTCCCGCCCATGCCCAGCTGCCCGTCCTCCCCGGAACCCCTGCAGGCACGAAAGAGAGAAATCAGCGGCGGCCGCATCGCGAGAGACGGACTGAGTTCCCCCGCGGCGGGAGCGGGAGCGAGCGCGAGCGCGATGGCGGGAGAGTGGGGCGCACCACGCGAGGACCGTGGTGGCGCGGGGCGGGGGCGCCATGTCGGCCGAGCTCGGCCGCCGCGTCGGGACCGCTCGGTGTCGGCGGGAGCGGAAGGGAATGGAGAGGGGCGAGCGAGCGAGCAGCCGACGGCGCACGCGGTGGAGGTGGGTTTCCGTGCGCCGCGGCAGGGGCAGGTCAGGGGCCGGGATTTGGGGCTCTCCTGCCGCGGCCGTGCCCGGGGCAACTGGGCAAGGGCTATCTTTTCGGGAGCGTGTCTGTCCGGGGGCGCTGTGCGTGTACGGCGGCGTGCGTGACCAGCGGGCGTGGGTTTTGGTGCTCGGCGCAATAGGGTTTTGGGTTGGGGCGCAGGGTGAGGTGAGGTGGACTCCACGGCTTGGTGGGTCACCCAAATGGCCAGATTGGTGCTGGTGACTGCAAAAGATTCTTTGCCCGCAGTGCCGCTATACCATGCACTGGCGGTGATGCAAAGGATGGATGCTAGTTTAGGTTGCGGTTGCAGTTGGTGGTGTGAGGTTTGAGATGATTTTTTTTGTTGGTTATGGTATGGTAACGTGGAAGATAAATGCTATTAGAAGACGGGTTGGTACCTGGTACGGAAAAAATGTGACTAGTCACGCTAAAGTTATGTTATTTTTGTTGAGTGGACTAACGAGGTATGAGCTAATTATACGTGGCGGCGGTTATTGAATAAGTTTGTTGTATCCGTGTTGTCACTTTTATTAAAAGATGATGTAACGCTGGTTTGTATAGGTCTAGCCGATCCACCGGCTAATAGGCAAGAAGCTAGTCACGCTATTTTTAGCAGGGTTGAATCCAAACGGAACCAACTAATATATAATTAAAGTTTTTCTAACTGGCTAAATAATAATTATCCAATTAACTACGTAGCTAATTCCAGCTAATCGATTAGTTTGGTGGATTCAAAGGGGGAATTTGCTATTTCTTATTTGTGGAAGTGGGACTGCTTAAAATATGTTTGGGCAGCAAAAAAAGGAAAAAGAAGGCGAAGACGGGCCAAACGACTCGAAGGGTCTGTTTGGAACCGCTTAAAATGTGCTTACGGCCCGCTCAATGCACATAGGCTGATAGGCTCATGCAAAACCCAACAACCATATTTGTGCACTTGTGCCACCCCGCGCGGGCTTGAAAGGCCGGGTGTGGACCTGCCCAATTTGCCATAAATCTTGCCTGCCTTGCCTGAGACAGACAGACACACACACACACGCACACAGAGGGCAAAATAGAGCAGGTAAAATACAATGAACTAGTGAAGTACATACATGTAGCAGCGATACTCTACACTTGGGTGGCACCACCAGTCCAGCCGACCTTCGTCGGCGTCGCATTGATATTGGTAGAGCGGCATCCTCTCAGCCTTCTGGTTTAACCGCAGAAGATACCAAGCACGAGCTCGGAAGCCTGGGACACAGCAGCATGAGCAACTAGGGATCGTTGGCCACGCCCTGCCGCTTCGCCCGCCGGAGCAAGGTCGTGGAGACCCGCGCCAGAGCGGAGCCGTTTCTGTTCTGGGACAGCATGGGTAGCTGAGAAGGCAAGCCCATCAGGTTAGCGGGCCGTATGGGCCCAAGTAAAGCCTACCCGAGCGCCACGTGAGCAGGTGCCACGTCGCCCCCGTCGCCGTCCCCTTTTCCATGGTTCGGCATCCAACGGATACGCCCAATCATTCCGCGCAGCCGACGACAGGAAGGTCGAGGAGAAAGAAATATCCCCAGCCCTGCCTCATCCGATCCCAGCGGTGCTTTCTTTTTGTGTTTGCGTGGGATCTTCAGAGTCAGAGGTGGACGGGTCCGTCCTCGGTCGTTCAGAGGTGGAATGTTTTCCAGACGCCAACGGTGTACTCGTGGTGTAGGTGTAGTGCAGTGCAGGCATGCAGCGGGCGACGCACGGCGTTCGCTCGTTTCCCCCTGTGGCCTCGGCCCGGCCTGTCCGTCCGTCCCTGGCTCCTCCCGCAAGTGGATGAATCGGCAGCAAGCAGGCCGGACACAGCACATGGGCGCCATCGCGTAGGCCGTGGACCGGCCTGCTCGGCGCCCCTGGCCGTTTGCGCCGCCGATGCGTGGGAATACGATGCGGCCGCGCAGCTTCCCGACGGCCGCCGTGGTCGCGTCCGCTAACGCTTCGAGCGGGTTGATTGATGGCTCGGCGGTCACTGTTGTGCTACTGCTACTACCTCCTCATCCAGTTGAGGCACGGCACTGTACTGGGCAGTACTCAGCCCATCCACAGGCAGCGCCTCCAGTCTCCGGGCTTGGGACGGCTGGGATGAGCCGGAGAGGCGATGCTTCTAGAGCGAAAGCGAGTGGAATACGTCACGTGCGGCGCGGTGAACCTGCCCACCCAGTCAACCAAACGAAGCCTCGCGGCGTCGCCCTCGCCCGCTCTCTCTCGCAGCTCCCGAGAGGAGCCGGGTCAGACCAGACCGGAAGCAACCCCCCCACTCCGCCTCGCTCGCTCCTCCCGCGGGGCCCACCGCGTGGCGCCCTCCGCCACCGCCTCGTCTACCCGCGCGCGCCGCGCCACCTGACCAGCGGGGCCACGAACCGCTGGGCCCGCCTGGCGGTGCCCCGCGGCGGCCGAGGCGCGCGTGGGGACGGGACGGGGGCAGCGTTAAATAGTTTTGGCCGTTGCGGGGATGGGATGGGAAGGCGGTGGCGGCCGGGGGGTGGGTGAGCTGGATCCAGCTCCGACGGCGGCGACTTTGTCGCCGGGTGGCGTGATGATTACGACGCCGGCCGCGGCCGGCCCGAGCAGGGCGCGTCCCCCACCCTTTTTCCTCTCGTCGTGCGGGCATTTTCCGTTTTTATTTTATTTTATCATTCTAATAAAATAGAAAATGGGGTTTTACGTTTTTGCCCCGAGCGCATCGATCCATCCGGCCGGCGGGCGGGGCTGAGCGAGATCCCCTGCGCCGCGCGACTCCGCTGGCCCCGTGTGGTGAGCCCGCGGCTGGAATTTGGTAGCAGGCTGCGACGACCAACGGCTAGATGGGAGTATGGGACCGTGAATTCGACGCGTAGACGATCTCCCTTCGTGCACTTCGCAAAAGCAGAAGAAGAAGAAAATGAGGGAAGGAGGACAAGATAATCGCTCTGCTTAATGCCAGCGTCGAGGTGAGGCGAATCGGGTGATCGTGCCGCGCCACTAACTCGTGTGGTGGTACGATTTTTTTTAACTAGTGATAATGGCTGTCATCGCGTGACGTCGTCATCTGTGTATCCGGAGCAATTCAGTCGCGATGAAACTGTGCAGCGGATCTTTGCGGATTTGGTTGCGATTCCCTTTTGGAATCAAAGGCAAGGTGAGACGTCGAGCGAGCAAACAGTTTGCCGCTTGCTCCACTGTGAGCGGGACTGGCCTGCCGGATTGGGTGAAAAAACTAAGAACTTGTCTCAATTCTTATTCCACAGAAGATCGACCCTTAGATTTTCGAGAAATCCATCGAGTTTCAGCCTCGCTGGTGCGACTCTAATTATACGTCACACGGAAGGTTTGGTTGCTAATTACAGTATTAAATATTGATTAATTATAAAACTAACTGCGCAGATGGAGATTAATTTGCGAGACGAATTTATTAAGCTATAGTGCTACAGTAAACATATACTAACGATGGATTAATTAGATTTAATAGATTCGTCTCGTGATTTAGCCTTCATTATAATTACCTCAGATTTAGTCCTCCTAACTGGTAAGATTCAACGTGACAAGGACCGAACTTTAGTTCCCGAAACTAAACACCTCCATGCTAAGCATTTTTTTAGTCGGTGATCTGCATTGATGGGTCAAGCTTGTTTGCGGCGTTTGCCTCTTTCTTTTTCTTTTTCTGGTTCTTCTCGTACTTCTTCTTTTTCTTCCTTATTAAGCTCTCCCAGCCATTCTCCTCCATCAGAGGTACTGTCATCTTCCGGTTATAGGCATATCACTTTTTTTCTATGATCATGCCGGAGCACCACACACACCACAAAATTATTGCTATGGATTTGAGCACAATGACCTTCGATCAACAGCAGTATTATCAAGATCGTAAGAATAAGATTCTGGAAAGGCGTTTGAATATCTAGATTTCTTCTCAATTTAGTTCAGGTTCAGTTATGAAACTGTTTAGTTTAGGTTTAAGTTCAGTTTAGTTCAGTCTATCGTTGTCTACCTTTGTCGGTCATGAAACTGTTTGAGTTACCTTGTGATGGTACTGTTAAGTAATTCGTGGGTACTGTGCACTTAAACAAGAGTCGTGTTTGCAATATATTTTTATCATCTGGATGCACTTGAACAAGGCCTGTATATGCTTGATTTCGGAGCTGCTGATGTATATGCTTGATTTGAGAACTGTATATGCTGCCTTGATGTATATGCTCGAACTGATCTGTGTTCAATTAGGCAATTACGAAGTGCACAGATTGTTGGTGCTAATTCAGAGTTCAGAGCAGGTGTTCACATATGAAACAAAATGAATATTGCACACCAAACAATAGGGTATGTGCACACCGCACTCTGAAAATTCAAAATAAATATTGCATAATAAAAAGTATCATCCTCTCGAATAATTATTAAATAGAGTACACAAAATTAAGCAACATTAATTAATATTGTATAACTCTCCATAGTTTTGCCACAAGTGCTCGATCAGGTCTGTCTGAAGCTGAGTGTGGGTTTCCTCGTCTTTTATGTTTATTTAATTCTCAATGAAAGCATCAAGTTCAGGTGCGGTGAGAAACTGTCACCCTTTCTCCCATGTCCTCGTAGTTGCATACATATTGGCTCTTATCGTCGAAGTTGTAATCGTGGTCATCTCGCTCGTCTTCAACAATCATGCTATGCATTATGATGCAAGCCATCATAATATTATGGAGCGTGTCTTCATTCCACAAACGAGCCGGACCACAAACAATGGCAAAGCGAGATTGTAGAACCCCAAATGTCCTTTCAACATCCTTTCGACAAGCTTGTTGTGCCTTGGCAAAATATTTTTTCCTATTACCTTGTGGCTCTGGAATGGTCTTCATAAAAGTTGCTTAGGACGGATATATCTCATCTGCTAGATAATAACATATTGAATATTAACTTGTGGACCTTCTCCCTCATTAACCCTTGCAAATATTTCGGATCTTTGAAGCACATTAATATCATTGTGTGAACCTGGCATACCAAAGAATGCATGCCAAAGAATGCACGCCATATCTACAGATCTTTAGATGCAACTGCTTCCAGTATAATTGTAGGCTTCTTTCTATAGCCCCTGTACATCCCGTGCCATGCAGTAGGATAATTTTTTCAGCTCCAATGCATACGATCTATGGACCCAAGCATACCAGGAAATCCTCTGTTCATTCCAATTGCAAGTAACGAGTAACCTAGCAGTATCCTGTTCATTAGGCCTCCTCATGTACTCTAGTCCAAAAACCTCAACAACTGCTGCTACAAATTTTCTCAAAGCTTCTAGAGCGGTGCTCTCACCAATATGAATGTACTCATCTAAAGCATCAGCCGATACTCCATAAACCAACATATGGAAGCTGCAACTATCCTCTGCAGACAAGATAGTCCGAGCACACCGACTGTATTCCTCTTCTGCTTAAAATATTCATCATGTTTCTCAACATTATTCATTATGCGAAGAAATACATGTAGCCTCATCGAAACCTATATCATGATGCAATTAAATTAAATTACCAATACTATAATACACTTCACATAAAAATTACATAAATAATATAGAGAACATGCGAACATGCGTCTAAAGATGTTTGCTCCGAACGTAAGGTTATCTAAGAAATAATCTTTGTAAAGAAGATTGTGCCACAACAGCCTATCACGATGCAGTACCTCATATCCATCAACAGATCCAATTCGACCCGAATTATTAACAAAATCCTCTATAATTATTTGCGCGGCACCAAAACATAGATCATCCTCATCATCCGACCAAGAGGGATCAGTCACTTCATTCATTACGAATTCATTGAATTCATCATCGGACTCCGTACCGTCGCTCCCAAGCGCCTGCTTCGAGGAGATCGCGGCGTGCTGTAGGCGTGTCGTGGCGGCGTCCTGGTCAGGGTACGGGGTCCTAGTCGGGGCGGCGTGCATTAGGCGGCGTCCTGGAGGTCGCGGACGAGAGGGGTCACGAGTTCTGGGCACGGTCGGGGCGGCGTACTGTAGGCGGCGTAGTTTTGGTCACGGTCCTGGAGGTCCCGGCCACCGAAGCAGAGGAGGAGTCACCGTAGTAAATAAACGCCGCAGGTAGGAGTCGCGGCGGCGTCGCGGGGAGTCGGAGTCGTGCGGCGTCGTAGGAAAAGAGGAAAAGAAACGTCGGAGTTAGGGTCCCACACGATTTGAATATGAAGAATCCAGATTAATCTACTTTGTTGGTTCCCCAAATTTAGAAACCTTTTAAGACCTCCCAACTAGCTAAATTTATCTAGAATTATTGTTAGTCTGTTGGAGTTGCTCTAAGTACTTATTTATTATTTAAGTTGTCGAATGGTAAATTCTAGAAATTTTTGCATTGAGTTTGTACCTTCCAAACTACATGGGACAGATTTATACCGGGTGATCAATTTTTAATAGATACTTTTCTGACAAAGTAATAATCGTAGTACTTGACATGTTATCAGACAAAAGGTATTTAATTTATAGTTTTTTCCAAAGAAGGGTAATTATATTTTTTGTAACAATCTTTGCTGATAAGATTTCGGCTATATCTGGGTTCATTCCATGCAGCTCAATCCCAAGCCAAAAATACAGCCTGATAGATCGGTTGTCAGGATAGAAACAAGCGTTTTTAAAATTCCAAAGTCAAAGCCCATCCTCCTTGCTTTCATGCAAAATGCAAATTTTTTTTGCAGCAACCCCAAACCAAAGCACTACGTGTCTCCGTTTGCCAATTCTTCAAAACCTCGAGCCCCTTTCCGCAAAAGCGCCCCTCCTTCTTCCCTCCGTTAAAAAACTTTCCCGTTCAGTCGCTGCGTTTTCCTTGCCCTCCCCCCGCATAAGACCAAATCCCTCCCCGTCCTCCCCCTCCCCCACCCCCAATTATTCTCTCCCCCAAATCTGACCCTCCCCTCGTGCGAGGTCTCCTCACCCCGACGCGACGCAATACGCACCACGCGCGAGGTCTCTCTAGGGTTAGGGTTCCGCGGCGGCGGCCATGGACGACGCGGCGGCGGCGGCCCTGGCGGCGGCGAGGGGGCGGTGGACGCAGTGGGAGGAGGTGGTGGTGTCCAACGACCGCGGCCGGCGCCTCGTGCACTACTACCTCCGCGGCGAGGGGAACGCGAGGGAGCTGGCGGTGGTGGGGCGGGAGCGGAGCCCGCGGCACATGTCGTACGCCGTGCAGGGGCGGTTCCTGCGCGCGCTCGCGGCCGCCGCGGGGGCGGTTGCGGTGGCGCCGTCGCCGTCGCGGTCGCCCCCGGCGGCTGGGTCGGGCTCGGCGGCGGGGGCGGACGGCGGCGCGCCGAGGAGGTGGCGGTCCAGGCGGGAGGTCGTGGACTGGCTGTCCTCCCTCGTTTCCGGTAAGATTTTTTCCCTTCCGGGTTGTGGTTTTGGCCGATTTGGCGGTGGATTCGGGTGATTCGGTGCGGGTCTCTCCTGTTTTTGGCTTGATTTGGTCCTGTGGAGGCTTTGCCCGTTGCGTTTTGCGTTGAAATTTTGCGTGCTTTTGTTCGGATTCCAGGCGCAGAGACGCGGTTCTTGTGTTTTTGCCCCTCATCTCCGCCTGTTTGGATGTGTTTTGTGCCGTGAATGATGAGTTCTTGTGTTTCGTCGGCCTATTTTTCTGCTTGGTTTGTTTAGAGAGCCACATCTAGGACCCCTTGGGTTGCCGTCCGTTGATTTGTTCGTTTGGATTTGGGCGCGTTTCTGGTTTGTGCGCCTCGACGATTACCCCCTTTACTCTGCGTCTCTTCTGCATATTTTGCTCGTTCTGCCTGACGGAGGAGGAACTCGTTACAGTCTTCTGCCGTGCTGAGCAGATCTGCGGTTCTATCTTCTATGCGACGCGATGTCTGTACGAGATTAGGTTTAGGTTGAGGAACGCGTATGGTTTATTTCCATTCCCATTTCCCGCTGTCTAGCTGATTTGGGCAACGAAAACCGTCGTCTTCCTCGTATTTTTGCTCTTGGGTGATTCTGGAATAGCTGTGGCTAGGCAACGCAGGGGCTTCACTTCCATTTCCTGCTGTGCCTAGCCTTATTTGGCAAGAAGAGATGCCTTCTTCCTCGTATTTTTTTTCCATTTGGCTGTTAGGGAATAGCGGCGGCTAGGGAACACGGATGCTTTACTAGCATTTTCTGTTGTGTCTAGCCTGATTTGGCAAGGAAAGCGTCCTCTTCCTCGTACTTTTCCATTCGGCTGCTGTTGTGTGGAATTCGGAGATAGCAGCTTGCTTTCGTCTCTTGTTATTTCTGGCCAAGTTGCAATTCTTGTTCTTGTCTTGTTTGCTTTGAGTTGATTGCTTTCTAATTTTAATTTGGAAGAGGGAAGATCTACTCGATTTCTGTACGCCGCTGCAATCTTTTTGTTTCACCAAACTTGCTTTGCTACCGAGGTAGTGCGCTTCAATCTTCTTGAAAAACCAGGACTGCATATCTTTTCATCTCGTAGTGTTGGAATTTCCGTGTGCTTCCTTAGCGGTAACTTTCTGTTTAGTCATAATCGGATTTGGATTGCTTTTGGGTTCTTCTAGAAGTGAATATGATCTCGCACGGTTTGTTCAGTAAGTAATGCCTGTGAAACTCACGCCTTCTCCTTTTCCATAGGATTATGGAGAATACAGGTGTGACCCAGTGGAAGCAGCTGCTGGCTTCCTTTGGTCCAATTGCTTAACCTTGGCATTTGGGAATAGAGATAAACGAAGCAGCAGCATGAATGTAAACTCAATCAGGTGCCGTTTTGATCTTTCCTCGTATGGCCTCCCCGACCCATCTATGCAACCAATCCATAATTCCATATAACATGTACTTCAACCACACCCTGAACGTCCCTGCAAAAAATCTCTCCATTTCTTTGAAAAGCAACAAATTGTGACTTGTAGGTGAAATTGATACGTGTGGCTTTGGGCTATGTTTTTATAGAATGAAGTTTTGTGTTGCAATTGTACAAAGGATACGGATTATCCCTGACTGAGAAGTTACTCGCAAGTACATGTGCTTTCCGCCTTTTGTCCTGTTTGATGCGGTGATTTGCGCTTTCTCATCGTTCCTTCCCTTCTTCGGTTCCATTCCTTATTATTCTGTGTTTTGTTTGCTGTGCTGCCTTCCTTCTTGGTGTATGGTTGTTCTCTCCATTATATTGAGGTTTCAATTAATGGCTTTCTTGGTGTTTTTCTTATCGTGAATGTTGCATTTGCAGGTTGCAATTATGGTTATTCAACGTCTAATAGATGGGATGGAAATTCATATGATGACAATGACATTAACTGCACTCAAGTTACTGCTACGAAGGATGTTTCTTCTAGGGAAATTTCGAAAGATTTCACATGGTTGGGTTCTGCATGGCATTGCCAACAACGTTTGAAGCACTACAAATCTTTCTGCCGTAGGGGAATCACCATCTCGGTATGCCCACTCACTGTTAATTTTCATGATCTTTCTTTTATCTCGAGTATGTCACCTCTGCTCTTTGCTCTTAGTCAAGTATTGAAGTATAACAATTACATTTCTAACCTTTCCTGAAAGTCAGGCATAAAAATGACCCCTTGAAAAAATGCTGGAGTCCTGAGTATTATATGGATAGTTCCATTAGATAGAAATGGATAGATTTTGTTGAAGATATGCTTGTTTTACTTTGTGACAAACGGTTTTTATTCTTCTAGTTCTTCTTACTTTGAGATGATATTAAGGAACCTTTTGGCATCATAGAAAGTTGAAAGTAGATGGAGATCTGGCACTGATATTTGTTCATGTAGCTTAAACTTTTAGGTCTGAACCTTAGTTGATATATTCCTTCTATATTTATAGGTGCATAGTTTTGTATACATCATGAGTGAAGAGATGAAGAGGCTTATTGCTTATGTGGAAGATCTCTATGAGGATACAAATTCATACAACATGGTCAAGGTGCGATGGTTTGACAAAGTTGATGAGGTTGGTGCTCCGTTGCCCATGGATGTAGATGACAGAGAGATTTTCCTTTCTCTTGGTCGTCAAGATCTCAATGTAGAATGCATTGATGGATTGGCTGCAGTCCTGAGCGGTCAGCACTATGAGAAGTTCAAGAATTGTACCAGATACAGCTTGTGGCAACCTTATTTTTGCCGCTGGCAGATTGATGATGATGAAATCAAGCCTTTTGACATCACACAACTTCAAGGGTACTGGAGCCAGGAAGTACTTAGGACCATGTCCAATACAACGTCCTCTCTGAAGGTGCGTTTCAAGGTCCCCAAATTTGGGCCCAGCCCAGATGGAGGGCTGAAGAGGAAGCGCGATGCATTCAATGATGATGTGAATCCACAGAAGTTCCTTTGTTCTGGTGCTTCTACATCTAGTTTTTTGGGTGACAAACACTTGTATCCTGGTTGCCATGTGGAAGTTCTATCTCAAGATAGTGGTATAAGGGGATGTTGGTTTAGATGCTTGATCCTGAAGAGGCATAATGATAAAATCAAGGTGCGCTACCTAGAACTTGAGGATGCGGACGAGACTGGAAATTTGGAGGTGCGTTATGTTCAATTTTCTATAATTTATTTACTCATTCATGCAATGGACTTTTAAACTGAACTTTGACCTAATTTGACTCTGCAGGAGTGGGTTATGCTAACAAGAGTTGCTAAGCCTGATCACCTTGGCATACGTTTCCTTGGAAGGCCAATGGTTCGCCCACAACATGTGGAAGGAAGCAAGGGCTCTTGCTTTGATGTTGGAACCATTGTAGATGCGTGGTGGCATGGTGGTTGGTGGGAGGGAATTGTGTTGCGGCAGGGAGATAATGGGCGTCTGCAAGTTTATTTTCCAGGTAACGTTACTCCCAATGGTTATGGGCATTCTTTTATTCTGCATAAACATTAGTAGCACAACGTTAGCATATTAAGGCCCAGTAGCTTACATTTTGTATGTTATGTACCACAGGAGAAAAGCGAGTAGCTGAATTTGTCCAAGATGAGCTGAGGCATTCCCTTGAGTGGGTTGGTAACAAATGGAATCCTTTGAAGGGAAGAAAAGACATGGCAAGCAAACTGACCTCCGCTGCAGACTCTGAAAGTGAAGATTTGATTCAGAAACAAATTCCACTAGATTTCAATACATCTCCAAAACCAGAAACACAGCAGGAGGCCCTTCGATTTGATGAGAGGCGTGATGAAAAATCTTCCATCAGCAAGATCTCACGTGATAATAAACGTGTCTTCGCTGACCTTACAAATGTTTTGAAGCATGATAACTTGAGGTGGAGGCCAAGGAAGCGCAGTAGAAGATCTGGCTCAAGAAGGCAGTCAGACACTAGCAGCGGAAGCAGCAGTGGAGACATGGACTCATCCAGCCCTAGTGGAAGTTCTGGTCAGCTTAATTCAGTGCCTGACGAGGAGACATGCAAGAGCAGCGGAGAGCAGCGTTTTATGGGTGTGCCTGTGCAGGTTCCCAATCTTGTGATGTCCAGATGAAATCCAACTCACACCGTTTGAAGGCTAACATGTTATGCTTCTTCATTTCTGGAGTTACCCCAGCCTTGGCGAGATGTGGTTTTGTGCATCCCCAGGTTACCTTACCACCCGGATCCAGATTTCGGGAGTGTTGAGGGCTCATCTGTTCTGATCACAGTTAGATGTGAAGATGTCACCAAAGGACCAGTATACAGCTTGTATGTATGACTGACCTTGATAAGTTTTTCCTGTTTTCTATTACTTTCTAGGGGTGATAGGAGCTTTGTTAGCGTCATGTTTAGTAGGCGAAGAATGGCTGAGTTTTGATTCCAGTTTTAGAGCTTTCAGTTTTTGACAACCATAGCCTTTGCTGTTAAATTTGTCCATCCAGTCTTGTAGCTGTGGTGCTTCTCACATAATGTTATCGTTCTGAATCCTGTACTGTAATGAAAGAAATATCACAAAAATGGTTCGGTTGTTCGGTTTTCCCCTGTTTGGCTACTTGTTGAATTCTGTCATCACATTGCAGTGGATTTTCATTGTTGCTGATTCTCTGTGCAACGGAATGGTTGTGAAATGTGGAAATGGCATCCGGCGGCAGTGCTATCTTTGGAAAATGGCGGCAATTGGTTGGTGTCAACTGCGAAGAATCTGATCCAGCTCTGCATGGCAACTAGTGATGCCATTGGCAATGGTAGGTTTGACAACTGATGATGTTGGCAGCCTACTCTACTCTCTACTGCCGCCGGCGCCATTCTTGTTGCGCCACCTCTGGCGGTCAAATAGTCGATGTTCACACGGCGCTTCCAAGATTCCGATCGTCCTGTCCGATTATGGTATGCGCAAGAGTCCATCTTTGACAGAGCCCGTGTCCAAAGCATCGTCACAAGGCCGGGCAGCCGGCGTCGGGTGCATACTCATACGTGCAAGGCAGCGAGGCAGCCTGCGTGGATGGGCCAGAATCTGATTCGACTCGTTGAGAAGATGATGCTTGATGGTTGCCTCGACGAAAGCACAAAAGCTAGGTACCAATCCAAATCCCCTTCGCCCCAGCTGCCTTCCCACTCGCTCACTGCCCTTGCAAACTAACCTCTTGCCCTCTTGGGTCGGGATCCTTCAGGACCACCTCCATCGCCGGCGAGGCCAGGTCGATCGCCGCTGCCGGTCGTGGTCGAGCAGCTGGGAGTTTTTTTTTTTTTTTTTTGCTAAGATCAGCTGAGAGATTGATGAGCGGCAAGGTAACTGCTAATCACCATGGCGGCTGATGGTCCTGTGCTGCCGTCTCCATGATCATGCTTGATGGAGGAGTTGGGACCGGGAGTGACTGACTGGTGTTGGTGATGTTGGGCGCAGTTCTACTGCATGACGGTGAGGATGAACATCGACTGCAACGGGTGCTACCAGAGGATCAGGAGGGCGCTCCTCCACATGCAAGGTCAGCCGGAAAAGAAAAACCAACCAAAGGGGAGGTTATCAATCTCAGCTGAAAGCTAAGCTTCCAGCAAGTAACCACGCTTCCTCATGATCGAGAATTCTGAAGTAACGTCTTGCTGATGCTGTTTCATGGCATGTGCGAAGACCTGGAGAGCCACCTCATCGACCGGAAGCAGCACCGGGTGAGCGTCTGCGGCGCCTTCGTGCCGCAGGACGTGGCCATCAAGCTCCGCAAGAGGACCAACCGCCGCGTCGAGATACTGGAGGTCAAGGAGGTCGACGCCGGAGGCGGAGGAGGAGACCCGCCGTCGGAGGGCGGCGGCCAGCGGCGCTGAAGGAGTGGCCGCAGCTCGCCAAGGCAGGCAAGACACACACAGCCTCCGATCCCCTAGACCGGACCGTCTGCGTCCGTGCCGGCTTGGCGTTGCCCGCTTGCTTTCAGGTCCCACCCCACTGTAGCTCATGCCGGGTTGCTGTTGCCGTCCCGGTAATCTAGCGCCAATGGTCTTTAGGCCTACACCTGTAGACTTGTAGTTGGAAGTTGGAACGCTGTTGCATTGGCGCACTGTTCGAAACAGATACCATTGTCCACGGATGCTCGCGATCATAGCCTAAAAAAACTTAGCCTTGGAGTATTTCGCCTGATGTGATGACACGACGGTCACGAGCTCGGTGGTTCGCCGTCCCTTCTCCTTGGTCATGCTGCATCGCTACCGGTGGCGAAAGTGCACGGCCTTTTTACCTTGGAGTACAGTGCGCACCACAGCGGAACCAACAGCGCTACCAGCCAGCTCGCTCAGCTACTGAACTCCCAACTATCCACAAGCACGAGAACCGGTGCAGAAGCCACGGCGGTTCAGACAATCTCTGCTGGATGGAGAAAGATCGTAGGGACTGGTACTCTGATAGTCTGATGAACGCGATGGAGAAGGGCCGCGACGCAACGGCAGGGTTTCCTGGACCTGCACGTGCTCGGTGCCCAACCTTCCAAGGCATCCAGACCAACAAGGTGACCTCTGAAAACGTAAGCGCGAAGTGAACGAAGAGGTTAACTGAAGAGAACGAAGTGTCTGATAACGGATTTGCTACTGAAGTTGATACCGCGAGAACGACAGGAAAGATCATCGCGCGATCAGCGCCACGAACTATCGCTTCAATCTCGGCGGCAGTGGCGGCGGCGACGGCGATGCGAGCCCTCACCAAGAACTGGTGCCCACTGCCCACCAAACCATAGCCGTCAAGCCGGCGTTCTGTCTGGCTCCCGGCGGGCACCAGCCATGCATGGCAAGTCAGGGGTTTCTTGGAGTGGCGTTAAAGCCAGCAGAGGTGGATGGGCAGCACAGAGAAACCAACGAACTCATTCACTCACCGGCTGAAGCTGGGTTACCGGCCTGGAACAGCAAGTGTGTCCGCACACACGTACACCCCCATCTCATCTCACTCCCGTGTCCCGTCCTGGTCCTTCTTTTGTCGCGGCCATTGAGAGCTCGTCGGCGCGGCGAGGAGAGCTTCTCTCTCCCCTCTTTCGCCGGTCCATGATCGGCAGCGAAACATAATGGGCTTGGCGATGAAGTGCGTCTTGCTCCTCCTCTCGGCCTCCCTCGTGCTCCTCCTGCTCAACTTCCAGGTCCTGGAGGGGGCGCTCCACCTGGCAAGCCATGACCGCGGCGAGGTCGGTGTCGTGGCAGTGAGCCGCGATGTCGGCTCCGGTTTGGTCTCCAGGTTGAGGATGCTGATAGGTTTGGATCATCATCGGCCGCGACACCGGAGGCATCACAAGAGTTCTGCAGCTCCAGCTCCGGCACCTGCACCAACAACTCTGGCTCATGAAGCAAGAGCACCACCTGCTCCAGCTCCTTCTCCTGCTCCTCTTCCCCACACGAGTCACAGCAGGGCGCCACTGGTAAACCGCGGCCACATTGCTCCGATGAGAAGCGTGGCGCGCAGACTCGGCGGCGGAGGCCACACCAGGCTCCCGAGAGCCGCTATCGTCGCTCTGGCTGTGGTTGGGACGTGCCTGCTTGTTCTTGGAGTCGCAATTGCCGCGGTCTTGATCAGGAGATCAAGGAAGCTTCAGAAGAAGCCGTTCAAGCTGTTGTTCCATGGATCGAGAGCTCACAGGTCGCCTTGCGCTACCATGAAGGTTAGTTCCCATCCTAGCCCGGATCTGCTGTTCCTGAGTTCTGCTGTGCAATGCCACGAGGACTACCCAACCCTCAAGGAATCTTCAGAATGTAAGAGCTTATCCGTCCGTACCACTCCCACAAAAAAAGCAGAGTTAATCGTAAGCGATCATACTGTGAAAACCAACGTCGACTTGCAGTCTGACGAGGCTGATTCTTTCCATTCAGTACCCTGTTCTCGCTCGTCAGGTGGCTCCATTGAAGAGTCGCCACCGCAAATCTGCGATAAAACTGTCACAGATCCTCCGTCTTCTCCACACACGGATGATTCACCATCTGGTTCATCATATCAGTCACTATCACCAGATTTTAGATCTCAATTCTCTCCAAAGACTCCAACTTCAACAGCTTCTGATAGCACCCATGCAAGTAACACCTTTTGCCATCCTCCAGAAAAACAAGACTATCAAGAAACTTCAAAAACAGCTATCACTTCTGGATCCACGGCACATCCTGAATCTCCACGAGGAGAGCAGGACAACTCAAATCAGTTCATGAATTCATCCTCAGGATATAAAGCTACATGCAATGCTACAGAGACCACACCCTCTGAAACAAGCACAACATTTAGTGCATCAAATGAAACATTCAATTTGGATGCTAAGGAGACCTCAAGGAGTTCAGCTGAAGGGGCCGAGTCCAAACCATCCAGGGCAACAAATGTACTGAAATTGTCACCGCCCCCTCCGAAATCACCGCCGCCCCCTCCACCGCCAAGCAAACCACCTTCAAGTCTTAAAGGGCAGAACTCTGGCCAGCCTCCACTCCCACCTCCATTACCGATTCAGGTACAAGTGGGCAAAGATGGATTACCCCTTCCAAGGTTGAAACCTTTGCACTGGGACAAAGTAAGAGCAGCTCCAAACCGCTCCATGGTGTGGAATGACATCCAGTCAAGTTCCTTTGAGTTCGAGTAAGGCAATTTAACGATTCTCATTACTAGATTGTCGTTGCAGTGCCTATTGCTGCATTCTTACAATAACATGGTTATGCAGATTTGATGAGCAGATGATCAAGTCCTTTTTGCATACAACTTTCAAGGCCCAGCAAAAAATGAGGACGCCACGAACAAGACTTTATCTACCAGCAAACATGTTATTGAGCACCACAAACTTCAAAACACTACCATATTGTTGAAGACCTTAAATGCGAGCACTGAACAAGCCTGCAGTTCTATAACAGAAGGTATATCTCCATGATATTTGGATTCAAATTTACCGAGTTAATGATGGCCAGATGAACTTACTGCCTTGTTTTGACTATCACAGGTACTGGATTATCCGTGCAACAACTGGAAGCTCTGGTCAAGATGAAACCATCCGAGGAAGAAGAGAAAAAACTAATGGATTATGATGGGGACATCAACATGTTGGATCCAGCAGAGAACTTTGTCAAGGTGCTACTGACAATACCAATGTCATTTTCAAGAATCAAGGCGATGCTGTACAAGGAAACTTTTGATGATGAAGTTGCCCATCTCAGAATGTCCTTCGCATTGATTAAAGTAAGCGGAGCCATTTCGATTAATTTAGAAGATAGGAACATTCTATTGAAGCTACAACTATTTCTGTGTTTACTATGGAGCCTGCAGTGAACTAAGATCCAGCAAATTATTCTTAAGATTACTTGAAGCAGTACTCAAGACAGGGAACATGATGAATGTTGGAACAATAAGAGGAGGTGCAGGTGCTTTTAGACTCGACGCACTGCTGAAACTGTCAGATATACGTGGAGCTGACGGAAAGACAACCCTCCTCCATTTTGTGGTCCAAGAGATGGTACGATCACAAGGATTAAAGGCTTCAGGATAAGATTGGTGGGACACCTGGACCATGTCACACCACACCAACAGGACGAGAAGAGTATTTGGAAATGGGTACAGAATTTGTGTCTGAGTTAAGCAATGAGCTTGCCAATGTCAAGAAGGTAGCAAGCATAGACCTGGATACCTTAAAAAGCTCAATCTCAAATCTTTCACATGGATTGGCTCAACTAAGCAGGCTCATCGGAAAGGATCTTACCTGCAATGACAGGAACCAGAACTTCCTGCATTGCATGAAATTGTTCCAAACTCATGCAGAGAATACAATGCAGGAACTCAAAGTCGCCGAAACAGAGGTCCTACAGAAGGTCAGAGAACTCACACAGTATTATCACGGAGAAGTTGGCAAGAATGAGTCCAACCTCCTCCACATATTTGTCATCATGAGAGATTTTCTTGGTTTGCTAGATAGGGTGTGCTGAGAGATGAGAGGTTCAAAGCACATCCAACATCTGAACATAGTCCTTCCACTCAGGTGAATACGTTGATGATCAGACTTCAGATTGGCCAGCTTAACATTAACAAATTAACCTTTTTGTGTGACTGTGTGTATAGTTATTAGCTTGAGATGGGTTGATGTGTTGGTATCAACTATGGAGAGTTTGTACATGTGCAGAGTTGTATTAGAATGATGTTGGGTTGGAATGTTGGATTGCATGGTTTTCAGTCTGTTAAATATACTCACAACCTAACACTGAACAACTTATATTTCTTGGATGTATAGCCATTTGTGATCTGCAAACATATACTATGTATGTTTTGCCATTAAGCTGGACAAATTTCAAACTGCAAAGGCAGTATGCCATTACACTTCAAATTGGTAAAGATCAATTTACATGCTGGTCTAAATTGATAATATTTTAATTAATTTTCAGGATTGAAGCAAATGCAGTTATGCTTTTTTTCCCTATATATTATCTTGTAAATTTAATAAAATGTACTTTCCAGCAGATAAGTGAAACAGGGATATAAATCATTATATGGGCGCAAAATATGCAGAACAAAGGCAAATCACAATTACCAAACTAGTCTACAGTTTATAACTTATTGCTCTCCAAAATTTCCACAGTATCAACAGTATAATCTCTCCAACAAGATCCAGAATATTGCAAAATAAAAACAAGCACAAACAGATCAGACAACATCCCGCTGAAGGATCGACGATACAAAAATTGGAGATCAGCAATAGAACTCCAACTGCAATCAGACTACTGATGGGAACATAGGTAGGACATAGGAGTAACATCATAACTCTTCAAGAGATCTTACAAAGTTAAGCTCTCAGGATCCTCAATAATCTTTGCAAAAGTCTGCAGGAATGCAGCCAAATCAGCACCATATACGGTCCTGTGATCAGCAGTGACATTGACCTGAAAAGAAAATATTGAAACAACTTAGTTAAATATTGAAACAAATTTGCTGAACTTGAGTTGCCCTAGTTTGACTCCTGGTTTTCTGCCAGACTTGATGTGGTACTTTCTTACTCTATGCCCACTATGCCCTAGCTACAATTTCTGGTCAAATATGGCAAACAATCTGTTCACCGCAATAATTATGGGCTGATGCACTTTTGGCTATTACACCAAAAATGCAGCAACCAACCGAAGAGTTCCTAACTGGCAGCACTAGTGATAGCTCCGCACAAAAATATCACCCATAAATAACTACTTTGATGAGGTGTAACTTTGGTGCTTGCTACCGATGAATTACATATTTTCAGTGCCAAGATACTCAACTTAGGTCTGTAAATAGATAGACAGAATCGGTGAATCTAGTGATTATAGACTACCATGTCATACCCTCATACTATCTGACACCTATAATCTTAAGTCAACTCATGGCATCCAACTATGTAATGCTCTCTACATGATGTATATGACAAAGTCCATGACGATCATCTACATCTACAGTTCATGAAAAAACCCTTAGGATGTAGCACTAGATTTCACTAAAAACTATTACATGAACAACTGATGTCTAAAAAATTCAGATGCACAACTAACCAGCATTTTGCTCTTGACACTAAAGAAACCATCTTTATCAGCCAGAACTGTAGGTTTTGAGGCTCCAACAGCCATAATAGCTCCCTGAATTCATAGAAACACATGCATTAGCTATCATACATCAGTAAAGCAAAGAGAGCACAATTTGATAGTAGCTAGGCAGCAACAAGTAAGCCTACCTGGCCAGGTGGAAGAATTGCATCAAATCTATCTACACCAAACATACCCAGGTTGGACAGTGTAAATGTCCCTGCAGACCACAAAATCTTCATGTAAGCACAAATGCACAATGCTCATGAACATCACAAGGGCTACAAAGGCAATATAATACACTAAACAGTGCAGTAGGTTCCATACCAGAGCTGTACTCATTTGGCTGGAGCTGTTTTGCGCGTGCCTTTTTTACTAGATCCTTCCAATTTTGCGAGAGCAAATAGATATCCAGCTGCAGGGTACGAATTCATAAGTTGAATGGTTACCTTGCTTGCTACAACTCCTAGATGAAATCAAATTTACCATAAAAATAGTATATACCTTGTCAGCATCCTGCAGGACGGGTGTAATAAGGCCACCATCAATTGCCACAGCCACTGCGATGTTGATGTTACTGTTGTAAGTAAAGCTCTTTCCATCCCTGCAGCTAGCATTGACAACAGGGTGCTGAGCAAGCGCCATGGCCGCGGCCTTCGCCAGCAGCACTGTCATTGTCACTCCCTTTGGCTTAACCTAAAAAAAATTCAAAGAACCCGATTATCAGCATGCAGCCATGCAGACCCAAAAACAGAAGAGCATCACGGCCAGTCAAGCACTGCTACGAATCCTCACCTTTTCATACAGCTCATCGAGCTTATCGGTTACAATTGGGTACCCGACGCGGAATGTAGGCACCGCCAAGCTCTCCACCATGTTCTTGCTCACCGCGGCCTGCATGGTAGTGAATGGAACAACAGTCGCGCCAGGCACAGGTGGTAGCACTGCTGCTTGATGCACTGCAGCCGCTGAAGGCGCAGCCGCAGGTGCTGATGCAGCAGCAACAGCTGCAGGCTTTGGCTTCGGCTGAATTCCGGCGGCCGCCTCAACATCTTCCGGCGTAATTCTACCGTACGGCCCGGTGCCGGTCACCTTGGCAAGGTCCACCCTGTGCTGCTTCGCGAGCTTCTTAGCCTGCGGGCTGGCAATGCCCTTTGTCCCCGCGGCCACCGGCGCCGGAGCAGCCGCCGGTGAAGGAGGCGGGGGCGGCGCGGCCGCGGCATCCTCCATCGGAGCAGGCGGCGCCTGCTGCGGCTGCCCGTTGGCGAGCTCCTGGGCCTTGGCGAGGGCGAGCGGCACCTCCTCCTCGGACTCCGCGAGCAGCGCGATGGGCGCCCCTACCGGCGCGGACTCCCCGGCTGGGACGAGGACCGCCGCCACGATGCCGTCGTGGAAGGTCTCGACGTCCATGTCGGCCTTGTCGGACTCGACGACGACGACGGCGTCGCCCTTGCTGACGCGGTCGCCCTCGGCGGCGGACCAGGAGACGATCTTGCCCTCCGTCATGGTGGAGCTGAGCGCCGGCATGAAGATCTCTCGGATCTTGGCGCGCACCACCATCCGCCCGCGCCGCGTCTGCCCGCCGCGCGCGCCCGCCGGCACCGCCGCGGCGCGGAGGCGCGCGGGCAGGGTGGAGGCGGAGAGCGAGAGGGGTGCCGGGGCCGTCGCCATTGGAGAGGAGTGCTCGAGGTCGGAGGCGGAGGCGGGGAGGGGACGGGGCTTGGCTGGTTGGGTATAAAGGGGAGTGAGGCGACTCGAGCGAGGGCGGAGAAAGCGAGGCGAGGGTGGCTTTGGAAACTCCGACGATTCGTTCATGGGCCGGGCTCAATGTCAGTGTGGTCCGGCCCCACGTCATTAACAAGGATGGCTGTAAAAATTGAGCTCAGCCCAGTTATTTACGGTCGTGGACCTTTGTCGGATGGCCAGAATAACATATGGGCCGAGCCCACCTAGGCGATGGGCTGTAAAAAGTGGGCTCAGCCCGGTTATTTATGGTCGTGGACCCTTTTGTCGGATGGCCAGAATAACAACATAGTCACCTGGGCGATGGGCTCCACAAGGCCCAGCCCACCACCACTCTCCCCACTGAGAAGGAGACCCATCCCCGGAAGCCACACAGCTCTCACATCACATCCAGCTCCTCCGCGCGACCAAATCTGCCGTCTCCGCCGCCGCCGCCACAGCCGCAGCAGCTCGCACCGGAGCGATCCGCGCCCCCGCCGCGCTCGCGATGAACACGGATATCACCGCGTCGACGAAGCCGGAGTACCCGGTGGTGGACCGGAACCCGGCCTTCACCAAGGTGGTCGGCAACTTCTCCGCGCTCGACTACATGCGCCTCTCCACCATCTCCGCCGTCTCCGTCACAGTCGGCTACCTCTCCGGTTCGTCCCCATCCTTAGATTCCCCTCCGGAACCCTGTCTCTCCCAGTTCACCCCAACCGGAAGGTCAGAACCGGGCTCGTCGTGCAGGGATCAAGCCGGGGATCCGGGGCCCGTCGATGGTGACGGGCGGCCTCATCGGGGTCATGGGAGGGTTCATGTACGCGTACCAGAACTCCGCCGGGCGCCTCATGGGATTCTTCCCCAACGACGCCGAGGTCGCGCGCTACAAGTACAAGCTTTAGCGAGGATCCATCGTCCCCTTGTCGCGTCGCAACTGTTATGCCTTTTACCCTTCCTGACTTCTGTTAGCTTCACAGTTCTTGATCTGGGCACTGTATGGCCTTGGTTGAATAAATGTGGTATGCTGTTGCACAGCTATGAGGATTTGATGATACAATTCAGCTCCTCTTGTTGTGGTTTGGTGAGAATTTCATCACCATTTCCATGAATTTATGAACTTCAAAGTGGATTAAACTTGGCAATTGTTGTGTCATCATCTATACTAATTAGTGTGTCAGCATTTAGGTATGTACTTTGACTTCTGTAGTAAACTAGTAAGCGGTGGGGGTGGGCTTGGCCCCTTTGCTTGCTATGGGGATAAGATTCAAAAGAGTTTTCAGAAAATTGTTGCATGAGGGCTTACCTGACGTCCTTTACATAATGGTTTGTCAAGTTTCTCCTGAGCTCTGTTTAAAAAGGTGGCGTAGGCGCTACGCGTAGTAACACTGCCTCACCTAGCACCTAGGCGTTTTCTGCGTAGAGCGGTTTAGGATTTGATCTATGTAAGTATGAAAGTAGGACAAACTAAAGATGGAGAAAGGCAAATTACGGTAATGGAAGTTTATGATTGCAAGATAATGTCAAATTCTATGTCTTAATCTACCAATTTTTCTCTATTTAACATGGCATTACTCTAGTGGCCTGTAAAAAGTACAACCACTTAGAATCTCACTCGTAATGTTTTTTGAAACATAGGATGATAGTATTAGAGGGCATTCTGAAATTTTATCCATGGTGCTTACTTACCTGGAAAATACATAGCTATGTGGAAATTAATCTGATCCATCTGGTGTAGGTATTGGCATGTTACTGCCCTTTTATTTTGAGTCTTGTGAAGCACATCAAGCTGTAATGAGAATTCAACTTCACTTTGAACTATTATAACAGCTTGTCACTCTTACACCCCCCCCCCCCCCCCCCCCCCTCCTCCCAACCCCCATGGCTGATGTTAGCTTCAGGTGATGTGAGCATGTATGGTCTTGGATGAGTACATTTGTTATGCTGTTGAACAGCTGTGAGGATTTGATGATACAATTTAGCTTATGTTATTATCTGGTGGTAATGTTGTCTCTTTTTGGGTAAATTTTTGCACTTGAAAGTGAATTCTGGTCTAGAATTTAGCAACTGTTGCGCCTTTATATATTAGCTTGCCTGTATCAGGGGATGTGATTCTGTTTGCCTCTTGTTGTAAGCTTTGGGGTGGGGTTGGTGTCTGGCATTGGGAAATGCTGTCCTCATGATAATTAGGAAATTTGGTGCACACACATTTTTAAAAAAATCTTCATGGGGAAAGGTAGATAGCAGTATGAGGGAGGACACAGCAATTTATTAGTGACCTGGGAAATACGTAAATCTATCTGGAAATTAATCTGGTCTACCTGGTTGTTAGTAGCATTGGCAGCTGTGCTTCAATTTAATAATTTATTTTGAATTGATTGAAATAAAGTAAGTTATTCCTCTTGGAGTTTATTAACTTCATAAAGCCTCTAGCATTGTTGTTTTAGACATAATGAAAATAGTCATGTTTGTATTGTAGTATTTCATTCTATTACCTTGATCTGCAAGAGCTGACCACTTACTAGATACCTCTGATGAGTAAGTTATGTGTTATGGGTTATCATGATCATATCAGATCCAGGGTGATCTTTACTGCCATATTAGGTCTCAATTATATACAATCCTTGGCTTGGTTATATGTCTAAGCTGCTTAGGTTTCTGCCTCATATTGCAATGAATATTGTGCTTTTTAGTAGTATAAGGGAAACCCTGGCTGTATGATGTGTCTAAGTTGCTCTGCGGCCTTCCTCAGATATAAACTTCATTGTCCCCTAAGTAGATGGTTATTTTTGGTTTGGTTGGAGTGGTTGGAAGGGAATCAACAAAGTTCCACCATTTTGAACACATTTTTTTTTGTGGTGGTGGTGGTGGCGGCGGGGGGGGGGGGGGGGGGGTGGTGTAGTTAGTAAGGAATTACTTTTCTAAAGAAAGAGGGACTGTCTTTCAAAAATAAAGAAAGAGGGATACCTTTCAACCCTTCATTGTGACTTATGTTAGCTATCTTGTGAACTATAGATTAACTCCCTACAATTTTTTTCCTATATCGTCACAAGCTTTTTATGCTGAAAAATAATTTGTCATGGATAATCACCTAATCCATACTCCCTAATTCAAAGCCCCATTGCATTTCCCAGTTATAGCCAAATATGCTGCTGAGTTTGTATTTTCTTAAACAAAAAAAAGGATTTATCATCACATGCTGGCCTTCATGAAAAAAGTTAGGTCATCGACATGTCTTTAACATCTGGCCTAATACTACTGCAGTTGTGTCTCACCCTCCCATACCTATGACTGATACACCTTTTATCCACTGCTCTACAAGGTATATTGTTGGAGCCTGCAATATGGTGTCTCAACTTTCTGGGCAGGTTCTATACTCTGTAGGATCAACAACCATATCAGCACTGATGACCCTAGAAACTCCCTGTAAAGCCATGATGTATGTCCACATGAGGACAGCTCCCTTAGACCCTTAAACCCATACCATTCTTACAAGAGAAATGTATATCTGATTCTTAGAAGAGGAGCACTTTGTTCCATTAAGATTTTGCCAGATTTCAATAAACGACCTCTGTGTTGACCTTTATGCCCCAAATTCACAGCATGCATTTTCTTATTGGGGTGATAAGACCTTCACAACCCAGGAATTAGGGAAGGTTTCATTTTTCATGCTTCAGGCAATAGATTCCAGATGGTAGATCCACATTGAATCACAAGTTAGGGTTTAGGACTTGATCACGTCTTCATGAACATTGATAACCTGTTCAGCATCAGAGGCATATATTCGCATAAACAGATCTTGAAGGCCCGCCTAATGATTCGGAGAAACGGTTTCTCAACCCTCTGGTATGCATGTACTATTTTCCATGGCACTGCTGTTATCAATGTAAACATGTAGAGGCATGTTAGATGCAGCTGTGGTTGCCAATTACTGTAGTTTCTCTTTGATGTTTGGCTGCCCAGAAAGCGAAATGATTTCTCAATTCATAGTCTCGATAAAGTGAAAGCGACATATGAAATATGGCGTATATGAAGCTAAAACATCGTAAGCTGCCAACAGTTTTGTACTCAAAAGTTTTGTTGAATCAAAGTTTGATTCATAGCGTTGTTGATGTTCCTGGTTGCTGAACCTGCTTCCGTGAAGTGCTGCTGTTTCCGTAGCACTTCCATCTCCTGATCTGGTGACTTGTGCTGCTGTTCCATGGCGTTCTCGGTTTTTATTCCGTGCCTATCGATGCCATAACGGGCTTAGACAAGTACGGCGTGCCATAGTATTTTTTTGGATGGCTATACAACAACCACGACGAATTTGAAGATGGAACTAAGCCCGCGACAAAGATATAGTGCTAAGAGGATATGTTGGGATTGCCCCAAGCAACCTTGACATGATTAAACCAATGTGGGCAATGTTTGCGGCAAACTTGAGCAAGAAACTCAGACACAGTTCAAGGACTGATCATGGACTTTACTCAAGGACTGATCATGGACTTTACTCTATGTTGAAATATGCAATGCATATTTGGAACATTCTAGGAGATTGTGGAAATCACAAGAACTAACTTTGCAATCCATAAGGATAAAAATAAGATTATGACAAGGTAGAAAGGTTCTAGAAGAGTGGAGGACATGTATGATTCATAGTTGTCATGCTTCATGGTGAAGTGTGGAATATTCTAGAGAAGAGATATTTGTATGATAGGATAAAGATGGAGAAAAGTCTAGAATTATAGAAGAGTGTAGAAGGTGGACATATGGCAACACCATATGAGCCATGGAGTCCTATATATATGGGGTCACTCCCTCCCTCAAGCCATGTCAAGTAGAAGCCATTTGAAGATGGCATAGGTAGCCACTATGGATAATTGAGTGACATGTCATTGGATGGTATGAGTAGAGTGTGGTAGAGGAGCCACATAAAAAGTAAAAAATGTAAGGGTTGTTGGGTTGTGAATGGAGAAGTTGAGTTCCTTGTAGAGAGTTGGTCTCCCATAATGGTGTCCATGTGAAGATCTCATCGTTATAGTGTGGGTATAGTGTCTAAGAAAAAGTGGTATCACACTACTTTGGTATCGCTTTTTGGAAGTCTGTGTCAAGATTAGGGGCGCCGATTTCTCAACACTCTATATAGCAATGTTTGCAGCATGTGGCAATAAACTTTAAACAAACAACTGCCTAATTAAGAAACCTCGACATGGTGATCAAACTAAGGGGCAATGTTATTAGGAGACAAATAAAATAGTCGGCACATTTTACCAATCCAAGAGTAGAATTTCGTTGAAGTTTGGAGTTTGTCCTGTATTTCTATTATTTTCCGGGAGGATGTGGTTATGCACTATCACCGGAGCTTGTGGTGTTGCCGTGGCGTTTGCGGTACGATTTCTAATAATGCATGCATAGGCTGCTCCAGTGCTCAGCGAAGGATATCACCGGAGCAGATTTGAATTTTGGAGGCTCCAAATTGGTTTTGTGTGGAGGAAGCTCATCGATTGGCTCCTCTGCCTTTTCGCATAAAGAAAAAATTGGCTCCTCTGCGGCTCTGCCTACCTACGGGACCATATCCTCATGGGCCAACTTTGTACTTAGGCTGAATTCTCAAAGGCCTACAAGGAAAAACATATAAGGGCCCATACTTACAATGACTCGAAATAGAGAGGAATGGGCCATTACTGTCACGGCCGGTATGAAACTCGGCCTGGGAAGTCCGCTGGCCCAAAAAGAACAGCGCGCGGAGCGGGAGGCACCGCGGCGGAGCCGGCGGCCGGCACTCCGGCAGCAACGTCGAGGCGGCGGAAGTCGCATTATGGTCTTCGTTTGCATTGAGGCGCATAAACCCTAATCCGCTAGGAAGTTTGTTCCCCTCGCCGCCACCTTTATCGATCTCTGCCCGAGGACACCCAACCGCGTAGGCGCAGGCGACGGGCGGCCGCCGAGCCGGCGGGGGCGACGAGGCCGGCGGCTCGTGATCTGCCGACCGCGCTCAGATTCTGCGGTAACTGGCAGGCAGCTGTGCCGCGCAGATCCTGACGTGGACATGTGGCATCGGCGCCGACAGATCGAGGTAGGGTCTGACCCTCCGCCCTCCGGCATTTTTCTTACCTCCTTAACCTGTCTGTTCGCTTTGGATGCCCACTTGATCTGGCCCCTTTCCGGCCATCGTCATTGCCGACAACGAAAAGGAGCAGCCTGATGGTACACAATGCCGAGGTCCGGCTTCATGAACTGAGCATACGAAGATGCCCGCTAACTTTATCCCTGTTTGCATCTTTGATTAATGGCACAGGGACGACAGGAAATACTTGTTTAAGCCCAAATCCCTAGTTGTTTAGGTGCCAATCACCAGTGTAAGGACAGAGCATTGTTGCGGCAACCTGCCCCAGTTGCTACCTTCCCTTCAGTTGATTACTTCACTGGTTGAACAATGCATATACTAAACTCTTATCCCCCAGAAAAGGGGCAACAGTGTTCCATGTGATGAAACTTTGTGCTCCTCGTTTTCCAAGTCAGACCTGTTTAGCTCCTTCAATTCATCTAAAAAACCTGCTTCAAAAAGATCGTCCTAAAACTCATAGCTTGAGCCTAGTCTGGTTGTCGGTATATATCTATGTGACCGGCAAAGACGACTTCAAGGAACTCAGAGAATTCTGAAGAAACTTGACAAGACCATCCATTTTCCAAAAATCAGAAGCTTTTATCCATGTGTCGCCATCAACCGCTTGCTACCAATCGCTGCATTTCATGTAAAGGTTAGGACTTTTGATTAACATTATGTCAAAAGCTCTTTGCCTTTGCTTAAAGGAAGTTGAGGACATGGAATGTCTTGGGAGGATCAAACACTCTCTCACATCACCAATAATGCACTATATTAATTTGCAGCATCAGTTGAGCTCCCTCCATCGCATCGGGAATCTGACGTGGATGAAGGGCATTATATTAGCCTGACACTACAAGATTTAGAAGTATTGCCAAGAGCTTTCCTTGAGTGACCGACGGTGTTTGCTTTCTTTGTTACTTTTCTCCCCCAATGGCTGGTGGTTGTTTAGTGTCAGGGAACTATTTCTCTAGAGTTAAGATGAATCCCCAATCAGCAATCACAGACAGTAGTGGATAACAATAATAGATTACCATCGACCACATGACACTAGCTCTCAGCAATAGCTTTAAATCATGCTGTCTGATGGTGCTTCCATCTCAGTTTGATCGCCGATTTGTCTACCTGTCCCTTCACATAGTAGTACCCAGACCACTGTGTTTGAACTATGCATTGAATCCGACCACCAACTTGGAGAGGAACAACAAAACTTGTAAAACTTCATGTTATTCAGCTCTCTGAAGCTCACGAAAAGGCATAGGAAATGTTTGCTTGCCTCGTGATTCCAAGGTTGTGACTGTTCATACAATCCAAATCAATGTATATTTTGATCTTGAGCCATCAACAGTAGTAAAGATCTATTTATCTGAACCTAAGGAAATGTTATTCCACATGTCGAGTAAAATAAATGGAATCATTTTTGTTTTACAGAGCAGTACATTAGTTGCAAGGCTCTTGTAAACTGCTTTTTTTGTGATCATTCTTTTATCATTGATGGAAAAAGCTTTAGATCACTGGTGAAGGGACAAAAAATGTTTGATAAGAAATTGGTAACGACCGAGTGGAACTATGGATGTGTTGCAACGATAATGGTACTTACTGATGTATGATTGGAATTCGTTCACCTTTATTCATTAACTTTTCCCCTTTGAATTGATCTATATATGCAGTAGGATCATTGCATGGAAACTGATGAGTTTGGGTTTTTTGCTAATGCAAAGTCTGGCCTCCTGCAGAAAACAGCAGAATTTAAAGACTCCTTGTTGGTTATTTTAAATTTAAGACCTATTGGGTTTTGATCTTTGGACGTCATATGTTCTCTGATGTGCATGTTTGAGCAACTATTGAGTAATCTGTAAAAAGGAGGAAAATCATTGTAATGATTACACCATCTCAATCCAGATAATTTTAATGACATAAACGGGGCCGAAGCAATGAGGGAGCATGACTGCTCAATAATGATGGTCATACGGGACTTGTATGGTCAAGCTGCAGTCTGTGCTTTCTAACCATCATTTTCTGTTTGTTAATGAAGGTGATCAATGGATCGAGATCCAGGCACTCATGATGGAAAACACAGCATGCAATGGTGAGCCCAATCGAAGGGTAGCTCGATCGACAAGCAGAATCCAAGAAGCAAAAAGATTCTTGGCTCGGCCGGTGCTCCTTGTCATGCAGCTTCGGCGAAGCCACGGCCACAGCCCTGCCAGCGAGTAAACAAATGCAGGGCCATTTGCAAAGCATATATGTACATGCTTGTCTTGCGAAATAATTAACCATGTTCAAATTGTTACCCCAAGATAACCATGATATTTAACACCACTCGATTTTCTTATTATGCAAACACACAAGACCATGCCTTGGAAGCTACATGGACAGCATATATTTAAAAGGAGGCTGAGCTGCTCATCTGTCTGTCAGTATCTGTTCATGATGATTTTTAACGGCAATCATACTGAAAATTTTGTAAGCCAATCGAGTGATAATTAAAAGATTATACTCATATTAAATGGGGCGGCGATCATGCAGAACGATGGTACTCCGGTCAAGTGGGAGCCTTTTCTTGTCCCCAAATGCAGAGTGACATTGCCTGCCACTGATCCAATTTATAATCAGTCCCTAATTATCTTTCTGACTTGTTTGCCCACCCAAAACAACCCCTCCGCTGCCTCTTATCATCTCTTCGCCTTTGCCCTTGTCTCCGTCTTTGCACCAGCACAATTGTGTTCCTCTTCCTCCCCCTAGGGTTACAAGATGGGGGTCGTCAAGGTGCGCACTGGAGAAGCGAGCTCACTATCTATGGCATAGAATTAAAGATCTGATCTATATACCAGGTAACTAACTAATTAGTAGGATGAGTTTTGATCTTCAACCATTTCTGATCTTGCCATGCATGGAGCATATATTGTAAGCAGTATGATAGGAATGGTCAGATCACCTTATCTTCTTTGAGTCTTTCAGCTTTGGTTTTCATAGCTCGCGTCGATCTCCTAGACCTTAATGCAACACCAAGAGGTTGCATGCATAAAACACTGTTTAATTTTGTTCACTCAGATCTGCTTTTCTTTTATTTTTGTTCCAATATTTTTATATCCGTGTGGTGCATAAAATACAAGAGTCAGCACAGATTTTGTTATGTATTTATGTATGAGCTATTCTCTAGGTTCCCCAGTTAAATGAATCATCTAAGTGTGGTTCGATACACAAGATTTTATCTCATGCTAGCTACTTGCTGACCTTACTTTTGTTTTCCAAACTTGTCAATTCACATACTATTTGCTGCTTGCTTGCTTGCTTCTTACTGATATTGATTGAAAAAAACCTCAAATGGGGTTTTAAGTTGAAGAATCACATCATTATGTGTGTATATCTCCCATATTAGTTGGCTAAGTTTGTGAACACTCCTTGTTGATGGATAAAATATCAAACAGTTAATATTCCTTGCAAAAATAATTGATATTTGGTTCAACTAATCTCTACGTTTTCTTTTGTAGGTTTTGCATTTGGGGCAGCAAGCTAGAGGCGGCAACTGCATAACTTGCGAGAAACTTGTAAGATTTCTTGACAACCTATGCAAAAATCACCAATTACCATGAGAACTCTCGGGTTAATTAGATATGAGGTTAACATCTTTCCTTGGTTCATTTGCCTTATTTAGTTTGTATTGTCAAGTAAAAGATGATCTTATTATAGGAAACCAAAAGTGTTCCAGTAGTAAGGGATTTGAGTACTAAAAAGAGGATGAAGATACTTGTAACTGCATTTTCTCATCCATGACAATAGTGCCCGTTTCTTTAACTGCATTTTTTCGTCCATGACAATAGTGCTCGTTTCTTGTCACTCAAGAATTCAGAAGTGTTGAGCATCAGCATCCTCTCCTAGATACCCCTCTGGAGTAACTGGAGCTAACATAATTATTTGTGCTTTGCGTACAAGCTATGCGTACTAAAACACTGCAGTAGTGTCAAGTTTTGGTGCTCATAGTAGTGGTATGATGGCATATTATTGGAACATATCTACATGTACAGGAGTTCTTTCTGATTGGATTGAGTACATGAACCTCATATGTGCATATGAGAGGCTGAGCTCATTTATGATATGATATACATTATGAAATCATTATACAAATGATGCCTCCATTTTTGTGGGGTATAAGATGAACTCGCTTTGATATAGCTATTCTGATTTGTAGTAGTATTGATAATCGACACAGGGTAGCAGAGTAATTTTAGCATCGATACTACAAAGTTACTAATGTTACTTGCAGCAGAAGTGCTCTATTTATATCACACTTAGAAATACTAGCCTGAGTGATGTTTCATTACCTAGTATATGGTGTATTTGTCTTCAGCTGAGTATCACATAAGCTCATTGATTTCCATGGGATAGCGGAAACCAATATATACACAGTTTACTATTGTTATTGAAAATATTACCATGGATTTCATGCAATACTAAGGGTATACTCAGGAGAATGAATTTACTTCTTGACTGGCACGTGAGTAATTATTCCAATTCCTGTGATATTTTTGTTGTAGGTTGGATGGTGGTCATGCCAATGATTTTGCCGCAAGTTATGCAGTTGCTGCCTCAAGCTTGTTGCCTCCATGTGCTGAACCAAGTGGGATTAAGATGAAGAAAGTTAAACTACAGATCTTCCATGGCCATGTATCTTAGGTTTAGCATGCATGAGAAAAACCGAATGGAAGCAGTAATGCTAGAAGGCTGTGTACAATCCGTCATGCACTTTGCGCAAGCTAACTAGCTGCTAGTGTACAGTTATTAAGCTGGTTTCCATTGTTGTGAATTGGTGTTTTTGCTGTGTTTTACATTAGTCAATCTGATTTTCTGCCATATGAGCAAAAGGCACAGATGATGAAATTACAACCTTGGCGATGCAGTAATTGATCCATGTATTGACTCCTTCTGGTCAAAACATTAGGTGACGTCCTAGACATGGATGGTTAAGCTTTCTACATGCAAGATTAATGGCTGAAATTATTCAAGTGTTCTTTATTTCTACTCCCCCCGTTCCAAATTATAGATCATTTTGACTTTACTAGATACATAATTTTTGCTATGCGCCTAAATTTACTCTATGTATCTAGAAAAGCTAAAAAAACCTATAGTGTAGAATGGAGGGAGTATTTGCTGGTAGTATATTAAGGTTAGGTTACAGAAAATGATGGCAACCATTAGATTAAAATTGTTAGTACTCAGCTTCATATTACGCTGCTCATTATAGTTTATATGTTCACAAAACCCCATCTGAGATGATACATATCCCTCCGATTCAAAATACATGTATTAAGCTTTGACTTATAATTTCTATGAAAAAAATATGATGTTTCAAGTAATGGTAATTAAATATATTGAAAGTACTTTTCATGGTGCATTCAATACTATTTTACATTGTCAATCTTTGTAAAAAAAATTGCACTGTCAATGAAGTTTGACAGCCGGAATTCTAAAATGACATATTTTGAGTCAGAGGGGGTAGTAGCATGCTCAGGGACCATAAATTTTGCTACTTCTATGAAAATGCAGTTTTCTGTAAGTAACACTACAATTAAACTGGAGTGAAGTTATGACACTAAGCTCTGAAACTTTCCAAGCCCTCTAAGTTCATTTTTGTTGATTTGATCAATGAACAAATGAGCACTTCAACTATTTAAGCGCTTAAGCCCTAAACTCTAAACCAGCTGTGAAGAAGCAAATCTACTGCCACAGGATGAGCTTAGCTGTAACATGGTAGTAGGAAAAGCTAAGCTACAGCTCCCGACTCGCATTTACCATCGGATCTCGATCTACCGGTCAAACTACACTTCGATTTTTTATACTGCCAAAAGGTTCCCTGCGCTGCTGAAAGTTCAAAGCATATCAACTTGGTAGTGGTAGCTTCAATATATTCAGCAGGACAGCCCCGCTAGCATAGAAAACTCTGAAGAAAGCTGGGCCGCCAGACAGGTGGCCCAAAAGGTCTCGACTTCACTGGCCCCAGCTGCATCCGCGCCCGGTCTCATCGATTTCCTAACTGGCTATGGTTAACAAATTTCTTAAAGACTCTACGCCCACTTTGTTACCGCAGATGCAGACGTCCGGGGAATGTCTTCGGGAGCGGCGATGCCCGACTAAACAACCACCAATAATGCGCCATTAACAATTCGCGGCACGCTGGTCGACAGCAGCTTCCAGCGAGGCGTATCCGGAGCTAAGCTAGGGCACAGGTGGTCCCGATGCCGGCCTCGCGTGATTACTGCAAAAGACAGTGCGATTACTGGGTACAATTACGCTGAGCTTATGGATCTTGAGGTTTTCCGTTAGAGACATCTTTGATGGAGATCTTAGAGCAGATCGTTGGGAGCTCTGTCAAATGGTAGTTTGCAGGAGTAATTTCGTGAAATGATTATCTGAAATGAACTAGAAGGATCAAAATTGAAAAACACCAACACATGCACAAAATAACTTCTCCATTGCAGCAATTCCACTAAGTTAAAGTACGTGGACGTTTTACCGATATCCCCAACTATGTGATTTAAGGTGAATCGAGCAGTTTTATGTGTTTCCTATGGACGAGTGTAGCATAGCAATTATCTCAAGTCTGAATAATCCCATCCTCATTCACAAGGTATTGTAACCAATATGAACTGGAGTACCACATCAAGTCCAAGATAAGTCTAAGCGATGAGGAGAGCTCCCTCATTTACTCTTCTCAAGGGCTGGACCTTTGTGACGGAGGGGAGATAAAACCATATTATTTAAAATTACAAGACATTTTTTTCGAAACGCAGTACAGACGCATATATTTACATACACGCACGTAGATGCATTCCTATGAATACACGCACGCGCACCTCCGAGAGACTGAACCGGCAAATCCTCGAGATTGACAAAGTCACCGCAGACGTCCCGTTGTCGACAAGCACGTCATCTGCCACTGAAACAAATAGCGCCGGTTAAATACTGGAATAAATCCAGAAAAATACAAGCATCTATGATGAGTCGAGAGCTCGAACCCGAATAGTCAGGTTTCACCACAAGTAACCATACCATATGCTCAATTCACTACAAGGCGTATTTTTCTTTATTAGAATAACGTTTTAGCTTATTGTTACTTCATGCATCTCTCTCACAGTAAAAAATACCCTTGGATTTAGCGAAAATTACGCAAAATTGCTACCATATCCCCTAAACGGATAGCTTTCTCATGCATCTCTCTCTGTTCTATCATCCCCTTCTCATGGAATCGATAGCGGGCACACCATGGATGAACACGGGCTGCAGTGGAGGCCTGAAAATATTATATAATTAATGCCGGATACCTAAATAGACATGGATACTTGGCAAAACTATTAATATGAATTTTGAATAGATCATGCAAACATATCCTATTACGCAAAATTTAAAGCTAGGTCAAATTATCTATTTTTTCACCTTCAATTTTACTCCCTCCATCTAAAGTAAACATATAGATTTGCTATGCACCTAGATATACGCTATATCTAAATGCATAGGAATAATTATGTATTTAGAAAAATTAAAATGACGTATAAGTTGGAACAGAGAGAGTACATCATAGTAGATATTTTGCATGCTCTGACCTATTTTATTTTTAATTAATTTTTTATGCATGTTTAGAGGTGTAAAAAAAGGCCATTGTACTATCCTCACCGATATCCTCGTGCGGTTGTTCTTTGCTCATAATTTTCGTTTTGATCTCTCTGTTTTTTGTTAAAAAAAGTCGGCAATCGATAAGTGGCCTCGAACTTGAGACTGAGGAGTGGGGCCGCCTGAGCCTGGACCATCTCCATTTTTATTTATCTTCGTTTCCGCCACACCCATGGAGAAGCCCCCGTCCCTTCAACTGCAAATACCGCGGCTGCTGCCTGCTACCTCCAAGTCTAACCCCCCGCCTGATGTGGGGCTTAGTGGAGCGAGCGCGCGGAGATGCCCTCGCGGGGGAGGGATACGTCTAGGTTAGCCTTGCATATCCGTTCCTGCTCCTGATTCGTTCAGTTCTGCTCGTTACGGTCCCGTGTGATTGGTTATGCTTGGCCCCGTGTCCCATCGTGTGAATCGCGATGATGGTCCTGCAACCAGGATGCTTAGATGCATGTTCGGATGATTTCTTAGAGGAACTCCTTTAGGACCACTTTTATTAGAGTTTTGGTGCCCGGGCTAGGTAGATGTGATTAACGATTTCTTGTTGGTACTTTGGTGGCCCGCTGTTTCGTTAATGTTCCTGGCTCATATCGTTCCATTAGTATATGGTAGAGCCCAAAAGGCGTCTCATTTACCGTGTCTAGGCAGCAGATTTGGGCCCTCAAAAGCTGTTGGTAGTTTTCCTGTTATTCATGAGCGATTGGACTGCAGTACTGCACTTCAGTGTGATGTTTATGTTCGTTTTTTTGTTAAGTGTTAGTGCAGAATGACAATACGAGATTTGCATTCAGACAGGGAGATGCAAGGCTACGTTGTATTCTTTTGCTCTAAAGAGTATTGGTAGTTGGTAGTCTCCACTTTTCTGATGAACTATATCCACCAGTCTTCACTCTTTGAATAAGTACTCCCTCCGCCTACGGATACAAATAATTTATGAGTTTGTCCTAAGTCAAACTATTCTAAGTTTGTCCTAAGTCAGACCAAGTGTATAGGAAAGATCGATTGCTTGTTTTGAAACTATGCTTTGAGATAAAAAACTCGACCGGCTAGGGAAAGACCGCCCCCACGACATTGCACTAAGAAGAAACCTCAGCCAAGCCGGCCGAGAAAATCCTCGAACTCCGGCTTCACCCTATAGGGCTGCACTGTGACCTGAGCCGACCACGACCCACTGGGTCAGCGACCACTACAACTACCCCCTGGTAGGAGGGTCCAAACCAACCACAGGTGCCATAGGATGGCACCCTGCCACTATTTTTTGGGTTGCCAGCGTTTTTTTTTTTTTGCTGCCACCAGGATTTGAACCTTGATTGGTGTCTTTCTCAACTAGGAAGCTTACCACTACACTACAGGAGTTTTGGCAACTATGCTTTGAGATAAGATGCATGCATTCAGATTCAGAGAGTAAATATGGTATATCATGTACAATATTGATTGAAGAAAGCAATGAGATAATTTCCGTATGAGTAAATATTTTTCATCCTTGTGTACATAACATTGTTTTTTTTTCAGTCAAGCAGAGGGTCATGTGAACACTTAACTACAAGGAAACTATTTTCATATTAATGTACCCTTGGCGACAACAATCAAGGTTCACAACAGCTGACATTGGTTCACATCATAAGAGCTTTGGCGTTAGGCATATCAGTTAGCGAGTTATGTATCAAGTGATTTATACATAAATAGGATTTGCCAAATATTTCAACCATTTGTTATTAGAGTATTAATAAGGCTAAAAATTTAATGTTGAAGTCATATATAAATATGATGGCATTAAACCCTCTAATAATTAAAGTATAATTCATTAATAGTTCATAAGTCAAATTTAACCAAAATACTGATATTAGTTACATAATTTTGATCTAGATAAAACCTAAATGCTACTGTATCTCTTTTTTTCTTTCAGGAAAATATAGGTTGTATTGTATCAGACTAAATATTAACTGATGTGATCAATATGTCATGCTATTTGCCGGTATCTACTACTCTGGTTTATTGAAATGATTATGATATATAGGTCTCATGCCTGTTGGGCTTGTATTCATACAACCAGTATTTAGAGGGTTGGGGGCCTTGGGCTGTTGGCATGCGCTGTAAAATATTGTAGGTATTTGTTTTACTCATCTCTAGCTGATAAAAAACTAGTCTGCTTACACTTTGTTCTTTTATCTTTCTGTATTTTTAATACTCAATTGTCACCTCTTGATGTACATTTTATTTTCTGATCCTTGCTTTGCCTAGATTCGTAGCTACTGACTACTGTAGATTGATCCATCCTGTGCCTTGATGCCCATAGCCATTGATAGCGGTACCCCTCTCTGCACGTGCTACCTACTCCTCCAAATTGTGGTGCATAGTGTGCTGTAATGCTGCTATTTGTGTGGCCTATGCCTTACTGGCTTCTCTTTTCTTTAGTAAGCTAGCAACAAAAATTGCTAAAGAATGTGTTGTGGTTTTCAAATTTGTCTAGCTGCTAGGTCTTTATTGTACCTGCTTGGTTGCGACATGCTACCCTGCATGTATCATGATATGGATGTGAAGATGGCACTGTAATTGTATTACCATCTTGCCCTATAAAAATGACCTGTGTAAAAACTGTTTGGTTCTGGCAAATCGTTCATACTTTTGTTTACATTTTTTTGTTTCCTTTGAGCTATTGGACAATACAATCTTGTCTTAATATGTTAGTATGCTATTCTTATATAATCAATATGGTGCTGGTCGATTTCAGAATAGGAAGTACCTTGTATAGGTTGATATGTGATTGAATTAACCTTGTGTTATTTTGCTTAGATATGCATTTGATGCTAGGAAGCTAGAGGTCGCAACTGCATAACCTGTAAGTTTTCTTGATGACTTGATGTATTATGAATAAAGCTTGTTCATCCATTTGTATTTCTCCAGCACTGTTTTTCATTGGCCTGAATCATGTTTTTGTTGATTACCATTATTGGTTACTATATGGTCCTTGTTGTATGTGATTATGCAATAGTAGGCTTGGTGTCCATGCTATCTTTTGAGCAATTAATTTTGAACTATGGATGGATGACCTTTTCATGTTTTGAAGCTTTGCATGTCTAAGATTACCCCCTTCTAATTCACTTCTAATCCAAAATAACGTGAAGTTTGCTATATTTTTCTTTTCTTCATTTGTAACATATATAAAGAAATCATCTTGACACTGGGCAGTATTCTCTGCACACATAAATTCCACCTAACCAGGGCTTGTGCTAAGAGCTTCTGTTGTGGCATCACAGTACTTAATTTTGAGACAATGAACATTTTTGGTGCACACATAGGTATCTATTCTGTTAGCTTTAGTAATATGTAGTATGGTGAACATTGTGAGTTTGAAGTTGAAGATCATTGTACAAAAATCATCTGTTATATTCAGTACCTTGTACACCTTCTTTATGCATTTCAGAAGTAATGCATTTGTATCCTTCCTGGTTCTAATCAGCACATGGTCATCTTATATATCATGTTACCAACTAGTGTTGAGCCTTATCTGCTCACAATTGGAATTCACAAGACACATTTTTTATAACAATGGAATACATGGCATAAAGTCTGCTATCTCTGAATGGATTACAAGCTGTGTTTGAATGATTTTCAAGCAACGTAATATGAAAATCTGGAGTACAAAATATTATGGTCGTGCAGAAATATTGCATCTAGAAGCATTGAAGTTTAGCTGGTAGGTCCTGTGATTCAACCCAATATTATAGGTTGCTGATCTCTTAGTTTTTGTCATCCTCACTGCAGTTGAAATCTGATGCACTTTCAGTGAACTACTTCATCTCATGTGCTATGCTGAATCTGTATTTGAATTTGAACAAGAACTCACCCCAGGCTTGGTGTTCCTGACTTCTCTGATTCCACATTCTGTGGCTGACTTAGTTCAAGATTAACTGCAACATCTTCATCCTCCAAATTCACAATTCTGTGTTTAACAGCAGTATCTGTTGGATGCTCATTAACTCCTTGTCCATACACCTGAGAAATGAGAAAGAAATGATATTATGTGATTCCATATACGGGTGTCTGGATAAAATGGAATGACAAAAAAATCATAACTTGTACAAGCTTCATCTCTGTTTGGCAAAATGTTGCTGGATGCATGCACCTTTTTCTTTAATTTGGTGTTCTCTTGATGAATACGGTTGAATTTGTTGTATAGTTCGATGTTTTCCTTGTGTATGAGGCTTCCCTACAATCCAAAAATTTTTGTATAGTCAAGTAAAATACTATAGAGTAAATTAGTACTGCTAAGTAAGCTGTGTGAACAAACCTTTGTATTTAATTCTTGAATTTGATCAGTCATTAGTTGGTCCTGTAAAATGAACAATCAAAGTAGCCATTAATGTCTATGTTCTGAAAGAACTATATGATGATGTATTGATGTCTCAACAGATTGTGATGTAACCTTCTTCAGACGAATATTTCTTAGGCTCATCTCCAGCGTATTCTCTAAGTTTTGCAAGTCTTTTACATCCAAGCCAGAAAGCTGTTGACCCATCAATTGCCTGCTGACACATTGTATGGCAAATCGTTTAGGCTTTTCTAAAAATGCACATGATATTGTATAATGTATTTCAAGGTTTTTAAGAAAACACTAAATAATTGCCTTTATTTAAAACTTTCTTTCATTTTTATTGCATTTAATACAAGTATGTGCAATTGTTACCCATAGAGCTTTTGAGAAAAATTAATCGTTGCTCGTGGATGTTTAGTGTATGAATTCCTCAATTGAACTATGTTGAATGTGGAATGAATATACAAACACTGTGTGCATGTGTGTAAGGATCCCAATTTAATCAAGTAAAGAAATGAAGCAACTGTAGCTTATTGGTATTTCCAAAAGGTTGAAGAGCCATAGGAAATTGTAGCATAACTCAGTATGGATAATTTACCTAAATACCCATAAGTTCAAACTTTGATTTTGGTGACCTAAGTTTCCTGGATTTGGCATATAGATTAAGAACCTTGATCTAATTTCAATATTGTAAAAGCTCATGACGAGCTGATAATTTGTTTTGACTAATTCCATGACTGATGTTGATTCTCCCCATTTGAGAATTCTTGTTTGAGCATAACATGAAAATTTGATCCCCCCACCCTCCACACACACACACTGCTGTTTCTTCAGAATGGGTAAATTAGTTCGGTACTAATCATTAGCATTATTATGCTAGTAATAGGAAGCAAAATGCAATGGTACTCATTATGATTTGCAAGTATTGCAGGTTGGTTGAGGATCATACAGGTGATGCTCTTGCAAGTTATGCAGTTGCTGCCTCAGGATTCCCACCTCCCTTTGCCAAAGCTAGTAAGAGAAAGTTTTCAGTTAATATTGATGAAAAACTTGCACCCATATGTTGTGTAGGAACTCAAGAAATAAAAAATAATATGAAACCAGACGCTACAAGGCTATGTAAATGCAATATACAATGCATTGTTGTGAACTAGCAGTTCATATGAACATTCAGAACAGTGCAGGTGCTGGTGGGGTCTGCATTTTATGAGTTGCTGGCTTGGGCTCAGGGAGCCAAGATGCACAGCATGGTCGACATTAAATTAAGTTACTAACATTCTGCATCCTTCTAAACTATTTTTTTTTCTTTTGTTTTTGAGGGCATTCTAAACTTCTTGGTTATGTTGTAAATACACATAATATCGTGCTACATGGAAACAAATGGTAAAGTGCTGTCTTGGTGCTTGCAGGTTAATGTTGTTAGCACTTGAACCCTGGTTGATTAGAACCACCTTTTTCCTGAGTGCAATTGTCAATAGTTCAGAGTCAGTATTACAGGTTTCTATCACAAGTACTGGAGGATGAAGGTAACTGGATAGGAAAAAACATTTGTTTCAGTGCTTGTTACTTATGTCAACAGAGTTAATGGATATAGCTCATGATGCTTCATTGGCATCATTTTAATACTTTGTAGCATTGAAGTCGTCAACAGATCGACGATGCAGTGATCAGGATCATCTGTCAGATCGATGATCTAATGGTTACTAAGAGCAGACACGATTGCTGAGCATTCAAGTTTCTTCTGCTTATTATTTATGAATCAGTTTTGCTAAGCGATGTATTTTTGCTAATGCATGGTGCTCTATTTGTCAGAAATCAAGTATCAACTGCATACTGGCTATGAGCTATTGTTTATCTGGGACTGGGAGCTTATTTATGTTCCTCAGCTTTTAGTTCCTAAAGCGGATAATTCCATGATTCCACTACCCTTTGAGATAATCAAAACCGGACCCTGTCAGCTCATTCTGGTTCAACCTGTGGATCTGTAATACAAGGTTGTACTGCATCCTGTTTGTAATACAAGCTCTTATTTCCCAGAGAAAGGGGTCAACATTCTTTTGATTACTTGGCAATGTGTTGGACTTCGTGTTATTAAGCAATGTGTTTGTAACCAGATCGAAAGCCTTAGGTCTAATCCAGTTCCGTAATCTAATTATCCTGTTAGCGCAGAAATTTCAGGGTGCCTAAAAAGTACAGGTTTTATGTTGTACTGGTAAGTTATTAGAATGCCATTGTGAGAGTAAAACAGGCTAGCATTTAAAATATTATGTCTTCTGCTTCTCGTGTGCAGAATATCTAGCGCAAGTTTTAGAAAATTTAGATGAACCATATAGCTCATGTACATAAATGGATTTTTACTTATTTATATGTTAACTTTATTGATGCACGTATAGTAGAGTGATATGGATTGTGTGAATAGTATTACCTTTGCCTCCGCAGTCGCGCTCATGATGACATGGTGATCTTTTGCCTCATGGTATCTTTCAATCACAGATTTCATGCTGCCGGACAAGATTCCATTAGAATGTTTACACGATAATATAGACAGTCATCCAAAATTATTGCTATACTACTCCCTCCGTTCTCGTGTGTATATATATATATATATATGTCATTTAGGATAAGCGAATTAGCTCATTTTGAACTAATTCGCTCGTCCTAAACAACATATATTCGAGGATGGAGGCAGTGGCGGAGCACCTAGGAGGGCAAGGTATGGCAGCAGCCATACCTCAAAGTTTGCTAGGAGTACACATGCTCAGCTTTGGGCTGGATTATTTAGGGAAGATTTTAACTCTTTTAGGCATTAGAACAAGTACTGTACTGAAGCTGCCATACCTCGATTTTGATCCATCCTCCGCTACTGGATGGAGGTAGTATATGCTTAAGATTTGACATCTCAGCAGGACCTTTGATGGCAATTCAATTTTTAAATAAGGAATGTCATGCTAAGCACACTTCTTTTCTCTCATCAAATTAGCCTGAAGGTATCTAGCCCTCTAATTTAGTTTTGGTGATTAATGATATGATGATCTTCGTGTGTTTTATATCCGCAATTAATAATTACATCACAATGATGAGCTTATTTGATATTCTTGGCCCCCATTTGATGTCGACAGACACTGATAAGTAGTTTGAGTCTTCATTTTGCTTTGGTCATACTATAAAGGGGGCAAAGATAGCTTGAACTTGAGGTTACATATGGTACAAAGTTGTGTCTAATAGTGCTAGGTAGCTCAAATGAAGCCCTAAAGATTTGAAGCCAAAACTCGAGTCTATTAATTTGTAGTGGTTTGAGAAAAAACGCTCCCCATACACTTAATTATGTGCACCAGAGATTGCATTGGACTTTTAAGTGCCGATACACATAGGAGGCTCGAGTGGGCTCACCGGACATTTTGCTGGACGCTTCATCGGGGTTATAGTTTTGAGAAATGGTTAAGTTCAGATTTGAGTTGATGTGCTCACAGGACGCTCTGGTGAGCTCACCGGACTTCTGTTAGTACAATAAGGGCTAGTCGAGTGTTTGATTTAGTGTGCTGAAAACTCACAAAAATCATCTAGAGAGTTCAGCGACTAATTTCTGCTAGAATTATATTTAGAATGTGATCTTCGCAGTTAAGAAAATTAAGAAGAATTAATGACATATTTACCACCTAAACATGATTAAGGAAATTAATGGGCTGTAATCGGTGGGTCCATTATTAGCTTCCAAATTAAGAGCAAGACCCTGCATCTACAACTTATAAATCTAAGGGGGTGGCTAGCTCATTTCCACATCCAAACCCTAAACATGATTAGCCGCCCTAAATCTGGTTACTAACGACGCTCGAGGGGAGCAGAACCTCCTGCTCTCGTTCTCGGGCAGAGACGCCGCTACGCCACCAGTACATCTACGACTACTGCATCAGCTCTCGGAGAGCTCCATGGATTCAGGAAACAATGGTATAAATATTACCCACCTAATTCCGTATTAGTAGGTTAATTCATGATTAGACTTAAGTAGATCGTGTGGATTATGTGCTATTACGTCCTCAGCAGATCCTATAGTTTTTGGGTTGGGGCTATAAATACTGCTTCTCCAATTTCATTTGTGATCTCGTGCAACATAGTTGTGTCCATAGCTATTTCGTGAGGACTAGAACAAGGTTTTGCACTAGAAGTGATTTTCAAGAACGACGATTGAAGATTGAGAACATCATTAGTTCTTAGGGGTAGTAAGTGTGCATCAACCATCTCTTTGGCTTGTGTGTTGGGACTCAAGTTCTTTTCATGTTAATCATGGTGATCTGCATAATCTACATGGCTTGGTGGTGTTGGTTCTCGGTGAGCTTCCAAGAAGATGCTTTGTAGAATACCCTAGAAGCATTGGGCTCTTTTTAAATCCACTAACCCAGAGTGGAGAATGGATTATCATTAGACAGAACTTCATCCTTGCGTTGATCAATGGAAGAGATATCCTTGCAAGAGTGCTTCAATAAAGACTAGGGGAGAGTACCGATTCTTCGATGATACAGGGGCAAAAAAAAATCAGGCAACCTTTTCTTTACTTTGCATATTTACATACCTAGAATAATTGACATAATAGTGTAGGGTTGGAACTAGGGTGCAAAAGTATATTCGATAGGTAAAAACATTTTATTTAATCAAGCACATAAGTGAATTTGGCTAAGCCATTGGTCAATTTTCCACGAAGCCTTTTAAAAACCCAATTTGTCCCATCTTGGTCGCCGTCACCCTTCCATTGCCTTTGACATGTTGTTGGTGGATCAGAGGTTGAAATCCTAGTGCAACCATAAAACTACAAATTTGATTTTGGTCACGTTTGACATTAGAAGTTGTAAAGAAATTTCCCGTGTCTCCTACGATCTTTTTAGATTCTAGGGCTAAACTTTAGCCCTCTTATTTGGATGTCAAGTAGAAGGGATTAAGCATATATTAACTGTGGAATAATGATACATATACTATCTAATTGGTGGTTAGAACCTACTAGCCCTGATTAGCTTAAGATTAGCCCATTAACACATTCAGGTTGAACTTTAGAGCCCTCCTATTTTTGTCCATCCAAACAGGACGAAGAGCTCAGTACTAGAGCCTATGAATTTTATACCAAAAATATGTTAGAATAAACAATAAATGGATTGCCAATTGCATTCAATATCTGATGAAATTTTCCCACTTCCTTTTGAACTCGCTCAATGCTAAGTCCTTGAAAAGTAAGTCCGATGGCCTTGGAGATTTCAGTGTACCTCCAAAGTTCCATCCATTATATTCTCATTGCAGTCTTATAGTGTATGGGCTAGTACCCAATCAAAAGCATTTGCATGATTACATCGATATAATCGCGTGCGGGGGGTCTAATCATAAACAGGGTGCAATCATGTAATCATTTTGTGTTGGCACTAAACTGACAAAACAATTCAAAATAGGAAACTTTCAAGTTCGGACTATTCAAAGTTAAGAGTAATTAAAAAATGTAACATAAAAGTCTGGTAAATTGCAAATTGATAGGAAAAGAAAATGAAAATACTGCAATTTGCAGAAACTTCATCCTCTTCTAACCAAGATTTTAAATAGCCGGCTATAACTACCGCTACAGCTGGCTATAGCTACTAGGAAGGGCAGGTGCTATGGCCCAACTAAAGCTGGCTATAGCCCGCTAAACGCCGGCAGCCCTGCCGCTAAACGCCTTAGCCGGTGATTTAAAACCATGCTTCTCACTTAGTTTGTTTTCAAATTTAGAATTTTAAAAATGATACGACACCCCACATCTTAGCGACATCACCACCATCATTATTATTGTTTTGCATAGTTCTTCTTCATGCTAATAAAACAGTGCACACACATATTGCTTACATTTTCACATTCCAAGGCAAAAAAAAAAACTACATGACCAAGTCAGTACGAGGTATCAACTCTCTACTCTACCTTCAAATCAGCTCGCTCTCTCTCTCTCTCTCAATCAATCAATCAATCAATCAATCAATCAATCAATCAATAAAACTCTAACTATCAGTAGCAGTAGTGGCGTAGTGCAATATATATGTCTGATCTGTATAAGTTAGTAGATCTAGTAACCAGACATCAAGTAAGCAAGCAAAGGCAGACCCAAATGGTACCTGGTGTTGGTGAAGTCATAGAGGCGGCCGGTGCTGGAGAAGACGATGAGTCCGACCTCCGCGTCGCAAAGGATGGCGAGCTCCCTGGCCTTCTTGAACAGCCCGGTCCGGCGCTTCGAGAAGGTCACCTGCCGGCTCGTCGTGTTTTCGATCCTCTCGATCACTATCTTCCCTCTCCCCATCTCCTCCTCCACAGCACAGATCTAGAGACAGACACAGACAGAGAGAGACAGAGATGAGACCTGGACCTGGCTTGCTGAAACTTATACTGCACCACTACTGCAACCTCTCTCTCCTCTGTCCAATCGGGATGCAGAAGCCTAATCTGGCCTCCCTATCCCTCTCTTTCTCTGATCCCTCTCCGTAGAGGAGGAAGCTATCCCAATCGCCTTTAGTTGGAGATTTGGTTGCCGCCTTGAGGTGCTTGCTTGTGCTTCCCTAAGAAAGCATTCTCGGACCATCTGGGAAAACGCATATATACAAGTACAAGGCCTTTGGTTTGCTTTGCTTTCGTCTAGCTCGTCCAGATTGTTTATTTGTGCCTCATTAGTGATAAACAAATCCACACCACTTGCCACTCCTGTCGTATCACCGTCGGGCGCGTGTGCATGGATGCCCACCATTCCGCAGATTCCTTAGTTAATCCAGCCCTCGCTCTCAGTATTGGACAACCAGCTAAATGCGGCTTCTTGTTCTCACTTTTTGCTGCTAAAATTTTGTGCCTTTTTTTTTTGCAAATTGTAGGTGCGAAATATATATATTTCCGAATACTGGAAGTAGAGAAGAAAAGAAAATGATTGAAAATCACATATCTTTGGAGCTATTTATTATCCTCCATGGAGCATGGACCACCCATATTGGCTAAGCTTTGCCATGAGCTAGCTGCAGCTGAGTCCAAGTAGAAAAGCAGAAAGGAAAATTAATTCATAACAAGGAAAAAGTTTAAATCTTATGCTGACACCGATGCTATCCGTTCCTTTTTTAAATGCAAAAATCGCATGGAAGCATCTCAGGGGACATGAGCACCAATTTTTATTTTCCAATGGCCGGCCTTGAGCTGAGCAACCAAGCTGGTACGACCATTTTATAATTTCCCATGACTACTAATCACCAATCCAAGGTCAACACAACGGTAACCATATTCGTCATAGTACTACACATATAAATAACAAGCATACATATTCACTAAATGAGATCTCGAATGTGAATTTGCTAGAACTACAACAAGTTGCACCTGCAAAACTCACCTCTAGCATTAGAAAAATTACAAAGATATGCTAATAGATGTTGTTCATATACACCCAATTTTGCAGGAAATAAGAGGTTGGCGTGTTATTTTGGTTGTTACAGACTTACAGTCCTCTTGAATCGTGTTTTGGGGTGGAAGGAGTATTAAAGTTATAATAATGCAATCTCTTAAAAATATTAGTACAATTTTTTGGGGGTAAAAATAAGATATGCTAATAGAAATGCTTCCAATTTTAAATCAATTTCTTTTAAAGAATTATTGTTAGTACTGAATTTGAAAAGCAGACAAGAAAATGGAAAAATAAACTTGACTTTTTTAGATTAACATGTCCAGACTACCAATGTGTGGATAGCTTACTTTTAGGGTTGTTTGAAGTCATATACCCGTTTCTTTTTTCCCTTTTTTGAGGGAAGTTCTTCTTTTCCCGTTGTCTAAATAAATGCTTTATATGTATGTTAATTATTAAATACTAAACTATATGCACAAGGGAGATGGCTTCACTATAGGCTCGGGTCATGGCCTTAAGCTTTGGGTTAGTTTATTTATTTGCGCATCATGGAAAAAAAATTCAAATTCAAATTCAAAAGAATTAAGGTGTGTGAACTAGGAAAACAAATAATCTTCGTTTCAAAAGAAGGACAACAAATCTTTATGTGACATTTCATGATAACTTGGTTCTTTGTCTTTCATGAAAACGATGGATTCGTCTAATAATCTCCTGTGCTGGTACTTAGATGTCCTTCTCAGCAGATTAATTATGTAATTTCTGCGTGTCCCCCCACGTGAGCTGCCTCAAAAGAGCCTTGTCAAAGTCGCCATACATGCTCTCGGTCAATATAAAGCTATAGCTTTAATTAAGTAGTTTTTTTGGATTAACAGAATGCCCGTGTGTGACTATGGTATAATAAAAAAGTGTGCTATTTTCTTTTAAACCTCATATAGTTTTTTTATTTATGCTATTATATCCTTCGTTATACTCAGTGGATCGGATCTCTATAGGAAATCCAGAATCCTTACATAACAACTTCAAAGTCTCAAACGCCAATTTTTAATTAGATAATGGTCTCAAACACCAATATATATGTACATAATATATATTACACCATAAAAACATACATAGAATGCATAGAAGTATTCAACGAAGCCATCCCTCCAAACCAGATTCCCTGAACAAGCAATAGTTTAATTTTCAAAAATAAGTTTTCAGTAAAGATCAGAACTTGAACCCTTAAAACGGCAAAAAGTGGCATAAATCCCCACCACATGTAACCTCAGTTATTTGTCTAGGTTAGGACTTAGGACGGCCGTACTAGGCAATAAAAAGGCAGACACATGTGGTCCAGGATTTTGTGACGTGCATGCCCAGCGAGCATGTGAAATCCACTGTACGCCCACCTGATCATGCAAATTATATTGGGACACCATGTGGTTTGCTTCAAGCCTCGGACCAACCAGCAGCATGCGGATCCAAATTCAACCTGTGGCCCTGTGGGTAGTAGTATTCACCGAGGTAATACGCTGAAGCGTGTGGTTCTTTTTAGTTGCTATACAACTTTAAATCCAACCGCTATCTACTCCATCCCAGCAAACAATGGGTACCCTGCAATTTCCTCTTCCTAACTAATCTGTTGTGGTTTGCCCGGTCATGATACGAATTACAAGTATCTTAGCTTTTTACAGTGTTCCTATGCTTCAATCTTTACATTTGCTCACCCCCCATTCCCAACAAGCAGATCTACTGGAGTACTCCGATCCCTCTAGTCTTCAAATAATTATTGATTTGATAGCCACACACAGTTACCATGACACTACTTTAACCCTAGTTATTAGGACCGGATCGGACCGCCAATCGAACCGAAAAAACCGCGAACCAGAGACTACAACGGTCCGGTTCACTTAAAAGACCGTCCGTGCAATCGAACCGCTAAAACGGATGAACCGGCCGGTTTTATACGGAACCGGTGAACCTGCCGGTTCCACACGAACCGGACAATTTTTGTCACTTACCTATTTTACCCCTCTCTCGATTCAGTATAGTCTTATCTACCTAGAGGTATAACTGGAAAGGTCAAATCTTTCTCACATTTAGGGTTACGAGCAACCAGGTTGGGAGGGAAATTTTTTAGACACCTGGTAGGCGGCGGTGCATCTACAAGAAGCAAAGGGCGGCGGCGGCGGCGCAACTGCTTTTCTGGTGGTGAAGAGGGCGACAGCAACCGTCGAGACATCGATCCCGTGTTGGCCTACCTGTTCTTCGTAAGGCGGTAAGAGGTAGCGCTCCCCTGCTCGTTCTTCGCCTGCAGCTCATCGATGGCCTGAACTTGGCGTCGCCCCGTCCTGTGCAGGTCTGCAGCGGTGCGGCTTGTTCTCGGCGGGTGCGCGTCTGCGCGATCCGGCGGCCGGGCCGCCGGGGGCAACACGACGCTCCAAGCTCCACTGCTTCGGCCCTGCACAGCTCCACCAGCACCTCGTCGATCTCCCTGTCCGTCCCGTGCGACGGTGCAGCCGGCCGGCGGAGGGCCACTCCACAAGGAAGCAAAGCCAACACAACATGGCCAACGGTTAGTATCCAGAGTTACAAACTCAATACTTTCTTGATTCAATCTGTATAGTGTGTGTTAAGACTTGAGTCGAGACTTCACAGATTTAATCATTGTGCTCATAATGATTTACCAGAAACTGAATATGATTGGGCGTCATTTTACTAGTTGTTGAGTCTACGTTATTGAATTGTGAACTTGAAGCTTTGGATGTGAAATTTTAGCTTTTTCTTGTGAGCTTGTGTGCTGTCCTGTAATGTACTCCTATAAGTTGTAGCTCTGTAAGGCTCTTGTTGTGAACTTATTATTTGAATTTGTGCTTCACATGTTGAAGTTTGAATGCAACCAATTTGGTTATATAATTGTGTTATTTATGAGCTTATTTTTCTTATGATCAACTATGCATATTTAATATTTACTGTTAATTATTATTTGTATATATAAAAGTATTCGTGGCCAGTTCAGTTCAACGGTCTATAACTTTTGAACCGGCGGTTCAACCGGTTCGTAATGGTGAATCTACGAACCATTGAACCGACGCTCTAACCGGTTCGATTACCTGTCCCGTCCTAATAATTTGGACTTTAACCATGAATTAATAGTAACACATTCAAAATATATCAAATACGTAATGTTTTGAAACTCCTATTGAAGACGAATTAATTTAGCCATATCAGTTTTTGAAAGTTAGTTATAAATATTCAAATATATATATATATGGACATTGATGGTCAAAACAAAATGTGTTGACGACACACATCTCAAAACAACAGTTACTTTAAACTGGGGGATTATTTATTAGCTTATGAAATTGGTTTTGTACTTAACAAATAGATATCAGTTTAGGTGACATTTTGCATAGACTATTCCGAATGAGGAGTATCCTGGTGCTATATCAAAGAGCGCCGATATATACATATATATATATATATATATATATATATATTCATGTGAAGATACTAATATGTCTATCTCCTGTAGTTGTATCCAAGACTCCCAAAGCAATCAATATGCGTGTGTATTGGTCAAATGTACTGAAAATGTGTGCCTATGTCATGATACTGGCCACACTGGGGTATCGTGCGAACTTGAGCGACTCGGATATCAGACCCAAGTGGTATCGTGTAGTAGATGATACCGTTTTCCTCTCTGTCCTCATCAGTTATTTGGCATATATATCAGCCCAAAAACCTACGACGTGACAGTTATTTAATGTGCATGATATATACTCCCTATTGGAAGTCGTACGAGCATAGCCACATCATCTAACTACAACTAACTAATGTAATAGCCCGCTCATACAATAGCTTGCACATACTAAACCCTTGTTATTACCATGCCCATCTCGTTTTCTCACAAAGTTTCCTGTGGCGCGTGCGTATGAGCTGGTAATAATTTATTTGCAACCCACCTCTCTTCTCTCTTTCCTCTCCTCCAACTTAGCACAAATATGATATGGCGGCAACTCTTGTAGTTGTAGCCCTCCCCTACATCATATGATTACACTTGCTCTAAAGAGCTTATGCTAAAAGCTACTGAAAAGTGGACTTTTATTTGGAGCAGGATATAGGAGCAGATATGTTAGGAGCCCTGATAAAGACGCAGCAACCAGGTTCTCCTACTGGGCAAGCAGCCTACCTGGGTGTCGCTGTCGCGACGACCTCGGCCAATCAGGGGGCGGTCGGGCGGATTGGCTAGCTGCCTAGCTCTCAGCCCCGCGACAAGCCAACATAGAGCAGCACGCATGGCATCGTGCAAACTACAAAGGTTACTGGAGTGGTAGTAATTAAAATGATTAACCTAACATGCTGTCGCGCGCATTCGTTGGTGCTGATGGCGACCCACACGCGGCTTCTGCTGCCCATACGGACGGAGAGAATAGGAACGACCACTACCTGGCGATGTTTGGTTACAGCGACTAAACTTTACTAACTGTCACATTAAATATTTGGTTAAAATATTAAATATAGATTAACTACAAAACTAATTGTACGGATGGAGGTTAATTCGCGAGATGAATTTATTAAGCCTAATTAATTTATCATTATCACATATTTACTGTAGCACCACATTGTGAAATCATGGACTAATTAGACTTAATAGATTCATCTCGAAAATTAGCCTCCATCTGTGCAATTAGTTTTATAATTAATCTATATTTAGTACTCCTAGTTAGTAGTAACCAAACAATCGATGTGACAGGGACTAAAGTGTAGTCCCTGAACCAAATACCCAGTTAATTAGCGCGCAGCTTTTGTTTGAACGACTGGACGGCAGACACCTTCAATTAGCTGGGAACGAAATAACAATGCCGAGATACTATATAAAGCTGCCAGCAAAGCAAAACCACGAGATAGCTAAATTAAAGTGCGATGCCTAATGCTATGGCATGGTAATATGTATACATATATGAAATATTTGCGAAGGAGTCAGCTTTGATTCTTAGATGATGCCAAGTACTCCTAATATTCTGGTCATTGGTTGTATCTGGTTGTCTAGGTTAGGTACTCTCCTTGTATTCTGTCTCATGTCACTTTCTATGAAACTGCTATGTCATGCAAATACAAGTAGGCGTGCAATACAACTCTCTCCCCAATGTATATATACTGTTTTGGTGTTGACAAAAGCAAGTATCGAGGAAATGACTCCACCCCATTGCCCATTTTTCTAGTGTTTAGGTTCCGTGCAGAAGAAATACCTCCACGCGAATATATACCTTTCTTTCTCTCTTTTTTAATCTTTTGATATGGACTACTACAAAAATGATTTTTTTGTGCATGCGCCACTTTAATTTTTGGCTTTTGTCTAACTCTCATCCAGATTGTCTATTTCTTACTCATTTTAGCGTAAACAATAATCCACACCACTTGCCACTCATGTTGTATCACACCGCCTGGTGCGTGTGCATGGATGCCCACCATTATTCCGTAGATTTCTTAATTATCCACGCTCGCTCTCAGTATTGGACGATCAGCTAAATGAGGCTTGCTTGGTGTTGTCCCTTTTTGTTGTTTAAGCTAAATTTGGTGATGGTTTGCTTTTTTTTTTCAAAAGTTGTAAGGTATCAAATCTTTGTTTTGAAATATAATGCTGGAGGTAGATAAAAAGAAAATGGTTGGAACTCGCATATATTTTGAGCTAAAATAAATTTATCCTCCATGCAGATCAACCACGTCATATTTGGCAAAGCTTTATTTAGATAATGAGCTAGCTGCAGTTGAATCCAAGTAGGACAAGCAAAAGAGAAAGGAGTCCACTCATAAAAAAGAAAACATTTAAATTTATGGTGATTCCAATATAATGCTATCGGTTCCTCTTTTGATGCAAAAATCCTTTGGAAGCATCTCAAGAGACGTGCACCATTTTCTATTTCCAAGCAATGGCCGGTCTTGAGCTGAGCAACCAAGCTGGAACATATATAGAACATTATTTTATAATTTCCCAAAACCACTAATAACCAATAATCCAAGGTCAGCAGTAACCAAATTCATGGTACTATACACATATAACACACATACATATTCCTCAAAAGGGGACATATATAGAACATCATTTTATAAGCTCTGTTTTGTTTGGACTAGGTTAGGACCGTACCAAGCAATGAAATAAAAACCATGGTCCAGGATTTTTGTGGCCTCTTGGACTCTTGGTATAATGCCCAGCGAGCATGCATGTGAGAGTCACTGTACCCAAACCTGGTCTAGCTAACTTATTATATTGGGGACCATGAGGTTTGCTCCGAGCCTCGGACCAGGTTGCGGATCGAAATTCAAATTTCAACCTTTGGGTAGTATTTCACCTAGGGCAATACGGTAAAATATGTAGCTTATTTTAGTTGTTACATCTTTGAGTCCAACTGGTATTTGTAGTATGAACTATATCCCGGCAAAACAATAGATACTTCAATTTCCTCTTCCCTAACTTCTCTTTAGTTCTTGGTATGCATGGTCAAGATATATATGAATTACAACTTTACAAGGAGCTTAGCTTTTTATAGAGTTCCTATGATTATTTACTCCGTTCTCAAACAGATGCATTTAGCTTATGAATTTTGGTTTTAGTAGAAACTAAATGCCATGATATACCTTTTAGGTGATATTTACTTAAGAGCTCATACTAAAGCTATCGGAAAGTGGACTTTTGATTGAACTAACAAGTGTAGTAGGTTGATGGATTGTGTGCCATTAATATATAGGATGTGGGATCAAATAAGAGTGCTTAAATAAGTTTTTGGGTGAATGAATTATTGAATGCTAATTTATTTTGTGTTGAGGGCTAAAATATCATTTAATAAAGAATAGAGGGAGTATAGCAGTTGAATAAATCTTAACAGGCTCTAGAATCTGGTATATTAGCTTATGCTTCAAGCAAGTATAACAAGGTGATGTAATCAGGTTATAGGAGTTGCCGTATCAGATTATTGTTGAGATGGAGAAGAGAGGATAAGAGAGAGAAGAGAAGCAGGCTACAAACATACAACTATCTCAAAGAAATATATCTAGCTGAGAGAATATATGTGTTATATATCAATAACAAACTACTGTATGTGTGTTATTAAATGGATTATATCTATATGTGACATGGTACCAGTATAAACTATAAGGTAAAGCCAATAGCTGGCTAAATTATTGGCCATACAACTCACAGGCCGTCCTCCAACAATAACGTGTAAGCTAGATTTAGCAGGCCATCCCTAACAAAACGCAACGACCGGGTTCTCCCATTGGGCAAGCCTGCTAGCTGGTATCGTTCTATCGCAAGCTCGGCCAATGGAGGCGGATTGGGTGGCTCTCAACCTCACAACAAGCCAACATAGAGTAGTACGCATGGAATCGATAAAAAAAGATTAAAATGATTAATCTGACATTTATCGTCTGAGTTGTTGGTGCTGGTGATGACGACCCACACAGCTTCTGCCGGTACGGACGCAGAGAGAGAGAGAGAGAGAGAGAGAGAGAGACTACATTCATTAGCAACTTTGTTTGAACAATAGGACGACAGAACCGTACCACACGCAACTTCAATTAGCTGGGGAATAATAACAATGCCGAGATACTTGCTGTCAGCAAAGCAAACCAGGAGGTAGCGAAGGTCGAGATGCGTGCTAATATGGTGCTGGAGTAATATACATATATGGAAAATTTGCAAGGAGTCCTTTTCTGACGCTTAGGGTAAGTACATTGGACCTCTACAATAGGTTGTTGTTTTTATTGTTTCGTAGTAGTACAATATCCCTTAAGTTGTGGAATGAAAAAAGGAAATATTGTGAGAAGCGTGACAACAATAACAACTCGTACAATTATGAGTAAGCGTAGCATATGAGTCGGTTGTTTCACGAAACAACCACCTCATTCTCTCTCCTATCCCTCTCTCCTCCACATCATCAAAAATCCTACGTGGGTCTACATGAGATAAGCTATGAGGCTGCTGACGTGTAGCAATGTACTTACCCTTAGATGCCAAGTACTCTCTAGTAAAAAATAAAAAGAATTTGAGACAGGATAGCTACAAAAGATTGGTATGATGCCTATCTTTAGGGTGCCCTCTGGCTATCTACATCCATGTTCATTAGGGCTTAGGCTACTCATAATTTATCGCCTCATGACGCAGAGGAGAGGAGTATACAAGTAGGTTTGTAGTGCAACACAATTCTCCCTGCAGTGTATATCAGCATCTTGGTTTTGTCTTTTTTTTATCTCAAGATGATTAGCTGTTGTATGATGTCTGATATGTGACATAAAATAAGTATCGAGGAAACCCACCCTAATGCTACATTTTCTATTGGTTAGATTTCGTGTTTAAGCTTAATAATCGTCTCCAGGAAGATACAACTTTCTTTCTCTTTTTAACTTTGTGCCATGTCACCATAAGATCCTACCTGTCATTCTTTAATCTGTACGATGCTATGCATTAGGAGTAGCCTTTATGGCTCCTTCCAATTTACATAAGCAAATATACATACTGGTTGGGCTCACATGCATGTGCCACTGCTAACATGTTGAGTTGTGATCCAAATTTATCTTACACACATATAAAGGCCGACTTCGGACGTAGTGAAGCGGAGGCTGAAGTGGTCCATTGTGTTTGGCCTTCTATACCCGGAGGGCGGTACGGTGTGGATCATATCCTGTTTAGGGTTACACCCTTATATTTACTTCTTGTAAGCCGCCGTTCGGGACAGGAGAGTTAGGTTAATTGTAAATCCCCGGCATTTGTAACCGCACTCGATATAGTAAAGTTTTGCTGGCTGGCGCCCGTGGTTTTCTCCTTCTGTGTTGGAAGGGTTTTCCACATTAAATCCTCGTGTCCTTTGGGTTTAGTTTGTGTTTCTTCATCATTTATTTGTCATCCGTTTGTAACATACCTATCATCCGGAAGTCTTTTATTCAGCGCGGACATTGTCAAACTCAAATATAAGCAGTATCATAAGTAAGCGTGGTCTGGCATCATACAGGGTCGGACGTACTTAACAATTCGGGGCCTGGGCGAGATCACTTGGGAGGCCTCTATTCAGTATAAGTACAATAATAATTTCTATTCATGAATACTAGAAATTCTAGCCTCTAAGCTCTTAGAGATACATAAAGTTTACACTTGTTAATTTGAAATTCATCTGTAGATTTGTTTCGGGATTCTACGTATTCTTTTGTAGTAGTTAGTTTAATAATGTATCTACTTGCTTCTCCTTTATCCCTTCTTGTAAACACTGATGCATCTCACTGCAAAACAGAGTCTGATCTAGGGTACCGGGACCCCAGCCCACTGGCGCGCGCGCCCACACATTTCGAGAAACCTTTGATACTCAGGAAAGCCGAGATGAGCAGAATTAGGTCTCGTTTGGAAGGCTAAAGTTTAGCCCTATCATCTTAAATTTTTTTTATCATTTATGAGTATTAAATAGAATATATTTATAAATTTTTTTCGTGGATGGGTGCTAATTCGCGAGATAAATTTAATAAATCTAATTAATTTATAATTTGCTACATTGATGCTACAGTAACCGTCTACTAATTATGGATTAGCATACCTGATTAGATTCGTCTCGCGAATTAGTCTAGGAGTTTTACAATTAGTTTTATAATTAGACTGTATTTAGTGCTTTTAAATAATAAAATTCTCTTTGATGTGATAGGGCTTAAGTTTAATCCTCTGGAACGAAACACCCCCTTGGGATCAGAAAGGAGGGAGGCTTTCATGTGTATCAAGAGCTCAGTTATGTGACTTCCTGATTTATGGGCTGGGCGCAATCTACAATTAGGCCTGGGCTTTGGAGTTGCTGAGTGGGCTCGACCTTTCGGCTCAGTTCTGCGACTTACAGGACTTACGGAATGGGCTCAATCAACATTTTAGGTCTGGGCTTTAGAACCTCCTTCCACTTTTTTTCTGGAGAACGTGGCCTTATTCTCATGGGCCAAGGCAAAGGCCCGTAATATATGAGAATAAGGCCACGTTCTCTAGAAGCCGGCCTCGGCAAATGCCTTATCCTCATGGGCTTTGCAGCAGAGGAGACAGTGGGCCCTAGGACCAAACGACGGGGCCTACAAGGGCCGGAACAAAAATAGAAATGGGCCGTAGCATATGGATAAATTCTCCGTGGGCACAAAACACTATCGGACCGGCGGTAGAGACGCCGTTGGTGGTGGTGGTGGTGGTGGTGGCGGCGCTGGCGCCGGCTGGCAGCGGCGCCGGAGGCGGCCGAGATCGATCGAGGTAGGCAGAGCAGCCTTTGCACTTTTACAGATGGATGGAGGGCGTAAACCCTAACCAACTCGGAAGGTATCCCTCTCGGCTGTCGTCTGAGGTCGGAACAAGAATCGTCAACCACCACGCACACCACCTGTTCGACGAAACGTTCACGAGGACGACTGGTGGGTTGGACCAGCCGACAAGGGCATGGAGTCAGTCAGCCGCCGCCCGCCGCGAGGTGCGTGCCGATCCGTCCTTGAGGCAGCTGCACCTGGAGGGCATGCAGCCGTGCTGTGTGTCTCGGTGCCGACAGATCAATGTAGGGTTCGTAACCCTCCTCTGACATTTTGTCTACTTTAATCTCTCCATTTTTTGTGCCCATTTGATCTGTATTTCTGCCCATCTCGTGAGATGCATTGCCGACAAGAAAAGGCACAGCTGATACAATGCTGAGGCCGGTTTCACAAACTGAGCACATGAAGATGCTCCCCTTAACTTTATCCCTATTTGCACGTTGAATGATGGCGCAGGGACGATAGGAAATTATTGTTTAGGTGCAGATCACCAGTTGATGACCAGCATAAGGACAGCATTGTTGGTCCATTAGCGGTTGCCTTTTCTAGCAACCTGCCCCGGTTGTAACCTCCCCTGCAGTTCCCTACTTCACTGGTCTAGAAGTGCAGATATTACTATATAACACCAATAAATCTTACCAGGAATAAAGGGATGGGAGGGTGGGTTCCTAGTGATTCATTTTTGCCAAGCAAAACCTGGTTGGTTCTGTCGATTCATACCGAAAGTCTGCTCTGAAATGACTGTCCTAAAATGCGTAGTTTACTAGTTTAGCCCAGTTAGGTGGTGTCTGTAGAAATAAAGGTGATGCATTGCTTGGAAAATTCTGAAGAACCTTAGCAAGCTCATCCAGTTTTCCAAATTAGGAGAAACTTTCAACTATGTGTAGCCATCACCCACTTGCTAGTACTCTGTATTACCCTAAAGTTAAGCCTTTGATTAACAAATTGTCAAAAAGCTCCCTTCCTTTGTTAAAGAAAGGTGAGGACAGGGAATGTCTTGGGAGTGCCAAACACTCTCTCACATCACCAATAATGCACCATAAAAAATTCATACAATCAATTGAGCCTCTCCCGTATCAACACAGCCTTGGACATTTGCATCAGGAGAGTGACGTGGATGGAGAAAATTATAATAGCTTGTTGCTGTTGCCATCTCAGTTTGCTCGGCTGATTATCAGTGATATGTCTACCTGCCTTTCTGCCAAAGTAAAACTACTCAGAACACTGGCCATTAGTCGATGCATTGAATTAGACCACAACTTGATGAAGAACAAAATTACACATGATTCAACTTTCTGAAGGTTAGTAACTGAAAATCCATAGGAAATATTTGCCAGTTCATTCTATGTTTTTGTCATCTCGTACAATCCCAAGAAGTTCTGCCAGGTAGATTAATATATGTTTTAGTCTTAAGCAAATAACAGGAACAAAGATCTGATTATCTGAATATAAGGAAATCAAATAGAACTCAATATTGATATTTTAGCTTTGGAGCTAAGAGCTATTACTTGGAAGTGATACTTCAACACTGTTGCCATAAATGTCCCTTTTTCTTTTCCTTTGTGGAATAATAACAATACAGGCCAATTGAGATTAGACCATCAGAACAATGTTTTTTCTTCATTTCGTTTCAAAAGGTCAGAACAATGCTAGTGGGATCCTGTAATCTGATTTGGTGAACATATACTCATGTTGAGCACATTCTAAGGATGGAGAATGAACATTTAAATAGTTGGTCGAAGGAACTTTACAAATTTGTTGAATGGGCCAGGATATTGAAACCTGCTGGAGTGGAGTTATGAGATCTTACAACAATTGAACTTGGGTATTGTGAATATACAGTTATTGAGGCATAATTAGGACTTTGATAATCTTCGTTTTTTTACGTATTGGTTCGTATCTGCAGTTCAATTTTCCAATTACTAAGGAGTTCTCTGGCCTCTTACAGTGAACACCATGGTTTTACTTAGACTACAACCATTGTTTTCAGGATTCCTTGTGCATTTTCTTTTAATCTGTAGTTTTGTTGGGATTTTGAAACCTCTAGCATCATTCTCTCGTGTTCATGCTTTGAAATTCTGGGGCGGGAAAACCTCAATGGACTCATTACACCATTTCAATCCAGCTCCTAATAGTGATATTAAAGGCCCAATGCACTAGTAATAAGGAATGAGAATAATTGACAGTCTGCCGTAACAGCAGGCATTAGTAATCTTCATGTTGTGCAGCTGAACTGTTGAACTTGGACAGTCAAAATTGCAGCTTATAGCTCTAATCATCATTTTCCTTTTCCAATGAAGCTGATAGATGGATCGAGATCCAGACACTCATGTTGGAAACCACAGCATAGGATGGTGAGCCCAGCTGAAGGGCAGCTGGACAGGCAGAATCCAAGAGCCAAAAAGATTCGTGGCCTGGTGCCCCTTAGCACGCAGCTTCGACGAAGCTGCGACCTGCCCAACCAGCAAGTAAACAAATGGAAGGCCATTTGCAAAGTATAGGTACATGTCAGACATATATGACATTGTTATTGCCAATTAACTACGTTCAAACTGTTATTGCCAATTAACCAGGACTGGTGGCTAATGGATGTCTTGAGATAGCTGCATTCTACCATGCACACAAATAGAGGTCCATCAACAAAACTGAGAATGAGAAGGTATTAAGTCTCACTGGATTTTTTTGTAATTATGTGCACATGCAAGACCCTGAACCAGACCATAATTTGGAAGCTTCATGCACAAAAATAGATTGAGAAAGAACTGCCCATCTGTCTGTCAGCACCTGTTTGTGATGATTTTTTTAAGGCAATTACAGATTTTTTTTTTGCAACCAAGTCCAGTGTGAATTAAAATATTATACTCATTTTAAACAGGGAGGCGACCAATGTTCCACGCAAGTGGGAGTTTCTCCTTGTCCCCAAATGTGAAGTGATATTGTTTGCCAGGTTGCCATCAATCCAATTTACAGTCACGGCTTAATTATCTTTCTGACTTGTTTGGCCCCCCATTGCACCACTGACCCTTCTTGTGACCTTACCCCTGCCCTTCGGCTATAAAAGTAGACTCAGGCCTCGTTCCCCTCTTTGCACCAGCACTGCTGTGTTCCTGTTTCCCCTTCTTCTAGGGTTAGAAAAGATGAGGGTTCAAGCTGTGATGTGCAGAAGTGAGCTCAGTGCTATGGCATGAAATTCAAGATCTGATCTATACAGCCAGGTAACTAACTAAACCAATTGTGTAAGATAAGTTTCATCTTGAATCTTTTTCTGATTTTGTCATGCGTCGCATATATGGTTAGTACTATGATCTGGTCAGCCTCGCCTGTGAATATTTCAGCTTTGCTTTCTGAAGATTATGTCGGTTTCCTAGATATCATGGCACAGCAAGGGACTGTATACATAAAACACCTTTATTTGTGTTTATCTAGATCTCTTTCTTTCTCTGTTGGACTTCAATGTTTTGAACTTTTGATCCTTGTGGAACATGAAATACAAGAGTCAACATAGATCTTGTGTTATGGCTTGATCGCATCATGCTCGGTCTGTTATTCTAGTTTGAATCATCTAGACATTTTTCATCTTATTGCTTCTGTCTTTGGTGCATCTCACATATATGCACTCTGGATCTGTTGAAAATCCTTACATGAGGTTAATTATAAGCTGCCACCAAAATATGAACACTTCACACGGTAGTGATAACATAGCAAGTAGTTATTATTTCTTGTGCACTATAGTTGATATATCATCAAACTAATCTCTATCTGTTATTTGTAGGTTTTGCATCCGGGGGCAGCAAGCTAGAGGCGGCAACTGCATAACTTGCGATAAACTTGTAAGATTTCTTGAGAAGCTATAAATAAATAAAACATCCAATTATCATGAAAACTTTTTGGAGTAATTTGACACATAGTTTATCATCTATTCTTGGCCTGTTCACCTTGAAAACTCTGTACTGTCAAAACTAGGGAATGTTTCACAGGGAAACGAAACTGTCATTTGCAGGGAGGTTTTTTAAGTAAAAGTAAAACATAATTTTGACCACACCTTGCTGTCCATGATTGCAGTGCCTCTTTCTAAGCCATTTTCGTCACTTAAGTTTTCAAAATTCTTGAGCATCAGCATTTGCTCTCTATGATATCTTTGAGGAATTACTGGAGTGCATTACCAAGTATTGACCAAAGAAGCTATACATACTAAACAATGTGCTGCTGAAAAATAGCCATAGATGTTGTTCTCATAATAATTATGTGATGGCAATGGTTGTGAGACCTCGACATGTAATGGAGCTCTCACTGACCAGGTACAACTCATATATCATGCATAAAAGATGTGATAGGATGAATTCCTACATGATATGATATGCACTAGAGAGACAGTTATAATGACCTTACGTTAATATGTAGCTTTTTCTGATACGTGATGTTTTGGTAAAGATTTATGCAGTATCAGAGTTCAGCATCCATGCACTAATAAAGTACTCATGTTACTTGCGCCAAAGTATATACTTAATTGATATTTCATATTGAAGCAACTAACTATATGTAACGATAACGATCTAATATATGCTTCTTCCTCTGAGAAACATATATGCTCATGGACTCCCATGGGTTAGTTGAAACCATGCAAGGAGTCTGTATAACTAAATAGTCATGCGGTCATGCCTGAGAACTTTATCGTGAATTGCATGCTGTTCTTAAGGTATACCCGAGAGAGTGCATTTTTTCTTGACCACCATGATTGATTTGCTACAGGTTGGACCATGGTCGTGCCGATGATTTTACCGCAAGTTATGCAGTTGCTGCCTCAAGCTTGCTGCCTCCCTTTGCCAAACCAGCAGGGATCAGATGAAGTTCATTCATATAGAGACCTTCCATAGCCATGTATTGTAGGTTTATCCTGAGAGGTCAAAGAGAAGAATAATGCCAGAAGGCTTTGTACGATCTATCAGTTTGTTAGGCAAACTACTAGCTTGCTAGCTGTTCATGTATTGTTACGTTGTTGTTCCCCATTGCTGAAAACCTAACGAAATACTTATGTTGCCGAGTTTTTTTTTTTGTAATTTTGCATATTCAAAATAGTTCTACGTCTAGTATAAAAATTGAATGAAGTATTCGAACAACCGCAGATAGAGACTGGTAGTTGAATTTTTCCCCAAAATTGTTTATGACACTCGTGTGATTGGATAGTAAATGCAGAAAACAACATGCGAGCATGCTGTGTGTTCATTATGCTTGGTGCGCAGTTCAGATGCTTCTCAAAAGCTCACCTTAGATGATACTCGTAAGATGGTCTCAGATGCAGCAATGTATCGCTACTATAGCTATAAAATCGTGGTTTTCACTCTATATAAATGGTACCAATGTTTCAATATAAGCAATCAAACCTTCTCACTTTGATCAATCAAGCCCTGAAATCCCAACGATGTTGATCATGACTTCTTCAACCATTTAGGCCCCATTTTATGAATTTGATAAGCAAATTTCATGTTCACATGAATAGGGAATAATTCTAACCATCTTAGTTTTAAGCAACTATAACTTAGAGGGCGTTTGGATCCAAGTGCTAATGTCAAAAATGCTAAACTTTAGCACTAGTGTATCCAAACATGAGTGCTAATGGGGTGAACTAAACTTTAGCTAAGACTCAAAAACTTTAGCAAGAACATGAATGCTAGTAGGTGCTAAAGTTTAGCACTCAACTTTAGTCTATCCAAACAGACTCAATCGCTAAATCTAATTTTGTGGATAAGTAATTGGAATTAATGGGGCAATGCAAGTTTACATTCAATTTACTTCAGTGCTTCGGATAGATGTTCAAAGGACCTGCTTAGGAGCTCTCAGCAAGTTGAAACTCCAAACTGTTTGGATCCACCAGGTAATTAGTAAGGATCCACCAGCTAATTAGTAAGTAGCTAATTTTAGGTAGGTGGATCCAAACGGGACCAGCTGATGCGCAGCTAAACCTCTTCTAACAAGCTAAATAACAGCTACCCAATTAGCTGTTTCAACCTAGCTAAGCTTAGTATTTTGTAAAAACTCTGAAGAAGCCAGGCAGCCAAACAAGTGGCCAAAAGAGCTCTGAACTTCAGTCAGATGCATCTGTGCCAGGCCTTTGCCCTAACACCTCTGATTAACAAATTGTTAAAGACTGATCACTTTGTTCAAAGAGGCGGTCGATGGGCCGGGGAATGTCTTTGGGAGCGGTGCCCCGGTTAAACAATCGCCAATAATGCACCATTAACAATTCGTCACGTAGGTTAGCAGCAGCGGCTTCCAGCAAGACGCACGCACCCGGACACAAATCTGCACAAGATGCCTCACGTGACTGTAGGAGAAAACAATGCAATTATTGGCCTGATGCTGCCATCTCGTTTCTGTTAAAGATATTGGAGGAACTGAAAGGGCCTAGGTCTCTCGTAGTTAATTTGATCGAGGGAAGCCGGAAAGGGTAGCAGGCTGCAGGCGTGGTTCCACTGAATTTTACAGAAAGGACCTCAGGAGGGAATTATTGAAGCAAGTTAGAGCGCCAACCTTGTGACTCGACATCGTTTGCCCTAGATCAGGCGATATCGAGGAGTACCATGCGCAATAACCACTATGCTTTTCCAGTTTTCCTTCAGATGGGGTTTCTAATCGATGATGATATATCCTAAAATGATTTGATAAGGGCCTTCTGTTAGGTGTTAATCTAGGATCACTAGCAGTAGCATTAACTCGGGATTGTCTTCTTGATCTAGTTCTAGATACATTCACTGGTGTGCGTATGTGTGCTAAATGAGATCAAGTGAGAGAGAACAGAGAGTATACCTTGATCGGCCGAGGATGCCATTGCGCGTTCATCGGTGTAGTCTGCGCTAGGCAGCGACGCGCTGTGCCAAAATCGGTGCAGGTCCGCGCTAGGGCAGCGTAGGTCGAGGTCGTGCAGTGCCGGTGGCGCTTCCCGCCGTCGGAGCGCCCCCTCTCGATCGGTCTAGGGTCTAAGTGTAGGTGGGGATTGGGATCACGGTGAACCTCGTCGTGCGTGCCTCCGGCCCCCACCTCTCTATTTATTGTGGCGTTGGCGACGGGGGCCCACCAACAGTAGTTGGGTTGGGCGCCCCCGATCAGGGTGCGGATCAAGGGCCCAAGGCCTTTGGGCCTTAGGGGTCAGAGATCAATCCAACAATCTCCCGCTTGATCTCACATTATCTTTTCCTTTTACTTTTCTATTTTCCTTATCTCATCACAGATTTATGTATAGGGCATATCTCATCTCCACGCGCAATTGCCGATAGAATCAATAGCCACAATACACGCCTTTGTTCAGAAATAGATTCTATAATCCTTTTGGGCCTCTATTATCTAGAGATCATAGGTTGTACCTCATTCCCATGCCGGCTACGTGTTCCATAAACACGCTGGGTGGTAGGTCTTTCGTTAGCGGATCCGCAAGCATATCTTTTGTTCTTGTATGCTCGATACTTATGGTGTGATCCTGGATTCTGTCTTTTATTGAATAAAATCTTATCTGTATCAACTTGGTAGCCGTGCTCTTCTTGTTGTTATGAGCATAAAACACTGCTGGCTGGTTATCGCTGTACATCTTTAGTGGTCTTTCTATACTGTCCACCACTCTTAAACCAGGTATAAATTTCTTTAACCATTCTACCTGCCCGGAGGCCTCATAGCATGCTATGAACTCAGCATACATCGTCGATATTGCTGTGACCGATTGTTTTGAGCTTTTCCACGATATAGCTCCCCCTGCGAGAATGAAAATGTAACCTGTCGTGGATTTTCTGTCATCTTCATCTCCCGCAAAGTCTGAATCTGCCTATCCTTTAATCTCTAATGAGTCGGTTCTTCTGTATGTTAGCATTAGGCCTTTGGTGCCTTTCACATATCGCAAGGCTTTCTTTACAAGTTTCCAGTGTTCTAGACCTGGATCTTTCTGAAATCTGCCAAGCACATTAGTGACAAAGGCTAAATCAGGGCGTGTGCACACTTGAGCATACTGTAAGCTTCCGGCTGCCGAAGCATACGGAACAGTTTTCATCTGTTCTTTTTCATATTTGTTTCTGGGACTCTGAAAGTCTCCACATCTGTCACTCTTGACTATCGGAGCAGGAGTAAACTTACTCGCATGCATACTATACTTTTCTAGAATTTTTTGTAGGTATGTCTCTTGTTACAAACTAGTACCCCATTTCTTCTATCTCGGTGAATCTCAATACCTAGCACAAATGAGGCTTCACCAAGATCTTTCATGTCAAAATTCGATGACAAGAATTCTTTTATTTCTAATAGCAGACTGACATCGCTACTCGCTAGCAGAATGTCATCCATATACAGTATCAGGAAAATATATTTCCCTCTTTTGAACTTTGCATAAATGCAATTATCCTCAACATTCTCTGTAAACCCAAACCTCTTTATCGTCTCATTAAACTTCAAATACCATTGTCTTGAAGCTTGCTTTAATCCATAAATGGATTTTTTAAGTGACATCCATATAAACTCTTTCTTCGAGATCCCCATTTAGGAATGTCGTCTTTACATCCATTTGGTGCAATTCCAGATCGAAATGTGCGACCAAAGCCATAATGATTCTAAAAGAATCTTTACATGAGACTGGAGAAAAAATCTCATTGTAATCTATTTCTTCCTTCTGTGTAAATTCTTTTGCCACAAGACGAGCCTTGTATCTCTCTATATTCCCTTTGGAGTCACATTTGGTCTTGTAGACCCATTTGCAGCCTACTATTTTGGCTCTTTTAGGAATTTCTTCTAGGTCCCAAACACGATTGGTACTCATCGATTTCATTTCATCTTCCATGGCTTCAAACCACTTGGATGAATGTCTGCTTCTCATGGCTTCTTCGAATGAGATGAGATCATCTTCCATTCGAAACTCTTCTGTGTTATACACTTCATAATCATCGGGAATAGCCGATCTTCTTTCTCTTTGAGATCTCCTAGGAGCCTCTTCTATTTGAACATTCTCTACTGGAGGCTGTGGTGACTCCCCCTGATCTGCGGCAATGTTGTTATCTATAGAATCTTGAAGGAGAGGTTCCACATCTTCAATCTGTGTTGCCACAGAAGGGATCACCTCAGAAACTGGCATCGCAGTAACTCGTACTGCTGGTGCAGTCTCATTTGGCAGTGAGAAAAACGGTTCCTGAATCATCGGAGTAGTTGCGCACACCCGCTTCTCCTCAAGATCAATCTTTCGAACTGTTGTACTTTCCCGAATCATCTCTTCTTCAAGGAAGGTAGCATGTCTCGTTTCTACGAACTTTGTAAATCTGTCTGAACAGTAGAAACGATATCCCTTTAATTTCTCTGGATAACCAATAAAATGGCAGCTCACTGTCTTGGGATCTAATTTCCCAATGGTCGGTTTAAATATCTTTGCCTCAGCAGGACTCCCCCACACCCGTAGGTGATTCAGTGAGGGTATCCTTCCTGTCCACAGTTCATACGGTATTTTAGGCACCGCTTTACTGGGTACTCTGTTGAGAATATAGACAGCGGTTTTCAACGCCTCCATTCATAAACTCACTGGTAGCGTAGAATAGCTCATCATGCTTCGTACCATATCCATCAGGGTACGGTTCCGTCTTTCAACTACCCCGTTCTGCTAAGGATCGCCCAGCAGAGAGTACTGGGCAACTATTCCTTGTTCTGCGAGGAACCTTGCAAAAGATCCTGGAACCTGTCCGTATGGGGTATGCCGACCGTAGTATTCCCCTCCACGGTCGGAATGGACAACTTTTGTCTTTAAATTATGCTGATTCTCAACTTCAGCCTTGAATTCTTTAAATTTATCCAACGCTTCTGATTTCTCTTTTATTGGATAAATATATCCATAGCGGGAATAATCATCTGTGAACGTTATGAACGAGTCATAACCATCTATGCTTTTAACTGAGAACGGACCGCAGATATCTGTGTGAATTAATTCTAAAACACATGCGCTATGCTCAGCATTTTTCTTTGTTATCTTTACATATTTTCCTTTTATGCAATCAATGCATTTGTCTGAGTCTGAAAACTCAAGAGGAGGTAGAATCTCATTCTTAACCAGCCTTTCTATTCTCCCCCTCGAAATATGGCCTAAACGACAGTGCCATAATTTCGACGACGTGTCTTGAGTTCTCTTTCGTTTTCTGTTATTATCTGTGGTTGGAGATACAGTCGCATTCACATCACATACGGAATTCACACTTTCACGTAGCGATAACAAATAAAGATCATTTCTTCTGAAAGCAATAGTAGCAATTGTATCATTAAACTCTATTACACACATGTCGTTTCCAAAACGACATCCAAATCCATCATCATCTAGACAAGACACACTTATTAAGTTTCTCTGTATCACGGGGACATAAAACACATCTCTAAGTAATAAACTAAAGTCAGTGTCGAGCTCTAAGAGGAGGTCTCCCACCGCCTCAACATCTGCCTCGACTCCGTTCGCGACTTTAATTCTTCTTTCGTTTCTTCCCGTAGTTCTCGTCGAACGGAATCCCTGTAAGGAGTTTGCAACATGAATTGTTGCTCCTGAGTCAATCCACCAAGTAGATTTCGAATAATCTGTATACATGGATTCATTTACAAATGAGATAATGTTCTCACCTTGTTTCTCCATGATCATCTTTAAGTAGTCGGGACAACCTGACTTGTAATGTCCCTCCTGTTTGCAGTAGAGGCACTGATCCTTCTCTACTATAGCTTGCCCAAACTTGGGCCTGTGCTGGCTGTGCTGCTGGGGCATCTGAAATCCTTTTCCCTTGGAGGAGGATGGAATATCTTTATAATTTCTTTTCTTGTTGACATAGTTGATAGAACCACCATGTGTTGTCTTTATTCTTTCTTCCTCTTGAACACACATCGCTATGGTCTTCTCTATATCCCATTTCTCGGGATTCATGTTGTAATTGCCAACAAAGTTGTCAAACTCCTTCGGCAACGAAGCAAAGACCAAATAAACTATGTGTTCTTGTTTGAACTCCATGTCCATCGGTTTAATCTTGTTGTTTATGTGAACCAAGCGATGAATGTGTTCTCTTATCTCACCTCCCAAGTATCTTTCTGTAACCAGTTGTTTGATCAACTGGGTAGCATAAGTCTTTAAGGAGTTAGTGTACTGACTGCTTATCTTCTCAAGGTACTCAACAACAGTGGAAAAATCTGTAATTGCCCCCAGAATGGTAGGCTCTATCGTGTTCTTCACCACTGCCAAGCATTTCTTGTTGGCAGGGTGCCATTTGGTATGATCAGCATCATACCTCTGTTTGCTCGCCTTATAGGAGAGCTCTGTTTGCTTCCAAGCAGCATCTGTGACATCATCCCCTCTGACCGGCCTCTCAGGCTCTACTGGAACCGGTGCAGAAAGAACCCAGTCTAGCTCAGCCATGGTAAAGAAGAGATCCAACTTCTTATACCACTCATTGTAGTTGTCTCCTCTCAAGATTGGAATGTCCTTGATGGAAACCATCATAGGAAAACTTGCTTAATCGGCCGAGGATGCCATTGCGCGTTCGTTGGTGTAGTCTGCGCTAGGCAGCGATGCGCTGTGCGGAGGTCGGTGCAAGTCCGCGCTAGGGCAGCGTAGGTCGAGGCCGTGCAGTGCCGGTGGCGCTTCCCTCCGCTGGAGCGCCCCCTCTCGATCGGTCTAGGGTTTAAGTGTAGGTGGGGATTGGGGTCACGGTGAACCTCATTGTGCGTGCCTCCGGCCCCCACCTCTCTATTTATTGTGGCGCTGGCGACGGGGGCCCACCAACAGTAGTTGGGTTGGGCGCCCCCGATCAGGGCGCGGATCAAGGACCCAAGGCCTTTGGGCCTTAGGGGTCAGAGATCAATCCAACACCTTCTCCCAAGCATAATGACGATGGTGTAGGGCTCATGTTTTGTAACATGCCATCCCGGTGAAAATTTCCAGTTCTGTCTGTTTTCTATCCATATTTTTCCATTTCCGTGTACCTGTATGTCACGGTTTCTGTTCCGCTTCTGACTGTTCTGTTCCCGGTAAAAAAATTATAGTAATAGAAATACATAAAATATTTTCTCACCCATTCCCGTCCGTTTTCATCTCTACCGGTGGGGGGCACAATTATCTCCAAAAGACGAGCCCACAAAATATCATCCGAGAACTCAAGAGGAATTCATGAATTTTAAGAAATAAGAGCCTCTTAGGCGAAAATAAAGTTGTACTAGGAGTAATAGGGCAGCTTTACAAGATTAATCAGCAGGACACAACTTGATGAATGATGATTGGACTGTGCGCCACTTGTAAAAAAGAAACAGAGCAAAACTACGACTTGGCTCAGCTTTGCATGCAGTCTATGCAGAGGCAGCGCGGGCCGACACCCGACAGAGCGAAAACCACGGTGAAAGGCTGCAGGCTTGCAGACTCATTCGCGTGGTGTCCATCAACTCTCCCTTAATCCGGAGCAGGTCGACACCGTGCATCTCAACGAATTCGAGCTGGTGTCGGCCGATTACTTAAAAACGCAACTTGTCATCGAGGATCAAAGCGGTGCAGATACGCAGTACGTGTTTTTGGTTCGAACTCGTGAGCAACTTGAGTAGTGTTGCCGGACAAGTTGCCGTAATTTGTACGGGGCAAGTGGACTGGTGCTGGTGCATGTACACCGTATCATGGACCGGTTCAAACGTACAAAGTACTCACTTGGTCACTTGGAACGCCTATTCAAGCTCAACTTTACCTCTTCCAATAATATATCATGGGCTCTTTGTGTTTATTTAGAGCATGACTAATAATAGAACCAGTTTCTGACTATATACTATTGTTATTTCATTTAGGGCCATCATTAACAATCACTCGTATAATCGGTTGGCTATTATGTTAACCAAATCCTCTGTTTCGTTTTTTCCCTGCACGCCTGTTTCGTCAGGCTTTGCCTCCTACCAAAATGGATCTGCTCTACTTTTCTAGTAAAGCCACTTTTGAGTAAACCTTAAGCTCTCTGAAAAAAATATTTGAAAAAGAATATTTGGCAAAATGACTCTTACCGGCAATATAGGTAACTCTTGGTAAATTGAATGCTTGAGAAGGGAGGAGAAGCCAATGAAGCTATTTTTTTCCAGCTCTTCCAGTATAATTAAAAAATGGCTTCCGCTTTTTGGGGTGCTTCCTGTGTGAAGCGTTTTTCGTTTTCACCATTTGGTAAGGCTTCAGTATAAAGTGTTGAAGAAGCCATGCAAAATGGCACTAATCTATTTGCTTTGAAGCACGTGTAGGGGCTGACTCTTTTATAAGAGCTCCCTCCCTTTTTTTCCCTTATTATCTCTCTTATTCACATTGGTACAAATGCTATGTAAACCGGCTATACAAGCATCTTTAACAGATTAATCATCCCTCTGCCAGTACCAAAAACTGTTTCTTCTTCTTTTTTGTGATCGAAGGTCCTTCAAAAAATTATCAATCCAATACCTCTTACCATTTTTTTTGTGATCATCAAAATATACCTCCCTTTCACCTAAATGACTGTGATTTATTACTTCATCCTATCCACTGGTGATTAGTTTTGGTAGTCTGTTACAATAACCATCATTAAAAATACAAAAATACTATTGGTTAGGGGAAAGAGACTTCTTTTAGGTACGAGATATAAATAATCTACTGAAGTTGCTCTAAGCTCCATATTATACATGCTCTTGGATTTAAGTTCAACGGCTCCTTTGGTCACCCTAAACAAGATTATTGTTCAATTTACCCTATTAAACTATTTTAAAAAGTATAGTTTACACCCATGAACTATCGCAAAAGTCTAATTTTTAATCTTTAACTAAAAAACCGGACAACAAGGATATCTAACTATTGAAACCGGACAATTTTGGCCATTTAGGTGGTTTCAAATGTGGTTTTATATTTTTTTAATAAAAAATCTAATTAGTTATAAAAATATAAACTAATTTATTTTAAATTAGAAAAATATGAAACTAGTACCAAAATTTTTCTAAAAATGTAGCATGTTTGTCGTTGCTCTATTTGTATCTTATTTATTTAAAAATGATAGGCATAACTACAAACAAACAAATACTAAAACATGAAAAAATTCGATCTGAATAAATTATAAGTAGAGTGCCAATAAATAGTTTATATTTTTAGAAAAATATTGGCACAAAATTTATAATTTTTCATTTACAATGAATTACTTTTGAATTTTAGTTTAAATTTGAATATTTTTATTTTCACAAAATGAAATACCACCTTTGAAACCGTCCAAAGATCTAAATTTATCTAGTTTCGACAATTGGATGGCCTCCGTTATCCGGTTTTGTAGTTGTTGGTGCTAAAATCGGCCGAATAGGAATCGGCCGATGGTCTTCAGCGTCGGACACACGACCCGGGAGAATCTGCTTAGCTCCTGTTCGGGTTATCGCCCTGGTGCGGTTCGCGCGGCGTGCCAGTCAATCTGACCTGTTGATTGACAAGGAAATAGAGTATTAAATTCTAGGCGCGTCGATTGGCTGGGATTCCGATCTGTCCTGAGGAGCGCGTCGGCAACGAATCGGCCGATTTGCTGTAAAGATGATCGGCTATGGATCAGCCGATAATTGTGTAGTAATCGTAAAGAAAAACTGCTGGAGCGATCTAGACGATTACTGCAAGGGCAACACTTGAAATAGATCTAATCGGCTGTATGATGATAAATCGAAGAAGAACAATGACGAAGCCGATTACTCTGATTTCAAGCTGGATAACTGGTGATAATACTAGAATAACAGGTAAAACTTGCAATTCTAGTAAATATCGATAACTGGTGAATAAATCCAAATGAAACTACAGCGATGCGCCCGTAGTTAAAGCTCGGATATTACTCGGTAAGCGGAACCTACCAATTGGCCGGAGATCAAGCTGATGCAGCCCTGCCAATCCGTACGAACTCATGAAAGAAGAAAATATTGGCGAAGTCGCCGACTTGAAAGTAAATTGCTAGAAAAGTAGAAGTATTGTTGTTGATTGATGTGTTGATGTTTTTTCAAGACCCTGACGACTCCTATTTATACCCTAAAGCTAGGACTCCTGGTCGATCACGACTTGTTACAACCTTATTTAAATTACTATATCTATACGAACTTTAAAAAGGAAACGGACTCCCGCAGAATCTTCCGCCGCCGCTCCCTAATCCAATCAGAATTTCCTTCAATTGCTCCCCGACCGACTTAGCGTGCCCCCTTTGACCAACTTTTGACCAGGATGCTCTGAAATAATCCCATCCTGTTGGCGTAGGCCGTGTCACCAATCGGCCGATTTCCAACTGTTACCTCCATCGGCCGATTCCTTTCTGTAGCCTTCAGATCTGCCGCATCGGCCAATCTTCTCCCCCTGACGCCGATTCATCACGTGTCAAAATCTGGCGTCAACAGTAGTTAAAAGTAGAAAATCGAACTTTTTGTGATAGTTTAAGGCCATGCACAACTAGTGTTTAAGTTCAAATATTGTTAGATGGCAAATGACATGATATCATGTGCTAGAAAAAATATTTTAAGATTTTCATCTTTACTTTTCATGCTATATGATTTATCTTGGATTAATTTAGTATTAGATGCTCTTAACTTTCTGAAGACAATCATGAAAAAATCTTGGTGTATTTTCGAACATAAGTTATAATGCCCTATTCTAGCCATAAAAGTCTGAACTTAGAACTTAATTATTACATGGTGAACCAAAAGGAAAAATCTTACTAAATGGTAAATTAAACCAATCCAAACATTTTCGAAAGTCAATCGAACCAAAATTTTATTCCAAGGCTAAATGGACAAAGAAAACTATTTAAGGCACTAGAATGAGTTTTTCTAACTCTACTTATAGCACTGCACTAAAGTACCAAAATGTGTACATTTCTGATGGACGAGAAACACATTGGAATGGGATGGATGCGGCGGTGGCGGCGCTCGAGCGGCTACTTTGCACTGGTTGGGGGTGAATTCGTTTCGAAAACGGGAGGGAACAATCGCATAATAGTAATAGCTAGACTTGGGCATAGAAGGCCCGGCTCGGCTCGGCTCGAGTACGACGGCCATATAGATCTAGAGTTGCGCTAAATTTTGTTGGCCCAAAAGAATCATGTTGGATAAAAATGATTAAAATATTTATTTTCTCATTGGAAAATAGTGGACAGCCTAGACCGTGCCCAAGCCCAGCCCGCCTTAGCCTATCAGGTGGAGTTAACAGGCGGGCTTGGACGTGAATTTTAGACCCCCAAAAGAAACCGAGCTTTTTGTCAGCAGGCCCGAGCCCGGCCCGGCCTTTGTTCAGGTCTAGTAACAGCGATGCAGCAGCTGGGCGGCCGGTGGCCACGGGTGCGTGCTGCTGTCTCCACTATCCAGGCACTCAGGCTGTCAGGCAAGTGGTGGGAGGGGGCGCAGCCGGGCCTGAATGTGGCCGCTGCTTTTGCTGGGGTTTCCGATCCGCCGTCGGGCGTCGGCATCGGCGACCTCAAGTTTGGGTGGTAGGGCCGTAGGGGGACCACGGCGACGGGTCTTCGCGCACCCGCGCGCCTCCTCCGGCAAAAGTGCTGCGCTCTCAGAAGTGCTGGCTGGGCTCAGGCTGAGATGGTGGACAGTTTCGTTGCTAGAGAAGATTTGGTTATGGGCATGCTAGCGAACACGGTTATTCCGCAGGTCGACATGGTTATCATGGCAAAAGTCGTATTTTTGCAACGCAATAATTCTTTGAAAAACAAAGCTGAGATTTTAATTATCACCTTCTTGCTCTTCAGAAAATCTCAACATTCCAAACAAATCCTAGCATTTTTACAAACCTTCTCAGCTCTCACAAAATAAGAAAATAATGAGCACGAGACGCGAATCATCAGTCTTTTTTATGCACCCATGTATTCTCTAAATGCCACTAATATCGTGTCAGATCCTTTCTGTTGCCTCCCCTAAATCGTTAGCAAATCGAGTGTGCTTTGCTTTGCATAGCTCCTACAATAGTTTCTGTGATGATTTTCGGAGAACTCCATCAAACGACAATTTACAAGAAATCACTTCAAGAGCAATTCCTTAAAATGAGTTGTGATATTAGGATCTTTAAGAAGTAGGCTTTTCTAATTAACTTTTTTTTTGTCGAGGATCCTTTTTTCTAGAGATTATATGGAAAATATGTGTATACTTTCTTAGAAAAATAATTTTATAAAAAGTTGTATTCTTGGATTCTAAAAGTTCACGATAATCCGAATTAACTATCTACATCCCTTATGGCAGAACCCCTCACCCAATTTTGAGTTCTATGCTCGGCATAAATGCTCACATTTATTGTAAAAATATATTACACTATTGTTTCAATGACAACAACTATGATTTTCAATTCTTCGATCTCAAAATATATCACAGCCATGCTGCCGTTTGTGCATTTCCTTAGCCAAAGGATCTTGCACAGCCGTAGCGGCCTCCTCACCCTATCAAATCCAATCCATATAGCATATATGATGTGGCGTTGAGTTTCATCCATAATTCAGCTTATGCGTTATTAGTGTACTTAGGTTATCCATAATTCATCCATATAGATAGTAAGCGTTTTTTTTCATTTTACATTACACTTTGCCTTAGGTTTTCATATGACCTTTTTCCTTTGGATTCAATTATATTATTATTTGCCTTGAGTTTCTACGAACTATGTATTCATTTCTGTTAAATCAATCGAGAGCTTTTTCTTAGTACTGTCTGCGCTTCTTCTATTTGGAACAATATCTTAATTTTTTTCAAAGAAATGCATTTCTTCAAAATTGGTTCGAAATTTCCTTCGATCCAATACTCCTCCAAAATTGGTTGAAATTCCTTCGATCCAAAGGGGCATAGATTTCCCATTGGGGCCCACGTGTCAGAACGAAATGTTCCTCCTCCTTCCAAGTCGGCAGTCGGCGATCTGAATCAGCGGCACTCGAACTAAGGCAATGGCGGAAATAGGGAATGCCGGTATTTCAGAAAGGAAATGGGGAACGCCCGACCGGTACCGGTGCCTATTTTAATCCTGCCAAAATTTTGCTGTGTCCCTCTGCTGGTGCCTATAAACGCCCACGCCTCTTCCCTCCGTCCCCGTTCACCACACGTCGACCTCACCTGATCTAGGGTTTAGCGGAGTGACCACGCGGCGGAGCGAGCGCGCGGATCCATCCAGGTGAGCCCCGCTGACTCCGCTCCTGTTTCTGATCCGTTCAATTCCGCTTGTCGCGCGAGTGATCCCACGTGAATACGTGATTGGTGATGCCGGCCGTGTCCCTCGTCGTTGAGGATTTCGTGGTGATTTCGTGGTGCTTGTAGTGTCCGGAGCCTGGAACTGGACCCGTAGCTGCATGTTTCTTTGATGTCATCCCGCGGGGTGGATTGGGAGAAACGGGACCTGGGTCTGTGGCTTTGGTGCTCGTAGGTGGGGACTGTTTTTTTTTTTTTCTGACTAAAGACCTCGGTGGGGACTGGGTAGATGTTATCAATCGATTATCTCGAGGAATTGCACCATTTGTTGGACCGCAGCCCCGCATATAGAATCCCTACTCATTTCTAACCTTGTTCAGCAAAATTTTAGGGTGTAGGTGTTTATTACAACCGGAAGGCGTTGCATTTTGCTGTGTTTAGGTTGCAGATTTGGATCCTTGATAGCCATTGTTTGATTTTACTGACACACAGTACACATGGACAATTGCACACCATTTTAGTAATATGTTTCTGTTTGTTAACACATGAAGATGGTAGAATTTGTGTTTAGATAAGATGTGAGACTATAATTGCAGATTGTATTTGTGCTTTCTGGAGATCACAATATTGGCTGAAAGAACTCTTTCAAACCTGATAATGTACTTGCTTCATTTACAATACTTTGAGTATTGTGCCTTTTGGCATCTTTTTCTCTAAGTAGAAGATTGTGGTTCAATTTTCTTAAGTACATGGAATATAAAGGCCAACATATTACTCTGAAACTTAGGAATATTGGTAGTCTGTACCATATTGATAAACCATATACATCCCACATTCTTTTGTTACTCCTAACATATTGATTTAAAACAACTGGTTGCTTGTTTTTAAGCTACGCATGGCAAGAAGAAGCATGCATTTACACTCAGCAAATTTTACAAAGTTAAATGAAGTGTAGCTTATGATAGTTTGATTAAAAAAAATATTAGGATATCCATATGAGGAATAATCTTCTTTATCACATAAATTGTTCAGAATGCATTACATTTTTTTTTTGTCGAACACTAATAGCATCAAGAAAACGTAGATGTCTTGTATGAACACACAATCTCTGACTATAGTTAATCTTCATGATAGTGGATTGGTGGACATTGATCCACAAGTTCAAGCTCTGGTATACTGGGTACCAGATGCTATATCATATGGTTATTCTCATTATGTCAAAAAAGGTAACTAAGTGTTTATGTTTGAAGTAATACCATAGAAGTACAACACATCGCTAGATCATAATGTAAATATTTGACATTAAAATATAATAAAGTGCATTATATATTTATTACTACAGAGGTTTCACATTCATTCTCAATTTGGTCTTGGTATAACCTAAATACATGATTTCCATGTCACGGAAATATTGGCCGTATATCAGGTCACGTGAAACATGAGATGGATCGAAGATTGATATTTAGCCGATCTGATATAACATAACGGTCACTTGCTTGCTGCCTTTATGACCACGATTTGTGAAAATTTGGGTTGGTCCTGTATTCCTGTATAAGCTGGTTTGATAAGTTAATTACCGGTTCATGCTTTTCCTAGACTCATAACTACTGTGAGTTCATCTGTGCCTCATGTTTGCCCACAAATGCACACTGCTGCCAACGCTTCCAAATTCACTGCGTGCTCATCCTTGCCATACTGGATGCTGGATGCACATGCCGCCTGCCTTGTGGGTTTCTTTTTTCCTTTGTCTGCCAGTATTCTTCCCAACAGAAAATGCTAAAGAATGAGTTGTGGTAGGTCACCATCTTTGTTTTTTTATTCCATGTGTCCCATATATGTGAATCACAAAACAGAATGAGTTGGATCCATGGTTTTTGTTGGTCACCATCACTGGCTACTATATGGTTCTTGCTATGATGTGATAACTGTACAATACTAGGCTTGGTTTTTGACATGGGTTCTTAGCAACTAATATTTGTATAATACTATAATGTAGTGAATGTGCGTAATGGGTGTAGTTACAATGTGTGCTTTTTGTTCTCGGGTGAAAACTATAGAGAGAGTTTTTGTGGATCTGTGGCAGACACTGAGCAGTGCTGCCTGCGTACTTGGGTTCCAGCCTAAGCAGGCCTCGTGTTGAGAGTAAAAGCCATTTTGTTTGCGCAATAGCTCTATAGCAGCACTCAGTTTTGAGACCAATTGCACTTTTGGATGCATCTGTTTTATTGACTTTAATAATATATAGTGCAGTGGATGTTGGTGTGTTCCCGTTTGAAGCTTAAAACGATCGTTTTACCAAAATACTTTGTACTATTCTCTGGTTTACACTCCTTTGTTTTGGATTTCGTTTATTCTAGTGTTAAATCCTAATTAAGATCATCCTTTTATATTTAACTTGTTAGTGTCTAGTATTGAACCACCTTTGCTGCACTATCTTTTAAAATTACAATTTGAAGTATAATCTTGAGAACAATAGTATACATAACAAGCTCTATGTGCCTGAATGAATCCCAAGCAACTAATATGAAAAGCTCAAGAACAATCAACATTCCTCTTCGTGCAGAAACTATTGCATCTTGTAGCTTAAAGTTTAGCTGTTAGGTCTTGTAATTCAACCAAAGATATCGGTTGCTGATCTCCCAGTTTTGGTCATCCTCACTGCGGCTGAAGTCTGATGCACTTTCAGTGATTAAATCATCAGTTTACACTCCACTGAATTATCCTGAAAATTGGACAAAAACTCATCCTGTACTTGGTGTTTCTGACTTGTCCCTTTGCACACTCCGTGGCTGACTCAGCTCAAGATTAACAAGAACATCTTCATTCTCTGTATTCAAAATACCGTGTCTAACTGTACTACTTGCTGGATGCTCATTTACTCCATGTCTGTACACCTGAATATGAAAAAGAAATACTATGTTGTGATTCACATACATGGGACACATGGAATAAAAAAACAAAGATAAGTTGCACTAGCCGTGTGTCTGTTTGGCTAAGTGTTCCCAGATGCATGTACCTTTCTCCGTAATTCAATGTTCTCTTGATGTACAAGGTTGACTTTGTTGTATAGTTCTATGTTTTCCTGGTGCATGAGGCTTCCCTATTCAAACAAGAAGTTTGTGTAGCAAAGTGAGACCCTAGAATAGATTAGTAATTTTGAATAGGTTGTGTGAACAAACCTTCCTGTTTAGTTCTTGAATCTGATCGATCATAAGTTGGTCCTGTAAAGTGAAAGTTAGTCAAAAGCAGAAATTGGTATCTATGTTGTGAAAGAAGTACGTAGTGGAGTCTAAAAAATTTGTAATGTTACCTTCTTTATGCAAATGTTTCTTAGGCTCATCTCCAGCTTATTCTCTAAATTCTGCAAATCTTTTACATCCAGGCCAGAAAGCTGCTGGCCCAACAACTGCCTGCAGTGACACATTTGTGTAGAACATTAACTTATGCTTTTATGAAAAAGCACATTGTTTACAACCCTATTTCACGTTTAAGGAGAACATCAAAATAAAGTGCCATTCTGAAATTGTTTTTCTACTTTTATGCGCTATCAAGTGGACAGGTGAATTGACCAATATATAAAATAAATTTCTTTGTGGAAGGAGTAAGGACACACACTTGAAGTAGAGTAGTGACTAATGAAGCAGATTGCTGCTTATTGATGTATTGGAAAGTTTTGGAGTCAAACTTTGTTTTGGTGACTTCAACTTCCTGGACATACCATACCTAGAACATTGAACCAATTGCATCATGTACTGAAAATTTGTTCTGTTTGATCCTTTTTTTTTTAGATGCTTCCATTGATTCTATTTCTGAGCATGAAATGAAATTATGATATTCCTCTTTCTAGTGTTTGTTTTCTCAGTGCCAAGTACAGTGTCGTTGTAATGATCAGTACTAATAACATACTAGGGACAAAACAAGTTGCAACCGATACATTCTTTTAATAATATTGATTTGAAATATTCATTGCAGGTTCGACGGGGTCATACCGTTGATGCTCTTGCAAGTTATGCAGTTGCTGCCTCAAGCTTCCTGCCTCCCTTTGCCAGAGCTAGTAAGATAAAAAGCTTTCAATTAACACAGACAAGAGTGACTTTGCAGCCATATATTCTATACTTTAGCATATGGAAATACGACAAACGAAAAGAGCAAAACTTTTTGCTTCCAAAGAAGTTGGTTTTGTAGAGATGAAACCAAACAAGAACCACCAACGAGGACATATAAATAAAAAAGAAATAAAAATGCAACATGCAAAGATGCCCTTTGTAGAAATAAAAAACTTTATGTAATTGTCAAACTACCCCCTGGTAGTGGTAGGAGGGCCTAAACAAACCACAGGTGCCACAGGCCGGCGCCCTGCCACTATTTTTCGGGTTGCCAGCGAGTTTTTTTTTTCTTTTGCTGCCACCAGGATTTGAACCCTAGTTAGTGTCTTCCTCAACTGGGAAGCTTACCACTACACTACAGTAGTGTTGGCGTTAACTTACTAATCACCCAGCTTTTAATTTCAAATGCAGTTTTGTGGCTTAGACATGTGAAACATACCATTGCAGGTTTGGTCTAAGTGGAACTTTACGTAAAAAACTGAAAATTCAATGGAAATCTTTGATTGATATTATCAGTCAATTGATATGAAAACTGTCTTCTATTGGGGCCATGTTGCTACGTTTTTTCTTTGGAGTTTTGTTACTTGGCTTAAGTCAGGAATAAAAGGCCTTCTAGAGTTGTTCAAGTAGTAGTCAGCAAGACAGCAATGGGAGGCAAAAGATCTGATTGTCAAGTTATGCTTGAAACCATATCCTGCACGAAAAAAATGTTTTTGGATGCAGTTTTCTTGTTGTTCTCATTGGTAGTTATTTGTGCTCAAATCAGCAAGTTACCTCGGCTGTACTGTTCATTGGAATTGAAGTAATACTCAAGTTAGATTATTTGAGAATTTCATAAAGAGGACCTTCAATTATGTCTTCAACTGGCAGTTTGACAATTACATAAAGTTTCTTTTATCAGCTTAAAATGCCCTTTGTAGATCTACTGCACTCAGTGTTTGCAAGGATCAGGATCATCTTGCACATTGATATGCTGTTGCGTCATTCTTGCTAATTAATGATATACCATTGTGCTTTATTTCTCAGAAGCCAAATATCAACTTCAAGCTGTTTATGAACAAGCATCCAGAGATCATTTGTTTCCACCAATTTTTAATCTGTCAAGTTGTTGAACAAGCATTCAATTACTACCATCTTTCCATCTTTTCCAAATATAGTTAGATAGCACTTGTTGCCTCCTGGTCAATACTGCAGATAAGTTCTATAACTGTAAGCCTATATTGGAAGCAGAACATATTCTGGTCAAGGCAACATTCAGTTAAGAACTGTCAAGGCCGCTGTGTTGTCTGGTTAGCGTATTAAGAGTTGTGTCTACCAGCCCAGAATGGAACCAGAATATATCCTGATTGGAGGGATACTCGGTTAACAATTTGATCATGGTTTGTGGTTCAGACTCAGCTTGGTCCAGTTAACATGTTAACAGTCTGTTTGTAGCAGAAAATGCATGTTGATCAATTCTCTAAGGAATTGCACTCAAAATTCTGGGCCTGGATGTTACCATCCATGTTCCAGTCTGTTGCAGCGATCATTAGAACTGTCTTGAGCTGTACATTTGAAATAATTGCTTAGGCTTTTGTTTCCTTCCTTTACTTCCTAGGCATCAGATTGTGGGAGCTGTATAGTGCAACTTGCTTATTCCACTACAGTAGGAAAAACGTGCAGGTTTGGTTTAACTTATCTCCACATTATCATTGACACCACAAAAAATTTAACAGCGTAGTACCATGCCCTTCCTTCAAGCTTATCATTGACACCACAACAAGTGTTGTTTTGGGTTGCCAATTTAACATCTTTTATTATTCATCAAGAAGTTTTTTTTTAATATTTCATTTGAATTGGACTACTGAAAATGGCATGTCTAGATTTCTCATCAAAAGTAGTTTCAACATATTACAGCCTTGCTATATTTTGCATAAGATTGATACTGGTTATTGTGGTAAAAGTAGCTTATTGGCGACCACGATGGTGCCCAAAACAACCCTTTATTGGTGGCCATGTTGGTGCCCGAAACAACACTTTTGTGATTAGATTAGAGCATTTAACTCAAAACAAGTGCTTTAGAGGTGCAGTTCGTTTTGCCATGTTGAAAACGGACGGAAAACGGGCATTAGAGGTGCAAATGTCATTAAAACTTGTATGTGGAGAAGTAAAAATGACATTGTATTAAGATTCCACTTGTATATGTTAGTTTTATGACTCTAATGCCACATTTTCTTCCTAATTATGGCTGTCTAACTTGCGCCTAACGATATTTTTGAGTGACAAACAAAACTGTTTCGATCTGAAGGTAAATTACTGCAAATTTAGTCTTGATTGGTACAACTGGCATTATTCTATTGGATTGTATATATACTTTGTGGCCATACAGCTCACGATATCACTATGGTTTGGTACCCTGGTTTAGTACTTTTGGTCTTCTAAATAGATGTCATATATGTGCAATAGATGTCATAAGTACACTATGAGAGCATCTATCAGGACCCAGTCCTCAAGCACATATTCAGCCTTTGGGCCTGCAATGAAGTTGTAGTGTTCCATACTAAGTCCCCAAGGGGACAAACATCTTGTCTTCCAGGCAGAACGACACTATATCTTGATCGATTCAGCGCGATTCAGTGGCTCATGGAAAAGAGCTTTGTCATCACAATGCTGAATCTGGATATTGTAATGCTCCGTGGGTAACTGAAAAGGTTTATGGGCCATTTTTGTTGGGAGTTTCAGAATGCCGGTGCAAAATTTTTGGCATTGAAGCGATTACCTTTTGTTCTCGTGTGCAGATTTCTACTACAATGTCTGGAGGAAATTAGGATTTAGTGCCTGTGTTGCAAAGAAATGAGAAAAGAAAAGGATTGGCCAAGTAGCCCTTGCCCTTCGATGCATGGAAGTATCATCACTGCCTGATGGGGTACATTGGAAGACCTCGGCAACTTTGTACATACTATTAGAATATGAATTGCATACTTAGCATACCTTGGCCTCAGCACTTGCGCTCATAGTCTGATGGTGGTCCTCTTTTGCCTCGCTGTATCTTTCGATCACAGATTTCATGCTGGTTCACAAAAAACCAATTTTTTTGTTAGAATCAGTCACAGAAATAACTTGGCTTATGATGGTACAGGGGAACAAAAACAGGTCCAAAGCTTACAGGAATACTGGGCTAATTGGATTGTAACGTAAGGTTGCCATGCCTACCCTACTAAACAAAGGCAGATTTGGCTGCTGCAAAAACTTTCTATCTAACTTATTGTGGCAAAAGTAGCATAGCCAGCAAAACATACCCATCTATGAGGCTGTGCAGTTTCTAAAGCTCTCCCTCGTTTGATAGTAAGGCCCTCGTTGGAATGGGAGTTAATTTTTCCACGCTCCACATGACTTAATGTGCATTTCCTCTGATTTTTACTGAGTTACCGACGGGGCCTCAGAGATTGACTATATGTGCTATTTACAGGTAATGATCTCCTGTGTGTGGATGACCTAATTGCTCAGACTGTAATTCTTTTTCGGTAACTAATCAAGTGTTTTATCTTTGATTCATAAAAGGTAAAAAATAAGAAAGAGAACAACGATGAACATTTCTCATTAACTACCAAGTGAACAATTATGCAAATTTGCATTTTGTATTTATTTCTTGTTTTCATTAAGCATTCAAAGCTAAAATCATTGAGCTAATAAGCAGCTGACATATCAGGCATACCCTTGTGATGACAACAGTTGATTAGCAAATTAAGCGTACTAGATGGTTAGATTGTTAATTTGCTGAATCATCACCACGTCATCAATCATGTCTCCTTGACTTGGTAACATCACCCCAAGGCTATTAGGGTGCCTATCTTCGCTGCTTTTGTGAGATTGAGGGAGAAGGGCATGCTTTGTTAGTAGTTCAAGCCACAGTGAACATGCCAAAATAACTTAAGACGGTTCAATAAACCTTTTCCCATAAAATGCACGAGGAACAATATAGCCATGATACCTTAGAAGTTTCTAGGAAACAAATGTATCTTCACTATGATGTTGCCACAAGCCCACAACAAGTGTGCTATCAGCTAAGGATCACTTAGCCTTATGCAAAATCAGCCAGTCTTATGACTTGTGTGTGCTGTAGAGCGTAATGCAGGCTAGAGTGCAGTGTTATATACCCTATAGTTTCAGATAGTTTCAGGCTAGCCTTATGCAAAATCAACTTGGGGCACACAACCAATGTATATTTTTAGAATGTGCTCACTAGCAGGATTTGGTCTCGTCACATGAAAGGTGCTTCCCTATGTACTAGACACAAAACATTAGTTCACTTCTTTCCAAATGACCAACATTTAAGCTGATTCATTACTGCTGGCTTCAGATTGGGAAGGTTGAGAGTGAAAAATAACCATCTACGAGAGAGGAAGTTCACACCTGTTTAGTTATACAAAGGTTAAAGTGGTGAAACAAAACTTTTGCGTACTTGTAATCTATAAAAGCATTTGAGATTTATAATATAGATAAATAAGATGGTGGGAATATGCCGCGTCACGAAAATTGTGTACTTGATCTTTTTTGGGCTTATCCTATGTAGGATCAGATTGTAGCTAAAGTGGTTTTGTTGAACTTTTTTTCTGACCCTATGTTAGACCATATTTTGGTATCTTGTGCCATGATGATATATATGGGTCACAAGTATTATCGTGCACCTCCGAAATATGAGCAATATGTACATCCCATATATATAATTAACACAACATATCAAGTGCAACCATTAAAAGTGAAAAGTTGGTTTCTAGAGCCTAATAATCATTTAAAGTTCCAACAATTTTACCATTATATTTTATATCTGAACTACAACATTATAAAAGAAGTAAAAAAAACGGGGTTATATTATGCCAAAGGTATCTAGTATTAATCAAAATGCCAAATGCTATTACCCAAAGCATTAATAATTTTAACTAATTGCGGCTATGATAGGAGCTCAAGAGTAGTAGATCAAGATTCTCTTGATATTGTCGTCACGTTGATTTGCTAGCTTAAAATAAATTGTTTGATTGGACTCTCAAGGTCTCCAAAGTGACTGCACAAGTTATATCTTGTGTGCAATCATTCAATCACTTTTGGTATAGGCACACCATATCAACATATATAACAATTCAAGAAAAGAAAAAAATATACCTACATATGTGCAAAAACTAGAGTCCAAACTACTCACCAATCATTCCATGTCAAGATTAAGGGTCTGTTTGGATGGACTAAAACTAAAGTTTAGCTATGATTAAAGTTTAGACGACTAAACTTTAGTAGGCTAAATTAGTCCTATCCTGTTTGGTTGCCTGGGCTAAACTTCAGTTGTTGTACTACGAAAAATTGTTTATACCCATGTACCAAGCACATGCTACAAGAGGATAGAATTTGGGGAGGGTATTTTGGTATTTTACTATCCGCTGCCAGAAATTAGCCCTCATTAGTTGTGTTTGCAAGGTTAATGGGCTAAACTTTAGTTGGGGAGTTAGCTAATTTTTAGCCCATATTTAGCCTCCCTGTTTGGATCATCTAGAGCTAATTTTTAGCTGACTAAAAATTAGCCCCAAGATCCAAACAAGCTATAACACAAGCTGAAAAATTCTGAAAGGTCATAAAATAAAAGGAAAAGGAGGAAAAAAAAGGGACAAATTCATGGCTGGGACAGCATATCATGAATTTTCCCCTTCTTTCATTCATGATCATTACTTCCAGGGAAAAAGGACAAATTCCTTATAAGAAGATGAACTGGTGGCACACGTGATCATAATTGCTTCTGGAGTCTTTCATGTTAATTTGGTACCCAAAAGATAAACTGGTTGCATAATTGCAACTACTTAATTAAGGTGTGACCGAGCTTTATATGGTCAAACATGTATGTGCAACCCCAGTACCCCACCTACAATGTTTCTACCACCGGATGGATCAGTTTACATTAGCGTGCAAATGAAAGTTTAATTTACCGAAGCTTGCAAGGTCGAGCAACAAATAGAACAGTGCGTACACAAACTGATACTATACCATTTTTACTTTCCAAGAGGTATACTAGTATTAACATGCCCCCAATGGCCCAATCAAGTTGGTACTTGGTACGAGGTATCTGAATTCTGTGCTACTTGCACATCTCTCTCTCTCTCTCTCTCTCTCTCTCTCTCTCTGCCCTAACGGAAATATAGTTAGCAGATCTAACAAAAGTCAGCAAGCTGGAGAAGCAATCAAACCTGGTGCTGGCGAAGTCATACAGGCGACCGGTGATGGAGAAGACGATGAGGCCGACCTCGGCATCGCAAAGGATGGCGAGCTCCTTGGCCTTCTTGAACAGCCCGCTCCGGCGCTTCGAGAAGGTCACCTGCCGGCTCGTTGCGTTGTCGATCCTCTTGATCTCTATCTTCCCTCTCCCCATCGATCTCCTCCCCCACACCACAGCACAGATTTAGAGAGAGAAAGAAATGAGACCTGGCTAGCTATACCCTTTGAAACTTGAAAGCTGGTCTGCTACGTCTCCCTCTCTTTCTCTATGCTAATTGGAGAAGCCTGATCTCTCTCTCTCTCTCTCTCTCTCTCTGATCTTCCTGCAGGAAGATGTCCAATCCCCTTTTGAGAATGGTTGTTGCGGCGGCCTTGAGATGCCTGAGGTTCCCCAAGAAAGTATTCTAGGACGAGCTGGAAAAACGCATATATAGAAGTACACAAGAGGTTTGGAAAGGTCTCTTCCTCGTTTTGCTTTCATCTAGCTACCTCGTCCTAATTGTTGATTAGCACACCTCACTAAAAATAAACAAATCTGCAGGGGCTTGCCACTTCTGTCGTATCAGCGCCTGACGCGTGCGCGTCATCAGTGTCGATGCCCATCAGGCTACAGATTTCTTAATCCAGCTCTCGCTCTCAGTGCTCCATCAGCTAAATGCATGCGGCTTCTTCTTTTGCTCCATCAGATTGTTCCTTTTTGCGGCAGCATTTTAAAGGTGTACCCGCACTATCTTGATGAGAGGTTCTATATATGCTATTGAAACAATGGTATCCATGCTTCAAAAGACTGTACGTACCTTGATGGCCAAAACTTTGCGGTTTATAAGTGAGATTGAATCAATGAAATAGGTTACCAGAACTTTGGAGTAAGCTAGGTTGAGTTAGACTTTGTAACTTATAGTGGCTCATATACATGTAGGCCAATCCCTGACTGTGAGGCAAGAGGAGCGTCCGTAGTCATGCTCTGGAGCACCATACCATATTAGCATTAATGTCCCTTTGCGAAAAAATATGCCATTACTGTCTGCCATACTCAGAAGGAAAGAAATAAAAAGAAAAGAAAAGGCACAAATCAGGGTCCATGATGGAAGGGGTCATCTGGTGGCTTGATAATATGAAACTAAACTATGATTGCCACTAAAGAGAGAGGTGTTAACTAGATAGGTTACCTACATGCATTATGTCATCAAGCAAACATGTTGGTGGTTTATTTGCATTTCAATAGGAAGACAATTAATCTGTGTAAACTCCTGAGTGCGCTACTTGTGTACGCTTGTGTCCAGTTCAGCAAATATGTGTAATCTCTACACACGTCTTACATATGCCGTCCGCATTGTATTGTATGCGTGTTTTTCTTCTGTTTCTCAAAGAGCCCTTCAATAAGTAACATGGGAGTCATCAAAGAAAAAATAGGTGTCACCATTTTACTAAGTCTTTTATAATTAGTTGGCGATGTTTCATATATATGGGTAATTAAGCTCCATTTAGAAGTCAACAAGTTTTGATTTTTTTTAAAAAAAAGTTTGTTTTGGATGATCCGTTTCGCTACTATCACAATATTTTACAAACTAGCTAATATACATATAAGTGTTGAAACAACCGTTGAAGTCGTATTGTACGTATTCCTTGAAATGACACATGTATTATGGAGGTACAGAAGCGGTTCACCATTTTTGCTAGCATAAAGTGAAAGTCAATAGTTGCTGGAAAGAGAGAAGACAAATATATGTATAAGTACACAATTTGCACGTGGTTGGCTAACCAAACTTGGTTAGTGAAACTGGTGGATTTATATATATATATATATATATATATATATATATATATATATATATATATATATATATATATATATATATATATATATATATAGAAATTGGTCCTACAAGAAGAAACAACTGTTTGTCACTTTGAAATATTATGGATGCAATGTTGAATCCATTGAAACAGAAACAACATGAACTCTGCATCCTCTATCTTTGTATTCTTGTTGGACTAGCTGTCTAGCTTTGAGTCATTAGAGCGTCTCCAAGAGTTTTTCTAAATTTCACTTTTTAAATTATCATTTGGAGAGTCTTCTACATAAAAATCGATTTCTATATATTTTTCCTCTCCAACAGCTTTTCGATATCTTGTGTACACTCTAGAAATCTATTTTCGTTATCTATTTTTGGCTAGCGAGAAATACGGAATAGAGGATAGCTACATTTGAATAACCACTTGGAGAAACTGTTGGAGGGTATTTTTTTATCGAAATTTGTATTCCTAACAATGAGGAAAGGTAAAAAAAATCTCTTGAAGTTGCTCTCATGAGGAAAAGGGAAAGCCAGCAGACAAACGTGCATGTGCTGAGACTGGTGGTGATCTCTCTAGGAGTGTGCACCCAGCGGCTAGTCACGTGAAAGTGAAATCTTGCAAAACTATGTTGGAGGACCATGTGGTTTCGCTGCAACCGCAGCCAAGCCATCCAGCAGCGTCCAAATCGAAATCCCATGGGCAGTGAACCAATCAGCATCCAAGGCAGGTAAGGAAAACAACTAGCTGGCGGCGGCTACGACCATTCTTCGAATTAAATAATACTAACCCAACGAGAGTGCTACGGTCCTATACTTCTTTCGTTTCAAATTGCATATCATTTTAATAAATCTAGATATATAAGTTTTGCTATATATTTAGATATAATGTATATCTAGATGCATAGTAAAAATTATATATCAAGAAAAACTAAAATAACTTATAATTTGGAACGGAGAGAGTACATATTTAAATCCATTAGCATTCAAAATTTACTATCGTATTTGTAGACTATAAACATGGCTATTCCCTGCTGCAATTCTCCAGGATATATTCTTTGGCAAGATAAGTATTGTAATTATCATTGGGAAAAATAGAGTAATAGGTATTTTAAGAATGAAAATGCATAGATTAACAATGAAAAACCTGTAACTTTAGCTGTAATGGTGCCTGCGTTTTCTCTCTTTTTTTGTTGTAAAACCTTTTGATCAATTACTATATTTAGTTAATGATGTTATTAATCACCCAAGGGGCCTCACCAAGGGGCCTCTCCAAGGGGCTAATTCCAAGGGACATCGTGTCCTTTGGACTTGTATATATATGTAAATAATTCCATCAATAAATTCACTTGAGAACTCTTGCAACTCTTATCATTTGTCATTCTCTCTACTTTTACTCTACAAAGGACTGAACCGCCGGCGTGGCCTAGGCTTCTCCTCCGAGCACTGAACCGCCAGCGGAGGCCTGCGCATGGGGCGGCAGCGGCTCAAGAAAGGGAGAGGAGGCCTCGGCGCTGCAGCATTGCAGGGGAAGGGGGAGGCGCGGCAGCGGTACATGGCGCACAAAGGCGGCGGCGCCGGCGGCTCAGAGGGGATCGGGTAGCTAGGGTTTTCAAACCCTAACGGCACCCTCTGCTCCCTTTTTCTACAGGCCAGCCATGGCTGGGCTAAGCCAGGCCACCAGGCCGCTAGTGGGCCGGCGCGCCCGCAGGCCAAGCCGGGCTGCCAGCAGGCAGGCACGCCTACAGGCCAAGCCAAGCCGCAGCAGGCCAGACCGGGCCAAGCAGGCCAAAATGACCTGCGCCAAACCTATGGATGATGCAGACAAGAATGAAAAGACTTTGTATACATTTCTCCCTACAAATAAGCTATTGCAAAAGCAATACACGCCACAACTATGACAAATATTCTGACTTGACATATGACTTACTCCAGGCAGAAAAATATGATGAACTCTTAACAAAGAATCATCAATTGTGCCCTGTGGGCACATCATCTTTGCCTGAAGTTCACTACAATAGTCAGGACACTCAAGAAATTTAGTGGCAAGAAATTCAAATAGAATTTCAAGGGAAAATGGAACAATAACAGGCAAAATTACAAGGCAAGCAAAGGTCATAACAAAGGAAAAAGTACTCAAAAACATAACTCTTAAGTTTATCAAAGGTGTGGTTGTCACAACCACAACACCAGGAGGTGCCACATTCCCAGGCATTTGGTTAAATTATACCAGAAATCTATTGGTAAGCGAGTTCAAGCGAGTTCAAGGGACAAGTTTGAAGCCCATTTTACTACTCGACCTACTAACGCCAGTTGCTCCAAAGATGTTCCTACAGAATACAATGAAGATGTTCTTACGGAACATGACAATTGGAAGATCCTACCGCAGTTGGATGACTTATTCAGCACTGACGATATGCTCGTAGAATTTCAATCAAACGACATGTTTGGAGACATCAACTAGTCTTCATTACCCCAAAACTTAATTATCTAGCCGTATTCATATAATATTATGTGGTGTTGTAAATAATTGTTGTCGCAAGTATTATAAGACATATAATACTTGATCAATAAAGTATGCATATATATGTAATCTATGAGTTAAATCTTCCATCTTATTATGATTTAATCATTATAGATTATCCTACGGGGACAATCCAAATGGAGGAAGAATTTTGTTTAGTGGATAGTGCTATCACTAACACTATACCTAGGGAAATTAAATATTTCCAAACTCTCACTAAGAGTAAGGAAATGTCACAACCATCGCTTGTCGCGATATCATGATTGTGGGTTCAGGTCGAGGCACATTAATTCAATTCTCTCCCTATGGGTACTCAATTAATAATCGAGGATGCACTCCCGTATCCCGATTCAACTTGCACCCTATTGGGTTATAAAGATATCCGTCGTAATGGTTTCCATATTAAAACACATCATGATGACAAGTATGAATATCTCTTCATCACTAAAAACGACAGATACATCAAGCAAGTGCTTGAGAAAATTCCTTCAATATCATCAGGATTGTATTATACATACATCAAACCCGTACAACACTGTTGCATATAAGATAATTTTTCAAAATCTTGATGTCTTCAAGACTTGGCATGATCGCCTAGGTCGTCCTGAAATTGGGATGATGCAAAAAATTATGAGCAATTCACTTGGTCATCACATTAATAACTCAAAATTTTCTAAACCTTTAGATTTTGTGTGCACCGCATGTGCCGTGGGCAAATTAATCTTAAGTCCCACTTATCTTAAGATAAAGGCTGAACCACTAACATTCCTTGAACGCATTTAAGGCGATATTTGTGGTCCTATTCATCCATTAACTGGGCCATTTAGGTACTGTATAGTACTTATTGATGCATCAACAATATGGTCCCATGTATATTTATTATCCACCAGAAATTATACTTTTGCACGGTTCATTGCTCAAATTATCAAATTAAAAGCATATTATCCGGATAATCCAATAAAATCCATCAGGATGGACAATGCCGCCGAGTTTTCCTTGAAAGCCTTCAATGACTATTGTATGGTTCTAGGCATTAATGTGGATTAGCCAAATCTCTTATCAAGAGAGTAAAATTAATTGCAAGATCATTACTACAGAATTGCAAACTACCAACATCTTGTTGGGGTTGTCTTACACGCCGCAGACTTAATTCAAATAAGACCTACTGCATATCATACGGCTTCCCCGTTGCAGTTAGTATGTGGGAATCAACTAAGTATTTCCTACTTGCAAAAATTCGGTTGCGTTGTATACGTAACGATTTCACCACAGCAGCGTACATCAATGGGTGCCCATAGAAAATTGGGGATATATGTTGGGTATAAATCACCGTCAATCATAAAATACCTCGAGCCTCTTACAGGGGACTTATTCACTGCCGGTCACGCTGATTGCATCTTCAATGAGGACAATTTCTCGGCAATAGGGGGAGATAATATGTACCACAAAGAATGCTAGGAAATAAATTGGAATGCCTCAGGTATTCGGTCCTATGATCCACCTACTATAGAATCTGAACGTGAAGTTCAAAAGATTATCAATTTGAAAAATATTGCAAATAACCTGCCAGAAGCATTTACTGACTACAAAGGTGTCAATAATCACAAAATCTTGTTGTTAATGTATCAGAAAGAGTAGAGATTCCTACTCAAAATCTCCCAAATCAAAATAAGAGAGGGAGAAGTATGGTAACAAAGGATAAAACTCCAAAACAACATTCACGAAAACAAAGGAAGGATACTTCCAAAACGGTAAATGCAAATCAATATCAAGTTGATAGACACCAATTGGATACTGAAAATCCAAACAATATGGATTTTTATGGATTTTTAACAGATACACCATATACCTAGCACAAATGCGCACACAAATATAAGTGCTAGGATATCGAAAAACCTTGTCTCGAATATTTTGGGAAATATAGAAGAGTCACAAAGGGTAAATGAAATTTCCACCAATATATTGATTCTGGAGAATCACTCAATAGATAGACTACAATGATCGACATTAATTTCTGCTCTAAGATTGTAATTGGCCTTCAACTTGATCCAGAAAATAAGTCCATGGCAGAGTGCATCAAGCACTCGAGCTGGATCAAATGGAAGCAAGCAATCGAGGCAGAATTGCACTCGCTCAAAAAAAAAATGAGAGGTATTCTCATCAGTTATACCTACTCCTTGTAAAAAATTTTCCGTGGGATTAAAATGGATTTTCATCCGTAAAAGGAATGAAAATAATGAGGTGGTCAGATATAAAGTGAGGTTTGTAGCACAAGGGTTCAGGCGGAGACCCGGCATCGATTTCGATGAAACATATTCTCCAGTTATAAGTGGTATAACATTCCGATACTTAACATCATTGGCAGCTTAGAAAGGTCAATCCATGCATCTCATGAATATAGTGACAGCATGTCATTATGGGTCACTAGATTCGGATATTTATATGAAAGTTTCTGAAGGGCTTGATATTCCGAACAAGAATCATTCTCGAAACATGTATTGTGTAAAACTTCAAAAGTCATTATGCGGCTTGAATCAGTCAGGAAGAATGTGGTACAACCGAATAAAGGAATTCCTGCTTCAGAAGGGTTTTTACAATAATGATGATTGCCCATGTGTATTCATCAAGAAATCCTTAAATGGATTTTGCATCATATCCGTGTATGTTGATGATCTCAATATCATTGGAAGTACACGAGATATTGATAAAGCACGCAAGCATCTAAATATGGAATTTGAAATGAAAGATTGGGTAAAACCAAATTTTGTTTAGGCTTTCAGCTTGAACATTCCCATCAGGGATATTAGTACATCAGTCTGCATATATCCAGAAAAATTTTCAAAAATTCAACATGGATAAATCATATCCATCAAACAGTCCTATGATCTTTCGATCTCTTGATATGAATAAAGATCAACTCAGACCAAAGGATGAAGATGAAGAATTATTGGAACAAGAAGTTTCATATCTTAGTGCCATTGGAGCGTTAATGTATGTCGCAAATTGCACCAGGCCTGATATTGCATTTGCGGTAAACTTACTAGCTAGACATAGCGCAGCTCCAACAAAACATCATTGGACAGAAGTTAAGAATATTTTCAGATATCTTCAAGGTACAGAAGATCTTGGTTTATTCTATCAGTTTGACCAAGATAAAGTTATAATTGGATACACTGATACTGCCTATCTATCTGATCCCCACAATGCATATCTCAGACAGGGTTTGTATGTTTACATGGTTTGTATGTTTACATGGTGGAAGAACTATATCATGGAAATCATCCAAACAAACTCTAGTACCACATCCACTAATCAATTCTGAAATAATCGCATTATATGAACCTTCACATGAATGTGTATTGCTTCGCAGAATGATCAATCACATACAACAGTCATGTGATATTGGTTCAATCACGAAACCAACAATTATCTATGAAGATAATTCTGCTGGCATTGTACAAATGCAGGTTATATGAAGAGCAATATCACAAAATACATTGCTCCCAAATTATTCTATCCTCATGAGCTATAGAAAAATAGAGAGATAGAAATCTTGCAAACTAGAGATAGAAATTTTGCAAACTAAGTCATGTGATAATCTTGCACATTTATTCACAAAGTCCTTACCTACATTATTATTCCGGAAATATATTTTTGGAATTGGTATGAGACAACTTAAAGATTTGCAAGTATCAGGGGGAGTAAACCCTTGCTGTAACATGTTTGTAATCTTCTAATTATAAAATTGCACTTTTTTCCTAATGAGTTTTTCCTATCAAGGTTTTCTCATACATAGGTTTTTAATGAGGCAATTTGCTATCAAGCAATCATTTATTTCATATCAACATTTTCTCCTATTTTTCTAAAAAGGTTTTAAAGGAGTTTATCCTATATTCATACTTCTCCTTATATTTTTCCCACATAGTTTTTGAAAGAGATATTAACAAATTGTTTACAAGATCACAAGAAGAAATTGATCGGGGAGTGTTGTAAAATATTTTATTATTGATCAATTACTATATTTAGTTAATGATATCATTAATCACCTAAGGGGCCAACTCCAAGAGGCCTCACCAAGGGGCCAACTCCAAAGGAAATCATGCGCTTTGGACTTGTTTGTATATATATATAAACAATTCCATTAATAAAAATCACTCGAGAACTCTTACAACTGTTGTCATGTCATTCTCTCTACTTTTTACTTACAATATTTTTCAAGCGTGCGGTACTCGTGGGCTTTGGATCGAGTAGACGACGCCTCACTTAATCTGTTAGGAATGACTAAAAATAATTTGTACTTCGCGGAACTTTAATGCATGCTGTCAGCAATGGGAGATGGTATGGTTGAGGCAACGACGACGTGGACATGTGCACTGATGCCTCCGTACACATTAAGTTAAGCCAACAACCAGATCACAGGGACTAGGCCTTTTTCCCCCTCCTAGTCCTTCCTTTAATTCAATTGGTGGTGTGTTCGTTTCCCATGCAGATGTCACGAAACTGGCGTCGCTTGCAGCATCAGATGGGCGCCCAGTCGAGGGCGCGGCTGTCTTTTTTTAGCATGGCATCATAAATTTATTAGGGAAAATTTGGCATTGTTTATGGGTCTGGATTCAACGGTTGAAATTGCATAAACAGTGACGTGATTTTTCTCCCATGTGTTGGATTAAAAAAAAAGGTAGTTGGATGAGTAACCTAAACCTAAGTAGCACTTTCAACTCGAAAGAGTAGTCACGCTCAAGAGGTCAAACCAGGTAGTACTACCTCGTTGATTTGACACCGAGATTTAGGTCAGACACAGAGCGTACAAATACATAGTCTGGATGGATTATTAAACTCCTAATAAGGTTCTTCTTTTGAAAGAAAATAATAAAACTATCTACAAACCAGCTGGACCTGGACACAACAGACGGAAGAGGCCGTCTTCCTTTGGGTCCAGCCACAGAGCAGCCCGTGTCCTGCCTGCGTGCGCATCCGGGGCGGGCCGCACGGGAGGCCGGCCCGCGGGCTACTATAGACGCGCGCACCAACAAGGCCCGCTCGGGCCGTAGCAGGCCACGCGCCCGCACGACGGGCCGTGTGCCCCTTGCGATCTGCCGAGGCCGGCCGTCGTCGAGGCCTGCGAGTGGGCTTCGTTCGTCTCGTGGGGGGCAATGATGGCATCTGCTGCTCAATTCACGGCCGGCCCTGGCCTCGCCTCGCCGTGAAGTGACGGTGGATCGAGTTAGGGTTTTCTTCGCTTTTTTTTGACAAAAGGGGGGTCCCCGTTTTCATTTCCAGGAAACAAAAAGTCACGAGTCTTTTACAACAGTTTAAGTTTGAAGCGTATTCTAAGCGCGCCCGCTTTGAGTTTTAGCTAAAGCAACAGAATAGAGTGTATCCTGAGCGGCGACTTCAGGCTCCATGCTCACGCCAGAACCTGATGAAGCGTCCGCACCGATCTCCGCCGAGTTCCGAGCTGCTGGAGCAGCCTGCAAAACCGGCATGGCCCAGCTGATACGTAGCGGTTGTCTTGCTCTTTTGTCCAGTTCTTCCACGATTTTCCCCAGCTGGAGTTTCTCGGGTTTTCTTCACTTTTCCAGGCACACTGTTAAGCTTTTCTAACGGTCTGCATGAATCAATCCCGATTGAAAGCTGATTAGGCCAGGGCAGCTTTTGGGCGTCCGGCCGCTAATTCACCGGCGGCCGCCCGACAGGGAAGGCCTGCACAGAGAGGTCAGAGCCCCTGTTTTAGCTATTCCAACCAAAGTGACGGCAACTACGGCAGATCCATTAAGATCAGCCTGAACATATATTAAACAGCAGGGAACAGGTTACAGATATAAATTACAACACCAGCAAGCAGAGAGGGGGCAGGGAGAAGGATTAAATCCTTAAACAACAGAACCTAGGGGAACGAAAGCGGTTACATAAGAAGAAGGAAAGAACTCCAATTTAAAATAAATATTTTGATAGCAGCAGTGGTTGTTCTGCCTGCCCAAAGAGAAAGATCAGAAGAGCGGCGTCTTGTTATGTCCGCACTCGAGTCATCAATCTGGTTGAAAACTTTTTGAGTTCCTGCATTTCCATAAATTCCACAAGAAATAGGTGACAGTTGTTGAGCGTGTTTTCAGGGTGGGACAGGGAGGACCCGTTATAGGAAACTTCCAAAGGAGTTCAATCTAAGGTAGGGTGAGGGAAGGCATGTTCAGAAGGGATCAGAAACTTTGGGCTCTGGGATAGTACAAGAAAAGGTGAGCGACATCCTCAGGAGAGCTGCAGAAATGGCAATGGCCCGAATTATTTAATTTGCTCGGCATGAACGCAACCTTGAAGGAGGAGAAAACGAGAGAAAGAGAGAGATCAACCGCACTTCTCATTGATCGATGAATGGTTACATATATACTTGCAGAGCTCTCACTAACAGCGAGATTACGGGCGGAGCGAGACGCGTGACGTGGGCGACGTCGCTGTTGTCGACACAAAGATTGTCTCTGAAGTCGTTGTAGAGAGCTGTGGGCAACCCTTTGGTGACCACATTGGCGAGCTGACGCGCACTGGGAACATGCATGACTCGAACTTTGCCGATCGCGACCTTCTCCCGGATGAAGTGGATGTCAAGTTCGACGTGCTTGGTGCGCTTGTGATGTGTACTGGGTTGCGGGACATGTGAACCGTGGAGACATTGTCGCAGAAGACCACCGTTGCCTTGGAGATGTCGCAGTGCAGTTCGCCGAGGAGATGTCGTAGCCACGAACACTCAGCGACGGCGTTGGCAACGCCCCGGTACTCCGCCTCCGCGCTCGAGCTCGAGCGGGATACGGTGGTCTGGCGCTTCGATGACCAAGAGATCAACGAATCACCGAGAAACACGCAGAACCTGGACGTGGAGCACCTGGTGTCCGGGCAGCCGGCCCAGTCGGCGTCGCTGTACGCCGTCAGCGTTGGTGAAGAGGCAGCACGTAGATGAATCCCAAGTGACGGTGTCCCCTTGATGTACCTCATGATGCGCTTTAGCATGGCAGAGTGGACGTCTGTTGGAGAGTGCATGTGGAGGCACACTTGTTGAACAGCGTGGGCGATGTCTGGACGCGTCACGGTGAGGAACTGCAGAGCACCCGCCATGCTGCGGTAAAAGCTTGCGTCGGCAATGGGCTTGCCAGCAGTGGAGGAGGGCTTTGGCTTCGTGTCGCACGGGGTGGCCACGGGCTTGCAATTCAGCATGCCGGCGCGCTCGAGGAGGTCGTCGACGTAGCTGGCCTGCGAGAGGAAGAAGCCGTGGTCGGTGCGCTGGACGTCGATGCCGAGGAAGTACTGGAGTGCGCCCATGTCTTTGACAGCGAACTCGGACTTAAGCTTGGCGATGATTTGTTGGAGAAGGCTCGTTGAGGATGCCGAGAGGATCATGTCGTCGACGTACAGGAGAAGATACGCCATGCCGGTGCCGGTACGAAGCACGAACAGTGACGAGTCGGATCGAGTTTGCGTGAACCCGATGGATGTCACAAACTCGACGAAGCGCGTGAACCAGGCGCGAGGAGCTTGTCGGAGACCGTAGAGGGAGCGCGATAGGAGGCAGATGGCGTCGGGTCACTGAGGGTCTGCAAATCCAGTGGGCTGCTGGCAGTATACCCGCTCCATCAAGTTGCCGTGGAGGAAGGCGTTGGAGACGTCCAGCTGGTGCACGGGCCAGCGCTTGGTGGCGACGACGGTGAGGACGGTCCGGATGGTGGCCGGCTTAACGACGGGTGTGAACGTTTCGCCGAAGTCCACGCCCGATCGCTGATGGAAGCCACGAACCACCCACCGGGCCTTGTAGCGCTCGAGTGTGCCGTCCGAGCGCAGCTTGTGTTTAAACACCCACTTGCCGGAGATCACGCGAGCACCGGTAGGACGCTCGACGAGTGTCCAGGTCTTGTTACGAAGAAGCGCGTCGTATTCAGCTTGCATGGCGTCACGCCAGGATGGATCCTTGAGTGCCGCGCTTTGTCATGGCATATTTGGGATTGGGTTTGTGGATGCCGGCCTTTGCTCGGGTCACCATGTGGTGCTGGGGATGGAGTTGCTACGCGGCGGACGGAGCGGCGGCGGCGTCGTGGCGAATGGCGCTGGGTGGCGGCGCGGCGGCTGGTGTGCTGGTGGCGTGTTGGCTGGCACTAGGTGGTGGCGCGGAGCATGGTATGCTTGCGGTGGGAGTGGGAGGCGAGCCCGTCGGGGTAGCAGCATTGGGCGCAGACGGCGGCGAGTACGGCGGCGAGGCTGGAGTCGCGTCGTGTCGCCATCCGCTGGAGGCGGGCGGCAGCGGTACGCGAACGGGGCCCTCGTTCTCGACAAGAGGAGGAGGCGGTGATGAGGGCGCCGAAGCTGCAATCGCTGCCGCACGAAACGGGAACTGCTGCTCGTCGAATACCACATGCCGAGAGGTGTAGACGCGGCCGGTGGCGAGGTCGTAGCAGCGGTAGCCACGATGGTCTGCCGGGTACCCGATGAAGGCGCATGGCACGGAGCGAGACATGAGCTTGTGAGTCGTCGTCGCCGTCGTGCTGGGGAAGCAGAGGGAGCCGAACACGCGCAGCTCGTCGTAGGTGGGTGGGATGCCGAACAGGAGCTCGAACGGCGTCTTGGCGGCGGTGGCGTGGCACGGCCGTCGGTTGACGAGGTGCGTGGCGGTGGAGAGCGCCTCTGCCCAGAACGAGGTTGACGCGCCGCTGTGGATGAGCAGGGTGCGGAGGCAATCGTTGAGTGTCCGCAGGGTTCGCTCCGCCTTCCCATTCTGTTGGGAAGTGTATGGACAGGAGAGCCGGAGGGCGACGCCATGTGCGGAGAGGAATAAGCGCAACGCCGTGGAGTCGAATTCCTTTCCATTGTCGGTCTGCAAAGCAAGTAAACGCAAGCCAAACTGTGTGTCAATATAAGCGTGGAAATCACGGAGGAGGGGAAGAACTTCGGATTTCTGGCGCATGGGAAATGTCCACACATAGTGCGTGTAATCATCCAGGAGAACGAGATAATATTTGTATCCAGAGAAACTCATCACAGGGGAGGTCCAAACATCCGCATGAATTAATTGAAAGGGAAAATATGAAATCGTTTGAGAGGAATCAAAAGGCAACCGGACATGTTTGCCTAGCTTGCAAGAAAGGCAAGTATGTGGGTGGGATTTATTACATTGGAAATCAAAATCATGAAGAATTTGGGACAAAACTTGAGGCCCTGGATGTCCGAGCCGCTGATACCACAGGGTTGCTGACGATGACGCGCTGAGTGCGAGCTGCGGAGGAATGCGCAGGGGATACAAGTCGCCGGAGCTCTCACATCGGAGCGTCACCGTTCTGGTTGGAATGTCCTTTACAGAGAAGCCATGTGGATCAAATTCAATGTATACATTATTGTCACGAGTAAGCTTGCGAACGGAGATCAAATTCTTGACTAGAGACGGAGAAACAAGAACTTGATTTAAATGCAAGGGAGAATTGGATGTAGGAATTGAGGTGGAGGCTGAATGTGAAACAGGCAGCCGCGCACCATTTCCAACGGTGATAGAAGTTGAAGGATGAACAGGAAAGGAGTTGTGTAGATTACCAGAGTTAGTGGACATATGGGTGGAGGCGCCAGTATCCAGGTACCACTCGCTGGAGCTCGGTGGAGCCTGGTTCTGGTTGCCGGCGATGGAGAGCGCACTGAAGAATGCAGCCGGATCCCAGGTGGAGGACGACGAGGACGATGCAGCTGCGTTGGGGAGACTGAACTGGTGCTGGGCCGTCATTGCCTGTTGCGGCTGAAAGGGCAGCCGGGGGCCCAGCACGCCTGCTCCAGGCGCGCGGAAGGGCATGGGCTACGCCTGTACCAGGCCAGTCCATGGGTTGTAGCCAGCGGCCCATGGCAAGCTAGCAGAGGGGGATTGTTGATGTTGACCCCCGCCGTTGTTGCCTTGGCCGCCGCAGCCGGTACCGGTCCCGGTCCCGCCGTTCTGGCCGCCGCGATATCCGCCGTTGCCGTTGGAGCCGGAGCCGGATCCGCGCTTCTTGTAGCGCGGTTTGTTGCGGGAGTTGCCAGAGCCGGAGTTGTCGGTGTTGGCGGTTCCGGAGTTGGAACCGTGGCTGGCGTGGTACGCCTGCCCGGACTCTGCCGAGGCTTCATGCTTGTCGCAGAGTTCTTCCAGCAGGAGGTAGGAGCGGGCACTCATGAAGGTGTGGGGTGGACTCTTGGAGGTGATCACGGGCTTGAGATGGCGATACCTCGGATGGAGACCCCGAATGAGATTGAGCACCTGGCTGGGTTGGGAGACGGGCTGGCCGAGGTCGCGGAGGCTGTCGGCGAGGATCTTGAGACGTGCGGTGTAGTCGGTGATGCTCATGTCGCCTTGACGGAGGCTGCGGAACTCGGGCTCCAGGTACACGGCGCGCTGCATCTCGTTGTCGCGGAAGAGCCCTTCAATGTCCGCCCAGATGGTGAAGGCGGAGGCGCGCGGCTTGTAGACGATGTCGAAGAGACGCTTGTGCAGCGTCGTGTACAGCCAGTTGACGACACAGTGCTCGATCTGCAGCCACTCGGCGTCGCGCTCATCGAGGGGCGACGGGGACGAGACGTGTGTCACCAAGCCGAATTTGCCGAGGACGGAGTCGAAGAAGCACAGCCACTGGCTGTAGTTGGACTCTTCGATGTCAAGCAGCACGAGGACGTGGGAGCGGATGTTGACTTGCTGAACCACGGACGGAGGAGCAGGAGGAAGGACGATCTCGCCGGTGGTGGAGTCAGAGGAGGCGGTGGAATGGAGGGTGAGGCCATGGCAGCGGAAGAGGAGGACGCGAACGGGTTAATAAAGGCAGATCGTTCGGTCACTGATACCATGAAGGAGGAGAAACGAGAGAAAGAGAGATATCAACCGCACTTCTCATTGATTCGATGAATGGTTACATATATACTTGCAGAGCTCTCACTAACAGCGAGATTACAGGCGGAGCGTGGCGTGCCATGCGGGCGGAGTGAGACGCGTGACGTGGGCGCGGACGACATGGGCGCGGCGTAACTGCCGCGGATGTTGGCGAGCACAGCGCCGAGCCGTTGTAGCGCCGAGCCGTTGTACGTCTCGCTAACAAACCTAATGTGAGTGTTTATCTTGTGTTTCCTCTTAATACAAAGATAAGCAGCATGTTCGAGAAAAAAAAATCTTATGTTCATGGACCTGCCAAAGAAATTAAGGACCTGCAACGAGAGGGATCTGCATTCCACCATATACAAGTGGCAAAGACATGGTCCTCAAGGTGGGAGGAAGCAAAGAGTAATTAGCAGCCGTGGAGAAACACGTGCTGGTGGAGCTTTAAGATGGCGTGCATCATGGTCAGCATCCGAAGGGATGTGATGAACCGAACTCAACGCGTGGAGTAAAAGGGAAAGCTTGGAGGAGGCAGCGACAAAGGAGAGGCGATTGCGCAAGTGATTGAGTGAGGATCACCAGATGAGATAGCTTCCGCAACGGAGATGTTCTTACGAAGGGAATGTGAAAAAAGAGCTGGAAAACGTTCGGCCAACGTACAGTCATCTAGCCAAAGGTCGAGCCAGAAGGAGGTGAACGAGCCATCGCCGAGCTTGACAGTGGTGATATCACGGAAATTTCGAAGACCTTGCAGGATGGCACACCAAACTGGGGTGTAACCGGTGGTCGCCCCTTGTCTGGCCTATGTCGCATATACGCCTGCCTTAATTATTACCTTCGTGATGATGTAGGTTCTGATATAGCAAAGACCCTGCTGGACGGAGTTCAACTCTCTCTCTCTCTCACACTAAATCCCTTCATTAGTCCCGACTAGGAACTAGTAGCTTTAGTCCCGGTTTTCCAACCGGGATTATCTATCCGGGACTTATGTGCCTCATCTTTTGTCCTGGCAACTATTCAACCGGGACTAATGTAATTTTTCATAAAAAAAATACCAAGCTCCGCGCTACCGCCGGGGCCACGCCGAGCCGGGTCTGGCCGCGCCGCCCGCCGGGGCTGCAGCTTCGTCTCGAGCACCACCTTCTTGAGCTCCAAATCCACCTGGACCGCCACAAAGATGCAATCAAATCGAGAGCAAGAAACAATCGAAGAATTCACATCACATGATTTCAATTTGATTCATTACACAACAACTGATTCACAATACATGAGTTCGATTTGATTCACAGTGCAACATCTAATTCACAACACACTCACAAACGAATCATTCACAAACACGAATCGTTCACAAATACGAATTTATCAATAGCTTCTCACCAGCTGGATCCGCTGCGGTCGGGGCTATTCTCATGCCTGGCGGTGGCACGCGGCCCTCGCGCCCGCGCTGCCGGGCTTGCCCTCTCGCCAGCCTGGCCAGGTGCACATGCGGCCATGGGGGCTGGCGGCGGCAAGGCTAGCCCTTGCGCCCGTGGCAGACGGCGGCAGCCAGGCCAGCGCCGCACGCCCGTGGAGGCCGGCGGCGGCAAGGCCAGCCCTTGCGCCCGGCGCGGCCATGGCGGCTAGCGGCGGCCAGGCCAGAGCCGCGCGCCCATGGAGGCCAGCGGCGGCGGCCGGCCAGGCCAGGTGCGCACACGGCCGTGGGGGCGGCGGCCTGGCCAGCCCTTGCGGGGGCGCGCCCGTGGAGGTCGCCGGCGGCCAGGCTAGGCCACTGGAGAGCTATACGGGAGAGAGAGGGGCTACGGGAGAGAAGAGGATAAGGAAGGGGTGAGAGAGATGAGAGGACAAGGGAGCAAGACAAGAAGATAAGGAGATCCGCGAAAAAGAAATCGCCCCAGTTTTTAATCCCGGTGGCTGGCTGCACCCGGGATTAATGCTGTCTTTTAGTCCAGGTTGAAACCTGTAGAGAAAGAATGGACCAACCGTGACTTGTATTGATATGTGTGAATGATTATATACAAGTACAGCGCATGCACAAGCTAATTACCTCAGCTACATTACAGGCAGGCGTGAGTCCATGGCGAGCGCATGCAAAGGTGTGGAGAGCGCGGGCATGGCGTGCGCAGGCAGTTGAGCCGTTGGGCGACGGCATATGCAGGTTTCTTCCAACACCCACCCTCGTCAATCCGATGCAGAGACTGGAGCAAAAATCCTTGAACAGCGCCGTCGGCAAACCCTTCATGAAGATGTCAGCACTCGCCAAGAGCCACCTTCTCACGGACAAAGTGAATGTCCAGCTCGATGTGCTTTGTTTGCCGGTGATGAACGGGGTTGCGCGCCATGTAGACACTGGAGATGTTGTCACAGTATGCTATATGCTACGGTGGCTTTAGGCACGACGCAGTGAAGCTCGCCGAGGAGTTGCCGGAGCCATGTGCACTCGGACACTGCATTGGCGATGCCACGGTACTCTGCTTCAGTCGAGGATCGTGACACCGTCGTCTGCCGCTTCGAGGACCAGGAAACCAGCAAGTCGCCGAGGAACACTGCGAAGCCCGATGTGAAGCGGCGAGTGTTCGGGCAGCCGGCCCAGTCTGCGTCGGTATAGGCGGTGAGCATTGGTGAAGAAGCGGCGTGGAGATGCAGACCGAGCATCGCGGTTCCCTTGATGTACCGAAGAATCCGCTTGAGGAGTGCACCGTGGCAGTCCCTGGGCGAGTGCATATGAAGGCAAACTTGTTGCATGGCATAAGCGATGTCAGGTCGTGTCAACATCAGGTACTGAAGAGCGCCGGCCATGCTGCGGTACCATGAGGCATCCTTGAAGGGTGCGCCGTCGCTGCTGGAGGTCTTGGGCTTCACATCTGCCGGTGTCGAGGCGGCCTTTCAGTTTTCCATACCGGCGCGGTTGAGGATGTTGTTGGTGTACGCAGCTTGGGAGAGGATGAAGCCATCTGCATGACGATGAACATCGACGCCGAGGAAGTAGCTGACCGGCCCCATGTCCTTTACGACGAAAGCGGATTTGAGGCTGTCGATGAAGTGGCGAAGAAGTGCAGTTGTTGAGGCAGAGAGAATCATGTCATCCACATAGAGCAGGAGGTACGCCATGTCGGTGCCTTGCTTGTACACGAACAAGGAGGAGTCCGAGTGTGATTGCTTGAAGTCAAGGGACACGGCATGGTCAGCGAACCTGGTGAACCAGGCACGGGGCGCCTGGCGTAGGCCGTAGAGCGAGCGCGAGAGGAGGCAGATGTCGTTGGGCCGGTGAGGATCCTCGAAGCCCGTTGGTTGCTGACAGAGTACGCGCTCGGTGATGTTGCCGTGGAGAAACGTGTTGGAGACGTCCAGTTGGTGTGCTGGCCACTTCATGGACGCGATGAGCATGAGGACGACGCGGATCGTGGCGGGCTTAACGACTGGGGAGAAGGTTTCGCCGAAGTTGATCCCCGGCCGCTGATGGAACCCGCGTACCACCCAACGAGCTTTGTAACGCTCGAGAGTGCCATCAGAGCGCAGCTTGTGTTTGAAAACCCATTTACCGGCGATGACCTGTGCACCTTGAGGCCGTGGGATGAGTGTCCATGTTTGATTGCGTTGGAGACATCAAACTCCTGTTGCATGGCGTCGCGCCATGGGGCGTCTTGAAGCGCCGCACGGACATATCATGGAACGGGGGAGATCGTCGCGGCGTCATTGGCGAGAGCGTATTTGGGGTTAGGCTTGATGATGCCGGCTCGTGCCCGAGTGACCATCCGGTGCTGGGGAGGAGCTGGTTTGGTGGGCCGCTAGGGAGGAGCAGCTGGGGCCGACGACCTCGGTATCGCAGATGGTGGTGGCGAGCCGGGAACAGTGTCGCCTGCGACGATGTCGTCAGGGGCAGCGTCGTGACTGGCGATGGAGCCATGGCAAGCGGTGTCGGGGCCGGTGACCTCGAGGCGTGGCGCGCCATGTCGCGCCATGTCACGTTCCCGGCGCAGATCACGTCATCGTCGATGCAGGTCGGCGGTGACAGAGCATCTCGCTGGAACGCGTCGCGGAACGGGAAGACGTTCTCGACGAACACGACGTGGCGAGATGTGTAGACGCGGTGCGTGGCGATGTTGTAGCAGCGGTACCGCGGTGGTCAGCCGGGTAGCCGAGGAAGACGCACGCCTCGAAACACGGACTGAGTTTGTGCGGCGACGTCGCCGTGAGGTTGGGGTAGTAGAGGCTACCAAAGACGCGTAGCTCGTCGTAGCGTGGGGGCGTGCCGAGGAGGAGATGATGCGGCGTGACGATGCCCGTGGCGCGGCAGGGACGCTGGTTGATGAGAAATGTCGCCGTATCAATGCCTCGGCCCAGAACGAAGTCGGAGCTGCATTGTGGATTAGCAAAGTACGAACACAATCGTTTATCGTGCGTAATGTCCTCTCGGCCTTGCCATTTTGCTGCGAAGAGTAAGGGCAAGAGAGGCGGAAGGCAGTGCCTTGTGCGGAGAGGAAATGACATATCGGGGTAGTGTCAAATTCTTTGCCATTGTTTGTTTGGAGCCCGAGAATGGGAAGCCTGAATTGTGTGTGCACGTATGAGAAGAAAGAGCGGATGATGATGTGAACATCAGACTTTTGCCTGATCGGGAACGTCCAAATGTAATGGGTGTATGCATCAAGCAAAACAACATAATATTTGAAACCCGATTGATCGTAAACTGGTGAAGTCCACACATCCGAATGAACAAGTTGGAAAGGAAAATAAACTTGTGATTCAGAGGAATAAAAGGGGATCCGCACATGTTTGCCCAAGTGACAATGGGAAAATGAATGAGTGGCTGATCTGTCAGCTTGATTAAAATCCCCTCCCATTTGGGGAAAAATGGGACGCGCGTCGGCTCCAAGTAGCTCTGCTTGTTTTGCAAAAAGGCCCTCCTATTTTTTAATAATCACAAATAAATTCAGCTCGTCCGGACCGTATTGTACTCACGTTCGTATATTTTGCAAATAGAATCTCAGACTAATGTTTATTTTGACACAAATAAGGAAAAATTTGATACTGCCGTCGTGTTTGCACAAAACCCCCCGGTAGACAATTTTTAAATAAACCCCTCCTGCAGCCCCGAACGCTAAGCCCCTCTCCTTCCACCCCGTCTCCCCGCCGCCCTCTCCCTCCCTCTCCTGCTCCCGCCGCCTCCCTCTCTGCTCTCTGTCTCCCCACCGCCGCCTCCCTTCCCCTTCTCCCTCTCCGCCTGCCTCCGTTGCCCCTCCCCCCGCCACTCCTCTTGCTCTCTGTCGCCGCCGCCCGCTCCCGCGGGATCCACGCCGCCCCTCTCCCCCAACCCCGCCGCCTCCTCTCTTCTCTTTCCTGGCGCCTTCTTCCCGGCGGCGCCCCTCCCCGCCCCTCACCCCTCCGCGCGGCATGGGCCGGCATGGATCCGGCACCTTCTTCGCTGCAGTGCCCCTCCCCGCCCCTCACCCCTCCGCGCGGCACCAGCGGCGTGGCCGGCGAGGCGCGTGCGTTGGCAGCACCAGCAGCGGCGTGACGCTGATCGGGCAGTGGAGGAGCATGGCGTCGAGGTCCACTTCCGGCGCCTCATGGGTCTCCTCCCGAGGCTCGGTGACGTCGAGGGCGCGGCGCCGGGCAGCCAAGGCCGCGAAGGATGCGGCGGCTGCTGCGGTGCGCTAGGAGGCAGCGGCCCTCCAGACGACGGCCGTGCCGGCTCACCCCTTCGTGTGTGGTCACGTCGCCCTCGGAACAAGAGCAGGTGCGCCGTCCTGGCGACATGGTGGTCCCCACCTTATCTCTTCCCCTCCTCTTTCATCCAATCATGTCTCATTTTCTTCTTTCTCCGTCTTCCGCAAGATCCAGCGAGCCGTGGGGAAGGGGAAGCGACGGTAGCGCGGCCAGGGCGTCGACCTATGACCGTGGCGGGCAGAGAACTGACACGTGCGCAGAGCGATAGCCTGGTGGCCAGGCAGTAATGTGAGATAAGGTACACCCCAGCAACTTCTTTGCATTCCTACCGTCCTTATCTCCACCTACTATCCCAGGTCCGTTCTTGCGTTCGGATGAGATTTGAGCATGCTTGCGAAGGCAGTCTAACAATGTTTGTTATTTAAATTTCAAGGTTATGAAAGTGCTAGCCATAATTTTTGCAGCTCAGTGATAGGAGCAAGGATAGCAACAATGTTTTGAGCATGAGAAAGCAACTATGATGTTAAGATAAATCCCACTGATCCTAGGAATGGACTAACATAATAATATTTAATTTCCATATTCAATGTGACAAGATAAGAATCATTTAGCCATTAAATTTTGGTTTCTGAATTGTTGTTTATTAGAATGGATTTTCTTGGTTTAGGATTTAGATCTCGGAAGGAATGGCAGGCAATTCCCTGCAATTGACTTCCTAATGCTGTTTTATTTATCTTTGTGTAGTACTTGTATCAGATAAAGATAGGGTATTACAGAACTGAACCATAAATAGCTGTTCCATTTGTGTAAACCATTAACTATGTGATTTTGATCCATACATATCACAAGGTCTATCTATTTATAAGAGAATTTCAGCTTTTACCTTTTTAAGCAGAAATAACTATTTGGGATTCCTGTCAATAGAAAAACAAAATATTGGCCACTATTAAGGTTAAAGATTATTGCATTTGATCCGATCTTTCATTGTAAGCCTATGTCAACATACAGAAAGAATTCAGTGTAAGCCTGTGTTTACTAGCCATGCTTTAAGCACCGCACCAACTAAAATAGCTCTGTACATCCTGAACCACCGGTGACACCGCAGAGTGGTAGGCACTACAAAGAATGAGGTAGACTGTTTCTCATAATCTACACATTTGTTTTTCAGAAAAAAAATACAGTTTATCCATTTGTGTGCCCAAGCATCTAACTTTGTATGGCTTTCTTATATGCATGGAGTACATAAACATGTGATGAGTTAGTCATCATATTTAGTAGCTGGCGTTTGCAGAATTGCAGGTGAAAAAACTTTTGCAGACTGGCATTTGCACCAGTGAGTTAATCATCATATATTCATATAAATAGGTGGTTGCAGTTTCATTGTGTCCTCCTGTATGTAGCTTAACGGTCAACCTATGAATTTGCATGCCATGTGTTCACGGAATGGTTATGTCATCACCCTGTTATGTGAATGCTCATTTTCCTCTCAGATAAATGTTGAATTTACTTCAAAATTTTGCATGTGTGTTGTTCTGTGTTGAAAATTTTGCATGCCATGTGTTTCACGATTTTGCTTTTCCCTCAAATCATTTGACTACCCAGTTGCTTGGTTGTATCACTTTGTGTTTGTAAACTGAACTAAAGACATCTGAAACTGAATGTCATAAACCAGCCAGGAGCCAGTTATATTTTGATCAATACAGATAGTGTCCTGAATAGTTTGGTCATTAGAAACATGAATAGTTGCCTTGACATCCATTTTATTTTCACATTTCTAGAGTTCTATACTATTTTGATCTGTCATACTTGTGGAGGAATTAAAGATGCATGTGTAAGTAAATAGCCTGCACACTTATTTAAAATTGTAAATATGGAATGTGCAACCCAATGTAGTCATGCTGATACCTGTGTTCCAGCATATGGGATTACAATAACTTTGGATTCTATGCTTGCTTTTTTAGAAACACTACCGGTATATAATTCAGAATTATATGCAATATATGACCCACAGTAGTGGTACATGCCAGCTTTTTTCATTTAGATCTCTGTCGTGCATGCTTGTGTGTTGAATGAAATTAGAGAGGTGTCAATTTAATTTTGAATATGCTTCCCCAATACCAAATGTTGTTTACTTTACAAATTCAGATAGACGTTGCCATGATTGTATTTGTTTAGGTGAACTTATGATGTAAGGGTTTCTTTGGTTCAGCCAAGCTTAGACCCCCACGATTTAGCTTAGGCTATTGAACTAACCTATTTTTTTCTATTGCTCTTGAACACATGGCATGTAAAACTAAAAAGCTCAAAGAAGGATGGCAGAAGCGTGAAGAACAACCAGGAGCTAATCAAGGTTATGGAGTGCTGCAAAAGCTTCTCGTCCTCTTTCCCCACTGACTATAAGTTTGAGTAGCCTCCGTGCATCACATTCCATCAGGATGGTTCGTGTTAAGAAAATGTAATGCATATTTTATTTTCTAATTGCGAATGTGCTTTTCTCGAACCAATTGTGAATGTCCTTTCACATGAGCCAATTGGAATACCTCAACTCAATTTAAAATTTGCTTTGGTGTATTAATCTTTTTTCCGTGATTATTTGTTGTCCAAATCCAGCCTTGAATTGATAGGTGGAATTATCTATGTACCTTAAATACTTAATATTGTTTCTTTTTGCCAGTTCATCATGCACCAACTTCTCATTGATTTAGAGAACTATATAATCCCATATAAAACCCAAATAGAAAACGATGTAAAAGCTTTACGGGATTTTCTTTCAGCAAGGTTTTTCTGTTTGTTTCTTTATTCTTTTGCGTACTCTATAGAGTGTAAAATGTATATGACCGTGATAGGGCGCGCATCGTGCGCCGAATGTTCTAGTTACATTGAAAATCGTTCTAGTTACATTGAAAATCAAAGGAGCTGAGGACAATCGTTCTAGTTACATTGAAAATCAAAGGAGCTGAGGACATGACGGAAGCTGTTGGAGCCGGGGTGTCCTAGGCGATTGTGCCACAACTCGGCCGACGCCGGCGAGGTTGCACTGAGGGCTTGGTGCTATGGCAATCACAGAGGATAGAGAGAGGATAGAGGTCACTCGGACTCTCACATCGGAGCTTCACCGTTCGAGCGCATAGATCCTTGATAGAAAAACCGGTAGGGTCAAATTCAATGGAGACAACATTGTCACGTGTTAATTTCTTGACAGAAATCAAATTCTTAATGAGGGAGGGAGTAACAAGGACATCACTGAGATGGAGGGGGGAGGAAGATGTAGGAATGGTGGCGGCTGCTGTGTGAGTCACAGGCAACCGAGCGCCGTTTCCAACAGTGATGTAGAGCGGTTGCGGTAGAGGGTGAGGGGGAGAGGTGATACCGGAGTTCGTGGACATGTGTGTGTAGGTGCCGGTGTCGAAGTACCACTAGGCGGAGCTTGGTGGAGAAGCAGAGTTGCCTATGCTGTTCAGCGCGGAGCAGAGAGCGCTGTTGTCCCAAGTCGGCGATGCACCAGAGTTGGAGAGCTTTAGTGGCGCGGGAAGCGTCTTAAGAGCGGGCTGATGAAAGGCCGCCATCGCCTGTTGGACCTGAACCGGTGGGTGGGGGGCCAGGACGCTGGACCGGGGGCGCGGAAAGGCATAGGCCAGGCCTGAACAAGTCCTGTCCAGGGATTGTATCCTGCAGCCCAGGGAACGGTCGGGCGCTTGACCGCCGCCGGAGCCGGCACTTGGTGCCGCGGGCGTGTTGGGGCCGCGGCCGCGGCGCTTGTTCTTCGGCTTGGAGCGGGAGTTGGCGTTGCCGTCGGAGGATCCGCCTTGGCCAGGAGAGCTGCCGGAGCCGGAGGGTCCGCCGTGACCGGCGACATAGGCGTGACCCGCCTCAACCTTATCGTCATGTTGCATCTGGATCTCTTCAAGAAGCAGGTAGGAACGTGCAGTCATGAAGGTGTGAGGTGGGTTCTTGGACGTGATCACCGGTTTGATGTGATGGTACTTCTTGTTCAGTCCACGGAGGAGGTTGAGAACCTGGCTTGGTTCCAAGACAGGTTGGCCGACATCGCGCAAGCCATCGGCGAGGATCTTGAGGCGGGAGCAGTAGTCCGTGATGCTAAGGTCACCCTGGTGCAGGCTGCAGAACTCGGCCTCTAGGTAGACGGCGCGCTGAAGTTCATGGTCGCGGAAGAGACCCTCGATGTCCGACCAGACGGTGAAGGCGGAGGCGCGAGGCTTGTAGACAATGTCGAAGACGTTCTCGTTGATGGTGGTGTACAGCCAGTTTACGACGCAGTAGTCGATCTGACGCTTTTCGGCGTCGTGCTGCGCCATGGGCGTCGGAGTGTTGACGAGGTCGTCGAGGCCAAACTTGCCGAGGACGGTGTCGAAGAAGCACCTCCATCGGCTGTAGTTGGAGTCCAGGAGATCAAGAAGAACAGGAACATGTGAACGGATGTTCACAGTCTGCACCACGACGATGGGTGTGGGCTGAGGCGCATCGGCGTCGTCGCGCGAGCTAGAAGAGGAGTGCGTTGGAGACAAGGCCATGGCGTCGTGGAGCAGGGGAACGCGGAAGCGAGAGATTAGGATCTAGAGGTAACTGATACCATGTAGAGAAAGAATGGACCAACCGTTACTTGTATTGATCTGTGGGAACAATTATATACCAGTATAGCGCATGCACAAGCTAACTAACTCAGCTACATTACAGGCAGGCGCGAGTCCATGGCGAGCGCATGCAGAGGCGCGGAGAGCGTGGGCGTGGCGTGCGCAGGCAGTTGAGCCGTTGGGCGACGACATATGCAGGTTTGTTCCAACAAAACCACCTAATGGAATAAATAATATTTATCCGGGCTCCAACCGAAACTAAAAGGAGACCTCATGGAGCTACCAACCGGGATTAAGTTCCTCCTCTTATCCTAGCTATTGGAACCGGACTAGTGTCCATATTGATCCTGGGTCAAAAATAGCCACGATAAATGAGCTGGACGAATGACCTGTACCAGTGTCTCTCTCTCTCAAACGCGCGCGTGCTCTTTCCTCTTCCCCTGCTGTTTCCTTTCCGCTTTCCAGACATGACGCGCCTGCCGTTCTTTCGTCGTCCTTCCTACAATCCTACGACCTCCATGACTGACAGGGCGACGAGCGTTTCATCCGCGCGTCCCCGTGTGGATAAGCGCACGTGTTCCGCATGGCGGAAGGACGACGCGCGGCGCCGGGCCGCCCATCATCGTGATCCCTGATCCCAACCATGCCATGCGATCGCGTGACTGCGCGAGCGTTGCCCGTGTCTTTGCAGCTGCAGCCGATCAGAGGCCGGTTTCACACTGCCATGCATGGCACTCGATCGACAGATCATCGGGCTGGTCCACCGGCTTTCGCGAGCGACGGTGACGCGACGGCGGCCGGCCGGCGAGGCTCGCCGGCGAGCAGCTTTTTATCCTCCTGGACGATTGAATTCTCCTGACCCGACCAAAGGCTTGCTCTTGCTCTTTGCTTGCTTTTTGGAACGAGCTCAAGTTCCGAAACCCCAGATGGGTCCGTGCAATGCTTTCTGTCGTTTCGCGAGGAATCTGTTAGCCAGCAGATTCCCGCACGTACCGCACTGTGCCACTGTTCCTGTGGCATGCCGTGATGCGTACACCTCGATTGTCCCGTAAGAGCGCAGCGTGAGAAATATGGCCTTATTAGTTGATAGGTTAAAATTTTAGAATTAACTGATTCACTCCCACTCCCTCCCTCTGTTAGTACCGATTACTTTCGCACGGTAGTCGATCGCCACATATAGGATGCTCTCCATGACCATTCTCACGCTCCAAACCGATCGAACTGACGTAGACAGACGACGTGCGCTCCTGATTGTACCGTAAAGGCTGCCGACTTGAATGGTTTACAATGCAAATTGTACCGCCTAGTAGTCTCCTTGCTTAAATTTTAAAATCATCTCTTTTAGAGGGTATTCGGATCTAAGTGCCGATAGATGCGCAAAAGTACTAAATTTGAACGCTAGCTCATCCAAACAAGAGTGCTAATAGGATGGGCTAAACTTTTAACCAAGATTTAAAAATTTTAGTAAGCATAAGAGTGCTAATAGATAATAAAGTTTAGCACTTAAATTTAACCCATCCAAACAGACCCTTAAAACCATTCGAATTTTTTTTAAAAAAAAACATCCGAATTGGCAGGATCATCCTCTCCTTCGAAGGTAGATCACGCGCGTACTGGCTGCTGGCACGTATCCTTCCGCCTGATTTTGTTTTTGCATACACTATGTGCGGAAGGATATGTGTGGTCTCGCTTGATTTTGTTTTCTGAAAATATGTTTTCTGATAAACTTCTAGTTTTTTTTAAAAAGCTTTTTAGAACACAAAGTTTACATGTGGGACTTCTAGAGACTTCTTCAAATGAGTTTTGTGGTCAATTTCTTTTCAAAAATTCAGAATCTTTTTTCAGAAAACCTACTGTGAAGGAAATAATGGCTATACTCCGCCAAGGACCGGTGGGAATGACTCCGATGAGGTGGACAATCGTTGCCTGACTAACCTAAACAAAGAGCTTATTCTACTGGCATTAGAAGACTACTAAGCACTCAATTAATACTTTCATATCGTGACACTAGGAAGCCTTTATATATAGACTCGTCGTAGCCTCATAGGAATAAGACGTGTGAGATGCATGCATGTACATGTATGTGAGCATCTTTTTTTTTAAAAAAAAAGAACAGTCCAAATAATGCACAAAGAAACACTTGTGTACCGAGCGTGTCGCCACATATTTTTGACAGATGTCCGCATTTCGAATCCGATATCTGGAGGCATAATTCCGCAGATCATCACTGACTGGATGCACGGCATGTTCCTCCGGCATGCCGCCACAATCCGATCCGGAGAACCAGAGGCTCAGCCCATGCGCGCGCGACACGACCGAGCGCAGAAATTTCTTCGCCGCGACAGGCGTCAGACGGCTAGCTCGGGAGGCATGCATGCCCCCCTGACCCCCTCCTCCGCCCTGGCTACTGCAGCTCTCACCAAACCAAACCCCCCGACCGAAACGCACGCACGAGCTAGAGAATCGATTCCGCCGATCTCCATCCTCACGTAACGGCCGCCGGCAACTTTAGCTTTCTCATCATCCGCGCGCCGCCGACCGGCCGGCCGTTGCTTGTCGGCGGCGGCTGCTCGCCCACGCGCCCAACCGCCGGCCGGGCACTGCCAGTGATGAGCCCGGCCGGCCGCCACCTCGCGCGGCCGGTTCATCGGCCGGCTGGACGCGCTGCAGCGAGCTCCGCCGTCTGGGTACGGATCGGATCAGATCAATGCAAGCAGGTGGCAAAGTTCAGAGTACACACACGAAAGCTAGCGAGCGAGCGATCGCCGAGACTCGCGAGTGCGTCTCGTCGTGGGCCAATGCTCCAATGGTTGGTAAGGACAGTAACGTACAAGCATGATGCCTATCATTGGTGCGGAGCGGGCAACAAGAAAGCCGCGGCCAGAAAATGGCGAGCGCATGGATGCAGAAACGGGAAAGGCCACAGCTCAAAACAAAGAGGAGAAAAGGTGAGAGGACCGGACGACGCGACCCAACGAACGAAGGAATGACAGATAGCTAAACCTACACGTACTAGTGATCCGATCCGATCCCAAGAATGTGTGAGAGCTTGCAATTTGGTTAGGCGAGGATGACAAGACGACGGCGGCCATGATAGATATTGGGAAACAGCAGGGTAATTCCGTCTCTGCTATATTAGTAAATGGGTAGATTTGAAGACATATTGGCAATAAGCAGCAAAACTTTTTGCTCAGACCAGCTTGATGTAGGATGCTAACATGACAAGCAGGAAAAGAGAAGAGGGGGTCAAGTGCCAAGCTAGTATGGTCAGTCAGACTTCTTGCTCAGATCAGATCAGTTTTGCTTGGCGGTCGAAAAGATGATTGGGGTCTTCTTCTCCACAAAAGGAATGCGTGATGGGGAGTCATTGATCACCAACAAGAGTCCTTTTTCAAAAATCACTAACAACAGTGGTGCTCCACTAGATTACTAAAAGACTGAAAGTCGTTGTTAAACAGCCGTAGCTCCGCCCTGGTGTGCTCTGATGTGCCGTTAAACATTCCCTTATACCCTCTTGTCAACGGTGGTACTATGATATTGCGACAAGCATTTCCTAGGGAGATTTTGCAATGGGAATTAAAGTTTTTTTTTTCATTTTTTTGGGTGGTGGTTGTGTGTGTGTGTGGGGGGGGGGGGGGGGGGGGGGTGGTTGATAAATACAAGCTATTCCACTTGTGAAGTTATTTGGAGCTTGATATGGCTTTCATTAAATAAAGGTGATGGCCATGGAGCTGTTTGGCAAGAATAGGTGGCGGTTTCATCATAGGCCATGTATAGAAAGCATAGTGAAGCATTGCTGCCAACGCTTGCCACACAACAATCACCATAGGCCATGTAGATGATGCGGCATGTAGTATATCTTTTATTTTGGTTTTCCCCATTCCAATCTCATGCATTTTGTTGATATAAATTAACCAATGATGGATAATTGTCGTCATATTCGTTACTCTTTTTAACTTAGCCCCCACCCCACTTTTGCCATTCACTTCAACAATCTCATGAGATTGTTGTCGACCATCCCAATGTTACCATGGTTGGATAATTGTCCTGGCCTCACCGGTATAGTGTCCATGAGAACCTTCGAGGCAGCTCATCCACTAGCACAACACTGAATGTGCCTTTCGTCTTCAAGTTTGGGTGAGTTCCCCTTCTTTTGCTACTTACCCATCTTCCAAAGGCTCCTAGTGCCAAAGCCTGCACCAGCTAATACTTATTTGACAAGATGTCATCAGTTGTCTTCACCATATTCCTTTTATCGCAACAAATAGTGGAACCCACCCTAACTTACTCCCTCCATCCTATAAATTATTAGTCATTTTAGTTTTTCTAAATACATAAATTTTACTATACATTTAGACATAATATATATCTAGATGCATAATAAAAACTATGCACCTAATAAAATCAAAATAACTAATAATTTAGGACGGAGGAGTACCTGTGAAAGCCGTTAGAACAGCCTCCCTCTAAACGCACCAGGAACCAGGAAAAACCCCACCATAACCTAAATCTCTTAATCCAAACCCTAAGGCCACCATCCGTAATCCGAATCTCTAAATTTCGCTGACTTCATCCTTTTAATTTAGCAAATCTCTTTCATACACCGGTGGTCAAATATATTTGTGAATGCCCAATTAGATCTTGCACACAAGCAAGTCGTGGTTCCAAGCAAGCAAGATGGTACCGGCAGGGCGCCAGCCTGGTTGTACAAAATCCCTGCGCCAAGCCCAGATGCTCGCAAGCCTCCCCACGTGCCCATACAGTACGCATATAGACCTCACAATAATAATGACTTTATCATTCTCACATCCACAACACCAGCACAACAAGCTGGTAGTACACACCCAGTAGCCAGTAGGCTAGCAGCATGCACTAGCTAGCCAGGCAGCCTTACCTTTGCTGAGCCCCACGCTGCCTAGTACTTTCACGGCGTCTGGACCCTGGACTGGAGGGCCACTTGTATCAATGCCACAGAAGCGAGAGTGTGAGACAAGGAAAGAGAAAAAAAAACAACACCCTACACAGTGCAGCAGCTACTGATGTAATAATAATACAATAATATATATACATTCATGTCCTCAATAATATATACACGCATAGCTTGCCATAGCTTATTCAGCCCTGACCTGACTCATGGCCACTAGTCTATGCATTTCTTCTCCAGTAAGTTACTGTGTGCACCTTTCTCCTCCACAGCTTCACCTCTAGCTAGCTATTAGCTACCTCACCCTGTCCTGCTTTTAGCTAGCTTCTCTTTTCCATCTGATCACCAGTGATCACACAACCATGGAGGCTTAATAACTTTACAGACATATATTTATATATATATATATATATATATATAAGTAGCAGGTAAAACACCAAAACTAGCTAGCAATAGGTGCATGATGTTCCATTGCACTAGCAGAAAGCTTGGCCGCTTTATATATACCACTGGGACTCGAAGCTTGTACTTCTTCTACCTCTGCTGGTTTACTACCACTGCTTCTGTTAAGCACACTACTAGCTACTGCACAATCACAGCAAATGCTACCTCATTACCCTAACAACATGCCTCATCGCCATCACCTTCATCATTGCGTCTACCAGCAAGAGCAGTCACTCTTACCGAACCCTACTGCAGCAGCAGCAGCTGCGGCTTTCCTCATGCCGGCGACCGCGTCGATGTCTGCTTGGGACGGGTACGGCGCGCAGATCTTCCCCGCCGACATGATGCTCCGCCACCAGGAGACCCTGGAGGCCGTGCTCCAGCAGCCGGTGGCGGTGGTGGCTCCCCTGCGGGCGCCGGAAGCGGCTGCGGGGGAGGGGGAGCTGAGGGACGCGGCGCCGGCGGCGGTGGCGGATGGCGCCGGCGCCCATGGCGCGGCCGTGCCGCGGAGGCGGCCGCACCGGACGGACCGGCACAGCAAGATCCGCACGGCGCAGGGCGTGCGCGACCGGCGGATGCGGCTGTCGGTCGGCGTCGCGCGGGAGTTCTTCGCGCTGCAGGACCGCCTGGGGTTCGACAAGGCCAGCAAGACCGTCAACTGGCTCCTCACCCAGTCCAAGCCGGCCATCGACCGCCTCCACGACGCCGCCGATCCGCCGGCGGTGGTGAAGGGGAGAGGGGAGGGGAGCTCCTCGAGCGCTTGCTGTTTCGAGGACCCGAAGGAGGACGAGGAGGCGGTGGGGAAGGGAAGAAGCAGAGGTGGCGGTCGTGATGGGCCAGCGGTGGCGCTCATGGAAGAGCACGGCGGCGGCGAGGTCGACTGGATCACGTCGGACGCCGCAGCGGCGGCGCCGCCGCAGCCACCGCAGCCGATGGACGAGTTGGAGTACTACTACCAGTACTACCTGCAGCTCGAGGAGATGATGAGATGCAACAACGGAGGAGTGCCAAGGTGATTTCTTGTATGGTATGTGAACATATTAGGTCTAAACTCTGTAAAGCTTGAAGGCTTCTATAACGTAATTAGGCTTCTGCTGCCATTATTTCCGATGCTAGATATATAGTACATATACATGAGCTGGTTTTCTATCAATCAAGACCTATTAGCCGGGGTTTGCGGTATATCGACTTTTGGTTAATGGAAATTAACATTATAATTTTCTGCTGCTGTTCTTGAATTCTTCAGATAATCGTGCTAACGATGCTTGTTGGTTTTCGTATGCTGATGTGCTAACTTTGAGCTTTCGGAAGTTGCGTGTTCTGATTCTTCTAGAGCTCCATGGGCACTTGACACAGAATTTGATCAGCGGATTTCAACTACTAATTATCAGGTGAAATCATGCATGGAGCATACTAACACATGGTAAACTAGTGCATGGATCTGAATATTTTGCTTATTCCCTAAAAAAAATATTTTGCTTATGCCGAAATAAATGGCAGATTTGCATTAAAATTGAAATGGATCTTTTTTACTTTATTAATTACCTGGTATATTCTACTAGTAATGCCTTAGCACAAATTTTCCAAGTCTAGGCTCTGCAATTCCATCAATTGTTGAAGAGCTTGAATAATGGTTGACAAAGAATTAAAAGAAATAATTAACAGTCTATCTGGATCAGTGGGTCACCACATTTGAGCTCCTTACATGTTACCTCAACTAACAGATCTTCACAGACTAAATCCATGTGGGAGAAATAGTACTTGTGTCAACATTTATCCCAAAGTTATACATCCGAACAACTTACAACTTGTTAACAAGCTAACTGCATTTCAATTGTTTAATTAGAAGATATTGTTCTCTTCAGAACACTGCACAAAATTAAGCCAAACTTACAACAGAAAGTAGTAGTAGTAATCAATATAGCACGGTGTTCATATACAAATGGGATATTATCCGTGCACATACATTATTTTCATATATTGGAACATATATATATATATATATATAGATATATATATATCTGCATATATGCATAGGACTATCATATGCTTCGAACTGGCTCTCTCTGTTATTTCACCTGTAACATGAGTCTACCATACCATTTTCATGAAATAATCAATCTAGCAATTCTGCTCTCCAAAGACAGTAGGGCTCCATCGATACGTCAAATTTCCCTTGTAGGTGCCAGAAAAATTTCCAGCTCCAGCTGAGGTGCTTCTTAATATAATGCTTCTCTTACTACTGAAACTGTTAATTGCATGTGTAGCGGAACTGGGGAATGTAGCTATCATTCATGTCTCATCAGCAAACAAAAGTAAACCCCTCACCCTGATCTTCAGAAACTACCCTGATCTTCAGAGACTACTGATCATTGCCCTACAGCTTAAGAGTTATGAGAAAACATGCATGTGAATTCAGCATTTGCTCTTGTTAATCGGTATGTCAAATGCATAAGAAAAGTTGGGAGGGAATAGGGTACTGTTTGAGTGACAGCAAGTAAAGAAGAAATTGTGCGTTCAATCATTGATGAACATCTTGTAGGAAGTTGCATATGACGGAAAAGAAACGTGGGGTATACCTGCTAGCCCAAGCTTGTACATACTGCATATTGCCAATTTTAGTCCACCACCAGTACCTCACGAAGACAAGCTCTATTTGATTATGTCTACTTGCATCTTGGTGGGAGTGAAATAAAAGTAAATATATAATACTAGTAAACAAGCACTTAAATTTTGTTATGACATCTCATAGTTGAACTGTGTGATAGCAAAGGCTATATGTTCTGCAACTAGCTAGACTATTACAGTTCTTTTAGCAGGTTTTGTAGTATACATGTCTGCAATTTTATTTAAAATTGGAATTGTATGGATTTTTGTTCCATCAGATATTCTATATAGTAGTCTAGCAGCATGGTCAAAGGATATGCGGGTAGGTAAGCCAATTCAATGTACCATCATGTTCATCTTCTTTAATAATTTACTCAAATCATAGTCAACTACAGAAAAAAATAATATAATAGACAATGAGGACGAATTATATAGTATTTTGCATTAAAAAATTCCAACGCAACATACAATGTTGAGATTCTGGCATAATTGGTGGAAAAGGGACAGAGGGTTAGAACAGGAAAGTCAACAATTTTATAGATCAAAGACATCGATCCACAGCCAAAGCACATAATCCAAATTTTGACCTATTTGAGGAGCTTGGTCATGTGATATATTATATCATTGATATTCCTGCTTCTATATTACATAAAAGGATATTTTGTGTTGTCATATATTGTTGTTTTTCTGTTCAATAAGAGCACTATACTTATTTATGCATGCTCTTTGTTATGATGAATAAGATGTTTTCAATATCTAGCACGTCATGTTTTGGACTGTTTGACTCACAAGCATGTATATATATCTACTGCAGCTTCATATATGATATGAAAACCAATCTGATGATGCTATCACAAAAAGCAGAGATCCTAGTATAATATACTGGAGAATAAAATAGGGTTACACTCACAGAAAAGTAAGTTTGAGTGTATTGGAATTGGAGTAATATTTCTATTTAATTGATAAATAGGCAGTCAAAGGTGTTTTATGTAAGAAATATATATAGCTTTGTTAGGTATTTATACACTTACAAATCTGGGTTTCTTCCTGACTTCTGAAGGCCTAAGCTCACTCCAAACTAATCAAGATAATGCCGAAACGAGAAGATACATATGCATCCATTTATGTTCGGTGTGCTGGAAATATAATATAATTTTATTCTATTGACTTCAAGTGTGTATCTCATATAGGAAATCTTCCATGCTATATATGTTGTCAGATTTTGAGAACTTGAACTGTGTGCACAGTGAAATAGGAATTTCTAACAATTTCTCCAATAGTCAATCAGTGTCTAAAGAACAATTTACTCGATCAAATATCTAGGAGCAATGATATAAGCAATTTATACTTATTGTAAGTCCATTGCATTTTATCACTTAGAAGTACTATGGAATGATATGAAGTTCAGGAAGAACAGAACCAACATGATTATTAGATCAAATGTGCTGGAAGATGATTCTGATGACCCTTTCTCAGCCATCGATGCATGCATATCACCCTTTCAGTGTGTATCGTTCACTCATTGCTTAGTGATCAGAAACTAGCTGAATAAAAGTAGAAGAGAACTGTAGTGAGTATGGGTCAATAATACAATACATCTGATTGTGTTGATGACCGATTTCATGATTGGCGGTGATCGTGGGAACTAGCATACTTATATTAATTCTTAACTTGAAAGTGAAACCGCAGGGCTAGTATATATTGTCTGAAGAGACTTGAATTTATATTCTGGCAAGACACTAGCAAACACGCATGGAAGAACAGATAGAGACTAGTCTCTGCAGGGCAGCGGCTTGCGTGTTTCATTCACCACATAAGCACACACAATGCAAAGGCCGAATGTTGTAAGTAAGAGCTAGCATACCAACATAAGAAAGACACACACATGTACATGCTGTGGTACGAATTGTGAATGCGATTTATATAGAGACAAAATTAAAGCTTGCATACCTGTGTGGTCGAGTTCTTCCGCTAGCTCCACGCCGGGAAGTATCTAGTCTAGCAAAGGGTTGCATTTGGGAGTGACTTTGGCAGGCATCCTAGCTCGGATACATAACCGCTGGACCGGAGCTTTTGTGTGCTATTCTTCCAAAGGTGCGGTAGGGCCGTATATGATGCGTGGCACTTGTTATCAGATGGCACTGGCACACAACTTCAGAGAGAGAGAGAGAGAGAGAGAGAGTACAGGTACCGCCGCAGCATGAGCACGCCACATAGCATCCGCCGTTCCACACCGTAGCTAACGGCCCGTCAAACAAACCCTCACATTCTTCGGTTATCGAAAAGAGAAAAAAAACCTACCTTTAAAACGCCTCCCTTTCTTTTCTAGAGGCTAGAGAGATGGCCTTTGGGTGTATGATTGAATAGTCTACAGCCGTTGGTATCTCCTGTCAGCTCAGTTCACTCATTTTTTTTTCCTCAAACGCGTAGTTTGCTACGAGTTATTATATTAAGAAAGAAGAAAATTTTGAATAGAACTCACCTCAAAAAATCGAAAAAATATAGGAATACAACCAAACTATACGTGCCACTAACTGACAGCTCGCTCATCGCTGTGATGGTCGTGGATGGGCGACTAGGATGAATTTTTTGATCGAATGCGTACAGGTGCAGTACAGCATATTACGTGGAATTATCCGTGGGCCAATTTCAACCACGGTGAAAATTTTTACAAATATTTGATGAAGAAATGGTTTTCCGAGAAATACTTGTGTATGAATTAGACTTCAAGAAAAGAAAAGAAAAATAGAAGCTAGCATGATCTGCATGTATATCCGCCTCTCCTGATTCCGGGTTTTTTCTGTGTTTCGGCGGCACATCCATTCGATCCAAACAGCAGACCATGCATTTGTCTTGAACAGCTGGGGCCTTGGCGGCAACCGACTGTTCAAACACTGCTCGCGTCATCTTCCTTTCATGATGGGCTCCCAAACTTTTGTCGTGTACCCGATCTCTTTGTCAGGACTTTGCCGGGGCCGATCGAGATGGCTGTATCCGTTTACAATAAACGCACAGACAGAGAGAGAGAGAGAGAGAGAGAGAGAGAGAGAGAGAGAGAGTCACCAGGAATGCACCGGGGTTGTTGCCCTCTGGATTTTGGCGCCAGAAGAAAACCAACGTACGTGTTTATTTTAAGCATGCCGTAAACACAGTTTGGGCACCCAACAAACTTTATCACTATTCCCCGATTTTTGCCGATTTACCACTCGAGGGACCATCTGAGCCAATAACATCACAAACTTTATTTAATTTATCATTCGCTGACAGATTCATTCATCAAGTTCTTTTTCTTGGCTTTGGAAGAATTCTAGTCAGCTCAAACACAAAATGTTCTTTTAATTTGGCTGCTACTTAAGGATAGACAAAAATTGGAACTGTGATGCCAAGCTATTTTTGTGTTTTGTGCTTACAAAATATGGATGGATATATCCTTATTACAACTTCTTTTCCTGTAATGTCCCTTCGCTCAACAATGCTGGGGCCTACGACCTGAATCTGCAGATAAATTCCTCCTCTTTGCAGCCGTATCAAATCCTGGAATCTCTTTTTTCTAGCAATTGTAAAATGGTTGGACTCACTTTTATAAAGTTACCATGTTTCCAAGTTTTACCCGTGGTTGCTAGCTGCACTCAACAATGAGCCAGCTAACCAGATTAGAGACCGCTTGCTTTAATACATAATCAGCATAGTCTGAGCCTTTGTGCTTCATTAAACAATGGCATTCGAGCTAGGAGCCTTGGAGTAGTAGTATCTCGCGGCAACGCGCAAAAGATCTAGAGCTGCGCCAGCATGTTTGGCCGGTCAAGCACGCCAACACCTGTCTCTGACCCTGATCTTGGGTGTCGGCGAAATCGGCGGGGGTAAGCAAAGCACAGGCGGCTGATCTGCATATTCTATTGGGGAGATCGGAATCGGAGATGCGCTGCCTCGGCACCGTACCCGGCAGGTCGGCTGATCGAACGTACGAGCAGAGAAGAAGAGACAAATCAGTGGACCTCCAGGCGTGCCGTGCGTGGCCCCGTCCCGTCCCCAAGGCGGCGGCGGCTAGCAGCTGGCAACGTCGGAGCTGCGCCGCCGCGGCCCGGCCGCCAGCGGCTTCCTCGGGTCGACATCGCGACGTGCGCGTCGACACGCCGTGTTCGATCTGCGGCAGATGCGTGTGCGTGCCCTTACTGATTGCCACCGGCTGTTCCTGCATCATCATCTGGGTTCTATCTATGCTGTTGGATGATCTGACGCGTATAGACCAATGCACGTTCAGGCTTCACAAGCCGGAGCAGCCATCTTTTCAGATGGATCTCGAGACGACGTTCATTCTGGGGACGGCATAGATCCAGATGCAGGCTGATCTTCATTTTCCCACATCTAGGCGGCGTATGGTCAGTGCTTTAATTCGGCTGGACGCTGGTCGCTGGAGGATCGAGCGCCTGCTGTATCAAATGCGGCAGCCGGCAGGTGAGCGAGCGTGCGTGGGAGCAGTGGCAAATGTCAGTGTTGTACGTGAAAGTGCAGTTGGTGAAGGTACCAAACACTGCTCCATTCTATTGTTTATGTGGAGGGTATTAGAATATATATGAAAGACGGTGTTAAACTTTGCATCCGGATGTTGATCCAATAGATTCAAATTTCGCACATATATACCTTTTAATCACCTCCTTATGTTTGAAATTAGTAGGCGTATATTAGGATTGCAAAAGAAAATAACGAGAGGGACTAGTACCTTTCTACTTATTACTCATAAGCGCCGCCGGACGACACAACTAGACGAGTTACTTATTATTTATTCCCTCCGTACTAAATTATTAGTAGTTTTGAATTTTTTTATGTAACATTTTTTGCTTCCTCCGCCCGACGCACGGCCCAGTCCATCGTCCCCCGCCCGCGCGGTCCATCGGTTGCCTGGCCCACGAGTGCATCAACCTACACGAACGCCGGCCGCGCATCCACCCCTGGGCCCTAGTAGGGGAGCCCGAGCCGCCGAGGTGAACCATAGCGTTGGCTGGAGAGGTGAAACGGTAGCCTGATGGGTCCGATCTCGGGTCCAGCTTTTCCTTGAGACTTGCGTTGTCAGCGATGTTTTCATTTTTTTTCCATAGCCAGGTAGGTGCCCAGGTCAGCTCTAAAATCCGGCCAATCAGCGCATTGCTGAGACTGAATGGGACCAATGGGACGAGGGATCATGATGAATAGCGGCACGGAGACTAGGTGACCTCACCTGGCATAACAAGTTCGCTTTCATAGCAGCAACAGCATAACAGTGAGCAAATGCCTACCCAATAACAAAGGAAGAGCGTAACAAAAATGTTCCATGAATAATCATAACCCAAAACGCTATGTTTGTTCTTCTACAGGGCACCCTTACAAGATTTACACCTACCCAAGCGGTGTTCCGCTTCGCAGTACCGACGGCTGCCTGCAACCCATTTCAGCTTATCTTGTGACGCAGGGTATTTAAAAAATATACGCGGCGAAACATCAGCACCCATTCTCAGCAGCCACCGCTAGCGGGCTCGATCGAGCTCCGCAGGCCGTTGCCCCTGAGCGACGTGCAGTGCTCCTCAGCCTCGGACTGGGAGCAGATGATCACCACCGAGAGCCCGTTCACGTGCGCCTCCTGCATGATGTTCACCGCGTTGTCCACGGTCATCCCCGGGATCACTTTCATCAGGACCTGGACGACGTACTCGCGCCTGTTGTAGTTGTCGTTGTGCAGGATGACGCGGTATGGGGGCGTCATCTTGCGCTTTTTCCTGCAGAACAGAACAACTTGGTCATAACACGGCTTCCAAGTGTGCAATCAAGTGTAGAGCCAAAGATTATAGTAACTGTTTTATGATGTTTAAAGCTCAATGACATCATTTTAGATAGCCTTAAAAATTGTAGTGATATAAGCTATCAATAAGGTAGTCTGGTGCGTAGGGTAAAATTTTTTTACTAAGCATCAATGTGCCAATATACCATATACAATAATAGTAACTGCAGTGTTGTGAAGTGTAATTGATATAAGCTCGCAAACAATAATGATGAAACAAGCCATATTCAAAGGTATAGGCACTTGGGATGGAAGGAGGTGACCTAAAGGGTCGAACAATAATATGGAGTCATATGTCATGTTCAAGACATGTTCTCAGGGGTGGATCCAGAATCACAGTTGGGCCAAGGCTGGTCCAATGAAAAATGATCTTATATGAAAATACTAAGGCTGTTTGGAAGATATGTAAGCTGATTTGCACTTGGAATTTTTTTGGACCAGACCCAGGCTGCAGCACCCCCAGCCCAGGGCCTGGATCCGCTACTGCATGTTCTTATAATTTCAAAGTAAATAAAGCCCTACCAAGAAACTACTTCTATGAACTGATGTTCATGGTGAACAACCAATATCTACAGAGTTTAGGAGAAAAAGGTATCTACAACAACTGCAAAGTTCAGGAACTTTCTTTATCAGGAATCTGAATATCCAACCCACATTGTTGAGGTAAAACATGGAACGTCTTTGCAAAATAAATAAAATAAGGTCGCCCGCTCACATCCAACATTAAAACTGCATGACTAAGTGTCAGAAGACCCCGAGACTACAAGCAACCGTAAATATACCTTCCAACTGTGGCACCAGGTACTAGTTGCCCCAAAATTTTATTTCTCTGCACTAAAGCAGAAAAATGCAGAAAAAAAAAGAAATAAGAAAGGGCATTTCAAGAACACTTGAAGCCATCAAATACACCACTATATTTGCAATGGAGCTGAAATTGACTCAACAATGAGCGTTGACATAACCATGAGTCCATGACAATATCAAAAACAAGTTACTGGACAAGCAAAGGAACTTGCACATGGAAATAAGAGAAACATAAGTGCCAAATTAAGTTGGGGGGGGGGGGGGGGGGGGGGGGGGGTACTCCCCTACCTTTCAATGTCTCTGGATTACATGTTCTTTGTTAATGAATAAACTGGAAAGTGTTACAGTAACAACAGTGAAATGAATTCATAGTAGCCGAAACTGTTATCTGTCTGGAGCAACTTAATAATGTATTTGTGCTTGATCAGGTGATTTTAGATCAAGAGTATAACCCAGACAATGCAAAATTCAGATCACTCCATTTCTAGAATTTACACTTAGTAGAAATAGAAACAAAGGTGACAGGGAATAACACTTACTTCACATCAAATTCAGACTGACGACCAGGAGTAGTTTTCTCTACCGGCCGATCAAGCACACCGCCTTTGCCTGGTGCAGCTGCTGACAGAGCCATAGGGATCGCAAGACTTTGGCACCGTCCCTTGTAAATGCACGATCTATCCCCTGCAGGATACAAAGAAAAAGAAACACGAATAATTATACCAACAATCATTCAAGAGCAATCATGGTCCAGGAAAATAAATAATTTGTTCATCAAACTGGAAGTTGGCATATATCTAGCGCACTTCTCAATCGCACATTTGTGTCTCAGGGCTGAAAACAAATGAACGAATCTGGAGTATAGCTTCACGGTCATGCAACAATAGACAAGCCCATAAAGTTGAGGTCAGAGTCGGTTGATGAGGTGTTGATTCATCATCATCTTACTCATTTGGAGTTTTCAAGAACACTATCAAGAATAACCAGCAATTGGTAACAGCAATCAAGGAGTAATGCAGTCTGTCAAGAATGGCGGGCAGCTACAATTGATTGTTTACTTCAACAGTAATAAAGTGTGTCTTAGATTTTGGTTGTTCACAGCAGGTGGTGTTTGCTTTCCTGTAAATGGACCAATAATGCATTCTAACAATTGCCAGGCTTCTACCACCCTCATCTGGCTGCTAACACCTACATAATCTGGAAACTGAAGACATACAAATTACTTGCGTGTTCTTGAAAAAAATGGACAAGTGCAGCAGTGGAAACACAGTTCATGACTCTATCCCATGACAAAAGCATGCTGAAGCAATCAAACAGGGAACCAAAAGCTAGCTGATGGAGAATAATACTGAAGGTAAGCTTCACCTTCCAAATTTATTCTTGCCACTAACTACAAAAGAGGCAACGATTTGACTATACACAAGTCCTCTTCCTCTTGCCAACTCCAGGCGGCCATTCCATACCACGAAATGAAGGATTTCCCCCTCCCAAACTTAGCAATAACGGCAAAATTGTTGCAAAACCGCAGTAGACGGGACTCATCATACTCCAATTGGAATCCCCACCCGAACGGCGTGGATTTCACGAACCTCTACTTGCCCTATCAACCTTATCCATTACGGACCCCGAAAGGTACTAATTACTTACTCCCCGAAATCGCATCCAACAAACAGACAAACAGGAAGCCAAGAACCGGGAGACAGAGAGACGGAGCACCTGCCACCGCGTGGCGATTTGGGAAGCGGCTCGCCGCCGAGAGCGCGACACGGCTGGGCACCGCGGCCTCCATGTCGCCGACCGCCGTCGCCCGCGCCTCGGAGGAATTCGGGGGAGGTCGGAGCCTGCTGGCCTCTGAATCTTTGGGTCCGTGCTCTGCACTCGCGGTGGTGGTGCTCCGTGGGCCGGGCGACGTGCCGCTCGGAGCGCACGGAGAAATGGAGAATATTTGTGGCCCAGTAATTCGGCTGACGTCGCGAGAGTTCCACCTGTTCGGCCACTCGGCGGAGCGGGCTTCTGGGCCACTGGTCCGCTTCAGATTTTTATTTGTTCCGTTCAGTCACTCAAACTTGATGATGCCCTCTAAAAGAAAGATAATAAATAGTAAGGCACGTGTTAGATTACCATTGTACCCTTGGTGGCTGCTGGAGGGGCCTAGGCCTTTCGTCGAATTTCCCTTCGCGGTTTGCTCTAATAACTAGATGAAACTTATTGGACTTCAAATCCATTCGGACTCAAAAGAATTTGTAGAAATTTTGTGGGAAGCGACTCGCTCCTCTGTTGACGGTTTTCTTGTTTCCGAAATGGTCCTGTTTCATGAGGAAACAGTTCGTTCCTTGCTTTCTTTTTGGTTTTTGCTTGATTAGTCTTTCTTTTAATACGTTGATGTGCGACACGATTTTTCATTTCAGTTGCTTGCACTCAGTTAATTGACACGTGTTGTTGGTATAAATGATTCAAGTATAACTTTAGTGAAATCAGGATTGAAACGTGAGCTTAAGTTAAAAGAAATAATACATGCTAAATGTTTTTTCTTCACTCTAGTCACACCCTTAAACCTGTCCTAGTAAAAAGTTGTAGATATGAAAGTTCTTCTCATCGTCAAAATTATTGTACGTAAGCCTAGAATTCTTATAATTTTGCCATTTTAATGTGTTACACACAAAAATCTACACAGTATTATATAGTTTTTGGTAATATAAGATAATAAAAATCCTCTAACTACTTCTACCTCTCTAAGATCCACAATAACAATGTGGATCAGGAAATACATATAGATATTGCTATCATTTAGCAAAAGGAAACACAGAAATATGCATCCATAGCACTTGATTTCGTTGCTCAAGTGAATCCCATTCAACCGTTTACTTGTGGAATGAGTCCGGTTGGAAAGTTCACATATAGCGCTTGGACAAAGAGGAGGAGAAGAACACACATGGGAGTCAAGACAAAGGTGGCAGCTTGCTTGAACATGGAAAAAATATAATGGGTAGCAATTGAGATGAAGTCTTGGGTCTGGAGTAGACTAGATACGTGTTGATGCAAACATTGTACTAACCAATAAAGATTTTAGCTGAACATTTCTAATTCTATTAGAAAAATAAGTTGAATAACTTATTACGATATACATCCAACAAACAGCATACTAAAAAAATGTAACCTTCTTAGTCCGACTTTCCCAACTTCTTTTATCGAACTTTCCCAACTTTTTAAACAAAATAAGAACATTACTTAACTCCACGCTTTACTTGATTAATTTAACCAACTCTTCTCATTCCAAAAGGCTCGATCCACATTGTTTCACGTCAATGATAATGATCCTTCACATGTCTCAATTACCACTGTTCCCAGGTGGGATCAGACAAAGCTCCACTGCGATAATTAGGGCTGGATAACGAGCCACCTCGGCTCGGCTCAGCTCAGCTCAGCTCGGTCCGGCTTGCTAAGATAACAAGCTGGCTCGGCTCGGCTCGTTATCCTAACGAGCACAAAATTCTGCTCGGCTCGGCTCGATTCAGCTCGGGCAGCTCGCGAGCCAAACACTGATATACTCTCCTAGGTGATATACATCCATACAGATTAAATAAAAAAATATTAGAATAACATATGATTCCATTTCCTTACTTTCTAGGACCATATACAGTTCCATAGGTATACTTCCATGGTTCATCAACCATACATATTCCATCAATAACATATGCCCATAAGCTAGCCTATCATAAGTCAAAAGGTTACAAAATACTGAGTCTTGATATCTCGGATACATAAATTGATCGGTCCATTCAATGGATATTGGACAAGTAGAAAGCCACAAAGAAAATACTGAGTCTTGACTTCTAGACGGCCTGTAACGTAGGTGGAAATCATGTTGTACGCGTAGTTCGTTCGGCTCGTGAGCAGCGCTGGCTCGAACTTGCTCGTTATACTAACGAGCACAAAGTTGTGCTCGGCTCGTTAGGAATTGAACCGAGCCGAGCCGAGCCGAGCCGGCGAGTCGAGCGAGATAACGAGTCACGAGCAATTTTTCCAGATCTAGTAATAATCAATAATCATGAGGGGGACGGCAATCATACGGAGGCTGGGGCCGTGCGTGCAGATGTACAAGTGGAAAGCCATGGCCCACCTCGCTTCATGCGCCCGGCGGCCGGCCCGTGCTGCGTGCTGCTGCTGGGGCCTTTGCCCTACTCCAGCGTAGCAAAACACAGCACATGCACAAGCCCTTTTTCACCTTTTAGAGCCTGCCGGCTTCTAGTTTTGTCCCATGTTCTCGTTGCATACAAGTGCACTACCCTGCTGCTAGCTCTCTCTAGTCTCTAGCTTGATGGAAGATAGAAAGCCCCCCCAAAAAAAAACGAGATGAACGCAAATTGATGCGCAGGTGAGAGGAAGCTAGCTTCAAGACATGAAAGGATCCACGATATCTAGCGTGGTCCTTTGTGTCCCTTCATCAAGAATAGCTAGATGGAGCAAGGTCTAGATCGGAATCCCTAAAATCAAGTTAGCCAGAATAGCTTCTGCAAACCATGCATCAAGCTAAACTGCCATCTTACATATATCGAAAATATCCTTATTCAGAGGGGGGTTACTAGACTTCTTGTTAGGGGCAAAGCCAGACGGGAGCGACGTCGGGGTAAGCTCCATTAAAATGGTAAGGTCAATCTTAGGAATGAACTGTATTTTCTTAAGCAATTGTAAAATTTTGTCAGGGCTGGCTAACTCCTGATAATGGGGCTTATTAGCCCGCCCCCGCTTCTTGTCTGTGTAACCATAAAACTATCTGTGTGATATTTGCTAGCAGTTTGGCAACAAGTTAACATGGCATACATATTTTCATCCATCATGATACATCCACCATCAATAAGGTTGTAACAATATATACTTAATACAGCTAGATCAAATAAGGAGTGCCATTTAAATTCCAAATAGCGTTGCCATATGTCATGTACTCACTTTATATTTTAGTGTACATATTGACACTTTTTATTGCACCATTGCTTTGTATAAAATAGAATTACTCATCTTCCGTTTGCGTTGCAACTAAAATCTTTTGGAAGAATATTTTAGTCAAACGATTTATACCATTTACATAAATCAACCTCTATCATATAAACTAAATCCGAGTAACAAATCTTAATTGGATTGTACGGCCACCCATTCTATCCATCAATCCAGATTCTTTCAAGATAAACTAATTCAAGTCCAAGTCTCAACTCCTGGTTACCGTGGAAGGTGGAAGTGGACTTTACAAACCTTTTGTAATCGCATGATGACTAGCACTAGAAACTTTGCATTTGTTTTTTTGCAATCTCTAACCTCAATACGTAGTAGACTACATTGTACTAGACTAGCTAGTTGTTGCTTATGAAAATAAATTTCAATATATAATGCATGGAATGTAACATAGATTTTCAGTACCCTTTAATGTTGCTTTAGCCCTCCCCTTTCATTTAGAAACCCTATCTAGGATCACATTGGAATGCATTTTTTTTTTGCTGTAGGAAGCAATGTGCTCTACTCCTAAACACTTACGGTGATATTATCTTGCCCAAAAAGGGCTCAAATTCATTCAGAGTTGTGTGAGACTATGAAAAGACAGGGAATTAATATATCGATATAGTAGATCGCCCAGCATGGTAATATTATAAATAACATAGTGCATATCTCTAGCACTAGATCTTTGGTATTAGATACATTGATGCCAGGGTAAAAAGGTCACTCACTCTTCCATAGAAGATGAATACATGGGAGAAAAGAATGCAGTATATAGCACCGATACACTTAGCACATACTTAAGAAGATTTTGTGAGCATGAGTTCTGGAGAAAACTAATCATATATAATTAATACCACAACATGTGAGCCCAGGTGCCGGCAAAAAGATAAACAAAAGGGATAAAATTAGCATGCAATGTATTCCCAAGGGATGCAAACAACAATATGATTGAAAAGTGAAGATCAGTGCACTCGATCTAGCTCCATGCCACACTCATGAAGAAATGACCAGACCACCAATTCCATCTTCCATTATACCCCAGAGATTATACATGTACACCCTTATCACCCCATTTTATGAGAGGTTTATCAGTAATAACCTCTCAAATTCCCCCCTCTCTCCCCGATACATACGCGAAGTAAAAAAAAAAAGCACACAAACATATATAAGGGATACATAAAACTCTCCCTCTCTTCTACCTCGGGCATCTCCATGTTTCCAATTTTTTTTTCTTTCCCTCATCCACACCATTACCATAGCAGCAAAAAAGAAGAGCCAGCTCGATCCATCTAAGTTTGGAGTGACTATAGTTTCATAACTATACTAATTAGCTTGAGATGAGTTTCATCCGCTAGCTAGTAGCTAGCCATGGAAGCATGCTTGCATATTTCATGCTAGCATGGAGGGAGGGCATGGAGCTAGTAGCTAGCTGGCTACTAGCTAGAGTTACCGCACTAGAGCGAACCTTGCTCGTGCGCGCCGCTCATGCGCTGCCTCTTGATGCTCCCGCCGCCGCCGCCGCCGCTAGACGAGGACGTGTCGCTGCTCGCCGTTTTGCGGTCCATGACGCCGCGCAGCGCCTCCTGGATCGACGCGACGAGCTCGTGCCTCCGGTGGTGGGAGCTGGCGCGAGCGCCGCACCCGTCGGCGTCGTCGCCGCCGCCTTCCTGGTCGTCGTCCCCTTGCCCCCGACCTTCCTCATCCTCGTCGTCGGCGGCGGTGGTGATGAGGAGCACGTTGCGGACGCGGCCGCCGAGCGTGGCGATCTCGGCGCGGCGCGCGCGGAGGCGGAGCGCGGCGAGCGCGCGGGCGATGTCCGGGATGAGCCCCGCGCGGTCCTCGCAGCACAGCGACGCCCGCACGACGAGCCTCCCCTCGCCGTCCTCCCCCGCGTCCACCGCCAGCTCGTCGGACTCCGTCGGCAGCAGCAGGTGCTGGCGCGCCGCCGCCTCCTCCCCCTCGCCCTCCGCCGCGGCGCCCAGCACCGCCGCCGTCTGCCGCTTCAGCTCCTTGACGTGCTCGATCACCTCGGCCAGCAGCGACGCCTTGTCCGTCTGCAGCAGCACCGACGACGACGACCCAGATTAAACCAACCAACAACACCACACAACACGAGAGAAAACAGAAGAAGACATCAGAGCCATCATTAGCAGCTGGAATCAACCAATCAAATCGAGCTAGCTTCCGATGCATGCGAGCATGATTGCTACAGTACTGCAAGTAGCTAGGCTTGCTGGCTGGCTGGCTGCAGGTGTAGTGGAGGTAGGAGAGAGGGAGGCCGCAGGCAGTGGCGATCGAGTGGCGCGAGTGCATGCGAGCATGGAGGAAAAGCTACAAAAATCGCGCGCGTGGGTGCAGCCTTTGCATGCGCGGGGGCGGCCGGCCCTGCCGCTTTTGGGGGGCAGCCTGATGAGCTCTGACACGAGCGTGCGCGCTTGTCTTGCACGGGCCGCCGCTCGATCTCCCCCCGCAGGAGCGAGCGCAGCAGCAGGGGAGGGAGCGAGGGCTCGGTCTCCCACGAGCCCAGAGGCTTCTGCGCCATTTTTTCCTAGCTAGCTGCCATGTCAGCTGCTGCTGCTGCTACCTCCGATCCTCCTCTACAAGGCTACATGGGAGAGCTTTTCTCGCTTGGTCTAACCTATGACCATCTCATCTTGTCTTTGTCGTCTCCTTTGTCCTAACCTAGTAACCTGCTGAGACCCAGCATTTTACTGCACTTTTGCAGCAGGGATTGTGCTTAGATCCTGTGAAATGAAAGTCATGTGTTTCACTTTTTCAAAAAAAAAAAAAGTCATGTGTTTCATCATGGTATATAGTAGTACAAGTGATTGTTGTGAATGTGGCAGTAATTGGTCAGGGAGGAAATCAGAGATAAGGGAGAGGGGATTAAGAAATGGGGGTTTAACTTCAAGCATGTAATCATGCTAAGCTATTCAGGATTTCAGGTAGGTAGCTCGGCTAGATACTTCTTGTGCTCCCTGTGTTCTTAGCTTATCTTAAGCTGTGCGTGTGCTTGGATAGTTCCTGTAAGCGGCCATGGCGATCTTGTCATCGTTTGCTGGATCTGAATTGAACGGCGGGCGAGGAAGCCAAGCGGATCGATTATGGATCTCGCGATCGCGCATCTCTAGTCTGCAGGGCCGCCATGTTCTAGGGTTTGGCCATGGACGCGCGAAGAAGCGTCGATCTGCACGCGGTTAGCAAGCGGGCTGTCCATGCAGGTGATTGTGATGATCATACATTCATCGGTGCGTACTAGGTAACCTGATCATCACCTTGGTGGTGTTGGGGAGGAGGCTGCGGAGCCTGGCGAGGTGGCTGTTGATGCGCTGGCGGCGGCGGCGCTCGGCCTCGCTGTGGCTGCGCGAGGCCGCCAGCGCCTTGGCGTCCATGATCTCCTTGGCGGCCATCCGCCCCAGCTCCGCCTGCAGGGTGCCCAGCAGCCCGGACACCATCCTCGGCCCCTGCGGCAGCGCCCCACCGCCGCCCGCCGCGGCGGCCAGCAGGCCGTGCGGCGGCGGCGGCAGAGGCGGCTCGAGCCCGAACACCCCGAGCTGCCCCGCGCCGCCCCCTCCGTCGCCGCCGTACCCGCCGCCGAAGCCGAACGCGCCCGCGGCCGCCTCGGCGCCGAAGGCCGGGCCCTGATGGTGGGGGGCCATGTAGGAGAACCCCGGCGCGGCGGCCGGGCCGAGCCACGGCGGCAGGAGGGCCGGGCCGGCGTGGCCGTAGTCGCCTCCCGCCCCCGATCCGGCGGCCTGCAGGAGGAGAGCCTCGTGGCTGCCGTGGACGCCTCCAGCTTCCCACATCCCCGATCGATCGATCGACGGATTGATCAGCTAGCCTGGCCTCGTGATCGCCGGATGACGAGGACGGAGGACGAGGGGTAGCAAGCTAGCAGCTTTGGTGGATGGATGGATTCTTGCTGGGGGCGGCCGGCGCGGCGGCGAGTGGCTGGCTTCTCTCCCCGTGGTGCTCTTGCTCGGCTTCTTCTCTTTTGCCAGTCAAAGGAAAGCGTGGGACGGCCGGGTGGAGGTGGCTTTTAAACTGTCTGCGTGGGCTTGTGTCGACCTGCCCACTGCGCAACATCATCCGTGCGTGGCTTTTTGCGAGATGTGTCGTGTGGCCTTTTCGCACCGGGGAGGGGGTGAGGAGGGTGAGGTGGTCGGCTAGTGGTCGAGACGGCTAGGGCTCGCTCGTGTACGGGCACTACTACGGCGACTAGACTACTTGAGGTTGAGGGGCATGCATCCTCCCCGGCCAATTCTTCTTGAAAAGTTGATGAGAAATAAGCTGTCGTTTTTTTCCCTCTCCATTCAAGGATTATCTGGTATCGATCTGCATGGCTTGTGCTAATCCTACACATGATTAGAGATGTGCGTACCACAGTAGGAGAAAGCAACTCTACATGCACATATGACCACACGGCTTATTCCAGTCCTTCATTTCTTTTATACGATATTCATCCAACCGTCGATTCTCATACTTGTCATTTTCTGGAACGGGTCGGGAATTTTTTTTTCAAGTATTCTAGTAAAAGCAGGTTGTGCCTGAATCACGAATCAGCAGGATTTATATACATACTTGAACAAGAGAATAATCAAGAATTCTTTGGGCCCCTCCACCAAGAAGGTATCGAGTTTATCTATCTTACAATCTATCGGGCTAGTCTCCGATAGATGTGTATGATGATCTTAATTTACACCGTGTTTCTAAAAATATACATGTTCTTGAACTAACAGGATATTACAAAATCGGAATAAGCAAAAACACCTATAGCCACCTTCATCAGATGGCTCAATGCTTGCATACTAGTAACAGCGAGAAGGGGTTTGTGGGTGGGTGGGGGTGGGGACAGAAATTTAGAACTAGGTTATACATACATGGCACTAGTGTGTGGCTGATGCACTTATAAAGCCTATCACAATGTTACATGAGCTTAGCCTAACTTACTTGGTACAAAGAATGAATGTAAAAACTAGTTCTTTTCTTGCCATTGATAATTTGCCACAGGTTATAAATGAGCTACTTTTCTACTACAACTGTAATGGTTGTCCGATTCGCACAAAATTTATGTATTTTTAGGGAATTAGATCCTTCCTTTTATATTATTCTAGCGTTAAGCCATGTTGTTAAGCAGACCAAATAAACATTACAAATTGATGGATTATTATTTATGATCTATTTATTAACATGGTTATAACTTAAACACCCATGCAAAACATATGAATTTTGCAAAATTAAATACAAAATCCATTCCGATGAATGTTTAATAACAAAACTCTATTGATTTTCATGAACATTTCGTGGGAGCTGATACAAAGACTTGAAAAGCACTCCTGACTTCGACATAGCGGATGCACACAGTCTAAAGAAAAACAAAAGTCATGATCCGTTACAACAATATCAGGGGAAAAACCGTGTTTCAAACAGGCCGCCTCGACTATTAAGATCGAAATTCCAAATAGAGTTTGTATTTATTAACGGATGCCTAGATAGTACTCCTTTTCTTTGAAAGTGAAATGGCACTCTTTTTTCTGTCTTGCATGTAACTTTGTCTGACCGGAAGTACTGTGCAGCGATCCTGCACTTACTCCAGGTTGCGTAGAATTATTATCAGGAAACAAGTAAAGCATGATGTGACTGATCTGTAGCTTGGATTCCACGTGATCTCGCCCATTGACCCCACAACCAGACCTGGAGAGCAGAATGTAGAGCCGACCAAAACAAGCTGGTCTACTGTTCTGGCTGGGGCTCAAAAGTTGATAAACTGCTGGGTGTGTACAGAAACAGAACAGAATTCAGAGTTCATACAGGAAACACAGAACAGAGTACAAACAGTGGAGAGAGCAGGGTGTGTATCCTCTCGGTTGGGCGATGATCATTGACCACGACAATGGTCGTTCGGAGAATCATTTTGTTTTTTTTGGTCCGTGGGAAAGTAGTAGCTTCGTTACTTCGTACCGAGAGTAATATATTGATTATTGAAGGTATCGGCAATATTTATTTACAGTTATAATTTCTAAATACCAACTGGAACGCAAATATCTTAACAAGAGATGCATGATGCTTTCTGAAAAGGCCCTAACAGGTACATGGTCTCATAAATACAGATACTTTGCCTTTTTCGTAAATATATTCATCTAAATCATCAACCTACATCAAAATGAAAAAAAAATCTAAATAATCTCATGAATATGCATTTAAATTACTCATACGTCTCATTACTTGAGTGTGGATTTACATCCACACAATCAACACCCATCTTATGGCGTGTCAGATCTTGAGTTGTTGGATACTCTTTCTGTAGGTCGTTTTGGCAAATATAGATACATATTTTTTGCTATATATCTAGACATAATGTTTATCTAGGTGCAAAGCAAAATCTATGTATCTAGATTTGTCAAAATGATCTACATTTTGAAACAGAGGTAGTAGGAAATGAATGGCTTAGAATACTGATCCACGTGACTTCTTCTAAGAGGTGATGTCGATTAATTTCAGTTTCAGGGCTCTGGTGCAAATCTAACAGCTGACATGAGGACGGGCATATGCCCCCTATATATGCTTGCACGATGTTTTTGTTATTTATTAGAAGCGATTATATATTATTGTCTTTATGGTAAAAAATATCATAAATTACCCACTTCTAAAGTAAGCGCCCGCATCCTTTCTCGTGCCTTGCCAATTTTAATCGGGTAGTGCCTACCTAAGCTCGGGCAACAGACCATTTGACCATCTATGATCACTATGCAAGCTATAAATATTCGCAAGAAACACATGTAAGCTCATGTTAAACACATGGCACAAGACAAGACTTCAATTAAATACATATTAAACACAAAGGTAGGTGCTTGCAAAGGGAAAAGGTTACAAATGAGAATTGAAACGCATACAAAAATAATCTGTAACTGAAGAAGTCCATGACGAGAGAGAGAGAGAGAGATTAGTATATTTTTTCACTCCATTCCAAATACTCTATCCAAACTAGATTAGTATATTTTTCACTCCATTCCAAATACTCTATCCAAACTAGTCCTGGAGGATTTAGAGTTCAAATGCAGGCTATCCATATTTGGGTCAGTAGCGACATGGACCATTTCTCTGAGAAAGTGAGAATCCACAATGCGGGCATGCAAAGGGATCGGAGGCGGCCGGTTGCCGGCCGGCGTTGACGATCACGGCCGACCCAAGGGCAGGCAGCCAGGGCAGGCCACCGAGCCGACCGGCGCTGCCGAAAGGCTCGAGGGAGCAAGGCCACCCGGTAAAGGGCGTCCTCGGCCTCCCTCCGGCAGGCCGACGACTAGCCAGCTAGGCAGAGGGGGAGAGAGGGAGGCGGTAGGAGACATTGATCACGAACAGCAGAGGGAGGAGGGGGCAGCCGCGGAAAAGGTTCCATCTGATCAAGAAACCACGCGTGTTTTGTCCTCTCTCTCTCTCTCTCTCTCTCGCTCTCTCTCTCTCCCCCCGTATCGCTGGTTGGTCTATCTCTCGCGGGGCTAGCTCATACGCCTGCGTCGTCTTGTTTCGCGCGGGACAGGAGGGGTGTGCCGCTTTTGTCGGAGTGCTCTCGCTCTCCCTCGGCTCGAGAACGACCGAATGATTGTACCCTTCGATCTGCGGCCGCGCACTCTCGCTCGATCGATGCCCGTCCGCGTCGGTCGACGCGTCGTCGATCAGGACGCGTGCCTCGATCACTCCCGACCCAGCTCTCTTGCAGGCCGGGCCGGCGGCGGCGCCGCGGCGTGATCTGACTGACCCCCACCGGTACCGGCCGGCTCCGCTAGCTCTCGATCACGGGCGCGACCCCCGAGGCGCGCGCGCTTGGATTAGCGCGACGTGTGCTGTTTTATTATTAGCGCCGGCTGGCTAACCGGAGTGCGGACCGCATGCGCGCGCCAATGGCCGTGGCGCGGCCTGTGGGCGCGCCCGCGCGCGCGGTGACGACGCGCACCGGCCGGGGTTGGATGTGGAAAGGGAATCCCATGGCGCGGCCGCGGCCGGACGTGATGATGACGGCGACGGCACCACCGGCACCCATGATATGCTAGTAGGGGCCCGCCGTGCTCTTGATATCATCGCCACGCCATCATGACGTTGGCCGGGCGGAGCTCAGCGCGCGGCTTTGGCTGTAGCCGCGCACTTGATCGGTGGTGCCTTCTACCTTGCTCTTGCTTCACTCCTCCGGAAGAAAGCGGGAGCTTTTTGCTCGGGAAGCCGCCTTTCCCATCTTCAACCTTTTGCCGTCTCTTATTAGCCTATGCAAGTAGCGAGCAAACGTCTCGTGGCGAGACAGTCGTCGATGATGGTTGTGAGTTGCCACGCGATGATATCAAGAAATAAAACACCAATAGGTATCCACTTGCATCACTCCGCGTCTATGTGGTATTTTAATTTAAGAAATGGTTGACTACTGTATAGCAAGATCTATATATATCTTTAGAAAAACTATTTTTAGAAAAACTAAAATGAACTAATAATTTAGGACGGAATAAGTAGTACCAACGAACGGTAACTTTATAATAAATTCTTTGGAATGGAACTATTTATCTCCAATACATTTTGGATTACAGTGGAAAATGAATTGATTTCTCCACCGATCCCTCCAATCCAATTCCAAATGAATTGAAGCATAAGGAGGTAATGGTAGAGCAACATTTTATTGCTGATTGCGTGGATAATATACACTTTCAGCCTTAGAACTAAGACTAAAGCTCAGTTCGTGAAGTTGTGGTTGTTCGCCCGGACACCCATCTTTGACTTGAATTCATGTACCAATTTCTCTTTTTAATGCTAGAGACAAAGTTGCCTGGTCTCGCAAAAGGCAGTGTAAACAAGACAAAAATGCTTTGTTAGCATCCTCTCGGACTGTTGGATCTCCTGAATGCTGAATTCATCCTCTCCCTTGTACGGCAAGGAAAGGAGCCCTTCTTTAGTTTAAAGAGCACAGGTCAGAAAAGGGCGGGCCACCCTTTCTCATTATGCTTGCTCACTTATGGGAACCAGCAGCATTCATTCCATTTTTTTGTTCTTGCATATGTGAAAAGCAGCTGCTGCAGCGGCATGCATGCAGGCATTCAGTACATCCTGCTAAAATGTGTGTGCGCTGGCAGGGCATGGCTCCAAAAAGTTGGAAAAAGGTTAATTAGACCTAGATCTTAACATGTTTGATTGCTTTTGTTATCTGCTAGGTTGTGCAGCATCCTATTGATTGTGTTCTGCATGCTGATCAGTAATTGGTTGTGCTTTGGAGGAATTAACAGTAATGAGTGTGCACAGTGTTGCAGTTTTCATATGATGGGTGTGGTAACTTTAGTGTCGTAGCTTCAAATGATGCGTGTAGTAACTTTGTAATCATACGGCCCATACTATTGTACCAAAACCACAATGCAAAGTGATGATCTCTTGCAAATTTCAAGTATTTAAGCACAGAGATCAAAACTTTGTTTAATTTCTTTTCTTTTCACGAGAAATAGGAGGATTTTGTGGCAGAGAAAACACCATTCACAAGTTACAGGGGGGAATAGTCTTGAACACAAACAACTTCCATCACAAATGCTAATATTCGTTTTGCACATATATGTACACAACTTTTCATTTAAATAATTTGGATCAGGAGTCAATGTTGCGCTTTACACACATTATTGTGATGTCAGAAAGACATTTTTTTAGGAGCATATGAAGAAAAGAAAATTCATTAATTTAACTGACACGATCCAAAATGCGAAAGCAACAATTCTGTTGATATTTTTCTTTCTACTCAGTACTTTTCCATTATATCTTGTTCGCTTAATCCTCTTCCAGGGGCGTCAAAGGGGATTCAGAATTAATTCCCCAACATGAGAAATTAAGCAGGGGCATCTATTTCTCGCTCGCGTGAGTGCGAGCTGAGCCATCATCGTAGGCTCGCACCCCTCACCCCAGCCATCAGTTATCTTTCCCATCTCCGGCGGCTCCACCGGCGGATCCACCGCCCGATGCCGTCCCCGTCCGAGAGAATGCCACTCCCCCGTTTGGTCCTGGTCTACCGGTTCTCAAGCCGCCACCCCGGGCGGCGGCGGCCCCACCGTTGCCGATCTTCCCTTCCACCCCCCCTCCCCCCTCTTCTAAGACCGCCGGTGACCACCGGCATTCAGGCAACCCCACCCTCCCGAAGTCTGGCCGTCGGAGCTCCACGAGGAAGAAGCACAGTACGTCGCGAGCTCTACTCACGCGCGCAATGAATATATTTGTCCAAATTAATCGCCCTCAATTCTCTTCGTCTGTCTCAATCCGGGATTAACTGAACAATGCTTGGAAAGCATGTGAATTTTCTTAGCTCTTTATCTTTCTCTCTCAAACTCAAGTTTCCTTCTGGTAATTCAAAGGATATCTCCAAAGTAAGACGGGATTTGCTGCAAGCTCGCAAAGTTTTGAAAGCACGGATTTTACAAGATTTTCATACAAAATTCAAAAACATCTCAAATCCGATAGGAGACTTACATACTTTCTTTTTTACCGATCTGATGGGGAAATAATTCCAGCTCCCGAAATGGGCCATAATCCATCATTTGAAGTTCATGGGTAAAAGAACCCAACAGGAGAAACAGAGGAAAGGCCTGCTGGTCGCTGACCCCACAGAAGCGCAAGCCCATGGTCGCATTCCTTGCTCGTATAGTATAGTACATTTCAAGGCCCATTTGATCTATTCTGTTGCGCTTCTCGGAGTCTTCAAACCAGTTTTACTGGATCATTCAGAAACTCACATTGCACGCTCTAGTTTCTAAAACTCACAGTACAGTCACGACTGGACTTTGTCAATCTTAACGGTTCTATTGGTGCCTTCCTAGAGCAGTTTGCTGTATCATTCAGAAACTCACAGTACACACTAGTCACTCCAGACACGAGATGCCTACGGTGACTCACCGTCAATCTTAACAGGTTAGTCTCTGTTCACAGGGTAAAGAAACATGCACGGTGCATTTATGAGTTTCCGTGTGAGTATGCGTGTGAGCAATTGTCTCTTTTTTGAAAGAAAAAAAGGTTACTTTGATTACAGAAAGGCAAAGAAAGCAGGTTTACAGCGCCTCATTCAGTACACTGCACAACTGCCATGCCCTTTACTTCACCACACAGTTTCAAAGAAAACGTACCGAGAGTTAATAATATTAAGTAGGTAGCATACTGCAAAGTGACACGCTAAAACTCCAACGGTATTCACCGGCATACATAATTCTTGTTAACGCATGTCACTGGACTGCGACAATAAAATTTCAGTACCAAAGGCATCGTACTTCATATTGTCAGCAGCATCTCCACAAGATTTTCATGCACTAGGCACAACATAACGCAATTTGCTACAGATTTCAGTAACATGTCGTAGTTATTTATGAACGGCGAGCGAAAATGTTTACAATTTGTTGTCTAAACTAATGAATCGCCATCCAGTTCGCCATGGATGGCTGGCTTTCGTCGCCATCATTCATCTACTGAAATATGATAGGTCTAACAAGAGAAAACTTGTTAACCAGCCATGCTGAATAAGGTTTCCAGGAGGTATTACAATTCTCCCTCAGGCCCTGAGAGCAATGACATGATGCCGAATAGCAGGAAGAGTACTCCACTTGACAGTTCCACCTACACGACAAGACAGGCGACGAGTTAGCTGCAGAGTATTTCATAATTCGCAGGACACAGGCACTAATGCCACTATGGAAAATGAGTTCGACACTGTTCTGTTCCTACCATCTTCTCAGATATCTGTGAGGCTAGGCTCTTTCCGCCAAGAACAGCAGCAGTAGTGCAGAGTGCTTGCGCTCTAAGAACAGTGAGAGGGCTTATTAGGGACAAAAATAAACAATTTAAACAGAGGATGCTAGTCAACAAAAGAAGCAATTCGTACATGATTCCACCAAGCACAACGCCAAATGGGTTTTCATCAGCAGCCAAGCCAATAGTAGCAATCTGACAAGAGGTTCATCAGTACAGCAAAAACATTATCTATTTCTGACATTAACATGTCCTTTGCAAACCTTAATACTTGAATAATACTTTCATACAACTTACCTGGCTCTTGTCACCCCACTCACCGAAGAATGTAATAGAAAATGCCTACAGCACAGAAATCAAAAGGATATGTTAATCTTCCTGATAAAACACAAGAATGGTACATTCATCACGGTTTCTTGCATATTATCAGCAGTTGGTACCTTTATAAAAATTGGTGAAAAGAACTGCATCAGAAACGGTCTTTGCTGTTTTTTCGTATCCTCATTTGCCTAACATCAACAAAGATTTTAGATGAAAATCCGAAATAGCATTAAATCAGTATCAATATATGGTTGCAACACAAATAATGGCTAACAGAAAGTAAACACCAATTAACAAGCTTTTCATAACTGCCCCATCCTCCAAAAATACAATTATTCTCCAAACAAACAATAAAAAAGAGACATCAAAGTCGTATGTGTTGGTGCATTTATGTGAAGATGCATAAGAAAGTCGTATGTGTTGGTGCATTTATGTGAAGACACAAAAGAAACTCGTATTTGCAAGGCAGATGAGATTACTGAGAGACAATACACATTCTGATGAAGAAGTAGAAATGTAAATTCATTTTATTTCTCATTTATGACATCTATTTTTCAAAGCATTCAGGGGGGTAATCATATAACTATGCAAGAAGAAACATTCTGTGAGAGAATCTGGTCAACAAATGACAACGAACATATCACTTTTGTACTGACCTTAGACTTATTTTTTGATTCACCTTTGTTACTCTTAAAGGCAGCATCCTGAAAGCGGGCACAACTCAGCAATAAGTTATTTCAACTGCATTCCAAAAAACAACATAATACAATGATGAAATATGCCAACCAGCTCTGCTTCCACTTCAGCCAATTCTTCCGAGTCTCTGAAATGGAAGTTGCATCATTTAGCCAAATCAATCACTAAAACACCAAATACAAATAGCAGATCATGAGTTAACTGAAAGGCAGCAAGCAGATCAGTACCCATCTTCTTTGAAGCCTTCCCACAATGACCAAATGCCAAATCCAAAGAACAGAAGAGTGGTCACATGATGAGTCCATTTACGTGATATCTGTTCAACATAATACTGTCAGTTAAGTAGCATCTGCAAAGCAATAACAACAAATTCCTAATAACATCACAAGAAAATGATTGAAAGGTGCTAAGAGCTAAGACTAAGGCAAACCCCTTTGTGTAAAGAAGAGTACCGATCTTGTTTTAATTTCAACCATTATACTTGACGAGAGTATGCATTTTAGTTACTATGCTAAATATCTGTAAGGATCCAGGATTACAGCTGCAAATTATATACAAAGTAAAGTACAATCAGGACTGCAACTATGGTATGTCTCCCATCACCAAACAAAAATAGCCACATGTACTAATAATGCCTCATATTTGAGGACATCTTTTCCCGAAATCTCCCCCAAATATTTATTTTTGCCTTTTAGATACCAGCAATCATGTCCATGTTGGTGCCATATGTTTGAGTCTTTCTGAGCAGCACTCACAAAATATACCCAACTTTGTAGCATACAAAAGCAAACAGACAATAAAACAAATTTGTTTGTGTTCTTGACATAATAAAATGTTGTGCAAGGCAGCTACAATTCCACCAACAATTACAATGACTTACCAGATTTGGTGCAGCCCAACCCAGACAGGCTGATAGAGCTGTCATCACCTAAAATTAGTGACTAAATCAATTAACTTTTGTTCAAAAAATAAATTAAACATATTTAGAAAAGGATACCATAGGGTAGCATGTAAAATTTCGAATATACTCACTATCAATGCGGTCAAACAGCCTGCCAGGACGAGCTTCCTTGGATGGCGCATGGCCAGAATCTAATAAAGATAAATAAAGCATGAGTAAATCCAGTACTCGGAACAAGGGCCATAAAAAAAGATGCGTATGAAAGCAGGCATTGGAAAATGTTGATGAGCATATCAAGAAAGGGGCATGTTTGTCTTGCTAGGCACAGATCCCGTCAAATCCCTCATCCTCTCAAGCCAACACCCAATCCTCCAGCTTACGTTACTCCGAGGCTACCCTGGTGAAACAATTCTCGTGGAAGAGGACAAGCATCCCATCAGAACTATTGTCCTCCAGAACAGAAACGAAGGACCCTACCGATATGGCAGGTTAGCGAATTCGGCAAAGTGCAACAGCTCGAGCAAATCGCGAGGCCTGGCGCCCCACAGTCCGCACCCACATGCGTGGAACCCACGCGCGCTGAGCTAAATGGAGTAAAGTTTTTTTGCGGCCGCAGCAAACCAAGCGCACAGTTCAGTTCCCCAGCTGGTTTCCTCGGTGGAGGAGCATAAACAAATCCGAGCTCCCAATCTACAGCTACCAAGTAGCTTGTCAGTTCTTAGTGATAACAAAAAAAATTCCTAATCTCAGCTGCGCTGTACTAACTGACAGGCGACTCCGGCCAACAATTCGACGCCAAAGGCGTCCCGCCCGCCCGCTCCATCGGCGAATCTGCCGCGATCTCGTCACGGAGCCGAGTCAGCGCCGGGCAAGGAGGCACACCGCCGCGGCGAGGGGGGCGGGCACGCCGTCGAACACCTGGCGGGAGCGGCACCTGACACGGGTACGCAGACCCGCGGCGCACGCGAGCAGAGGCGGGCACGGCAGGCGAAAGGACAGGGACACAGGAGGAACAGCAGGGCGAGACGGGGGGAGGAGGCATCAGGAGGAGAGGGCGTACCGCGGCGGCGAAGAAGGTCTTGTCCCCGATCTCGGAGAGGACCGTCATGGCCAGCGACTTGGTGAACCCCTGCACGCACCGAGAACCATGAGCAACAAGTCAAGTCGCCGCCGCCTATGCTTAACATGGCGAAGACGTCGCGCGAGCGAGAGAAGGAGAGGAGTAGGTGACCCCGAGCAGAGACGGCGCCATGTCGAAGGAGGAGGGCGGCGGGCGATCCCGATCTCGGGGGGCGCGGCCGCGGCGGGTGTAGAGAGAGCCGAGCGGAAGCGCTCTGGGCGTGGGCCGCGGGGGCAGATGCGAGGGAGGGGAGTACCGGCCGCAGCAGCGGCGGGGGTCAGCAGTAAATAGACGAGACGGGCAGACGGCGCGGCGGGGGGTGGGTGCGGACGCGCGCGCGAGCGCGGGGCCGTCGGATCCGGGACGGGCGGCGGCGGCGGCGTCGCGTGCCCGCGGCTGTTTTTTAAAGGCGGGGAGGCGCCGGCCGGTTCGGTGCGGTGGGAATCGGGGCTCGGCCCGGCCTGGCCTGCTGCTGGTGGGTCCGGACGCGAGCCGCCACCCGCGCGCGTGGTGCCAGCCAGGCCGGCGGCATCTGAGCGAGCCGCGCGGCGGGGTCCGGGGTCCCGGCGCCGTCGATGCCGGATCGTGCGGCCGGGAGAACGGCGTGGGGCGGGGAGTGGGATACGGGAAGGAGCCCGCGCACGCCAATTGCCAACGCACGAGATTGGCATATTGCGGCTGCTTCGGCTCAAGCTGATGTCGACTTGCTTTGTTTCTTTTTCTTTTTCTTCCTTTCCTCTTAGCATGCTAGATGCGGATCGTAGAGTACATCCACCATCCTTATTAAAAAAGAAAATAAAAAGGGGAAGGAATACGTACCAGCCGGCGTCAGTCAGCCGGTGCTAAATGTAATTTATTACTGCGAATTCGCATTCAGATTTGTCATGCTAGCTACAAGAATTTTATTTATTTTGTAATGTTCAAGTCATTTCACTTTGCTGGTGTGTGTTTTTTTTCTTTTGGTCAGCTCGAGCTATTCTGAATTCCTGATCTTTTTCGCCGGCGTTGGCTCTCCTTGGCAACCCATATTCGTAACATGTGAAAAAGATGCAGGAGAATGTGATGCCGCTGAAGCATCCAAGATCAAGTCTCACTTTGAGCAAGCATATGTAATAATCCTTTTGGCCCTTATAAGCTTCTAGCTATATATATGCTCACTTTGGACCCCATATGTGTACAATAATCGATGAGCGGCTGTAATCTAAAGGCGCACGGAATTGAATTGGGTTCCTTGCAAAAGGATCTCAGTTGCCAGGTTTTCGGATAACATATTCCCTAAATATAGATTGAGGAAGGTAACAAGAGAACATGAAAGGGGGTGTGTCAATCAATGCCCCGTGGTAAATAAAATATTATCCATGGTAGTTTAGTAGTGGTAGGAATCCTAAGTGTCATATTTTAACTTGTCATTAAAACCGGGAGAGAAGCTAATTTAGATTAGGGTACGGATGACGGCATGATGCAACACAGTTTTCGAAAGAAACGCGTGGTTTCTCAATTAGCTGTTGTTGTCTCGATGTCAATGCATATGTGACACATAGTAAGGCTAACGAAAACAAATGCACTCCTCCTTCAATTCTTGAAGTGGACAGCATTCCTAGCTTACAGCTAGAGACCTCACATTAAGTCAAAAAAATCCTTTAAGCAAAAAAAAACAAAGTAGAATACTTTTCTTTCTTTCTGCGTGAAGGTAACCGTACATGTAGACGTACGATAAGCGTATCAAAATATCTCACGGAGATGTGTGTTGACTTTGATGATATTTTAGATTTGTGTTATAAAACTCGTAGAGGAGATGAATGATTGCATTGATTTTTCTTCAAAAAGGATTCTTAAAAAATAGATTCTAATTCTTGTTCCAAGGGTACATTATTATTAGTGGTGCGTACCTGGAATGTGGCCCTGTTCTTGACAGTGAGTGCGTCGACTGCTAACCAACCAATCCTGTTTTATTTAGGTGCCATAATTATTGACAATGAAAAGGTATTCAAACCTTACGGTTGACTTTCCTGGCCACGGCAGGTGCGGGTGTTTTGTCGATATAAAAGTACTGTAAGATATTGACTTTGCAAATTTCCCCGTGAAAAGGAAAGAAAAAATGGAAAAGAACAACAGAAGTAGCCACGACATAAAATGGTCTAAGCATTTTTTTTCGAGCAAGCCTGGATGATATTTATTGAGCATGCTCGATCCCTAACGACGACAATAAAATTAGTTCATGTCTCATCAGCAGCCTAATTTTTTTTCATCATTCCACTATATCCAGCCGAGCTTGTAAGCGATAAAAAGCCTGCGACCGGGGGAATGCAGCAGGGTGGCAACAGTGAAATAGCCACGGCCCACGGGCTGCGTGAGGCCTTAAGCCCAACAAAAACCGACGCCACCATGGGCCCCCATGGGCCTCCACGGAAAGCAAACGGAGAAGCCCGTTAGAGAAAGGAATGTGGGAGGAGGTGCGAATATTCCATGGAGTGGGGGAGGATTCGAGAAGGAGAGCCGGGCCTCCTCCTCCCTCCGCCGCTATCTTCCGCGCGGGAGGGGACGATCCTGTCGGGATCAGGCATCCTCCCCTCCCTTCTCCTCCTCCAATCTCCCTCCCTCTACCCTCAGCTGCGCTCCCGGTGAGACGAGGGAGGCGGGGAGCTATTGCTGCGGGGGGCGGTGAGAGGGAGCGGGGCCGCAGCTGGAGGAGAGGGGGAGCCAGCGCCTCCCGCGGTTTGAATCGGCTCTCCCCCCGGTGCGTTTCTTCTGCCAAATGAGCTCCTTAGCGTAGTGGCAAGCGATAGGAAGTTTAGAGCAGTTGAGAATTTTCATCGGGATTTGTCGTGTGGTTAGGCTTAGGCCCCGCGAGCAGAGCAGCAGGCGTGATTGTGGTGGGAATTGAGCCGGGGAGCCGAGCCTGGTTGCTTGGCCGGGCGTGGCGTATCTCGTTTCGCGGTTGCGGAGAAACGGGGACGGAAAGGAGTCACTTCTTCACTTCGTTGGTTTCTTGTGATGCGCTCTGTTGAGTGCGAGCCACTTTGTTGTGCTTCCTCCTTAGTTAGTTTGTTAGGTGGGCGTGGGGAAATTCGTAGCCTGGTCCTAGTTGACAAAATCCACTGCCGCAAGCATTGTGGAATTGTGGATAACTCCTTGTGTGCCATGTCATGTCAGGATAGCAAACAGCCGACCACACATCCTCATAATCGAATTGAACCAACATGGACTTCATTTCTGCATACCTAGGGACTAGGAGCTATAAGATACGCTCACTTCATTTCCTCAAAAAGAAAAAAAAAATGCTCACTTCGTGTAGTGCTTCATACAATCATATGGTCTAGTGCTTACATTATCATTATGTCATTTGTGCGATCATGTAGAGTTGTAGACTGAGCTTCTGACCTTCTACCATACTCCGAACTGACATTTCTTTTTTGCAACAGGATACCACTTGTCCTGCTTAGTGGTCAAGATAGAAATAGGTTAAATAAATGGGAGTCCAAGAAGATGCAAGGCCTTCTGGGGGCCTGAATGGCCTCTACGGGGTACAATTTGCGGGTCAGTCGCTATACAGTGACGACGAAGCAGTCAAAACTAGCATTATGGATTCTTCAACTTGTGAATCGCAGGAGGGTGTTGGCTCAAGCCGGCGTTTGCAAATCCGGTAAGTTTCTTGCACCTACACATGAACGCCATTCAGAAATTCATTAAATTGTGTTTCTTAATGATTTATTTTGTACTTACAGGCGGCTATGGCAGCAGAGACCCCCATGCTTGAAGCCTATCCACTGTAGCCACTCATGTATGTGTAACCTATCACATTGGTAGAATATAAGTTTCCTAGCTGATCATTTGGTGACTCCATTGTGTAAATCTTATTCTGATCCAGGTGATAAACATGTTGGTGAAACTATTGCTAATGTTGTCACCTCACTTCCTTTCATCGTTCTTGGACTGCAAACTCCAAGGCAAGCCCATGTCTGAACCAATAAAAATAATTTTTCGTAAAGATTGCCTTCTGATTTGTTCCTCAGTTGCTACCAAGTATCAACTAACGGTTATGTGCCAGTTGTGCAGAAAGAACTTGAATACTGCACTTTATGCAAACTCGTTAATTGGAGTTGGAATAGCTTCTAGCTTGTACCATACTTCACGAGGAGAAATCAGAAAATATTTGCGATGGGCAGACTACACAATGATTGCCACTTCAACACTAGTAAGTGAAGTATTCTCATAAGATGATTGCTGAAGCAGAATTTGTACTACCCTTCATGCATATCCATTCTGGAAGAACCATGAAAAGCATGTGACCCAACTTGGTTTGGTTTGTCTGCTAGATAGCTGTCTTTCAGAATGTACCAATATCAATTACTACTTTCATGTTTGAAATCAGCATGCACATGCAAGTTCTTATGTATACTATCAATAGCTGCATTGACTAAAACCCTTTATAGGGCTGTGCTAAGACAGAAACTCGGATGTTTTATATGAAGTATTTGATGTGTTGAGCATTTTGACAAAACATCTTTCATGCAGTGCTTATCAAGAGCGCTTCGGGACGAGAATCCAAAGTATCTTATGGCAGCATCAACATTACTCCTACCATTTCAACCCTTGATGGTTTCAGCCATCCACACTGGGATAATGGAGGCAAGTAGTTCAAAGCTCATGACATCTTATTCGAAATACAATAAACAATTCTGATTCTAAGTATGCTTATATATATGCATATACTATTTTGTTTGATTTATATCATTATTTTGTCAGTCTTGCCATATCCATCTTTCTATCTGTTCAGTCGACCAATTCTAACATCCTTCCCCCCCCCCCCCCCCCCCTCACTTAGGTGTCATTTGCTAGAAGAGCATCAATAGAACCAGAGCTCAAGATGGCACATAACCTACACAAGGTGTCGTCTTTACTGGGAGGCGCCCTATTCATTGCTGATGACGTCTTCCCACAAACTTCTTACCTCCATGCTGCTTGGCATCTAGCTGCAGCGCTGGGGGTCAGCACCTGCAACAAGCTTCTTGAGTGACAATGCAGGCGAGACGAGTACAAGACGTCCTTCGACCTAGCTGACGCTGCTGTCATCAACAAGCAGTTGATAGTGATTTTATCAAGACTCGACATTAAGTATGTCATACGGTACATATGCATTGTTCTACATTGAACCCCAAAATGGAAGCACCTCTAGACAGAATAGCACATTTGAAATTAGGTGATCCGGGCATCAGTTTATGCTTGTATTTGTTGTATAATATTGCATTTTCCTGTGGCAGCAACAGATATATTATGAAAGTTGGATGTGTATATAGAGATCTTCAAACGTTTCGATTCTACATAAACCAATTGAAATGTAGCATCATATCCGTACTTCAATTGTCTTGATACAGTATTAATACAATAGTTAAAAAAGTCATCACATTTGTCGAGAGGGATAAGAGATTACCACATTAATCAGAAAAAGGAGAAATATATAATATGTTATTGGATTTATGAAGATCTAACTGTGTATACTAACTAACCTTAAGAGAGTTCATACGCAAAGCTGAAATATAAGAGTCTGAGTGGCGTCGCAAACTTGCAATGACAGGGTGGTTTCGCGTAGTGACACGTGCTGTGATTGTGTTGCGGGGAACGCCGCGTGGGTGGACTGTATTTGGACCTTTTCAAGACCTAGATGATTGAAGCTGGTGCTCTATGATGCTGTTTTAACAACACTCCTGTCCTCCACATACCTCATACGGAAAAATGAAGTATGGCCGGTTCTTAACAAGCTGTCCTGGAGACATGTACAGTGGTGATGGTTATGGCCTGACTGTCTATTCCGGAGCTATAGATGAGATTGCACACTTGAACATCTCATTTAGAAACAGAAACAACTCCGATCATGCATGGTGTTCTGTTGAGTAAAAGTATGCCCAATTGATTGAAAGCTCTGCTTGCATGACTTTGTCATGACCAGCATAAACAATGCTTAGCATGTTTTGCGTGCAATGATACGATATGCGACGTGCTTAATATGCCGGAATTGTAGGCGGCTAGCTTGCGTTGCGTCATGAGCTAAGAGCAAACTGTGCTGCCTACACACCTGACGCAGTTGAGTAGTGACACCCTTTGCATCAATGAGAGCAAGAGGGCAGACAAGCTGAAACTTCATGTCTACTTTGCACGCGCAATATTTCAAAGTCGTATAGGTTTGATTGTTCATGAAAGATAGCTAACTTCTACAAGAAAATAGAGAGCATAGAAAAAAAACATAGGAATCCGGAACAAGAAAACATGATCGGGGTGATATCACAATCCCTTTTTTTCCCCTTCGAAGTTGCTATCAAATGACTCGCTACGTAGTAACTTTTGGGGAACTTATGACCTCATTTGTTCCTAATGACATCATAGGAATTTATTTCTGGTGAGACATGCATCGTTTATTTTTTACGCTGACCTTGTTTGTTTCAAATGACTGAAGAAAATATGAGATGGTAATAATGTGATATCATAGTTCCTTTTTTCCTTCAGAGTTGCTATCAAATGACTCTGCTCCATGGTAACTTTAAGTGGACTTTTACACTGACCTTATTTGTTCCAAATGGCATCATGCGGATTTTTTTCTTCTGGCGAGACCTTGTTTCGAAAAAAAAATGGTTTTTATTTTTCTTCATTACAAACGAGGCGGACAGACTCCCCCATTAGCCTAGCTGTAAGCAAGCGTGCATAACTTACCGTGAATTGTTGATTGATGCCAGGTGTCCAAACCTCTACTTCCTTTAAGGAAAAAAATACGTTGGAGAATGTCTTATGGTGAATTGGTGATTGAGGTAATCGGGTGTTGAAAACTCTGCTCTCCTTTAAGTAAAAATATGAATAGGAGAATCTCTTCAAATCAAGAGAACTAAAGAAATTCAATCTTGACTATGAATCCTATCATAAGATGGTAAACTCAACATCAGTGAGCAGCGCAGCTAAATTGCTCACTGACGAATCCTATCATAGGAGTATATTAAAAAGGAAGAGGAGGCTCATACGAGCGGAACAAAATGGGTGACACTAAGATTTCAGATTTGTTGCCTCTTGGTTTGCATGGTGCACGTACTTATTTCCTACCTTGTTCCTCACGATCTGTTTGCCACGCTTGCCAGTGGAGCATAGCGGCGGCGGATGGACCAGCTCCTGCCGGCGGGCTTCCGGTTCTTCCCGACGGACGAGGAGCTCATCACCTGCTACCTCGCTAGGAAGGCCATGGACGCCAGCTTCACCTCGCCAGCCATCCGCGACGTCGATCGACCTCAACAAGTCCGAGCCGTGGGACCTGCCATGTACGTAGTCGCTTCAGTATGCTATATATCCAGGCATCCAAAAGCAAGTTAGCTGCGCTGCTCACTGTTGTTGAATTGTTGATCGATTTTTCCAGGCGAGCTGCATGCAGGAGGGCTACTTCTTCTGCACTAGGGGCAGCAAGTACCTCTCCGGCGTGCGCGCCCGCCGCGCGACGCGGTGCGGGTACTGGAAGTCAGACGGGGAAGGACAAGGCCGTGCATGGCAGGGACGGCCGCTTCGTCGGGAGGAGGAAGACGCTGGTGTTCTACCGCGGGAGGGCCCCGAGAGGGGAGAAGACAGGCTGGGCCATGCACGAGTACACCATGGGCGAGAGGAGCAGCAGCGCCCTCCTCAGAGGAGCACAGGTGCGCACGCACCAACCTCAACCTCAAATGAAGACGACCTATTCTTTTTTTTTTCCTTTGGTACTTACATGTGTGCTTCCATGGAGGATACCTTTTACTTGCTTCGATCTTGAGCTCTCTGACACAATGAATTGAAGCTATGTTTCTGTAATGTCCGATTGTGATCGATGTGTTCCTGGCCATACGCAGAATGAGCGGGTCATATGCAAGGTGTTCGTGAGGAAGCATCCGAGGGGTGACGAAAGGAAGGTGGCACCTGAGGAGGCGGTGCGTGATCAGGACTCCACTCAAGGCCATCTCCTTCCAGTGCTACCGGACGGTTGCGACGGTCACGAGCAGGAGGCGGCGCCACCGGCTGTAGTCACTGACTCACAGCACACGATCAGCCACTCCGGTGCCCATGTCATGGAGGGTAATGAGAAGGATCACCATCAACGAAAACACCACCACCAAATGGTCCATGAGGGGTTGCTGATTATGATAGACCACCATGGTCGGTGCGGCGCCTCGCCATCCTGGTTCAACCATGATGGCCAGCTGGGATCGCATTGCTCCGCGTTGCCAGTCATGCAGATGCAGTCGGACGACGCAGATTATTACCTGCCGGGGTTGCTGGAGTACGGCGGCTGTGACGACTTACCGAACGACGCTGGGTCGGGGTTGCTTGACACCGGCGGTGAGGTGAACCGACGTGCTGAGATAATCACCTCTGCCACCATTGGCCCTCTTCACTTCGATGGTTTCTACTGGAACTTTGGTTTCTGAAAGGAAATATATTCAATGCTTGTGATCTCATCACTATATCTGTAGATCAACAGGGTATATGTGCGTGCATTAGACATAAATTCTGAGGTCTTCTGAACAATACTCCAAATTACTTGCAATGTACGTGAGTTTGACGTTTAGACTACAGCAGGTTGATGGGTGTAAAGAACACTAGGATTGGCACAAACAAACAGTAGTATTGATTATACCAGGAATAAAGTAGTGCTTGTAAATACCATGAGCTTCTACCTCTTTTCATGCTATGTAAATACTTCTCAGGAATGTTCATCGATCTATTAAGATAATTGTCTATGTGCATGCATAAGTGGACCACGACTTGTTAATGGCGATACAATCACTGATAGGCAGATTGTTTATCAATGATTGGCTCTTTCACTTACTTGGGAGTTTCCATCACTTCAAGAGGAGAAGGATCAAGTTAGAAAATTTGGATTAGTTACTGATAATCTCTCCACCAATCAGGATTCATGAACCACGGGTTCATTGGAGAAGAGATCTGATTCACGTCACACATGCTGATATCACATTCCATGACACTGTCCAATCTCGTTGCCATGTGACCAGCGTGTGGATCTCAGCGACCAGCCGACCACGAGTACTTTAGCATCTCATATGATTGATGGCTAGCTGTTCCTGATAAACTGAAGCTAAAAGGACAGCTCTTATGTTGTTAAAACAAAATAATGATTGGACACTTATGACCGAAGGAAACTGATGTCAGGTGGACATGCCCGGTTATTGGCCAACTTTTGATGTGCTATCAGTATGGAAGTGGCTAGTTGCAACAAAGAAACAAAAGGATATCCTACCTTGTAATCTTGATCTAAATTAATCAAGTGGCACACTTTATTATAAACCAGAGTGCAAGTCAAGGTGCCAAGATGACTTAGGATTTGGTTTAGTTGGTCATTCAATTTGAATATCAACGAGAAAAAAAATTGGCCTACTTGGCAGCGTTCAGTTTTAATATCAAAAAATTGCCATCTATGTTTGATGGGTTGTCATGCATTGGCAAACCCTAGTCAAAAGCATAGTAGAACCAATATTGCATACCTCTAGTCTCGGTAAATCACTGCTTCTTACATGCTCTATGAATTTGCAAAAATGGTAATATCATGATTTTCACACAGAAAAATAATCTAATTGTATAAGATACATGAAGTAATCTGACATACAGTTATACCTTTCCTGTTTCACGCCTTTCATCTTCCATTGCCAAAATGGCAGCAAAACATTGACGTCTGCTTGATATCGTGTTTCAGAACAGTACATGACAATTGACATAAAGAAACTAAGCCAATGCCTAAAGCTTCCACGAAAGAAATACCTTTCACTAACATTAGTTTATCATGTGTGAAACAAGCCTTAACAGTCAACAGTGATCGAGTACTTAAATGTTCTTAATTGTTCTTAAACCTCCTGTTGCTAACAGTATTTAAGAATAATTTAGGAAAATGATGGGGACTAAACTTCCTGTAGACGTTGCTTAATGAGTCACGCCTTAAGATTATTAGACCTAATGTCAAGATCCGAAATTCCAGTTACGTCAGATTAGTCATACCTGACCACAGTACTGGTTAAATTGACATCACTGCATGTGCAAGTTTTATTAATTCTCTCTATATGAGCATTTGACTCCAACCTCTGTTGCCTTGAATTCCTAGTACAGAAGACCCAAGAAAGGTTATTGTATACCTAATATAGGGAGAATAAGTAAATGACTGAATACCTACAAGAGGACTTAGATCACTGAAAGGTGCAAGCGTAGCACAAGAATGAATTAGCTCTGCTCACAAAAAGACCAAATCAAAGATATTGAATGGTGTGACTAGCTAGCTAGAGAGCAATCAGGAAATGCAACTTGCAGGTGGAGGCATTTTTGCACACGATCACACAAGAGTCAAGGAAAAAATATACAATTTAAGTGAACCAATTGATCATCAAGAAAGTACTTTGACTATGGATAGAATCACACATTATGGTTGCCTATGGTTGTTCATCCAACTATGGGAGTGACATATATTCTCGCCTACCATCATGCTCCAAACCATGGACAAATCAAACATATTTGCTGCACTGCTAATGGAGTGACCCTGAAGCTGTAGATTAACTTCTAGTTCATCAGTGGGGGTGCTGACAGCTTGTGTAGTTTGGACCGCTTCAATACAGGCCTAGAGTCATATGAGTGCCTTAAAAGTGCTGTCTGAGATGCACAAGACGTACCTCAAGAAAAGGTAATTGGAGGAGACAAACCATTTGGTGCCATTAATAGGCCGTGCATGTTCTCGGTAAGCACTCAGGAGTCGGGACATATTATCAGCCACTACTCTGAGTTTGACTTTTGAGATATCTGCCGGTTAGTTTATTCCCGCTTCTTCCATAGCCTCCCACTGCAGTGATGAGTGATCTCAGAAAATCTTGTGCTTTCTGAAGTAAGATCCGGAGGGAGGGGTAAATATGTTATTACGACCTTTGACTCTCCACTCCACTTCATACCTTGGTAAACAAACAATCTCGGAACCTTTCAATGGAAGGTAACAGGTACAGTTTGGGCATTCACTTCTCCTTGATTGGATCTTTATTTCGTTCCTTACATCTACGAATCAAATCTGACGCCTCTGAAACTTTTGATAAGACATACGGGAGAACTAGAAAATTGACAAGGATATCAGAAAGTCATGACAAACCAAAACACCCCCATTAGTCCCAAGGCATTAACCCATCTCACTGACAGCCCTAAGAACTTAACACCACCAAATACTGGTCTTCTGACATTGGATAGGAACAAGTAATTCTAAGTTCTCTGGTATTTTAATTACTGTATCAATTTCTGAATTTTGTTTGTGCTCGTGTTTAGGACTTTGGAAAAAGCTCCTCCTTTTTTACTGCTCAGTTGAACGCTACCTGCAAACAGTATCAGTAGCAAAGTTCACTGGGAAAGGCTGCAACCATATTCATCCCTTTTCCTTTCCTTTCTTCTGAAAAGTGACACTGCAATGACAGGCCTCCTACATGTCACAGAAGCAATGACTTTGGTACCCTGCTAGGCATCAACAGTTCTGAAGTTGTTCCCTACTCTATAGGTTCAGTTATTTCGTCCTTTAATCTCAGCCTTACCAAGATGACAATCATATATGATATAGGCAAAATGGGATTACTGAAAACGACTTCCACTCTAACTAAAGCTGCACCAGAACTGATTGCATAGCTAAAAATACTTCGATTCCAATTATAGCTGCTCACCAGAACTGCATAGTGACAGAGACTTGCCATGATGAAATCCTCATTCCGAATCATTTTTAGGCACTACAAGATAATCATCGTATTGGCTCACATCAGACTATAAACCAAAGCATAACTACCTCTCCACAAGATCAAATGACAGGTCTTTACCATTATATTTACTGGAAACATCCAAGCCTAAGTCCAAATGACTTTAAGGCTCCTCTCAATCAAACAACGGACCATAACCTTGACCCATCTCACCCGAAGAAATGAATCATTTCTTTGCCTTACCCCTACACCAACCTGGACTTGGTGTCACATGTGGGGCCAATCAACCATGGAGTTATTGCGATTATTAATTCATGGGCCATAGTGAACTGGACCTCAGTGTTAAACTGACCCTCAAATGAAGGAATTTGTTTGTTACTGTATTTTTACGTTCAAGTAGATCAACAAGGACCTGTACGTCTACCTGTACCTCGTAGCCAAACTGAAGCAAACCAACATAAGGACATTTATGTCATGATAAGCATGGAAAATTCAGTGTCATACCTCCTATCATGCTAATGATTTATAGCAGTAGCAGTGCGTCTTGTCTTCTCATCCTGCTCTATTTATCCTCCAGCCCCTCTGCACTCAGCTGTCAGCTCGACTTCAGAAAGATAACACACCACACTGCTTTAATGGGGCGATCACCATGCTGTGAGAAGATTGGCCTGAAGAAAGGTCCATGGACGCCAGAGGAGGATCAGAAGCTGCTTGCCTACATTGAGGAGCACGGGCATGGGAGCTGGCGAGCACTGCCTGCAAAGGCAGGTGAGTGTGGACAAACCCGAATTCCACCATCTTCCAAATGAACAAAGTTAGTGAGAATTCCACCAACATCCTCCAGGCTTGCAGAGGTGCGGGAAGAGCTGCAGATTGAGGTGGACAAACTACCTGAGGCCAGACATCAAGAGGGGCAAGTTCAGTTTGCAGGAAGAGCAGACCATCATCCAGCTTCATGCTCTTCTTGGTAACAGGTGAGTACCAATGAAATTAGTCAGCTCCAGATTGTTACAGTAGGTGATATCCTCTAAAGTGTTCAGAGTATTAGTGACCCTTTTGCTGCAACACCATAAGTATCTTCTCTGACTTCTTTCTGCCAAGAAGAAGTGCACTGTCTGTTCTTGTCAGACTGCTGTCTGCCATTTAGAGACAATTAACGAAGCATATACATCAACCCCGATTGTCGATGTATTTATATTGAATTAGAAAGTGACAATCAATGAATTAAAGGCACAATCCAGATTTTGGCATTTAAAACGAGAAAATTTGGAATTCTGAGTGCTATCATTTTAGCTTAATCAAAATCTTCCTTTCTAGTGCATTTTCTGTGTGCAGCATCTGAGTGCACCAACTTATTCTGCTGCATGTACCAAGTTATGTCATGGCATCTGTACTTTTTATGTAACCTCATCTCTCCTTCCATCAGTTTCTACGTATTCATAAACCTCTTAGTTTATGTACTCTAGTATAGTAAAGACTGTAGGCATATGCGATAGATGAAAACAAAATATCAATTTTAAATCACAAGTTTGTTTTGTTCTCTGGAACTGTTCAGATGGTCGGCCATTGCAACACATCTACCAAAGCGCACAGACAATGAGATCAAGAACTACTGGAACACACACCTCAAGAAGAGGCTGGCTAAGATGGGGATCGACCCTGTCACCCACAAATCCATCAGTGGCACTCTCACCAGCACCGTAGACGACAAATCAGCTAAGGCAGCGGCAAGCCTCAGCCACATGGCTCAGTGGGAGAGCGCCCGCCTCGAGGCTGAGGCACGGCTGGCTCGAGAATCGAAGATGCGAACAGCAGTACCGACACCAACCTCACTCCATGCGCAGCAAACGAATGTCCCTGCCTCCACTGCTTCTCCATGCCTTGACGTGTTGCATGCATGGCAGGTTGCAAAGATAGACCTGGATTCACCTACCTCCACACTGACGTTTACAGGGAGCAATAGTGGCATGCTGCCAACCCCCAGGACCAACAGACTAGAGGTATCAGAAAGCAACTCTGCAATGTGGCAGAGGAGTGATGAGCTCGAGGGTGAAGAAAGCGATTGGCAGTTCTTCAGCAAGCACCAGCAAGTGCTGGGACTGGAAGGCAAGGAGAAGGAAGAGGACTTCATTGGCTGTGAGGAGGAGTGGTTCACAGGAATGGCTGGGGTTGGAGCTGGCTTCACAGGCATGCTGCTTGATGGATCCAATGAGCATGACGCATCAGAATGCTGGGGTGAGTCCAGCAATGGCCAAACTGAGCACAGCAACCAAGCATCAGATGAGGAGGACAAAAATTATTGGAATGGCGTCCTCGGGATGGTGAACTCAGAGCTGCCACCCCAGTCACCCCCATTGATCTAGAATATAGTCACCTCCAGTTTTTTTTTCAAGGGCTTCTGAAGAAAATCTAGTGGATCATGACAAGTCAAAAGCGAAGCAGAAAGAGCGCTACAAATAAATGCTACAACTGCTGCAACAGTATGAATTTTTTTTCTCCATGCATGTGAAAGTGAAATAATTAGCCATTGTGTGGATGCAGTAAATAAATTATATCACTTTATGTCAGTTTATCTTTTGTTGGCCTAGTGCTAGAAATAACTGTATGATAGTCACCAGGACCCCAGCAGGGACACTACATTAATGACCCACGGACTTTGCAGTTGTTAGTTCAACGCCCAAGTTGTCTTGTGCCGCCCCCCCCCCCCCCCACCCCCCCCCCCCTCCCCCTCCCCCTCCTCTTTGGAATCCAAACTAGAATGATTAAGCCAGCACTATTATTACCATAAAGTTACAATATCACTTTTAGTTCAAAAGTGGAGTTACAAGCTATTTCAGTAAATAAGTCCAGTTTGGTATGTATGTTCCTTCATTCCAATAAAGAAATCAAAGTGACCTCAATAGCAGATATGAAAGTTATCCTTTTCTTAGAATGCCAACAGGATGTAGATAGTGTCCATTAGACTGTCAAACAAATTTTAAAAGAATATATCTTTAGTTCTGCAAACCATTGCCAAAAAGATGAACAATTACCAGAAGAATGTCAGGAATCATTCAAGAGAACTGGTATTTTTAACCAGAAAACTAGCGCCCAGAATAATAAGAACGCAGAAGTGCCTCAGCTAAAGTACAGGGGCAAGAAAAGAGAGATATTTGAACTGTTTCATGGGAGATTGAGAATAAACATTGTGATATATTGCCACTGTTGATTTGTTATGGGGTTATGTAAAACTGGAAACATGTAGACACACCGACTGAACATGAAGGCAAAAGACAAAACACTGACCTCGCAACGAAGGAAGAAAGGACAACCATGACCCCGTTGAAATAACTATGCAACATTGCATTATTGAGACCACAGTACAGGTCCTTCCCTCTGCACATGGCCCCTCAAAACAGATCAACCTCTTGAGCCAGAGGAAGACCGTACCACTTTGTTCAACAGCTTCGTTGGATCCCTGAAAACAAAACTTTGGTAGTCATCGTAATTCCGCAAAATTGCCCTTTTGTCTCAAGAACCACTGCATTTAGAATCATTGTCTATATTGCAGATTTCAATCAATACTTTTGATTGTGATAGTCTTTTGTTTCAAATAAGTTACCATCTGTACTTCTATTTTTATGAACTGACCATCTGTAGTTTGAAGCAAGTGAGAAATATTAATGTGAACACAATGAAATTACACGAGACGTGAAATTCAGTACAGTGCAGGTCTTCTATGATCAATCAGACACTCTGCATGTCTATTGCTTTGTGCATGTGAGCAATTTTATGGAGGCATGCAGATTAATTAGCAATGGTATAAAAAGTATTAAGTGGTAATTTTGCATGAATTTGGAAGTACATGTCCTACAGTGTTGAAAACAGCTGGGCAGCACTATACCAACTTATAAGTATGTTAAGAAAATTCAAAGCACAAAAGTAGGTACCTACAATCGAACAGTGCATAGAATGTAATTCACTTTTTTAAAAGCAAATACACCCGGCTTACATCTAAATTCTCTGCTAATCATCCACGGGAAATAGGAGACGTAATCAAATAAACTAAATAGCCAAAAGAGACTCTTAAGAGAAAGGTAAATAAGGTGAAAAGTGACAACAGACACCTAGCTCATGGTGAATACCACTATGCACACAACCAAATTAGATGTTAGTGTTTCTACCAACATAGGAGTATGATTAGTGCACAAGGAGGGAAAAAATTACATTAGAAACTAGAAGTTGGTGCACTAATGTTAGTTGCCACAAAACCGTACCTTATATACGAAAAACTGTGGGTACAGACTAAGACACTTTCAGTGGAACTAACTTCTACCCATAGTAGTAGTCGCCAGAAATCCGTGAGTGCTTCAACCACACTGCTTGCATATGCTACAAGTTCACATGATGTAAAATTCCTTTTATTTTTCAGGCTTTCAAGGTGCAAAGTCACCATTAATGTGAAAAAACATCAGCTATGAGCTATTGCATTTGGTGCAAAAGAGCCAGCAAAAACTAAGGGTACAACCTGTTGATACAAGTCAATGCTTTTATGGAAACCATTCATGCACAACCCGAGGTGGGAGTTTCTAATCTAACAAAATTTTGTCTCAAGTGAATTGAACACCCCCCAGAAGGGCCAGAACAGCTCCACATGTACATCCCTAGACCTCACCTTACATGAGAACAGCATCACACTTCTTGAATTTCTGAAGAGCCTGACCCTCTGAATACGCCATCCCGATCGAAGCCTTGCCATCCCTTCCAACACCCATGTAATACAGCCTCCAGTCATAGGCCCCATCCATTTGCACCAAGTACGGTGAACCAACCCCAGCGCCATCCCACCCTTCGTCCTCCTCAGACGGGCACAGCACTGGCATCTCGCTGGAGCGCCTCCAGCCTTTCAAGCCGTCCTCCGACACGGCCATTCCAATGCTCACCCTCCCATCCGCATCAACACCCTCATACACCATGACATACCGCCGGGCGGCACGGTCACGGACAACATGCCCGTGCCGCACCCCGCATTCATCAAACGATCCAGCACGGCCCCCCTCGAGCACCTTCCCCATCTTGGTCCACCGGATGCCGTCCCTGGACCTCGCCAGACCGATCGCGTGCCGCTGCGACATTTCGTCGAACGAGTGGTAGTACATCCGCAGGTCCCCGTCCGCGTGCATCACCACCTTGGGCGCGGCAATGCAGCGCGCCTCCCACCCGCGGGGCTCCTCCCCGTCCTCCCCGACGCCGAGCAGCGCGCCGGTGTGGTGGGCCCCCTCGATGCGCGCCCAGTTGCGGCCGTCCTGGCTGATGGCGAGCCCCGGCAGCGCGGGGACGTCCGCGGCGGGGAACGCGGAGCCGAACCGCCCGTCGGTGGAGCCCGCGTAGTAGAGCCAGTACACCGCGGAGGACGGGAAGCGGCGCGAGGACGCGGCGGGGCCGGAGATGAGGAGAACGTCGGAGGGGCGGGCGGCGGCGGTGTCGAACGCCCACCAGTCCTCGGAGGGCAGCAGCGGGTCGGGGGAGACGGGGGCGCTCCAGCGGAGCCCGTCCGGGGAGGTGGCGAGCGCCACGCGCGCGCCGGACTGGTGCCAGAGGAGCCACCCGCCGCCGTCGGAGGCGCGCTTGACGACGGGGGAGCCCGCGCCGCGGAGGAGGAGGCCGCGGGCCGCGGCGGCGGAGGAGGAGTGCTGGGTCGGGGCGTGGCAGCGGAGAGGGGCGGGGACGAGCAGGCGGCCCGGCGGCGAGGGGAGGAGAGCGGCGGGGAGCATGGCGATTGGCGGGCAGGGTGGAGCCGCGGCGAGCGTGTGCCGTGCCGCGGTGCCGGATTAGGACTTTGGGCGGGACGCTCCGCCGATTGGGAAGTTGGAACCTTGTGCATCGTTTCGGTTGGGACTTGGCGCCTTCGACCTCTGATAGCGTGCTCCTCAAAATCCGCCATCGGAGCATCTCCTTCTAAGTGTTTTTGCAAGCGACTGGTAACCGTGAATCGGCCAACCGGGTCATGGAAATGGAATCACCTGCGACGTGGCTCGACGCGCGGCAGGAGCGCGGCGTCGTGTTCCTCTGCAACGCGCCGCGCCGGGCCTCTCGTTGCGCTTCTACCGGAGGGGGTTCCTGGACAGCACCAAGGATCAGGACTTGGTCGTCAAATCATGGACGTCGCAGGCGGAAGTGCTCCGTCACCCAGCGACAGCCGCGGTTGTGAAGCCACTGCGGGTGGAGATCAGACGCTGGAGGGCGTCGGGGTCCCCATGCTATACTGGCCATTGTACGTACGCCGGGTAGCTGATGCAGAAGGCGTTCGTGATGGGGAACATGGACGTCGGTGTGGAGATGGAGGGGTACTCGACGGGATTGGATCAGGGGGCGAGGTGGTCATAGATAGAGCTGGACGCCGAGTTCAAAACTCGCGAGCTAGTTTGGGCTCGACCCAACTCGGCTCGCTGGAATTTTTAACGAGCCAAGCAGCTATTTTTGCTCGTCTAATTAACGAGCTGGCTCGAGACAGCTCACGAGCTGCTCATGAGCTAACCGAGAGTTAGAGGGACCAAGGGAGCTGAGCGGAAACAGCCCAATCTACTCGACTGCCAAAGTACCGTCCGTAAAGTTCTAAGCTAAAGCTTAAGTTATTACCGTCAGATACTATTTTATGATTTTATTATTATGTTATTGAAGTCTGATAATTGAAACTAATATAATTACAAAATTGTTGATTGGTTGCGGTTTGTGCATGCTCAATGCATGGTGGATTTTGAAAGTTTGATATTTTATAATTGCCATATCCTTAGTATTTCATATATGCTTAGGTGGTAATCCTAAATTTACTACGTCTGGCTCGCAAGCCTAATAAGTTAATTCGAGCTGTTAACAAGCCGAGCCGAGTTACAAGCTCCTATTTTTGCTCATTTTGTTAACGAGCCGAGCTGGCTCGTTAGGCTAACGAACCAGACCGAGCTAGCTCTCCTATTTTTGCTCATTTTGTTAACGAGCCGAGCTGGCTCGTTAGGCTAACGAACCAGACCGAGCTAGCTCTGGTCGAGCCCTAGTGGTAGCGAAGGCGAGGCAAGTGATGGATGCCGAGCAAGGCAAGAAGCTTACAGCACAAGTGGTGGGGGACGGACGGATGTCATGGTACCGGTCGCAATTGTGATTGTGAGCCAAAGCATAGCAGAAGAGGAGATAAGGGTGGGCCAAGTACGTGGTCCAAGAAAAGTAAGCGCACCACATGCAAATAAGGAAAATACATATTTTTCAAATCATGTATCCACATCAAATCCGATTGTACCATTGCACTTTATACATAAGATCTCTAAAATAATATAAGCTTAAATATGTTGTAGTGATTTGTTTTTCATGGAGCAATTTGACTGTGAAGGTAAAATTATTTGTGAAATGTTCAACCATGAAAAAATATTTTTAAGTAATTTATCAAAATATTACCAAATGTGCTCTAGTTTTGAAGATCTCATTCGTAATCGGAATTGAGTTTGGATGCATGAGGACTATAGCTCTTTCATATTAGGTGGCGTTTGGATAGCAGCTTGGATTGAGAAAAGGAAATGACTTGGGTTATGTCGAGGCAGGAAAGGGATGGGGTCATGAGAGTTTTATCCCTATCCTATGTTTGGTTTTTTGGTTTGGGTTTTGAGTTCTGTGGGACCCACAAAGTCTATACTATAAAAGTTGAAACAATTGAAACCCTTCTTATCAAGATTAGGCTCACGGTACTCCTCACGGAGGTCCCACTTGACAGGCCAGAAGGTTTGATAAAAAGGTGTAGACCCACGTTTTTGATAGAAGGAAAATATTTCTGCTAAAATTCAAATACTTTTACACCAAGCACTTTCATCTACCCACCCCCTTGTACCCACTTATTAGTTTCCATTGTTTGTAGACAATTTGCTTCCATGATTTTTGGTACCGCATATTACTTTTCATTGTTTGTAAACAAACAATTTGCTTCCGTGATTTTTGATCAACATTACTTTCCTTGTGCCATGCGATGATTAACTTTCCAAGATATTGGTCAACATTACTTTCCTCGTGCCATGCGTTGGTTAATACGCATATGCATTGATTAACCTTCCAATATTTTGTCCATGTTCTTTCCTTCTGTGCGATTTGCCCTGGCCTCCTCACCGTCATTTTTGCGCTGCCGGCTTCCTTCGTGACGCCATCGGCCGCCCTGCTCCCGTGTGAAGCCTGGTTAGGAACGGTGCTAGGTCTGCCCGGCTTCCTTCCCTCTCGACGACGTTGTTCCAGTTTTGCGCGGCCGGCCGGACGCGATCGGCCAGCTTGCCCATCCCGTCGGCAGTTCTGTTTGAGTCCTCCCCCTCGGCGGTCAGGGCAGACACGTCGCCGGACGTGGCGAGTGCAGCTACGGTAGGACTGAAGGCGTCGACGTACTCAAGGTGATGTTCTTTCTGCCTTCCCTCTTTTTGATGCTCAAATCATGTTCCAGTCTCAACGGCGACCTCGAATCCGTTCCCCTGCGTCGGCTGATTCCTTGGTTCACGGTGCATCAATGCCATCCCCATCAATTCCCTTGTCATTAGATTTATTGGTTCACAGCGCATCAATTCATAGGTTTCACCTCTCGATTAGCAACCAATTCCCTTTAAATTAGATTATTCCTCCACTGCACATCTATTTTTAGTTCTTTCCCTTTGGTTAGTATCTCCGAGAGGAATTGGTAGTTGTTGTATACATCCATATCATATAAATTTAGCCATGGCACTAGGTTATATAGCTTTGTTTGATTCCATCGATTGTATGTACTCGCTTCATCGTCACTTAAATTTCTCGACAAAACTGTATGATAGAGAATTATTATTGAATTTGTATTATATGTATTGATACGATGTTACATTTTAGGGTCCCGTGCAATGGATGGTCGTCCTCCACTTGGAGACATCACAAACACTTGCAACCATCCTAAGCGAGCAAACCGTGAAGGATCTAATAATCAGAAGAACAATCATGGTACTATTTTGACTGCAATTATTTTTATAAACTTGTTTGATTGGTTTTGGTGTATACATAACCATCATCCGTGGTTATAGGTGATACTGATGAAGGAGATCTTGATCAGAGGAAACTTAAACGACAAAAGGCAAGAGACAAGTATGCAAGTTTACCAGCTGAAAAAAAATCAGAGCTTAATGCTAAGAGGAGGGAAGCCTACCATCGAAAAAAGGCTAAGAAAGCAGTTTCTAACATCAGTATTGTACCTCCAGGTATATTATCCCTTCATTAAAAATATAAATATATCAGGTTATGAAGCTGTTTAATCAAATGCCTTTAATGCAGGTATGATGTCCTTGCTCATCCAAACAAATACAGAAAATGACATCATGGGACAGCATGAGATTGTGAGTAATGGAGCAACAACATAAGATTTTGATGATAGTTGGCTGCGTCGCAACGATTCTTTTGAAAGGATAGAAATGGAGAATATCAACACTCCATTCCTATTATCTGGTACATTTTGAACGTAAACAGTATTTGTAGTATGTGTTGTTCATTTACTAATATTTTTACTATCTGTTCTTTCAGGATTGTCTCGCATAGAGGGTGAGATGGAAAAAGCAAGAGAAAGGTTGAGCAAATGGTACCATATGATGTCGGAAGAGCAAAAGGCTGAAAAGGCTGAGAAGAATGCTAAAAAACAAGCAAGTAGAAGTAGACAAAAATATGGTACTGGTGCAAGCATTGCTTCCAATGAAGGTTTTCACTTTTCTTGTACCATCATTATTATCATGAAAATATATTATATGTCTTAGATGCTTTATATTTGCATACTTGTTTGTGTGCGTAGATACAACGGATGTTATGTGTGTCACGCCATTTGGCACCGCTGCATCTGGAATTGTTGATGAGATTACTCTGGAAGAATTGAAAAAAGAGAGGGAGAAAAGAAGATATATTGAAATGGCTGATACGGCAAGACATGAAAAGACATTGAAAGCTATTTAATGTCGTATGTAGAAAAACATAGCCAACCAAGGTATTAAGCGTCTATGTGCATTAAAACTTTCATATTTTTTATGTATAGAATAGAATATCACACTTGGCGTACGATTTTCAGGTAAAGAGTTAAATACACCTGATACTGGGATCTTGCAGTCTGCATTAACGCAACAGCAGTCGACCAACTAGGTCGTGCACTATAAATGTGGATCGAGAAGATAAGTTTGACTCTGGTTTATGGGAACCAGATGATCCCATGCATGAAGTTAAAGGTATATTTATTATTTTTAGCTGGCCTATATTCTTATTTGATAATTAATTAATAGAATTATTTTTCTATTTAACAAAGAATGATTTAAACCAAATGAACCCAGAGGATTATGGACCGGAGAATATACAAGATGATGAAGCACATGTATTCCATATTAGAGGTTAGTTTTGAATTTTTTGTTTGAGTAATGACATGACTACCACTAATACCTTCTCTACGATTAATAATTTTTTAATTGTATATATACATGCAGATTTCCAGTACGAGTATGATGTGGATCCCGATATTACCTTCAAATATTCAGATCAATATGATGCAGTGTACAAGGATCTTCCGAAGAAACACCATACCCTCAAGAAGGCTAAAAACTGTGAATTCTGCAATGCAAAGAGGTTCCCAGGTGAAGGGCCTGCCTTCTGTTGCATGAAAGGAAAGGTTAACATATATATTCCAGAGTTACCGGCTGGACTACGCCAATTGTTCGCAAGTCAAACCGACAGGGATGCAAAGTATTTTTGGAAGCACATTCGATATTTTAACTCACACTTCTCCTTCACAAGCTTTGGAGTTTCCATTGATCATCATCTTGCGTCTGCACGAGGTACCAGTGTATATTGTTTTAAAGCACATGGTCACATATATCATAGGTTGGATCAGCTTGTGCCTGGTGGGAGAGGGCCTCGCTATATGCAGTTATACTTTTATGACATTGATGAGACAATTGCACATAGGGTCAAAAGGTCTCCTAAGCTTGATACTACACTGGTTGATTTTGGGAATTTTACAGGACAATCCATATGTGCTTTTATTCAGGAATCTCGGTTCTATTTCTAATATTGCAGAGTACAACATTGAACTTAATACCAGCATATCTGTTGATCAGAGAAGATATAACACACCTGGGATGGATCAAATCACTACTATATGGGTGGACGGTAACGACCCCCAGCGGAGGTTTTATCGTAGCATAATAATTTACGGCAGTGAGGATAGACCTCACTATGTCAGGGCGTACCATGGTTGTTACGACCCATTAGCCTACCCTTTGTTTTTCCCCGATGGTGAGACCGGATGGGAGGATAAATTATCAAGTATCAGGTTTCACCTCCTTCTAAGCCGAAAAGAAAGTATACGAAGCGTAAGAAGCAAGGTTTGTAACGAGTTGTATATTATTTTACAATAATTATATGCTGATGTTTGGACACTATACTGAACCGTATAATATCGCATTTACAGGTGATCTTGATGATGGTGACGAATTAGGTGAAGTTCAGGTGCAGCCTCTTAAGAAGGCAAAAGTGCGACATCTGATTTATTACGATTTTAATGGGGAAGACCATGAAATGGATGAGCAAAGTGAGAACGAGGATGATCCTGATGATGAGCTTGACGATATAGGTATGATGCACTGTCCATTTATTTTAGATTATATATTCTATATATTATTATATGGTAGTATCAAATAGTATTATACGGTTTAAAGATACAACTTTGTCTCTTAATTACAGCTGGTGGAGGATCCCGGCGTCACGTTAGCGCTAGAGAGTACTACTATTTCAAGCTACAGATTCGGGAAAGTCAATTCAATGTCTTCATTCATGCCGGTTGGCTCTTCCAACGACTTGCAGTTGATATGTATGTCAAGGTTGAGTCAATGCATCTAGATCGGTATGTGAAGCTTGCACATCAGGCTATAATTCCTGCAGATCTATATCAGGTGAGCTCGATTTAACTAAGAATCATCAAGTTTGTGTTTCACTGTAATCCCAACAATTAGCATCTAAGAATGCTCAATTTTGCTGTGTTCAGGATCTTCTGGACACGCTCGCCGCGGGAGAGGATGATGCTTCCAAGGTTGGCCTTAGGGTTGTTTTGAGTAAGGATTTTCCTGGCAGTGATCGTGATGTGCAGGCTAGGTTCATGGATGCCATGACACTGGTTACACGGTATGGGAAGCCAAATTTCTTTGTAACAATGACATGCAATCCATACTGGGATTAGATAGTTGCAGAACTGCTACCAGGACAGACTCCCCGAGATCATCCTGATGTTGTTGCAAGGGTGTATCATGCAAAGTTACTAGATCTGCATGATTTTTTTATTAAAAAGGGTCATCTTGGCAAGGTTGCTGCATGGCCGCATGTGACAGAGTTTTAGAAATGGGCCTGCCATACGAGCACTATCTGCTGGTTATGAAACCTGGGAGTAAGTTAAAGTCTCCTGACGATTATGATAAATATATTTCGGCAGAACTTTCAGACAAGAAAAAGTATCCTGAGTTGCATAAGCTTGTTTGCAAACATATGATGCACGGTCCATGCGGAATTCTAAACATGGACTGTCCATGCATGGTGGATGGGGAATGTCGCTTCTGTTATCCTCGCCAGTTCAGTGAAACCACGCAGCAAGGAAAGGACTTTTATCCAATATACAGAAGACGAGATGATGGGCAGAAGGTGAAGGTACGAAATGAATGGCTGGATAACCGATGGGTGGTTTCTTATAATCCAGTCCTGTTGATGAGGTACATAAATATTGAGATATGTTGCAGTATCAAGTCAGTTATATATCTCTACAGATATATATACAAAGGGCACCATCGTGCATCTTACTCACTTGAGTCTAAGGAGAATGGGAAGAAGGTAATCAATGAGATAAAACAGTACAGAGATTCGAGGATGATAACTGCTATAGAGGCTGTGTACAGACTATATGCATTTAAGTTGTATACTATGTCTCCACCAGTACTGCAGATGCAGGTGCACCTTGAGGGTATGCACATGGTTGCATACAAGTCTACTGACAACCTGAATAATGTTGTGCAGTCTGAAAAATCACAAAGGTCCATTCTTACAGAGTATTTCTTGGTGAACAGAACAAACCCTGCAGCTCGCAAGTATCTGTATAGGGAGTTTTCTAAGCACTTCACTTGGACACAAGTCAAAAAAGGTCTGGAAGCCTAGGAAAGCTAAAAGGATTCAGATTGGCAGGTTGGTTTATGCAAATCCAGCTGAAGGTGAGAGGTACTATCTTCGGATCATGTTGAACCATGTTAGGGGTGCAACCTCGTACGAGAATCTGAGAACATGGCGTAACACGCGTGGTGTTACGTATGAGACATTTAGGCAGGCATGTGAGGTTATGGGACTTGTTGAATCAGACAAGTCACTTGATGACCGCCTTACGGAGTTGGCTACATTCAGGATGCCTTGTTCGCTGCGGAGACTTTTTGCTACTATAATGGTTTTTTGTGAGTGTGCTAATATCCAGCGTCTTTGGGATAATCATCTTGACTCAATGTCTGAGGATTTTCACCGTACATGTGACAATAGCTCGAGAATTGAATAGATGGTGCTTAGAGATATATCTTATCATTTGATATCTATGGGCCAAGATATTAGGCACTACGGTCTTCCGGAGCTACATGAGACTGATGCGTAATCTCTAATGCTTTAGTTTTACGTACATTTGCTTTGAGTACCATTTACATTTAATTTGAGCTATTATCACATCTTGCCATATTTATATGCTTGACAGTGGAAGAGCGATTGAGGGATCATTACAGAGAGCTTACGGAGGAACTGAACCTTGGATTTGATGAGGATCATTTGAAAATTATTGATACGCTTAATGCAGAACAAATGGCTGGTTATGACAAAATACTTGATCACGTGTTGAAGAATAAAGGACAGGTGTTCTTTGTAGATGGTCTAGGCGGCACCAGTAAAACGTATCTCTACAAGACTTTGATTGCTAAGGTGCGGTCGATGGATCTTATTGCTGTTGCTACTGCTACATCTGGTATAGCCGCTTCCATTATGCCTGGTGGGCGCACCGCACATTCCAGGTTCATGATTCCAATAAAGCTGAGTGGCAATACTATGTGTAGCTTTACAAAGCAGAGTGGCACAGCGGATTTGCTTAGAAGGGCATCTCTGATAATATGGATTGAGGTTGCAATGACTAAGAAGCGGGCAATTGAGGCTCTTGACAGGTCGTTGCGGGATATAATGGGTTGTGAGAAGCAGTTTGGAGGGAATGTTATGTTGTTTAGTGGCGACTTCAGACAGGTTCTTCCTGTGGTGCCCCGTGGTACGAGAGCCCAGATCACATATGCAACCTTACTGAGGTCATACATATGGGAAAATGTTCGGCAGGTTAGGTTGACGCAGAACATGCGAGCTGAGGCTGATACGTGGTTTGCAGATTATCTGTTAAGGATTAGTAACGGGACGGAGGAGGTATTTGATGGTGACTACGTGCGGCTACCTGATGACATTTTAATTGAAAACCCTCCGGAGGATGATTTCTTTGACATTCTTATTGATCGTGTGTTCCCGGATCTTGTTGCTAATTGCACTTCTACCATATATATGCGCGAGCGTGCAATACTCTCCATCAGGAATGAATATGTTGATGCGGTGAATGCACTTATGATTGATAGATTTTCAGGGAAGCATAAGATTTTCTATAGCTTTGACTCTGTCGATGATGACTCGCGTAACAGTTATCCTCTTGATTTTCTCAATTCGATTACTCCTAATGGGCTGCCCCCTCATGAGTTGAAGGTTAAGAAGAATTGTCCTGTTATATTGCTTCATAATCTCGATCCTCATAATGTCCTATGCAATGGCACTCGGCTGGTGGTACTGGGATTTCAGAATAATACAATTGATGCTGAGATTGTTAATGGGCAGCATGCAGGTAAGAGGGTGTTCATTCCGAGATTCCAATGTCTCCTTCCGAAGACCTCACTCTTCCGTTCAAGTTTAAGAGGAAGCAGTTCCCCATCCAATTGAGTTTTGCTATGACAATTAACAAAGCGCGAGGTCAGACCATACCTAATGTAGGTATTTACCTCCCCGAGCCTATGTTTTTACACGGACAGCTGTATGTGGCGCTGTCCAGAGGTGTTTCTCGTGAGAGTACGTGGGTTCTTGCAAAGAGAAATATGAACATCGATCCTACTGAAAAGAGTACGAAGAATATTGTATACAGAGATGTCTTGAAATTCTGAGGTGTGTTTGTGCTTCAGCTTTATATAATTGTGATGTGTAATAATATGCATTTATGTACTCACATAGTCATGTGCTTTCGTGCTCCTTCTAATCATATATATTGTTCCTGCAGATCACGGGCTTGAAGATTGTGAGTGTTAATAGCTTATCAGAATATTTTTAGATGCTAGGATTCGTGATGATTGAATAAATGTATGGTGTATACTTTGTGTGCCTTGATCTTGATATGCCACATGTTCATTATTGAATTAGTCCTATATATATATATATATTATTTTCTAAAATTTTATTGTGTATGAATAAGATTTTTTTATATATAATGTGCATTTGTGCAACGCCAGCGTCTTGAAGCAGAGGACGTCCTCAAGCACATCTCAAGGAGCCTTACTCGCCGGCGTGATATTGTGCCCGGCGCACGGCGCGGCTCATTTTCCAGCACATCCCACCCTTCCCGTTAGTTACGAACACTGGGAAAAGAGGCTCTCATTTCCCATTCCTTTTCCCCATTCATTTCCCATTTCCCTAATCCAAACATAGGATAAGATATCTCGTACCCTCGTTTCTCTATCCCACCTCTCATTTCCCAGTATCTAAACGCCACCTTAAAATTTATGTTGCATGGAAATCAACACATCAACATTTATGTTGTACTTTCAGCAAGATCAGGACAACCGGGAATATTAAGAGTAGCGCGCACGAGTGGAAGGCGACGCGTTGCAGAAGAGCCGTCCGAATCGATGTAGGTAGGCCCACCCTCCTATTCTTCTTCCTCGTGTGCGGCGGACGGAGCTCGGAGAGGGGTGTAGGGGTTCTGGTGGCCAACAGCCGGGGTTCTGGTGGCCAACAGCCGTAGAAGAGGAGGTGGAGCCGGTAAAGAGGCTCGGCGATAGCGGTGGGTTGAGTGAGCGGTGCGGTGCAACGGCACGACGGCGGGAGTGGGACACCACCAGCCGCCAGCGATTCGGAAGATAGCCAGTGGGCCGGAACCGGGGTTGGGGTATAAGAAACCGATAGACTAGCGTGACCACGATCGGCAGTGGTGGATCCGGCGGCAGGGGCGAGCTGGGGTCGTGGGCCGCAGGTGAGGCTTGTGACGCGCGCTCGCAGCACATGCAACCCTGAGTAAGCTCCTAGGAGAACCAAACAAACAAGGTTGAAAAGGGGCAGGTGTGCCATCGATACGTTGATAGGCTGTTGAAAAAATAATGAAAAGTGTGACTGTACGAGAGTAGCACACCTACGAGTGGTGGCGCACAAGGGAGAAGCGGAGGCGGCGCTAATGCTCGAGACCTCGAGGGATTGATTCATCGCTGTGGGCACATCTATAGGTAACACGCGCCAATATTCTGGATCGCGCGCGCTGGTGGGAGGCGTCGCAGAAGTATTCCTGAGGGTTTTTAGTATTTTATTAGGCCCAAAATTATTCTACTATCCAGGGTACATCCACACACATCACAGACTAGCAGGCCACCAGCATGTTGCAGATCTAACGTACGCATCGGATTACGTGCAAACAACGATTTAAAGTTAAACCATCCGTATCTTCCAAATCGGTACCTAAATCAAATTCCGATTTTACCATTGGATTTCTTATAACAAGAGCTTTCAACAAGTCCCCACTTTATAATATTTAAATAAAATTTTTAGAACATTTTTTAGATATAGAGCAATTTTTATTGTACAACACGTTCACAATAAAATTGTTCTAACATAACAAAAAGTATTTTAGATATAAAATCATCCGACCATATTTAGACCCTATTTGGATTGGAGAAATTCAAAGGAAAAACATAGGATTCTAAAACGGAGGAAAGGAAGTAGTTGCGAGCGTTTGGAATGGAGGAACCATTCGTTCCTTTCCTGTGGAATCTTGTAGCAGGCTGGCCATTTCACACGAAATAAAACATCCACTTGAATCCCTTGTTTTCTTCTCCTTCGCGTACGCCCGAGGCAACACGCGCACGAAGAATAGAAGAAAAATCATAACTTTGAGCGGCTGAAGAAGAACATGTTCCGCCATTGTTGATTTTTCAAGCTCCTCCCATGCGCATGGACCACCAACCCGCGCTCTCTTGCTCTCGCTGCACCTCAGCGCTGCGGTGCACTGATGCTCTTGCTGCTCTTGCTCCGCTCAAGGCAAGTTGCTTGGCTTCTCCAGTGGGATTGCAGAGAACGAGAGAGATTAGATGAGGAGGAGAGAGAGAAACAGATGAGAACAAACGGATGAAGGGGATGAGAACGAGTGGACCAGAAAGCTCTGAGCTTTTGGGTTATACTGACGACGGGTCCTACCTTCATGGGTCCACATGTCAGTAGCTAAGGAGGTTAGAGATGCACCTAGTGGCAGTCCAGGTCTGTCTTTTTTTTCTTCCACTTGTGGGACCCACGTAAATCCAATTTCCCGTGTTCTAATTCCCGTGTTCCAAACAGCAGTTCCTACGTTTTTTCTACGTTTCCCTTTCCTCTATTTTGTCAAAACATCCTAACCATATTCCTGTGTTTTTCCCATTCCTCTATTTTGCATTCCTTCGTTCTAAACAGACCTTTAAATATAGTCTTTTCCTAAAGATTTCATCATAACAAATTCAATGGTATAATTAAAATATAGTTTTAGTTGCTTGATTTATGAATATGATCTTTTTATTTTCAATATATACGTGCATGTACTTCAGGACGTGGGCTAGGCCCAGCAGACCATCTAGCGCGTCCAGCAGCTTTTTCTGCTATGCCTTTGCATGCAGTCAGCGCGCGTGGATGCTATCAGCCCCGGTAAAAGCAACTCCAAGAGTCTAGCTAAATCTCACTTTTTATATTCTCATTTAGTTATCTATTTAATTAAGATTCTCTCTTCATATTTCGGTACACTCCAACAAACTAACCAAATCAGACTCTTCATATTGAAATCAGGTCCACCTCATCCCCTTTTTCCTCCTACGCGCGAGTCCTTTTCTCCTAGCGACGTCGCGACCACAGTGGCCATGACCTAGGGTTGGATGTTCCCGGCGATGGAGAGGTCACCGGCGGCGAAGGGGTATACCTATGGGTTCAGGGCAATGAGGCGGTCACGGCGACGCAGATAGAGCAGTTGGCGGGACAGTGGAGTGAGCGGGACACGGCGATGCCAACCGGCGGCACGGTTACCAGGATGCGCGATGGTGAATTTGGCGTTCCCATCGATTGGGCTGCAAACGCGAGAAACCGAGAGAAGCACCATGATGAGGGAGGTGAGGCGGACCCATTTTGGTGGTTGTTTGGGCTGGAACCGGAAGTTGGTCAGGGGCTCACCTCGAAGGTCGACTATGGCTATTCTCGGCGCAGTTGCCCACGAGCGTGCGGCCTCCCTAGCGTGGGATTCGGCCGGCCGGTGTGGGGGATCCGTAGATGAGGTCGTGGGCTAGCTACTGGTGCAAGGGATTTGATTTTGGTGGCCCGTGTGAGGAGTATTTGAGATGGGGGTGGAGCTCGAGCTTGAGGTTGGCAATGGTGGTTGGCGCTCTAACCCGAGCTGCGCATTGGAGAAGATGAAGGTGCGGGCGCTAGGGCACGGGAGCACGCGGGAAAGAGGAGGGGGAGGGCGCCGGAGCTCACGAGAGGAGGGGGATGGCGAGGGCGATGACCTCGGTACTTTTGGCTAGCGAGGGCGACGGGATCCCGAGCCAGATAGCGAGGAGAGGAAGATGGCTATTCCGTTGGATCGCGATTTCACCCTTTTTCGTTATTTTTGCCGATCCAATCTCTTTTACCTAGTCTTTTGGAGTTGCTCTAACACGCGTGATTAGCACTGTGGGTTCGTATCCAGAGAAGAAAAAGTACTGCATGGCCCATATGAAAGCATCTAGGTCCCTAATTTGGATTTTGGTAATTAATGACAACGGTTGTGGACTAATAATTTTATTTGAGAATTGAGTATAGGTTAGTCCCGAAGATAATTTGAGCCTCTATATGTGCTATGGAGATATTCTTTGTGAATGCATGATGGATGGCTCAAGGCAAAGGTATAAGATAGGGCTTTTCCATTTTACCGGTCAAGAGGTGATTAGCGGATGATATTTGACCGGATTAATAGGCTAGATAGCCGTACTATCAATAGGGGTCAATTTCATTTGCCTGATGGTTCTATAGTGCCACTTTGCTCAAACAATTGCATTGCATGCGTATAGGAAAATCGTGTTTAAAAAAGTGGAAAGACCGGAGAGTAAACGCTAGTTGGAAATGGCTAACTACGCTTGAAAGGCGAACGGTCTGCCATTTGTATGGCGGACCGTTCCATGACTTAGCCAAAATTCGAGTTGTCTGGTCGAGCTGAAGTTTTCTACGGCGGACGGTCCGGCTCTGGCGAGCGGACGGTCCGCCGGCTAATGTGAGTGAATCGATAGAAACTTTGAAGTTTCTGGTGGGTTTTTCACGTTGAACGGTCGACAGTTCGCCTGGTACTGGCGGACAGTCCGCCTAGTCTTGTTGTGCGTCGACAGAAACTCAATTGTTTCTGTCTATTTTTGACTGTGAACGGCGGACGGTCCGGCCCTGGGGGAGGACGGTCCGCCGGCTGATGCTGCGCAACGACAGAAACTCTGTTGGTTCTGTGGGCTCTTTAAGCATGTACGGCGGAAGGTCCGGCCCTGGGTGGCGGACAGTCCGCCGGCTAAAATTTGAATCGCGAAAAAATTTCGACTGTTCTGTGTTGAAACTTTGTTGAACTGCGGACGGTCCGCAGATTGTGAGGCGGATAGTCTGCCGGGATGTAACGGTCACTTCTGACACAGTTTGACTTTATACATAGCCGTTGGTTTGAACGGCGGACCGTCCGGTCCGTGTGAGGCGGACGGTCCGCGAATGCTCTGTTTTCACAGGATTTGACTGTAACGGCTATCCACGGGGGAAGGAGATATATATACCTCATGCCCGGCCGTGGGTGAGGTCTCTTGGCACTTTCAAAAGCTTTCTTGACATATTTGAGCCTTCTTCCTCCTCTCTCTCACTCACTTGGCTTTGAGGTTGCATCTTTGTGAGATTGAGAGCATCCTAGTGAGTTAGAGCTTTGTGGCACTAGGGAGTCTTCAAGCAAGCGTCATCGACTTGTTACTCTTGGAGGTTGCCGCCTCCTAGACAGCTTGGAGCTGTGGAACCGTTGAGCCCTTCAAGGAGATTGTGAAGGAGCCCCGGTTGTTCTTATGTGATGTCTTGTGCTCACCTCGCCGGAGCGGTGAAGGGCAACTCTAGTGGAATCGAGGTTTGGAGAGGTTCATTGATCCAAGTCGGCTCATACATCAAGCGTGACTTGATAGAGGAGCGGTTGGAGCTTTGAATCCACCTCAACGTGGATTAGGGGTGACCGGCAAGTCATCGACACCACGGGAAAAATTCGGTCTCTTGTGTGCTTGGTTCTTTCTCTTGCTCAAGCTATTTCTTGCAATTTACTTTGAGCATTTACATTCTTAGAGATTGAATTGATACTTGTCACCCTAGGTTGCAAACCTTCATCTAGAATAGAGTTAAATAGAAATAGGATTTCTCTTGTGCTACTAATCAAATTTTATTAGTGTCGTGTTTTTAGTTCAAACCGCCTATTCACCCCCCTCTAGTCCATATCCTAGATCCTACACCATATATGGAGGAATCAAAAGGTAAATAGATCATTATTAGCACAATCTACATTAAAAAATAATGATAACCCTTATAGATCTTCTTTAAATTTAAATTCTAATTAGATTATTATATTGTCTTGGTAAACGATTTTATTGTCCATTCTCATTAAATGTTTCATATGAGTTTCAATCTTATTAAATGAGCTACCACGTAAGCAAAAATGATGACATGGCAACAAATTTATGAAGAGAGAGAATGAATAGACTTCATCAAGATTAAACTCGATATGCACCGTTTTCAAGATTATAAAACCTATTGAAACTTGCATCGGGGCTTAGAGAATTTCATTTCTTCAAACTTCATACAATCCAGCATATTTAAATGTGATCACTTGCCTATGAAACCGTGAAATGAAATTGAGCATTTAAGGACTTGGTTTCATTCATCAACCTAAATTTTTGTAGATAATGTATCACTCTTAGAAACCGTTAAATAAAACCCTCCACTGGGAATAGCCTAATAAGCACTTTAAGGCCAGGCCACATGTAAATACGTTTAGATGTTCTTTAGTTGAAACAATTTGATGATAAAGTAGAAACAGTTTCAAAGAGAAACAAAAGCTCCACCCACAGGAATATAAAATGTTCTTAAACAAACAAAAATATTTTATAAAAATAAAAAATTAAAGAACAAAATAAAATATTTCGGGGAAAATTGTTCTGAAACAAATGTCCTAGAAAAAAATACAAATATTCTAGAAAAAATATCATCTAAAAATAATAAATGTGGTCTAATTTTGAAAACTTCGCCATAAAAAACACAACGACCCAATTAAAAACTTTTTGTGAAATACGGATTTTTTTTGTTCAAATTTTTATTTTGCACAGTCGTCTCTGCGTTCGTCTTTGACAAAGCAGGCAGTAGCCAATGAAATGAAATATAAAAAAAAAGAAAAAAAAGTGGCTAATGGTGTACATCCTCCTGGGTCGTGTGCATTGGGCCTGTGTTCGATGGGCCTGTGTTCGATGTTTCTGTGACACGCTGCATCCTATTAGCGCGCGCGATGAATAGAATTACTGGTCCTAGCCGTCGTTTGTTCAGTTCTTGTTGGATACAGAGAATATTCGCAAGCAGTTGGGCAAATTATGAATTTGTATGTGCTCAAGTAATCTATTATTTTCCCCAAAAAAATTCATAATTTGGTGTTTGTTTGATGGCTCAAGTAATCCATTATTTTCTCACTCTTGATATTTTGTTCGGTTTGAGAAATATCACCATCTTATCCTTGAGAAGAACATAATTAGTATAAGCATGAGAATGGGGACATCCTACTAAAATTCATGGGATGAACTCATGATGGACCACCTCATCTAGCATGTATGGAGATTAATTCTTTTAAAGTATTGGTTCATAGCTAGCATAATTCTGTATTAGATGGACCATGTTTCTTTCGGTACCAATACTGAGAGAACACTTACGAGACCTAAATTGAGTGCTAAATTTGTGAATGTTGGTGTCTGGAATAAAAGTACAATAGCTTGAAAAAAACTAGCAGAAAATCAGTTTTCCATAAAAATTTTAGAGTATAAATATGAATTAATAACCAAGATGTCCTTTAATAGTACCAATACATGTAAGCTTTTCGGGAAGTATTGGCTAAGAGAAGGGATATAGTTTATAAATACTAATATTTTAGCTTAAACAATAAAAATGTTGCCTTGACTCACCATGGTAATTTTATAGGGTAGCAAATCGAGAAAATTTTAATATTGTATTACTTTACCAACACTAGGTACACTGCCTTATAAATAGTAGTACTACTTAGAGTTGATCGTTTGACTCTTTGTTGATGTTATTACCTTCTATTTGTTTGAGCGATGGTTGATTGGTCAATTGTTTACTCTAATATTGGATAATGGAAGTGTGAACAATAAATCAACAAAAAATATACGCGATGTTTTAGTTGGTGATATGATTTCTAGAGGTGAAAACCTTCATGTGAGGTGTGTTGTTCATATACTCAACATCATGTTTCAACCAGGCTTAAGGTGATTCAAAATAGGCTTGTTCGCTTCCGCTACTCTGCAGCCGTTTGGGTTGTAGCTACACAACAACCAGCTACACAGCCAAGCAGCTGCAAGAGCTTGACCCATCCTCCACCAACTGCTGGCGGGCTGCAGGTGCTGCTGGCGCGCTGCGGCTGTTATAGCAGCTGTTGCAGCCGCAGCAACAGCCAGCTATATTAATCTTTACCGAACATGTTGATTATCAAAGATGTCAAATCTACACCATCTTGTAAGCATATCTTCAATTCTACTGTTTAAACTTTGAACCTCAATATTAAATTTGGACAAGTTCTTGGCATCACACATCATCAAAGTAGAATATATGACATGATATATAAAGCTTTAAGGTACAAGGTACTATTCAATATGCAGTAGAGCAACATCATGAATTTCCTATTAAAGAAGAATGGACGAAAGTTGAATCTCTTTATGTTTTTTTTTGCAAAAAATTAATGAGGCAACTCAAACATTCTCTTGGGATAGTCCACAACAGCTCATCTCTTTTTAAGATGTTGTTTGACCATTCGATACGTGTTGCATCACATAATTTGCATTTGCTTAATTTTCATCATAAAATTTGGATGCTCATACAAAATGATCAGATCTAGATATTTACTTGAAGGACCCTATAATTAGTGATAATAAGAACTTGATGTTCTAGCATTATGAAAGAAGAATTCAGATGCCTGTCCAATCTTGTCTTAGGTTGCTTGGGATTTTCTAGATATTCATGTGAGTATTGTGTTCTCCTAATTAACATTAAGTGCAATTGGATGCATTTTTGGTAAAAAAATATGACATTGCTCTCTTCTGAAACCCTCAAAGCATTGATTTGTGCCGAAGGTTGACTAATTGGATTCAATAATGAAGATGCAGATTAAGGTAAATCATCATCTAAAAGCTAGATTATGCTTGTAGCTTGTCCTTGTAAACTGCAAGCATAGTAGGATAATGTATGAATTGTCCTCTGTTTTGCAAAGTGAACCAATGAGTAGATAAAAGAATGTAAATCATTAACTTTGCACCATTTTTCTACTTATATGTCAGCACCAATAGATAGCCAAGGGTCAAGTCAGGTTCAGCCTTCAGCTAAGTTTATTTGCATTATACTCCATTTTGACTCTTGAGTGTTTTTCCCTATCATGATTTCTTGTACTGGAGTGCAGTTATTTGGGCATGATGTACCTTTCTTTAGATGAGAGCTTGTATTGTCGATTTGTGCCCACAACTAGGTTTGCTCATCTGATTAGCAAAAAAAAAAGAAAAACCTTTATGGCTTGTTATTTTTTAGCTTTCTGTTCATTTGATGGCTTCACTATATACTCCCTCTGTTCCAAATAATAGGTCGTTTTGGCTTTTCTAGATACATTGCATTCGCTATGCAATACACGCTAATTCTAGATACATAGAAAAGACTATGTATCTAGAAAACTAAAATGACCTATAGTTTGGAACAGAGGGTGCATTTTGGAAAGCTGGGCATGATTTTCCTGAATTGGGTTGCCTTGGGATTGGGGAACACAACACGTTAACGGTTAACTTCTAAATCAATTTCTTTGAATCCTGATTACTTGGCCTGTTCATAGTTTTTGGACTGATATTGAGTCTCCATCAAGTTATTTCTCTATGATATTGGACTCAGACATGCCGATTCTTTATTTGGCAATATCCTTAACCTCAACTCGTAACAATTCAACAATTATTCCATTAATATATTAACAAAATATCATCTTGCAACATACTGTTGCTGAGTTCATTTGCCACTTAACTTCAGATGTTTGAAGGAATGCATTCTGTTTGTTCTTAATGTAGTCCTTTTTGCCTCCGCTTTGCATTTCGAGTGAGCAGATGTTTGAACACCTAAAAGATACTTCTGTTGTTTATCGGAGTTATGGAGTATTTGATGTTTGAATTGTATACTGTAAGTTGTTTCTTAAAAGATGTGTTTTTGTACCACTGGTTTTGCAGGGATAAGATAAAGGAGTGCAGAGATGAGAGCGAATGGTTGCAGTCATCTTTATGACTCGTCAATCTCGAACATCAATTTTGTTGCATTGCTCAGGTTAGGAAATTTCATCTCAATTTTCACTTTCTTTTGTCATATCATTGCTTGACTCATGATGTTGCCAGAAGCCAGCCTGAGTGCATACCATCTGCACTCTTGGACATGACTCAAGATACTTTGTGTCTATTTTTCAAATTGCTTAGAAGAAAAATGTCAGTTAAAAATATTGGACAAGCATTGGCTTGCACATTACCAACCAATTTAGGGCATGTTTGGATCCACCTAACTAATCTATTAGCTGGCTAGATGTAACGAAATTAGTTGGGCTGAGCATTTGCTAGTGTCGTTTGGATCCACTTCGGTTAAAATTAGTTACCTACTGTACGATTAAACCGATTAGCTGGATTCTTGTAAGCCTATCGCGCAATGGGTGCCTCATATCATATGGCCTTGTAAACATGAACCCCACCAACTCACCATGGCTAACACAGCACGTATCATCAGCATGCTTGTTTCTTTGTCTGTTTCTTTTTCCTGTGAGCTATACTCAACTGTTCCAGTAAGGCCCCGTTTGGATCCCTTCATTTTGAGAAATTGAAATCTACTTAATAGAGTAGGTTATTTATCTTGAAA